>OY751117.1:6929534-8256568 GCA_963564075.1 Eupithecia subfuscata | reverse complement strand
GTAGTTTTATTTCATTTAAGAAGATTAAAGACTATTTTGGCATTATAAGATGCCAAAATAGTCCTTAATGTTAATGCATCCCTAGGTGAAGTTGGACTTATCTTCAACTAACTTTAACTGTGGGTAGTTTTAACATTCTAAATCCGAAAGTTGGGATGTTAGATTGGAGGTTATGATGTTTGTTATTGTTCCTTCACGACAAAACTAATGACATGTAGGCGTTAAACTTGGAATAGCATACAATAATATGCTATTGATCATGGGTCTAGCGCGTGAAGCAAGTTTGTCCAGGCATGACATTAAGAAAATTCTTTCGGTCTCTCAAAACTGAGTGTATTTGGTTCTGTATTTGTTTTTCCCAAACTTATAGTTTCGGAGTAAATCACTAAAAACTGATATCTTTCTACGGTTAAAGGGCGGCGATCGACCCAGTGACGTCACACGCACCCGCGGCGGTCACTCAGTGAACTTCGCTAGTAATTTAATCATAACTTCGTCAATTTTTGTCGTAGAACAATAATTTTTACACTGTGTGTTATGGATTTCTTAGCTCTATAAATCTGCAATCTCAACTAAAAACGTTACGGATCCTCATTATAAAACTAAACACTGACACGCAAATAAAGTGATATTTTTGATTTCTGTCGCTTCGGTATGTAGACTAAAGTAAAGAAGCGACGAAGAAACCTTTAGCCTGTTAGTTGTCATTTTTCGACCTGGAGCGAAACTCGTCCCAAGCATTTTTATCCTCTAGATAACCTGATATTTTGTTGTAAGCCTTTTTACAAAGGATATGTTTGACAATTTGTTTGAATTTATTTATTGATAATTTTTGCAACTCACTTAGAGTTTTGTAGAAGCGTATACATTGCCCTTTCATAATCAGCCTATATTAGTCCACTGCTGGACATAGGCCTCCCCTAATAAGCGCCATAGCGCCCTGTCTTCAGCTTGCCGCATCCAGCATCTGCCTGCAGTCTTTCGCAGATCGTCATCCCACCTGGCCGGAGGGCGTCCTACACTACGTTTCCCGAGTCGTGGTCTCCACTCGAGATATGGCCGGCCCACTGCCACTTCAGTTTGCTAATTCTTTGAGCTATGTCGATAACTTTGGTTCTCTGTCGGATGTATTCGTTACGTATCCTATCCTTCAGAGAGTCTCCGAGCATAGCTCTTTCCATAGCTCGCTGAGCGACTTTGAACTGGTGGACCAGCCCTGCCGTGAGTATCCACGTCATTGCCCTTTAAAAGATGCATTTATCTTATGTAGCCTAGTTGTGGGCACAGCGAGTATTACCTGAAGGAGATTCATTCTTGGCAGGTGATTTCTCAGGAGTCAGCAGCTTGTGGGTACGTTCAACGGTGTTCGTGAATGAAACCGGCGTCTCAGAACCAGACGTGGGGGTGTCTGTGGAAACAATGGACTTAATGAACTAACAACTTAAATCAAACACGTAAGTTATAAATGTGACGTTTCATGAACGGGGGGGGGGGGGGGGGGGGGGGGTGTATGCGCATATAAAACAAATACAAATACAAAATATTTATTTCTTTAACTTAATGTACAAAATATAACAGTGTTTGAGATTCCCTTTTAAGTAAAATAAATACCTGTGAGTATATACCTATGAGTGCGTGTGTGTGTATGGGTGTTTGTGTGTATATGTGTGTGTTTGAGTGTTTGTGTGTGCAGTGTGGTAAGTGTACGTGGGTCTGCCGGGGCTCCAGCCTCTAAAGAGTCTGGGCAACAAGAGACCCAGATGTGTAAATTAAGTATAATATAATGTAGTGTGGAGTGGCCCCTCCGTAAAACTCCAGTCTCTTAAGAGTCTGGGTGATACAGAGAGAGCATTGGGTGCCAGTTCAGAGAAAATTATGTTTGCCTGTATGTAGGGTATATAGGTAGTAAATACATGATTTAATTTAATTTATTAAACAGTGCTTCTGTTTCATCGTAGTTTAAGTTTAATAACCATTCAATTAAAATTCTTTTACATTCGTAGTTAGTTAAGGCTAATATATTATGTTTTTTATTAATTATATTGTACAGGTGGGCCGATTGAGATGGGAATTGGCGAGCAGCAAAGTTAGATTTTACAGTTTTTTTTGTTACTATTTTATCTTTCCTTCGTTTTGTTACTTTACTAGGGTCATATTCTATACTTTTATGTATTTTTAGGACTGTTTGTAATATATATAATTTTCTAACGGTTAACAAACCTGAGTTTGAGTAAAGTAATTGAGTTGGGTATCGGTATGGTCTAAAATACATTACTTTGATCAGGGACCTTTGTGCTCGTTCTACGTCTATAAATTTAGTTTTAGGGGCTCCTCCCCATACAGTTATGCAATAACTTAGGACTGATTCTGCTAAGGTAGCGTAAATTTGGTTTAAAAGAGGTTTTGGAGCTGAGTGTCTTAAGCCTTTGAATATCCATGTAAGTTTTCTCACTCTGTTCATCAGAAGTTCTATGTGTGCATGCCATGACAGTCGCTGGTCAATCATTATGCCCAAGTATTTGGTAGTTTTTACTTTATTTATTTTAGGACAGGGACATAAGGAATCGTGACGATTGCAGGCATGAATTTTTATAGTAAAATCAGAATGAGGTTGGGTGTTATTGTACATTGTAAAGGTCATGAAATTAGTTTTAGAAACATTAAGAGTAAGAGAATTGGTACTAAGCCATTCAGATACCAGTGATAGTCCCGCTTCAGCCTTTAACTTAGCGTCGTTCCATGATTTGCCAGTGAAGACGATGGCAGTGTCATCTGCATAGGAGAATATTTTAGCGTCATTTAGTCGAAGGTTACAGAGATCATTTATGTAGAGGAGGAATAGTGTTGGACCCAGTACGCTGCCCTGTGGCACACCATAGCAAATGTCTTCATCTTCACTGACAACCTCACCAACTTTGACCCTTTGTTTTCGTTCACGAAGGTAGTCAGATAGCAGATCGAGTGGCGTTCCACGAATGCCATTTTTCTCCAGTTTTTGGATAAGAATGGGAATTGAGACGGTATCAAACGCCTTCTTTAAATCTAAGAACACCGCCAGACATTTTTTCTTAGAGTCAACTTGTTCAACGATGTGGTTGGTAAGGGCTGAGGTAGCATCTTCGGTTGAACGACCATTTCGAAAACCGTATTGTGAGTCGGACAGTATATTTAATTTGTTCAGGTAGTTTAGTAATCGAGAGTTAATAAGCTTTTCCAGTATTTTAGAGATCGTTGGAAGAACTGATATCGGTCTGTAATTATTGATTTCATCTCTATTCCCATTCTTATATACGGGTGTTATTATAGCTTTTTTAAGAGCTCTTGGAAATATTCCTTTGCTAAAACAAAGATTGACTAGTTGACATATAATGGGTATTAAAATGTTTTTAGATTGCTTCAAGAATCTTGTAGGAATATTGTCAAGGCCAGGCGCACTTCCTGATTTGAGGTTCATTATTACAATATTTACCTCTACGGGATCTGTATCCAGTAAAACAAACGATGAAACGGGTGTAGTTATTCGAAATAGTGGATTTGCAGTTATCGGCTGAGCTACAGCAATACATTGAGCTAGATCTTTACCTATAGTAGCGAAATACTTATTCACGTAATTTACAGACTCAGTAGGTGATGATTTAATATCAATAAGTTGTAAATTGGGAGTTTTTCTGGGTTTGTAATGCGTTATTTTATTTATAGTATTCCAAAGTTCTTTACTATTCTTTGAATTATTATATAACTGTTCTCTTTCATATTTTCGTTTAAGTTTTTTAATTAAATTGTTGCAATAATTTCTATATCTTCTATAAGTTATTTTATGTATTTCGTCGTTTGGATTATTCCGCAGTTTCTTTTGCATGTTATTTCTATTTATTATACAACGTAATATGCCCTGTGTAATCCAAGGTTTTATTATTTGTTTACTTCTAGGTACGCGAATTATTTTTGTAAAGGTAGACATACTTTTCTGAATAATGTTAATTAATTTTTCACATAAATCATTTGGGTCATTTAGTTGAAGTAAGTTTGTAATGTTACAGTCAGTCAGGTCTTTTGCTGCTTTGTCATAATCAGTAGTGGCTTTAAATTTACATGAATTATATTTTTTTATCTTAGATATATTTATTACAATTGTAAGGTGATCTGTTATTGATGTGTGTACTACAGCAATGGTGGCGACATCATTTTGTTTATTTAACTTTAGAATAACATGGTCTAAGCATGCGTCTTCTCTTGTAGGTAAATTATGACCAGGCAGCAATCCATGCATTGACAATACATTTAAATAGTTTAACCTATTATTTTTCTCATAGCCTCTTTCAGTGTATCTAGGTAGCGTATTTATATTGATATCACCAACTATTATTATTGTTTCATATTTTTTTATACTATCTAAATGTTTGTTTAATGATTTGATGAAGTTTTCGGCGTTATTATTAGAGGGAGAACGGTAAATACAAAGGATTACAACATTATATATAATAACTTGAAGACATGATGCTTGTGTTAAAGATATTTCTTTAACACGGGCGTTGTGGCATGTCTTTACGTAGGTAGTAACTCCATCATTTTGGTTTAGGTGAGATGTCGTTGCGTAAGAGTTATAATCCATCAGGTTAGGTACATTTTTGCTTTGAGTTAGTCTGCACTCCGTTAAAACTAAAACATCGAATTTAATTTTAAGTAGGGTAAGGTTAGATTCTAAGTCAGTAAAATTCTTATAAATACTTCTGATATTCTGTGTAAGTATAGTAATATCTGATGATTTTAGATGCATGTTTTTAGATAAATCATCGGTCGAGCACTCAAAAGACCGGGCTATTTCAGAGTCGTCTAATTCGTGTATCCCTACAGTTTTATCCATCATAGATAATGTTAACAGAAATTTCAATCTTTACCTGAAAGTATTGCAAGTTAAGTTCCGCCCAATAGGAAATTCTAAATAAAAGTTTGTCCGCAAACAAATAGTATGAAATTCTCCAAACAAATTGTGTGATGTAAATAGTGTGTGTTAATGTTTTGTAATTGTATAATGTGTGTTGAGTGTGGTGCATGTGTATATTTGTAGTTAAGAGTAGCTGTGCGAGTTGTAATCGGTAAAACAATGTTATTACACAAAATGAAAAAATACGCAAACAAAAGGTGAGTCATGCTTCTTGAGCAAGGCTAATGATTTGACTCTCCGATTTAATTAATATTATTGGAGAATTTTCTGATTTTCGCACGTAGACTCGGCCATAGGAAGTCCAGCAGAATTTGTAGCCCTTGGTTTTAGTAAGGTCCCTTGCTAAAAAGAAAAGGCGAGACCCCTTAACAGTGAGTTGCTCTGCTAAAAATACAGGGGTGTCCTCATTTTTAGTTAGGCCCAAATGTTTGGCGCAAAGTTTAGTGTTGTATCTTCTGTTGTGACTTTTAGTATTTCTCAAGATTTCAGTTTTCAGGAGTGTGGAGGACAGCTCCACTACGATGGGTGTGTTATTTTGTCCTTCCTTTTTTTCGCGCACTCTATAAACGTCTCTGATGTCCTGCTTGGCAATTTCGCAATTTATTGATTTCCCCAAGTATAAAACCATGTTTATCAGATCTTCTTTACCTTCGGTACTGGTTTTAGGTACGTTTTTAAATTCAATATTTGCTTTACGGCTGCTTCGTTGTGCGTCCTCAAGTCTGTCCTCTAGCAAGGTAATGTACTCACGGTCTTTTTTTCGCAAAATTTCTATTTGCTCTATTTTTTTAGTGAGCTCATCATTTTGTGTCATCAGCTGTGTGATAGAGTTTTCAATATTCGTATTTGTGCCTTTTATTTCTTTGAGGGTAGGAGAAAACAGGTCCTTTAATTCTTTTTCTTGTTTGCTCAACAAAATGGTCATCATTTTTTTCATATCTTCTTTAAACGCGTAAAATTCTCCTAACCATTCGTTTTCCCTCGGTCTTTTTGGTCGGCGTATACCAAATTCAGGAGTTGTTTCTATCCCCGCAGAAAAAAAGTTAGGCTCAGACGGTGATTTATGCATTGTGGAATTGCCACAGCCGCGCGCGCCGTCGTCACTCATAGTACCAGGCGATTATAAGGCGCAGGAGGTAGCGTACGCAGTAAGCGGTAGGAACGGTACAGCGGTAGCGTAAGTGTTCCGCCGAGGCGAGCAAGACAGGTGTAGCGTGTCAAAGTAATAAAACTCCTGTATAAGAAAGGGGTGGGTAGAGTTTATAGCGCGCTACTTACAAGGTCGGTAGAGTGTAAGC
Source organism: Eupithecia subfuscata (assembly GCA_963564075.1). NCBI lineage: Eukaryota > Metazoa > Arthropoda > Insecta > Lepidoptera > Geometridae > Eupithecia > Eupithecia subfuscata. Next base: position 8,250,325 of record OY751117.1, on the reverse strand, counting down.
TAAGCGACTGTAAGACTTGTCTCTTTGCGACTTAGGTGCAATTTTCCTTGTTAGGTACTTCTGTGGTCTTGCGCAGCGGGATGAAAGGCAGCAGTAAGTACAAACACTCCGTACTACACTGGTTCTTGTTCGGCCGCTCAGTAACTCCTATAGAGTTATGCTCTCCTATTATTGTTCACTGAATTTAACTGTGCTAAAATTTGGTTTTATTTAAATAAAAACCGAAAATAGACTCAGTTTATACGTCTACACCGAAAGGCGGTCCGGGGGGAAGAGGAAGGCGGTCCGGGGGGAAGAGAAAACGAATATAAGGATCATACTCATATATATATCATACATCATATTCCGTGAGGGCGGGTGCGGCGGCAGATTTGGACGACGATCTCAAGAGGCGCAAATATGCAGGTCTCGACAGAGCCTACACATTTGCTCCCCTTGGAGTCGTGACCCTAGGTCCGTGGGGTACCGAGGCTCGTCAGATTTTTAAAAAATTATCTGAGCGTCTGGTCGAAGCGACGCGTGACCCGAGAGCTGGTGAGTATCTGGCACAGCGCATCAGCATTGCCATACAGCGTGGCAATGCAGCCAGCGTCTTGGGGACGCTTCCGACAGGTATTGATATGGATCAGTTGAGCTACCTGTAGACTGTTTGCAACAGTCTGCAGTTAGCTCAATTGTTTCAATTGTAAATACTAGTTCTATTTTTTTTTCGCGTTCACCACAGACTTTTCCGTGCTCTTGTTTGATCTGTTTTTTTTTTTTTGAGCTTAATTTATTTGGGCGATTCTCTGTAAACTCGTAATCGGCTGTCCCGACCGATTTTTGCAAAAAGTAATTTAATTATTTAAAAAAAAAAACACCCCAATGAAACTTTAATCAAGAAACTGTACGAGCTCATTGTTTTTAGAACCATAGTTATTTTAAGTTTTTTTCTAGACGTGATAGAAGCTCTGGAAACACAGTCCCTTGGCTGTCCCCATCACTGTATTCACGCCTAAAAATGAGATTTAAGAAGAAATTATTGAAACCACATACATTTGGCTGTCAATTTCGTAAAGAAAAATAATCAAATTATATTATTTTCGTAAAACAAGGTCTCATTGCGTATTTTATTTATTAAGTTACATCATGTAAACTTTGTCCCCAGAATTTCTATACAGTCCCCTGCCAAAAGTTGAAAGCCCTATTAAATAAAAACTGTAATGTTTAATAATGTTTTTTTGCTTGAAACGAAACGCAATCATTGTCAAGTTGGCAACCTTGTCGAATGCGCCGGCGAGATGCCATTTTGTTTAGTGTCAGAGAGTCATTTGTGAGGTGAACACGCGTTTGGACCGCTACCACATACAGTCCTCTGGTAAGTTATAAATTTTATGTTAATTACTTTAATTATCTCTATGTATAATTTATCGTTTTATTGTTTATGTCTGAATTGATCGGTAGGTTCTTAAAAAACTATTTTACATTAGATTTGAAAATATTGTGAAATTTAACCCAAATATACAGTCCCCTGGCAACAGTCCTCTGCCTGAAAATTTAGCAGGGGACTGTTCTACACAACAGGGGACTGTGTATTATGCGTATTGGTTATTGTTTTTATGTAGTGTTTGTATAAATTTATCTGCTAGTCTGTTTTATTAATGTAAGAATCATGAAAATATCATTGCTTTGCGTTATTTTAAATTAAATTATTTTACACAGGCTATACGAACACACACAATATGGCTCCTAAAAAGAAAAAGTTATCCCGAGAGGACTTACTACAGATAAAGAGAGAATCAGAGCGACTACGACACCAAAGAAGAAAAAAATGACCCTCAAAAGAGAGAAGAAATGAGAGAAAAGGAAAAGTTGAAGTACCTACCAAAAGAAGAAAGAAAAAGGTTTGCGGAAGTTAGTAAAGAATATGACACTTTGTGAGCACAGAGCTGCCTTAAAGAAATGGAAAGCATATTGTACCGTATACCGAACCAAAAGACTAAGACTGAAAAGCGTCACTAATACTTTTTTACAAGAAAATACGCCTTTATCAGATTCAGAAGTAGATATTCCGCCTTTCAGACCCTCCACTCCAGTTCCAGTTCAAATACCTCCAGCTCCAAGCCCAGGAGTTTCCAGTGCTAGTCTACACCAAAGAAAAAAAGAAACCACAAAGCGACGAAAGAAGTTTAACAGGGAAAGAAATGAAAAGATCGCACGTTTAGAGAAAGAAGTACAGAAGTACAAAAAAAATTGGTTGTCTGTAAAGTCGGTTTACTGACGATAGTTGAACGTGACAACGTCTTAAGAAAATACTGATGGAATGGTAGCATTTGATACTCGATCAAAACATGTAAATGTACTATAGTATAGCAGCTGTCCACGCAGACGCATCGCTCACTCAAGTAGGAGAGAGACGGATGTCGAGCGCTCTCGCTTGCACTTCAAGCCTTACATGGAACGCCTCAGAGCGAGGTAACGCCGCATGACGTCATGTTTTTTCGTGCGTGCAGCCGGCTCTATCGAATTATAAGACGTTGTCACGTCAAAAGTAATCAAAGAGCGATGCCCTGGCATCACATGTATCGCCATCGACGGTAAAGACATCCAAGCAATAGTCGATAAAATTGAAGAGGAAGCGTCCGATCAGAAGGGTTTTAAAGGAACTTTAAATGTGCATCAGGTCGCAGGTGTTTATTCCAGCTCCATTCTCGACCTTCCTACTAAATGTAAAACACTTACAATGAAAAGTCTCAGCAACTTTTGTAACAGCGGATCTTGTGAGCATTATAAGATTGGCAGTATCAACTTTGCTTTAAAACCTAGATGGACAGTAGAAGAAGTGTTTACAAAGTCCGAACCGGAAGATCCTAAATCTGCAGAAACTAAATTGACACCTACACCAAACATGTCCCCTCAAAGATTAAGAAATCATATGACAATACCGGAGATTACGTTCTTGTGAAATTTCCAGCTAAAAATGACCGCTATGCTGCCGTAATTAATGAGATCGATGACGAGAAAAACGACTTACGTGTTACTTTCCTTAAGATTTGTGACCAAAAGCTGCTGACTTTTAGAATAGATGATATATGGACATTTCAGACGTATCATTTTCACAGTCCCCTGATTCCCCGAACAGTCCCCTGTCGTGATTTTTTGGAAAATCGTTAATATTTCCCAAAATACGCATAATTTCAGTGGGCCTCCGTATTTAACTAAAATAATAGTTCATTTTCTTCGAAATAGAACACGTTTTTATTGGCAAATGTTAAAAAAAATGCCAGGACAGCATTTGTATGAGACCTGTACGAGTTTACAGAGAATCGCCCATTTACATTTTTATAATCTAGTTACTCAGGGGAAACAATGTTTAAATGACTTAATATCTAAGAGCTTAAAATACATAAGATTGTTTACTACTTTACAATAATACTTAAACTAAGATGCTTTTTAAAAAAAACTAGTTCTAATTTATTTCTATTATTTGATTGTAATTTTCTTTGTAAATGAATTTTTGTTATTAAAGTGCGTAAACCTCACACTCTGGCTAATTTCTAAGAAATCAAATAATTTCGCAAAAAGACTCGTCAAACGAACTAAACGTAACTTAAGTCTTTGAACAGGATTGGATAAACTTCAATGTTTCCCCTGTAGGTGGAGCTAACGGCGCTAGATCCGTAGAAAGTCGCAAAGATTTTCGACTCATACGTCACTTGACCTCGTTGTGTAGTGTAGTTGGTAAGCACATTCCCGTACTGAGGGAAGGATGCGGGTTCAAGTTCCGCCGAAGTCGAAAGTTTTTGCGATATTATTTGATTTCTTAGAAATTAAAAATATTATCATTAACTGTACTCAATTCACCATTGTCAGCTTTCCTCAGTTCAACCTGCCTAGGCCGGCCGCGCCCCCGCGCCCGCCCGCTGCGCCGGCCCCGTCCCCGCCCGCGACCACGCCACGAACCAGACGCCTGGGGAAACCACACTTCTATACTTATATGCTTATCTATACTAATATTATAAAGGGGAAAAATTTGATTGTTTGTTTGTATTGAATAATGGTCCGAAACTACTGGACCGATTTGAAAAATTCTTTCACTGTTAGGAAGCTTACTTTTCAGGGAGTGACATAGGCTTTATTTTATCCCGGAATTCTCACGGGAACGGGAACTACGCGGGTGAAACCGCGAGGCGATCGTCTGGTCTAGTAATATTATTAAGAGTAAAGATTTGATTGATTGTTTGTTTGTATTGAATAGGCTCCGAAACTACTGGACCGATTTAAAAATTCTTTCACCGTTAGTAAGCTTACTTTTCAGGGAGTGACATAGGCTTAATTTTATCCCGGAATTCTCACGGGAACGGGAACTACGCGGGTGAAACCGCGAGGCGATCGTCTAGTAATACTATAAAGAGGAAAGATTTGATTGTTTGTTTGTTTGTATTGAATAGGCTCCGAAACTATTGGACCGATTTGAAAAATTCTTTAGAAGACCATTAGAAGCCCACATTATTCCTGATGAACATAGGCTACTTTTTACCGCGGGAAAATGCTTCATTCCTACGGTACATTATAAATGCGAAAGGTTGGATGTTTACATGTTTGGTTGTTTGTTACCTCTTCACGCCAAAACTACTGAACGGATGCGACTATAAGTTATACATACAGGTTGTTCCAGGCTGGAATTATAGATATTCTACTTTTTATCCTATAAATTAGTTCCCGTAGATAGAAATAGCCTTGTCGATCCCTTGGTATCAACGCTTGTGAAGCCGCGGGCAAAAAGTAGTCCTGCTAATAATATGAATGCGAAAGTTTGTGTGATTGTTTGTTAATATGTATCTCCGTAACTACTTAACAGATTTCGATATAATTTGGTATGTAGATAGTTTAGTTTTTTTTCTAGAATAACATATAGACTAATCTAATTTTCAAAAATTAACCTCTGAGGGGGTTAAAAAGGGTGGTAAACTTACTATGAAAAATTATTATTCTTTGGTTTGATTCACTCAAAACACTGTATAAATCACACTAATATTATAAATGCGAAAGTTTGGATGGATGTATAGATGTTTGTTACTTCTTCACGCCAAAACTACTGAACGGATCAGGCTGAAATTTTGCATACAGGTAATTTTAGGCCTGGAATAAAACATAGGCGACTTTTTATCCCATAAATCAGTTCCCATGGGATAGAAATAACCTCAAAACGTTTCCATAGAAACAACGCGTGCGAAGCCGCGGGCAGAACCTAGTAAACTATAAAGTAAATAATGTTTTTTTTTTACATTATCTGCCCCTAGGAGGTGTGCAATAAATTTCTGACGCGGGCGAAGCCGAGGGGCGCAGCTAAAAAATAGTTTACATATCCACACAAATCAACTAACTACTGGGCAGATAACATAGCCTCATCTAATAATCCAAAGACGTCTACTGATAGAGATGGATAAAACATTTATTTGCTTCTGCTACACACAGTACATTATGTGGTGGTAAGATTATAAACATTTGACAGAAAATATAATGATCTGACAAGGAAAATATAAATACAAACGGATTGTATTCCGAATCTATAAAACGCTATTTTGATTTCGCCTCGGGTTGATGATCGAAGTAAGAAGCTCCTCCTCATTGACATGGCCATTAGTCAACAGATACGCTTCGGATTTTCGATCCTCAACCCGAGGCGATATCAAAATAGTGGTTTATAGATCCATCGGATTCATTAAAATACCCCTACTGATCGCTTGAGAGCCTTATTCATATTAATAAATAATAAATAAATAAATAATGCTGGACAATTCACACAGCATTATCTAGGCCCAAGCTAAGCAGAGCTTGTGTTATGAGTAGGTACTAGATAACTGATATACTTAATTTAATACACTAAATAGATAGATATTTTTTATTATACATAGAAAACATCCAGAACGCCCTGGACAAATGTCTGCAGATCGAAACAAACATTTGTCCCGAGGCGGGAATCGAACCCGCAACCTCCTGCGTCGCAGGCAGACCTTCGCCCGCTGCGCCACAGGGGTCGTCATATTATTCATTACATATATTCATATCATTCATTGTGATTTTATGCATACAGATAGATAGATAGATAGAAAATACTTTATTATACCACACAGAGACTTGAAAAAAGCTTAGAATACAGGAAGTATAAAGGGCCTTATCGCTGTGAGCGATCTCTTGCAGTCAACCTTGGGATGGACTGGACATGAAAAGAACAAAATAGACGGTGGCTGAATAAATCTATTTAGATCACAGAATAGATAATAAACTTACAAAAACATAAAATAAGGTTGTCTAACTTTTACAAGGATAAATAATGCTGATGAAGCAGTTTTTTGAAGATAGAGCATACTGGGTCTAGGTCTGGTACTGAGCCTTAGAGGGTACACAATGCATAAAAACCCTGTGGGGGCGCTACAATCTTTTTGGGTTCGCTCTTGTTAGATTGATAACTTTGATACTTCATTTCGACGACCTCTGTGGCGCAGCGGGCGAAGGTCTGCCTGCGACGCAGAAGGTTGCGGGTTCGATTCCCGCCTCGGGACAAATGTTTGTACGAACTGCAGACATTTGTCCAGGGCGTTCTGGATGTTTTCTATGTATAATAAAAAATATCTATCTATGTAGTGCATTGTATTAAGTATATCAGTTATCTAGTACCCATAACACAAGCTCTGCTTAGCTTGGGGCTAGATAATGCTGTGTGAATTGTCCAGCATTATTTATTTATTATTTATTTATTTATGGAATTAGATAATTTAGGTATGTCATTTTTAAAATAATTAGTAATTATAAAAGGCAAGAATGAATATTAATTGAATTGAATAAGATCAGGTTTTCAATTTAATAGAACGATCGCAAATTAACGTCAGATTTGGAATAGTCACCCACATAGTCATATAAACCAAATGACCTTCGGGGTGGCGAGCGCGAACTAGTCTTGAACTAAAAACCTGACTAACTTGTAAAACCTACACGTTAATTTTGTCAATAATAAACAAAAAGCGACATACCTTACTGCCTAAGTGTGGCTCTAGCGATGGTGAATTGTCACGCTGCAAATACAAATAAATAAAGCATAGCATAAAAATCTAAGTTATCATTACTATCTCAGCCATTCTTAGAAAAGCATAGTCGTAAATTGCCAAGCTGACAATTCGGTTTTATTTTGTTAGATTAAGTAAATTCTTTTCGAAATTTCTGCAAAAAAAAAAATTGCGTTTTGAAGGGTTTGTGCGGAATTGTGACTAAATATTTGTACACCGTCAGCTGGAGGCATGCCTCCCTTTGTCTTATTAACTTTCATATGCCCATAACTCCCACGCTGGGCATGCGACTTGGCGATCGCAGTTCGTGGTAAAATTGTTCTGCAGGAGGCGTTACTGCCTGCACACTCAAATTCTTAAGGCGGTACCCTTCCTCGTTATTGTGTGAAGAGGATAGGCATAGGATTTCGCGTTCACAGGAGCGGGACAGAGCAAAGCGGCGTAAGCCCAAAAATCAAGTTTTTAGTAGTTATTTGCTCCCCACAAACATTAGAATAGTTAATTGAAAAAAAGGCAACATATAAAATGTTCTTTATACTTAGCTCAATTACTATGCTTAATCTCAAGATCGTATCATCTGTATTTATTGAGAAATTAGGGTTTTAGTAAAAAATTAGAGGTAACTTTGCGATTTTTTTCTATCCAGAAAATTTTATGGAATCGTGTTTTCGAAACATATGATCGATATAATAAGTCCTGAACTTTACCATTTATAAATTTCAAAGTTAAATATTCAGTAGTTTGGAAGGTGTGGAGGTCCGACGGAGTTGAAAATAAGCAATTTGAGGTACTATACCCCCTTAAGTTTAGAAGAGTAAAACCTAAAGCCCATTTTTAATGAACATTTTTGTGATGTCCTGCAGCGGTGGTTCCCCAGGTGTGCGATGAGCAATACTGTCAACATACCGTATTATCATCATCAGTGTCGATTCTTCGGGAAGTGGTTGACAGTCGCCTCTCGCTGCGAACGCTACGGGCTAGCGAAGCACCGCGCTCGCTGTTATCTGAAGCTAAGAAACAAACAAACGAGTTAGATATCACTAGAGATACGTAATTTTCGGTTTTACGAAATAGAAGTGACAAAATTCACGTAATTTATGGGATACATATGAAATGTAATATTTTATGTTTTAATAGGTACCTACTTTATCGACGAAATGTCGAAGAAAAACAACTGAATTTAATCGCAATAATTACGTGAATTTTCTAATATATTTCTTCAAAATATAATTTTTCAAAGATATACCACAGGAACTCTAATGCTACGGCTCCACCTGCGTCCTAACGCGCTAATTTGGGCGTCACGCATATGTGGCCAAGGTTTCATTGTGTTCATTTATTAACGGCATAAGCGATAGCTCAGGTGTCGGTTTTTTTCACACATCAAAGGTTTCCATGTGATTTATTTTATTAATTTGTGATTTCAATACAATTGTGTATCCTCTACAAAAATTCGGCATGTAAATTGGTTTCATCAATAAATTGTATTTCTGAATGTTTCATTTCTTACCTGCAGTCCTATCACTATCAAAACTCTCAGCTCGATCACGTCCTCTTGTGCTGCTGTCCGTACTAGGCGCCCTAGATTTTCTAGACTGCCTTAAGCTGCTATCTGTACTAGGCACTCTAGTTTTCCTTGGCTGTCTGATGCTGCTGTCCGTACTAGGAACCCTAGTCTTTCTAGACTGTCTGATACTGCTATCGGTACTAGGAACCCTAGTCTTTCTCGATTTTCTGATGCTGCTGTCTGTACTAGGTACTCGAGTCTTTCTTGATTTTCTGACGGTACTCTCTGTACTAGGAGCCCTGGATTTGCGTGATTGTCTGACGCTGCTGTCTGTACTAGGAGCCCTAGATTTTCGGCCATGTTTTATGCTTTCTGTACTAGGTGCTCTGGTCTTGCTGTGTCTTGGGCTGCTATCTAAGGAAGAAAACAGCATATTTTTTTAATCCGACATACACCTCAAGTCTAAACGAGTCGCTATCTTTCCATACAAACGTGAAAGGGTAACTACTACGCTGTTTAATGTTTACCAAAACTAAGGATAATATCAATTTATCTCGTCATTATCTATGTTTGTGAACACCCAAAACCGCAAAAAAGTATACCTTTGAAAAATACAAGCTTCTAAACTTTCGTATTTCAACACGGATTTTATAATATACGGAGAAAAAAAACTCTAAAATAGAGCACGTACCGTACATAAGTTTAGTTATTCAAAAGTTGAAATAAATTTATTTTGAAAAGATACCCTCCATAGTTTTTCTATAATAACCCTTGTGCTAAAATTCTGTTCCCATTTTTTACGTGGCCGTTATACGAATAAATCGTTGTGCATTTCATCCTAGCGCGCGGGTATGTCTATTATGTCAGGTGAGAGAAAATGTATGCTACATTTAGGCCACGTCCACCGATGAGTTCGTCCGGACGACTTGTGTAGCCTTAAGTCAAGCTAGCTAGGTTTTAAAAATTTTACCGGACGACTTGTGTAGCCTTAAGTCAAGCTAGCTAGGTTTTAAAAATTTTACAAGCGTAGACTACCTAAACACAGATAAGATTCTAAATAGGTACGAGACGTAAGTACCTAACTTGAAAAGTTCTTGAAAATAAGTGGATAAAATAAAGCCCTAGCTAGTTTAACGTTTTTGTTATTAAAGTGCGTAAGCCTCGCACTCTGGATGGAGGGGAGGACGCGGGTTCAAGTCCCGTCGAAGTCGAAAATTTTTGCGATATTATTTGATTTCCCTAGCTAGTTGATACATTACACACCATCAAGATTTTTTATTCATGCTTTACGATACGGATATATCTACCACAAGCTTTTTAAGTGGATACCATTTTACCTTCCGCCAAATTTCATTAAGATCTGCTCAGCCGATTATGGGCGTAAATAGGTAACAGACAGACAGGCAGAGATACTTTCGAATTTATAATATAACTTGCTTCTGCCCGCGGCTTCGCACGCGTTGTTTCTATGGAAACGTTTTGAGGTTATTTCTATCCCATGGGAACAGATTTATGGGATAAAAAGTGTATGGATGGATGGACGGATGTTTGTTACCTCTTAACGTCAAAACTACTGAACGGATCGGGCTGAAATTTGGCATACAAGTAATTCTAATCCTGGAATCAAACATAGGCTACTTCTTATCCCATAAATTAGTTCCCATGGGATAGAAATTTTTCATACATGTAGTATGAAAAATTTCAGCTTGATCCGTTCAGTAGTTTTGGCGTGAAGAGGTAACAAACATCCATCCATCCAAACTTTCGCATTTATAAAATTAGTGTGATAGTAAGAATTAGTCCCTGCAGAATAATTCTACCACCGTACTGCGATCCCCAACCCGCATGCCCAGCGTGGGGATTATGGGCATTACCCCATGAGATAAAAGCCAACAAGGCGCTTATCAGGGGAAGGCCTGCGTCCAGCAGTGGACCAATACAGGCTGTTGAGCTTGAGTTTGAAGGATTAGTAAGAAGAACGCACCAAGTATGTATGGCACAACCTTTTACGGAACGAGTTCACAAATCTATATTTTGGCAATATCACTTGACTTGGTCACGGTATGGTACGACATCCACTCAATAAACGTTTCTGATTTTAATACCTGTGCTTGGAGCTCTTGTTTTCCTACGTCTGGTGCTCTCAACACTGGGAGCCCGTTTACTGCGTCTGGTACTTTCCACGCTGGGTTCTCTGGTGTTACTGCGCCGTCTGGTATGGTTGCCTGGAATAAATAATGGTAGAATTTGTTTAATTATTGTTTAGGTAACATAGGAGCGTTTTCTCAGCAGTGGAGTAAAAACCAGCATGTTTTTTTCTCTTTGATCATTGCACTAACATGCAACGATGAAAGGTTTGAGTAAAAGTGCCATAAAATCGGCCACGGCGGCCAGTCTCAACAGACACTAGCCACGTGCGCAGTACATATTATAGTGCACAAGTGTGGGCGCAAACACACGCACTCTCCATACCGGGGATCGGTCAGGACCAGCCTTAGGGCACGTTCTCATTATGTCGTGACGACAGATAGTCGTGCAGTGTAAAGAATCGTGGCTTTGTATATTTAAATGGAGGTGTTCACAATAGTTTACTTAAAGGACGACACGATTAACTGTCGTTCCTATCGTCCACGACACTTACAACTGCCGATAGCTTGTCAAGGTAATGTCAACAGTGGGAAGAGCTTGAGACGATAGTCGTCCAACGATAAATTGTCGTCACGATATAATAGGAACGTGCCCTTACGTGCTTTCTGAGGCACGGGGGTGTAATACTTACTGTCTGTACTAGGAGCCCTAGTCTTACTCCTATGTCGGCCCTCGCTGGGCGCTCGGACACTCCTGCGTCGGCCTCGTATCGTCTCCCGTTCCCGCTCCGGACTCGTTTCCGTCGCGTCCCCATCTCCGGCGAGCTCTGTCATGCCCGCTTCGAGGACGTCGCGTCGAGCTTGCCGGAATATCGGCATGCATTGTTCGCGCATTTTTACGCCGGCTCTGTTGAAAGTAAAATAATTGGCGCGGTAATTTCTCTATATATAAAATAAAGTCTTGTTAGTTACACTATTTATAACTCAAGAACGGCTTTAAAGATATGGCTGAAAATTGGTGAGGAGGTAGCTTAGAGCCAGGAGACGGACATAGGATACTATTTATTCCCTTCGATAGCATTCAAGTGTGACTTGACATAACCTCAAAAATAGAATAGGATAGAAATAACCTCATAGAAACAACGCGTGCGAAGCCGCGGGCAGAAGCTAGTGTAAAATAAAATGTCTGTTGAAAATTAGTCACTTTGATAAATTCGTTCCAAGATGAATGTGGGTAAAGTATTTATTTTGATTCGTACTACAACACACAACGCTAAAAACAAGTCTCGATAAAGTCACTCATCTAAAAAATCAAAATCGGTTTATCCATTGGAATCTTCAATGTCATAGACAGACATGCAGACAAACAGATATCCAGACACACGCCACTCCTCAAACTTTAACTCGTTTCGTCGAGGGTTCAAAATAGTCTTTTACTTTTAATAAGTAAGAATCTATTTTTCTCTCTGTGGCCTTATTTACGATATGCTTTTTAACTTATCACTACGTGACTCATGCATGTAAAGCGTAAGGTACGGAATCTAGCATAAAAAAGCAAAAAGAAACATAGAACTTAGCAATACGTACTTGTAAAACACAGTATCCTTATTATTATACGTCAAACAGTTATCGATCATGAGTTTGAAGTCAGCCTCGATGTCGTCGATCGTCTTGTAGACCCCGCGTTCTAACTTCTTGCCCATCGTACTGAGGTCCATTGGGTGTTTCACGATCGTACTGTAGTCTGGCACCTGTAAAAACGATGCGGTGCAAAAGAAACCCTATTCTCTATCTCACTATCTCTCTCTCTATCTCATGGACCGTAAGAGCTAGACAGTTGAAACTTTCACAGTGTGTATTTTTCTTGCCACTATAACAATAAAATACTAAAAATAAAATAAATATTTAAATTATAGAGGGCTCCGATATGAAAAACTCGATTTTTTGGTTAATTTTGCTCGAAGTTTGTCGGGGCTGTATCTCTTGAACCATAATAGGTAGACACATGAAACTTTATGAGTGACAGTTCAACTTTAATACAAACAAATACTAAAACTAATAAAGTGGAAACTGTAAGGGGGTCTCCAAACTGTTGGTGTTTAGAGTTTCGTTTGAGAAATAGGTTTGAACGACGATGGGACGAAACCCTCCGTGTGCGAGTATACTCGCACTTGGCCGGTTTATTCTCTACGTTGTGGGAAACTTCCTAGTCTAATTATTTTTCAAAGATATGAAGCTAGCTCGAAGTTCCATGATTTCTTGAGCCTATGCTATTCCACTGCTGAACATAGACCACCTCTAATGAGTGAAACCGCGATGTATTGACATGCTTTGCCAGTTTGCCGAGCGAAGCGAGCCGGACTTTCTTACATATTGTGTTACGCTGTGTAACATACAAAAGACGTATCACATACTCCACCTCCACTGAGGCTGCATTCGTGATACAGCCTACCGAATTTTTTTATCTAATTTCGAAAAAAGAAGGAGTTCTATGTTCGACTGTTTGTACGATTTTTTTTATGTATAAAACTTTTAAATCCATCATGGTTATTAACACTAAAGTGGTTATTAACACTCGCAGTGCCGCCAGTTATTCCGTGATCATGGCGCATGAAACTGTGCCGAAATATTGGAAAGCTCAAAACTCATACCATGGTAAATATCCTGTTGTTAATGACTTTAGTTTTTTATGTATGTCCATCGATTTCTTCGTCATTTATGGACCGATGTGGATGATTGTTTTGCTTGTTAGCAAAAGAATCATCCACATCATCACATGTTAGTTGTATAGATAGAGTATGATCCTGAGTTAGTCCCATAAAAATGTTATTCCCGGAGGTTTAGTATTTATCCCGAATAACTTAAAAAGTAACAGTTTAAAACTAAAGGATTCTCAGCAGCTTGTGTGCGGCGGCTCGCTCCGGCCGCAATGCTTGCAACACGCAGCGCTCCCAAACTCTTGTGTGTTCCGCCTTTAGACACGATATTGTCTAACATTGGAGCACAGATAGTTACCTCTTGCAGATCCACGGGCTCCGTGAATATGTCAGAGGCGTCTCTCTGCGCCAGCTGTCTTAGCAGCTTGTGTGCGGCGGCTCGCTCCGGCCGCAACGCTTGCAACACGCAGCGCTCCCAAACTCTTGTGTGTTCCGCCTTTAGACGCTCGCGCTTACGGACTAACTCGCATAGTAATCTGGAACGATGCATTAAAAATGTTAAAATACTCTTTAGCACAGCGAGAAAAATAGAAACAGGATATAGAAATACACATTAAGGTCTACAATGGCCATTGGGAACGGTCATTATTACTGGTATACTACACAGTTATAGTGCTATCTTACAGTAGATCTTGACCTACGGAATAGAACTCTGGGCAAGTTCTGTATCGAAGGTCAAAATTGTAACCACTTGTTAAAAATATGTAGGTACTAAGATGAGTAGTACCTACTTGTCTAGTCTGAGTAAATAGAAATTATAAAGTTGGTAAGTAAAAGAGTTAATTTTAATAGGACTAAGATAGCACGTCTACTGTAAAAAAATATGGTTATGTTGGTACGCAAGAAAGTTAATAATAAATTAGATGACATTTTTATTATCAATCTAAGTTTTATATAACTTACCTGGCTCTTTCCAAGTCTTGTCGTATCCTCTGCCAGTACTTCAGCTGATTGCAGAGCTCTCTAATGTTGACAGTTGCGTCTTGAATACCTCTTGTGCCTGTAACAAAGCAATACAGTGAATCTTAACACTCTAAAATCGACCTAACTTACTGCGCTTTTAGGCATAATTTCCTTGTTCTAATCTAACGTAGTACTGCAGCCATGTGATTGTTCAAAAAGCGACTCTAAGCCGCGGGAGTAGGGTATAACTTACTATCAAGCTATGCAACTTTCTCTACAGTTGCACACAATCTGAATAGACATTCCTGCTATGTCTCTTGAGAGTCCAGTAAGCCAGGAGGCTCTTCATCTGATATGCTCTGGATGCCAGCGGGCCTCGGGCCAACAGCGATCCATGTGATAGTTCAAAAAGCGACTCTAAACCTCCAGTCTAGGTTCTAACTTACCATGATGACTAGTCAAGCTCTGCAATCTTCTCAACAGCGGCACACCATTCCTGCTATGTCTCTTCAGAGTCCAGTAAGCCAGGAGCCTCTTCATCAGCTGTGCTCTGGACGCTGGCGGGCCTCGGGCCAATTGGGCGACGTCGGCGACGCGATCCGCGGGTAGTGTGGGGACTAGGACCACGGGTGCCCAGGTGCGTTTTAGTGCTAGGACGCGACGGGCCTGCGAAAGAATGAAGTCAAAAAAATCATCACAGTATCACACTAATATTACAGACAAGCTTCTGCCCGCGGCTTCGCACGCGTTGTTTCTATGGAAACGTTTCGAGGTTATTTCTATCCCAAGGGAGCTGATTTATGGGATAAAAAGTCGCCTATGTTTGATTCCAGGGTTATACTTACCTGTATGCAAAATTTCAGCCTGATCCGTTCAGTAGTTTTGGCGTGAAGAGGTAACAAACATCCATCCATCCATACATCTGATGCGTAAGTTTGGATGGATGTTTCGATGGTTTTTTTTGTTATTATAGTGCGTAACCCCACACTAAGGTTGATTTCTTAGGAGGTTTCGATGTTCGTTACCTCTTAATTTTAAGTACCTACCTACTCTAGATTTTATTATAATGTTTGACGTTTTGGAATGTATTCTGTAAGTCAAGTTTGAGTAATTAAATAAATAAATAAATAAATTTACGCCACACCTCCTTAACGGATCAAGCTGAAATTTTGCATACAAGCTAAGCCTGGAATCAAACATATGCTGCTTTTTACTCCATAAATCAGTTCCGATGGGATAGAAACATCCGTTTAAAGTTTCCATAGAAACAACGCGTGTGAAGCCGCTAGCAGCATCTTGTCAAAAATATTTATTTTTACGCGATCAGAACAAAGAATAGGCTAATATAAGTCGCTTCGACAGAATATAATAGAAAACAACATTTATTTGGACGCAGGTACAAAAAAATGTATAAATATAAACGAACGGAAAACAAAAACAGCATAACATGGAGTAAGTGACGCAAAAAGGGTCATGATGAATGAAAGCCTTTCTCATACTGACCCGCTTAGATCATATTTGAGAGGCTGTATTTTCAATCCCAATCTTAATTTACGCGACTTATATACGCCTGTTCTTTGTTAGATGTTGTTACTTTAGTCTACATACCGAAGCGACAGAAATAAAAAAAAATCACTTTATTTCCGTGTCAGTGTTTAGTTTTATATTTTGACCTTTTCTAAGTGTACATTTATTGTATTTATGGAAATAAAGAGTTTTTGATTTTGATTTAGATAAGCCACTGTAACGGTCCAGATTATGCTGGTTCGTTTAATTTGCAAATATAGAAATAATTAACACATTTTGATATAGTTTGTAACACTAAAAATATATTCTGAACTGTAAATCGGTTCGAACGCTTTGCTGGAAGGATAGCAACCTTCTTAAGTCCTTTATGACAGTTTAGTAATGTTTGAATTTGACTATTCTAGGAAAACAAATGGGCTTCTGGAGAGTTGGTACAGAGATGTCAGGGGGAGGAGATCGAGAGTTTTGGAAGGGAAGTGAAAATTTGGGGTTTTTTCTAGGTTTTACAGGAATAGTGAATTCTTTTGACGGAAATCGTTCGGCTCAGCCATCGAGCGAGACCAGGGAGGAATTCTAGGATGGATTGCAAATTTCTATCAATCAGATTCAGGTTACGTAAACCCACACTTTTCATTTCTAATAATTCTCCGTATTGTAAACGGATGGTGTTACATCCCAGAACCGACTATTCTAATTTATTATTATATTTATTAAACACATTCTGTCGATACTGCAACGTTCCTGAGTGTGTTGGTGAACGCCTGTGCTGTAACGCCCTGAACTAACCTGATTATTAAATCTATTGTTTTGACCTGCGGTTGGACTGGAATGTGGTTCCACACGTTTACTTCTTAGGACTCCCCGCGTGGACTAGGTATGGGATTAGGTGGGCTAGAGTTTTAGTGAGGTAGGATGTATTTGGATCGCTTGAGATCATTCCCCATCAAACTCTCCTGAGTTAGCGATTTACAAACGCTTTGCTTTTAAATGTCTGGTTATCTCTGAGTACGGGAAGGGCGATAGCCGTCTGCTTTCGACTTTCCCCGAGGAGAAGAAAAGATAAACTTCGCAGTGGGGCACCAACCAGATAAATTTGGCTTATACCTATATGGGATAAAGCAAAGTTCTCAGGTTCCGCAATAGGAGAGGCAGAAGTAACCAAAAAAAGTCACAATGCCGAAATATTATAGGTTCTTCGCTTACTATGTAATTTCAGTTGTTTCAGAGCATGGGTGTATCATGGTTTGAGACGACCATGAAAGAGGGGTGCTATACTACTGTACCAGGATTGAAGAATCGATAACTTAAGTAGTTTTAACGTTTATTTCATTTGTCTTAAGCTTCTAAAAGAATCTGAGTTACTACATCACAATGTATGAGTCCTACCGCTAACTAGACGATCATTGGCCACTTTAAATCACAATTTTAATACAAAACTTCTAGTAAAATACTTAGTTTTATTGATAGATAATCACTAGTGATCAGGTAGGGTAGGGTACGATATTTCCGAGCGTTACACCACAACTTAAGAAAAATTTACATTTCAAACTAAAACTAGCCTACATAAAGTATCTTAGTCAAGTAAATAATAAATAGTCAATAAATTTCCTTTAGTCCACGTTCGTAGCTGATCTTTGATAACCAGCTACGTTTTAGGTTGACGGAATTCATTGTAAAATGAGTACGTCACATTCACAAGCTCCTTGGGTTAACTACGAACCTTGCTTGTGTTGAAAGATCACCAACGTTACACTTACACTCATTAACGAGGGACAGGGATGAAACAAAAAGAAAATAGCCTCTTCAACGTAAATAAGATTCTAACATGGATGTTATATATTTACCTGCTTGATCTTATCTCTGCCTTTCTGTCGAATAGCTGTCAAGTCGTTGGATTTCGAATCACCTTCTGTTTCCAATGCTTTTCTTTCCTACAAAAAAAAAATCATTAGAGAGACATGTTCAGCAGTGGACAAAATGTATGTCTGCTGATGCATAGCTAGGGACATAGCTAGTCTCAATTGCCGCTGGCCGCTATGGCCGAAAATTCGGATAGGAGGACTTAACTATACTCTGTCCTCGCGTTTTTCATTCAGTCAAAGAAAATAAACGCGTGGACGGTGTATAATATAAGTAAATATTCGACAGAAAAGGGCCAAATTTCAGAACTTGCTCTACAAAGGATATATAGAAGAAAAATGTTTTTAACATGTACATAATTATCTATAACAAACTACCAGAAAAATTGAATTAAATGAAAACTTATTTAAGAAAAAGTTAGATACCTATCTGGTTGCTTTCAAGAAATCAAATAATATCGCAAAAATTTTCGACTTCGACGGGACTTGAACCCGCATCCTTCCTTCAGTACAGGAATGTGCTAACCAACTACACCACGAGGTCAAGTGACGTGGGAGTCGAAAATCTCTGCGACTTCCTACGGTCTCTAGCGCCGTTAGCTCCACCTACAGGGGAAACATTGAAGTTGGTTGCTAATAATGATATTTTATACCTAATAATAATAATGATATATTTAATATTAGCACACCTGCTTGCGGGTCGAATACATTGTCATCACATAGCTTTAAGATCTTGGCATGTAATTATTGTATTCTGCAAATAAACGATTTCTAAGAAATCAAATAAAAAAACCCTTAGTGTGGGGTTACGCACTATAATAACAAAAAACCTTAGAAATAAACGATTGTTTCTGATTCTGAATATTACCTGTAAAACGTGTGCCGGTGTATGCGCATCGCAATACGCCATCTTGGCGACCTGCACTGGTTGGCTGGGGTCACGGCCTGCGCCTGCCGCCTCCATCTTCATGTATAAACTGCAGACAAACGCATCAAATTCAAAAATATCACAAAAAAATCGACCTAGACGGTAGTTGATCCCGCAACCTTCCCTCAGTACGGGAATGCGCTACCAATGAGGATAATATATACGACCTCTGTGGCGCAGCGGGCGAAGGTCTGCCTGCGACGCAGGAGGTTGCGGGTTCGATTCCCGCCTCAGGACAAATGTTGTACGATCTGCAGACATTTGTCCAGGGCGTTCTGGATGTTTTCTATGTATAATAAAAAATATATATCTATGTAGTGTATTGTATTAAGTATATCAGTTCTAGTACCATAACACAAGCTCTGCTTAGTTTGGGGCTAGATAATGCTGTGTGAATTGTCCAGCATTATTTATTTATTAAATATCAAAGAATTAGCAAGCTGAAGTGGCAGTGGGCCGGCCATATCTCGCGAAGAACCGACAACCGCTGGGGTAAACGTGTTCTTGAGTGGAGACCACGACTCGGCAAACGTAGTGTAGGACGCCCTCCGGCCAGGTGGGATGACGATCTGCGAAAGACTGCAGGCAGATGCTGGATGCGGCAAGCTGAAGACAGGGCGCTATGGCGCTCATTACGGGAGGCCTATGTCCAACAGTGGACATAGGCTGATGACGATGATGATGATGATTTATTTATTTATTCCCATGGTCCTGCCAACCTTGTGGTTATACAGACCGAAACTGTGAGAGAAGACCTAAACGGGTGACTCAAGACCATACTCAAGACTCTACAAATCCTACGCACTTTGTCCCGTACACTCTCCCATTTCTTCTAGCTCAGTTGATGCGACACTTACCCAGCCTGCTGCGCGCAAGTGACATGGAACGCTGAATAGCAGTTACTCTTGTGGCATTGGATGCAGGCGCCCACGCCTCGCTGCTTGCACACCATGCAGGTTAGCTTCCAACGGGCCGCAGGGATCATTTCTATCGAATCTGTGGCGTAAAGACAAGGAGATAAGTCTGAAACTCCTGTAACGTTATATTAAGAACATTGTGGAGCCGAATTAACTGGCGGCTGGGTATAGGCCTACAGAAGTCAGTGTCATCCACTGGTCGAGCATATCAATAGATGGATATATGGATCTAGTGCTCTATTGATAGATTATAGATGCTTTGAAAGATTATACAGGGTGGTTTTGGGTGAAATTGAGTATTAAAGTGGTATTAAAAGTAATTTGTAAAAACTTGCTACGTCCTTTCATTTTCAGTACTTAATACATTTCTTTGCAAAGATCGATCCTTATCAGCAACAGAATCCATTCGGGTCGATTTCTATCAAAAATAAAATATTTAAAAAACTAAATATGCCGTTCTTTTCTTATAAATCGAGGGCATGATTTCACGACTTTTCTTTAACTCGCGTGGATTCGGACTTGGACATCAACAGCCTTCTCAAAAAACCAGCCTGTATAATATGCTCTATTACAGATATCGGTCGACTACCTAATAGATATCGCGAGGCGTTGACGCCTCGACGCCTCGCGATGCGCGCCTCAACCTGCCGTCTTACGTTTCTTTTACCCATTTTCGGTCACCAATAAGTCGTCACTTCGCTCAACCTCACAGTGAGTTCCATGCTCAAAAATCCTAAACTTTCGGCCGTGCGTTGTCGAATCTCAAAGACGTAATACGCCGACTACTTACCTTGTATAAGTACTGACTTGTATAGAAAATACAAAAGAATCAAACTAATTGAAAATACTACGAAATAAACTCACCAATAGGTTCCAAGAAGACTGTGTTAGCGAAACGCACTTCAGGGATCCACAGCGCGCAAACCACATGCGCCCAGGTGCTTTGATCTGTCTGTTTGAACGCTCCTGAACAAACAAAATAATAACAAAGTTAGAAAAATAATTGAGATCTTAAAGCTGGCAATAGAAGTCCGATGGTTTCATTTGACAGTCTGAACTGACTCCAGCAGGGGTTAATTCATTCGATTCGTTTCCGAATCGAATCCGACGAATTCGAATTCGATTCCGACGGATCTATAAAACGCTATTTTGATTTTACCTCGGGTTGATGATCGAAATAAGAAGCTCCTCCTCATTGACATGGCCATTAGTCAACAGATTCGCTTCGGATTTTCGATCATCAACCCGATGCGAAATCAAATTAGCGTTTTATAGATCCGTCGGAATCGAATCCTTCGGATTCGATTCGGAAACGAATCGAATGAATTAAAATACTCCTACCGGTATATAAGGTCAAGTTTCATAAATCATACCTCCAGTGTTAGGGCACAGAACACAGTTGACCAGCCTAGATGGTGATTGAAGACATCTTCTGCACAACCACTGTCCCTCGGGAATGTACGGCACCTAGAAATGTTTTCATTAAGTTAATGTTAATGTTTTGACAGAGATTGAATGTTTAATTAAAAAGATAATTATTGCACAATCACACTACACTCTCCTGCAAGATGTCAGTGCAGATTGCAGTCCCCCATGTAAAATAAGATCTGTTGTCCTGTACACAAACGGTCTGTCGACGTAAAATCTACGCTGTATGTAGGCAGTGCCGTGTGGTGCTGGCTTAGAATTTGCACCACACCAACTCTTCCCGCGGGTGTCGTAAGAGGCGACTAAGGGATATCTATCGGGGGACGGGCAGCAGCGCTCCCTGCAGAACCATTCTACCACCAGACTGTGATCTCTAATCCGCATGCCCAGCGTGGGGATTATGGGTATTACCCCCATGAGATAAAGACAATAAGGCGCTCATCAGGGAGAGGCCTGAGTCCAGCAGTGGACCATTATAGGCTGTTAGGGAGGTGAGGAGGCACAGTCGTTAATGTTGTATGGATCACTGTGAAAGCTTGTTGACATACGGCGCTCAATTTCATAGATATGTAGAAGGAAGTTTCACAGTCTACATTTTAGGATTAAACTTTTTGCAAACTCAACATTTTAGGATCAAGTTTCTGCAAATTCAACATTTTAGGATTCAACATGCTGCAAATTCAACTTTTTGCAAAATCAACATATTAGGAATTCAAGTTTCTGCAAATTCAACGTTTTGGGATTCAACATGCTGTAAATTCAACTTTTTGCAAACTCAACATTATGAGAATTCAACTTTCTGTTCCTGAAGGGGCGCGGGCCGCTGCCGTTGCACCACCGCCGCCCCGTAGCGCCGCTGCCGCCGCCGGCCTTAGGTCCAATTTCATCGTTTGACGACCTCTGTGGCGCAGCGGGCGAAGATCTGCCTGCGACGCAGGAGGTTGCGGGTTCGATTCCCGCCTCGGGACAAATGTTTGTACGATCTGCAGACATTTGTTCAGGGCGTTCTGGATGTTTTTCTATGTATATAATAAAAAATATCTATCTATGTAGTGTATTGTATTAAGTATATCAGTTATCTAGTACCCATAACACAAGCTCTGCTTAGCTTGGGGCTAGATAATGCTGTGTGAATGGTCCAGCATTATTTATTATTTATCGTATGTTGATTGTGTTCAATTGCAATGGCGAAATTGGACACGACTTACACGTTGCATAAAACATGCCACCATTTCACCCATTGCTGGGTATAGGCCTCCAAACTCTTCTTCTTATTGTGCCTCTCCATTACTGAATGTTGGCGGTCATCCTCTTGAATTTTTCTTTATCCAGGGCAAGCCTAAATAGGTCTTCTGCCTTCTTAATGCCAGTCCATTGCCTTATGTTGCGCAACCAGGAAGTCTTCCTCCGACCAACTGCTCTTTTAGCCTGTATCTTCCCCATCATGATCACTTGCAGCAGTTTGTATCAATCATGTCATAAGACATTTCCGAGATAGGCAACTTTTCTCTGTTTGCTGGTTCTCAGGTTAGGTTAGAGAGCTCCAAACTCTAGTGGCACTCTATCTAACACTCAAATTAGTTTTCCTAATGTTATTATTTACCCTCGGTATAGTTAGTCAGGTAGTTGAATGAACACTGAAGAATTAAACTCTTACCCCATAACAGTCCTGATGTACAGCCAAGTTGCACATATCACAGAACAGAATGACATTGGTGTTCTGACACTCTCCGTCCATGCAAATGCAGCATACAGCATCCTCATCAACGGTAGCTGCAGTTTGCTGCCCATTTTGGGTTACCTATGAGGAAGAGTTTCGTGAGAGGTGTACCAAATAATGGGTTTATATTTTGTTGTTATTTATACATATCTTATCATTAATGAAGTTAATAATTTAAGCCTAATGTGCAATGTAAAACATTTCATGATAGAAAGATCTTTTCCCTCTAAGATTTAAAGTAAAAAGTAAAGTACAAAGTATTTATTTAGCAAACAGTAGCATCAACAAAAGAATTCAAAATGGAAGAAGGCTAGTCAGGGACTTTGCAAGCAATGAAATTATACAGCAGTACATTTTGACATACTTTTAACTTATTTCTTACTATCCGAGTTAGAAATTAAATTTTCAAGCCTTTTTACAGCCACACCCTTTCTCATTTTTGTGTAGTTATGATGTATGAGAAGAGTCAGTTTTCAGTAAACAACCTATCCAATCAAAAAACAAATGTTGCTTTCTTTTTCAAAAACTTATGTTACTAATATTGTGAAAATTATGATTTAAAACTTTATCAACATCAAGTGTAACATGTGTTCCTATGGTGGAATAAATACTGAATCTAATGTACTCTATAGATTGATAGAAACACATTGAAAAATAATTCCTACATACCTGAAAATAGGACTCTTTCTCTAATCTATCCATTAATAGTTCCAATGTATCCACAGAAACCAGTGGCAGGCCTTGCTTTGTTCTCTGTTTATTTAATAAAGACAGCCAGGCTGTGTCCTCTTCGTCCACATCATACTCCACTTCTCCATCAAGCTCCTCCGCTGATTTCTCTATGAAACGGATGTAGGCATTCGGGCGGGGAGGGGCATCGCAGACGCGTTCATTGTAGTCAGGGATTAGCTGTAAGTGAATCAAATGATAATAGACTCCCCATAGTGTAAGTTAGTCTGTGTTAAGTTTTCAGCTAAGTGCAGTAAGCAAAGGGGGTTTGAAGAATAGAATAACATATCATTTATTGTCCAATGTAAAGAGCTACAGGTTTCTGAGATATTCACAGATGAAAATAACTGCATTTTTCCTTGGAACTTTTTTCTTTGTTTTAGTGTCTTCTTTCCAAATATATTACTTTTCCTGTGTGCCGTGATTTTGAAAAAATTAACATAATGGTGACCGATGTAGAAGACAGTAAAACAAATAAAAAATATTCTATAACCTAATATCTTAGAGCATCAGGTTTCTAAGATAATGAAGAAAAAATATACTTAGTTATTTTCATCTGTGAATATCTCAAAACCTGACGCTTTATGACATTATTTTATGAGACATTATTTATTTGTTTTAGTGATCTCTATCCTGTTACATGACTGTTATTGTGCGCAGCAAAGGCAAAAAACAAAATGGAAACAGATGTTAAGGCCAAAATCTGCAAACCCCAAGACGAAGGACGACAAGACGAAGAAAGGACGACAAGACGAAGAAAGGTCAAAATCACAATACATCATAGTAAACAGTTCACTATAAATATCTGAGTTAGAACTGAATAGAACTAGGTACTTACTAGCTTATAGCAACTTACTGTAAAACTAGCTTCAGGCAATTTGACGTGAGGTTCAGCTGGGGGCACTACAAAAGACAAGGGCTTCTCCAATTCAGTATTTTTCTTCTCCCAATCGTCCAATGACATAATCTGAAGCGGTTGATCAATAGGTATCCTGCTGATTTTTCCATCTATCTCAAACTGAACGACTTTTTGAGCTTCCGCGAAGGTTAGCGCCTCTTTTGGTGGGCTCTGCAGCGCAATATCGCCGGTGGGCACCGCCGCTCTAAATCTACCTTTCTTTCGATGGCTCGCAACAGCTGGAGTCGCCGGTGTAGGATTGTCGTGGTCGTAATTCACAAGATGGTACTGCAGCCCGCACAAACTCTTGTACACTTTGTCGCATTTCTCCAACGGACACTGATACGGCGGAGGCCGGTTTTGCCTGAGTTTTTTGCAAAACTCGAACACGTCGAAGTCCAAACCCATTGTACAGGTTTTTTGTCAACTGTTTTCACTGGTGGAGCATTGCTTCGTAAAAAGCTGTAAGACAGCACAATCACTCAGATCATTTCACTTGCCTTTTGCGAGTGTAATCTCATTTCTCCAAATGTCTTGTCTTGTAGACAAAAACAAGAAAGAAAATAGAGTCAAACAAAACAGACAATTCAGCTAAACCAAAGCAAAGCAACAAACGGCAACGCAACGCAACGCACGCACGCGCCACCATTGAATTGAATGAAGAATGATTGATTTGTTATTTGATTGATTCACAATTTGATTGACAGTCAAGAAATTGACAATGAGACTCATGCATGGCACCATAAATAAAAGAAGAAGAAGATTTTTCCACATCGCTCTGTCTGTTGATAAAAATCTGTCATTTACATGTGGTCAGTAGAATTCTGAGGTAAAATTGTAATTTTTACCCTCGATTAAGGCTTTCACCCCACAGCCGCGTTTTTGAAGCTATATTTGTTTACAATAACTACCTACATTTTAAAGCCTCTCTACACTCAAGCGCGGATCGCGGCGTGAACCACGGCAAAACTGCCACTGTTCCATGACTGTTCCAAACTCGCAAAGTTCACGCACGTCTCCTGATTCTAAGGATACTTCGGGCGGGGCGCTTGATGAGTTTTAGTATGGACGTCGAAACTGCTTCTGCGGAGCTACTTAGCGCTGGCCGCTGTGGCAATTTACAATTACGATTATATAAAAAGTAGATAGATAGATAGATACTTAATACTTTATTGTACCACACAAAGACAGATAACAATACAGAAATAAATGCTAAGAGTAGACGAAGTACAAAGGCGGCCTTATCGCTATGAACGATCTCTTCCAGGCAACCTTGGGATGGACTGGACATGTAAGAACAAAATAGACGGTGGCACGCGAAAAAAAAAAAAAATAATAATACTTACACTACATACTATAATACCTACATATCGTCGGCTTATTGCAAGAAGTCATTAACCGACAAATCCAAAAGTTTGGCAAAAGCAGTTTAAAGTTTTTATAACTTTAAGAGCCCATATCATCAAAACTACGACAGTTATCAATATAATTTAAACGCCAATATATAGAGATATGTAATTATTTTATAATTAACTGAAATCAGTACAAATTCAACCACTGCAATTTTTTTAAAAGCTAAAAATGCAAAGATAATGACTTCTTGCTGTAAAAAGTTTTGACTAAACTGGAGTTAAGTATTTCTGCAACGATGTTATTAGTGGCCTCTTTGGAGTATTAAAAGCCAAAGTTATCATAAAATAACATCTTTTATCACTAAAAGCTAAACAAATTACCTTGTTTGTCGAAAACACTTAATAAAATAACTAAAATTAGTAATAATGGCACATGAATCAGTAAAAAACACGTTTCTAAAAGCTTAGCTTTTAGAAAATAATTCTGCTAGCCAGCAAAGAGTTATAAACACATAAATAGGTTGGAAGTGATTAAGTAAACTATTATTTAGATTAGAAAATATTAAGTAACAGACTTTGAGCTTTACCTGAAAACCTTCTTATCCTATCTACCCTCCTCATAACGCTCGACCTGGCCGCGGTTCCCGGCCCCAGGACGTGAGGACGCGTACGCCAAGGCACTCGAGTCCGTGGACGTCGGACCTCTCCAGACGCCTACAGAAGTGGAATCCGAGGCCTCAGCGCTGATGGCGCGCATAATCGAGGCTAAGGCGGCCGCTTCCATACCCATCACCAGCCGCCAAGACCAGCGCAAAGACCTCCCCCAACACATTAAGAGGGTAATAGAGAGGAAACGCGAACTCCAGCGCGAGTGGGCGCGCTCCCGCTGCCCGCGACTGAAGACGCGACTCTATTGTATTGTATTGTGTACTCTATTTTCCGCACTTAGACACGGTTTGGTCCATTGTGCGTGTTTTGTTTGCTAGTGTAACCAGCCTAACTCCGTCCAGAAGCGCAGAATCTTCCTGGGATCTTCACACGCTTCGCGGAGCGACCTCGGGTGGTCGAGGATTTCGTGTCGTTGCGCTGTTACTCCCTCGCATTCCAGGGCTACGTGGGCAGCTGATTATTCGTCACTAAGACATCCCCTGCAGAGAGGGCTGTCTGTTGCTCCGATGGTGAAGAGATGTTTATTTAGTGGGCCATGTCCTGTGAGTGTCCCTACTAGGTAGGACGCGTAGGTCCATTCTGATCAGGTTCAGTAGGCGCTTAGTTAGCCTTGGTGATGCAGCTGGTAGCGCTGCTCTTGCCTGGCGGCACTCTAGTAGGTGCGTCCATCGTTCGTTATGTTTTTCTCTAGTTTTCAGCCTTATCCATGTTCGGATTTGGGAGAATGGTAGCGGAAGGAGCGGAGGTAGGCCTATTATCGGTGTCTCCGAACCTTTCCGTGCCAACTCATCGGCGGCGTCGTTACCAAGTGATCCGCTATGCCCCTTAATCCATTGAAGGGTTATCCTGTTTCTGCAGGAAATCCTCTCAAGTGCCAAGTGGCATTCGTACACGATCTTGGAGTTGCAGCTGTGTCCTGCCAGGGCCCTGAGTGTAGCAGCACTGTCAGTCAAGATACAAACGCACTGGTTATCTATATCCCTTCTTAGCACAGCTGTGGCTGCCTCGGTTATAGCTGCGCATTCACATTGAAATATGGAGCTGTGTTTGCCTAAGGTCATTGATACATTGAAGACGTGACTCAACCCGATATCGGCCGAGCTCTCGGCCGCAGTACAGGTTTGGCGTGAGACCTGGGACTGAATCATCGAATAGGGCGAATCATAGAATCAATGAATAGGGCGCTCACGCGGCAGCCGGCAACAACTTACCCGCTGCTGGACCGAGATGGGGTCCGGCGCTTTGCTCCCGCCGACCGTGCCGAAATTCTGGCCGAGCACCTCGCGGAGCAGTTCTCGCCTCACCCCGTTGCAGTCGACGCCACCTTTGAAACCCTGAACCACCACCACCAGGTCGAGGTCACAGTGAGGGACTTCCTGTCTGGCCCAACACCGCCCCTAGACGGGGAGTACTTCATCTCCCCTGCCGAGGTGCGGAAGGCCGTCCTCCGTCTACCCAGACGGAAGGCGCCAGGCTATGTCGGAGTCCCCAACAGTTGCCTCGCCGTGGAGTCACCGCGCTCGCCCGGCTCTTCAACGGGATCCTCCGGACGGGCCACTTCCCGGAATCCTGGAAGACCGGACGGGTCATCGTGCTACCCAAGCCCGGCAACGATCACCGCCTCCCGGCCAACTACCGCCCCATTACTCTACTACTAATAGTGGGCAAGCTCCTGAAACGCCTGCTCCTGGGGCGCCTGGCTCCAACTATCGAGCCACGCCCGAAGCAATTCGGCTTCAGGAGTGGCCACTCTACCACGCTGCAGCTCACCAGGGTGCTGCACCACCTTGCAGTCGAGCACAACGCCAGGCGCTGCACCGACCGGGTCTTTCTGGACGTAAAAAAGGCCTTCGACCGTATTGGGCACCCCGGCGTTTTGTACAAGCTCCTGCAAACCCCAACTCCACCAGCTCTCATCAGGATTGTGGCATCCTTCCTCGACAACCAGCGGTTCTTCGTCGCAGTTGAAGGTGCCACATCCTCCACTCGATCCATCTCTGCTGGTGTACCGTAGGGTAGCAGCCTGTCGCCAGCGTTATACGCGTTCTATACCGACGACATCCCCACCCTGGAGGGCCACCTACGCCCCAAGGAGAGGGATGGTCGCTAGCGCTGTTCGCGGACGACAGCGCCTTCTTTGCGTCTTCTACCAGCCCCACCATCGCAGCCCGCAGGATGCAGCGGCTGCTGAACATCCTGCCGCCCTGGCTGGACAAATGGCGTATGGCCGTCAATGTGGGAAAGACGGCTGCGCTGTTTGTTTCCCGCCGTATCGGCCACCCACCGCAGCTGACACTTCGGGGCCAGAACGTGGCATGGAGCCCGCACATCCGGTACCTCGGCTTCGGGATCGACAGGTCGTTGCGGATGCAGCCGAAGGTTGACAGCGCACTACAACAAGCGCGCGTCGCCCGACCTTTCTGCGACCCGTCCTGGGATCTCGCCTGGGAGGACCAAAGTGTGGGTCTACAAAGGCTAAGTCCGATCCCGACTCACATATGCAGCGCCGGCCTGGTACTCACTAGTCTCCCAGACGAATAGGGACCGGCTCCAGGGGCTGCAAAACGTGGCTCTGAGGATCTACACTGGCGCGAGCCAATACGTCAGGAACGATGTCATCGCCCGCGACCCGCAGATCCAATCCATAGACGAGTTTGTCGTACAGCACAGTCGTCGAATGTACGACCGCGCCGACAACGGCCACCAAGCCCACCTTCACCAAATAGCGCCTCACCAACCCCGGCCCCCAGATGATGACCGCCCGTGGAGGCCCCTTCCCTGCAACCTCACCCCCGCGGAACCCCCTGGATAGAGCGTGGGTTAATTAAAAAAAAATTAATCCAAACCAAACAAAAAATAAGAAAAAAACATGCAAATATGTTAATAACAAAATAAAATGATTAACAAGCTAAATAAAAGCATTTTTAGCGAAATCCAAGGACCGAGGGGTCGTCACCCCTCGAGTTGATGCCGGGGTAAAGAGGCCAAGCCTCGATGCCCCGCTCTGTGCCCCCACAAGGGCCGGAAAGAACGAACTACTACGCGGCGCGGCAGAGGCGCGAGCGGCCCCGAACAAAATACCCCTCTGCCCCGCTTCCGCGACTCCGGTCACACGGCACGCGGTCTCATAAGTAGCATAGCAACACGTAAATGTATGTGTGCAAAAGTCATTACCTTACATTTACCTGTTATTTTTACAATAACAAAAATCACTAATAAAACAATACTTCATTCAAGCGATTTTAGTCTTGTATTAAGTTTAACATAATAGTTTAGCAAAAACTTGTCAATGACCTATAATTAATTTTACCAATCCAATAGTGATGGTACCTATAAACGTTACTTGTTCTGAAAGAAGTCATTTAATGCGAATAGTATTCTTTTACCATTAATTATGTTTCGAAAAAAGTAATTAAGTGTAAAAAATGAAATCTATAAAAAATAAAAAACTCAGTGTAGACGGTACTCGTTTTGATAGAAGTCATTTAAAAACGTTAGTATTTTTTTTTCCAAAAAATACGATACGACAAAACTGGTTAAGGTGCAAATAATGAATTAAAGCAAAACTTATTCAAACGTTTGTGAACGTAAAAGCACTTTCAAAATGTTGTTAAGTCACATAAATGAGTTACGTATGAAAATAAGAATGGCAATTGTGTTTTTTTTCTTTTGTTAAAATTTATTAATGTAAGTTAATGAATTTTATGAAACCGGATATACCAAAAATGCAGTTATTGACTTTATAAGCAAGCCATAACTTCCAAGTTTGAAGAGCTACAAATTTGTGAGTTTTACCAAAATGTAGAGCTCATCGAGACGAACTCAATGGTATATCTAACGCAGTTAGTGACTTCTTGCGACTAATGACTTCTTGCAATAAGCCGACGATATAGCCTACAAACAATATAATACACTTACATAAACATAAAAATAAAGTTGTCTAACTTTGCAAGGACAGATAATGCTGATGAACCAGTTTTTTAAAGAGAGGGAGTGATTTGGCACGTTTGATGTCCAGGGGGAGAGCATTCCATAGACGGGTAGCTTGTACAGTGAAAGATTTGTCGTAGAAAGTGGTAGTGTGGGCAGGGACTTTTAAGATGAGTGTTTCAGAGGAACGCAGAGAGAGAGAGTGAGAGTTAGAAAGGAATTCAAAGCGCTCCTTGAGATAGGAAGGGCTGGGAGGATAGAACAATATACTGTACAAGAGAGATAGTATGTGAGTATTCCTGCGAAGTCGGATGGGCAACCACTTGAGTTTAGCGCGATATTCGGAAACGTGGTCATATTTGCGAAGGCCAAATATGAACCTGATGCTGAAATTTTGGAGGCGCTCCAAGCTTGTTTAATTGGTCTTCAGTGAGGTCCGGATAACAAGCGTCGGCGTAGTCGAGGATGGGGAGCAAAAGGGACTGGGCAAGTGTAACCTTAGTGGAAGTCGGGAGGAAATTTCGCAGTCGCCGCAGTGAGCCAGCCGATGCGAACATTTTTCGGCTAAGTTCAGCCAATTGCGGAAGTACAAAAGCATATAAAATAAAGAGCAATTTTGCACTGAGTTAGCGCGTAAAATCCGAAACAAAAACACAACCATCCGCGTACCTTGCTAAAAAAAAGGTAACTGAACCGCCCGTGAATGAGGACTGAGGAGCCTTGTCGTGTTCGCGTTCCGCGAACCCTTTGTCGCGGGACCAAAAAACCGACAACAAACAGGAACGAGGCGCGAACGCGACGCGAGACGCCACGACAAATATGCGAATGGGATCCACACTCATGGTTCGCGGGTTGTTCGAGGCTTCGCGCGCGAGTGTGGAGAGGCTTTAAGGAGCTTCTCCTAATTGACATGGCCTTAAGTCAACAGATTTGCTTCGAATTTTCGATCCTCAACGCGAGGTGATCTCAAAATAGCGTTTTAAAGATTCGTCGGATTCGATTCGGAAACGAATCGAATGAATTAAAATACCCCCGCGGGACTTACCTAATCTACCAAGTTTTTTTAATTATTTATTTATTTATTTAAAAAGGACATCCAACATGAGATCACAAAGCTAGATTACCTATAGTACCTATACCGTAGATTATACCGAAAAATTATTTTTAAGTAGGTACCTAATATGTTTGTGGTTGGGTGTTACCTATACTTTTAAAATTAATAAATAAATATTTTCATTAATCTATTATACTGACATGTTTACCTACTTACTTTTTTAAGTAAACATTAACCTACTATTAGCGCCACTACAGTAAGTTATCGTAATAATAACCTAACAGTAAAGACCCGATAGACGTTTAGCCATGCATGTTTTACCTGTTCTTTTCTCAATATCAACCTTTTCAGATGAATAAATTAAGAGGATGAGGATAAAAAGTACTTAGTAACTACCTACTTAACGGACAAGGACCCAAGCGAGACCCAGTCTGCCTACCAGAGCCCGGAGTCCGGTTGACGAAAGTATCGATAGACGTGATTGTGACATCTCATTTTTGTATGAGATTTGCGTAGTTCCCTGTCCGCAAGATAGAGGCGCTGCAGCGCTGTACCAATTCCTGTAAAGGAGACGTAACGACTTAATAGTCGTTACGTCTCCTTACGAGTCAGGTTGACGATAATATTATGACGTAATCGTCGTCGTAATATTATCGTCAACCTGACTCATCCCTCAGGTGTAGGTTTTCCTCTTAGCATTCTAATCTAATCTGTTAGCGTAATTTACTCCTTCTTATATTATTCCATGGTAAAATAATCATAATCAATTTATTGCACGAAAAATGGTATTATAAAGGTCTTAGGTTTAAAATTAGTTCGGCATGCAAAATAGATACGAAAATATAAATTTAATTTGATCTGAATAAAAAATACATGGAAATTAAATTTGAAAAATATTTTAAAAATTTGTTAATTTTAAAATGTCAGTGAATTTATACAGTGACAATCTAATCGATAGTTAAGGAATTCAGATACAGTATAATCAGCATCATCAAATATCATTAGGGGTCATCTTGTTGAAGATGCGCCATTTGCCATAAAACACTAGTCTATCGTCTTAGCGATGTGTTTTGTTAATACCTAGGTACCTATAAACTTTGCATTTTTTTATGGCAAGTTAGGTGCCTTTAAGTAGCGGCACGTAAGTTTAGCGCTGAGCAAATGGTAGAGGGGATACTACCTACGCACCCTGTGAGACCTAATTTTTGACTTCTGCGCAATAACGGTCAGCGCTAGATTCGTGCCGCATACACAATATTGTACACAATAATTATTTTCTTAGTTTATTATCATTGTAATATTGTACATTATTTTTAGTATAGTTTCACAATGCCCTAATACAGCAGCATACTTTGACATAGGTACTTATTTATTTCATTTAATTTTCAGTCATGTCTGTCTGTTTTTTTTACTACAAAGGTAAAAAAACTTATGGTGATTCCTATAACAAAATACCTGACATGTAATTATTTAAATAGTACATAAATATAGAATGTAACGACATCAAGTGTAACATAAAGTGTACCTACGATGGAATAAATAAATACAAATACAAAATCATCTAGTAGTTCTACGAACAGTAGACCTCGCGACCTCTAACTTTTTTCATTAATTAATTTACTTATTATGTACTTAAGTTATTTAAAACGGGATATTTAGATAGGTACCATCGGTACCTACCATGTTTTTTGTAATTTGTGAATGAGAACTTGCCCTTATGATACAGAAAATGTTAATTCGTAACAGATACCTTACTTACTCGTTTTCACCAATCCACTTTGAGCCTTACATGGGTAGAAAAATTGTTCCTAACTCTCTGCTCGCTGTTAGCGAGACGGCTCGCTTAATATTCTGCTCTTCATACCAAAAATCCTCATCAGATCTTTACCAATTTTTATGACAAGAATTTAAAGTTACTACCTTTCAATTAAAAATATTATCACCGAAATCAGATCTCTGAAAGAGGAGATTTTCTAAATCCCCCTCTTTCCCTTTTTTGGAGGAAGTACACCTTTTATCAAAAAAATCCGACGACCAAAAAAATCTATAAAATCTTAGAATCTGTACACCAATTTTTGGGTACAAACATTGGTGTACAGATTCTAAGGTTCGGTTGTAAAATATCACAGGTCGTATTTTACATCGGTTGTAAAATACGACCTGTAAAGGAGTACGGACATACTGACAGAAACGCTAATTTTGCCAGACTTGATGCAGAGACGCTTCGCTCACTTCGTTCGCTCGGTCAATAACACTATCATGATGACATTCATTCATGATCATGACTCAAAACGCAGATGGTCACATTCACCTCCATGTAGCGGCT
Source organism: Eupithecia subfuscata (assembly GCA_963564075.1). Classification (NCBI taxonomy): domain Eukaryota; kingdom Metazoa; phylum Arthropoda; class Insecta; order Lepidoptera; family Geometridae; genus Eupithecia; species Eupithecia subfuscata. The sequence goes on along the minus strand of OY751117.1, from coordinate 8,216,728 downwards.
AGGCAGCGAATGCGTTATACTAAACAGGTAGTAGTTGCCTCATGTGCCTATCACATCCACCTACTTGGACATAACAAATATTACAATAATTATGACGCAGGTCATCAATCGTATTCACCTGTCTCAAAAATTAGAAAATTCCCACACTAATTATAATACCTAATTAGTACTAACCCAAATCAAAACTTAAACACTTGGAAAAAGACAAGAAAAATCTACACTAATAATATTAAATTATTAGTGTGTAGATTTAAATAAAAGTCAAGTGCGAGTCGGACTCGCGCACTAAGGGTTCCGTAAGACCTTGTGTCTTGCCAAAATAATATGATTCTAGGTCCTACAGTACCCTGTAGGTTTTAGTCTATGGCTAGAATATTTTTTTTTGTGATTAAGCTACATATTTACGGTTTCTGGATTTTCCCCTTTATTTGTACCATAAGACCTTGCTTCTTGCCAAATTTTATGATTCTACGTCAACGGGAAGTACCCCGTTGACGTAGAATATAAATAATATAAATAGGTTTTGGTCCATGGCGAGAATCAAAAGTAGGTATTATTTTTTGTGAATAAATAACAAATTTATGGTTTTCGGATTCTCCCTTTACTTAAGCTATAATAAGACCTTGCTGCTCACCAAATTTCATGATTCTAGGTCTACGGGATGTAGGTAGATACCTACCCATAGGTTTTGCGTGCTTAAGATTCCCTTGGAAATTTCTAAATATTCGGACATAAAAGGCTGCCATTTGAGTGCGTTGACCTAGAACTTTAGAAGTTTTATTTATATTGCGGCTCCAAGAGGTTACGGACTTGAGTATTTGACGTTAATTTCAACTCGATACGTCCACGCGTTCCTAAGAAAAAGGGGTTGACAGACGGACAGACAGACAGACAGACAGACGGACAACAAAGTGATCCTATAAGGGTTCCTTTTTTCCTTTTGTGGTACGGAACCCTAAAAACAAAAGTTCATCCGTGCGAATCCGACGATGACGACGACGGATCGCTAGTTCCTACTTTATGACAAGACAAAATTAAAAAATTTGAAAACCCGCCGACGTTTATTGGCTGAACAGATTTTCATGAAACATGGCTAAGAATAGGTACCTACTCGGGATAAAATTAGGTATCTATGACACAAAAAACCTAAACGAAAATCGGTTCATCTGTTTGGGAGCTACGATACCACAAACAGATTCATAGGCATAACAAACCTCTCTTTTTGCGTCGTGGGTTAAAAAGAGGTCAGGTAAATACCCATGGATTGGCACTTTAATCTGTACCTAATGCATCTTAATAATGAACGTACCTATTTACTTATTTTATTTTATATAGGTTGCTTTACTTAAAAAATAAAGACGGAGCATTCAAATTCGTTAAAGCCATTAGAAACCGGCTAGGTACGGAAAATTCGACTAAAACAATTCGTCTCATACAATTTAACCAAAACAAAAATAATTCGATTAAAAACATTTCGACTAGTAACAATTCAAATAAAAGACTAAAACAATTATTATGTACATAAGTAGTTTTAACAATAAAATAAAATCTTCACAACAATTTTCTTCACAAGTATTTCTGCTTTAAAATAATTTTATTATTTGAGTTCAGCAAACATTATTCCGAAAGTAATGTTTCGTTTGGATTAGGTACCTAAGGTAGGTAACTAACTAACTAATGCAAATACCTTTTTATCAAACAATGTTTACACTTAAGCAAACCTGAATTTGTAGTAGGTAGGTACATTGGCGGATACAGGGGGGGGGCCATGGGGGCCATGGCCCCCCCCAAAAGACCCAGGAATTCCATACTTTCGACTCATTATTTCGATTTAATTCAGGTGCAGTTTTACACGGCATACCTATTCTTCGGTAGGTCGTCAGTAAATATATCAAGAAACAGAAATATATTTTTTAGGTACCTACAACCTAAGTTTACAACAGGGACTTTGAAATGAACATAAATCCTTAAAAATGCAAATTTTTACATTCTTCGGTTGAATTTCTAAAAACGCTGAACACGTAATTTTCCATTAAGCAATAGGCTAAATACCTAGTACCAATTTTCATGGCTTTAACTACAAAACTGAGTAATGGAATTCCTATACCTGCAGGGATAAATTTACAAAAATACTGAAGCACGTCTTATTTATTACTTACCGAAAAGCTAAATACTTATACCTAGGTATCAAATTTTATGCATTTAACTGGAAGTTAAATCGAAAAGTTAAGCCAAAAATAGCCGAATCTCTTTATAAACTAAACTAGAAACCATTTTCTATCCCCTTAGAGCAGCCATTCCCAAAGTGTGCTCCGCGGAGCCCCGGGGCTCCACGACAATACTGATCAAAATAAAAAAAAATAGGTTTAGTACCAAAACAAGGTTGCAGAGAAAATTTTACATAATACGGTTTATTAAGTTATATGACCAGTCAATAATCATATTAATTTTAAGTACATCTTTGTAATTCGAACTACGAGTCGCATACTGGTCCGTCCACGGAACAACCCTACTTCTCTACAACCTTGTAATTTTCTTGCTCCTAGGAAGCGAAAGGACACATGCCCAGTGCGAGCGCGCCGATATTCCTGAGTAGGTCAAACTAGATAATGTAAATAATTTTTAGAAATTTCACCAGTCAGAAGTACAGAATTAATTTTGTTTATTTTTATTTTATTTTACAAATACAGTAACAGATAGGCTGACAGACAGAGCTTTCGAATTTGTAATAATTAGTATGGATACGTTCTTATATCCCAACAGCTAGAAATGACGCAATTTTGCGTCATTTCTAGCGACTGTTACGCGGCTTGCTACGCTCGCCATTGTTTTTGCTTTGGCTTTTTTCTCTTTCTCAAATTTTCCTACCGCCGTTAGAGTCTCAATAATTGTCGCGGCTCGCACAGCTCGTCGGCGTCGCCGCGTCGTTATATCGTGTCATCTTGTATTTCTATCACAAATTTCCCAATCGTCTCTAAAAAGTCTTTAAAATTTGCGAGGCTCGCTCCGCTCGCCGTTTTTATGTCATCCTTGCTTTCTTTTCTCACAAATTTTGCAATAAGTCACTAAAACAAATTTGATCATTTCGAGGCTCGCTCCGCTCGCCTATCTTACATGTATAGTCTTTTCTTTCACAAATGTCCCAATCGGCGCTAGAAAGTCTTTTAAATTCTCGAGGCTCGCTCCGCTCGCCGCAGCGATATTATATCATCTTTTCTTCCTTTTTACTCACAAATTTCCAATTAGTCGCAAAAAAATCTGAAAAACTTTTAAGGCTCCTTCTGCTCTCCGTTTTCTTTCGCTAATTTCCTAATCGACGCAGACTTTAAAATATTCGAAGCTTTTATAATTATTCGCTCCGTTCGCCGTTTTTGCGTCGTCTTTTTCTTCCTTTTCTTCCTTTTCTTTAACAAATTTCCCAATCGTCGCTAAAAAATCTTTAAATTTTCGAGGCTCGCTCCGCTCGCCTGTCTCTTCTTTACTTATTTCCCAGTGTTTGCTACAAAGTCTTTAAAGATTTCGAGGCTCGCTCTGCTCGCCTTCTTTTTCATTTAGACAACGAACTGAGTACGTTGTCTAAATGAAAAAGGGCTCCGCCAAATATTTCGATGATCAAAAGGGTTGCGTCGATAAAAGAGTTTGAGAACCGCTACCTTAGGGAATGATTTTTTTTCGACGCCGCCGCTCCGCCTCCCGCGCCGCCCGCGCGTGACTTTGTAATTTTTTTTAATTGCTTAAAAAAACCTTTTTTTTTTTTTGTTAACTTGTGATTTTAACCCTTTCTCTGAACTTTGTCAAAATGGCCCCCCCCCAAAATGAAATCCTGGATCCGCCCCTGGGTAGGTACCTTTAGTACCTTAGTTTGGTATTCAGGGCTTACAATTTTTAATCAAATTATGTACCTACTCCAATTAATTTATCGATTTATTTACATAAAACCTACGTAAATTGAGCCTTTTTACACAAAATTATCCGAGTTCAAAAAAGAAAAACAAAAACTTTCCTACAATATTAGAGGCTTAGAAGAAGAAGACTGGGCTGAGACAGCAGCGAGTTTTTACTCTATGATTAGAGGTATTTTAGTATTTACATGATACATTATTTAACTTTGTTCAATTATGCTAACGGAACGCGAATGTTAAAAAAAATGTAGGCTAACCATATAATCGAAATAAAATTTAAAATAAGATCTACTTAATATACCGACGCGACACGCCGACACGACGCTGCTGGCAGCATTGCCACGCTGTATGGCAATGCTGATGCGCTGTGCCAGATGCTCACGTCTCGGGTCACGCGTCGCTTCGACCAGACGCTCAGATATTTTTTTAAAAACACGAAGAGAAATTTTGCTACCTCCTCAACCCCCATACAAAATTCTTGACCCCTTGGAATTTTTTACGACGATTTTTTTAATTTTTGTTGAAAGTTTACAAAAGTCAGCATTTAAACTTGAATAAACATAAAAATACTAGGTGTAGCCTTCAAATTTGTAATTTATTTGCATTTGTATTATTGTACGGTTCTATTAAAATCAAAACTACTCACTAGCAATGTCTAGTTTTTTTTCTATTAATTCACAAAGTTTTACAGGCATGAACAAAGTTGTACAAGCATGAATGTGTATAGTACAAGCATGAATGAATTTAAATCAATTTTGAATGGAATTAAAATGAAAACTAAAACTGATTATGTTCTTCGAATTCTTTTAAAAATTTCTTTAGTCTATCCCTTTTCTAACGGTACCTATGCAACATGTCATGAAAACCTTTTATTAACTTTACTAATGTGCTAATTTTGTGTGCTAAGTTTGTGAAAAAAAAACTAGACATTGCTAGTGAGTAATTTTGATAATTGGAATGAGAACCGTACAATAATACAAATGCAAATAAAATACAAATTCGGAGGCTACACCTAGTACCTATTTTTATTTTTATTCAAGTTTAAATGCAGACTTTTGTAAATTTTCATTAAATATTCCAAGGGGTTAAGATTTTTTTATGGGGGTTGAGGAGGTAGCAAACCCTCCCCCGATCTCCCATTTCAATTTGGCAAACGATGCACCAAACACCCTGTATTTATCAATATAATTATGAAAATATTATGTGGTTACTGGGTACCTACCTAGTAGGTAGGTACCCAGTGGTACCTACCTAATGGTACCTACCCATTCATTTCAGTTCGGGTTACATATTCATGTAAACGATCTCAACTTCATAAACAAGGAAGCAAAACAGGCATTACTTCAAATTATTATTGGCAGGTAACTTTATTCATGGACACTCTAGCATAGTTTATAAATAAAGAAACACAGTTCTTACTTACTTCAGTATTGTAAAATGATCGCCGTGGTGATATTAGTGTCCAGTCTTGCAGTGGCATTATTATTGTACATTTACTTTATTATAAAAAGAAATCTGAATTATTTGACTCGGAGGGATGATGCAATACATCTTACACCCCTACCATTTGTAGCTTTGGCTGGGTACGTACCTTCTAGAATACAGGGTGGCTTTTGGAATTGGGATACCCAAATCTGAAATATTGAGTTATAGAAAAGTCGCGAATGAAATCATGGGTGGGCTCAATTTATGAGAAAACAAAATCTCTTACTAATTAATTAGTTCATAACTTTTTACGGATTTTTTCATAACAGCTTACACTTCATCAATTAATTTTTTTTTAAAGTGGATAATTGCAGAAGCCTTTATTCACAAGGAAAATTGTATTAGTCCCTCAATTACCTAGTTCAATAATGCTTTCCTTTGCAAAGATTGATCACGTACAGAATCTGTAGGCACGGGAATAGTTGTCTAGGGTAGAATAGAGAAGAATGACATCGCATTGTCATACATTGCGTAAATTATTGAAATTGAAGGAATGAGTTTTATACATAATATTACGCATTCGATGACGATGTGACGTAATTTTTCTCTATTCTACCCTAGACAACAATCCCCGTGCTAAGCCATACTAGACAACAATCCCCGTGCTAAGAATAAAATCATCATCATCATCACATCAGCCCTTGTCAATGCTCATGAGCATAGAGCTTTCTATGTTTATTTTATACCATTTGCCTAGATTCCGCGCTAGTCTGGGCCAGATCAGTCCATAGATATAAAAAATACTAAATACCAACTCAACTATGCAGTTTTTGTTTTCTATTATATCAATGTCATGATATGGATCAGTTGAGCTACCTGTAGATTGTTTGCAACAGTCTGCAGTTAGCTCAGTTGTTTCAATTGTAAATACTAGTGTAATTTTCTTTGTGAATAAAGGCTTCTGGCGTTTAAAAAAAAATGTCATGACTCCTTAGACGACTTTCCTCAATTTTCATACTTAGTTTCGGATTTGGACATACACTTCCACCCATCTAAAAAGCCACCCTAAAGCCACTTTATCATTAAAACCATGAAATTGAATATTAAAATTTTACACTAAGTAGGTATCTATTACGCAAGTAATTATTTTATTTCAAGATTGACATTGTTTTGACCATTTACTTAATTAAGTGGTTTTAAAAATACTAATATCTGGTGTATACATTGATAGTAATATTATAAAAGTGAAACTTTTGCAGAGATAACTGTGAAGATGTGTTTTTTGTCACAAGACAACGCCAAAATTACAGCACGAATCTGAACCAGGAAACGTAGTTTACCTTAACCTATATTAGCTACTTTATGACAAAGCGTCCAAAGCCGGGGATAGACGCTAGTAGTTTTATGTAACACTATTAAAACCATCATAGTAAATAATCCGGTATAGATAAGCATAGGCAATTAGATAGAATCAATAAAATATCTATTCTCTTAATTGTTTTTTTAATTAAACTCGGTAACTATCTTTTAAGTACCTGCATAAATACTTTTAGCATTTCATTAATACATGAATAGTACCCTGCATAGTATACCCTGTATAGGTATGGTCGTATACGCCTCGTATATCGTAATTTAGTACAGGACTCATTGGAAAGGGCAGATAGATTAGACAGTTAGGGGGTAAAGGAGGGTAATTACCACAGAGCTAGATCATCAGTCCCTTTGGTTATGCCCACTCCCCCTCCCAGGGGAGAAGGAGTCAGCCAGCCATGTCTGGCATGAATTGTGCTTGAATGTAAAGGTAAATTCGCAAGCCTCATTACAAAATGCGTCAGTTTATTTAAATTTTAATTAAATTATATGGCTAATTGTATTAATCAACAAAGTCATTTTCCCACTATACAATGATAAAAGTAATTTATTTTAATTTATTTGCAGGTACTCCATTCGTCAATCGAAATCATCGGTGTACGGTCGACTTACTGAAGAAAAAGATGACATTGAGATGGAGATGTGTTGAATTCTTGATAAAATCAAGATGTTGTTAAAACAACCAATCGGAAATCGGTTCAGTGGTACCTACCTTTGGTCCCCAAAACACCAGGGTAGGTAACTCAAAGTAGCTGGCAAACGTCCTCTATTGGACATTACGCTTACGCTGACCTGAAATGAAGCTCTACGTGCTATCTCCATAAATCTAATATTACTACCATATTGTTGTTATATTTCTTGTTTACCTAGGTACGAGTTTGGCGAAATATAATTTGTATAATTTTATAAGGATATCGGATTTAAATTGATGGTTTAACCACGTTTAACAATCTCATTGCCACTAGCAGTGAAGCCATATATTTAATTCCGAAATGTATATGAAATTACATGTACCTATACAGGGTGCCACGGAAAGGGTGCAAAATGTAAAAATATATTTATATGTAAGTACCTATACTATTCGAAATACAAAAAATCGTTATTCGCATGTTGAACCCTCAATGTCCAGAATCACCCCCTTTCGGCTTTGTACACCCTTTCCGTGGTATTGTATAGTATTTTAATATTATCTTTAAATGAGATCATCATGGTATTAGTTTAGAATAAATTATCTTTGTAAATAACTTAATTTAATGAGTTTTCCCTAGCAAAAATATTTACACCCAGTGCCAAAAATTTGCTGTTTTTTTGAGCTGTAAAAAAACCAGTAAATTTTTGAAATTCGAAAACAGTGTATCACATTAAAGTGGATCCATTTATCCTGGAGTCGTTCTTGTTTAATTTTTCATACACGTATGAAAAATGAAACAAGAACTACTTCAGGATAAACGTATGAAAAATGAAACAAGAACTACTCCAGGATAAATGGATCCATTTTAATGCGATACACTGTTTTTATGGCATAACCCAGTTATTGGAAAAGATTTTTGAATCCGAATCTGATTGTTAAATTGTCCTATCGGCGTGAAAAGTGGGGTAATTTCTTTGTTTCATAAATAGCTTCTGATAATAGGTAAGTAGTAGGCAGCTAAATACCCTTCGTTCGTCAGATCTTATGCTAATTTAAGTTACCTACCAAATAGGGACCGGATACCAGGGACATGTTACGCACATGTTCAGACAGGTAAACCTTCGTGTGCGTGCCGCGCGGCGGTGGGGCGGCGGCGGCGGCGCGGGGCGCAACGCACCGCAAAGGCTGGGCAGTGAACGGGTTAAGTACCTCCTTAGGAACTAGTTTATGATTATTTGAATGTTTTATGAGTATAAAATACAGTGGTCACTTGAATAAAGCACCAAAACATTCCTCGCTTTAGGTAACATACAATTACACCAGTGTTGCAAAAATCTCGGTTATTTCGAATAATCGAAACAACACTCGCACACAGGGCCTGCTATCTTTGCACGAGTCAATAAGTAGGCGCGTTTGTATATTCAAGGTAGCATATTCAGTACCTATATACTTTATAGACTGACTATGCTTACTTACCTTCATAAAGAGTTGACAAGAAGATAAGTTAACATTTTTATTTATATGAGTCATAATTATCTGTAAACCAGCAACAATGTCAAAAAAATTGGTTGTCTGTAAAGTCGGTTTACTGACGATAGTTGAACGTGACAACGTCTTAAGAAAATACTGATGGAATGGTAGCATTTGATACTCGATCAAAACATGTAAATGTACTATAGTATAGCAGCTGTCCTCGCAGACGCATCGTTCACTCAAGTAGGAGAGAGACGGATGTCGAGCGCTCTCGCTTGCACTTCAAGCCTTACATGGAACGCCTCAGAGCGAGGTAACGCCGCGTGACGTCATGTTTTTTCGTGCGTGCAGCCGGCTCTATCGAATTATAAGACGTTGTCACGTCAAAAAGTTTTATGCGTAATATGTATATCTATCGGCCAAATAATTCATACTTGTTCAGGTGTGGTGATGATAATTTATCTATAAAATATAGTTTCGTAAGACCATTTTTCGGTAGCCAGTAGCTACACCGGTCATCCGGTACCTACCTCCCCTTACTGCCCCGTCCAAAATATCCAACCTGTATGTGGGGGTCCTATAGGTAAAGTAACAAACGCCAAAAGTGGCGTTTGTTACTGTGTTTTGCATTTGTTTTCTTATTGTGACAAGGTTCTACAGAGACACGCCAGTTGTGGTCTACCTATAGCTCCTATTACTGTGATGTCCTATAGCAGGGTTCGCCGCCACGTTCCAAACAACGTTGGACTGTAGTATTACTAGGTTTATTCTTCTTGACTTTTGGCGCCGTATTTGCTGGTTACTACTACTTGATGACTGGCTGACTACTAATTTCATGCAAATCGGCGCTATTTATATTTACAAGTAGCTGTACCCGCGACTTCGTTTCCGATTGCCATACCTGCCGACTAATTAAGTTCACATTTAACCACAGTTTCTCTCCTTTTATGAAACGCCGCGCACAAAAACTTCGATGCGCAGAATTGGACCTGTTACACTTTGAATATAAGTAGGTATCTATATGTACCTACTAGCATGTTGTCATCTTCAATCCCATTCTTTATCCACACACCTTTAGCTACGACTCGGCCAGCGTCAGTGTTAAGAACTGTCATACTCGTTTCACTTCTTACTCATGGTTCCGTTCAGCTGGGGCTCTATTCTGCTAAACTAATCGCTTCACTATGACAGGGGTATCGTCACAGAATGACACGTTTAGGTATTCTACCTAAGATGAAACAAATTATGATGAATGCAAGTGGAGAGACGCGCGTCAAGTTTCACGAGATAGTCAGAATAAACTGTCGCTCAGATTTTCAGTTTGAATTTTATTTGTATTTCTTTATTAATCAAAAACTTATTGTATTCGTATTTCTACGACACTTTAAACCATATAAGGTTTGTCTAGTGTCGACAGCTACAGCGTGTTGCACATTTGGCATGAAGTTATACTTAAATAAACATTATCATATATATATACTAAGTCTACCTAACATTATCAGAGATTTACACAAATATTACCTACAACTATTAGCCGAAGCAACAATACACAGCTTAAGTAGGTACCAGTCAAACTGCCACTAGGTTATTTTATCGTCAGGTTGGTTTAAATAACTATCTGCATTCAGGTTCAAGAGTACAGGGTGACTAGTGGTCGCTGTCTGGTAAAAATATAAATTGAAAATCGTAATAGTAGATGGATATATTACCTATAAATGGTACCTATAAATTTAAAGTTATATTTTACTATAAAATATTTAGGAAGTGTTTTTTGTATTTATGTGTATAGTTTTTGTGTTAAATTCTTCTAAAAGTTTTCGTGGTAGTTCATTGAGCAGGTAATAAATAATTTATGGTTAGCCTGCCAAAATAATTATTCACTTTATAGACACTTGATTTATTTTGTGAAATTTTCCTTGTTGTTATTGTATGTGATACGGGCACAAGTATAGCTTTAATAGTTATGCCCGGTCTGGCTCAGTCTAAGAGTTAGGTAGGTAGGTATTATAAAAAACCACACGTAGGTATACACAGTCAGATTATAATTGGGACACACACAAAAGGTTTAACAAAACAAGATACAAACGAGCACGGACACTAAAACAAGGGTAGAACCGAAAAGCAAACAAAGTTCTGGATTATGTCCTGTTTCCACGCCGAGCGTGAGCGAACTAACTACCTAGTCTAAGTAACGGCTCGGTCGTCTTAGTTTTCGTCCGCGCGCCAGTGTGACCATTTATAATCTGACTGTGTATACCTACGTACGTGTGGTTTTTTATAATACCTACCTACCTAACTCTTAGACTGAGCCAGACCGGGCATAACTATTAAACTGGCGCCCAACGTGGGGCGCCAGTGTCATGAATATAAACGTCATTAGGACATTGTACTACATAGCTGTATTATGAAATTGCTCTGAATTAGGTTAAGTTTTATTCTCTAATCTAACATCATAATTACAGTATCATTGCATTTTGTATTAGTTTTTTATATGTATCCACCAGGACCAACCAAATAAACGAATTTGTATATTATTATGTTAATAGTAATTGTAATACTTAATAATGTATACCTAGTCCAAAGTTTTTCATTAAATTGTAATCGTTGTCGCAGTTCCACATTAACCACTAGAGTATTGAAATGATGAACTTACATTGTCCTTACTGTTCTGAATAACTAGCACAAAATATTTGTACAATAATGACCTTCACAAGATTAACTTTTCAAACTTTCTCGATTTGTTTGTGTTGTGTATCTAGACATATTTCACATCCTTTTCCTACGAGGTTTTGGTTAAACTATTTTCATAATCCTTTTTACTTCATAGCCCCTCAAACATCATCTTGTCATCGTGTACCCTGGCAGCTGGTTGTGCTACCCCGCTGTAGGGTGCCGTTCCTAACCAGCAGAAGAAGACCATCAAGCACCTTAATCTATTCCACGCCATGCCCGCCTTTGCCTAAATCCTCCCAGGATTTCAGTAAAATGACGATTTAAGAGTCCGGCGGAGCTCGATCGCAACTTCAATTCGAGGGGCGTGCAAAAATCGCCCCGAATATCGCTATCTCTGTTTAGTTGATGCAGGCGCGCGCGGGACGCGGTAGGTGTACTACATACGTGAACACAACCATCCATAGTGCCGTGCTTGTGCGTGTGCGTGAGTAGGTATACACACCTCTGAATATTACCAAGGTAATATTATCCTATGTGATATTACCGTGCCTCTGCTATCGAAAGCGGTAGGTAGGTTAGATACTAGACTAGGTACTAAATTTGCCTACCTATTTCTTTAGGTATAAGTACTATTTGCGTTTCATACCTACATAGGTACCTTGGTACTTACATTTTGGGAAGTGCAAGTGTATTTTAAAAAAATCTAAGTGAATGTTTAGTTTGATAACGCGTTTTTTTCTTCAAGTTTCTCTACAAGGCCTACCTACCTACGTATTTCTCAAGAAATACTTAGGTACCTAGGTACCTATGTAGAACCCAAATATAGGTAATATCATTGGTACCTAGAACCTAACTAAACTGATCGATCAGGAAATACGTACTTAGGTAGTATGTAAGCACCTACGTATACTCCAGCCAAATTCGGTGTGACATTTTTGTAAACTAACCGAATTTGGATGGAGTGTAGGTAGGTTCGTCATACGGTTCTGCTTCTGCAATACCTAGGATATACCTACCTAAATTTAGGATTAAATACACGAGTAGGTATAGTGAATTTCTGACAAGAAAATAAGGGGCAAGGATATAAACGTAAACACTTTATTGTTCATTGATATTGACACTTTCATTTATTTAAAAAAAACATTTGATTTTGACTTGACACATTTATTTACTTATCAAAAAAACAAATCAATTTACGATTTTGGTAAAGCCATGTGGGGTAACCATATCGGCTAAACACTACGAAATTTGTTATGGTACCTACCTAGCTAGTCAAAAATATACCTAGGTAGTGTGAAAGATACTTATAAAACAAGTATGGATTGATGGATTGGTATGTGTTGATTAGGTACTTCTTTACGCGAAAACTTCTAAACATCTAGGTATATCCAAACTTTAAAAACATCCACCTACATCCAAACTCAAAATATGAGTGTGATAAAATATACACAGGATGCCACGGAAAGGGTTTATTAAACCGAAAAGGGATAATTCTGGAATCCGAGAGATTCAACTTGTGAATAACGATTTTTTAAATTTCGAATATTTATAATTTATTTGTAGGTACGTTTTGTATACCTAAGAATACACGTAAAAAACGATGAAAAACGTCTAATTTTTTCCTGTTTACTTCCGTTACATTGATTATGGTTACCAACTGCAGCAATAAAAAAATCGCGGCTCGTTCCGCTCGCCGATATTACTGTTATTTGTGCTCTGTATTTTGATTAGCACAGAGGCAACGTACGTACCCAATTTTATTGGTCTGGCTGGTCCGCTATTGTCAGTTTGTATCAATCCAACCACCACAATAAAAAGCACAAAATATAACAAATAATCTGCGAGGTCACTTTGTCAACCAGTACAAAAAATTAGTAGACAACAAAATTTTCGCGTTTTGGTCTGGTCGCTGATAACATTTGTTCATTTTGTTCCTTCTGACTATGATCCAAAGCTCAAAACCCGGCCCGCTTTAGGTCACTTTGCCAAATTTTCTAAAAAGTTGCCCAAAATCTAACAAAAACCAAAAATTATCGCAGCACGCTCTGCTTGCCTCTGATAACATTCTGCTGTTTTGATAAGCTTCTGGTTTGCTCTAGTTCAGGACTCCTTCTCCGTTTCAGGCTAGTTTGCAACTGCAAAATATCTAATACCAAACAACTCACACGCACAGCCAGATCATAAAAAATTTCGTTGATTCTATATGGTGTCTGTGCTCGTTTCGCTCGCCATTACTTATACTTCCTATTGTTGGGTTGGGAGTTGGGGGAAGGGATGTCATTTTTGCGGCCAATATGCAAAACACTGCATTTTGCAGCTCGCTCCGCTCGCCGATAGTATTTTGTCCTTCTCTGTATTTTGTCCTTCTCTGTATTTGGTCCAGTGTGTTTAACATCATTTTGCTAGGTTGTTACCCGAAAAAGTAACAAAAATTTCGGCGGCTCGCTCCGCTCGCCGTTACATTTTTTCCCTTTTCTTTTTTGTATTTTGAATTTTTTGTTGATGCCCTTGCTCCGCTCGCCCCTATTTATATTCATAGCTTTATATCTACTACCGCAAGTCTCTAAGATTTTCGGGGCTTGCTACGATCGCTATCATTTATTTTTTATAGATACCTATCAACAACAAAGTAAATGATGCGGGCGAGAGTAAGCAAGTAGACCTACTCTTGCTTACTTTTGCCCAAACTTCAGAAAACATCTCAAAAATTTCGAGGCTCGCTTCGCTCGCTATAACTTATACCTACTATAGTTGGGAGTTGAGTATAAATTTTCCGCGGCTCGCTCCGCTCGCCGATAAAGTTAAGTGGTTTTCAGTGGGGTCTGCAACCGCCTACAAGTACATTTGGTGCTACGGCCCGCACCAAGTGTGACCCCCCCCAAAGTCTTGGGCTGCGACCGCGCCTGGATACCTACCTACCTAGTACTTCCTTACTTCACATACATTGTAGGTACCTACCTATCTTATGATAGGTACATATATCTAAACAACATGTTAGGTACCTACCTACCTAGGTAGGTAAGTATTAGGTAGGTATGTAGGTACCTATTTAGGTACTTTAAAATAAGAAAACAACTAGCTAATAATAAAATAATTTAGGTAGGTACGTAGGTAGGTAGGTAAGTAAGTACCTACCTACTGTGAGATACCTACCTACATCCCAACGTTCCGAGTCCATAATATCATTAACCAAACCGTAAGTGAAAAATATCAAAGTCCGTAAACAAAGCCAAAGCACGCCAAAGTCGTAGTACCTAGGTAGGTACCTCTAGGTATGTAATGTACCTAAGGAGGTAGGTTATTGTTTCCAAACAACAAGGCAAATCTCAATCCAAGTCAGTGGCACAGGTCTATAGAATAGTGAACAAACAAATACCTACGCACGCACAGCACCGTAACTTGTCAGACACACTGATTTAGAAAATAGTATACTTACTAAATAATAATACCTAACCTAGCTTCTCCTACCATATTATAAGAACCTATCTATGTTCTCCTACCCCTACGACGACCTCCGAAAGTCCCCGAGCGGTGGCGGCGCCCCGTGTAAATACACGTTGCATTAGTGTGTCTGTCCGAGCCACGAGCGATTACACAACCGAAGTGTCCCGTCCCCCGGCCCTGCACCCCGCCCCGTGCGTGCGCGATAGCATGATTGCCGTTTAAAATTTGGTATGAATTTCGCTGTGTTCTGTAATACCAAAAATGATGACTGAAAACTTCTTGTATTCTTCACAAAGTATTGTTATTCTGTAACTAGACAATATTACCTATGTTCCCAAACAAATAACACATAAGATATTGTTATTTTTATTACGAAACAAATAGGAAGAAAACTGGCCAATTTTGTCTTAAAAATTGCAAAATGCGATTGGCTTTCATTTAATTTTCGGTAAGTATTTTGAAAAAAAAACTATCCAGGAACCTAGATAAATACTATTTGAATACAAATAATACAATAATATAGTCGAAATATGCTTGAATTAGAAATAATTTTGGTATTACGTTTGTATGGACAAGTCGCCTTCCGCTGGCCTCTTAAATGACAGATACTGTCATCAAAGACAAATCGTGCCAATTTTTAGATTTAATTGGTATAATTTATCTTTTAGACATTGCCTGTCACATTTACGTTCCGTCAATTTTGTGCGTAGCCGCAGAATAAAGCCTTGTTCAAAAATTTTGAGCGATGATGTGCACTGCACCAAATTTTACGGTTTGAGATTTTTGAGCAATTTGGCCTTTTAATCGTTGTACCATACAACTTTTTAAGCAAAGGGCATGGACATCCTGGGCAAACAGGTTCGTCACTTGTTAGGTCACAACATTTCACACTTTCTTTTTGACGTGACAACGTCTTATAAATTGGTTTGCCGGGTGACACTTCAAGAAACTGCGTTACGCTCCGCTCACGTTATGCGCTCACAATGAGAGCGAGTGAGAGGCACGCGTCCCTTCCACTCGGGCATGGTTAGCCCGCCTAAGAGCGAGAGAGACAGACATAAAAAGTGAAAGTCGTTGTCACGTAAAACTTTCGCCCGTATACCGACTTTACAGGCAACCAATTTTTTTATTTGATTCTACTAAGTAGGTTAGATAGCTATGTTACTCGCTGGATTTGTCTTCGACGTCTGCGCTTATTGTCTTCAGAAAGTTATCGAATCTAATTTGAAGGTTTTCCTAGAAAATGTAATTCATAGGTACGATCAACTGCAGTGCCCACAGAAATCTTAACTTTTCAGATTTCTGTGGCAGTGCCCGTATAAATTATGCAAATTATTGGTACATAGCTACCTACTTGAAAACGAAGAAACCCTTCATTCTAATCTAAGGCTTACCCAGGAGATAATAAATAAAACGTTTTGACGTGACAACGTCTTATAAATTGGTTTGCCGGGTTTGGCGTTACGCGTTACGCTCCGCTCACGTTATGCGCTCACAATGAGAGCGAGTGAGAGGCACGCGTCCCTTCCACTCGGGCATGGTTAGCCCGCCTAAGAGCGAGAGAGACGTTCGTTGTCACGTAAAACTTTCGCCCGTATACCGACTTTACAGGCAACCAATTTTTTTTTAGATGATAAATAGCACTTTATTTTTGACTCAAATCTTTATAAATTATAATTTTTTTCAAAACACTTTCATTTTTCTTGACTGACCCTGACTTACTTTGAAGTATTTTGAGACTCGACACGACACTTATTCGAATCCAACCTGGAAATATAATAATTATATAAAATTTACAAAAGAATGTAAGTACCTTATTAACTATTAATTTGTTGCAGGTGGTTTGGTTGAACAAACGCCTCTAATGCGGCGCTACCGAGGGCGCACGACCGTGATGGAAGAATATGGGAGATGGGATGGATGGGAGTTACCGGAGTAGGTGACATATTATGTTACCTATCACATAATAGTAGTATTAAGTATATTATATTATATTTGTATATAGTGTATTAAGTATATTATAGTATAAATTTAAGTATAAATTATAGTATAAACCTACTTCATGTATGTTGTTCATTACCTGTAGGTATCTTATTCAATTATATTGTGATGATTATGTATACTTTGTACCGTAATAAATGTTAGGTTAAGTACAATAGGAAAAGAGTTATTGGTGTCGATACTGTTGTTTTAAAATTAGCTATAATTGGGATTTAGGAATGTCAAAAGGACGAAAGCTATTCTATGTTTCAAAAATTAGACTGTCAGGTTTAAAATTAGGTTGACAGATCTAAAACAACTCAAGTTTATTAAAATAGTTAAAATCCTATTCTTTGCATTGCATTTAGCTATGATAACAAACGTCTACCTAATTTTAGCAGACATCTAATTTGGTCGTGATTAAAATTTATTCTAGAGAAAAGCGGGCAGATTCTTTTGAAAATAGTGAAATATGGATTTTGTAGTATTTTTAGGATCTGTACAGAATACCATAATTTTCGGTCATCCTAACTTAGAAAATTTAAATATCGTAAAATTTAAGTTAGGAATCCTAAAACAAAAGAATCGACATCAATGCCATAAAGAAGACTAATTTAAATGTTTATTCCTAACTAGTAGCTGACCGCAGCTTCGCATGCGTTCTTTCTGTGGTAAAGTTTTCTATCCCACGGGAACTGATTTCCGGGATAACAAGTAGCCTATGTCTGATTCCAGGATTAGAATTACCTGTACTTACGCAAAATTTACCATACATCTGAATATCCAACTTTCGCTTCTTTATAATTAGTGTGATTAATATTAGTTATGTATAAAACACAGCTCCTAAGCACTAAGTAAAATAAAAATATATAAGAAACTAGCTTCTCGTCGCGGCTATGCACGCGTTTTTAGGAATAAAAAGTACCCTGCATGTTTTTCTGGGTCCAGTTTTATCGTTGTCTTCGGCCAAATATCTGCACAACCGAAAAACTTTTGCCCTTATAATAATAGTAGGTAGATAGGCTTTGCAATTATTATCATTGCTCCTATAGCCCGCTCCCAGTGTTGAAATTGGCCCAGCGTGCCATTAAAAATTCCATCTCCAACGATTACGAAAACAGCATTGAATTGGTCCTTTTTATCAATAAATGTATCACTAAATTCCAAACCGATTTCCAATCTTTCATTTACTCAATTTCCATCTCAATTTTCGTATAGGTAGGTGATTCAGAAATATTTTTATATAAGGTTGGTCTATTGTTGAACGCGCCATAAAATTATTCATAACTCACGAATCAAAACAAAAATATTTTCTATAGACCGCAGGGTCCCGAGATCTCTTTCAAATTAGGTGCAAAACAGTGCAGTTCA
The DNA here is from genome assembly GCA_963564075.1 of Eupithecia subfuscata. Taxonomy (NCBI): domain Eukaryota; kingdom Metazoa; phylum Arthropoda; class Insecta; order Lepidoptera; family Geometridae; genus Eupithecia; species Eupithecia subfuscata. The sequence continues at coordinate 8,198,458 of OY751117.1, read as the reverse complement.
TGATTTTTTTTCCATCGTATTTTTTTTTCAAAATCGTCTTTTTCAACTTGAACTGGAACCGATTTTTTTTTTTTAATTTTATGTAGTTCTAGTTTTTTACCACGGGGATCCCGTGAGTATTGAGATCTAGGCCTAGTTTGACAACCAAAAAAGTTCGCACTTTAAGGTTGACCGATTTAGGTCACTTGGGTCGCCCATTAGAAATCAACTCCTTCGTAGTTTCGTGGGACCTTGTATGTCTTATACAATTTAAACTTTTGAGGTGATTACTTGCGGTAGGTAGGCTGATATGGTACAACTGACTAGAAAACTGCCAGCCTTAGGCATTGGTGCTGGTTTTCGTTAGAAGCGATAGGCACAGTTGTAGGCATATTTATGTAAAACGACTGAATCATGGCACATGATGGCCAATGATGATAAATTACGATTCACCGAACCTATTTATATTAAATTCGGTTGCTAAGCTTTTACTTTAGTTAATAATAATAATATTCATGTGTTATCAATTTTATAATAATTGTGTAGGTAGGTATACCTGCTTACCAACCTAATAATTATGTGTACCTTAAATACCTATGTTACTGTTCTTTTGTTGCTTTTCCTGTGCTGTTTGTGTGTACCCAACAAAAAGTCTATCTATCTATATAGATATAAAATATAATTACCTTCAGAGATATAATAAGGTAATATGAGTGGCTAAGTACACTACAAAGGTGCCCAATAATTGTAGTTTGCGGCCAAGCTCTGTAAAACATCTCATATTTTATTTCCATTGGTAACTAAAAATTGAAATGACTTTTTTCTATAAATTTTGTTTATATGTATGTAATCAATAGCATTTTCGCTATCTAATAAACTGATAAAAAGGACATTTCGAAAATTATTATCACTATCCAAAAAAGAGGAGGCCAATTTCCCTAAGCAGCCAAGAACTATGCCGGTTACTCCGATTTGCTTCAGAATATATATACTTCAGAAGTAACCACCAGTCCGGAGGAATAGCCATCGCTTTGCCACACTCCCAGCCAGCCCGGTGAAATAACTCCTCCCACCCCACAATCGTTAGCCAAATAAATAGGTAGCTAATATAAATAAAATAAATAGAGGAAGGTAATTTATAGAGGAAGGCACTCCCATACCACCATAAAATCGCTTGTCCAACCTGACATCAATTTTCATGACATGATCTATGCACAGACGAGGCAGAAGCAAGTTGGTACCGTCGCGTCGCGTCGCAAGCCGAGCCAACATAATCTCCGCAGCAACGACACCTCGTTATCTCCAGCCTTTCCAGCCTTTGCCGTATTGAGACCGGGCCGCGTTGTTTCCACGCTAATGGATTCCACGCTCGCTCATTCGGAAATAGTTCGTAACACAGTGTTAGCCGGGCGTGTTGTAACTTAGCAAATTTTCGTTGAAATTTGTCACAAAATGCCATCGTGTGCATTTCTCAAGTGCACCAACAATTCTAGAAATACAAATAAAGTCAATGGTGTAACATTTCACTCGTAAGTACCTATTGTGAAAATAATAAATAACCATAGCTATGTATCGTTAGATAGGCCCTTACCGCAGTGAGATCGCGCCGTGTTGTTGCCGTGTTGAAATGAGTACAGCTCACGCATTTGGAATCAGTGTAGGTAGGTACATCTTAACAGTGTTAGCCGGACATGTTATAACTGCCATTTTTGCGAGAAAAGTGTCACAAAATGCCATTGTGTACATTTCTAAAGTGCAACAACCATTCGAGAAATATAAATAAAACCAAAGGTGTAACATTTTACTTGTAAGTATTGCGATTTAAATACATAACTTTTCTTTTTCCATCCGCACTGTCTAAAATAACATTTACATGGTGAGTGCACGAAAGAGAAAGTAGTGTTTGCAACTTATCTGGGAGAAAAAGAGGTGACACTATTATCTCGGTACCTACGCTTGTGCGTAGGTTGCACACATTTTCAATTTCAGGGCATAATAGGACATTTTTTTTCACAGAAAAAAATGGTAATAATAACTGTTATGTATTTTTAACTACTTATTTGTGTGCGTGCCTCAGCATTTTGTTAACGCACACATTCAAACCAATGCCGGTCGGAGCATATCAAACGATATAGGTACATCTATGTAAATAACTATAATTTTATTAATACTATTTTTTATTAAGAATGACATGAGCAGGTTAACTACGAAGATAGTTTGTGTTGGAAGAACACCAACCGTTTACATTCATAATGTATTCGACAAACTTTGAAAGTTTTTAATAGTAAAATATAAAAATAATACTCAGTTATTGATTATGTACTATTATATTTCGTATTTTTCGATAGTGTCAGCACATTCAATAGACTATGTTATTGACAATTATGGATGTCTGGTGAATTTAAATTTTATTGTTTGCCTTTATTTTAGTAGATAGATATAAATTATGCATAAATTGTAAAATTCTTTTAATTTAATATTTTAGATTTCCGCAAGACCCGTTTTGTAAGGAAATATGGATAAAAATTATACAAGAAGACCAAAGGAATGAAGAGTGGCTACCCAGAAAATTCAGCAGAATTTGCTCAGCACATTTCAAAGAAAATGATATGTATATGACACCACTGGGTCGTCGTAAATTAGAACTTAATGCAATACCAGTTTTTCGGCCAAACATGGAACCATCACACGATTTATCTGCTGATCAAAATGGACCTAGTTCACCCCTACATGATGTGAATGTGTCAAATACAGATTCCTTATGCAATACACAAAAAAGAATCATCTTTCATCTAAAGAAACAATTAAGTATAGAAAAAAGCAAAAGAGAAAAATGCAAAAAAGAGATAATAAAGCTGAGAAAACAAAATAAGTATTTAAAAACCAAAAATATTTCTCTGCAAGAGTTAGTAAAGTCACAATTGATAAATAGTACAGAACAATGACTCGGCCGTCTCCTTGAAATTTATACCTACAGTTGAGTGGAGCGCTAGGGTTGGTACCTACAAAAAGTAAAACGTCTTTTGACACGCACGCGGTCAAGAACCGCACGCGGGCGCAAAAACGCATCACACACAGGTTAAGGCGTATATATACCCCGATACTAGCGCCACTACATATTTTATTAGATAATTACGTTATACAAAGGAATTATTAAGAAATCGGACCGCGCGTAGACGATATCTATCATAAGCTTTTTTTAAATGTATCTGTAATAGTTTTGTACTGTATTATTAAGGCAGATACTTGTTTCAAGAGTTTAGTTCCTATTGGTGGCCACCAAGCTCTCCAAACAAGGTTTTTGATTGAATAACACAAAACAAAACTATCGCGCGTCACTAAACGTCTACGCGCAGTCCGATTTTTTGATAATTCCTTTGTTATAACGTAATGATAAAATATAATATGTAGTAGCGCTACTATCGAGGTATATATTCGCCTTAAGGGCCCTAAGAGCTAATATATACCTACATACATATTACATTAAATACATATCAGAATTTCCCATAAATTTTTAATGATAGTACCTACTAGAGATGGGTCGAGTACTCGGTTGATACTCGGTACTCGGCGTTTTTTTTGATACTCGTACTCGGCCGAATAACTCGGTTTGAATGCCGAGTATACTTTGCTTAAGAAAAGCAATATATTGAGATAGATATAATCAAAACAACAGTGTTAATCAAAAAGTATTTATTTATTACTAATTTAGGAAATCTTTGACAATCTCAATTACTAAAATCAAAATTATGCTAATGAATGAGTAGTAATGAGACAAAATTAAGAGAACAGTAATAAAAATAATCAATATTTAAAATTTAATAAAGGTAAGTTATGGTTATGATGCAGGAACACAAGGCTCTCTGCAAATTCTGGTAACAGTCTATTCCTCTTTTCTTCGTAGACACGGTGCTTGCAGGTGCACATAGAAACACTTTTGCTAAACGTGCCAGCTCTGGATACCTACCTTGTTTGGTGCCCTGGCCACCACTCGAAAGGACTCTTGTTTTTTGCCAACAATTTTTTTTTTAAATAGCAATCTAATTCTAAAGCAATGGGGCTTTTAGGATCATCGCGCTCTAGTGGCTGGGTGGAAGCTAATTCTTTAAATTGATTGAACCGAGTTACTCGGCCGAGTACGGTTGAAAAAATTGAGCCGAGTAAAACTCGGTACTCGTTACTCGGCAAAAGTGTTACTCGGCGCATCTCTAGTACCTACTTACCTATCATTTGTCCATCACCCACCTCCGAAGAGACAAACAAGAAGGCCAAGTGCGTGTCGACTTCGCACATTTACGGTTCCGTACCAAAATTAGGTCTTCTATGTTTATGGTCATAATGTATTCTACATTAAAATGTATTTTTGACCGCAAAATAAGTTGGGAAAAAATAAGGGAATTTCAGAGAAAAATATTAAAGTGATATTTAATATTTGTTAGTACCATTACTTATACTTCGGGTACTGAACCCTAAAACGTGGTAAAGACTAATAAAAAAGCAATATTTATTTTACCTTTCAGCATTAGCAGAAAGTTGAAAAAATTACAGTGTTGGTTTAACCAACGTTGAATTTAGGCACCCGTAAACACCGCAGTATACCTACTCGTCGTGATGCCGCCATTATTTAATTTATTATTCGTCGCGCACTTTGCAACGTAGAGGTATCGAAACGGGGGGGCGGACAGCGCGGGCGTCGGTCGCGGCACAACAAACTCGTCCAGCACAGCGACCAGTCTCGGCGGCGCGCGGCGTGACACTGGATGGATAGATTAGATTTGTCTTGCGAATATTGGTTAGCGGCCATGTAAATGACGCTTATGTGTGCGTGCCTCGATTCGGGCGCTCTAGTATGGAGTCGGAGTACTGTACTATTTATCTATCGTGGTAAAGTCGTTAGTTAAGTAGAAAAATAAGAAATAATATGTAAGATAAAATAAAAAGATACTAACGAAAAAGCAGTCATAGTTAAAAAAATAAAGTATTTTTGAAACTTCTCTGAAACTAAAAGAGTTTTTTGAAAGTCACCTAAAATTTTGCCCTTAAATCGCCTTAAGTAGGTATCTTTTTTACTTGTGGTTACAGTACCCGGCGATAAATAATGCACATCGATCTGTGGAAAGAGACAATCGGTTAATTTCGGCTTCGTAGAGCGTTATCTCTGTCGCACACTACCTATACGACTGACGAAACATCACTGTCAGTCGTTGTTCAAGTGCGGTAGAGAACGGTCGCGTCCAATTCAAAATATATATTGAGAGTTGTCAACACCCCCAAATTTAAATAATTTAAAGTTGTACTATGGCATCTTTAGGAAAAAGAGGGAAACCTTTACGAGGTCAGTCACGCGAAATTATCATGTGTTTATTATGTACACTGCAGCTGTAATTTTTCAAAATAATTAAATACGTAAACATAATGTGAATATGTTTTTTTTAATTTATTTTACTTCAACCTAAGCCAACACTTATAGAAAAATTGGTGTATTTTATACAAAGAATAAAAAATTATCAAAAGAAGCAAATCACAATTGTTTCAACAGCTCCTAATAGATACCGGACTGTTTGTATTTCGTGCGACAGAGATAACGCTCTATGAAGCCGAAATTAGCCGATTGTCTCTTTCCAAAGGTCGATGTGCATTATTTATCGCCGGGTACTGTAACATAAGCTACAAAGTAACTTGGGCTGTACTCTTCAATGTATAGGTACTTATTCTAAATAAATAATTACTTTATACACTTCACTTAAAAAAAGGTTACGAGCATTCAAATTCAAAAATCTGTGTAAAAATTGTCACAATTCATAACTTATGAATTGTGACAATTTTTTCTGCTTCAGTCACGGACAAAAAAGATGTCATGATCTACGAATAAATAATAAGTCGTCATGATTCAAAACCTGGAGCAGCCACTAACATGGAACCATAAAGTTATAACATTTAAGTCCGATATTAAATACTACCTACGCCGATGTACGTCTTAATTATGTTCATAAAAATGTTAATATTAAATTAACAAATAGGCAAATGTAAAATAAATTGATTTTGTTTCAAGGATAATAAATAGCCATTCATTTTAATCATGTTTTATTTTTACATGGCCACACGCCTCTACATTTACATTTACCCTACTTTATTTTTCCACAAAAGTTAGTGCAATATGACACTATTGCACAATATGAATAAATGGGTAGATAGTGGGTATTATTTGTCTATGAGTGTGCGTGCCTCGGCATTTTGTTAACGCAAATTCAAAGACATAGTAAATCATACCTAGCTGAAGTGGCAGTGGGCCGGCCATATCTCGCGAACACGCGAAGAATCAATAACCGCTGGGGAGAAACGTGTTCTTGAGTGGATACCACGACTCGGCAAACGTAGTGAAGGACGCCCTCCGGCAAGGTGGGATGACGACCTACGAAAGACTGCAGGCAGATGCTGGATGCGGCAAGCTGAAGACAGGGCGCTATGGCTCTCATTAGGGGAGGCCTGTGTCCAGCTGTGGATTATCATAGGCGATGATGATTGAAAGACAACGTTTTTGGTGTCATGGGCATATGTACCTAACGATAAAAGCTTCTACCCCACAGCCGCGATTTAGGAGCGCGTCTTGTGTCGCGCGATTTGTTGCGATATATGTTTGCGATAGAAGTTGGACGACGCGTTTCCAAAGATGGCATGCGTCCTAATACAAAATGATCCGTGAACAATTATCGCAAAATTACAGAACGCGGAGCCTCTTCCATGTGTATGTAAGATCGTATGCGTCATAAGGCCGATTTACACTTCAATAAGTACAGTGGCGAGTTAAGAAATTAGTCAGATAAAGTAGTAAATAAGAAGTAGCGTCCAAGCGGGGCATAGTCCAGTAGGTAATCATAAGTTGCGGTTCCGAGAAGAAGACCGACTAGTCTACGCGTCTGCGTTAAAGGTTGTTTTACTCGACTTCCTCCGAAAAAGTTGTTTTAATCCAGATAATGTACCTACCTAATAAGAGTACTTGTACACAATTTTGAAAATAAAATATTCATAGAAATGAGTAGACCATCATGTTTAAGATATTCTTGTACAAATGCAAAGGTAGTATTATCAGACCACTTCATTTTTACACTAAAAACAAGAGTACGCGGCCGCTGTTTGCAAACTTAATGGACTGTAGGACCTACTAAACTCGCGCCCATCTACATGCCGGCCAGTAAGTTAGCGGGGTGCGGAAGACGCGAAAGAGGGGGCTATACATACTTCGCACTTGAACTAGCCGGAAAATAGGATCGCTATCTATTCAACTTAATCAACAGCTTACTATATACTTAACTCGCTTTTGCCGTTCAAACGTTATTATCAGCTTAACTCGCCAATGACGCAAGTTAACTCGCTACCGTTTTACCGATTTACACTAATGAAGTATAAATCGACCTTTAGTGCAAAATGTACCTACTGCAAACAAATATCGTGACACAAGACGCGCTTCAAATCGTTGCTGTGGGGTAGGGTAGAGGTGGCTTTAAATCTTTGGCGTACCTACCAACGTTCCGTCAATATCAAGCAAGGTAGATGGATGGGCGCGGGGCAACCATACAGAGTAGGTAGTACCTAATTAATGTACTTTGTAGGAAAGGTAGTTACAGTCATTTACATAATAGATTCATGCTTACAGTAGGGGGAGGACTAGGGTCTATCTATTATGCTTAAAAGATAATAATAATTAGCTACCTATGCTACCCCTCAGGTGGCACGCCCTGCGCCCCGCTAACCCCGTTGAGTGGCAGGTACTTCCGCAAAAATCGCGGAAAATCCGCGGAAATGCATCACAATGCATTATTTCGCTTATTTCTTGATTATTATCTACTAACACCTCGTAACATCTATATTTAATTGGATTCTCCATGAAATTTCCTACAAAACAGCGTGGAAACATTCTGATGTTGTATAACGTAATTAATGAGGTTGATTAAAATTAAATTATAATTGCGGAAAAATGGTAAAATTTTAATAATTTTTTAAAAAATCATAAAAAAAAAAGTTTACCGTTTTTATGTCCAGTTTGAGTTTTATTTTAGAGATTTACCATCATATTATTACACTAAACACAAAAAAGAACACATTTCCAAGCCATTTATTTTAAATTAATTTTTATTCAGAAAAAACGATAAAAAAAATGGCGCGGGTGTCAGATTTCAATTTTAAATTTACGATTTTTTTTTAAATTTCTTCTAAACTTGGTTAGTTTATGGTTTTAACGTCAGCTTGACACTGTCAGTCAACTTTTAAGACATTGACATGGCTGAAAAGTTGACTCTAAGTACATAAATTCAACGAAACAAAAAACAACAAAAAAAAATCGGTAAATCGGCCATAATATGGTCGCTTGCCACACAACGGTTTTATTTGAGAAGTCATATTATGGCCTCTTGCCACGTGAGGGCGCCCTAGATTATCGAAATGGCCCATGGCGTAATGGAGTCGTTCGTCGAGAAGAATCAAACGTCAATGTCATCATGATCCAAAAAGCAATGAATGTCATTGTCAAAACGCGCAGCTGTTATTTATTGTGGTGGGGTTCGGATTCGGAATCTGTTTCGAGAATTTTGGAGAAATTCTTTCCTTCGATTCGGAAATCGAGACGCGAATACTCTCGAACACACAGTACACTATACAAACATTCACTGCGTGTACCATCGCCTCTACATAATTCAACTTATTTATTTTATGTAGTATTTGTACTAAAAAAACCTCATTTGCTAACTCTTCGTGCGTAGTTGTGTAAAGATTTGCTAAAATGGACCTATACGGCTTTTACGGCAACAGCAGCCCGTACCCGTACAATCAAACCGACGAATTGGCTAAACAAATGTACGCCCAGCAGGCTCTAGCTTCTTCTATGCCCTTTACTCCTGTTCCGGAGAACAACATGGCCGGGGGGTCTTGGAACTCTCGCGGTGTTACCTGGGGCATGCAGTCGCCTCCTCACCTGGTTCAATTTACGGGACAAACACCATTTAATGACAACAAACTAGGCCCTGTATTGCATAGCAAAAGGAAAAGCCTGGACCTAGAGCCGGCTATGTAAGTATTTTGATTAAAAATTTACTTAATGGTGGTATAGCAAACTAAAGCACAACCTTCGACCACAACACAACTTATCTAAAACCGGTATGTGTGATTCATTTGTTACTAGCTTCTGCCTGTGGCTTCGCATGCTTTATTTCAGGATAAAAAGTAAGCCTGTATGTTAATCCAGGCCTACATCTACCTCCTTGTTACATTTCAGCTTGATCTGTCCAGTTGTTGTTGTGTGAAGAAGAAACAAACATCTATACATATATCCAAACTTTCCCATGTGTAATTTTAGTGTGACTTTTTAACAGACCAGCGAAGCAGCTGATAACAGAAGAAAAGATGGCTGCACACCTCAATGGTCTACACATATCATCGGACTTCACAGCACACTCCAACACTGAAAACATGGATGTAATGATGGATACCCGAGATGAAGGTCTTGGGGAGAAGGTGAAAGGAACTATAGTTCTGGCTGATGAGGTCAGAAGAATACGAGAGGAGCCACTTTTACCAGCTGTGCTGATCGAAAGGTAAAAAAACCAGATTGAATCGAAATAAATATGTTTAGCTTCTTCTTAGTTTATAAGCAAAACCTGTTCTCGCAAGTCTAAATGTTAACTGGTAACCATATTCAGAACAACACTGAAGATGCAAAATGCATGTTTTAGGTTTACCCATACATATTTATTTACTCTAGGAGCATCAGGCACACTTCGAAACATCAATTTTAAATATACCTAACTTAAGTCACAATAAAAGGTATTTAAATTATTATTCTAAGCCATAGATAAAATAGAGAAGATAGGAAAGCTACTGACAGAATAAGCAGCAGCCACATGGCTTCTTGATTCTAATCAAATATCTAATCTAACAATTTTTGTATCATATATATTTATTTGGGAAAGATAGGTATAGTTATTATAAACGAACTAAATACTTAACTAACACCCAGCAAAGTTTTCACCAATATTAAACATTACTAGAGAACATACCGTTCAGAGCACGATATGCAAGAAAAACAATTATAACAAACAATAAAAGGTCAAGTGCGAGTAGGACTCGCGTACGAAGGGTTCCTTAAGTTAATTGTAAGACCTTGTTTCTTGCCAAATATGATTCTAGGTCAACGGGAAGTTTTTGGAAACCTTTTTGGACCCTGAAGGTTTGGGACAATTGCAAATTTTTTTTTTTTAAATATACTAATTTACGGTTTTCGGAATTTCCCCTTTAGTTTTGCTACAAGACCTTACTTCTTACCAAGTTTTATGATTCTAGGACTCTAGGTCAATGGGAAGTACCCTAGAGTTTTTAGTCCATAGCAAGAATTAAAAGTAATTTTTTTTGTGAATAAACTACATAGGACAATTGGCAAAAATGTATGGAACATGGTCCAAGAGCCTCCACTGATGAGACTTGCGTCTATTAAATTCTGTCCCGGCTTTTTTGTTATAGTCTTGTTTGTTCTTACTATAAAATTTGTCTCTACGTTAAACAATTTTGTTGTATGTTATTTTTTTTATTAAGAGCCATTCAATCAATAGCGCCACAAGGCTAAGATCATGGAACATGACTTAAGATCATAATAAGTTCAATGTTGATGATTGCTTGATAAATAAAACATGATTGTGGGGGAAGCACAGATGTGAAGGAGGAAGAAATCACATTTATTCATCTTTTATTATTGAATCTAAAAATCTGGCTCTTGTATGTAATCTTCGTATCGGGCATAGCCTAGGTACTGTATGATTACCATAATTGTGCACAGCATCCTACCGTGCGTTTTCCCGCTTTGCATGAAAAGTAGTAGTGTTCAACTGCATCCAAGCCAGATTCGTTATCTTTTGTTCCGGGTGTTATAGGGTATTTTCTATTTATACTAATCTATATTAACACTACAAAGAGGAAAGATTTGTATTTTTGTATGTTTGTAACGAATAAACTCAATAACTACTGGACCAATTTCAAGAATTATTTCACCGCTAGAATGCTACATTATCTCTGAGTAACATAGGCTATAATTTATTACAAGAAAAAATTAGAGTTCCCTACTAAAACATAAATAATGTAACCCAAGGTGTAAAAAAATTAGCTATAAAATGTCTTTCATCGCATGCGCTGCGGAAACTATTGATGACAGAACAAAAACGAATTCTACAGTATTAAGAATAAGAACATCTTTATATTTTATTAACGAACATATTATTATCTGATAACAACGGGTACGGGAACGGATCAATATAAGGGTTCCTTAAAGGATCGCTTTGAGGTTTTTGTTCCGTTTGAGGTACGGAACCCCTAAAAAAACAAAAAACCTAGCAATACTTACATTTTTAACCCCCGACGCAAAAAGAGGGGTGTTATAAGTTTGACGTGTCTGTCTGTGTATCTGTCTGTGGTATCGTAGCTCCCAAACGGATGAACCGATTTTCGTTTAGTTTTTTTTGTGTCATAGATAATTTTATCCCGAGTGTTCTTAGCTATGTTTCATGAAAATCTGTTCAGCCAAAAAATGTCGGCGAGTTTTTTAAAATTTAAACTAATTCATTTTGTCTTGTTCTACTTATTTCAGATACGAAAAACCCACCATGTCCTTGGTAGTATGGAAACCGCGTAATGCCATTCTAAAGACAATCAAAGAAAAGGATCCCAAGATTGAAGAGGAAGAATCTATCAAAAGGAATGGACTTCTTGTAGATAATAGTAACAACAATCAGGAAGATATTGATATGTGAACGACCCCTGGCTAAAGTTTACTGAAGAATGTATGTGAGTAAATTGTTTTTCGCGTGATTGATTCTAAGTATGTTTAATGATGGTACTGTAAATTCTTGCACAATTTATGCCTGACATTGTAAATGAACATACCTTGAACGAGAACTCCAGTGATGATGCTGATGGAAAGTTATTTAGTAAATTATAATCTGTAGTGAGAAATAAGTTTAGCTGCAGATAAGCTAAGTAGGCTCTAAGAAAAATTAAGCTTTTTGTGGAATTTCTATGGAAGGATAGTATGAAAGTAGGAATTTGTATGGTCCATTTGATATTTGGTAATTATGAATGGTCATTTATAGCTCTAAGTTTTGTTTAGGTAAATAAGGTGTATGTAGTTATATTTTTTCTGTGTCTTTGGTACCTACTGTTAAATAAAGCTATACATTTTAAAGTCTTGTCACGGCCTTAATCAGGCCATAGTTAAGACAAGGAGAAATCAGGAACAATGCAGCAAAACCTTTCCCTGACTAAAAATCAAGTCATTTCATATCCCTTATAACCCCCGACGCAAAAAGAGAGGGGTGTTGTAAGTTTAACGTGTCTGTCTGTTTTTCTGTGTATCTGTCTGCGGTATCTCCCAAACGGATGAACCGATGTTCGTTTAGTTTTTTTGTGTCATAGATAATTTTATCCCGAGTTAGTCATGTTTCATGAAAATCGGTTCAGCCAATGAACGGCGGCGGTTTTAAAAATGTTTGGTCTTGTTATTATAATCAGCTGTGATTAGTTCTGTTTTGCCCCCTAAAGTAGAAGCTAAGCATTTTCAGTGCCTCAGTCTGATATTAACTTAAATACTTGCTAGGCTGTTGTAGTAACAAACAACCAGTAATCCAAAAAACAACACAAATCAACTTGTCCTTTAATTTCATGTAACAATAATTATAAGCTAATTTTAGGCTATATTGTGTTATTGTTTAACTAATATTAGAAAACATGAATTATGATTTTATGATACCTACCCGATGTCGTTTTAACGTAAGCAATAAGAATATTAAGTTAAGGTTTATATTAATGTTAAGGCTGACTTTATACTTAGGAATTAATAAACGGTTTCATCTCTAAAACGCGTTTATGGAATTTTAAACCCATCAATAATTTATGAAAATAAAAGGATAGGTATATAAAATAATGGCCGTATTGTTAAAAGTATCTTTATTTCATCAAGTTACAACAAAAATGAGTTATTCCTTAATTAACATTAAATATTACGGTCCGAAACTAAATACTGATTCACGAAATATCAATAGGGTTTATTTACTAAACTAAAACTAACGAATTATATAGACATTTCGACACTTTTTAGCAGTCTTTATTAGATTCGTTTTGTTATATATAATATTTCCAATTTGTAATTATATCTTCTTCCTAAAAGAAGATTCCTAGAAGAAGATATACCTACTTGCATATAAATATTCTTTAAACTTCTTAGAATCTTCGATTCAACGATTCATAAAGATTCAAATAGCACCCATGAGTTTCGTTTACAATAAGTTACATAATTTTAAGTACCTACCTATCTATGAATGGTAACTAGTGAAAATCATCCAAGTTCTCAGAGATTTTATATTGCTTAATTAATGATTGAATATAATAGGTATCACAAATGGTAGACAAAGAATATGGCTGAAATTAAAACATTTTTGACATTTAAGATCGGTTAAGTTACAAATTTACCACAGAAGAAGAGCTTTCGGCTAGAGCATTTAGCACTGTTGTAGGTATGTTTCTGAGAAAGAAAACAGAATGAGACAAAACTTATCACAAAAGAAAAAAAAACAAATATTGTAATTTAGGAAATCATACAATAACTCTTCTTAGGATGGAATTCGTAAAATTATACTTTACACTTATTTCATAGATGCAAGAGTTTGAATGAGTTTTTACTTAGGTACTTACTAAGTTACCTACAAATCTATAACAGGTATTATTTTTCGCTACGTTATGTGAGGTCGATTTGAAATTCGTTGCATAACTTGCACACCCTTGCTCACTTGCACATCAATTGCGCACTCTGAGCTGTAGGTATACTTTTCAATATCTGTCGGAGTTATGGTCGCCTAGTACCTTGGTCCATCCAAACACCTTTAATTTCAACATTATTTAACGATTTTACTATAAAAACTATCATAGTTTGACGAATTAATTACGGATGTAATGAACACAAAAATAAGGTTCATAGCTAACCTCTTACATATTTATTATTTAAAATATAGAAAAAGTATTTATTTATCCATGTTTTAAGTTATGATGACATGTTTTACTATAGTGGTGTCAGTTGATTATTATAAGCAAGATACCTACCTAATACTCATTGACTTATCACAGAAAATGTACTTCCAGAATAGATCTGTTTGGCAATGTTACTTCCAGAATAGATTGGATGGTGATGATCTTGATTTAAAGCGTTCAAAGTCCATCTTTGCTGACACTGCACATAATCTAAACACATTTTCCGACACTATGCTATCCGAGGCTCATGTTCTTCAAACGTAACGTTTCAAACTCAACAGCGTTAGCTATCTCTATAGAAATTGATATTTCAAGGGTTTTTGACTGTTAGAATACGAGCCGAGAGAGATAAATTGTGTATGTGACCTCAGTCAGATCATACATTAATATTTTTAATGTCCAGTTCTTCATGTCGTTAATGCATGTTGACTTTAACGGTAGCAGTGTCGAGATCTCGTTTCATATTCTCTAGCTGCTCGATGTCTTGGACTGAAGTCTCGCATTTTTGAACCACTAGTGAGTGGTAAAAGTGAATCGCGAATGCCACGAATACTATTAATACTGAAAGAGAAAGAATTTTCTATTAAATATTGAATGCGTAATAAAGAAATAAATAATGCTGGTAAATCCACAAAGTATCTCTAGCCAAAAAGTAAACAGAGCTGGTGGTATGAAGACTACATAACTGATATACTTTTATTACATTATTACATAAACAGATTTATCACATGCAAAACACCCGGAACAAATATCTGCTGATCGTATAAACATTTGTCCCGAGGCGGGAATCGAACCCGCAACCTCCTGCGTCGTAGGCGAACCTTCGCCCGCTTGCCGCTGCGCCACAGAGGTTGTCGTTAAATATGCAATAGTTTGGAGTAGGCAATGATTTTTTTTCCTCCAAACCCAAACCATTGTCCAGCGTTATTTACTGCCTCGTACTTATGACGAGAATATTAAAAGGGATAGGCATTTTTATATATTAAAAACTCAATTGCTCTGTCGCTCTTTACAAAGCATCATTAGGTCCAAAACCCATCACGGTCTTAAATCATACAAGTATGATACACTAATGCGCGTTTTTGCTTTATCCATAATTGATCAAATTAATAACCGCTGTCCCACTGCACGCTGTTTCTTGAACCGTGACCAAGCCCAAATTGTTTTTGACGTGACAACGTCTTATAATTCGATAGAGCCGGCTGCACGCACGAAAAAAACATGACGTCATGCGGCGTTACCTCGTCATGCGGCGTTACCTCGCTCTGAGGCGTTCCATGTAAGGCTTGAAGTGCAAGCGAGAGCGCTCGACATCCGTCTCTCTCCTACTTGAGTGAGCGATGCGTCTGCGTTGTCACGTTCAACTATCGTCAGTAAACCGACTTTACAGACAACCAATTTTTTTTTGTATTTATTTATTTAAAAAGAATTAGGTACATAGGACTTAAATTAATAACACTCTTTAAAACCGTGGGGGTTTGACCCTAATGTTACATTCCTCAAGTTTAAATTTAAAAAGATGTGTGTTACCTATCTTCGTACGTAGGAACGTAAAAGTAAGTAAGACTCTAGCTTAAGATCTAAAGGTAAGTAAAAATAGGATCAACTAGTTTCTGCCCGCGGCTTCGCACGCGTTCTTTGGAATAAAACGTAGCCTAGGTATATGTTACTCCAGGTCTAAATCTTTTGTGTGCATAATTTCAGCCCGATTCATCCAATACCTAGTTTTGGCGTTGTCTTCGGCCAAACATCGTCACAACGGCCAAACTTTCACCTTAACAGAGATGCGAAATTGCTCTTTTTGCTCACCATCGTGGCGAAAAAGAGCAACTACGCATCTCTGTCTACACTATACAAAATAAAACTTTTACAGAGGCATCAAAAATAAGCTTATGATAGGTATCACAAACTGCAAGTTCGATATTTGAAAATTCCTTCGTTTAACACAATAATAAGATAAAATAGGTGGTGGCGCTGATTTGGGTCGGGTATACGCCTTAACAATATTAGTAGGATAGATAGACCAACCTGGTATAACAATGACAGTGGCTGCTGTCGCGGCCGCGAAGGAATAGTCCCAGAACTTGACCCAGCACAGTATTGCTATTTCTACCAGGAAGAGGAACAGACCTGAAAACAAACAGAATTACATTAAATCTCGTCATCACCCAATAAGATTCATGGCAATAGGTAAACCAAGGAAGTTGCCTTTAGTCGGAATTAGGCTGGTTAAATAATCAGGCAAGATAGTTCGCATGATGGAATAATTTTGATTCCAACTGATAAGGGTCCAGCGGTTATGGGGAGTCCCTAAAGTTACCTAAACAAGATACATGGCCAAAAATCTATTTGTGATAACATTTTTACTTTCTACGGACAAAGCATAACTTTCTGACCATTAAGTACACAGAGATATCTGGCACTTTGCAATGCATTTGCAGTGAATTATCTTTCAGGGGATCAGAACCTAACAACTGTTCAACTCCATAATATTACTGCGTCGATATTAGATGATACCTACATTACAAGAGCAGCGCCATCAGCCAAACGCACACTTACCTGGTACAGACTCTAGTTTGCGTTGGTAAAGTACCAGGCGATCATAAGTCTACAGAAGTTAACTCAGCTAAAACAGCACTGAATGCCCAGGAGAGTTCAATGATCCCTCTGATCCGTTCATCCCTCAAAGCTCTCGCCGGTCCACCAGGCGTCTCCATCTTACTAACTGCATCGATGTAAGGAAGAAGACACGTTGCTTACGCCATCAGCTAAACGCAGAGTTATCTGGCCCGACTCTAAATCTGGTAAAGTACCAGGCGATCATAAGCTTTCAGAAGTTAACTCACCTAAAACGGTACTGAACGCCCAAGCGAGTTCAATGAATCCTCTCATCCGTTCATGTGGCGAATCCCTCAAAGCTCTCGCCGGTCCACCAGGCGTCTCCATCTTACTAACTGCGTCGATGTTAGGAAGAAGATACGTTGATATCATGAGAGCAAAGATATGGACTGCGACTAATACTGTAGTGCATACTGCGAACATGACGAATAGCCATTCGGGGACGTTGGTCGGTTCATTTATTTGGAGTTCTACCATGGCTACCATTGCGAAACCTGGAAAGAGACGGGGATATTAGTAGGGTGGGATACTGGTAGATCTCTTCTATTTAACCCCTGATACCTGAGAGTAAATAGGCGAAACTCTTTCCACTCACAGGCGCATGCGCAGGGGGTCGAGCAAAATCTCACGACGTCTCACCGAGGAGACAGGGGGCGTCGAAAAATCCCAAATTCACCTCACGTAATTTATAGTTGCCCCTTATTTTGCCCATGCTGTACCGATGTTTCTACCATGGGAGTTGACTCGACGAGGGGCATAGAATGAATGTAATTCATCAGAGGCATCACTTTATTTCTGGCCTTTCACACCAACTAGCTACAACTCAAAAAAAATATAAACAAGGGTCAGTCATACCTGACAGCAGCTCCGAAGTGGTAGCCGTGGCTTTTAGCTTCGCCCTGGACATGTGCAGTCTTCGCCATGATAGACCTTCGGAATCCACGTCTTCTGCGTCTCGGGCCCAGTTCGGACCCACTGGCATTGTGAGGGCTACTTCGCTAGAGCTCTGGAATTAGAAATTAAGTGTTAGAATAACTGCCAAGGCCTGTCACGGTGTCACTGTGGTCAAAATAGGATAAGAAAAGCAGCTGAATCACAATTTTATTTGTCAAAACGCCTTCAATTAAGAAGTTGCCCTCATGCCATATACATACATAAATTTATTATGTATTTTAATACACCATATTTTTCACGAAATTAGAGATCTTCTCTATTCTGTAGTATTTTTCGTCTAAATCTTCTACCTTTCCCTTCCATCTGAGCAGCTAAGCTTTGAAGAACACTGATTGTTTTGTAAACCAGCCTTGACGGCGGCAGTTGTTTTCCTCTTCACGCCAAAACTATTGAAGGAATCGGACTGCATACTGGAACTTTGCATACTGGACCTCGATTAACTACCTACTTATTAGGTAGATAAGTAGCCTAGGCAGGCAACTTTTTATCCCGAAAAACGCGTGCCAGAAACCGCTAGTATTAAAAAAACGTATTTAGCAACTAGCCCACCTTAATAGACTGGTTGCACTGGCACGGCGACTGCAAATACCCCGGGCTCAGCAGCACGGTCGTCGCCGATTTATTCGACATGCCGTTGGGCGTAGCGTTGCCACTCACAGCGCCCTTGGAACACATGTATTCTAGGCTGTGAGGCGGCGTTACTGAGATCGTGGGGCTGTCTGTTACGCTTACTTTGAACCTGGAAGGAGAAGAGTGAGAATTAGAAACAGGGTAAAGTCAAGATTGACGCCCCAGGAGCTAAAAGACGCCATTTCCACAGAACCCAACGTCTAATAATAGCAATCCAGTTTTGATAGGCTTGTTGAGACCATTGATCTAAGTAAAATCTGTAGATATGATTCGTTCTCCCAGGCGGTTACTCAAAAACCGGCCTGTGTTACAACTACACGCAAACACTGTTACATTTCCAATCTTTTGCCATAACGTAATTATAATGAACAAACACGAGGGCATTGCTTTAGCCTTTTAGTCAATAAATCACATTAAAGTACGTCGTATCAAGCACGCGTAACACGAACGCCGTCGCTGCCGAAATATATCTTTCTGTGCTGAGGTGGGTGGACCTAATTTGAGCCTTCCACTTTCGAGAAACTAGTATCTACCTTATTTCCTCTGTTTTACTTAGATAGGTGGTTAAGACTAGGTATTTAAAGTGCGAAAAAGGTGTGCCAGGAAATTACATAGGACACAAGGGCTACCGATTGCGTTTGTGGTGCCGGCTTAGAATATGCACTACCCCAACTCTTCCCGAGGGTATCGTAAGAGGCGACT
This sequence comes from Eupithecia subfuscata, assembly GCA_963564075.1. Taxonomy (NCBI): domain Eukaryota; kingdom Metazoa; phylum Arthropoda; class Insecta; order Lepidoptera; family Geometridae; genus Eupithecia; species Eupithecia subfuscata. The sequence continues at coordinate 8,179,516 of OY751117.1, read as the reverse complement.
AGAGATATCCATCGGGGGAGGGCAGCGCCCCTACAGATCAATTCTACCACCCAACTTCGATCCCCAACCAGCAAGTCCAGCGTCGGGATTATGGGCACTACCCCCCCATGAGATAAAAGCCAATATGGCGCTTATCAGGGGGAGGCCTGCGTCCAGCAGTGGACTAATACAGGCTGTTGAGGTTAAGGGCTACAGATTTGTGATGAGCACGGGTCAATCATCCATGCTTGTAAAGCAAGGCAGCTCCGAACCTTCTGTCTCTTATAAGTCGTTACTGGTCCTGGGTTGTGGACACCACTAATCCTTTTAGTATCAATAACTTACAATTTATAGTCAGTTGATGCAGTAACTCACGGAATCGGGAAGATAGGTCCTATCTTTTCTATTCTGCACAGTAACTTGATAAAATAAGGCAGAAAATATCTAACACTAGCACTATCAAACAAACTTAGGAGTCATGCGTTGATTTGGCGCAGCCCCAAAGATCTTGACCGGAGCAAAACCACAATTGAAAAATCCACTAAACTTTCATGTACTGAATCACTCAGAATTCAAACAGTTGCTATTTCGAACTACCCGCAAAAACCTTTTGTTATTTAGATGTAAGGTTTTTGCTAAAAACTGCGATGTCTGACTATACACCTCGAGTTTTCCCAAGAAACTGGTGCCAATTTTGCCACAGTACAGTCCGTAGTAGGTATGTCTAAATACTATAGGTATTGTTTGTTGCGTAGTTAAACACTACCTGTAGGTACAAATATTTATTTTGATAAGATTTGTACGGTCGTTTATTTAAATAGGAAAATTATGTTTATGATGCGTTTGTACCTTTTGTATTTCTATATTGTCTACGTTGTTATTGTTAAGTACAGACTTGGTACTCGACTTGGTACTCTTGGTAGTACCACTTAGTGTTCAGTCTTAAATCTTGAATCATGGTATACTTACCTTCTTGTAATACCTACCTTCTAACATTACTCTTAAGTTTTAAGTTCTGCATCCATCAAACACTAAACGAGATTGGTGCTTCATAATTATCATAACAATGTTCATAACATGACATTCTGTAAGCCTTGTCATAGATATCTAACTGACTAAAGTTCAATTTCACCGTTTGTTGCTAAACCTGTCGGTTTGTAAAATGGATTATGTATATTAAATCTCGTCCGCGAAAAAACTCGTCGGGGTACAATTCCCCGACCCGCATCTAAAGTCTCTTGGTTTTTGATTGGAACGAGTTGTACCCTACCCCAAAGTTTATCTGTATTTGAAACCATCCCCAAGCCGCCAGTAGCTAGATCATTTGAACTAAAGAGAACTAAATAAAATTAAAACTAACATGATACAAGAAAATTAAAATAATCTTAAAACATGACAACGAGAGCTTATCCAAGAACAATTCAAACAGCCTCCTCTTAAAAACCCTAATTAGATCTGCATCTATATAACACTATCTATATAACATATCTAAATCTATATAACAAGTCACTTGTTATTTAGATTTCTATGTCTGCATCCGAGCGAATAGATAGGGTAGGTTGGATTCCCGTCCGCCTCCTGAACATATACTTAAATAAATAATTTATTCAGAACAGATCGTCGTCACTTTTTAAGGGTTCTAGGTATTTCGAAATGTTTTACATAATCATCCAGCCACAATTCTGCCAAATTTCTAAAGTGAAGTGGACAACTCATCCGTGGACGAGTTTTTCGCGGACGAGATATACCCTAACCCAGCTAAATAGTACTTAATAAAACTTCGAAAGAACCAAGGAATATGTCGTATCCAAGAACCAGAAACAGTTTATTTACATTCGAAGTTTGAATTTTTAAAATTTGTTTTCTTGCTGAAATCGATTGAAGGAAGGACCAATGTTTTTTCGCATATTAAAACGTACCTATGGTGGCCATTCTATAAGTACCTAATCAAGTCGTCAATCTAACAACCTCTTGAAGACCCCACTGATGGGGAAATACCTGTAAACACTTAACCTCACCGAACAATCGTGCAGAATGACCGAACATTATAATAATTGTGTTGTTTTTTACCGAACTTCTAACGCGAATACATCAAGGAAATGGTGGGCAACAAAAAGGCATCTTCGTCACTGAAAAAACCTACCTGCTTAGATAAGTATCAGCACCCAAGATGGACTTTGGTGAGTCATTCTAACTTTTAAGACAGCTTTAAATAGATACCTATTTCAACATTAGATAGGTCTAAAAAAACTAAAGTTCATTAAAGCAGCTTTGAAAGAAACCTACTATTTTTGTCATATTGAGGTAGGTCAATTTAAAGACTGCCTATGATAAATATTTTATTGAGATCAACAGACGTGGGTATGTGGTTTTTTTTAATGATCGAAAAGACTGAAACAATGTATTTATATGACAAGATCTTTTAAGTTAGAGTAGGTACCGGTAGTAACGTTATCTAATCTGTGCCGGTACCAACCATTAAATTGCAAAACTTGCTAGTACAAAATTATAAGTTATATTTATTTTAGTAAGTATTCATTAATTAAACTAGTAGGTAAATAAGATTATTGTATGTACTGGTACAGGTCATCTAGGTAAACTTTGTTCTATGAGAAAAAAAATCGTGAAAATTAATTTTTTTCTCCTAAATCTATTACTTAGTCCAATTTTTGCTAAATTATTTGGTTGATCAAGTAATCAGATCTACACTACAGACAGCCTACACTGGACGCAGGCCTCCCCCCTGATAAGCCTTATTGGCTGTGTATGGTTCTGTGTATGGGACCTCCCATATGATAAAAGCCAATAAAGCCCGTAATTCCACCGCTGGTAATGTGGGTTGTTGTTGGGGATCACAGTTCGATGGTAAAATTGTTCTGCAGAAGGCGCTGCTGCCCGCCCCCCGGTAGATATCCCTTAGTCGATTATGGCTCTTACTTATACGACACCGACGACGACGACGCCCGCGGGTGTTGGTCGATCAAGTACTTTGTATTATTTTGGCTGTGTTAAGTTTCCTTGTATAGGTAGGTACGTTTTAATACTCTGATTGGAAGGTTCTGGCTATTATACACTGTGGTGGATTGTGTTATGTGATAATATGTTGGGGACATAAATCTAAGACGTATAATTCTGTAGATGTGGTGGTACGTTCTCCCAGCGCTTACTCAACAATTAATACGATGTTGCCTGTTGTGTTGTTTTAGTATTCACTCGCACACTAAGGCAACTTACTTAGAATATCTTTATTTAGGTATATCGATGGTTGGGAATGGGGATTAGTACGATGTTGCCTGTTGTGTTGTTTTAGTATTCACTCGCACACTAAGGCAACTTACTTAGAATATCTTTACTTAGGTATATCGATGGTTGGGAATGGGGATTAGTACGATGTTGCCTGTTGTGTTGTTTTAGTATTCACTCGCACACTAAGGCAACTTACTTAGAATATCTTTACTTAGGTATATCGATGGTTGGGAATGGGGATTAGTACGATGTTGCCTGTTGTGATGTTTTAGTATTCACTCGCACACTAAGGCAACTTACTTAGAATATCCTTACTTAGGTATATCGATGGTTGGGAATGGGGATTAGTACGATGTTGCCTGTTGTGTTGTTTTAGTATTCACTCCCACACTAGGCAACTTACTTAGAATATCCATCTCCGTTCCTCGTTATGATCGGATAAGAGTCACTAAATCCCAAACTCCCCGGTCGTTCCTTGTACCGTCGCGGGTTGAAAAGGTGGTCGGTGGTATGATATCTTTGAAGGGTCTTCGGGCGGGACTTTCCGCTAGGGGGCGTTTGTGTGCACTGGTCTACTCGTGTCAGCTCTTCAGCTGAGGTCACGAAGCTCGCTTCGGATACCTGGAAAGAGAGGGAGAGAGTTTTAGAGAAGATGAAAGAAGAGATTAGCAAATGGCCCACCGTAATCTACTCAAACAAAATATCATAACTAGGTAAGTACATAGTTCATTGATTAGATTGAGAGGAGAGAATGCAAGAGGTGAGGGGAGCGTAATGCCGAGGTAATGCCTCTATAAAATATATACTAGATTATGCCCGAGGCTTTGCGCGCGTTTATCTTGGAGAAGAAATGACCTAGCCTATGTTAGTTATTTATTATCTTATTCTTATCTATCTCCAGCAGGCCTAGCACGGGGATTGTTGTCTAGGGGAGAAGAGAAAAATTACGTCACATCGTCATCAAATGCGTAATATGTTTGAAACTCGTTCCTTCAACTTCAATAATTTACGCAATGTATGACAATGCAATGTCATTCTTCTCTATTCTACCCTAGACAACTATCCCCGTGCTAGACCTACAGGCCAACGCCTTAATGATCCGTTATGGACTTTCGCTTTATCATTGTGGTCTCTTAGATTCAGCCAGCCTGCTCCCGAATCGACAAAAGATCCTGACGAAGTTGACCTTCCTACCTTCATAATAAAGCTAGGTAGGTAAGGTAGTACATCAAGTGCAAGTACTACGTACCTATTAACTTACAACAAACCTTCAATAGCTCTTCACATGCAATGTCATTGTCGCCATAATTGCGGGGAAGCATCGACATAACAATCACTCAAATAACAAGTCTATATTTTCCCACACTGACATGAAAATGATGTTCAGCTGTCTGTGACCATGTTTTTAGCTACCGGTCATTTCGCTATCATCTCCATCTTTAACGGACATTGTAAAATATGGTCATTTATCATCATCACCATTTAATTGACAAGTCAATGGTCGGTCTTTGTTTATTGCTTTTTTATCCGCTTTGCCATCTTGCAGTCTGGACTAGTCAAGTGCAAGGTCCAACTAAATGCCTCTTCAGACTTGTGGCTGGCTTGGCTACACGTAGGTATTAAGTAGGAAGTGATTTAATTTTAAGTTACATACTTTTTATTTAGTGCACGTCCACCACAAGCTCTTTACTTGAATCCAACTGGACGATCAGCATCGGCACAAGTGGTTCGGTTATTTCTGAGCGAGATTGTTGATGAAGTTAATAAAGAAATTTTAAGAGAAATGGCTTATACCTGAAAAGCTTGGGTTAGAAATTGAATGCGTACGATGAACGTTACCAGTCGATTTACCTACATAAAATCAACTAAATTTGAACTAAATTGTACCTTTCCAAACGTGTCAAGTGATAAGCCGCGCTTACTTACCCGAAAATAGAGCGATTTCAATTCTTCTCGTCAAGCCGGCAGCTAAATTTTAACTTTCAACTTCTTCAACCGTTAAATTCTGTTGTCTAGTCGCTACCTACTGTTTACACGCATTAACAAAATGGGTTACTTATTCTGGCCCACTTATTAAAGTTGCCATGCCTATCAATAAACTATTATGACTAACTTTATGAACCCATCCTGTCGATACATTGCTAAGTCAATAATTATTTTTATGATTAGCAATAGGAAGCCCAAACTAACTAATAGGTAGACTAGGTAGGTACTTACTACATCAATTCTACCGAAAATTATCGAGACGAAGCGAAGTTGTTAATTGGACATTTCAATGAATATGTGGGCAGGTGTAACACAAACACCCAGACAGAAATAACTTTGGATTGCTCCTTGACTGACACAAATATCGATTTGCGTTATTCGATCGCGCAAATACTTATTCGACCGAATGTGATCCGATTGCTATGGTTGATGAAATTGATCTTTATTGAATGATCGTCTTTCCCTTTAGTCAAAACAGCACAGAGCCTCCTGATTATGATGCTTTGCTCTCTTAAGCTAAATAGACGTGCCTGCTTCCCACAATTCTCAACTAACCTAATAACATTGGCGGATACAGGGGGGGGGGCCATGGGGGCCATGGCCCCCCCCAAAAGACCCAGGAAAATCATTATTTCGATTCAATTCAGGTGCAGTTTTACACGGCATACCTATTCTTCGGTAGGTCAGTAAATATATCAGGAAACAGAAATATATTCTTTAGGCCCTACCTACAACCTAAGTTTACAACAGGGACTTTGGAATCAACATAAATCCTTAAAAATGCAAATTTTTACATTCTTTGGTTGAATTTCTAAAAACGCTGGACACGTAATTTTCCATCAAGCAATAGGCTAAATACCTACCAATTTTCATGGCTTTAACTACAAGACTGAGTAACGGAATTCCTATACCTGCAGGGATAAATTTACAAAAATACTGAAGCACATCTTATTTATTACTGACCGAAAAGCTAAATACTTATACCTAGGTATCAAATTTTATGGATTTAACTGGAAGTTAAATCGAAAAGTTAAGCCAAAAATAGCCGAATCTCTTTATAAACTAAACTAGAAACCATTTTCTATCCCCTTAGAACAGCCATTCCCAAAGTGTGCTCCGCGGAGCCCCGGGGCGCCACGACAATACTGCTCTAAATAAAACAAATTGGTTTATTATCAAAACAAGGTTGCAGAGAAAATTTTACATAATACGGTTTATTAAGTTATATGACCAGTCAATAATCATATTAATTTTAAGTACATTTTTGTAATTCGAACTACGAGTCGCATAGTGGTCCACAGAACAACCCTACTTCTCTACAACCTTGTAATTTTCTTGCTCCTAGGAAGCAAAAGGACACAGTGCGAGCGCGCCGATATTCCTGATTAGGTCAAACTAGATAATGTAAATAATATTGAGAAATTTCACCAGTCACTAGTACAGAATTAATTTTGTTTATTTCAACAAGCTTCAGCCCGCGGCTTTGTAAGTGCTTTTCAGGTAGCTTATGTCCGGGATACCGTTTAGCTCCCTGTCAAATTTTATTAAGACCCGTTAAGCCGTTTAAGTGTGAAAGGTAACAGATAGGCTGACAGACAAAGTTGTTTTCGAATTTGTAATAATTAGTATGAATACGTTCTTTTATCCCAACAGCTAGAAATGACGCAATTTTGCGTCATTTCTAGCGACTGTTACGCGGCTCGCTACGCTCGCCATTGTTTTTGCTTTGGCTTTTTTCTCTTTCTCAAATTCTACCACCGCCGTTAGAGTCTCAGTAATTGTCGCGGCTCGCACAGCTCGTTGGCGTCGTTATATCGTATTATCTTGTATTTCTATCACAAATTTCCAAATCGTCTCTAAAAAGTCTTTAAAATTTGCGAGGCTCGCTCTGCTCGCCGTTTTTATGTCATCCTTGCTTTCTTTTCTCACAAATTTTTAAATCGTCACTAAAACAAATTTGATCATTTCGAGGGTCGCTCCGCTCGCCTATCTTACATGTATAGACTTTTCTTTCACAAATGTCCCAATCGGCGCTAGAAAGTCTTTTAAATTCTCGAGGCTCGCTCCGCTCGCCGCGGCGATATTATATCGTCTTTTCTTCCTTTTTACTCACAAATTTCCAAAAAGTCGCAAAAAAATCTTAAAAACTTTCAAGGCTCCTTCTGCTCTCCGTTTTCTTTCGCTAATTTCCTAATCGACGCAGACTTTAAAATATTCGAAGCTTTTATAATTATTCGCTTCGTTCGCCGTTTTTGCGTCGTCTTTTTCTTCCTTTTCTCCACAAATTTTGCAATCGTCACTAAAACAAATTTGATCATTTCGAGGCTCGCTCCGCTCGCCTATCTTACATGTATAGACTTTTCTTTCACAAATGTCCCAATCGGCGCTAGAAAGTCTTTTAAATTCTCGAGGCTCGCTCCGCTCGCCGCGGCGATATTATATCGTCTTTTCTTCCTTTTTACTCACAAATTTCCAAAAAGTAGCAAAAAAATCTTAAAAACTTTCAAGGCTCCTTCTGCTCTCCGTTTTCTTTCGCTAATTTCCTAATCGACGCAGACTTTTAAATATTCGAAGCTTTTATAATTATTCGCTTCGTTCGCCGTTTTTGCGTCGTCTTTTTCTTCCTTTTCTCCACAAATTTTGCAATCGTCACTAAAACCAATTTGATTATTTCGAGGCTCGCTCCGCTCGCCTATCTTACATGTATAGACTTTTCTTTCGCAAATGTCCCAATCGGCGCTAGAAAGTCTTTTAAATTCTCGAGGCTCGCTCCACTCGCCGCGCCATTTTATATCGTCTTTTCTTCCTTTTCACTCACAAGTTTTCCTAAAATTCGCAATAATCTTAAAAAATGTCGAGGCTTCTTCTGCTCATCGTTTTTATATCGTCTTTTCTTTCGCAAATTTCCCAATCGTCGCTAAAAAATCTTTAAAAATTTCGAGGCTCGCTCCGCTCGCCTGTCTTTTCTTTACGTACTTATTTCCCAATGTTTGCTTAAGTCTTTAAAGTTTTAAAGGCTCGCTCTGCTCGCCTTCTTTTTCATTTAGACAACGAACTGAGTTCGTTGTCTAAATGAAAAAGGGCTCCGTCAAATATTTCGATGTCCAAAAGGGTTGCGTCGATAAAAGAGTTTGAGAACCGCTACCTTAGAGAATGATTTTTTATCGACGCCGCCGCTCCGCCTCCCGCGCCGCCCGCGCGTGACTTTGTTATTTATTTTTTTAAATTGCTTAAAAAACCTTATTTTTTTTGTTGACTTGTGATTTTAACCCTTTCTCTAAACTTTGTCAAAATGGCCCCCCCAAACTGAAATCCTGGATCCGCCCCTGCCTAATAAGGTTATTGAGTTCTGGTTTAGTTCTCATAGAAGCGTTTAATAAACTCTCTATGAGTTTAATAAACGTAAGGTCTTTGAGAACTTAGTCCATGGGTTAGGGTAAACTTGCCTAAGGGCTGATATACGCACGTTGCCCGTCGGCAACGTGCCGTCCGTGTATAGGAGCCCCTAATCGTAGGTAATTGTTCCTTATTCGTACGTACCGTGTTGGTGTTACACGCACTCCGACCGATATACTTTCAAACGCCCCTAGTGGTAAAAAAATGTAAGTTCTCATCGGCCCAGTTGTTTGAAAACTAGTGGTTCGCTGTCGAACGGATATCACGCGAAAAATTTAAAAAGTTTTTTGATCACTTTTCAAGTTATCAGTAATACTTATAGATACTGTTGGTTCACGTAAGTAGGTAAGTACCTACTTACTGCAGTTCTTGGGTGTGTGAGCGAGTGATATTTTTGTCTAAAACTATAATAATTTATTGTCAATTGATTTCACGTTAAAACTTACCATACCACACAGAGCGCCATTACGAAATGTGGGAAGTTCTAACTTGTACCTACTCGCATGAGTCGCATGTGCGCCTAATTCGTACGGCACGAATCGTATGTACCCCAGGCAGGGTACGAGCAAAATCGTATTTCAATAAATGTGAAGAAGAAGAAGCAGCCTGTTGGTTGATGACAGTTCTTTCTGTAAAATATTATATGAAACGCGAAAAGAAGACATGATACAATGTTCAAGCTGTGAATTCTGAACGCATGAACTGTGCTTGTCGTCTGATCGCATTACAGTAATATATTTGTTTGATGAAATCTATCTATAATATAAAAATGAATCGCAAAATGTGTTGGTAAGCGCATAACTCAACAACGCCTGGACCGATTTCGCTAATTCTTTCTTTGTTGTGTTTGTTATTGTCAGGAGAAGGTTCTTATGAAAGAAAAAATTAAGAAAGTTGGAAACATAAGTTTCCACGGGGGCGAAGCCGCGGGGCGCAGCTAGTATTAAATAAAAATGAAACCCGTTTTCCTTGGTCACGGCATCACGCGTGAACGGCTGGACCGATTTCGCTAATTCTTTCTTTGTTGTGTTTGTTATTGTCAGGAAAAGGTTCTTATGAAAAAAAAATTAAAAAGAAAGTTGGAAACATAAATTCCACGGGGGCGAAGCCGCGGGGCGCAGCTAGTACTACAAATAAAACCAAAGTAGAGATAAACCATTCTAAAATTGCACGCCGAGTGTAGGAATCTATGACGTTTTGTGGAGGGGGCGTGCATTCATTAGGGATGTAAGCGGTTTAACTACGAACCATATTTGTGTTGGAAGAACACCAACGTTTCATCCCTTAGGTACATCCATAGTGAATTCGTTAAACTACGATAGTTTTAATGGTAAAAGGGGCGTGCATTTTTAGAATGGTTTCTACCTTACCTACGAATTAAGATAAGCATGATACGATTTTAGACATTAATTGTTCCTAATTCGTACTTTTTTATGTTCTAAAATGTTTTTGAGCAGATGTCTTTTGTTTTTGTTTTAATTTTAATTAGTCAATAGATTTGTGTCCACCAAGAATAAATCGGATGGATTAGAGTTTCTTATTAGGCAAAAACAAAACAATTGATCGTAAAATTTGAACTACCTATACAGATTGTTACAATTTTTTGAAAAAAAAAAAACCAAAAAGATCGACATCGGTAGCGTGCCGCCTTTTTGGCCTACCAAAAAGATCCGCACGCTGATTATAACTAAATCTCCATACACAAACAGTTTTGTTTCAAAAGATGTGACGTCATTCAAGACGCGCCATGACAGTCTTGAGCGCCTTCGAAACTAAAATAAATAAATACAGTAAATAGTCGATTCTATAAAAACCGTTTTTGGAGTAAAATACGTATTAAATTGCTCTAATTACGTGGTACTTATATACTGACACTTTTATGGCCCAAGACGCAGATGTCGTCGTCCGGCCTCTTGTAGCGGCTGGGCACTGAATGCGTACGATGCACCGATTATCATTAGGTACGCGGAAGATCTATTTTTTGCGGTTTTTTTATTTTTGCTGTGTTGTATATATACCTATTTAGGAATAAGAAAAGAAAGTTAAAAAATAGTAGTTGTAGTTGTTGCGAAAAAGTAGTTTGCCTCAAATTATCTGTGAACCCATGAAAAAACAAACTTCGATCATAATCATAACAGATTTTTAACTTTAAATCAACATTTTCTCAAATGCTCCAAAATTACCATTTAATCGAGGTTTGCAACAACATGGTTTAGAACATAGAAAATGGTTTATGATTTTTTTTAAATAAATTTTCCAATTATTCCTTCTAAAATGCAAAAAAAAACCGGAAAGAACCGCAGCACAATCTAATTCGAATGCCCACAAAACTTTTTTACAAAGACAGTAATTTTTTGATTTTATTTATTCAATAATATTATAATATTATTGTAATAATATTATAATAATAACTGTGTTATAATTCGTGAATTTACTGACATGTATTAGGTACTTTTACCAATTAATTGATTATTCTGATTAAGTATTCTGATTATTTAGCTACCTACCGAATCGCAATCTCTTGTCTCATGATTATGATACCTACTTCATTGTTAATTAATTTAATTATGGAAGAAATAGTTCTGCCTGTCTGTTGTCACATAGATCTTATCATTATTATAACAACAGCTCTTATCTATCTTAATTTGTTTAGAAGATAGTCCCATTACTGTATTTACCGAGACGGTTCTCAGACAGCAGGTTTACTTTAGTCTTAATGTTAATTATATATTTTTTATTTTGTTTAGGTATTTCCTGACATAGTTTTCTTAATTTCTGAGAAACTTTATTATACATTATTTATTTACTAACAGAAGTTTGCTGGAAGAGCTGAACTCTCATTAAGGTACCTACATTACCTTTTTAAACGCATTTGAAAAAAGAAGATGCTCGGCTGCATATGAAGTTGGTTTATAGTTTTTTCAAAACCATTATATAGACAACATGATTGCAATAAACAATTTGATTTGACTTGTTACATGTAAACTAAACTATGCTGTAAGAATCAATAGAATAGAATTATTTATTCACGTAAAAAACAACATTACATTTCATTTCGGTCAGAAGTGCCTTTATACATAATGTTAGGTTTAACTACAAAAAAAATACAAAATACAAAAATATTAGACACAGAGTTCTCACCTGGTTCATTATGAGGTATTATTAGGTAGGTATGTTAATCGAAATACTTTCTTTCTTAATCTTTCAAGCTATTTTTAGAATATTTACAATAAAAACTAAGACAATCCGACGAATACCTATTGGGTGCCTGTTGAAGAACATAATATTGCATGTTACATGGCCTGATCTTCCGTGATCTTTCTCAGCTAAATAGAGGTCTCGTCAAGCTAATTCCATGCGGAAGAGCCATGAGCTATTGATTTCTGTTCGTTAGATATTTTTATTTATATTTAGTTCTAGTGCGAAGGGCTTATTAGCGTACTTATTAAATTAATATTTCATTTAGGTTCTCTAACAAACATGGACTCTACCAACTACAAAATCGTTTGTTTATCATTGTATGTATGTACTTACCTAGGTATATATTTTTACAAAAAAATTACATAGCAATTTTTCGTTAAAATTTGGCCACCAACAATTGGTTGTTACTTCAGTAATACGTCCGTGTCGTTTAAATCTAAGAGGAGTAGGTACTTAACTATTTTGTTAATGTTATTTTATCAATGATTGGTTTAAATTTATAACTCGTTAACCTCATAACATGATAGTGTGAACATAAATTTGGACGTGGTGGGTAGAAGTCATTCATACATACATAACGCACAATTGTTAAAAAAAATAGGTGTAAGTATCATTCTTTACTATTTTATTTTTTATTTAATAATTTACTTACCCATTTTTTGCTCAAAACGTCATCATTTGATGATATTTTAGTCCCCTCCCCTTAATAATAATTTTTTTCAACAAAAAATATTGTAGGTATGTATACGACAAAAAAGTTTGGTAAATGTTTTTAAAAACAGTTATTATATCATAGAAAAATATACCTAATGTAAAAAAAAAAACAAGTTTTGCTCCAACGTGAAAAATACTAACTAACAGGCTAAAGGTGTATTCGTTGCTTCTTAGGTCTACATACCGAAGCGACGGAATCAAAAAATATTAAATATTTCCTTAATTCGAAATAAAGTAAGTACCTACTTACTTAAGTGTTTGATTTTTAAGAATTTGCCCTTTTCGACATGTACATTTAGGAATAAAGAGTTTCGGATTTGATTTGATTCGATTTAGTATCGTTATCAAATCGTAAGCAAGTGGTGTTTCCATGGAGCGGAGGTAGGTATAGGTAGGTATGTATTTCACCTACCTTAGCGTGCATTATAGTAATCTCCCGTGACAAATCCAACAAAATTAAATTCCAATCACTGTTGCACTTGATCCACAATGTTTCACATGATCATAATTTTCGCTGCACCACTTGAAATTTTGTTTTCGAAGATGCCCTTCGAAATAAATTTTCTCTTTTCAAAATTGACCATAAACAAATCGTGTTTATTTTTAAATTTACTGCGCGAAATAACTATTTTCCCGCGGTTTTGCGACTGGTAAAGCGCACATCGAGTCGCCGGCAGAATAGAAATACTGAGTGATACTGAGTGATGTAAAACGACGGACGTCATTTTAAACAATCACATATTGAACTACAAATCGTGATATGACGCATTTCAGGTCGAGTGTTTTTTGAAACCAGAATCTCTAGGAATGGGGTAAACCTAGGTACTCAATTAACCCTGGCACGTCTTCTAGGTACCTACCACAGAAATCTGGTACCTACTTACTTATTTAATTATTTCTTCACAAAGAAAATTACAATCCAATAATGGAAATAAATTTTACAATTAAAACAATTGAGCTAACTGCAGACTGTTACAAACAATCTACAGGTAGGTAGCTCAACTGATCCATATCAATACCAGTCGTCGCGTCCCCAAGACGCTCTGGCTGCATTGCCCCGCTGTATGGCAATGCTGATGCGCTGCGCCAGATACTCATCAGCTCTCTGGTCATGCAGGTTTCGATCAGACGCTCAGATAACTCTTAAATTATCAATAATTACCTATTAATTTTCTTATTTATTAGATACTTAGATAGATAATACTTTATTGTACCTACCACACAAAGACAGATAGAGATAACAATACAGATAATAAATGCTAAGAGTAGACGAAGTACAAAGGCGGCCTTATCGCTATGAGCGACCTCTTCCAGGCAACCTTGGGAAGGACTGGACATGTAAGAACAAAATAGACGGTGGCACGCGAAAAAAAACGAAAAGAATACTTACACTACATAGGTAGGTACTATAATACCTACTACATATAACCTACAATTAAGAGTAGGTATCGTTATGGAGTTCCTATGGCCACCTTCTGTCTCCATCAGCAGAACAGCTCGATGGTACCATAACATTGCATTGTCACCGAACTTGTCGGTATGCCAAATTTCAGCTCAATCGGTTGAGAATAACTGGTCTAAAATTCAGTTGCAAGATTCGTCCACACAAACAATACATACCTACAGGACAAGTATCAAATAAACTTGTAAAAAACTCGATGATAATCACTCTCTAATTTGAAGCTTGAAAGCTTCATTTTAATTTATTAGATACTAGACGATCGCCTCGCGGTTTCGCGTAGTTCCCGTGCCCGTGGGAATTCCGGGATAAAATATAGTCACTCCCTGAAAAGTAAGCTTCCTAACGGTGAAAGAATTTTTCGAATCGGTCCAGTAGTTTCGGAGCCTATTCAATACAAACAAACGAACAAACAATCAAATCTTTCCTCTATAAAATATTATTTGATATTATTAGTATTAGTACCTATTAGTATAAGTAGATAAATATACATAAATGAGTTAACGGTACGGTTATCCATAAACATCATCCCGGCGCATTAAAAACGAAGTTAGATCTCTCCTACCTACCTATTTTTATGTAAAAAAATTCTGAGCAATACGCATTAAAATTAGAAACCCACCATGAAAGTGCTTTAAAAATATCACCCGTATGGAATTCCCGCACGTGCAATGTATGCTAAATTACGTTATGGAATCAGGTAAGAACGATTTCATCTGGGGTTTTCTTTTTTAACTTTGCAATTTTATAAATTTCCTTCCTTGTAGAATATATTAAAGTTGCAACAACTAAAAAAAACCTGAGTTGAGTTGAGTCATTTCTTTCATTATCATCATCAACCCATATACGTCCACTGCTGAACATAGCTCGATGCCACTATTGTTGCCATACGGGGAGTTGCCATACTTATCAGTTATCACACTAGGCGGGTTGGTTTTCACCGTGGTGTTTATTAATAGTATATAGAATAGACAAAAAAGGAAGCTAGTGCCATTCTTGTTAGTTTCCCGGGAAAATATCTACTACATTATGTACTTCAACCAATTTTAGATAGGTAAGATAACCAAATAAGTAACAATAAATTTAAAAAAGTTTGCGATATAGCACATCTGTAAAGTACCTACAGTAGATAATTAATAAATAACTCACAACGTAAGATGAAGGTAAGGCACTCCGTGAAACATTAATTACAGCAAAGAGTTTTATTGACACATAGACCTCAATGAGTAAGTATTTCGTATTCTCATATTGAAGACTCGAAAGAACTAAAACTAGGCCACTGCGCTACTTTGCTGATATAGGTACTGACCAATCTCTGTTTACAAAAGAAAGTAAGTACGTTTAACGACTGTGTACCTACAGGCAGGCAGTTTAAGATAAATTTCAGGGCTGAACGCACTCTGTAGGTATTACATTTTACCTAAAATTAGGGACTAGGCAACACAAATTTTAGGTTGTCCTAACCTATCTCACTTAAGTCACTCACTACCCAGGGTAGTGAGATAGGATAAGTTAGATAAGGTAGGGTAGTCTACCATACCCTTCGAAACTATCAAAAGCAACCTGCATCTAGCTAAGGTTTTACGAGGTCAAACTCAAACTCAAACCGTTTATTCGCTTAGAACATGGGTTGTAAATAAATATAGGTACAGTTGGTCGTAAGATACAATGTGTCACCATTCTGCTTTTTATAGCATACTAGACAATCGTCTCGCGGTTTCACCCACGTAGTTCCCGTTCCCGCGGGAATACCGTGATAAAATATAGCCTATGTCACTCCCTGAAAAGTAAGCTTCCTTACGGTAAAAGAATTTTTCAAATCGGTCCAGTAGTATCGGAGCCTATTCAATACAAACAAACAACCAAATCTTTCCTCTTTATAATATTAGTACCTATAGACAAATTAATGTCAATATAATTAAAATTAAAATAATTTGATTTACTTATAAGTATTTCATTTTCATTTCATTTTCTTTATTGGCATACAAAACAAAAAACAATCGAGACATGACATTTAATTAAGTACCTAAAAATTATACCTAACTACAGATATTATAATACTATACTTACCGTGATCGTGCCCGCCTCCTGGCCGTTTCTAAATGGGAGTCAGGACATTGGTTGCAAGCATTTCCTTCATATAACACTGGTACTTTATTGGATCCCGTAACTTTCCGTATCGCAACATGTCTCCGGTTGGGTGCAAGGTGTTGCGCGCCTCATCAATGCCAGTGCGGTACTGCTGTCGAACAGCTTGGTCATCACGGATTATCGTGCACTAGGGCCGCTGGTCGGATATCTCGCCACGCTAGCCTTAACGACATCATCCGGCGGGCCTTTGTCACCGTTAACGTACCAGCTATTCTCGAACCGAATGGTCTGTTGCGTGACGATGGTAAGAGGCCCGACGGTATGACACTAGTCCCATGGGAGTTGGGGAGGCCCATTGTGTGGGACGCTACATGCGTCGACACACTTGCGCCTTCCCATCTTCCGAGGACATCCGTGAGGGCGGGTGCGGCGGCAGATTTGGCCGAAGATCTCAAGAGGCGCAAATATGCAGGTCTCGACAGAGCCTACACATTTGCTCCCCTTGGAGTCGAGACCCTAGGTCCGTGGGGTACCGAGGCTCTTCGGGTTTTCAAAAAACTATCTGAGCGTCTGGTCGAAGCGACGCGTGACCCGAGAGCTGGTGAATATCTGGCACAGCGTGGCAATGCAGCCAGCGTCTTGGGGACGCTTCCGTCCGACTGGTGTTGATATGGATCAGTTGAGCTATCTGTAGACTGTTTGCAACAGTCGGCAGTTAGCTCAATTGTTTCAATTGTAAATACTAGTATAATTTTCTTTGTGAATAAATGTCTTAATTCTAAAAAAAAAAATTGTAATTTAAATATCAACATGTAGCCCTAAAAATTTCGTTGTCGAAATTTCTGAAACTTCTTTTCCAAGTTAATTAATTATCTGAGCGTCAGGTCGAAGCGACGCGTGACCCGAGAGCTGGTGAGTATCTGGTACCTACAGCGCATCAGCATTGTCATACAGCGTGGCAATGCAGCCAGCGTCTTGGGGATGCTTCCGGCTGGTATTGATATGGATAAGTTGAGCTACCTGTAGACTGTTTGCAACAGTCTGCAGTTAGCTCAATTGTTTCAATTGTAAATACTAGTATAATTTTCTTTGTGAATAAAGGCTATTATCTAATAATATTTATAAAAATAAGTTAATTAATGTCAAGATTGTAAATGTCAATGTTTCTATTATTATTTGTCATGATGATTTTTGCCTTCTCTAAATTCAGCCATATATTTTTTTTTTTAGTATTCTGCAAAAAACGGGATGTTGCCGTGGGAAAAGGACGTTAGGTAGGTAAGGTAGGTACTTACGTTATCTGGAACATCCAACATGTTGTCAGCCTGTATCATAAGCCCTGGTTGATTTTAATAGCCATTGTTGGTGTAACTGTGGACAAAACATTTTGATTTTAGGATTTATTTTGTACTTAGCAAACTAGGAGTTTCAAGGGGGCTCCACGGTAGCCGGTAGCAAAGGACTCTGCAAAGGACCGAGGTAAACGCCAACGCAGTGATATGGGCCTAGCCCATGCATGCTTGGCCTAATACCCACTCTGCCCCGGTGGCGTGTAAAAAAATTAAAACTCTTTGGACGAAAGTGTTTGTTAATAATGATGGTGATGATGACAATTGAAACTATCTTCAAAAAGTTTTTAGGAAAAGCATGCTTCGAAAATGTGTGCCAACCTGTATGTCAAAAATGACAATGACATTTTGGAGCAGATGTCAAGATCTGTCGCTTGGGCTGCATTCCGAGTTACGCTAATATCGATAATAGCGCTCTCTTACGCGTTCCAAATTACTGTGAGCGCGACAACGATGTCCCGTGTGACGTCATAGATGACGTCATTACATGCGCCATTTTGCGATAACACCGACCATCCTACAAACTGAAATCACTGTGAGCGCTCTGTCAAAACTGACGTTTATTCTGTAAAAACTCACATTGTATTACATGTTGTTTTGTTTGTTTTCATCTATTTTCATAAAATTTACTGTTGTTTGCCAGTTTTGCAGAGTTTTTGTTTGTTTAGTGGAGTCATCGGAGTCATTTTCACGTTGTTTAGCGAATAGGTACTGTTTGTTTGTTGTACAGTACAATGACATTTGACAAGTGACTCGTGCGTGGCCGTGAGCGCGTTCACAAAGTGTTCCGAATTGATGATGGCACTCAACTGTCAATATCGTGCTAACTAATTTGGAACGACAAATATCGTTGTAATCGATAACGGCGCTGTTTTTGTAATTCGGAAAGCACCCTTGGTTGCGTTTTGTTGTTGGTTGTGGTTAGTGTTGTTCGAGCTTAAAAAATAATTCATATCTCTAGGAAGAAAACCGGGCAATAAATTAAAATCCTTGAATTGAACATGTAGGCTACTAGCCACTCACACGTCCGAGCCACAAATGTTGCTAGAAATTTTTTCCGGTTGAACGCCCCAGCCACATTTGTGGCTTATTTCTCCGGCCGGAGTAAAACTCGTTTTGTGGCTAACTTAACCCTAATAGCTTGAGTCTATGGTCATGAATTGACGGTGTAATACCTGCTTCATTGGTAGAATGGCTAAAAGGCAAGGTGCCAATACAAAAAATTTCAAAGACGAATTTTTAAAAAATAAAAATCAGTACTGTGCGTTTTTCAAAAACATCAGTGTGTTTATTCGTGGATATCTTTTCTAAAATGTAAGTATTTTAGTGTTTTAATATTAGTGTCGTATATCAAATTAATCCTTAGGAATAATGCTTTCTGATTATACCCGAATATCATGGAAACTTAGTTCGATGCGACGACCAATTGACCTCAAAGTTGATCGTAATTTTGCGGCCAACAATTTTTATTTTGTGAATTTCAACCTACTTGCATTTATTTGAGAGCACTTCATTCTTTGTAATACTTGGTCTATATCTTTAAAGATTCCGTATAGTTTTCGCTTTTTTATGGTATATTTTTTTAGGGCATAGGTGTAGTAGATAGCGAGATATAACGATTTATATAAATAATGGGGACGCGCTCGCAGCGCCGTGATTTTTGTCCGCGAAGCTCGGACGTTTGGGGCTATGGTAGTCGATTTGGCCGGGCGTTTGAGTGGCTAGAGAATCTCTATTATTTATTGCCCGGTTTTCTTCCTTGGTTTTCTTCAGAACTAGCAAATTGTGTTGGAAGGTGCATACCTAGCATGAGAGCATGCTCATGCTATGATATGCATCCACCTTCCAACACAATTTGCTAAGACAACAACAAAGACTCGGAAAGAAAGAAGATGATGAATTTTTCTTATTTGTTTTCGTTAATTTCGTTTTGGTTGATCGCGATTTGTCGGCATCGGCATTCGTAAAATTTAAGATTTTGTTGTAATAAAACTTGCAAGATTCGTATTGGAAACAGGAGTTACAGGATCTGGTAGCTTTACCAAGGTTTTATATTATATTCGTGTTCTAAATCCACTTCAAATCAAAAATCAGAGCGCAGCATCATCCAACAGGTAATCGCTACCACCGACAACATGCTAAACATTTTTATCCGATGGGACGGCTGGCGGCAGACCGACACGAGTGAAGGTATAGAAAGTGCACCTGTGTCCGCGCACACACCCCTACTATAATATGATGTCCTGCGCACATGGCTGGTCTCCGATAAACTTTTAATAATAGGTACCTACCCTTAGTACCGGGCAAAGGAAATTCGGCTAGGTCCTCATAACTCGTGTCGATCTGCCTGCCATCAGTGATTATCATTCTAAATAATAGATTCAGACGTTACTTTGCGGAAATCCATTGCAAGATAATAAGATAAAAATATTTAGTAGGTACAGGCATTCAACAAAAAGCACGCGAATGCATTTTGTTAAATCTTATGTCTGTCTATATTTAAGCACACGTAGAGATAAACCAGTCTAAAAATGCACGCCCCTTTTACTATATAAACTGTCGTAGTTTGACGAATTCATTACGGATGAGCTGAGGATGTATCACGATGACACCAATATTTGTTAAACCACTCTTGGTTAGACTTTGTTCTTTCTGAGCTTCAATATAATACTCCTAGGGGTTGGCTTATGAGGACTAACATTATGTGCATGTTGGTGGAGAATATTTTCTGTTGTGAGAAAAGGTGTTTTATTCTGTTACTAGCTGCGCCCCGTTTAAATTTCAGAAATTTATTGCACAGCACAGCCCCTAGAGGAAGTTTTGTAAAAAAAAACGTGATAATACATATTTTTAAATTTTTTTGAGTTGTTGTTGAGTTTGGAGTGAATCGGATCAAGGGATAATAATTTTCCAGAAACTTTACCAAAAAAAATTAGATTAGACTATGTGCTATTCTAGAACCTAAATTATCTATATACACACTAAATTTCATCTAAATCGGTTCAGTAGTTGCGGAGATACGTGGCAGCAAACATTCACACAAACTTTCCCATTTATAATATTAGTGGGAATTAGTAGGATATGATTAAAATCAAATCTTATCTCAGCAAAGCAAACTTCATCATCATATCAGACCACACACATCCACTGCTGGACATAGGCCTGGCCCATATGATGCCACAAATAGCGGCCCTGAGCCCATCGGCATTGTACAATGTTGTTGGTCATCAAGTGGTCGGTCACTCCATATCGTGTTAGCAAAAACTTATGAACCACCAAACAAAACAAATAAAATAACATATTTTATCCTCATTTCACAGAACAAAACACAATGAAAAAGATGATAAAATAAATTGGTTAACCACTCCATACCACACAATGGTCACCAGGATTTGATTGCATGATTTTATTACACATTGTTATTGCTTTATTATCACTATATTATCAACTTATTACCATTTTCATGACTTCTCGCATACACAGATAGCTTTGTTTGCTAGTACCTAAACCAACCAAAATACTAGACCTCAATAATTTGACGACATCGCAGCAGGCGAAGGTCCGCTTGCGCCGCAGGAGTAATTTTCCAGCATTATTTATTATTATTATTATTTTTTTTATTATTAAAACGGTTATCAATGCCAATTAAATTAATTAGGAGGTACTAATGGTTTTGGAGACCTTTTAAAATAGGTACAAAATATTTGTTTCTCAAAGAATATAAAAACAATCATTTACGGTTAAATATTTCTACCAAAGTCCGTAATGTATCTTTGAAAACTATATTTTTACCACATTTTTACGGTTGACGTTTACAGTGTACTTAGGTCAGTGGCATTCATTATTAAATAGCCCCCCCTGTTACGTTTGAAATCAATATTCATAATACCTACAGAGCTATAATACAAAACAATAAAAACTTGAACCTTTCGGTAAAATGAATATAGCAAGACGTTTAGATACAAAATCAACTTTAATAATATAAAACTATCTTTGCCTATTATAGTTGTTTTATGTTATTGTTTTCTACAGGAATATTATCTGTAGCATAAAACAGTATGACATTACACGGAAGTTGTCCCATTGTAATATTAAAATAAAATGTTATATTAATATTACGTGTAGCAACCACACGAGTTTATGCTATGACATAAAGTCTAAGGTGGAGGTGAAGGTAGGAGTCTAGCCATGAGACAGATGTTTTAAAATTAATTTTATGACAATTCATTCAGGGAGTATACATATTTCTATAAATTAGCTTTCTCAATGCACTTAAAATCAAAATAGCACTGTACGTGCGTCATACATATTTTATAACATAACGGCGCCTATAAACCTACGTAGTGTGTGCCTATGGGATGCCTAGTGCCTCAGGATTGAGGCTTGTTAAAAGTCCAAGTTTATCTGAATTCAGCGTTTATCAGCGGACGTGCGTCATACCATAACGAAGCCTATAAAACTCATGAATGTGAGTGCCTATGGGATGCCTAGTGCCTCAGGATTGAGGCTTGTTAAAAGTCCAAGTTGTTCTGAATTCGGCGTTTATCAGCGGACGTGCGTCATACCATAACGAAGCCTATAAAACTCATGAATGTGAGTGCCTATGGGATGCCTAGTGCCTATGAATGTTGAATGAAACCTGTTCTGAACTTAGCCCTGGCCCGGTTAGTTGGACAATCCCGCCGCCATTCGAATCAATCTAATAGTTCTAATAGTAAAAAAATCAGGGTATGTTAGCGTTAGCTTCTTTTGATCTAGGACAATGAGAGTGATATTCTTCTATATGATAACGACTTACGACGATAAACTTTTAATTGACGATGTTGAAATAAGTTTTCAATGATTATTCAAACAAAACTATAGTTATTATCTTAGCTCTGCTTAGTTTGGGGCTAGATGATCAGCTGCTGATTGTCCAGTAACTATCGAAGAACACCACCCTTGGCTTACCGCGCACAGCGGAATCTCACCTCGCGATTTTTTTTTTGCGGATAATAATCCGAGTACTGACTGAATCGTAACTTTTTTTCCGCAAGTGCGTGCAGCTTCATACAATTTCCATATGTTACAGAATCCTGCGGGAATTATCGCGTGGCGAAATTTCGCAGTGCGGGGTATATTGTTCAATTGTCTTTGGAAGAACACAAGTCTACGACTTCATATTTATTCCCATAACTAATAAACATTTGCAATAGATAAATTTCTACAGGGTAGGTAATGGGTTTATAGTTTGCCATAAATAAGAATAAGTAAGTACCTACCTAGTTTCCGCATGTAGATTCGCAAGCTGTTATGAAGAGGTAGGAAGGAATAAATTCAGTATTATATTATTTTATACCTTTTATGGTGCATAGTAGAAGTTTATAACATAGCAATAGGTATAAATTAATGGCATGACATAGGTAAATAAAAATTTTCGATACGTAGGTAGTTTAAATTTATGTAAAGTTCAATATCTAGGTACAAACGAATTTAATAAACCTATGATACAACGAATAAATAATATTGGCAAAGAAAATTACAATCAACGGCTTTTTACTAAATGCATAATAAAATTATGGTTTAAGTACCTATAGGTACAATACAGGTCTAGTTACCTCATAAACTCATAAATAACCATAGATTTAAGTAAAATCTGTAGAATATTATAATGGTACGTTAACCCATCGCGATGTGTCGAGTAAGCGATGCATCGCTTACTCAACACAACAAACGCAAACACTCGCTCACACTTACATTGTCCCACTATGACTGGGGTGGGTTGACCTAATTGCACCTAATTTGAACCTTTCACTTGCGAGAATCTAGTACCTCATGTCCCCTTTTTTACTTAGATCGATGCTAATAAGAATAACAAATCATTTGATTTTTTTTAAATATTTAGCTAGCGTCTTTGTCTTTTTGTTTGAGGTAATATCCGAAACGGCTACACAGATTTTGAGCGGCAGAATTTGGCGCTCACTGGCAGATAGCTGATTGATAATAGGTAACTTAAGCTACATTTTATTTTAGAAAAACAATTGGTGTTCCGCGCAAAAATCGCCGTAAAAAATTTGAATTCTACGGGGGTGAAGCAGCGAGCGCAGCTTGTAAAATTAATAAAGTTGACTTCTTGACAAATTATGTACTTAAAGTTATCCAACTTAAACTAACTTTCTCCTTGATTTCAACATGTTATGACATTTTCTTGACCAGAAAAACTTGATTTGTATATTTCCTGTGCCCACACTACGTTAAGCAAATTAATTGCGCGATTATCGCCTCTATCTGCTTATGATAAGAGTTATCGGGTTTAATGTACCTATTATGGCCCTTTGAAAGTTGCCATTGCTATGGGCCACTTTCTATTTCCTCGCCTTTTGCGGATAAACGGGGTAAGAAACTAAAAACGTAGGTACCTATAAACGTACCACAGAATAATCATCTGTGAGATAGTATACATAGATGGTACCATCTTTTTTACATAGTTTAAAACAAAATCGCGCCCGCTGTCTGTCTGTCTGTCCCTATGTATGCTTAGATCTTTAAAAGTACGCAACAGATTTTGATGCGTTTTTTTTTTAATAAATATACCTAGTGATCCAAGTGGAAGTTATATGTATATTATATGCATAATATAGAAGAGAATCACTGATAATTTTAGCGGTTTCTAATGTGATGTCGTAAATAAACACATTTTTTGCGCTTACATTGCAAACGCTGCCTGAACCCTACGAGATAGATCAAAATAATGTACCACAGTATTGTACACCTTAAAAAGGCCCACAAAGAAGTCCGCGATGGTATATGTCTATCTCATAAGGATAACTCACAATAACCATTTTTTATCCTCTACTTTTTAAGATAAATAATGGCTTATTTACGAAGCGACTTAAGCAATACAGCATTAATCCTTATCCAATATCTCCAATACCTTACATACGTACCTTATATAAATTGTGCATTTAATATACCTAGATCAATATGGCCCTTTACAGCATGTAATTTAAATTAATATTTTCGAAAATATTACAGATTTAAAATGCACATAGCGGTTGCGACAGTACCGGCCGGGGGGCCGATTCTGTAGTATATTTAGTATCAGCATTGCAACCGTGCGAAGCCGGGGCGGGTCGCTAGTCTGTGAGATAAATGTGATAATTCTGTCATCACATCAGTGACCTAAAGGTACTTACTCTAGTCATTCTCAAGAAATAATGTTTGTAAACAGTTAAGAACACAAAAATCCAAAATGCCCGTTTTGGCGTCGAGTTTGAAATATAATTATTAGCACTAAGCATTGTAGGAAAGGAGCTTAAAAAAGTACTGTGGTACTACCTACTTAGACTCCGGCTTTCGCTAGGTACCTATCTAGTGAAAGCCGGAGCACAGTCACAGTAGATAAATTATATTTATCTATTGTGGCACAGTAGATAAATATTTATCTATTGTGGCCGGAGTCTAAGTACCTAGGTAAAGTACCTTACCTACATCACTTTAA
The DNA here is from genome assembly GCA_963564075.1 of Eupithecia subfuscata. Classification (NCBI taxonomy): domain Eukaryota; kingdom Metazoa; phylum Arthropoda; class Insecta; order Lepidoptera; family Geometridae; genus Eupithecia; species Eupithecia subfuscata. The sequence goes on along the minus strand of OY751117.1, from coordinate 8,154,615 downwards.
AATGTAGTAAGGCAACTTCTATTTTTGTAAATAGTTTGATGAATAAAATTACTAATATAAAAGTAAATTTATCTAAGTGTAACAGAATATCTCAGCTATCAGGAAGACAGACTACATAAGTAATACCAGCTACCTATGTACTTTACAAATTCTTTGCATAATCTGCTATAACATCATACCCAGCAACAAATCATGTTGCAATATAAAAATACTAATTGTTATTGTTACAATGGGCACATGCACTAACTAGTATGTTAACTGAAAATAGAGATGCATCACGTCCGGCTATTCAAAAATGTCCGGCTAAAAATCATGACTAAATTGACCAACACGCACGGTAATGGACTCAATGAGAGTGAGAGAATAGAGATTGCATCTGTGTTTGTGCACTGCACACGCTTCCTCGCGGAACATTTAGGTAGGTAGAACAATACAGTGCGCCGAGCTACGTACGTCGCAACGCAACACAACCGTAAACACAACCAACAACAAGTATAAATAAGTTCCTACCCTCTATTATGGTTCGAGATTTTGGTTTTTTAAAAGATAATAACTTACGCTCGCATTCTATACCTATTTAATTATATAATTAAAGATTATTAAATTTGCATATCACCTTAGCGATAATAAATCTTAATATTGTAATAATATGGCTTGGGTGCTAGCCAAAAACAAACTAGAAATAAGTAACCTCATTATAAGTAAACTGTGTAAGTTTTTTAATGAGAGAAAAATTCTTTAAACCTACATTTATAGCGCACAAGCATGACAATTGAATGACAGCCGTGTGGCTAGTCTCCGTTGAGAATGGCCGTTGCCCGTGGCCGAAATTCGGCTCAGAGGTTAATATTATTATTAAGGGGTTCAGAAGTTTTAGTTTATCGGTTTCGCTTATTATAATGTAGTGCGTAAGCCCTCGCAATCGGGCTAATTTCTAAGAAAAGTTAAAGTCCTAAGGTTTTTTTTTATATTATTTGATTTGATTTTATGGTTGAACGATTTATGATGCGGTGAAGTTTATTTTTAGAAGTTAAAATTAATTAAATAAATAAATATTACTGTCTCTATGAAACTATCTATAATCTACGAACAATAAAACAAACGGGAAAGTAGTTTGCCGCAAATCGTAATCATTTTCTATGCATTAACCCATGTTTTAACAAATTTCGATTTAACGATACTTTTGGAAATTTTAAGCATTTTGGGAAAATGTAACCTGCTAAATTCAATCGGTAATTTAGCCCGCCGCCGCTATCGTATTCGTTAATTTAACTACCATAAGCCAATTTACGTTACGACTTACAATAAATTGCAAAAAATCAAATAAAATCGTAGCGTAAAATATAAGCGGATATCTATGGTGTTAACAAAGATTTAATATGCTGTAAAAGATTTTTTCTAATTTCCCATTCTTTCATCGGGCATATGTAAAGAAAATCCGGCTTTTTAACCACTAAACTCTAACTTGCAAACAGTTTCCGCGTGTCGACACACCGTTATCGGTATGTGAACCGTATGTGGTAGTTATAACAAACAAGCTTGCGTAACAATGTTTTGTAAAATAATGTTTGTTTGAATGATATATTCTGAACTTCCGCCCTTGTTGTTCTTTGCTCCACCATTGCTGCTAACTGATGAGAGAGATGACCTTTTTCATTCATCTTTTTTCATCATGCGCAGAATAAATATAAACTCCGCACAACTCTAGTTCTTCCATAGGTTCTCTAATATTATTTAAATTGAGTAAAGCTTATACAAATGTATGTTTTATTTAATTACTTGCGCCTGCCCGCGGATACCGTCCAATTTCATTAAGATCCGTTCAGTCGTTTAGGCGTAAAAAAGTATCAGACAGACAGACAGAATTAGGTAGGTACTTTCGTTTTATAATATAAGTTTGATTATTAAGGATTATTCTTTCTCCATCTGCCCTGCATAAACATAATAAAGAGAAATATTAGTATATTCCCTTAAAATTATTATTACCGCTATTATTGTCGGCTAAAAACTTCTCCCATAGAGAAATTAGTTGGTACTGTCACAGCTTCCATAATCTAGCCAAATTTTTTATATTTTGTAAATGCAATTAATAAATGCATTATGTTATTCACACACGAAGAGTCCTACAATCAGTGTGTCATGTTGAATAAGTCATAAAGTAGTATCCAAAGCGCAGATTTCATTTTATCAACGTATTTCTATTTTACCACGTTAAGTGCTCGTTCTAAAGCCTGAAATTATTTTTTTCTTAGATCATTATCTAAGAGTCTTACCTATGTATAATTTTTGTACCTAACATAATAATAACCACATGGCTGTCCGGCACGAAACACGTGCTTTATAATAGCACACCTGTAATTATGTTCTCAGAACGTGAATTATGGTATTCATACCCACGTTTTAAATGCATTTATTTACTCTAGGTTTCTGAATCTCACACATTCTTAACTGAATGAGTTTTCAGATTTCAGCTATAAATAAGTCGTATAAAAGTTCACAATTATTATTGAGGACTTTACCTTTCAAAATGCACTCTTATCGCTTTTTTCGCTGAATTTTAAGTGTTTATGTTGCTGCGTAGACGTAGTTGCTTTGCTTGTATGAAAGATTGGTTTAAATTGAACAAGCCAGCGTGAAGGCGATGCAGTAGCAACTACAGTCACGGTGATTTTACGGCAAGAAGTTATTTTACACGGATTCCTGCCATAAATTTTTTCAATTATCTTCTAAAGGGTCTTCCTATGCAAAACGTACAGTATCTGCTGCCGCGCCGCCTCCAGTCAAATATTTCCTTTAGGAACAGAATGTTGAATTCTCATAATGTTGAAAACCCCAAATTGTATAATTTCCTAGAATGTTGATTTCTTTTCGTTTCGCAAAAATTAAATGTTGAATTCTCATAATGTTTAAATCCCAAAATGAATAATTTCCCAGAATGTTGATTTTTTTCGTTTCGCAAAATGTTGAATTCTTAGAATGTTGAATTATTTAAAACTTTTTGACGTTGATCTGCAAATATTTTATAGTATTTTTCTCTCAGCTAATAATCATGACACGGGGTGATAAATAACCAAGGCGTTTAGTCAAAAACTATAAAAGTCTACATACTTACTTTATATATTTTTATTTATTTATTTTATCCGCCATTCTTATTTCATAGTGTCGTTGCCTTGAGGGTTCATTAATCTTGTTATTATTTTTTATTGTTCTGTAATGAGGATCCGTCACGTTATAGCAATTTCAATAGAACTAGTATCTACGTTATTCTCTATGACATTAGAATGATAAGTATATCTATATAAATTATCCAAATCGGACCATTACGTACGAAGTTATGACTAAATTACTACCGAAGTTCACTGAGTGACCGCCGCGGGTGCGTGTGACGTCACTTGCTCGGTCGCCGCCCTTTAACCGTAGGCAGATATCACGTTAGGGATTCTCATTTAAAGCTTGCAATAAGGTAGGTAAGGCACTAAAATTAGTGCAGAGCGTTTTCTTCAAAAGGCACTGACTGATACTATCGAGTGTATTTGTATGTAAATACATAATCGTTTCTGCCAGCGGCTTCGCACGCGTTGTTTCTATGAAAACGTTTAAAGGTTATTTCTAGCCCATGAGAACTGATTTTGATTGATTTTGGACAGGCTTTATGTTATTCCCGCTCTAGACCTACATTTTTGCATTCTAGCACAATCCGTTCATTAGATTTGGCGTGAAGATTCACAAAAAAACATCAATCCAAACTTTCGCATTAATAATAATCGTGTGATTTATACGTATGTTTACGGTTGGTTGTAAGTCGTAACTTGTTAGCTGCCATGCCAGCAATCCGGTTTAGCAACTTTGATTAAGTTCATTGAAAACTGCCAGACAGCTAACGGATCAGTCATTGAGTTCAGTTTTTATAATGATTCGCAATTCTCTACAATTTAAGGCGAATAGTAGGGTGGATAGTGGCGCCACTACATATTTAGTTTAATCATTAAATTATACAAAGGAATTATCAAAAAATCGGACCGCTAGTAGACGATACCTATCACAAGCTTTTTATTTAATGTATCTGTAATAGTTTTGTTTTGTGTTATTCAATCAAAAACCTTGTTTGGAGAGCTTGGTGGCCACCAATAGGAACTAAACACTTGAAACAAGTATCTGCCTAAATAATACAGTACAAAACTATTAAATACATTTAAAAAAAGCTTATGATAGATATCGTCTACGCGCGGTCCGATTTTTTGATAATTAAATTAAATATGTAGTGGCGCCACTATCGCCCCTACTATTCGCCTTAAATAACGGTTAGAAAATGCGTGTGATTCGGACTGTGCGTTGTTCACCTGCCGTTAATGATTAAGGTTAAGGTGGTCAGGCGTGAAAAATAAAATGTGTTTTTACTATTTTCTAGGTTTTACAAGTAATTAAGATGCAGATAAGAAGTTTTGCGCACGTTGTAAGCCGTTAGAAATTATTTTACTGATGCTCTCGGGCCAATCCCGAGAGAAACAGTTAATTTATCAATTTATCAGATTTTTTGGTTAGGTAGTTGGTACTGGTACGTAGCAATCCCGAGAGAAACAGTTAATTTATCAATTTATCAGATTTTTTTGGTTAGGTAGTTGGTACAGGGGCCCTATTACAATTCTCCGCAACCGACACTGTCGATGCCGATGACATGCGGCCGACGCACGCAAGCGATAGCTATTCTGTTTCTCTGTCGGGTGGGCATTTTTCATTCGGGCGAGATCCGGGCACACCCAACTACCTTCGTGAACGATCATGTGAATGAAAGCACCAGAGAGCATAGAAACCTTGGACAGATTAAATAAAAACAAGTCAAGTACGAGTAGGACTTGTGCGAGGGTTCCGAACAAACTTATATTTACCCTAATGAGGACTTCATTATACCTTGTTAAGGGATGAAGCGTTGGTGTTCTTCCAACACAAACTAGGTTCAAAGTTAACCCGCTTACATTTATACTGGAAATATATATTTGTGAGCCGAATAATTTACACAGACACACTGCGTTTTTTTTGGTGATTTTGCTAAAATTAACGGTTTTCGGTTATTTCTCTTTACTTAAAGATAAAAATACATTTCCTTGTGCTGTAAGACCTTGCTTCTTGCCAAATTTCGTGATTCTAGATCAACGGGAAGTACTTTAAAGGCTTACGTATAGGTTTTATTGCGAACATCAAAAAATAATTTTTGTAATTACCTATGTAACTTTAAATAATTTAAGGTTTTCGGATATTCCTCTTTATTTGCGCTAGCTCTTTGCTAAGTTTAAACGTAAAAGGCTGTCACGAGTGATTCTATAATCTATAATATCCCGTGTAGACTCTTTCAATGCCATCCAAAGAAAGAGAATTGCGTCATTAACGTCCAGAGGTTGACATGTGTAAAAATGACACTATTGTAAGCCCATCTGACCGTCTGATGTTATCGGACCCTTACATACAGACGGAGGGTGAATATTGCCACCTGACATACTAAGTACTCAACCTAGTACCTTGAATTTTATATTTAATATATTATGATTTTTATTTAACTTTCCTTTTTTATCACCTCAAAAATGGATCTTGTGTCTGAAATTAAGAATTAATATTATAGGCGTTCCTTTTTCCATTCGAGGTGCGGAACCCTCAAAAGAGCGGTTTTAGCGCCAAGTTTTGGTAAAATTAAGAACTTCGTCGTCAGCTGGGGGAAGTTGTTAGTTGTAGGCTTTGCTAAGAGATGGCGGTAGAGCCGCTTTTCTGAAAATTATGAAACGGAGAGTGATCTTCAAATAGCATGAGTAAATTTCAATAATTTAGGACGCTACGTGTATAAAATATTTTAACAATCATAAATCTACTGAAGTTTTAGTGATAAATGGACAAAATATGGTGAAAGAACACCTTACGAAAATGAAAAGGTAGCTTTGTAGCTACCGTGCAAATTGGCAGTGGTTCTTGAAAAAATGCTGTCAAATTTAATGTTTCGTTCGTACATTTTGCCCATTAGAATAGAGGTGGCCGCCGCAAAAGCCGCCATTTCAAGCTTCGTGCCGTAGCTTCGAGTTTTGATGAATTAGAATAGCAATTTGACAAAACGCAGCACGCAACTGTCGATTTCGTCGAAAGCGAATAGACCCCCTGGTACGTAGCAATCCCGAGAGAAACAGTTAATTTATCAATTTATCAGATTTTTTTGGTTAGGTAGTTGGTACTGGTACGTAGCAATCCCGAGAGAAACAGTTAGGTAATTTATCAATTTATCAGATTTTTTTGGTTAGGTAGTTGGTACCTACTGGTACGTAGCAATCCCGAGAGAAACAGTTAATTTATCAATTTATCAGATTTTTTTGGTTAGGTAGTTGGTACTGGTACGTAGCAATCCCGAGAGAAACAGTTAATTTATCAATTTATCAGATTTTTTTGGTTAGGTAGTTGGTACTGGTACGTAGCAATCCCGAGAGAAACAGTTAATTTATCAGATTTTTTGGTTAGTTGGTACTGGTACGTAGCACTGTCCGTCGATATATGATTTTTGTTAAAATAATAAAATATGAAACAATCTATAAATTTGATTGTCAGGCACGATTCACGGTATTCCCCTCTAATTTTAAATATCTGACCTTTTCTAAATGTTTTTAGTTCCATAAAAAGCAATTTCGATTTGATTGATTTAATTCATATTATAATCTATTCGCATTCGATCAGATATTTTGACCTGTAAGAGGATAAAAGCAAAATGCTGCTTTATTTCGTGAATTGAGGATAAGCCCCAGATCAACTTACCGGTTTGCCTTTCATTATGAAACAGGATATTCTCCACTCCATAGGAACTCTGGTTCACACGAATTTTTTTATCTGAGTCATTACAATTTAGTAAACATGCATAAAAACCCACCCAATGACATCATTTTAAAATTTTCGGTTATCCTTTTTTTCGGGGTATCGTCGCATCGTCATTATCATCACCCGTCTCTGCCCACTGCTGGGGTTAGGCCCTTGTACGTATACCTACCTAACCACCTAACCTAAATAACTATAATCGTAGTATGTTGGTTGGTACCCGCTAATAAACTGTTTGATAATAGGTGGCCAAAGAAAACTGAGGATTATTGTAAAAACTATCAAATGACACATTCAAGTAATAATGGCCAGATCAAATTGAGGAATAATTTCCTAAATAAAAAAGTAAAAATGTTACTTATTGACATAATAGTAAATGTAACAGACATTATGAGTCCATAGGCTCCTGAACTAGTTTAAAAACTGTGTTTCAGGAGCCAACTGTGTTTCAGGAGCCAGACTGTGTTTCAGGAGCCAGTACTGTGTTTCAGGAGCCAATCTGTGTTTCAGGAGCCAACTGCGTTTAAGGAGCCAGACAGTAATCTGTCTTGTAGAAGGAAATTGCTTGGGTGTGTTGTGTACATAGCCTACCGTGGAACCGTTAATTTCTTATTAGCTAAGAAAAAATCATGCAAAAACCTTACTCAGGTAGGTAGGTACCTACACATTTTCTGTTTGAGTAAGTACAACCCTTTTTTTTCACATCGACCAAGGTATCCGTCACACCCCCGTATATTCACTCACATTTATCATTTATCTCAATCACAACTTCAGGTTTGTACCTACTCAATTGAAAAGAGATAAAGAGCCATAAGATGACCCTTAAGACCTTAAGACTTAGGTAAAACCCTTAAGACATAAAGAGATCTGCACACCTCCAAGCACTAATGTTCCACATTATAAACACGGTTTTTTATTGCTCTAACTTTAGTTTCTACTTAATTCAAGGTGCCTTTGCCTACTACGTGACTGGGCATGTTAGTAGCAAATTATTAGAAAATTATACGCTAGATTCCCTAAGGAAAATCGCAAGTTGATAATTTAGATTACTAGTTGCTATATATAAAACCGTTTCCTGTCCTAATGACCCTCAATAAAAACAGACAAGGTGTGAAACTGCGAACTTTTCGGTAATTTGTTACAATTCGCGTGCAACAGTGATATTTCTTAGTGTGTTTCCAAGAGTAATGTAGAGTAGCCTGCCTACGCTAAACGTTAAATTATTGTAGCAAACACCAAGAAGTTGGGTGTTTGTTACTTACCTCTGTTGGAGAGCCTCCTTTGATAACAGAGTTCGAAAGAGCGGAGCGTGACAGCCCGCGTCAGCAGCGGAGAGGCAAGAAAAATCAGAATAATCTAACCCAGATCCTGGCTTTGGTGATCGTGCTACAAGCTTATATACCTAAAATAAAAAAAACCCTGAGAACATTACGTTAGCTTCACGTACTCTCGTTACATTATGTTTTTTTTTCTAAATAAATAACTAGCTATAACTGGCGTACCTATACCTACGTGAAAAGGCCGAACAAATCATTTATGCTTAGCCGGATGTTAGCTAGACTATAAAAAAGCCGGTCGCGTGACAACCCGTACCCGTAGTGCTCTTGTTGCATTTTAATTTAATTTTTTAAGTTTAGAAGATCGAACCCCGAAGGTCTCGCTTTGTCTGTCCTTTTTTCCCTCCTTCATAACTCAGCAACTACCGCAGCTATCAACTTGAAATTAAAAATAATAATACATTTCGTGCGCCTGTACAGATTTAAAGAAAAAAAAAATGAAAATGAACATTTTCGACACAAATTGAGATGTTAACATTTTAAAAGATACCTACGGGGAACTACAGGGTCATGTGGGGTATCAAATGAAAGGTATCGATTTGTACATTTCGAAACAAATCAGTACAAAATGTACGGAGCGTTTGTGCAAATGGATATATATTTTACAGGAAAAATATAGAGAAGTTTGTAAAACGAACACTTTGAAAAATGGTCAAAAAGGGAGGGAATAATTTTCAAAAGGGAGGGCTACCTCACCAAGTGGGGTATCAAATGACAGGTATCGGTTTGTACATTTCAAAACAGTTTTTGAAATTTCTGTACTTAGGTCCATCCATAGTTTTTGAAATATTTAGAAAAAAGGCGAAATTCCCCCCCCCCCTATATCCGAAGATTTCAGAGCGTTCCATCCAAAATGTATGCGCGTGCAAATGGATATATTTTACAGAAAAAATATACATAAAGAAGTTTTTAAAACGAACACTTTTTGAATAATGGTCAAAAAGGGGGGAATAATTTTCAAAAGGGGGGGCTACCTCATTGAATGGAATCAGTTATTCCGTGATCATGGCGCATGAAACTGTGCCGAAATATTGGAAAGCTCAAAACTCAAATCATGGTACCTAAATATCCCGTTACAAATGACTTTAGTAAGTGTAAATAGGTAGAAGACCTACTTACCTACTACTAATTCAAAACTATGAAAAACCCGCCCGCCTCGGTCCAGTGAAAAAGCGGGGCTTTTTCGTTTTTTTCGCAAAAGGTGCAAGGCAAATGCCTACAAAATGTGGCTGAAAACAGAACCATAGGTATAGAGGTCCAGACGAGTATTTTTATAGGTAGGTACTTTTTACTATTTATCTAGTTAAGGTACCTCATCTATGAAAATCGCTTCAGGCGTTTAAATGCTTCGCGGTAGGTTTTACCTTCAAACTTCGTACATTAAACTTTGAACTTGATAACTGGCTGTGTCCAAATCCCACACTCACAGAAATCTGAATAACAAGGCACTAGAAATCGTAAGCGCGCGTGACCTTGTCGCCGCTCAGGTGACTCTCACGCCACCAGTGCGTTCGTTGCTGTTCAGTTGCTCTCGAAACGTGCGTGTGTAAAAATGGTGTGTTGCAGCATTTCCCATTGCGGAAATTCTTCCACAAGTTGTAATCTATACTAATATTATAAAGAGGAAAGGTTTGATTTTTTGTTTGTTTGTTTGTTTGTATGAATTGAATAGGCTCCGAAACTACTGGACCGATTTGAAAAATTCTTTCACCGTTAGGAAGCTTACTTTTCAGGGAGTGACATAGGCTATATTTTATCCCGGAATTCCCACGGGAACGGGAACTACGCGGGTGAAACCGCGAGGCGATCGTCTAGTTATATTAATAAAGGAATAACTTTTCATCGGTAAGTATTGTTTTTTCTAAATAATGCCGTTTTTCCTTAAAATTATAGAATCTTTAAAAGTAATACGAACGTCACAGTCGACCGTTCTTATTATCACGTTTAACTATACATTGCCTCTTATTTTTGTCAACATCGGGCAGGTACCTCATTACAAAAAGCAATGTACTGCACAGTGAACGATAACGTTGCGCGCTCGATTTCCTATCGTGGTACGGCCGCAGAACTCGGTCGCGAGCTAGTGTTGTGACACGGTAATATTATCCTTAATATTACCTTGGTTGTGATTTGTAAAACAACTTTGCATAATTTAACCTGTATTTTAGGAATACGATGTTATATTAAAATTGTTTATTTATGATTTATTATCATAATAACTATAACTATCTATAAAGCTCGATTACCACTGACTGACTGACTGACATAATTGTTCTCCTTGATGGTGGAGGGGGAGGTATGTTTTTTTTGCAGAATCATGTAGGGGGTGTCCGGGGGACCTAGGAAAAATTCCGACTTTTTGAGATTTGCCCCCCGGAACCACCGCCCCCCAGGGGGGCGCCAAGCAGAGTCACACTGATGAAAAATTTTTAGGGGGTTGTATAGAGGGGGTCATATGATTTCGATTCCAAAAAAAATTTTACGAGGCGATTTTAAGCAGTACAGCATTAATCCTTATCCAATTAAGTAACTTAGATACATTGTGCATTTAATATAGATTAATATTGCCCTTTACAGCATGTAATTTGAATGAATATTTTCGAAGATATTACAGATTTAAAATGACAGGGACATAGCGATTGCGGTATCGGCCGGAGTACCAATTCTGCAGTAGGTATATTTAGTATAAGCATTGCACCCGTGCGAAGCCGGGGCGGGTCGCTAGTTAATAATAAATGAATATTGAAGTACAAACTATATTTTTATTTTATTAGTACAATGCCCTAGTCATAGAATAACAGTACGATAGGTACGTGACCTGATATTTCGTGCCCAGCACTAGTGTAGATTACATTAAAATGACGTCATAACGACAACAAATGCAAACTTGTCACTAATGTGTGAGTAAGCGAACGTATGCAACTACGCATAAGGCTTAATTTGGTTTGCACTGCATTTTTGGATGGGCGTAGCCGTAATTCCGTAGTTATTGTCTGTGTATGTAGTGGTAAGGTAGTAGAGGGGGCGAGCCGGCGACACGCATTCCCGATAGATCGGATGGTACTCAGCATTTCTAGTGCCTTGTTATTAAGATTTCTGTGCCCACACTCGAACCCAAAATGACTTCACTCATGATGTCGTGACGTAATTTTTTTTACCAGAGCTCAACATACGTAGGTAGGTACTTTTTTACCAAAACACAGACCTAATGTAATGATAGACTGGGGCTTTTTGGTTTGATCAATTAACTTTATTGTGTTAAGTTGGACTCTTGGACTGTTTATTACTCATTATGTATGTTGCGTACCTACCTAATACGCTAATATAAGGTGTCACAGAAAGCGTACTGCGCCAAAAGGGGTGCTGTTACTGACCCCGCGCGGGTCACCAAATTGTAAACCAAAAATGTTAACTTTAGTTGTGTTCGAAGATTTTATGAGGATTGGAAATTGTATATTGTTTTAAATTTGATTTTAAGGTACCTATTTAATGTATACCTTTGTGTATGATTGAAGTAATCCATACTATTAATATGACTTGTCGTGATAGGCTATGTTCATGGCTATCAAGCTCCATATGACTATAAATTCAATTGATTAATTATAACTTCATGCCAGACAAATAAATATTAATAAGAATATTATTGACCCATAGATAGGCAATATCGGCTGCAAGTAAATTGAATTCTGTATACATAATTATTAACCGTAGATTCTTATAAAAGGCACGTCTATGTCTGGAAGACAAAAGCTGTCTGTTTATTTTATGAAAATACACACAAACAGGGTTAAAAAGTTTGGATAAGGATAGAATAGGTAAATGCGCATTGATTTCGTAAATTTGTCCTCTATATTTTGGGTGCAAGTTAATTAGGTAGGTACCAACTTACCTAACTTAGAATATCTATCTACGACACTTCTGTCATTATATTTTCTTTATTATGGACTTAGTCCCACAAGCTATTATAAGGCCCTGGTGTAAGATTTCATAGACTTTGAATCCAAATAATGTTTGTTGATTGAAATTCGTTCGATGTTATTTTCATTTTATCGTACAAAATATACTTACCTATACAAAATTTTACATGCCTACAACGATTTATCCTGTAAGATATTACATTTTATGGACGGATGAATCAAAGATACTTGTTTTGTTGATCGTTAGCTGTTATTTATGTTGCTCAATATGACTTCAGATAAAAAAACGTGAGTGTTTCGGATGAACCAAAATAAAAAATATACGTCCAATCAAACATTTCTCAGAAGTAGTTTTTGCAAAAACTTGTTTGAAATTTTAATACTTAGGTATACCTAACGAGTTGATTAGTCGTAAGATACATAGCTGACAGTGTACATAATAGATAGGGTGGGTATTCATAATAATTAAGGTTGATGCGACATAATTTTTTTTTTGTTTTTATTTTTTCTGCATTCTACAAGGAATAAGACTAACGAAAAAGTAATTTGCCACAAATCGTAAAGCATTTTCTACGAACCCATGATAAAGCCAACTTCGATGCAATTGTACTTTGGGAGCATTTGGGAATATGTTTAGTTTTAGCTTAAATTTCTTATTTTCCCAAAATACCAGTAAATCGAAGATTACTTTTCCGTTAGTTTTATTCCTTGTGGAACGCAGAAAAAATAAAAACCACTAAAAAAATTAAACTCGTGCCAACACGAAACGATCCACCTTAAACGGAAGTATAATCACGATGGAAGTCAGCAAATAAAAAAATCAGATAAAAGTTATTTTGTCTCTGGAATACTCTGGATATAGTTTAGGTAGCTAATTGTGATAATTTATTAGACCTGCTACTTACAAAAATATGTATTAGTTCTAGTCAGATGGCATTTTTATATATTTTTTATGAATTTCATTAACTGTAGTATTTATGGTATGTAAAAGTAACAGTTACGATTACGATACTAGGTATTTCGGATGTTGGAAGAGGTACTTGTACTTACTTACTAAAAATATACCTACAATGTCTTTGGTTTCATATAATGACAACAAATTTAAAATCGGTGTGGATATTGCAATTGAATATTGCCATAGGTACCCAAGCAAATTTATAGGAGTTTAAATTCAGCGTAGAGTTAGGACATCATTAGAGAACATAATTTTAAGCACCTGTTGAGAAGTTTTAGTAGAGAACCTAAGTCTTAATAGTCTTCCAACACAATGCCGCAGGGAATTCAAATTCCTACCTATAATACAGGTCAGTTTATGCTTGAATTATAATCGCATTGTTGGAGTCGTAACATGATGTCGCAAACTATCGATAGTTCTGAGTATCGAAGGTACTTTCTGTAACAGGTGAACATAACAAAAGTAGGTGTAGGTATCAGTTTATCGATTAATTAAGTTGGGAAATTATTACCTACCTTACTAAACTATTACCTATGCTTTGTGCGCAATACTTTCAAAATGATAAAGTTGAAACAATTGATTGCCTATTGTTTACCTACATTGCATAATCTAAAACGTGTTTACTAAAATATTATGCTATCTCTTACCGTCTATTGCATCTAAGCTAGTGTTTGGCCGTATGCATATCGACCTGAATTCCTTGACCTTCCAGAATGCGCACAAATGTCTACCGCTCACTGCACACTTCCGCGAACCATCGATTGAAAATAATCACTATCGAACTGACTCGAACGGCATGCTACCGAGAGGAAAGCGTTTTGTAAACACTGTTCGTTTTCAAAACTCGCGAGTTACGTTGGCGCGAATCGATTTTCCAGTGTAACTTTTTTGTTTTATTATTTTATTAAATTAATATAAGCGATCGAAAACGCTGGGCGAACGGGCGTGCGTGTAGCCGCGGTCGTGCAGACGCTCGCAATAAACCGGGCTGTTAATCCTGACGGCGAAGTGGAAGAAAAAGCCGTCGGAATCCTCTTTAACCTGTAACACGCGATGTGTTTAATATTATGTAGCATAGTCGGGTAGACGCTAATAGTTTGGCCGATTCATTAGTCATCGGAGTATTGTTTTCTTACATGGGACTTACACGCAGGTGTTGGCAATCAATGGCTTGATGAGTCGAGCGAACATACAACCAGTGAGTTGTTAATGTTTTCGTTTTTCCGAGTTCTGTCTGTTTCGCGAAACACCCACGTCTTTTGTCGTTTACCTGTTAATTGCTTAGCAGTATAATTTTGTATTAATATTTTCCTAAGCATAGACAGACATATTAGACACGCGTCCTTTGGCTTGCATTATTTATTTATTTAATTTGCAAATATTTTAACGCTGATTTTACGACGCCTGTCTGCATTCATGAGCCTAACGTGCATGACCTGCTTTGAGCTAATTTATGAGCTCTATTGTGAACATTATTCTTATCATGAGCAGATAACGGGCCCTTGCAAAGAGGTCAAATATTGCAATGAGCCCATAAAAAAAAGGCCTTTGACTGTGTCGAAACCTGGACTGTTCTGGATATATTTCACGGATGATGATGATGATCTTAATTCACAAAGAAAATAACAATAAAAAAAAGAAATAAATTAGACCTTGGATTTACTATTGAAACAATTGACCTTACAGCAGACTGTTGCAAACAATGTACAGGTACCAGTCGGAAGCGTCCCCAAGACACTGGCTGCATTGCCCCGCTGTATGGAAATGCTGACTATTAGTCTTAAAGGGCCTTAAACATGAACTAATATGTATGTATATCAGGCTCTGTAGGTAAACAATAATTTAAAATACTATTCAGTAGGTATCTAATATATTTTGAGTACTTGTACATATAGGAAGGAAGAGGGGTCCTTCAAATAAGCATTTAGGTAGTTTATTTTCTCAACATTGAACTTATAAAGGCTTTTTAAAAACCCGTCAAATGTTATTAAGTTACTAATATTGTATACTTTTTATGATTCAATTCAAGATAAGTGTGGGTAGTAGGTTCTGTGTACTAAAGTACTATTCAGCAAGAAATAACATACCTAACAATTAGTGTATTTTTTGTTTGGACATGGTTGCTACTTAAACTATGTACCTACTTATGTATCGCCAAGGTGAATGATTTTCCGTCGACAGCTGTGACAAGCCTTTATTAGAAAAATATTACTTCTGACGTTAATTTACGTACTTACCACATAATATTTCGTTAAAATAGTGTTAAGTTAAAAAAAATTACGTACCATATCAGTCACCGTCTTCAGACCCTCTAAGAACTCGTTAGGAAAAAGAACTCTCACATATCCAATCCCGGGATCAATAGTTTTGGATAGGATTTGTTTTCTACCAAAAGGTACCTAAATTCTGCTGAGCTAGGACGTTTAGTTCCTATTTCTATTGTAGAGAGATAGATACTTGATAGGAAATAATGTAGGTATGCGCATTTTCGACAAACATGATAAAAAAAAGATAAATAAATGATGATGCTGTGTGGATTGTCCAGCATTATTTGTTTATTATTATTAAAACAATTTACAAGAAAAATATCTAATAATGCTAAGTGATAATTGACGATCTGCTAAATTACCATAACACAAAATATACCAATGTAGGCTCTCTTTGGCGTACGTATTCATATAAGTACTTTACCCACATACATAATTGGGTAGGTATTAGTTTGTTTTAAGCTTATTAGCTAAGTACAATTTTCATTATGATAAAATACCTAACCTACCTCCAGCAACTAAGACACATGCGCAAATAAAAATATGCTATACAAATATTGCGTTTGTGTCATGTTTGTGTAGCATTTGCAAATGACAGATAATACAGCATGAACCTTTTCGTCTTAATTAATCACGGAAATATAATATTAACATCTAAAGCCTAAACTAAAATATTAAACATCCAACAAATTTATAACAATTAATAGAATAAAATATTAGGTAGGTACTTTATTGCACCATCAATACTTATAAGAACAACAACTAAATAGGTAGTAGGTACTTATCAGATTTGGCACAATCGGCGGTAGATAGGTACCATAGGTTCTAAGAAAGTTTTTATAAAAAATCGCGGGCTGGGTCCTAAATGACCCCATTTAAGCTAGCTTACATCTTTTGTGTCACCTTGTAGATTCGTTTTTGTTCTGAACGCTCAAGATCCGCGCCGCCCCCCGCCGCCGCCGCCGCCCGGCCAGCGCACTTCCTTCATTAATAAGGATGTCCTTCCGCTCGGTCCTGATTTAATTAAATACCGCCAGAATCACAAATAAAAAATAATACTGCCAATTGCCATATTACTGCTTGTAAATTCAGATGTAGGTATTCGGGAGTATAAACTATATTACCTATACTTACTACTCATCTAAATATTTTTAGCGCTCATAGCTGCATTTTGTTTGAATTACGAATTAAATACAAAAGAAACACCTATATCTGTGAAAAGAAAATGAATTTGTATGCGGCGAAAATGAATGAGTGATACCTACCCACGAATAAATCTGAATTAACCAGCTGAGGGTAATATTTTACCTCAGTTGAACTTAAAATAAATCATTTCTCATTAATTTCCTTCCTACGGACGTTATTGAAGTTTTTCTTCTGTTTCAGGATATGAACATAGTTTGCGTAAGCAGATTCTTCCACAATGAAATCACGCCCAAAAGCCCCGACAAAATCACTCCGTCTCAAAACTCCGACTCATCGCAAGACCTCAGCCAAAACTCTATGGAGGAAGACGATATGCTGAGCCTCTCACAGCTGACTATAGAAGAACAAGAACACATAAACATTCCACCGTTCTTCAATACGACGCCTAGAGGAATGCCAATATCTCCCCACTATGTGTTCGAAGAAGAATTCTCATCAAACCCCTGGGCAATGCTCATAGCAACGATCTTTCTCACAAAAACGCGCGGAAAAACCGCCAGGCGTTACATTAAAGACTTCTTTCAGAGTTATCCTACACCGTATGATGTTTTAGAAGAAACTCCGCAGAGTTTAGAAAGGTTTTTTGAAAAGTTGGGACTGAAGAAGCGCGGGAAAATAATATGGAAGCTGACCTATCAGTTCGTGTCATCAAAATGGCGTCGAGCAAGTGATTTATGTGGGATAGGAAAGTATGGAGAAGATGCTTATAGGATATTCTGTCTAGGTCATACAGATTTGGACCCTGGAGACAGATATTTAAAGTTGTATTTGAACTGGTTAGTGTGCCACACGGGTTTTATTAAAGACTGTGGAGTTGTAGATAGTGAATATGTTATTGAAGATCCGGTTTTAAAATATTACAGACTTACCCTTAGAGATGCTAGATAATAGTTAAATAAAAATTATGAAAGTCTTATATAATTAATAAGCCTACAAACGTAAATAAAAAAGTAAGGCACTATCTGCTGTATGGCGTGATCGGATGCAACTGTTTGGCGCCGTTTGCCATGATCGGATGCAACGTGATCCGTTTCAGCGTGATCGGATGGGACCCGTAATTATTAAGCTCTAGATTTTTTTCAAATAGATTTATTTATAACTAGCTGCGCCCCGCGGCTTCGCCCCCGTGGAAATTTATGTTTCCAACTTTCTTAATTTTTTCTTTCATAAGAACCTTCTCCTGACAATAACAAACACAACAAAGAAAGAATTAGCGAAATCGGTCCAGCCGTTCACGCGTGATGCCGTGACAACGCGAAACGGGTTTCATTTTTATATATAAGAAGATGTCGGCATGTGTGGTATTCAATACACAGGGTTAATGGAAATTAGATTGGATCCGTTTAGGGGAGGCCATTTGCAAATATTTGGACCCCATATTGTATAATGCAAAAATGAACCATTTTTGACATAATATTCGTATATTTGTTATTTTTCGGGAAAACCCCGTTTTACGTCTTCAATAATTAATTTTAAAAAGTGATCGCTAATTCTTAATAACCATTAACAAAATCGTCGATAACAAAAGGACATGTTTTTAAAAAATAGAGTAGTATTTACTTACTTACTATATTTTTTTTGTAAATTCTATTATATTCATCTCTCCATTCATCTATGATCAACCTAAGAATTTTGGAAGAAAAAAATAAAAATAAATGAAATTTTACTCTAACTTAAACTTTTATAACGATCAAAACATATATATACAATTTGTTTTCCAAATGGCCACCTCTATTCCAGATGCAAAGACGCATAAGATGGCGTACATAACACACTTTTGCATAATACAATATGGTGTCAAAATAGTTGCAAATGGTCGGCCTCATCATATCCTAAATGGATCCAGTCCAATTTCCAATAACCCAGTGTTAGTTAATACTTTAGTAAGTACGGAGATTATTTCATATTCATCAACTAGCTGCCGCCCGCGGCTTCGCACGCGTTGTTTCTATGGAAACTTTAACCGGTGATTTCTATCCCATGGGAACTGATTTATGGGATAAAAAGTAGCCTTTGTTTGATTCCAGGATTATAATTATCTGTATACAAAATTTCAGCCCGATCCGTTCAGTAGTTTTGGCGTGAAGAGGTAACAAACATCCATCCATACATCCATCCATCCAAACTTTCGCATTTATAATATTAGTGTGTTGTGATAGTGTGAGTTACTATTGCTTCATTTTCTAGCTAGAACACTCTTGAGTATAGGTACCGAAGAAAATATATCCACTAAGTCAAGGAACATACATTTTCCAAGGAGCACTAAGCTCCCTGACTTCTGTGATAAAATTATCCTGCTCATCATGTAAAGATTTACTGTATTTTTATAATAAAACAAATTACTGTAACGACCCTTATAGCGGTGTTTTAAATTAATTTATGTAGGTAGGTACCTGTCCTACCTAAACTTAGTACCTACCTACCTAGTACCTAACCTTTGTAGCCAACCAAGACAGGATGATAAAAAAATTCTTTGCTAAATAAATACGTAGGTGACACCCGCCACACAAGATTAATGTGGTACTTTGGTAAACTAAATAAACCGGCCAAGTGCGAGTATACTCGCACACGGAGGGTTTCGTCCTATCGTTCAAATCAAACCTATGTAAATACCTACTTCTCAAACGAAACTCCAACTGTTTGGAAACCCCCTTAAATTTACACGTATTTGTCACTTATAGAAAGTTTCATGTGTCTACCTATTATGTAATGGTTCAAGATATACAGCCTCGACAAAGTTAGAGCAAAAATAAACAAAAAAATCGTATTTTTAGTATGGGAGCCTACTCTAATTTTAATATTTATTTTGTTTTTAGCTTTATTTGTTGTTATAGCGGCAAGAGAAATGCACGTTCTGTGAAAGTGTCAACTGTGTCTAGTCTAGCTCTTACGGTTCATGCATGATGATGTCCTCCTTGCCGATTTCGACTACGGCGACACTATTTCTGCTAAAATTATTTTATTTTCTCTGGTGCGCCCTGAGATGACTGGCGTAACCAATTTTGGCTTTAAATGTGCGTGCACATATTGTACATGTTAGTACACCATTCACAAAGTTATATGGAATATTTGCTGGCGGTTTGTTCTTAAGTTGATCAAGCTTTGTATCAAGTTCGCGCCTGCGTTCGTCTTCAAAAGTATAGACGTTTTGCTGTACTAGACGTCTCCATTCTGGCCTATTTTCTGCCATGACTTCCCAACGAGCGGGTTCTATCTTACACTTTTTCATATGTCTCTTCTGAGTGTCTTTGAATCTGAGGAGCTGGCCGCCACTTTTCCGCTTGCCGTTCTGAAGCTCAGAATAGAAAATCCTCTTCGCCAATCTCGCGTTGGGCATTCGAACCAGGTGCCCGCACCAGCGCAGTTGTCGGCGCATTAAGTAAGCCTCCATTCCACATACATTTGCACGGCGTAGAACATCTGTGTTCCTAACCCGATCTGACCAATGTATGTGCATAATATCACGAAGACACTTATGGTGAAATCTATCAAGGGTTTTGATGTGTTTCCGGTACAGGCACCAAGTTTCGGCGGAATATAATAAATTCGGTAAAACTATTGCCATATATACCTTGACCTTTGTGGTTAACTTGATTTGATGAGATCGAAAAACTTTGACCCTAAGTTTTCCAAAGGCAGCAGAAGCAGCACCTATGCGGCGGTTTATTTCAGAGTCAAGATCGGCCTTGGGTGTGATAGTGCTGCCCAAATATTTAAATTTTTCTACTTGCCTTAAAACCTGATCACCAAGAAGTATATTCGGCGGAGCATGGTTATCTGCATCCTTTACCATAATTTCAGTTTTAGATACATTAATTTTTAGACCGAACCTACAACATGTGGTGTCAAGTTTACTCATCAAGTCTTGTAGCCCTTCAGGTGATTCCGCTACGAAGCAAAGGTCGTCAGCATACATAATCTCTGTTATCATGTCGGATGAGACTTTAGTGTGGGATTTTAGTCTAGCTAGATTGAATACGCTGCCATCCATTCGAAAACGAATACGGATGCCATTAATGTTATCGTGAAGCGCTTCTCTGACAACAACCGAGAAATATAGGGCAAACAAAGTAGGCGCCAAAACACAACCTTGTTTGACTCCACAGGTGACAGGAAATAATTCGGATTGCTGGCCGTTTGTAGAGACACAGCACATCATGTTGTCATGAAGCAACCTAATGATCCTTATAAACTTAGCGGTGCAGCCAAGTTTATCCAGAACAGTCCAAAGAGCCTCCCGAGGAACGCTATCAAATGCCTTCTCCAAGTCTACAAAGCAGAGAAACAGTGGTTGACCCTCTTCTCTACTTTTTTCCTGTATTTGACGCAATGAGAATATAGCTTCACAGGTCCCTCGATTCGGCCGAAATCCAAATTGGGTCTCCGGCAGTATACCTTCGGACAACACAACAAGACGACTAAGAAGCACTCGTGCAAATATTTTTCCTGGGGCTGATAAAAGTGAGATTCCCCGATATGAATCACAAGATGTCCGTCCTCCCTTGTTCTTGTAGAGAGGGCAAATACTTGATTTGACAAATTGAGATGGAAGTTGCTCATCTGTCCACATATGCATATCATGCATGAGATAGAGTAGAGAAACAGATTAGATAACGTTACTTCGTGTAGAGCCCTCTGACAGGCGACGGACAGACAGCGGAGTAGCGGAGTGGAGGCTTAGTAGTAGGGTTCGTTTGCACCCTTCGGGTACGAAACTCTAAAAACTATTATTATTATTTAATACTGCACACACATTTAAAAGTATCCAAATGGTGGGCATAATGCCGATGGCATTTTCTACCTGCCAACCACACAAGGTCAACACCGACAAAAAGGCGTGCTTAAACTTAGACTTAAACTTAGCTATGCTATAAATTAAGTATACCTACAACAGAAAAAAAACAATCTATTAAAATGTCTACTGTGAAATACCAAAGAATAAGTCAGAATTTTACTTAACTCAATGGATTAAGTAGTTGTAGGTATACCTACCTAAATCAAAATTTGTAGTTTATGGTAAGTATATTATATACTTACCTACCTACTTGTAGCGAAATGACGGTTAACTAACTAGAAGACCGGTAAAGAATTTTGATAAAATGCTCACGAATCAGCTTTTTGAAACAATCTATTGTTTTAACTTTCTTGATCTATATCTATTCTTGAACTATAGTAGGTATGCGATGGTACAAGTGAAACTAGCGCCACCACCTCTTTGTTTTTAGCAAACAACCACCAAACAACTTACATTACAAAAAGTAGGTACTTTATTTTTCTTGAATCTTGTCCGTTACACACACTAGATGGCGGCGTAATCGTTAAAATGTAGACATTTAAAATCGTAGATGGATAGCATTCTCTTTCTACGATCAAAATAGACATGGGCTAAAAAATGTTTAAAGTTTCCGCTCGGTGAAATGCCACGCAACTCATAAAATCAGAAAGCACCTTTATTCATAGAGTAAAAACTCGCTGCTGCCTCAGCAGAGGGATAGTGTCATTCAACAATTTGACAATTTGTGTAACCAAAAACCGATCTATGTGTGTTTTGACAGCACGTAAATACAGTGCCTTCACTCACACATTCGTATGATTGAATGTTGCAGGTGAATAGCATTTTCCCTAAAAAATTGGGTAACTGAGGCAAAGTTCCCATTAAGAAAATACCTTTATTATTTTTATCACCTACCTTTTTATTTTTGATATTACATTATTTCAATTTACTGAAGGTGTCAATAGTTTATTGTCAGATAGAAAAAACTTGCACGGTTCATGGCCTATCTAAACCAATTGATTTACTTGTTTTACACATACCTACCAAAGTACAGTTTTTAAGTTGATTAGGATGACTATTAGGTACTCAACTAGTAAAGCATACTAAAGCTGTTTAGTTTTATTTTTAAAATCACACCACCTATACTAGCATTTTTTTCACACATAATAATGCCCAACTTAGACAAATTACAGCATTCTAGTACCTACTAATAGTCTCTGGACTAAGCTGCGGACGGATCGACGAACGTGGTGAACTATAAGGGTTCCTTGTTGACTACGGAACCCTAAAAAAGAACATGTGCACGTACAAGTATTGCTTGCTACAGATAAGGTGATGGGATGGATTGCAATTTTAAATTTGAGTTTATTGCATTTGCTCCCCTTGGAGCCGAGAGAGGTCTAGGTCCGTGCGGTATCGAGGTTTTCCGGAATTTTAAAAATATCTGAGCGTGTGGTCGAAGCGGCGGCGCGGGACCCGAGAGCTGGTGTGTATTTGGCGCAGCGCACCAGCATTGCCATACAGCGGGGCAATGCAGCCAGCGTAACGGGGACGCGACGACTGGTATTGATATCGATAGGTTGAGCTGCCTCTAGATTGTTTGCAACAGTCTGCAGTTAGCTCAATTGTTTCAATTGTAAATACTAGTTCTAATTAAAACTTGAGGGAATTCCATCCTCTCCTCTACTATTTTTATATACCTAAGTACTAAGTAGGATTGTGTCGTTCATGAACGAACGGCTCATATGATCCGGATCACGGGCCGCTCGTGATTGTTCCGAACAGTCTCGACGAAAAGACCCGTTCATTTCTACGTTCGGTTCATTGTGAACGACTGAGACGCGCGCCGCGACATAACGCAAAGATCCGCTGCGTCTTGCTCTCGCGAGGCCGTAAATGGTGCGTGCGAGTAGGATAGGACACATTCTGTGGCTTGTATCATCTACTCACAGCCTGATTAAAAGTAGATACCTTAAGGTAACGTAATAGAGTCTGTTGTCGCAGTATGGTACTTAGGTATTCATTCCTTTATTCCTTACCAAACATAACGTAGGTATAACACGCAGAAGTTAACTAGGCACCTCGTGCCTAGAAGTTTACTTGGCACCAGGTGCCAAGTTGATTTCTGCGTGTTGTACACAACTGTTTTCTTCCTATAATAGTAAAAATATTACTACTGATACTTGATACTTTTGTTTCAATTTACTTGAAACCTTAAAGACCTTCCTTACAAATAAATGTTTTAACTATTTACCAAAATACCTATTTACATTCCATACGAAAACCAGTTTTATACTGACAGACGAATAATAATCATAATCGATTTACCCGATAGCCCGAGAGAGGAGGCTATTATTTTTCGAGTAGATAGGTACATGTAAGTACTTGGGCATCTAAGTAGGTATGTAGGTAGGTACCTACTGTACGTACCTACTACCTAGGTAGGTTAGGTAAGTAGGTACCTCTATGTAAATTATTTACCAACAAGAAACCCGCTTGCACAAGTTCATAAAAATATCAAGCATAGGTAGGTAGGTATTAAATCAAAGTGAAATGAAAGCTGATTGAAATGGTCTAGCAATAGTCGGATAAGCTTTGTAAAGTTTTGGTAAGTACCTACCTAGGTAGGTAGGTAGTCCTTAGGTATTATTTCTAAAGTAGCTTTCCTCAAAGTCGTCGCATCAATCAATCCATTTTTTAGTAGCCTTGGGATCCTTTAGGAAGATAAAATTTATAAGAAAAGCATCAGACGAACGAAGGTGTTATTGTAGGTACCTAGGTAGGTAACTAGGTATTAGCATTCGACACAGACAAACCTCACCTCAAATTAATAAGCTTAGCTACTACCTATTCAATTGCCTAAATTAAATTCTCATTCAATTCAATAGGTAGTAGCCGTGGTAGTAGGTAGGTACCCAGGTACCTAATTGAGTAGGTACCTACCTAAGGAGTTATATATTTTTCTGTCGGACAACATTACCTACTTGCTTGAGTTTTTTTATAGCTCAGTATCTAGTACCTACCTACCTAGTAGGTATCTCGCAATTTGACCATTTTAGACGCACCTACCTAGGTATAATAAAACGACGGTTGTTGGAGGCACGCAAGATAGGTAGGTAAGTATTTACACATCTTTCTACCTCCTGTGAGGAAGATATACTAACGAAGATATAGGTACCTACCTACTAGAAGAATCTAACTTGAGACGTTATAAGTAGGTAAGTACCTATCTTAATTCAGGTCAATAAATATCTACCTACCCAGCAGCGAGTTTTTACTCTATGTACCTACCATAATTTAATGATAATTGGATCATGAATGATATACCTAGACCGAGAATTCGAAAAGATCCACCACAGAACCAAATCAGTCAGTAACGAAACGACGCGACGACACGCAACGAAACGAACCGATCTCGCACAGGCTCAGATCAGTCAGTCACAAAATCGAAAAGATCCGCCGGCAAAACAATCATTCATATGAACGGATCATATGAACCGGATCATTTTCTTAACGGGTCGTGACTGATATGGATCTTTGTGAATGAACGAACGACACACGCCTGGTACTAAGTAACAAAACCTGGGTATTTTTTTCCCAGTGCATAGCAACATTTTCACGAAAATGGTGGACGAAATTTTTAAATTTATTTATGAGTTTTGATGACTGTTTAAGGCAAAATTACAAACGGAATATTAGTACTTACCGGTGGAATGAGATATTTGCGGTATTATTTTTCCGGTTACTGATGTTTAAACATCCTTGCACCGCACAACACATCATTTTTATATTTTTATGTGAGAGCTGCTTTCCGTCTCATTTGAAGTATTGTACGTACTAACGGCTCAAAATGAAAATTGCGACGATCCGTCGAAATTTTTTTGATTCACCTCGTTTGTGTCAACTATCATTCTAAGTCTTCTTCTTCTAAGCCTTTATTATTATTATCCCCTGGGTAAAATCTTTTAATCATGCATAGAATGTATTATTTATTATTATTATTTATTTATTATTTATTTAATGGTCATATCTTAGTTACAAGGGTCAAATCACTCTAATGTTAAAAATGCGAAAGTTTGGATGGATGTTTATATGGATGGTCGTTTGTTACCTCTTCATGCCAAAACTACTGAACGGATCGGGCTAAAATTTTGCACACAGGCAATTCTAATCATGGAATCAAACATAGGCTACTTTTTATCCCATATATCAGTTCCCATGGCATAGAAAATCCCGTAAACGTTTATAGAAACAATACGTGCGAAGCCGCGGGCATAAACTAGTAGTACATATAACGCCATCTATTGAGCGATTAAGCTCTAGGTTCTTTTGGAAAAAGTGACAGTGACATTAATTTAGCAAAAAATAAATGTGAGCGTCATGGTAGAATAATACAAGGTATGCTACTCCGAGAAACAGCGGTCACATGGGTTTTCCCAAGTGTATGTCTTATCCGCTACGGTGATTCTCAAACTTTTTAGTTTGGGAAAATTCGAGAACTAGATCTAGGTTTTATTTATAATGTAGGTACCTAACTTATAATATGTAACCTTTATATATATAGGTACTTATTTAAATATCTAGCTATATGAGAGGTTCCTACTTATTCAAACTCGCATAATCAACATGCTTCAATAAAAGTCTTATAGTAGTAGTACAGTACTTACAGTAGGTATATTTACAAGATAGTACAACAGTTAACGATAAGAGTATGGCGTTATTTCACTAGATAGTTTAAATAAAATGGAATTCCGCGAACAATCGCGACGACGCGATACGACGAAGTCAATAACAATCTACTAGTCTTAACGATCGCGACGGTGAGTGAATTGATGAATTGTGAATGCGATAAGTTCGTTTATGTGTGAATAGTGAATACGCGAGTTGCGCTATATCACGTTTCATTCGTTGTTGATTCGTTTAACGATTTAGACTATTATTTATTTATTGTTGAGTGCAAAATTCATTCTCGTTTCAACGAAATGGTCACGAAGACACATAGTCTATATTTCTCCCCCGGATACAGTATTTCCCTTAAAGACAGGGCGTAATAAGTTCTTTACATAGATGGGGGCGGCCGTTTTTTAACGTTACAGTTCTTAACGATTTTTAACAATAGATAGTTGAAAATAGGAATCTCTTAGAAAAAAATCTTAGGAATAAATTTATATTAAAGGTAGGTATTAAAAAGGAGAAAGAATTATGCTAAGAGAGCGATATTATCAGAGGGAGCCCGTCTTTATAACAAATTGCTTATCAATGTAAAAATATGTGAAAATATTTAAAACCAGTTTACTGAAATATGTAAGTACCATACACCTTAGTAATACCTACTTCGTCGGAGATAAACTGCTAATAGTTTTGCAATCTACCCAATATATTTTTATTATTTTTTATCACATTTGTTTGTACCTTTTCATCCTAAATTATGTAACACTATTATATAAGAAATTAGATTACCTATACCTACATATAAGTACCTACCTAGGCCCTAGAGGTAATATGTAATTTAAACATTATTTACGAATTATTTATTCTCATTGTAAATGAACTTTCATAGTTTTTATGAGAAAATAAAGATTCTTTAACCTCAAAAGAACCTTATTTTACCGCCTTTCACACGTACTCTCACAGTTACGAAAAGAGCAACCACCAATTTATTTGAAAGATTTATCACCAACAACGCGAGTGACTAACTCCGCCGCCGCCGCCCCGCCGCCGGCAAAAAGTTTGGTAGTCATCGGCCAAATGGACGTAAGCGAGACAGGAATATGTATTTCAAACACGTATGACAGAGAAGACTGAACAAAATAGCGAAAATTCTAAGAGACGGTGATACCAGTAGCGCAGAATCGTAACTCCCGAGCTCCATAAAACTATGTAGTTTTGTACAATTGCCTATTTATCACATTAACTCGTGTTTTACAAAAATTGATTTGACTTATCTAACAAACAAAAAGTAAGTTTTATGTATTTAGATAATGGGGCTAGATAATGCTGTGTGAATTGTCCAGCATTATTTATTTATTTATTTATTTTGTTAATTGATCATTAGGTATCACATATAATTTTGTGTCCCAACTTCCATTTTTGGTTGCAATAAAGTGGCAACTAGATAGTGACCGAGATCTTCCCAAGTATACGTCATGACATGACGTAGGTATACTTGGGAAGATCTCGGAGTAGCATACCTTGGTGAGCGTGTTTGACCACGCACACTGGTTCCGTCAGACTTAATTACAATTATTATTTTTATTAATTGTAAATATTATACTATTTTTAACCCCCGACGCAAAAAGAGAGCTTTAACGTGTCTATCTGTGTATCTGTTATGAATTCCATGCTAACACAGCAAAATATTTGGGCATAACCCTTGACGCCAAGCTACGCTGGAAACTCGCGTCAAAAAGAAATAAGATACAAGAACAAATTTTAAAATTATAAAACCTACCCGACAGATTTTCATGAAACATGGCTAAGAACACTCGGGATAAAATTATCTATGACACAAAAAAAACTAAACGAAAATCGGTACTTACATCCGTTTGGGAGCTTCTATACCACATACACCGTGACATACACAGACAGACACGTTAAACTTATAACACCCGTCTCTTTTTGCGTCGGGCGGGGGCTAAAAAAAGAGCTAGAGATTCGACAAAAAATTCTACAAAAAGATGTAGGTACTAGCTAATTGGAAGAAATTCTACTCTAGCAGTACAATATAAAGTACATATTACGAATTTGGCATGACCATCGATAAAAAAAACCGTACAAAATATGCTAGATTGACGTGGACGTTTTGCTAATGATGTAGTCATTGTAGGTACGAACCTACGTATTTGAATTTTATCGATAGCATAAAATTTATTACCTTTTAAATCAAATTTAGCTTATTTTTTCCGACATATACTGTATGTCGACATTATTAAGTATATCAGTTATCTAGTACCCATAACACAAGCTCTGCTTACCTTGGGGCTAGATAATGCTGTGTGAATTGTCCAGCATTATTTATTTATTTTTTATTTATTTATTATTATAATGTCATACACATGTTTTGATAATAACCCCATACATCTACGGGACTATGAGCTAGTTCTGGATAAAATATACTTACTAAAAACATTGTTTCTTATGTAACTCTACCTTCCATTTGTCTTGTGACTTGTAATTTGATTTTGGTTTGAAGCTCAATTTTTCGTAATGTGGGTAAGTAAAGATGTGTAAAATCTGTTAGTATAAATAAGTGTTTTATAGGGGTATCTTCTATATTATCGCTACTTTGTGCATTTATTTTGCAAAATTATATCTGTTGACTTACAAAATGACATCAACATCGAGACAAACTGTTGGTCAAACTCAAATTATATACATAGATACCTCGGTACGTGGATGAGGTTATTCACAAAAGGTGTTATAGCGTATCCATACTCCCTGGTCATGGGTGGCATGATATTATTATAGAGTCATAGACAACAACACAAAAAAGTAGTTAGGTACGAGCATTTACTCATCCATACCATACATTGCATTGTAGGATATACGGACAAAACATTGATTATTTAATGTTAAACTCGCTCTAAATAAAACCCAACTTCACTTTTATCATTCAAGACGTTCTTCATTGCTCTTGCCTTCAATTATTTGGTCTCTAAAATGTTTGATAACAGCTTAGGAATAATAGCATCAAAATCTTCATCCTCGGACATTCCATTTTTTAATAATTTCCCGCCTAATGTACGCAGAAGTGAGCCAATGGAAGTAAAGCAGTTTCACCAACACTGTAAAAGTTACCGGAGTGATTTGTCGCCGCGCAGTTGGTAGCAGTGTCGACTGTAGCAAATGGTGGATTGCGTTTCTTTTTCTCGTGCTCCGTGTAAAATATTTACGTAAAATAGTGATATTTTCATCGTGCAGTGTTTCTGACAATCGTAAACATGTCGGAAACACTGCCGAATGATAAGAAACAAGTTCCAAGGCAGTTGGTAAGTGTTTATTGTTAGATTTTTACTTATTTAGTCCCGGTGACGCCATGGTGGCTTTATCTGGGATCACGTAAACATAAAAATGGTGCATCGTTGCATCGTGTATTGATCTATTTAGTCAGAGGATGGCATCTTTCAATGTTTATGAACCTTCCCATCGCCGAGCTGATCATTATTTAAGGTCATCGCACTAATTTTTTGTGATCACGTTGCGACCGAGTTTTAAAAACGCGGCGGTCTTATGCATTCGCGCATGCGAAAAGGTGTCAAAATCTATAATAGTTCCGGAGATCGCTGTATTGCGAAGTAGCGGACGATGATGGTATAGCGAGGCGAGTTTCGCCGCGCGCAGCTGTAGAGCGACACGTCCTCATGGCACGGGGCATGGCATCTACTGACTGGTGGGTGAGGTGAACTCGCCGCTCGGCGGCGGAGCGAGTTTCTGCGGATGGAACTCGCTCGCTCGTCGGTAGAGGCGTTTCCCACCCGTCGTGTCGCGGGCTCGTGCAAGCTGGGGCGTGCGCAGTGCGAGCGCCGAGCACACGTCGGTCGACAGATACGACACTTCACTTGTGTTGGGCTCGAGTCGCCTCCGCGCTCGCTCGCAATCTACTTTATTACCGACTAATCTATTGTGGAACAATTACCAGTCAGCGAGAGTTGATCGCCTAAACATTTATCAAGCCGTGCACCTCGTTTCGCCGCTGTCGGAGCGATAATTTCTTTGTTCCTCTGTCAGCAAACAGAGACCTCGGTCAAAATAAAAGTTTTTTGTTCCTTTTAACTCGCTCCTTGTTAAAGACCCGTGTTACAATTGGCTTTGGGTACACTAACCTTTCCAAAGTATTGTTAAAACTTTCTTGTTCATCTACTTAATGTTTGTTCTGTTTTAAAAGTGTTAAAAGTGAAAGTATCTTTTCACATGTCAGATTTTCTCTACAGTCCAACAAACAACAAAAACTTAATTTAAAATACCTTAGCAAAATCATCTGAACACAATGAAGACAACTAGGGTTAGTTGATTTTACTTCAAAAATTTTAACTTGAAGTGTTCTTTTTATATATAAGAAGATGCTTTTTTAATGATATCCAGTTTACGGTTTTAGTAGTAAATTTTTTCTTGTTAGTTTATTTATCCTCTGAACATATAAACCAAGTGTAATCCTAAATCAGTAAAGCAATAAGTCAAATCAATTAATGTTATGTTAACTTTAAACTAAACAATTTGTACACAGCGTGAACGCAAACAGCGCAAGCTTTACTCAGATGAGTGGGCCCTCGGGGACGATGAAGGCGAAGGCGGTAGGGGTTTCTCCCTCGCTGATAAACTGGACAGCCCTCGCTTTGAGTTCCCGAACTCAATTCACGAGATGCAGGGTGCTGACCTCACCATAAACTATCTGCAGAAGCACGGGTTCACTACTCCTCTGCTGTTCAAGGAGAAACTTGGATTGGGACTCAGGTATGTACTATTTTCTTTAACTTCTTAACAGTTGCTGCCCTTTTCTGATTGACCCTTTCATTTCATGGCAAGTGCCATTTCAAACACATTCAATATTATACAGAAAAAAGTTTAAGCACATTTGAACAATAACTCTGCATGGCCACAGAGGAGGCCAGACACAAGACAGGGCTGAAGAGTCTCATTAAGAAATCAACCACAACCCGATCCACACCCACAGAAAAGCTGAAATGAAGCTGTCAGTCACCCAGCGCCACGAGCAAGTTCTGCTCCAGTACTTCAAGGAGATGGGCTGGTTAGGGCCTGTTTAGGCAGGGGGATAATGCACAATACACTACCATGGGAGATGTCCGTGCAGATCTCTGTTTCCCCCACTTAGAATTTGAATAATGTTGTCAGTCTTTGACCGGTGTAGATTACTTTATATTAATCAGAATGGGCACTACACTAGGGCGGGATATGAATATTGGCCATCATTGATCACTATAAAACTTTAAAAAAAATTGTACATGACTTTAGTAACATTGTTCACTGTTATGTATGTGTTCTTAAAAATGATAATCCGAAAATTACATCTTGATTGTCATTTTTGATGGAATTTTTCATACATTTACAGTCATACACAGTTCATACATCAGTTCTTCAAAAGATAGGTAATTGGGCAATTATAAGGGTAGTTTCTTAGTCTGCCTGCTCAAATTCATTGTTTTCGGTGGATATTTTCCATTGGACTACAATGGCCTAGATTATAATAATAATAGACAATTATTTCACTAGCCTACAGTAGGTTGAACGGTATAACTGTCCTAATTGATTCATAAACTAACATGCGACGTTGCACGCTTTTTCACAGATCGAAGAAAGCTCATACATAAGTAATTCAGTTACGGTTATTTCAGGTCAAGGACTTATAAATTATAATGCATTTCAACAGAAGTCAATAACAAGTCATAACTTTATTTCTTTAGGCTTACAAAATAAGCACTTGGACAAAAAAGAGTAGACAATATTCATATACATATTTTTCTTTTTTCGTCCTTTTTTTTCTACAATCTGCTGTTTAGTCGTAATTACACTGTGGTCTTGAGTGGAATATTCAGTTGCCGTTCCAGTGAATAGCACCATCTTAACGCATTCACTGCCCAGCTTCAGCGGTGCGCTCCTGCGGGTCACACCGCCGCCACACGAGGGTCGAGAGGCTCGTCTGCGTCTTGGGCCATGAAAGTGTTAAGGTTTGAACACTTCAGTTCTGTTGGTCAAGCTCGAGTATATGCCGTGAGTTTGGATGGATGGATGCCATCTTATGTTTGTAACTTCTTCACACCAAAACTATCGGGCTGATATAGGAATCGGGCTGAAATGTTGCCTAACACTTTTATGGCCCAAAACGCACATATTGGTCAACGTCACCACGAGGCTGGGCAGTGAATGCGATAAATGTGGGTATATAGACCTGGAATAACACGTAAGCTACTTTTTCTTACATTAAAGTGTATAGGTTTGATGAAGATACTGATGAATTCTGTAGTAATTGGCTGGGTAGAGCATCCTTGCATAGATAGTGAACATCATAGAAATCGATATTACGTGAACTACCTACGCCAGTCGACGTTTCATCCCGCCCACTTGCATAAGGTCACAGGGAAGAGATAGATAGGTACGGGTTGAACTCTACAGATCGTGAAAAAACTAGGTACTGACTTCAAATTCCTTAAAATTTATACTGTTTTTTTTTTATTTACTACAAAGAAAATTACAATCAAGTAGTAGAAATAAATACTGTTTTTAAAGTTTTAACTAATACTAATCCCTCGGAAATTTATGGGACTATCCCAGGATCATCCTCTATCTTATAATAAATAGTTTCAGTAAATAAATCTATACAATAGCAAAATAATCATAAAAATCGAAACAATTGACAGAGTCATCCAAGAAAATACAAAAAAAAACATTCGTCCAGTCGAACATAAAACCTCCTCCTTCTTTTGAAGTCTGTTAAAAAAGGTTTTCGCTCGCCGTTTCACAAGCTTTCAACAGAATTCAGAAGTTGACCTTTTATACCATTTCTGCCAGAACTATTTTTAAGTAGTATTGGAAACTCTCATTTATTTATGCTCTACAGACACTGCAGATTCAGCATTCTTCCGATAACTCAGATCAAATGGTTTGTTGTAGATAACAAAAGATTTTCATGATGGTTTAGTGTCCTCTGTAACTCTGAAACACGAGAATTTCATACAAACGATTTAGCCCCATTATTTTAACCCTTTTCAACCCAAGGAAGGGATCATGCGTTCTCCCAGAGTGTTTTGAAAATGCTAACAAACCACAACATTCAAAAATAATGAACTTTCAATTTTTTTTATTTAGTGATTGACTGCTTGATTTTATCGATCTTATTTGCAATGGCAATGACCTAGCCAAGATGACATCGATCGATAATTAATTTCCTAAAATTTATATTCGAGCTATCCACATCAAAACATAATAACTGTTTGGTGCCGCTCGCTACCTCTCAAAGCTCTCGGCAACGCTATACCGCCCTAGGCGGCTATGAGACCCGATAATTGACGTCTGGTATCGCATCAACGTCAATATTCACAACTAGTTTCTGCCCGCAGCTTCGTACGCGTTGTTTCTATGGAAACGTTTAAAGGTTATTTAAGGAATTTATGGGATAAAAAGTATGCCTATGTTTTATTCCAGGCCTAAAACTACCTGTATGCAAGTCCATCAGTCTTATCCGTTAGTAGTTTTGGTGTGAAGAGGTAACAAACATCCGTCCATACATCTAAACGTCCAAACTTTCGCATTTATAATATTAGTGTGACTGTATCTCAGTTTTCCATGTTTCGCCGCTTTCAAAGCGCAATAACGAAGTAGATTCTCTCAAGGGACTTGTTTAAAAAAACTTCCATGTCCTGGTAGGTATGTATAAATTTTTCGCCGTGAGCCTTACGTGGCGGAAATGTCTCTTAACTCTAGCCCTAGGCTAGGCTACCTTCAAAATATATTTCGTCAGAATATTTTACTACAATTTCATCAAAATTCACTTCACAGAACAGTTTAATAATTTACAACCCATAAAGCTCTACCAAACATTGTAATTCTAATCAAGAGCTCTAGATCGTAATCAATGTGCGTTGCATGGTTTACAATCAATTTGTTCTAGAAATGTACAAAATGTCAGTGTTCAAATCGCAGTAAATTTTTTAGAGACATGGCTATCAAATGATCGACCTTTTTCTTTTTGATGTAGGTAGCGAGGAAAATCAACTTAAGATAGGATATTCGCATCCTCACATCTTCATTGCTCTGTATAAAAAAGACTTCCTACTAATATTATAAATGCGAAAGTTTGTGTGAATGTTTGTTATCACGTATCTCCGTAACTACTTAACCGATTTAGATGAAATTTGGTGTTTAGATAGTTTAGATTCTAGAATAACACAGACTTTTTCAATTTTCAAAAATTAACCTCTGAGGGGGGTTAAAAAGTTTGGTAAAGTTTCTCTGGAAAATTATTATTCCTTGCTTTAATTCAGTCAAAACTGGATATAAATAATAAAGCATTATTATTATTTTTTACATAATTACCCCTAGGGGGTGTGCAATCAATTTCTGAAATTTAGTAGAAA
Source organism: Eupithecia subfuscata (assembly GCA_963564075.1). Taxonomy (NCBI): domain Eukaryota; kingdom Metazoa; phylum Arthropoda; class Insecta; order Lepidoptera; family Geometridae; genus Eupithecia; species Eupithecia subfuscata. Next base: position 8,120,231 of record OY751117.1, on the reverse strand, counting down.
ATAAAACTAAATGTTATTTTTCCATGTTCTTGGAATAAAGGTGGGGAAGGGCAATGAGGTTTTAACATCATTGGGGAAGGGTGGCTTGTTATTGTTATAAGCCGACCGGCTAGAAATGAGATTATTTAGTCATTTCTTCTTTTTAGCCCCCGACGCAAAAAGAGCGGTTAAGTTTGACGTGTCTGTCTGTGTATCTGTGTGGTATCGTAGCTCCCAAACGAATGAACCGATTATAGTTTAGTTTTTTTTGGCGTCATAGATAATTTTATCCCGAGTGTTCTTAGCCATGTTTCATGAAAATCTGTTCAGACAATAAACGTCGGCGGGTTTTTTTTAATTTTAATTTTGTCTTGTCAATAACGTTTAAACAGGTATTGAATATTAAAATAATTTTATAATTAGATTAAGTATACAAAAGGATATGGTGTCATTCGATTCGCCTCACTTTAATCTTTTAAATGTAGAAGCGAAAAAAAAACCTAATTTAAACAGAAAAAGGTTAAGATAAACTGCTAACATTTTTTTTCAACAAAGACAAAACAAGGTCCGTCAAGTGTGAGTTTTAGCTCGCGTAGGTATATAATTGTATAATTTCATGGTCTTCAGTTTATTTAAGACTTGCTGCGCCCCGCGGCTTCCCCGCATGGAAATTTATGTTTCCCACTTTCTTAATTTTTTCTTGCTATAAACCTCACGGAGCCCGAGACCTTTCCAACGAATGCAAAACTGTGGAAATCGGTTCGTGCGTTCTGGAGTTATAGCGTCAGGAAGGAAAACCCGACTTATTTTTATAGTAGATAAGAACCTTCTCCTGACAATAACAAACACAAAAAGAAAAGAATTAGCGAAATTGGTCCAGCCGTTCACGCGTGATGCCGTGACCAAGGGAAATGGCATTCATCTGTTATTTGGAAAAATAATAATCCTAACAATTGAGCCTCTTGATCGACATTGTAAAATTACGGGTGTCTATTTTAACAATTTGGCGGCTTCGATTCCCGGTTTAGACAGGCGATCTTTGAATGCAGTTTAATGTTTTTAAAATCAAATGAAGTCGTATTTCAGTAAAATTAACTATCTATACTAATATTATAAAGAGGAAAGATTTGATTGTTTGTTTGTTTGTATTGAATAGGCTCCTAAACTAATAATTTCCTGATGAACATAGGCTACTTTTTACCGCGGGAAAATGCTTCATTCCTACGGGAAAACGGGTAATAGGACAACGGGTAGTAAGAATGTAACTAGTCTTCAATATTTAGGATACTTTCCCTCCATGTGGCATAGCCGTGTGATGCCTTGTATACATAATATGTATAGATTTATTATGATTTATAGATTTATTTTTGTATAGGTTTATTTTCATTAATTTTTCTTTAAATCTGTACAGGCGCACGAAAAGCATTATTATTTTAAATTTCAAGTTAATAGCTGAGATAGTTGCTGCGATATTAAAGAGGAAAAAAAACGGCAAATCCTACGAATATTATAATGCCGAAAGTTTGTGAAATCCAAATTTTGTTACAAAACGGTAAATCCAAGCCGAAAGTTTGTGAAATCCAAATTTTGTTACCTAGGATCTCCAAAACTACTGAACAGGTCGAGATGAAATTTGGCGTGCGTTTAGAACAAAGCCTAATTTAGATAATAGGTACTTAGTATACCGAAAATACAGAAGTTAGTAAGATATAAACTGCTATGATTTCTATTTCCGCCCGCGCGCGCCCTCCGCCCATGTAGATTTTACCTTTTCCTGAGTGGGCGGAAAACTTGATTAGCGATCGGAGAGTGAACGCTATGCCAACCCTGGTAGTCTACACTTATGTAGGTAAATGGTTATGATTTGCATGCTGTAGTGTTATGGTGGTTTCAGATGTCGATAACTTTATTTCAAAATAAGCACTTCAACAAGGCAAATTTTTTACCATAAATTATTAACAAATATAATAAATAAGGTGTTGGTAATTTTCTTGGTGGTCTAATTGAATGATCCCTGGTCCCATAAAAATGGTATTCCCGTAGAAAGTATTTGGCCCGCTAAACTTAACTAACTTAAAAAAAAACAGTGTAAATATTAAGTAATTTGAAGTCAGTTTTAAGTTATTTCAAAACAATAAAGTTTCACAAACACTGAAAAACCAGAGTTTCTTTTTAAACGGCAGAAGCCTTTATACACAAAGAAAATTACAATCTAATAAAAGAAATAAATTAGAGTTTCTTGATACTTCAAATTTCTGACAATATAACATTATAATGTCAGAAAATCCAAACAAATTTTCAAAATTTAACCCTCTTACCTTCAAATTTCTTACAATATTACATATAATGTCAGAAAATCCAAACAAACTTACAAACTTTACCCTCTTACAGCAATCAAAATTACAACTAGGTAAAGTTGGCAGTCTAGTTGTTTCTGATATTTAGTTACTTCTGGCCTATCTAGGCCAGAGGTAACTAAATATCAGAAATGGATTTACGTCAATTTCCATTCCATTCCAATGCCGGAGCCAATTATCGGCCGAGTGGATAGGTATAGATGGGATGTACGAAAGCTTTTACAGTTACTGAATTATTATGTTTTAATCTGTTTACTGGACGTATGTATCTATAAATGATTTTACTTGTACTTGGGTTTGTCGAGTATATATTTTTTGTGTAACTTCCACTGGCCATATTACATACCATACTCATTAGTATGTTTTTACTTTTTCCGCTTTTAGTGTACAAATATTGAAGTAAGGATAATCTATTAAAGAGAACCACCTAACTTAGGATTTACTCCTAAGTTGTACCTCCGGCTTACCGAATATTTTTTTGTGTAGCTTCCACTAGCCAGATTAGTACTATACTCAGTAGTATCTTGTTACTGTTTCCGCTTTTAGTGTACGAATATTGAACTGAAGAGAATCTCCTACTAGATATGTAGTTTAAAAATTTACGCGATAAATACAAAGTTAGCTAATCGCTGAATCTGAATCTAACTGTTATGTTATTTATGAAACTGTTTTAGAGGCCGTTATTTTATATTATGTATAAAGGGTCCGCCAAATAACTTTTTTTTTGAAAATGCTATAAAAAAAAACTACTGAATATTTTCTCAAATTTCTTTTTTTATTTGAAAGTACAATCCTTCCGGTTAATAATGGAAAATAATTTCATTCAAATGGCTGCCTCGGCTAGCCATGCAGTAGCCTACACGATCGGTCGGCACGATCGTTACAGTCAATGGCGATCGTTATCGGGCCATGTTGAACGAATTTTTGTTCACAAAAATTGAAGAGGAGGATATTGGTAACATTTGGTGTCAACAGGACGGCGCTACGTGCCACACAGCCGAAGCTACACTCGATGTTTTGCGCCCTGTTTTTGAAAATCGCATTATCAGCCGCAGAGCTGATGTCGTTTGGTCACCTCGGAGCTGCGATTTGACACCGTTGGACTATTATTTGTGGGGTGCCGTCAAAGATAAGTGTTACTCCGACACTAGGCTCCGAGGCTACTGCATGGCCAGCCGAGGCAGCCATTTGAATTAAACTATTTTCCATTATTAACCGGAAGGATTGTACTTTCAAATAAAAAAAGAAAGAGAAAATATTCAGTAGTTTATTTCATAGCATTTTCAAAAATAAAAGTTGTTTGGCGGACCCTTTATGTTATACATTAGGTTTTCTGGCATATCTTTCTAGGTATGGAAGCAATATATTTAAGATTCTAAAAGCAACGCAATAAAGTTGATTTTAGCTTGTACTTTTCCGTCAGAGCGCTAAATGGCTAACAGCGGTCTTTCTGCGATGAAATATAGGGCATGTCTTTCTACTGTAAGCAAACTGAGCGAGATTTCAGACCCAGAGAAATAGCAGACACACTTGTAGTGTTTCTTTTAGTGCCTTACGTTATGTAGGTACAATAAAAATAAATAGCGCCTAGATTTTTCATTATGTTTTTCTATTAAATAGAGCTAAATAAAATTTTAAATAAAATTTCACAGTAATTTATTATAATTATTTATAAGAAATAATATAATTATACAATATTATATAAGGAAAACAAAATAAGGTAAGTATAATAGGTTCATAAATTCTTTTTCGTTTTAGAAAAGAAATAAACGCCTAGATTTTTTTTATCCGCAGCAGAATCCGATTTCAAATCATACTTCGAAATGCGCTAGAAGCTTAGCTTAACCTGACCCGATGTTACATGGCTCGACGTAAACTAGCGCACCGTTCTCGGCTTGGTGAAGTCAGAATGCACTGTTCTATCGCGCTCGATGTCGAGAAGCGCCCTATAGCTTCGCGCGACGTTTCTTCAACGCATGATCTCGAACACCATTCTGTAAAACCACTCTATCGCATTGACTGCCTAGCCTCAGCGCGGTGTGAGCAGCAAGGGCGGGCGTGTCACTCACCTGCACAACGTTAAAATCTACATCCATTGATATTGTCAGGAGAAGGTTCTTATGAAAGAAGAAATTAAGAAAGTTGGAAACATAAATTTCCACGGGGGCGAAGCCGCGGGGCGCAGCTAGTCTATTATAAAAATAAAGCTCATACATAGCCGATAGGTATCAGTAATAAATAAGCATCAACTCAAGACCTTGTCCGCTTTCTGTTATAGCTTTAAAAGTTTAATTTGCTTAGGACCATTCCTGCAAGGACATCTATTTGTGAGTTATTTTCATATCGCGTGTGAATAAAATTTTATCGCTTTCTAAAGTGCAAGTAGCGCAGTTTAGGTTAGGTTCCAGTTTAAACAGGGTGGCCTTTTGTGATGGGAGTGGATGGCCAAATCCGAAACCAGTCAGAGACAGGAGTCATGCGCTCAATTTATGAGATAACAAGGACTGCATACATACTTTTTTTAACAATTCATTCATTAATGCTTCCAAAATTAATTTCGATTTCTTACAAAAGTAAAAGATCCCAATCCAAATGTAGAGCAGAAATCTTAATTTCAGCGTAACCCTTGATTTACACCGATATTGCTGAATTGATAGACGACACAAAATTTATTCAAAAGTTTGACCGCACTCCTCTGCGTTTTAAATTGACTAAGGAACGAATTAACATAAGTATTATCTCGAAAAATCGTGACCCCTATTCATTGAACTCCCTAGCAATGCATTCATGAACGAGTATGCATTCGGACCGCCTCATCCTGTCGCCAAGCCACCGAATAAATAATAGTACCGCGCTCTCATATTACGTAACAACTACAATGTATTTTCATCAAGTAAAAGCATCATCCTAACCTTCTGAATTACCAGACGCATTTCTTAGTTAATCAATAACAAAATCTCCGTGTAAATCTCTTTGCGAAACTTCATTTGCATTATCCTAGTCTGGTTACTAAGCTTTGCCGCCTTTGCAGGGTCCCAACGAGCAACTTTACTGTGAACGATGTGCGCATGTGCGTCGGATCCCGCCGTCTCCTCGATGTTATGGACGTAAACACGCAGAAGAACATCGAAATGACCATGAAGGTACGTACGTCCGGCTTCATCGAGGCGCTTTCGCCGAATGACGAACGAACGCGGAACGAATACAATACCAAATAGAATATCTCCGTGGGGGAAGTATTGCGCGCGCAATCAAAATAGATACCAACAGAGACAAAGATAAGGTTTGTTTTTGTTTTCGTCGGCATAGCGGACGCTTTGAGCTCTGCGCATGCGTTAAGCGCTGCGTTTTAAACTGAAACATCGACAAAATATCTGTACGCTTAGGGACATGACCGCACCTTGTGGGACGCCGCATCGGAGTGACGAGAAGTTTATTGTTGGATTGCTGCGCGCATGTGCGGTGCGGGCATTTTGCGTGTTACGTATTTTAATTCGAAGCTTTGAGCGCTGCTTTAGGTTTATACGACCGGAGGGTTTGAAGACTCGCTTCCTACTGGCTTCCTGACTGGAAAACCAGAACAACCCCGGACAGGCACTAGCCATCAGATTGTTCTATAGATTGTGTATAGTTTCTTTCGTTACAGTTTTAAGAGTTTTATAGATATTCTCTTTGTTAGCGCTACCGGATGTCTTTCTAACATGACGTGCTCAAGTTTATGGCACTTCCGCTCATAACGGCTCTTGCAGGTCGATTTTGATGACTCAATTTTGCATGACCTTGTGAGTCAGGTAACTCTAAAATCAAGCATAATTTTACAGAGGGGTTTATCTTCTATTAGGTGCTTCTGAGTCAGTCATGTATGAGTCTCATCTAGCAATAAGTAATCTTCTTTTTCTTCTACTCAGTGACCATCAACTGCTGGGTATAGGCCTCCTCTCCATTACGTCATTCTTTCCGGTCCTGTGCCACCCTATTAATCCACCCCAGCTGTCCTAACGATGTCGTCTGACCATCGGGCTGGCGCTCTGCCTCTTTGTCTTTGAGTGTCTCTCGGATAAAAGGATAGTAAAATTAAAATCTTTGTCTTTCTAACGTAACGTGATCAAGCACTTCCTCTACCGGTTCTTGTCTTGCAGGTCAATTTTGATGACATGCATGCCCTTATGAATAGCCCAGTAACTCGATAATTTCACTAGGATAATGGAAGACATTAGGTAACTCTTAATCTGTCATACCTACGAAGTCTTGTGTATTCAAGCTATAAGTAATGCGTAAATAATCAGCTTTTTAACACAAATGATTCTTTTTAAAGGTGAGATAAAATTTTCATTAGCTTTTCTGAAAGGCTCTTGACTACAAAGCTATAAATCGACGTAAAAAGTTGTCAGCAAAACTCGGCTAGCATCTACGGCTTGACTTTTCCGACTGAAAGAAACGAACATTACCAAACATATTCCACTGAACAGTTTGCGCATGCCCGTAGAAGGGTGGTTTCAGTCTTTGTTCATTTGTTTCAGTCGCAACATAGCTTTCAAGGCGGACAGACGTGTTGTCAATATCAGGCTATTGCGCATTTGCTTGCGTAACTTTGCTAAAATGATGTAGGAATACTGATTATGAAAAGTATGACGACATTGTAAGGTTTATGTACAAAGAACGTTAAGAATAGAGTCGATCTTTACTTTTGGGTAAATCACTAGTTTCTGTTCGCGGCTTCGTACGCGTTGTTTCTATGGAAACGTGTAAAGGTTATTTCACTTCTATTCCAAGATGGGAACTGATTTATAAGATACAAATTAATCCATGTTTTATACCACGCCTAGAACTACTTTTATGCTGTAATTCAGCCCGATTCACGGTAACAAATATCCAAACGTACATCAGAACTATCGCAATTAAAATATTAGTGTGATGCAATTACAATTTAGAAACCGATTGAAGAGATTCGAAGATTCGTGAGATGATTCTAATCTTTGGTTTGAGCTTACACCAAAGATTCTACATTACATGTGGCACCTAACGTAGTCCTATCTGACACGGCATCTTTGTTGGGCCTACTAAATGAGTACCTACGATAGCTATTTTACTCATTGTTATTCGAGAAATACCTAATACTCAAACACAATTAATGGCTCTGCTCAGAGTTTTTATTAGCTTCGCTTCAAGTCTATGGCTCTGGTATTTTACATTTTCACACAATAAGCGTACCTATACCACAATGTTAGTGTTTCGACAATGCCCACAGGGCTTCATTGTTTCTACACAACATGTAGTCCCAAAGGCTCGTGTTACGGACTTCATTTATAATAAACTAGTTTATGCCCGCGGCTTCGCACGCATTTTTTCTATGGAAACGTTTAATGGTGATATCTATCCCACGGGAACTGATTTATGGGAAAAAAGTAGCCTATAATTGATTCCAGGATTAGAATTAGCTGTATAAAATATTTCAGCCCGATCCGTTCAGTAGTTTTGGCGTGAAGAGGTAACAAACATCCATCTATACATCCATCCATCCAAACTTCCGCATTTATAATATTAGTGTGTCTAGCGACCCGCCCCGGCTTCGCACGGGTGCAATGCTTATACTAAATATACTACAGAATCGGCCGCCGGTACCGCCGCAACCGCTATGTCCCTGCATTTTAAATCTTCGAAATATCTAATATCTTCGAAAATAGTAATTCAAATTACATGCTGTAACGAGCAATATTGATCTATATTAAATGCACAATGTATTTATGTTACTTAATTGGATAAGGATTAATGCTGTAGGTATTGCTTAAAATCGCCTCGTAGGTAAATAAGCCATTATTTCTCGTAAAAAGTAAAGGATAAAAAATGGTTATCGTGGGCCTTAGAGATAGATATATACCATTGCGGACTTTTTTGTAGACCTTTTTAAGTTGTACAATACTGTAGTACATTATTATGATCTATCTCGTAGGGTTCAGCCAGCGTTTGCAATGTAAGCGCAAAAAAATGTGTATTTACAACATCACATTAGAAACCTCTAAAACTATCAGTGTTTCTCTACTATATTATGCATTTATTATACATAAATCTTCCTCTTGAATCACTCTATCTATTAAAAAAAAACGGCATCAAATCCGTCGCGTAGTTTTAAAGATCTAAGCATACATAGGGACAGACAGACAGACAGCGGGAGCGACTTTGTTTTATACTTTGAAAAAACGAGACTTCAAATTCCTTGATAAGGTACTGTTTATTAAGGTTTTGAGGGACAAATAATTATCCCTCGGGAAAAAAATTATGCGAGCATCTCGGGATCATTATCTAATACTCTGATTGTCATTAGTTTGTGTACCAAAGTGGTAAGTATACAACAGCGAATGAACAATCCACATCGGTCCAAAATTTATGGAGTCGTCAACGAACATACATAAAAAAACATAACGGGTGTGACATAAGAGCGGCGGATTTAAATTTGCCGCCATTTTGTTATTACAATCTGTACGGTGATTTTTTTTGACAGTTGTCACGTACAGACGATTTAAGAATATGGAGAAATATTTAAACGAACAACGTTTAATTATTGTAAAAACACATTACAAAAATGTTGAAAGTTTTGCGATAACCGTTCACCAAATACGTCAAGTTTTCTGTCGCAATAATGCGCCAAATGAATGATAGTGAGGCGTTTAATACCAAAATTTGAGACCAAATTTACGCTGATGGATGCGAAGATCATTGTTCGTCTTCACACAGCACGTGAAACAATGGTGTTACTGCAGACCAAGTTTCTAGGCCGTATCATGTCTCGATTTGGCGGTCAAAATTAGCCACCAAAATCGTGCGATCTAACACCTTTTTTCTTTGGGGCTGTGTATTAAAAGGTGTATGATGCGAATAAGAGAGAAACAGTTAAGGAAATTGCCTGATCTTGTATTTCACGTTTAATCGGAACAATTTTTCGTCATGTTGAAACAAAAATGTATGCTTAATTAAAAAAGTAAATGTGTTTTTCTTTTAAATTAAATCTGGCGCTCTGGTTGGGACACCCTTTATATGCAGCCGACCATAAAGCGTCCTCCTTTTCTTGGAGTTGGTTAAAAAGCAATGTCGTGGACATTGCTCTACTTATGGCGATTATACTGTACTGTCGGATTTGCCCACTGAAATTAAAGTATAAGTAGAGTGTGAAACACAGTACCAGACCGCATACTGCGGGCACGAGCTTTTTAAAGAAACAAACAATATACACACAATAGGTGAATTTTTATCGTGTCAGATACCAAACCCTTTTTAAAATAAAATAAAAAGTTTCTTACTCAGATTATATTAGGTCCATAAATTACACGGTACATAAAACATTACAAAAAAATAAAAATTAAAAGATAAAATAAAAATCAAACCTACATACAATTTACGGGTTTAGCAACCGTTCAACAGAATCTCAACCTAAGGCATCTAAAGAATTAGGACCCTCTTGAAAGATTGCATGATGGGCGAAACGAACTTACTGCCTACAACCTATAGGATGGTGTTGGTCCTGCTCCATGTTCTGCGCAGCAAGGCTTATTAGCATATTTATTTATTTCATTATTCTTGCCGATGATAGCGTGAAAGCCATCACCTGGGCCTCAGCAAAGATGAGGGCTGCGCTGCAGAAGCTGGGCAGCCCCAACAACATCCTGAAGGCGATATTGTACACGCAGAGCGCTATTTCAATTCAATGCGTTTTTTTCAGCTTATTAAGATACAAAGATATAGATTTCAGCCATAGATTAATTAATTAATTAAAAACATCTTTAATTGATGGGACACACAATCTGTCACACAATCTTTACATGCGCATGGCACTATGTGTGCCTCAACCTCAACAGCCTGTATTGGTCCACTGCTAGACGCAGGCCTCCCCAGGATAAGCGCTTTGTCGGCTATCTCATGGGGGTAATACCCATTATCCCCACGCTGGGCATGCGGGTTGGGGATCGCAGTTCGGTGGTAGAATTGTTCTACAGGGGGCGCTGCTGCCCACCCCCGGTGGATATCCCTTAGTCGCCTCTTACGACACCCGCGGGAAGAATTGGGGTGGTGCAAACTCTAAGCCGGTACCACACAGCTACGGAAAATTCGACTAAAACAATTCGTCTAATACAATTCGACTAAAAACATTTCGACTAAAGCAATTCGAACTTGAGTTAACCCGACCTGTAGGCGTTCCAGCCCCGCGAAGCGGGAGGGGGTCAATTTTAACTTACTGCTAACGAAGCCCGCTCAACTACGTTTTAGACGAATTGTTTTAGTCGAATTTTCCGCAATTTGTGCGCGTCCAGTGTTCGTGCGATCTTTTAGTAAAGCTAGTCCAAAGGCTGCCCGTATAGAACGATTGGCAGAATAGGCTTTAAATAGCGTGATTTTCACTTGCCTACTGTAACGAGCAAACCTTCGCGCCAGCATATTACTTCGGACCGCCAACGCCCTGCGTTCTCGTTCTACTCGTATATCTACCGGGTCGTCAAGGTCGTCGGTAAAGAAATGTCCTAGATACTTGAAGCTACAGACTCTGTTAAGCTCAAGACCATTGAGTCTCAAGCATGGGACCGCCATTGGAACCTAACCTTACGTCTTAGAGAAATCGCGTTACGATAATAAATTGGCATGAGTGAGCAGCAACATTGAAATATTAGTTACGAGCTTCTGCCCGCTTCCCTCACGTAAATGGTAGCCTATAGTTAGCACTCATAGCTGCTTAGCTTAGGGCTAGATAATGCTCCGTGAATTGTCCAGCAGTATTTATTTATTTTATTATCTATAGATAATGCAGCCAAGCTCTAGAACTTAACCTATATAGATTGCAGTTTCTTTCGTTGATTGCCAAACAAACTCGTCATAATTATTATAAGTAAGCGTAGAGTAGACTCTTTGTTGTCAGAAGTCACATAGCGAATCTAATAATACATATTTTTAAATCATTTATCTGGTGCATGAGGGTTTTGCCGAACATGGCATGTCACCCCCGTATTTCTAAATAACAATAGTGATTAAACCAACAAAAAAATACATTCTATGTAACAAAACAAAATAAACCTAACATAAACTTAGTCTATGAGATTCTATATAATATTTTCAGAGTAGAGTTTCAACTATTAATTAGGTCATCACACGGTCATAAGCTCGAGGTAGAGTTTTGCGAATTATTTGGTTCGTATTCGTAAAGATTCGGGTTGGGTGACGATGACTTAAGCCATTTCTGTAGACATGGTCGACTAGGCGAAGTATACTGGAAGGTATAAATGTCGGAAATGTACCTACATTCAGTGTCAAAAAAAGATGATCTTCTATCCATATATATTTCTGTCCATATGTCCATTCTATCCATATATAGAAAATAGTCCTTTTCAGTGATCTTTAATAAGGATTGTAAAGGCACTGTGGGCTTGCAAATAGCTCTGAAGGAGTCTGATGATCGCCTGTTACTGTACTTGGAAAAAAAATGTTACCAATAATCTGCAACGAAATACCTATAGTACTAGAAATAAAATACTTATACTTTTCTTGACTACTATAGTCCATTTCACGTAGGAACCGTTCTAGAAAACTTCGCTTTTGCTTCATATTACGCAAGTAGCTGCATTCTTACTACCCCTTGTCCTATTACCCGTTTTCCCGAGGTAAAAAGTGGCCTATGTTCATCAGGAATAATCTGGGCTTCTGAATTATTCTAAGAATTTTTCAAATCGGCCCAGTAGTTTCGAAGCCTTTTCAATACAAACAAACAAACAATCAAATCTTTCCTCTTTTAATATTATATTACGCAATATAAATTGTCGAAAATGGAAATCTCGTCTTACATGTTATAAATGTTTATTTATATTTTATTGTTCTTAAATAATTTGTCGTAAATCCATTCATTACGTTTAAAATAAGGACCGGTTTCTATGTGAAATGGCTTATAACGATCTTCTACTTATCCTCAGGATTATCAGCGCTACTACGACGATCCAAACAAGGAAAGACTTCTCAACGTGATCTCTCTGGAGTTTTCTCACACGCGGCTTGAGAATTACGTACAGGCGCCGCGCATAGTGCGTATGATCGACTGGGTTGATACCGTGTGGCCGAGGCATTTAAAGGACCAACAGGTATTTATTCTACAAGAAAAATAAAGCAATACGTGATAAAGACATCACCTACCTCACCTCAACAGCCTATATTGGTCCACTGCAGGTCTCCTATTGATAAGCGCCATATTGGCTTCTATCTCAAGGGGGGGGTGGTAGTGCCCATAATCCCCAAGCTGAGCATGCAGGTTGGGGATCGCGGTTCGGTGTGACGTAGTGTAGGATACTGCAAGCTAAAGCCACGGCGCTATGGCGCTCTTAAGAGGAGGCCTAAGTCAAGTAGTGATCTAGCAAAATGCTTGTGATGTGATGACGTGGGCCTCTTCCAAAAATCTTGTAAATGTCATTCTTGGCTGGTTTTATCATCGCTGTTCGGGTATTTATAAGATCGTTGGATGCTGCAGCTATCATGTATGTATTTCTTGATTAAAAATATTTATTTTCTCATGAATTATGACATCATTTTGTTAGTTTATTAAAAGCTTTTATTAGCCGACGATGTTAATTAGGAGTTTGGGCGGAGTGGATTTATCAAAAGAGTAATGAAAAAGTTTCAAACCGGAATGTCGCAACCTCAAAACAAAATTGCAAAATTAAAATCTCTAGAAAAGCATAACTTATTTCAGATCAAAGCTTATTTCCCAACGTTTTTCCTTCAATAAATGTAAGGAAACCATACATAGCAAAAGTTTAGATGATTTTGGTTTTATTAAATTAGATTCTTGCAAGTTTCACGAAGTTTTCGCTTTTGCGATTGCATAAACCATAAATCAACGTTTCAGGTAGGTACCTTTTGTAGAGGTACAAGCCGGCACAATATAATCATACTTATGGAACACTAAATAAGACGAAGGTCAAATAAACCTGTAATCAAAAGGAAATGATTATTAGGTATGGGGACCTAAAACCTGTTTCTAGGGAGTTCCAATATCCCTTAACACATACAAAAATAAACTCTATTCCTCCAACTTATAGCCAATGCCCTTATTCAATTAGGGGTTATTTTGTTTACATGTAAAACTAGTTTCTGTCCGCGGCTTCGCACGCTTTGTTTGGCAACGTTCAAAGATTATTTATATCCCATGGGAACTGCTTTATGGGACAAAAGGTAGCCCATGTTTTGGTCCAGATCCATACCTATATTCATGCTAAATATCAGAATGGTGCGGTGTCAAGTAATAACAAACATCCATCTATCCATCCTGTATACCCTAACTTTCAAGTTATAAATATAAAAATACTAGCTGCGCCCCGCGGCTACGCCCGCGTGGAAATTTAAAATTATCACTTAGGGGTATGAACCAGGTGGGTTAGGTTTGGGGTTATTTTGTAAACAATTAAAAAAGAACTTTTTTCATTATTTTTTGGTTTTGATAAAACTAAAAATCTGAGTTCATAAAATTCCTTAATATTTGCTCTGTTTTTTAAGTTTTGTGGGAAAAATACTAATCCCTCGGAGGGAAAAACATTTTTGTGGGACCATTCTCCTAAATAATTTTCCAAATCGGTCCATAATTGAAAGAGAAATCAACGAACACACAAAAAAAATATACATACAGCCGAACATAGAAGAACCTCATTTTTGGAAAGTTTACGCATTCACTGCCCAGCCTGGCGTTGCAACCTGCAGGGGCGCGCCGCTGCACAAGGAGCTGCAGATAGACTATGTGCGTCATGGACCACGAAAGTCTAAAGTCATTTAAAACGGGATATTTACCATGATTTGAGTTTTGAGCTTTCCAATATTTCGGCACAGTTAGTTTAAGCCGTTGATTTTCCAATAAACTAAATAAATAAATAAACAGTTACATGATCACGAAATAACTGAGGGCACTGCGAGTGAGTTGTTATTGGCAGATATATCGATCTACCCTCATTTTTTGTCTCTTGCTACGAACGTTACTACTACGTTTTTGACCATGAAAGTGTTAATAAACTGTTATTTCCTTTACCAGGTGGAGGCAACAAACGCGCTCGACGAAATGATGTATCCTAAGGTACAGAAGTATTGTTTGATGTCTGTCAAAGGCTGCTACACGGATTTCCATATCGACTTCGGTGGGACCTCTGTTTGGTACCATATTTTGAGAGGTGAGTGAAGTTTTTTACTTGATTTACTAGTAAAAAGTAGCCTGTTTTTTATAACTGGCTCTCAACCTCATCAGCCTATATTGGTCCACTGCTGGACGCAGGCCTCCCCCCGATAAGCGCTGGCTTTTTGGGCTTGCTGGTTGGGGATCGCAGTTCGGTGGTAGAATTGTTCTGCAGGGGGCGCTGCTGCCCGCCCCCGATGGATATCTCTTAGTCGCCTCTTACGACACCCGCGGGAAAAGTTGGGGTGGTGCAAATTCTAAGCCAGCACTACGGCACATACGTACTAGGGTACTACCATAATCAAATGAGGTAAAAACAATACATTTTTCCACATTCCAGTTACTTGATTAAACGATTTTGTATTACAGGTGCAAAGGTATTCTGGCTGATACCGCCTACGGAAAAGAATTTGCAGCTGTATGAAAAGTGGGTGCTTTCTGGAAAACAGTCGGACGTATTCTTCGGGGATACGGTGGAGAAATGCATTCGAGTCCATGTAAGTTTGATCGTGGTATTAAACATGCCTGTGATCAAAAACTAAATCATCAAAACATAATGACAGTACCAAGTCACTATACTTATTAAAACTTGTTGTACACTCATAGAAATATCAATCGGTTCACTAAAAATAGTCATAATTTTAATACCAAAAATAAACATAAACTCGCTATGCCCATAACTAGGCTACACAAAATTAATGTACTATCTTTTAAAGGGTAATGTATACGCTTTTACAACAAAGCTCTTAGTGAGTTGCAAATATTATCAGTAAATAAATTAAAACAAATTGTCAAAACGACAGACAAACGAGAAAACAAAAAGCTTACTATAAAATATCAGATTATCTAGAGGATAAAAAAGCTTGGGACGGGTTTTGCTCTGACTCGAAAAATAACAACTAACAGGCTAAAGGTTTCTTCGTCGCTTCTTTACTTTAATCTACGAAGCGACAGTAATCAAAAATATCACATTATTTCCGTGTCGGTGTTTAATTTTACAATTTGACCTTTACTAAGTGTACATTTATTGTATGGAAATAAAGAGTTTTTGATTTGGATTTTGAAATCAAATTCTTTATTTCCAGACAACGAGGTCCAAAAAGAACACATAATTACAGACAACATACAATCCAAAGAACCACGAGTAGGTAATTGGATTTGTCTGTAGTTCCACTAGCAAATAAAATTGCCCTTAGTTCGATCAGTAGGACTTCGCGATAGGACAACAAACGGTACTGTACACTATCCTAATGCATTAAAGTCACAAACTTTCAAAATATAGGACTCGCGATAATACCAAGGGCAACAAACGGTACTGTACACTATCCTAATGCAATAGTAAACTTTCAATGCATGATCTCTCCAAAATACTTTTAATAATGTTATCGCGTTTGGAATGTCGTCGAGCTACGCTCGCAAAAGTTTAAAAACTACACACACGGTAAGATGGCAGCAAAGTTCGTAAGAAAATTATTACAGTAACAGTCCATTACAGCTGCAATTAAAACCCTGACATTTAGCTGGTAATTTATTCGCAGAGTCGTGAGTTTTTTGAACCCAATGCTATTGTTTTAAAAGTTTCTATAAATGGCTTATTATAACGTAATGTTCAAACACAAAAAACATGTTTCGTATTGTGATGTTTGAATGTTTTATTTCATACTAGTTAAACCCGCGGCCTCGCACGCGTTATGTCTTTAAACGTTTAAAGGTGATTTCTATCCCATGGGAATTGATTTATGGGATAAAAAGTAACAAGGGATGGGATAAGAGGTAACAAACATCCGTCCATCCATCTATACATCCATACAAACTTTCGCATTTATAATATAAGTGTGATAGTGTGAAGTGTGATAGTGTGACTAGCTGGCTGCTCGCACCTTCGCACGTGCTTTTCAAGTAGCCGACGTCCTTGCCCGGGATAACAAACCCTTTTTTTTTATTCGGCGAGGAAATTCATTAACGAAGAAACTGGTCTGGGGGGAACAGAATTATGTGGGACTCGACGCCCTGAGAAGGACGTAATACCCACTAAAACCTCTCCGGTGTCCCTCTCTCGCCATTTTCGCCGAACCACGGGAACATTTAAACCTCTGCAGCCCGACTGGCGTCCCCTCTTCCTCCTATACATGACCGGCGAGCCCACCGATCCACACACTCACCGACCCCATTCTTCCGTCACCTTTCCTCCCCCCAACATTTACCTCCTGCCAAATTTCATTATCCCTTCAGCCGTTTGGGCGTGGAAAGGTAACAGACAGACGGAGTTACTTTCGAATTTATAATATGAATATGGATTATGATGATTGCTTACGGCTGCACAAGTCGTCCGGTCCAACTCATCAGTGAGTACGGCCTAAATGTGGCATACATTTAGGCCGTACTCTCTCACCTGACATATTAGACATTCCCACGCGCTTGATGAAATGCACATCAATTTATTCGTAAAACGGCCGCGTAAAAAAATGGGAACAGACTTAGCACAAGGGTTATTATAGAAAAACTATAGAGAGTATCTTTTAAATTAAATTTATTTCAACTTTTGGATAACTAAACTATGTCGGTACGGGCTTTATTTTAGAGTTTTATTACTCCGTATGTTATCCAAAGTTGGGTTAAAATCAGTATTGAAATACGAAAGTATTATTTTAGAAGCTTTTATTTATTTTTATTTATTCATTTTTTACGGTTACAGACGTAGATAATGACGAGATAAATTGATATTATCCCTAGTTTTGGATGATCAACATCAAACAGCATAGTAGTTACCCTTCCACGTTTGTATGGAATGATGAGCGACTCGTTTAGCCTTAATAACATGAGTAGCTTAATAACACAAAACCGCGGGTAAAAAGCTACTGACCTACAATAGCTTTTACTCGCGGTTTTGTATACTTGCGTGAAAGCAATATTGCCCTTTATGTTTTGTACATATCACTAATATTATAAATGCCAAAGTTTGGATGGATAGATGGATGGATGGATGGATGTTTATTACCTCTTCACGCCAAAACTTCTGAATGGATCGGGCTAAAATTTTGCATACAGGTAATTCTAATATCAAACTTATGCTACTTTTTATCCAATAAGTCAGTTCCAATGGGATATAAATCACCTTAAACGTTTATAGAAACAATGCGTGCGAAGCGGCGGACATAAACTCGTATTCATATGAAGTTTTGAATTAAAAATACTTCAAAAAGGAGGTGTCATATTTATAACTATTTATCAAACGATTAATATATTTCAGCTCCAAGCGAGCTACACATTCTTCATTCCAACCGGCTGGATTCACGCCGTGTACACGCCGAGCGATTCTCTGGTTTTCGGCGGCAACTTCCTACACCAGTTCGGCATTGAGAAGCAGCTGAAGATAGCTCAAGTCGAGGATGTTACCAAGGTAAGAAAATATGTAATTGTAACTTGAGCCCTTTAAGGTTTTCGTAATTTGACAAACTAGGTTCCTGGAAAAGTATAAACATCATACTCGTAGTTATAACAAAAGATAAGAAAAGAAGAAAGTCAACGAAAAGAGATAGACCCAAAGTTTTTAGAGGATTAATCGTGAAGTTTAATACAACATTAATAAAAGTACACCTCAATGACCCAGTTTGGATACGTGACATATATTTATCCGAGTTTACTTTGGCGGTGAATATCATGACAACGAAAAGAGATAGACCCATAGTTTTTAGAGGATTTGTAGACTAAATCGTGAAGTTTAATACAACATTAAAAAAGTACACCTCAATGACCCAGTTTTAAAGTTACAGATCTAAAATAAAGTAAAAATCGATTTTTTCGCCGATCGCCTTGGTTTTTGAGATAACTTTTTTCTGATTATTATCGATAAATAAATGTCAGGTATCCGCACATGTCGTTTGATTAAGGTTCAAAAATACACATTGTTTAAGGAACGACCCCTTACTCGGTGAGTATCTGATATTTGCATCTAACCATCTTGTATTCGGTTGCAGGTTCCCCAAAAGTTCCGGTACCCATTCTTCACAGAGATGCTCTGGTACGTGCTAGACCGATACGTGGGCGCTCTCTTCGGGCGGACGCACCTCATCATAGAGGGCCAGGCGCCGCTGCCGCCGCCGCCCAAAGACCACGTGCATCTCACGCAGAACGAACTGCATGGACTGAAGGTATACCACACTAAAGAAACCGGTAGTCGGGCACCCGTGGGTCTGCGAAAATGGCGAGAGAGGAGAGGTTTTAGTGGGTATTACGTCCTTCTCACAGGGCATTGAGTCTCACTTAATTCTCGTCCCCCCTCCCCAAAATAAAGCTATGTTAGCGATGCTGCCGTGGAGTACGTGAATCCTCTTGTGTGTGCTTGTGTGCTACTACACAGTGGGGCTCGCTTCGCTCACTACCGTCGCACTGGCACACGTGTAATGACATACACGCAGCGCGGCCCGCTTCGCTTGCCACGTTGTCTGGTAGAGCCTCGCTTCGCTCGCACGCTGTGTGAGGGTTTGCGGCTAACTTCGCAATCCTCACTGGGATGGCAGCGTGGCTCGCGCCGCTAGCAGCGAGCAGATTCTAAGCAAAGTTCTGAGGACTGGAATAAAAATGCCTTGTTTTGGCAGTCTTGGATGCGTATGTTATTTGAACTAAACATGTCGTTTGGCATTACCGTCTTATGCGAAGAGCCAATAAGGCGCTTGTTTAGTGACACCTATGTCCAGCAGTAAACTATAACATCTAACTGATGATGATTATGTCCTTATCTATACCTTCTATTCCAGGCTATCGTGATGTACCTCCACCAGCTACCGGCCACTCGCAAGTCCGTCCCTGAGCTACTGTCGGACCCGATCGCGCTCGTGAGAGACGTGCGCTCGCTTGTGGAACAACACAGACACGACAAACAACACCACGCGGTCACTGGGGTGCTGGTCTTGAAAGGTCAGCTATTAAAAGATCTACCTACTCCAAAAAATCGAGTAGGCTGTATCAGTGCGGCAGCCGCACTGGAGTACGTGAAACGTGTTGTGCGTGCTTGAGTCAGTGTAAGAGTGTAAGGTCCGCATCGCTCGCCGCACTGGCACAGCGTGCCATTTATGCCTGCTACATATCATCATCAGCATCATCAACAACCTATATTAGTCCAATGCTGGACATGGTCCTCCCCTAATGAGCGCCATAGCGCCATGTCTTCAGCTTGCTGCATCCAGCATCTGCCAGCAGTCTTTTGCAGATCGCATCCCACCTGGACGGAGGGCGTCCTACACTACGTTTGCCGAGTCGCGGTCTCCACTCAAGAACACGTTTACCCCAGCGGTAGTCGGTTCTTCGCGAGACATATCTCGCCGGCCCACTGCCACTTCAGCTTGCTAATTCTTTGAGCTATGTCGATAACTTTGGTTCTCTGTCGGATGTATTCGTTACGAATTTTATCCTTCAGAGAGACTCTGAGCATAGGTCTTTTCATAGCTCGCTGAGCGACTTTGAACTGGTGGACCACCCCTACCGTGAGTGTCCACGTCTCAGCTCCGTAGGTCATGACGGGTAGGACGCACTGATTGAAAACTTTATTGGAAACTTTAGTTTTCAAGCTTCATTAAATTTCTGCCGGTAGGTGCTATACTTCCAAAGTAAATCGTGATCTTGCCATTTCAAGATTTGATTTATATTGTTTTGTGACGAATCTTTGCAATGAAGGAAATTATTATGGCTTACTATTGGGAAACTTGTTCAGTTACGACTGAGCTAGTCAATCTACGAGTATGACTTAATTTTTTTCTCTTTTTGTTCAGGTCCAGAAGAAGTGACTACAACGGAACGTCGCCAATCCAGTGGGCGCGGTGGTCGCGGCGGCTTGCACCGTGGTGGACCCGCGCGACCGCGTCCCGAGCACGCCAACGGCGCGCCGAGGCGTAGGCGTACAAGGTATAATAACCATATTGTAACACAAAATCACAAGTCAAGTGTACCAAGGGTATTTATTTGTCTGGGGTGACGATGGACCGATGCAGTAAAAAAGCAGTAATGTTTTGGTTGGACTGAAATGGCAAGAGACCGGGACAACTCTCTCTGGTATGTCGGTCGGAGGTGAGTGAATCCACTTCGATTCACTGACAGTAACTGTCCTGCAGGGGTATTTTAATTCGTCGGATTCGATATCGGAAACGTTTTTCTTCGTAAAAAGCTTCCGATATCGAATCGGACGGCGAAAATCACCCCCCTGCCCCTGCAGATGGGTTACAGTAAATACGAAAAAGTGGCTCAAAGAAACTCTACCACAAAGAGGAGCCTGATGTTCAACCAACGTCGCTAATTATTTATTGAATAGACAAATAATACTGGTCAACACTAGTTTTGGTGCCGAGAAGCTGCATGTTTTTTTTACCTGACCTTACACTGATTACATTTATAGCCAAAAAAATAATATCCTACGTGTAGTTTTTTAGATTTTGTCTAGTAAAGAAAGAAACAAATATTATTGTACAGGAAGAACAAAATCTACTGCGTCGCGGACGCCTTTTATTAGTACTCATAACACAAGATCTGCTTACTTTGGGGCTAGATGTTGCCGTGGGGAATTTCCAGCGTTATTAATAATTTTATTTCCTTGCACCACTGTTTATTATATTTCATATTTCTCTACAGGTGTAAGAGATGCGAGGCCTGTCAGCGAACAGACTGTGGCGACTGCGTGTTCTGTCACGACATGGTGAAGTTCGGCGGACTCGGCCGTGCTAAGCAGACCTGCGTTATGCGTCAGTGCTTACAGGTAACTCTAATTTAGTCAATAATGGAACGGAAATGAAAGAGAAAACCAGAGCGTCGTCGGACGACTGAATGGGTTGATCTTCACATAACAGCATAAAATTATGTTGTGATAGGCCCATTTTTCTCTGTTTTATAACATTAAAAAAATGTGCAAATTTTTATAATAAGTTTTTTTTTCTTGTTTCTAGCCAATGCTACCAGTGACAGCTTCTTGCGCTGTGTGCCATCTCGATGGTTGGATGCAAACGCCGGTCGCTCCGCAAGCGAAAGGCAACACAGGTAAACAGTCACAGTCATATTTATTCAATTATCTATGAAATTCAACATCAATCAAAATAGTAGTAGATAGTAGTACAGCTTTTTATGAAAAGGATTTCGGGTAGTAAGAGCTATAACTATTTATAGTTCTGCCGCCAAGCAACGACGGTGTTTACAAACGAACTCATTGCTTTATTTCCTTTAGTTAGACCACTGCTGCCATTCCGGTGTTAATTGAGCCCTACGCTAAAGGTGCGATTCCACGGAAGCGGCAGTGATAGTCAAGGTGGCGGCGGTGGCGGCATGTGCTTAAAGTGTTTAAAGTTACCCGTCTACCGTCTGTTGCGGAACTCGACTTTTATCATGCCAATAGTTGACGTAGGTACTCGATGTTGACATTCACAGTTTAATTAAATTTTTATTTATTCACGACAGCATACAATTATTCGCAGATCTTACTGTAAACAAAATTAGAACTTAACTACTCATACTCTGTTTTCTAATTGTAATCAATCCCGCTGTGAAAACAAAAGGCGCCAAAACAATAACAGGACAATCATCACAAAAGCAATAATTATATCAATCCTCATATCCTAGGTCGCAGCGGCCCATCAGCTCTCCGCGAGTGCTCAGTATGCTACAGCATCACTCACCCAGCCTGTGTGCCGCCCGGCGGACAGATCAACGAGGATCTGCCCAACTCGTGGGAGTGTCCCGCTTGCACCAACCTGGGGCTCAACCATGACTACAAGGTAAAGGTACATATCTGATTATACTCTTAGTACGCGCCAATAAGTGATGGGGCATCACGAAAGTTGATTGCAGATTAATCGGTCCATAGTGTATGCCCCACTCGCAAAGAAAATAAATAAATAAATAATGCTGGACAATCCCCACAGAATCATCTAGCCCCAAACTATGAGAGCTTGTGTTATGGGTACTAGATGACTGATATACATAATATAATACGTTACACAGATATATATATTTTTATTATACATAGAAACGACCATAACACCCGGAACAAATATTTGTAGATCGTACAAACATTTGCCCCAAGGCGGGAATCGAACCCGCAACCTCCTGCGCCGCTGGCGGACTTTCGCCCGCCGCGCCACATCGGTCGTCAAAATAATTGAATCAGTTGAATTTTGACTTTACTTGTACAGAAATTGTGTCCAAATGATCAAAAGTATAAATCAATTGGGTAATAGGATTCCAGTTTTCACAAAAGCACAGGAGATTTTGCTAAAATGTCGTTATGTACTGGTCTATAAATGTCATCGATCGACCGCTTACAGCGTCACGCCGCGTCACGATACTTATTATAGAGATGTACTGTTGTGGTCTCTTTCCCACGCTGACGTAGGCGTGTGGACCTCGTAGGCGCCATTCAAACTTTTCTGCCGCATCTCTAGTTGTTTCGGCCCATTGCAGCGTCGTATCTAGCGTCAGTACAAAATCGCAAAATTTGACAAAGAAAGTCTACCGTTGTGAACGAGACGTCGTCGTTCGCTGCTGAGATGTGCTGACCTCTGACGCTGTGCCTGGCGTTCAAACGTCGATCGGAACATTAACGCTAAAGTCGGACGTCACGTATAGCATTTAAGGCTAAACGAGTCGTTCATCTTTCCATACAAACGTGGAAGGGTAACTACTACGCTGTTTGATGTTGACCATCCAAAACTAAGGATAGTATCAATTTATCTCGTCCTTATCTATGCCTGTAGTACATACCCGAAACCGTAAAATAGTATAAATAAAAAAGATGCAAGCTTCTAAAATTTCATATTTCAACACCGATTTTAGCCCAACATTGGGCGAAAATAAATAACATACGGAGAAAGAAAACTCTAATATAAAGCCCGTACCGACATAGTTTGGTTATTCAAAAGTTGAAATAAATATATTTTGAAAAGATACTCTGAATAGTTTTTCTATAATAACCCTTGTGCTACAAGTCTATTCTCATTTTTTTACGCGGCCGTTTTACGAATAAATCTATGCCACGCTCACTGATGAGTTGGACCGGACGACTTGTGCAGCCTTAATAGGAGACCGTAACCTTAGTAATGTGACGCTAATATGACGCTACGTAATATTTACACATCATTGCTTTGATAAGAACTGATTGCAATTTCGGCAGTACCAATAATGTTTTAGTCGTAAGATGAAAATTTTCATATGAGAGTATTCTTGCAAAGAGATAAATCATGTTTCATTCCTATTTCAGCCTCGGCACTTTCGTGCTCGTCAAAAGTCATCCGATCTCAGGCGCTTCAGTGTTGGTTCTGATGCAAGCCAGATTAGCAATATGGTAAGTCATTTACATTTTCTTCAGAATACATTGAAATATTGATAAAGTGTTTAGTGAAAAAAATACCTCAATATTCCCATGGATTGACTTAATTTTCTTGTCCCCAGAACCGACATCCACCGGCAATGATAAAATCTGAAGCGGGATCTGACAATGAAAGCAAAAATGAAATGGTCAATGGAGGTAAGTCTACTTTTAACTAAGATTGACGACCTCATTGGCTAAAGTCCTCCTTCGACGCAAAATTTGGATGACTGCCACGGTCCACAGATACTTGTGGGTCTGGTTTTTATGTATTTATAAATATTATTTATTACCTAAATGGGCGCCTTCCACTGTGTCGTAACCATAAATAATCGTGGGACGGCTAGCGTCCCTAGCTGTTCCCATTATAACGACTGTTTGTCGTCATTGTGTCGTCGCAATTTTAGATCGTTGAACGACTATCGTATCCAGTTGTTCCGTTCCCATTGAATCGTGACAACATTTTACGGTTCACGGCAGTCACCTTGTCGTTTGCACATCACAACAACGCCACAATATGAATCGTGACGTTTTTTTACCGTTTTACGACTGTTGTGTTAGGTGTTCTCATTATAACGACAATCTATCGTCACAACAAATAATGTCGTGGACAACAGTTCGTGTCGTCATATTATGTGAACACCTCGATTTAAATATACAAGCAACGATGCTTTAAACTGCTAAGAATTAGCAAGCTGAAGTGGCAGTGGGCCGGCCATATCTCGCGAAGAACCGACAACCGCTGGGGTAAACGTGTTCTTGAGTGGAGACCACGACTCGGCAAACGTAGTGTAGGACGCCCTCCGGCCAGGTGGGATGACGATCTGCTAAAGACAGCAGGCAGATGCTGGATGCGGCAAGCTGAAGACAGGGCGCTATGGCGCTCATTAGGGGAGGCCTATGTCCAGCAGTGGACTAGTAGGCTGATGATGATGATGCTTTAAACAGCACGACTTTCTGTCTTCACGACACACTGGAAACGCGCCCTCACACAAGCTCTGCAAGCAAGCATTTTGGGGCGAGATGATGTTGATATCTAATAGGGTAAAAAACTTATTATTCTATTTAGTCCGTCAGTTAGATTATCAGAAGATATGGGACACAATTTATTCTTTTGTCAATAAAACAAAAAATGACAAAAATAAAGCGTGTTAAAGTTTGGGAGTGGGTGCTAGTGACGTCACACCTTGCTAAAAAGTGTCGCAAGGTGTGATGTCATGCGAACTTTAATGGCTATATCTCCATCATTTTTTGTTTTATCGGTAAAAGATAAAATAAGTTATAAATATCTTCTGATAATCTAACTGCCGGACCAATTAGAATTTTGTTGTACCCTAGCCTATTGTGAAAAAGTCACAGCATCTCTAAAAAGATGCCCCTTTCAGATTTAAAACGCGAAGACCAAGGAGAGGGTACTTGGGAAGTGCCAGTAAAAAGGCGCCGCTCCAGCGAAACCGAGGAGTCTACCAAGAACCAGTCACTTAGAACCAATCTCGGTCAGCAACTGGCTAATAACTCCACCAGGGTATGTTCGTCGGTATGTTTCTTACTGTATTTTATCATGATTTCATTCATCATGATGATCATTGAAGCGGCATGAGATCCACCGCCTGACTCTTATTTTGTTGAAGTCACAACAGAAAGGAAGTCATTGAACTGAATTTAGTTATGTACTTTTGTTTATCAGCTCAATTTCCTAAATACTATAGATCTCGAGTTACAAATACATATATCCCAGGCGAATTAACATGGCACGTGTGGCTCCGAACTCGATACTTCCCCCGCTGCTCAGCGCGGTGCCCCGCTTTATCGTTTTTCGAGCTATTATCTTGCTGTTATTTGTTATTTATTGATTTTATTTCTAACCAGGTCCCATGTTAAATTGCCCGGGTTATGTGTAGGGTACATAATCTAAAAGTGTTGAAAGTTTTGAATTCCGTGCAATAACAAGTTTTATAATATCGGTCAGCTAAATAATGAACCAACATTATCATCACGAAACCACAACACAACCACTTTCACTATTCAATCATTGTATTTTACATTATATCTTTATATGACATATCTTCTTTTCCAGCCCTTCAAAAGGCCACTATACCCGGTGCGACCAGCGCCACTCATCAACCCGCCGCCCTCTCAAGGCGGCTCCATGTGGCTCGACAAACCTGTGATGATGCACGTGTTCAGCAAACTGACCCCGTCTGAGCTAGCCACCTGCTCGCTCGTCTGCAAAGCCTGGTCCGAATACTCGGTAAGGAAAAGGAACCTTGTCGTCTATGGAATAGAGTTGTTTTTAAATTATTGTGAAATAGGCTGTTGGAAGGGCCTTATTTACGGCGTACAGGCAGCTGGAAAGTAAATGAACAGGCTGAAAAATTACTCTTGATTTGTATATGGTGAACCCACGTCAAATGATATCTCTGCAAACTAGGTTCAAGAGGTTCTATCTTTCTAAAGTTCATCAACAGCTAAGAATAGGACTCCATTGAATGGATTTACCTCATAATTGCAGGTTGATCCCAGTCTATGGCGCAGCATGTCATTCGTTCAGATCAAAGTGTCTGCGGCGCAGCTGGCCGGCATCGCGCGTCGCCAGCCTGTGTCGCTGGGGCTCGAGTGGTGCCATCTTGCACGGAGGCAACTTACCTGGTACGTAATGTAGCATAGCTAGATACAGTGCGACCGCGATCTTCGTGGATCAAGAATAAAAGAATCAGGGTATGCTGCTTTGTATGCCTAGAGTAATTTGAGAGTGGCACAGCATGTCACTATGTACTACGCGGCTTGCTTTGCTCGCTACTCTGTGTGAGGGAGTGCGGCAAGCGAACAACTGTTTAATAAAATTAAATCTTGTCTTGACTGTGGCGCCCCACAGGCAAGACGGCATTGAAGGTGAAGCTAGTCCTACAACCCACGTTTTGACTGTACGGAAAAGTTATGGGAGTCGTAACACGATTGACAAAACTTGACTCGATACAAATAAATCGAAAAATTTCATCTTCAGATACTTCCACGGAAAAAGCAGTCTCATTTGCTAGTTATTTATCATATTTAATGAAATTTCGTCTACGTGTTCCCTAATAAATACTTAAGACGATTATAGTTTTATTTTATTCCGAAGGAGTATTATTTTAGAGCATAAAACAAATTTATAAATAACGAACAGTGAAATTGCGCGCGGGCCGGCTATTTTCAGCTCTCGCCTTCCTTTCTCGCCTTCCCCTCGCGACGTTCACTCGTCCTTGTCTCGCAAAACCGATCCCACTTCGCCTTAAGGCGTCAACCCCGTCTACACCTACAGAAAGGCTGAAACAGGTAAGCCATCTTAAGTCCTGCTCTGGTTATTCAGGGAGATGGCTGGTTAGATGCAGGATGTCAGTGCAGATCTTATTTGTATTAGGCAGATATGATCTTGCTCATTCATTGACTTACAGCAAATCGTTTTGATAAAAGCTTAATTTATGCAATTAATGAGTTATGTGTGTGCAAAAAGACTAGATAATTTCAAGATTTGCAAGATAGATCACACAAATAAAACACGTCCTAATAGTCTAATACCATCGGTTTGTTCACAGGCTGCTCTGCCGCCTCCCAACACTCCGCTGCCTGTCTCTCGCCGGTTCCCCAGCCGAGGCCGCACTTGCCCTTCGCTCTACATCCTGCCCGCCTCTAACGTCTCTCGACCTATCATTCACGCGAGGCCTAGACGATGCTAAGCTCCGAGGGATCCTCGCTCCACCGGAGAACTCTCGGCCGGGCGGCGGCGCGCGCACGGGCGCCGAGCCCTCGCGCCTCGCCAACTTGACTGTGCTGCGGCTGCCGGGCACTGACGTCACCGATGTCGCTATGAGATACGTCGTGCAGGTTAGTTGTAGTCTCGCGACGGCTAGACGCGAGGGCTAGACGACGCCATTGGAATAAGAAATCGGGAAGATTGTATCAGGGACACAGCCGCAGTAGAGTACGTGAAATGTCCTGTGCGTGCTAGAAAGCTACACAAAGCGGTTCGCTTCGCTCGCTGGGTGTGCGGCCTTGGGAAATGCGCACGCATATCGTACTGCCACGGGGAAACAGTACGATCATGTGGGACTTTAACACCACTAAAACCCTAAGGGTGTGCGGCCTGGCACTCCCTCAGCTAAAAGTCCTTGGTTTCTCTAATAAGGTTTTGTTAGCCTCTGCTATAACCAATCTTACCATTCGACAGGCGTTACCGCGACTGAACGAGCTAGACGCCTCCTCGTGCGCACGAGTGACGGACGCGGGCGCGGCGCAGCTGGCGCACCACACGCTGCAGAGGCTCTCGCTCGCCGGTTGTCGCCTGCTGACCGAGGCCGCGCTGGACCATCTCACTAGGTGCCCCAACCTCGTCCGGTGAGTTCACAATTTATGTACTTATCCTGGATGTTTTACGTTACGTTCTGTGGACGAGTGAACGAGTTTTTTCCAGACAATGATTTGAAGATATGGTAGCCAAGATCAAGCTTAAGTTGTTCGAAATACCATATTCAATGTCAATTTCATAAATTGAAAATTGATTTGGTACAGTTTCTATTGTAAGTTTTATCCTAGAATGCACAATCTTACATATGAAGCTAGGACGGATCAAAACTTACGAAATATAGTATAGCCGATGGTAAAATCTAGTCGTCCGTATAGCCGATAATCAAATCTAACCGCTATAGTAAATTAGTGTGATTTTCCTAAAATATCTCTAGGCCTGAGTAACGGCGCATCGCGGGCTTGGAATACTCTCACTCGACTCAAGATCAAACTTATCGAGTATTTGTTACGTGATGATGTGCCGTCACTCAGAATAATAATGCCTGCCAAAATAAATAGATGCCTTTCTGTATACAACTAAGGTCAACTAAGGTAGGATTTCGATCTCAAACTTGCAAACTGACAAGATCCATCTCTCCCACAGACTGGATCTCCGACATGTGCCCCTCGTCTCCACACAAGCCGTGATCAAATTCGCAGCCAAATCCAAGCACAATCTGCACGTGAAGGACGTGAAGCTAGTCGAGCTACGAAACACTTGATCGCCGGAGTGAGCGCATCACACAAGGCCTTGTTTTGTTCACGACAGAAGTCGATTGTATTCTACAGGGTGCCACGAAACATGCCGATAGGGGGTGATTCTGAACCCCGAAGGGATCAACTTGTGAATAACGATTTTTCAAATTTCGTTTATTTTAATTAAGTGGTTTTTTCTTCTTATTCGTGTTATTTACACGCACTTTTGCATAATTTAACATTGTATCTCGCTTGTTTTTCAGCAAAACAAGTGTTTTGTAATAAAATTATTACAAAAAAATATTAAAACAATAATAACGTAAGAATACCTAATATTGCTAATATGGATCACTTGTACCTGTAGATAGTTTGCAACAGTCTGCAATTAGCTCAATTGTTTCAATTGTAAATACTAGTTCTAATTTATTTCTGTCATTCGATTGTAATTTTCTGTGTCAATAAACTTTAGAATACACGTTAAAAAAACCCTATTCGCGAATATGATGAAGAAAACGTTTAGAATCGCCCCTTTCGGCTTACGGAACATGTGTACTACATGTTTCGTGACACCCTGTATAGGTAGCGGATTGTTTTGTACGCGGATGGTTGAGTGTTGATACATTTTCTATGGCACAAGCTAAATTTGCGTTTCGGAGCTACGATGTCTCCAACAGACCGTATCTGACGTTAGGTAAGTTTCGTTAGGTTGTTTGTGTGTGCAAATGCAAACCTATAAATAGCTGTTTGATACCTGTCCGAAAATTCTTGCAGCA
Organism: Eupithecia subfuscata; assembly: GCA_963564075.1. Lineage (NCBI taxonomy): Eukaryota > Metazoa > Arthropoda > Insecta > Lepidoptera > Geometridae > Eupithecia > Eupithecia subfuscata. Next base: position 8,090,576 of record OY751117.1, on the reverse strand, counting down.
CGACCAAAAAACAACACAACTATAGAGGGTTCTTCTAGCACAATTTAGGTTCGTTGTTAACCCGCTTACATTCATTATGTGTTCCGTTTGGTTTGGGCCGTGAAATTCACAAATCACCGGAATGTTCCGAGAAAAACAGACTTGTTAAAATAATAATGCTGGACAATCCACAAAGCATCATCTAGCTAGCCCAATGTTCACAACGTATGACCTGATTTGGATTTAGTTTCTTATGCAATATGAAAATCAGTACCGTTATCTTGCTAAGCTGGTATTATCAGCTCTGTAGATTAAATAAATAAAAATGCTGGACAATTCACACTGCATTATCTATCCAAGCTAAGCAATTCACACAGCACTATCTATCCAAGCTAAGCAGAGCTTGTGTTATGGTACTAGATAACTGATCAAGACGCTAATCAAGCTCTGCTGTATAATAAAACAAATATCTATCTATAACATCCAGAACACCCTGAACAAATATCTGCAAATCGTACAAACATTTGTCCCGAGGCGGGAATCAAACCCGCGACCTTCTCCGTCGCAGGCGGACATTCGCCCGCTGCGCCACAGAGGTCATCGCTATAGTCTTTTCCTAGTAAAAATCGGTGGGGATTTACATTTTTGTTAAATTAACTTGTGCGTGGAAATGCCAATATTCAACCATCCGTTACAAATACAAACCGCTTTGATAGGAACCCTGTAGGTATATGAAGCTTTCATCAGCCAACACTGGAAGTGGTCGATATAGTCCATATGACCAAGACCCAATGTGTGGTAACCCATCAGATATATAGGGCAATTATCGAAAAGTCTATTTTTCTACAGAGGCCAGGCCCACCTCAGGTCACCGAGCCATAGTAGCTACTATGCTACTATTTCATTATGATCTTGCTCATTGCTTTTCATGCACTCATTGAGTTCTTTTCTACTGGTACTGCTACGAGTGCTTTCAAATGTTTACTTGTTTGTCTAAAAGCTTAAAAATTAATACTTTTACTAAACTTATCACATAAACTTACAACAAGTCTTTAAAATGTCAAAATCAAAATCAAAATCAAAAACTCTTTATTTCCATAAATACAATAAATGTACACTTAGAAAAGGTCAAAATATAAAAGTAAACACTGACACGGAAATAAAGTGATATTTTTGATTTCTGTCGCTTCGATATGTAGACTAAAGTAAAGAAGCAACGAAGAAACCTTTAGCCTGTTGACATGTGTGTCTCGCTGCAACATATCAAACACATGCAATCCAAACCTAGTGTAGATGATGCAAAGACTAACTTGGTACTATTACTCGTGATACGATTTCGAGGTTTAGATTGTAAATTAGGTAATTCTTCGATTTTAGACGATCAAAAATTACACATTTTTCTTTAGTTTCTTGCAGGTGAAAATTAATGAGGCCCCCTGATATTTAGGATTAGGATATTTTTACTTTTAGGAAGATTCCACGTATTTATAATTTATCAATTTATTGTCGTGTCAATGTACGTATACAATATTATACGTGTACAATCAACTGTAAAAGTTATTGCTATCAATTTTATTTGCATGCTGTTGGAATGGTATATATTTTATTTGGATCTTTAAAGCCATTGACATGACAGCGGAGGCTACGCTGACTGAAATTATAACTGGTATATATTTAAGAGTAAAGACATGCCGTCGAACTTGTATTTACATAATTTTGTTCAGTTCAAGAAAACTAACGAGTATTTGGTTAATTTTGTAAAAAAATTGTTGATCATTATCCACCATCATCTTAGCAAATGACTTTTGGAACTCTCTCAAAGGTTCGACCGGTCCAGGGCTCATCATTCAATGTATAATTTTTATAAAATAATAAAATATTCTAACGAGAGTCCTTTTAAATTGATGCTTTTACAAAATTGACCAAGTTTTATCAAATATCAATTTTTGTTATGCACAGGTCTAGGTTGTGCTCCATTCACTTGTATATTTCCACTTGATCATAATTTGTGTATCATATTTATAATCTCTGTAAATATTTTAGTTTAAATTACAATATAAGAAATACCGTTTTAGTTTCATGACATCAAAATTGGTTAGTTCTAGTCGCTGTTAGATTTAAAGACGGCAAAAGTGTGACTGTCTATTGAAAATTAAGTATTAGTTTATATTTAGATCGGAAATGTATGCCAAACAGTGTGATTTTGAGTGACTTTGCGGCCTTTAGATTCTTCTTCGTATCGATAATAGTCAAGATTACATTATTTAATAAGATGTTATAAAAATGTAGCTATGTATGGGCGAGATCTTTCATCGCTAGACAACCTGCATATAAAAATTACAGTTTGTGGCTTTATCATTAAAGACGAGGCATATTTTTATATGTAGGCGCCCTGAATGGTATTAATGTCCATAAGCATAGAATATGTTTAACCGGGTGTTAAAATATTCAAGAGCAGTGACTCTTTGCAGTGTTTTAATTATAAGATGACTCTGGTCACAGCGTGGTTGGACGACCGCCTATAGTTTTTAGTGTAAAAAAAGCATTTTCAATCCAAATAGTGAAACATTCATTGCGAAATCCACGTCAGCAGGCCAAAAACAGCGGTTGTCTAGGGTAGAGAAATTACGTCACATGTCACATCGTCATCGAATGCGCCAAACATTTGAAATTAATTCCTTTATCCTTACTAATATTATAAATACGATAGGAAATCTGCCTATCTATCTGTATGAAACTTGGCAGGGAGGTAAATAGTATCCCGGGGCTACTCCAAAAGTATGTGCGAAGCCGCGCGCAGCAGCTAGTCTTCAATAATTTACGAAATGTGCAGTGCGACCGAAAAGAGTAGAAAATAAATGAGGGCGCTGCTGTCGTTTAGATGGCAACACGAATACTACGCCGCAAACGGTCTTGATTCTTGCGTTTGGCATTTAAATTTTGTTGAAAACGTGGATGTCAATAGGTACAAATCCGACAAAAATAGTAGAAATTAATTATCAAGGAATAAAAATTTACTGTAAACTGGCAACTCTTTATGAATGAAATAAATTAATTTACGATTACAAAAGTAATCTCATAGTATTAATATTATTATCGTAATCATTTAATCTTAAAAATAATAGATATACATTAGCATAACTAGTTTACTAAACCACTTTTTACTAATAAAATATAATAAACAAAATAGGTAGTAAATGTTTTTTGATTGCGCACAAATTCAAATCATCCAATTGTTATAATGTCGTCCTTTTCTTTTTTCTGTAGGAGTTTTGAATTTTCTTTTGATATGCCAGTAGAACCTTGCATCTTCAATCCCTGATACATAACGGATATACTGTACCTAAATACAAATTTAAATTAAACTGAAATGTAACGCAGGACCGATAAGAGTGGCAGATGGGTTGTGAGGTCAACAAATGGCAAAATCGGATGATGATGATTTTGTTTTGGTTTCAAAATATGGAAGTTGACTATACTTTTTCCAATACAAACGGATTTACGGAAATAAACATTAGAAATACCATGAACGCAATTTACAAAAATCAACATAAATATTATTCAGGCAATCAAATTCACAGGTTTAATCGTTTGAGAGAGGCAGATTTTACTATTTAAAGACCATAGAATCAAGTACCTATTTATCAGTGATCTCGGAGGTTGTTTGATAATTGCCTGAAACATCGGGCCATAGCTTTCCCACTTGAAATTCGGCTAAACGACGTATAAAAACTTTATGAGTCACTAGTCTTGGTCCACTGCGATAATTTTGACGTGACAACGTCTTATAAATTGGTTTGCCGGGTGACACTTCAAGAAACTGCGTTACGCGTTACGCTCCGCTCACGTTATGCGCTCACAATGAGAGTCACCACTCAAAGTCGTTGTCACGTAAAACTTTCGCCCGTATACCGACTTTACAGGCAACCATTTTTTTTTTATGTGTGTGTTGTATACACTAAACACACATTACACATAAAAACAGTTATTTTAATTTTTAATACAAGTTTCGTTGAGGTACACATGTGTGTCACATTTTGAACAGATTTGACATTGGTTTCGTGTTGCCAGAGCAAAGGTTTAGTTTAGTTCCATTTTAATTAATTTCTACTCTTTTCGGTCCAGCTGTATGACGATGCGGCGTCATTTTTGTCTATTCTACCCCAGACAACAATCCCTATGCTTGGCCTAATGCTGTTTACATGCATGCTGCATTTTACATAATATGCTGAAATATCAAGATATCAAATAAATAATCCGATAAAACAGTGCTAGGTTATAAGAATTGTGTGCCTATGTGTACAGTGTAGTGTTAATGAAAATCGTTTATATAAATTATACCATTATCTTTGGAGAAATAAAATCATTATTCGCAAGATCGAATGATTGGTTTTAATACGAAATTTTACCTACTTACAATAGGTATAGGTATTATCTAGTTTTTAAGAGGCCTCTATGCGAGATTGTTTGTGTATTGGTAAAGTGAAAAGCTCGCATTTAGGTGGCCGTTGGCGAAAAATGGTGATATTCAAGCCAATGGCTAGCATAAATATAGAGATATTAATGAAAACTTGATAGTAATGATGTATCATTTGGTTACCATAAGTATTTGAAATAAATATTTACAATCAGTTATTCTTTTATTTAATCGTCTACGTCCCCCACGCTCCTTTATTGGTCCCATAGAAAGAATTGGTAGGTGTCTGTAAAGTCTCTGTATTTATTTTAACCCATAGGCTAGGCATGCAATAAATAACGCAACTTATTAGTGGTGCGAACTTCGAATTCAAAAGCCACTAGCGGACTATAACATATCTTTTTTATAGTCTTAGATAACGGTGGATTCATTTTATGTTTGCCTAAATATCGCTAGGTAGGTACTATTTAGTGGTGGCAAATCTTTAACTGACTCAAATGTTCGTCAATGAGAGTACCTACCTACAAGCATCGAATTGTTCCTATCGAGATGTAAGAAAAATTCGGAACGATCGATGTAAGTGAGATTCAGAATTTTACATAAATCTATGGGTACAAGTATTTATTTTCCCTTGTTCGGTTAATAACAGGTATGCCAATGAGTACAAGTCAATGACATAATTTGCTGAACGTTGTCAATGTTCAAAAGCCATAATTACGTTATGCGTCAAAATAAATGCTTTTGTAAGATTGAAAGCTATTTGTGTCAATTGTGTCGTCTAATGCACCCAATTACCTGCAGTTCAGTAGGTAGGTCTAAAAACAAGGTAAATTATATTTCTACATGGACCAACACGCTTGCTTCCCCTCGAGGCGTTGAGATTAGTCGAGAATCCAATTACATTTTCGAGATGTCCCATTTTTCCCTCGCCGCGCCGCGGGTTCAAAGCTCAGGAAAAATTATTTTCTACGCCCCCTCAAGAGATGAAAAATAAACGGCCAGAGACGCAGTAAAACCTATCTACGAGACGGTAGATGTAGATAGATCAACGACTCACTTTATGGAATTTTGTATGAATCTGTGGCAACTCCGGTGGTCTTGTCATCAGAAGCTTTCAGAGATTTTACGAGATAGATTAGATAACTAGTAAGCTGTCCTTAAATTCTACATAGGTACTTCGACGATCTTTTAGCTCAAAGCTAAATAAGCTTGGCTATACCGGAACCGTAGGTGCACGTCGGTACATAAATGGAAAAGTTTCGCAAAAATATCTTACAAGGTAGGTGCTGGCAAATTTGAATAGGTACCTACGATTGTGTGCCCAGTTTTGTACTGATCGGTTGTAAAATACTACCTGTAGAGGAGTACGGACATACTGACTGAAACGCTAATTTTGCTAGACCTGATGCAGAGACGCTTCGCTCACTTCGTTCGCTCGGTCAATTAACGCATTCACTGCCCAGCCTCGGCGGTGCGACCCGCAGGAGCGCGCATGGGGCATCTGCGTCTACCTAGGTATATCGAGAACCTGGTGTTTAAATAAACCTCACTTAAGATTTATGACGTTATAGACTGTAAATTGTAACAACTTTGTATTTAATAAAATTAAAATAAATATCTAAATCTATCTATACTATCACAATATTCAGTTCCTTCCTATCGAGTGACACAGTGGTAAAAGGAAAATTCGAGATAAATTAGCGGAGGGAGATGGGAGTTCAGATTTTATAACGCGTGCGAGTGAGGTAGCTAATTTCTGCCCGGGTCTCGTCAAGTGCGTCTTTTTCCTGGTTTTCTATTTTTAAAGATGTCGGCTATAATTTGAAATGTGGTTAGGTTGGGGTGCTAAGTTTGCTTGGAGGTAAGTAAATAGCTTGCTGTAACATTATTAGACCCCTACAATTCAGCCTAGCTTTACCGCGTAAGGTAAAGACCGATCAGGGCACATTAATTGTGTCTGTCAAAAAAATTGGTTGTCTGTAAAGTCGGTTAACTGACGATAGTTGAACGTGACAACGTCTTAAGAAAATACTGATGGAATGGGAGCATTTGATACTCGATCAAAACATGTAAATGTACTATAGTATAGCAGCTGTCCACGCAGACGTATCGCTCACTCAAGTAGGAGAGAGATGGATGTCGAGCGCTCTCGCTTGCACTTCAAGCCTTACATGGAACGCCTCAGAGCGAGGGAACGCCTCAGAGCGAGGTAACGCCGCATGACGTCATGCGTGCAGCCGGCTCTATCGAATTATAAGACGTTGTCACGTCAAAAATATTTACTCGTTAAAAAAAAAGTAAAAACTGACCCTTAGTTTTACACTGTGTTTTAGTTTAGAGTCAAAAATATGAATCCCTCGGGAACAAAATTTATATGTGACCACCTCGGGGTTATTCTCTGTAAAATCATCATCATCATCAGCCTATATTAGTCCACTGCTGGGCATAGGCCTCCCCTAATGAGCGCCATAGCGCCCTGTCTTCAGCTTGCCGCATCCAGCATCTGCCTGCAGTCTTTCGCAGATCGTCAACCTGGCCGGAGGGCGTCCTACACTGCGTTTGCCGAGTCGTGGTCTCCACTCTGTAAAATAGCTAAAAATTTCTGAATCGGTCCAAAATTGACTGAAAAATAGACGAACTTATGTACTTACACAAAAACTTAGCTAGGTACTTATGTAACATACACTAAAGGTACACGTACTCGTACCTTAGAATATAGGTAGGTACGTAAAAAATGAGTTTTTACTATCTTTAGGTTCCACATGTATGATTTAGATAGCAAATAAGAAGATTTGCGAACATTGTAAAATGGATTACAATGTTCGCTTAAAAATCCTCGCCTATGAATCTTTGCTGAAACAAACTTTGAATCAACAGGCTACTATTGACTCATATCATATTTGGCGCAATAAATAAATATTTTCTGTAGTATTTGACTTAATAAATCAATATTTATAGATTTCTGATATTACAAGTGTAAGATAACTACATATTTTCAATGTAAAAATTGTTTTTTTTTTATTTTGAACTTTGAAAACTCTATTGGTCATGTTGTGACGTCATAGGCCTTTAAGCTGTCATGTCGGATCTTAAACTACAATGTCGAATACGTGTGGAATAGTCACCATCTGAATTTAAGTGCCTACCTATAGTTCAAATCTAACGTATATTTATTTTTGGTTTTTCCTAACTTAAGACCGCAGGCCTACATCACAGTAACATGTATTACTTACAGAAGGGTGGAGTGCAGGTTCGTTACCCGGTTCACTGGGCCGTAATAACTTCAGGGAATACAGGGCCCACACCTACTAACACCCTGTAGGGATGTACGGGGGATGATGGTACGACACTTTTTTTCAAAATAACAAATAACAGGTTCTTCGTCGCTTCTTTACATATCGAAGCGACAGAAATCAAAAATATCACTTTATTTCCGTGTCAGTGTTTACTTTTATATTTTGACCTTTTCTTAGTGTACATTTATTGCATTTATGGAAATAAAGAGTTATTGATTTTGATTTTTTGATTTTTTGGCGAACTATTACGAAAAATTACAGTTGCTAAAAATCATAACACGTACGTATGAAATGCTTCTATTAACCACTATTATATTGTTTTTTGTTTCCGTCTATTTATGAAATAATATAAAAAGATTCTCGCTTTATGGACTTGTGTAGGTATGTAAACTGTGAACAGGTATGTGCTTTGTCTGAAATAAATAATTTCATTTGATACACATCTGGACCTGGAATAAAATAATGGATACTTTTATTCTAAAAATGCGTGCGAAGCCGCGGGCAGACGATAGTAACACATACTAGGTACTTTGTAATCTAATCTTTGTAAGACTTCTGTTTTTGGTCACCATGGTGGCAAAAAAGAGCAACTTCGCATCTCTGCCTACACTATATACAAACTAAAAAATTTATAGAGGCATTAAAAAAATTATGATAGGTATCACAAAATTGCCCAACGTAATTTTTGGAATTTCCATTCTTCGACGTAATAATAAGATAAAATATGTGGCGGCGCTAGTGTTCGGGGAGGAGGAGCCGAAATACTTCTAAATGTTACACGCACTTAGTTAAAGCCTGTAACACTCGGAAATATCGTTCCCTACCCTACCTGATCAATAGTGATTATCTATCAATAAAACTAAGTATTTTACTATAAGTTTTGTATTAAAATTGTGATTTAAAGTGGCCAATGATCGTCTAGTTAGCGGTAGGACTCATACATTGTGATGTAGTAACTCAGATTCTTTTAGAAGCTTAAGACAAATGAAATAAACGTTAAAACTACTTAAGTTATCGATTCTTCAATTCTGGTACAGTAGTATAGCACCCCTCTTTCATGGTCGACTCAAACCATGATACACCCAAGCTCTGAAACAACTAAAATTACATAGTAAGCGATGAACCTATAATATCTTGGCATTGTGACTTTGTTTGGTTATTCTGCCTCTCCTATGCGGAAACCGGAGAACTTTGCTTTATCCCGTATAGGTATAAGCCAAATTTATCTGGTAGATGCCCCACTGCGATGTTTATCTTTTCATCTCCTCGGGGAAAGTCGAAAACAGACGGTTCTCGCCCTTCCCTTACTCAGTGATAACCAGACATTTAAAAGCAAAGCGTATGTAAATCGCTAACTCAGGAGAGTTTGATGGGGAATGATCTCAAGCGATCCAAATACATCCTACCTCGCTAAAACCCTAGCCTACCTAATCCTATACCTAGTCCACGCGGGGAGTCCTAAGGAGTAAACGTGTGGAACCACATTCCAGTCCAACCGTAGGTCAAAACAATAGATTTAATAAACAGGTTATTTCAGGGCATTACAACACAGGAAGTTCACCAACACACCCAGGAGCATTGCAGCATCAACAGAGTGTGTTTAATAAATATAATAATAAATTAGAACAGTCGGCTCTGGAATGCAACACCATTCGTCTTCAATACGGAGAAATATTAGAAATGAAAAGTGTGGGTTTACGTAACCTGAATCTGATTGATAGAAATTTGTATTCCATTCCTAGAATTCCTCCCTGGTCTCGCTCGATGGCTGAGCCGACCTAGCTTCCCGTCTGTATCTCACGATTCCCACTATTCCTGTAAAACCTAGAAAAAACCCCAAATTTTCACTTCACTTCAAAACTTCCGATCTCTTCCCACTGACATCCCTGTACCAACTATCAAGAAGCCCATTTGTTTTCCTAGAATACTCAAAATTTCAAATCTGTCTTGCGGAACATGATTTAAAAAGGCTGCTATACTTCCAGCAAGGCGTTTGAACTCATTTACAACTCAGAATATATTTTTAGTGTTATAAGCTACCTATATCAAAATGTGTTAATTATTTCTATATTTGCAAATTAAACGAACCAGCATAAACTGGACCGTTACAAGCCCATATTTATATGAAAATTTTTGTTCTGTGCTTTGGTGGTGCGCCTTTCATCTGCGACAACCTTATCGCACCCTCTCCAGCCGTGCGTACCACACGATGTTTCAACTACATCTATCATCTCGGGACACATGTGCCGATTACAGACTCACCTCTGTCGTGTGATCATAATTCATTGGCGTGCGGTTGCTTTACGACAGGGCAAAGGTCATGGCGAGGACTTTTCGGTTTTTGTTGTGTCCAGTCTGGTACCTACGGTAGTACACTAAAGCTCATAGAACATATATCCAGCGTCACTACATCACATAATACTACTCGTAGTCTTTAGATAGGTATATTTTAGAATGACATTATGGGCGGCTTACCGCAAACTTCAAGCGAGTGGCTCTTGAGCTGTCGGATAACAGATGCCGTCAATATAAAATCTGTCTAATACTTATTACGAGTTAGACCCTTAAATCACACTGGCGATTTGCAAGCGATTTCAAAGCGAGGAGTTGTCGCTTCGCGGCGTGCTCGCAGTGCAATCGATAAGGCTCTTATCACACTGGCGATATAAGCGCATATTGAATGCACATTTTTGTGCTATGCGGCTGTGGTGCAGTCCAAATCTGAGACTACCTTTAGGTCTGTGCGTGCAATTTAGCACTTTATAAAACGCTGTGAGTCAAATTCTAATTTTAGTAGACTAACAAGGATACCTATGCTGGTTTTCGGTAGGTATGAAGTGTTGTGTGTCGCCGTGTGGGCTTGGAACTTGCACCACCCCAACTCTTCCCGCTGGTGTCGTAAGAGGCGACTAAGGGACATCCACTGGGGGCGGGCAGCAGCGCCCCCTGCAGAACAATTCAACCACCGACCTGCGATCCCTAACCCGTGTGGGGATTTTGGTCACTACCCCCCACAAGGTATAATCCAAAAAGTTTATCAGGGGGAGGCCTGCGTCCAGCAGTGGACCAATATAGGCTATTGAGGTGAGGTGAGGTGAGGTGAAGTGTTGTGTGGCAGAGTAGCTCCTTAGCTATCAAGTGCCGATTTAAATTAGTTTTATTTGGTTAAAATGGCGACGTCATCAATAATCTTTTTAACGCTTTCACAGCCCAGCACGGCAGTGCGACCCGCAGGGGCGCGTCGTCGGTGCTCCACGGATCTGTAGATGGATACAATACATTTCAATACAAAAACTCTATTGCTCACCAAATAAAATAATACAGAAACATAGGGCAGGAAAAACATTACAGATTTCGTTGTACAATGAGCAGCCTTACCACTGTGAGCGATCTTGTCCAGGCAATTAGACATTGCGTCGTGGGCAACGAAAGTCTTCGTTTAACTCTTTGATAAATATCAGTGCAGTCGTTCAAATGCCATGCTGATTCAAATTAAAATCGAAGGTTTACGGATTTTTGTGAAATTAGTCTACAAATCTAAAACTTTAACCCTAACTTTACCCACTTACGTCCCTCAAACTTCAGTGTGTCTGGTAGACGTGCCGTGACGCATCACGCGATGGTTAACCCTGTAACCGCTGGTTCTAGCGCCGACACGTGTCTACCGGCTGACACTGCTTGCTGCCGCCAAGACGGCAGGGTTGCGGTTAAGTATGGTCAGCAGAAACGGGGGTTAGGGAAAGTGCGATACCTAAAAAGGGTTAAAATAATATCTACCTATCCCGTAAGTTCATATAAATTAGCGTGTAACAAACAGTTTTTATTTCTAAATTTATACCAATTTGTATCTCTTCCAACAACTCGCAATCTTCAGTGTCCTAACGCATACTTACGCAACATAGAGGTCGTGAATTAAAGTTTTAATCGGCAAACTATTCTAAACCAATTGAGTACCTACCTACATAAAGGAACATACTATACTTGAGGAAAGTAACTCGCAAACAAATATTCCAAATCGCCCAAAGCTGTGATCGTCTATCTCTTTCAATCATTAAACGCGTGTACAGGTTTCGACGTATCAGTCGAGCGAGTCCTTTGTCCGTGGTGAGAGCGTTTTGTTTTGTCACTGAGAGATAACTTTCTCAGTTACTCAAATATTAAGTATTGCAACAAGTATAACCTTTATGTTGATAAACTTTTCAAGGTTTCTCCAGTAGGTGCATTATCATAGCACTTCCATCGGACTCTAGCGCCGTTGACTTCATTAACCCGGCGAGCATGTGGTCAAAAAAGTTTCATTAGGTATGTGGCAGGGTATGCCCTACCCAGACTATAATGCACTCTTTTGTAGGGTTTTGTTTGGAAATATTTATTTTCAAGCTTAGGGTTGTTGAAATAAACTATTTTTAATGAAGTTAAGAAATAAAAGTCAATTTCAATTAGACAAATAAAGTTTTTATTTATACAAAGAAAAAATCAACGAAATTACAAGAAAAATATAGGAACTTTTGAAAAGTTGACTAAACAAACAAAATAACGTTTTATTGTTAACAAATTTTTCTTAAAAATTATAAAACAATGTAACCTTAAATAAAAAAACTATAAATAACTCTTCTCTAATTCTTACCATATATTCTCTTATTCTATTCTAATAACTACGTTAAGTGTGTGGCAGGGTATAACTTACCCGAGACAGCTTGTCGCACGTATAACTCACCCAGCGCCTCGTGCTGCACTAAGATCACGCCACTATACCCTCCCCCACTTTCCTCACCCAGCTACTCAGCGCGCTAGAGTTGAAACTTTGATATTTTACGAAATATCGATAGTTTTATGACACCTTGGGTATGACATACCCTGCCACATGCTCGCCGGGTTAACGGCGCTAGAGTCCGATGGAAGTGATAGTTTTTCGACTCCTTCGTCACTTGACCTCGTCACAGATATTATAATACTATATACTAACCTCGTGGTGTAATTGGTAAGCACATTTCCGTACTGAGGGAAGGATACGGGTTGAAGTCTCCTCGAAATCGAAAAATTTGTGGGATATCAATTGATTTTCTTAGAAACTATCAAAAATTGCGACTTGAGACCTACTTAAATCTGATTAGTACCTATTTGAAAACTATCAAAGATAGTAACTCTTATTAGTTCAAATAATGCTTCATCACACATCACAATGCGAAAGTTTGGATGGATAGATGGATGGATGTTTGTTACGTCTTCACACCAAAACTACTGAAAAGATTGAGCTAAAATTTTGCATTGATGTTGCTCCAAGCCTGGAATCAAACATAAGTTACTTTTTTTCCCATAAATCAGTTCCCATGGAATAGAAATTACCTTTGAACGTTTTCAAAGAAAGAGGGCGAAGCTTTAATATAAGTATTTGGATTTAGAGTTCGAAACATATACAATCTCTTTACAAATGTTTTTCAGCTAGTTCTTTGCTGTCGCTACCAAAGTAGTCTGATTGGCGTGCATGCGACGCTCTCACGCACCACTCCGTCTGGTAATCACGAGGTGGCTTCCGAGAACGGAACCTGCTGGAGGCATTTGTTTTTCTATAATATACTTACCTTATCTAGGTAGGTTTATCTATAGAAATAATCTAGGTATATAACAATAAATTGAAATCTGTATCAAAGATGCTACGGCGTAGCAAAGATCTACGACTATGCCTAAAGCAGCTACTTCTTACCCGACTGTGCAAGGATCTTTTTTGGAGATGTTCTCTATGCACTTTATTTATCTAGGTAAAGTACAAGGGGTAGTTATGTAATTCTGTAAATCTTTTTTCTGTTTTTCGTACTGTATAAAATAATTGTTCGGTTTTCTTTCGTTAGTTGCACCAAGAATACAATTTAATTCCGTGCTAGGAAATATCCACGTCGCCGCAGTCATAAAAGTAGGTAATTCTTACGTAAGTACTCGTGTAATATATTTAAGTTACTTATTTAATAATAATGATAAATAAATAATGCTGGACAATTCACACAGCGTTATCTAGCCCCAAGCTAAGCAAGCTTGTGTTATGGGTGTTAGATAACTGACATACTTAATAACACTACATAGATAGATATTTTTTATTATACATAGAAACATCCAGAGCACCCGGAACAAATATCTGGAGTTCTTACAAACATTGGTCCTGAGGCGGAAATCGAACCCGCAACCTCCTGTGTCGCAGGCGGACCTTCGCCCGCCGCGCCACAGACATCGTCAAAATATATGGATTTTACGTGAACTTTTTATTTATTTATTTATTTATGGACTCCCAACAGAAAAATCACATCACAAACAGAATAACATAAATAAAGTAGTTTAGTTGAATATGCCTGCGTAATTGTATTTGTTATGCAGCGATGTGGCTGTTGTTGTCGTTCCTCACGTCACGAAAACTTTTCTTTCAACTTTCTTGTAGTTTTGTGTGGTGTTCGGTGAACAAAAGCTGTGACCAAGTGGTTACCAAGATGAAGCTTTGTGACGTCCGATCACGTTGGTTTGACGACATAATAAGAGCCATTCGGCACGTGACGTGGACACACAACAGAATCAGGAGGGCTGGAAGGCAAAGCTTAGTAAGAGAGGTTTGTCCACCTGTGGGCTAAAGATGGTCGATTCAAAGATATTTATTGCATCAAACATGGTTTCGAGGTGGAATGCACTCATGTCTCACTATATTTTAGCATGCAATAATTATAACTAATTAGGTAGGTACTTATGATCTAGCATTTAAAAAGTCAGCTATATCAGCCACCTACACAATTTGGTTTGAATAAAATAATGATTCTACACAATTTGGTTTGAATAAATAATGATTCAATAATTTAATGTCATTTGGTATCCTAGTATATTTTTACACATAGAGTCAAACAACGATTATATGATGCGTATTGCGGGGCTACCATATAAAATACACTGACAGTATATAATTTTTCGAAAATTCGAAAAACACTGTGATTAGAAAAAGCTATATTGTGGAACCGGTGGCATGCAGAAAAGTTTGCAATTGACGCATTCTAGGAGTAGATAGAGTACCTAATTAACTATAGTTAGTTAGGTAAGGTACTCTATGTATTACAATGCGTCATAGTCCTATCCGGTTCTATAGTCCTCCGGCTAGTCTCAACAGAGATAGGCATATCATAGTGCACAAGTGTACCTAACAATAGTACTTAGTTGATTGTAGGTACCTATGCCTTTTCTATGATTTTGCCCCTTAAGGCAGGTATGAGATCAAGGCAAAAAATCGTTTATCAGGGGAGGCCTGCGACCAATACAGGCTGTTGAGGTTAAGGCAGATATAATAAAATAACCCAAAAGCGCTAGGTAAAATCTATCACGTTCCCTGTTTTAAAATAAATGAGCAAACAAAGGAGTCTGCAAACACTTGGTCGGCGCTCGAATAAATCATCGAGATCGGGGCCCGATCCCCCGGGACTGAGGAGGTTGGAAGGGGTTCCATGGAGGCGGCATTATCGTCTGTAGCTCATACCGGAACCAACACTTGCCGAGATACCCCAAGACAGGCCAAGCACGAGGGAAGGTATTCATAATTAATTATTTATCGCACAATTTATAAATAAAAACTTTAACAAGAAAAAGTGGCAAAGGCGAGTTTAATCCTAAAAAGTGTTCTCTTCCAGCATACCTTATTAGGCGAGAGAAACAAAGTTGTAAAAGTGTTTAGGTACACGTGCTTAAACACAAGATTTAATGTTAACCTATTTATTAAATAGACTACTAAATAATATTATAAAACACATAAATGAGTATAACCTAACACATACTATAATAATTAAATACGCTATATATATTGTATTGTATTGTATTGTCCTATCTCGGCCACTGTTCAACTGACGACAAGGTAGAGGTACCCATCGTACACTCTACCTACATGGCTCGTTGTGAGGCCGAGGGTCCGAGACATTCTACGAGACTTTTTTGTTATTATAGTGCGTAAGCGTAACCCCGCACTCAGGGTAATTTCTAAGAAATCAAATAATATCGCAAAAATTTTCGACTTCGATGGGACTTGAACCCGCATCCTTCCCTCAGTACGGGAATGTGCTAACCAACTACACCACGAGGTCAAGTGACGTAGGAGTCGAAAATCTTTGGGACTTCCTGCGGACTCTAGCGCCGTTAACTCCACCTACAGGGGAAACATTGAAGTTTATCCAATCCTGTTCGATGACTAAAGTTACCTTACATTTAGTTCGTTTGATGAGAGGTGTCGCGTTGCTCAATTCTAAGTTTTTTGTTATTATAGTGCTCAACCCCACACTCAGGGTAATTTCTAAGAAATCAAATTTTATCGCAAAAACTTTCGAAACTTTTTACGATATTATTTGATTTCTTAGATTCTACGAGACGTCTCGGCGAGAGAGACTACTGCCGCTATCAAAAGTTTTCCCTAATTATAGTGTGTTAGCCTCTACCAAATTGCATAACGTACCTACGTACTTTAGATCACTTTTTATTTAGATTGATAGGATAGTATTAAGACTTTCTAGAATCTAGTAACTAACCATTTCTAGGACTTAAGAGATTACCTTAAAAACCTTAAAAATATATACCTTTTGACAGTATTTTTCAGAATAATAAATGCTACTCTAATTTTTTTCCTACTACACAGTTTTTAACTTTTGCGGTAGTCAGCCCTCAATTGTACTCTATATTTATTTGTTTTGTTTCTAATAAAGATTTTGTATTCTTCTTATTACCAATTTAGTGCAAGTCTCTGCTCTACGTTGTTCATGATGAATAAAATTCAGCCCGCTGCTTCGCAGGCACTTTTCCCCCGTATTCCATTTACCGCATCTGGAGTGGATTCTTAGCTCTACGTCCCACAGTATCCTCCAAGGACCTGGGACGCATATTGCACTCATTTCATTATGTACATACGATTACGATAGGTTTATGTGTACAGATGTCCGCGGGATTTGAGGGCTGATCGGTTTTCAACGATCGGTGCCGGAGGAATTATTTCTGATAAAGTTGGGTGATTGGGTGTTCTGGTGTGGTGTCAGTTATTATTTCCCAGTTGTGAAGTCTTAATGATATATACCATAGCAGTATTAAGCTGAGCCGGTAACCTTTTTGTGTTACATAAAATTAGTTAAAAGTAATATAAATAAGCCATGTTAAATTAAGTCACACAAATAAAGATTTTCTATTCTATAATATCTTTATTGTACCACCAAATATATAAAATAACTTATGAACAGTAACTACTAATTAAATCGAGTATGGCACAATCGGCGCCCTTATCGCTGAAAGTGATCTCTTCCAGACCACCTTTGGCTGGACAGGATCGGTTAGTGTATAAGTTGACGGTGGCGTAAATGACATTATGAAAAATAAATAATTGGTAAGTTTTTTTTATTATAATTTTTATGGTTTACTAGTACCGACGTCCCCTACACCATACGACATGACGTCGCCAAGTTGGATTTTAAGATGGTTATATATCCGACTCACAAAGAAGCGTTATCAAAAGGCTGGATCATGAATAAACCACAAATAAAATTTTCGAAATAAATCTACTGTCTCAAAAAAATAATATTTTATAACACATCCGTGAAATTATGATCCCATGTTTCTTTTCATTATTTATCATAGAGATTATGTAGGTACCTATTTGTGCATATTGATAAAATTGTCCTACAATTATCTTAAAAATCTGAGGGCCTACTTGAACCCTTGAAAATTCTCGAAACTACATAATTTCGAAAAACCTCGACCGTTCCGTTTTAGAACCAAATAATTTCAAACATCTCATATAAAATCGCCTAACAATGTTTAGTCAACAAAATCCGAGTCCCCATTTAATTTAGTGTAATTATTTACCGAAATGAATCGTGTCGGGCCCATAGGGACCTGCTTTATCATAACCAGTTAGGGTTGCTGACAGGGTTGTTGTGTTTTACACTGTACACTAGCCAAACACGATGTAGAATGTTTTTTTACGACCCAAAAAACTAAAACTCACTTGCTTGGCGTCGAGTTTCAGATTATAGTGGGCAATATTTATTGAAGGGAGGATCTCAAATCGACAAGTTATTTAAATTGCGTATAAAATGACGCGGCAACAGAGTGAATTTTAGGTTAAGTATGGGCGGTTTGTTTACAAAAATTCCACATCGAGTTTGACTGATGTATAGCTACGGCTTGACCTATCAATTGTGGAGGTATTTATGTTACAAAAAGGAGTAAAATGTTTTCAGGTTTCTCAGTCTTTTTCAGGCACCAGTCTCTAACAGAGTAGGTTTACGTATACCTAGAGCTTATCCATAACATCTCCTTGTAAAGGTATCCTTTGGTTAGAAGAAATATTTAAACTTCGAATTCGTTATTCCACATTTTTAAATGCCTGTACAGGATTTGGATGTAAATAAGTAAAGTACCTATGGGGTAAAGAGAAAAAATAATCTTTACGAATGACACTGGCCATATGTTTTTTTAAAAAGGTTAGGCGGTCGTGTTTTTTTTGTAATACTAGTTTGCATGTAGAGTACCTTTTACCCAACCTAAGGTGCTATGAGTGGCGAAAAAGATGAGTAAGTATATTCCTCGAGGAAGATTCTAAAAAAACCAATACCTGCACCATGACGGTCATTTTCTATTTTAATAAAACACGTCGTCACTAGAAAAACATTGACACCCGTGGGATATGCAAATAGCGTTGCATTTATAATTCAAATCAAACCCAACTTAGCGAATTTCGTCCCCCAAGCCGCACACAATTGACGTTTCGGGGTCTCTCGGTCTCCGGCGACCCCATTGTGCGCTCGACGTGAATACGCCACCTAATCCCGACCACGTGACCAGCACGCGTCAACTGCATGCGACATCCATAGACAACAAAACAAAACGCATTTCCGAACGAACTTTTAAAAACCAAACACAACTTTCCCGCCTCAACATAAACGTCAAATTCAAAATGACAGATTTTGGCGCGTACGACTCTTTCAAAATGGTGGTGAATAAAAAAGCGTGTCCTTTATCTTAACTGATTGGATAATCTGTGTTCAAACGTTATACTATCGTATCGGAAACAGAAATGCAAGGCACAACGTACTGATTGAGTTTTCTGGTAGGGGGCGGGCCCAAGTGCGAAATTACAGTGATTTTGTGACATGAGTATCGTGTTCCCTTTTGTGTCCGATACAGTTTTTGGTGAAATCTGCCAAAAATGTTTCCATCTAATTATTAGCTTTGTCCCAATTGCGTAGGGTGGTTTCCGAAAAAGGGAGATTTGGTAACAGATTTATAAGTCATTTTTGGATTAAAGGTATTGTGTTCCTAATAAAATCGAATGGTTATGGGGTTCCAAGCAAACACCATTATAGTAAATGCGATTTATTTACCTAATTCACATTTTTTATTAGCTTCTGTAATGATAGATAGGTACTGTATCTACCTATCTACTAAGTATGTAAAACTTTATATCGGTCATTTAAGGTTTCAAAATTAAAACCAAAGATAACTTAAAGATATGAAAACTGAAATTAAATCAAAGCCGTCTTTTGAGACACATTTTAGCATAAAGTTCAAACAATGACGTCCTCCTCTCTCTCCATACATATTGTGTGCTCAACAGCGTCTATATTGATACTTAATCATAAAATTACTTAATTATAAAAACACCAATAACCACCAAAAAACCTTAGCATAAACGTAGGTCTTATTAGAATAAAGAGAATTCTCTCTGATTAAATATTTAAAAACAAATCGAATCAGTGTAGGCAAGGTCCTAATAGGATTTTTGGGAAATATTAAACAGTTTGACCCTTGCATTTAGATGAGCATTTCTCGCGTCACTGCCCCACCTGATCACGTATTCATTGGGGGCGATCATCGCCGCCGTATCTAAACAAGGAGTTACGAAAACAACGGAGCTTGCTACCTCCTTATTTATTAGGCAGATAGAACAGAACTATCTACTTATATAATATCTCTATTCGATACGTTGCGATTACAAATCATTTTATGAATCTAATGATAGTTACAGACAACTAATTAAATTACATATTTTAAAAATGTTGTATTGACGAACTCAACTAAGATTGTCATGGTAATTCACACGTCTCTAAAACTAAATTTTACTAATTTGGCAGTACTAGAATGATGCTATCCTTTTTATTTTGATCGTTGTGAAAAGGATAGCAATATTTTTAGTCCTGTCGAATTAGTTTAGTTTCGTTTTGACAACAACTAAATTTTCAACAATGGCATTCAATTTCAACTTTATACCAGGTTCGTCTGATGCGGATTCTTGTCCTTCCAATTTTTCTATACGGAGCCGAGACGTGGACTCAAGACTTAAGGATCGGAGGAAGATCGATGCACTAGAGATGTGATGCTGGAGACGTCTCCTGAGGATTCCATGGACCGCGCATCGGACTAACCTCTTCATCCTCGAAGAACTTCGTGTCAAGGAGAGATAATCGTCGACTGTGCAGATACGAATACTGAAGTTCTTTGGGCGTGGCACGGTATGAAGGCTCGATGGAGCGTCTCGTGGTCCAGGGCAGAATGGAGTTCATGAGATCTCGTGGTCACTCTCCAACCAGATGGTCGGACCTCATCACCTCTCTGACAGGGTCCAGCATGACCGACTTCTCCCACAACGCAACCAACCGGGAACGATGGCGGTGTATTGCACGAGCAACCTTTCATCAGGACCCCATCATAACCACGACCACTCTGCCAAGAGTGACCGACTAAGAAGATAGTTCAGTTAAGTAATAACCTACCAACTAAATGGAGTGTAAGTGGAAACTTGTGATAACTTTCAGCAGCATATCATGGATATATTCATGCATGTTATCCTAAGCAAAGACGTTATTGTAAAATCTTAGCTGTAAGTTTTCATAAAAGTCGTATAGGTAACAATAGGTAATAAAAAAATAAACAAAATCTCAGCACAAAATGTTACATGACCTTTATGAAAAGATTTATTGATTATCCTGGCGGCGCATCAACCCCGAAGTGGGTTTTGGCCTCCGACACAAAAGATCGCTATCGGCATCTGTCCAGTGGCGTCCCCCCCTCTCGCTGGTGTGAGGACTTGAAGTAAGAGAAGGTCCTCCTCAACTTAGTCCTTCCACCTGTATCTGGGTCGCCCGACTGCCCGCCTAAAACTATCTCAACCTCAACAGCCTGTATTGGTCCACTGTTGGACGCAGACCTCCCCCTGATGAGCGCCTTATTGGCGTTTATTTCATGGGGGGTAATGCCAATAATCCCTACGCTGAGCATGCGGGTTGGGGAGCGCAGTTCGGTGGTAGAATTGTTCTGCAGGGGGCGCTGCTCCCCGCTCCTGGTGGATAATGTGGATATCCCTTAGTTGAGTCTTACGACACTAGCGGGAAGAGTTGGCCTTTAACTAGACTAGAGGTAGTACTCTTAAATAATATGTTTTTTTTTCAGGTCCTCCTTATCTTGTTACATCCTAGCCAAATATGATATTAGGATAATCTTAGTATGATTGGAGTGCTCTCCGTTTGTTTGTACGCAATGTACCGACACAGCACATTTTTTCTATCTATTTTTATTCCGTTAAATTGTTATTGAAATGCAAATGAACCGGGTAAAAAGGTTTTTCGGTGGTTTTTTTGCGCTGATGTTTCATTCGGTAAAAACAATGAAAACCCAACGTAGTCGTAAGTTTATTACAATAGCTGAACTTTTTAAAAAAGAAAGAAGTAAGTATTACGAGACGTGTAAAGAAACCTTACAAACTTCTATTTCAAGCACAAACGGAAGTTTGTTTCGGCGGACAGAGAACGTGATAAGTGAAACCAATAAAATTACCTGAGTGTTTGTTTCAAAGTTACAAAAGAGTTTGAAACTTTGAAACAAACAATATTAAAATGATTTGACCTCTTTTCTGATTTTTAACAAGGAAAAAAAGTATCAGGCTTTTGTTCCTGTTCTAAGTAAGAAATAAACATAGCAAAGTTTCTTTTGAATAGGTACGTAACCAGAACACGAGCACAGCATGGTAGAACAATCGTTGAACTCCTGGCCACTTATCAAGATAGGATTAAAAAAAAAGACCCTTGAGGGACTGAAGTGTTATAAAAATTATCAAACACATTGCAGGCTCTTGAAATACAATATTTGGGCCTGGGGCGACTCGGTGAGCATTTGTGTAGAGGGCCTGTCCCACAGGGACGATAATTTTAGTTAAAATGTTCAGCATTTTATATTTTTCATTTAAATACCTACCTACTTCATTCTTATCGTAAAAAATGTAAGCGGAAGATAATGTGTAGAAGACATTCTATGATCTTGATCAGATATTACCTATATCTGATCAAGATCATAGAATGCATACCTATATGAGTACAACATTCAAAATTTTAAAGATTAGGTATGCTAATTAATGTTTGTAGGTAAACAACAAACCTGTATGTATGTGTGTGAACACGATTTTCTTCTGTCCAGGTGGGACTTTAGGCGTTCTATGCCAAACGCTGTGCCGTAAAAATGCTTAGCTATAAAAAATAGAATTAAAACAAGTCAAAGAAAATCGACAGGCTTAAAAAAAATCATTTTTACATTTTTTATGTAAGACTACTCAATCAAATATTTTCAAGTTTGTAAGCACGCTGTTACATTCTGCAATATTTTTGATAAACTCTCAAACCGAGGGCCTCCTTGAAACTCTGTGAACCATAAAATATCGTTAGTTGCACCCCGCCAGCAGACATATTGGCGATTTGAAGAACCGCCCAGTGAGGATCCGACCATCTGTTCTATTCGCAACCATAGACTGATAATAACTCATCCAATAGGCATTTCTTGCCATCACTCTTATGAGCGAACATTAAAAGAGCTTAGAGTCTACCATGCACCTACCTACCTAGTGTTTTTTGGTAATAACTTTCTGTTATAGGTACCTACTCAGTACCTAGGTACCAAAAAAGTGAGACCTAAATTCTATAACTTTTCTTCGTCGCTTTACTTTAGTCTAGGTACATACCGAAGCGATAAAAATCAAAAATATCACTTTATTTCCGTGTCATTGTATAATTTAATTATTTGACCTTTTCTAAGTTCAGGTACCTACATTTATTGTACTTGTGGAAATAAAGACTTTTTGGTTTGATTTGAAAGGGTCCCTACGGATAGATGACGCTTTTAGGTTTGTCATTTTATTGGTACCTACAAAGACTGATAAAATAGTTTCTTCTGCCAAATTGAGTAGCTAGCACCCTTAAAATAACCCAAAAACTGTAAAACAAAACACAATTTACGGTGTGCCACTAACGCCATTAGCCAGAATGGGGAACTACCCCTTAGCCATAAATTGAACATTACAACCACCTATTACACGAAGGAATTGCCCCAAAATGCTCTAAACATGTGCTATACTGTTCTGCGACCTGTCATCGGGGTTGCCAGTACAATGGGAATTATAATTTTTGTGATGTTGGCAACACAGCGACAGACGCGCGCAGCGGGCAGCCACCACGCCCTCTCTGTTGCCGATTTGTTTCACTATTCATTTGTAGATAAGAGGAGTGCAGAATGGGCTGTTTTTATGTTAGTTATTTTTGATAACATTAAGCATTTTGTAGGGAATTACATTATCTGCACTCATCCGCATGTCTAATACAATCATGTGTTATAGGAAAATTATTATTTCTTCTAGCTTTTATAAAATATTTTCGGATTATTTATTCTCTTTTTATGTGTGGTATGGTAACTGCTTAGCTTAATTTTTATAATGTTATGTGTTTAATTTTCTAGTTTTAAAGCTTTTTGTTTGCCTAAGATAACATATAAAATAACCTGATGACTTACCCAGGTATGTAAGTACCATTTCTATGTAGGCAAAGTTTTACATCGAAAAAATAACATCCCCATCTCTTTCTACTCTTTGTCCTGTACACCGGGGGTTCCGTACAAAATGCATGCAGTGTTTTGTACTATAATTACGTACCCTTTATTAGCCCTCTTTACTAAAAGTAGCCAAATGCTAATCTCTATTATTTGGAGTGTAACGATGTTGCGGTTAATTTTGGCACGGATTTTGCTTGTGGATAGGTATTGGCATAAATTAAGCAAAGTATAACTTCAACTTCTTGTCAAATGGCTTCTGCATCTGGAAGCAAAATATGAGTCGTGTAGTTAGAGATTTAGAGTCATGCTTGGATCTTTGTCAAATATGATCTAAGCGGGACAGTGTGACATTTTCCATCACATTCTTAGTCCATACGACACAAAGACATAGAAAGGATTCATAAATAAACGATTTTGATATTTCTTTTACGAAAATACAGTTTAAGGCAGATTGGTCTCTCAAATCAACGATCTTTGCTAAACTTCATAATCACGGTGTTTGGAGTCAAAACTGTTGAATGGTTTCGACTGTAGATAGATAGATAGAAAATACTTTATTGCACACTTAAAACTAAGAAACAATTTAAAATGAAAATTTCATTTTAAATTGTTTCTTAATATTTAATTATATATACTCGTATATAATCTAAGTGACAATTGGCGGTCTTATCGCTCATCGATCTCTGCCAGACAACCTGGTATGGATAGGATCGTTGGATATGTAATGGGGATAAGATCTGAGTGCATCTGTTATGGTACTCTGTTATGCTCTAAGATGGTAGTACTTTAATAAAAAATGTTTACTAAGTACTTACTCAAAAATAAATAATAACATTCTTCAAAAAAATATGTAGGTGCTACGTACGAGACCAAGAAGAACTAAATAAGTATACCAAATTCCTAGAGGAAACATGTTCAAAGCTAGTGTTGTTTAAACCAATAACGGTCAGTAAATTAGAGTTTTCTAAAATAGAAAACGAATTTGGTCTATGCTTAAATAATACTTACCTACATATAAGCTAAGTTCTAAGGTCATTCATCAAAATCCTGAGACTGAATGATCCATAGAGTATAGCATCATTAATCACTCATTGATTGACTTTGTCTATGGTCTGATTGACGTGTAGACAGTGGCGCGCAAATGAACTGGAATAGTATGAGGAGGTGAATTATTCAACTGGTTTTTTATGTCTTGTCCAGTACCTACAAATTAAGACTTTTTACCTTTCTTACCTTGTAAGTTTTTACATAATAATTTGTCAATTGTTTAGTTTAATTTAGATAGTGTCAGAGAAAAAAAATTGTGTCTAGGTACTAGGTAGTTGGTAGGTATTTTGCACACGGTTACAAAATATATTAATAATTTATTTATTTTCACACAATGAACTTAGATATAAAACGAGTAGGTAGGTAGGTACTATTTTGTATACTTAACTATAACTAAAAGGTGCTAAGTGTTGTCTAACTAAGTATAAAAAGAAAAAAAAAACTATAGATATAATTTATAATGACCTAGTAAATGTGCTACATTAAGGCACATTATTGTTGTTGGGTGCCTTTGTATAAAAGAAAATATGAACAAGATCGGACCAAATCTTTTGAATTTCGAAGAAGGAACGAAGAGGTTCGTTCCATAAACTACAGACTACTCTATCAGCCGGCGCAGGTCGCTATTTTGACACCATTAATTTGGTTGCTAAACCTTCCATGTAGTTAAATTCTTCTGCTTGCTGCTGTATGGAAAAGACTCTACACCATTTATGTCATTGATTGAGTGCCAAAACCATTATTTAAATCCACCACCCTTTAAAGTCAACAGCCACCCTTCCATTCGTTATCTATGCACAGCGAGACGTTATCAGACGTCTGCACCCTTCAGCCGTTATCTGGATACTGGCAGAATGCAACAATACAACACCCGAGTAGCTTATCTATCAACCAATCAGGAGGGGGATTTTAAAGTTTTGATTTTCGAATTTGCAACGGATTTTCTATGGATTCATGTTTGGAAACTAACCAGTCATTTTGTCAATAGAAAGAATAATCTCACATTTCAAAGTACTTTTGGGTTATTTACACTTGGAAGTTGAATTTATTTTATTCCTAGCTAAGTTCTCTTTTTGTCCTCATATTTTATGGTTCAGAAGCTTAATCAATCAATTAAATAGATACCTAGGTACCTGAGATCCTTACTTTCTTATCGTACATTGTAGTCTTTGACAAAAATTGGTAGCCATAAATTTTTCTCGAAAATCGTTTCATTGTCAATTTTCCAAACTGAAGTCACATTGAGGTTCTTCCTTTTTGTAAAATTGACAATGCTTATAGGAAATGTATTTGAAAAGATGATTTTCTACCAACAATAAAAAGGCGAAAGTTTGTGAAGATAGTGTTTAATACAAGGCAACGCCAAAATTAGGTGAAGTCGCGAGCAGATGCTTGTTTAGTAATAAGTAGGTAATTCTTCGGTAGTACTTACATGACTGGCCATTATTCCGCAATAAAATCGCACTCAATCTTCCCAAAACTAGCAGTTGGGCCCAGTTGGGCAGAACACCCAATAATCCTCATACAAAACATATCAGTAACAGAACAGTTGCTCCAAACGTCCTCGCAGCCCTAGGGGGTGCTTCACCGTATGGTGTCCCATAAGGGAACACCAACGATTTTTGGAAGAAGTTTTCGACAACGCGAGTGATAAATCTCTATGATATAGAGTTGAAATTCGTCTGTTTTTACAGCCGATGATATTAGAGCAACATTCGGAACGTTGCATACTCGCATCTCTATGATATAGAGTTGAAATTCGTTTTTGCAATAGAGCAGTATGGAGGGATGAAGGGATGAGATTTGATTATGGTTATCTACAGCGATTAATTTTGGTCAGATCCTGTTTGATAAATAGGTATTTGATGGTGTTGTGACTGGGGTCGAATTTTTTTGTTGGTTACATTTCTCTGCAAGTAGTTTAAATTTTTATTTTTAGTGTTTTTGCACACGTGCCGTTCGCCGCGTAGCCGCGGCGGCAAATTCTATGTAAATTATGCCGGTACGTGTGAAAGCTATCGTACAAGCCCATACACTTAGCCACCAGAACCCGGCATCGGCTACCCGGAAACTGGGACGTATTAAAGGCACGGAGGCACAAATACTTTTACATTATTCACCTTAATTATCATAATCAGTGCTTTTTCACACGTCCCGGTCACCGGGTAGCCGGAGCCGGGTACCCGCCGGCGAATTGTATGCAAATTATGCCGGTAAGTGTGAAAGCTATCGTCGAAGTGTATGGGCATGACACTTCGCCGCCGACTACCCGGAAACCGGGACGTGTGAGAAAGCACTTATAATAAAACTATATATATTATGATTATGACATACTAACGTACTCAACATGTTTTATTGGGCATATCTCTCTGGTTGACATTGGTCTAATAGGTATAAAGATATAGTAGCTACACTTTTCTCAACTTGAGAGACCGCTGAACAATTATTGTTTGTCTATACTTCGACTTTTAATAAGAAAAAATCTTCCTTAGTATCGTTTGAGCCGAGGGGTTAGGCTTATGATATTGTCTGTAAAATCATACTAATATTAAAAATGCGAAAGTTTGGCTTTATACATGGATGTTTGTTACTTCTTCACGACAAAACGCCTGCTGAACGGATCGGGTTGAAATTTTGTATAAATGACGTACGGATGAGACAAAATAGGCTACTTTTATACCATAAATCAGTTCCCATGAGTTAGAAATAATCTTTGAACGTTTCCATAGGAACAATGAGCACGAAGCTGCTGTAGAAACTAGTTTCCTATAAAATAAATGTAGATATGAAAATAGAGTCTCAAAAAGGGCAACATTTTTTCGCCCAAAGAATCCATACGTAAAAAACATTTAAATCCAAAAGCTCAAATTGATCAATACAATTGACAATAGAACACAATGCATTCACAAAAAACCATTACAAATACAATTTTGGCTTCCAAATTGTATCTATTTTAGGGTTAAGAAGCCATACATTGTCATCGTGGGGGTGTATTTTAACACCAGGCGGTTTAAGGACAGGCCTTTTTGCCCTTTTAATGAAGGGTTTGCGCCCTTACGCTATGCTAGGCGAAATATTTTTTATATTTATTTTGTCACAAAAGATTTAGAGTTCCATAAGTTGTCATTCATGTGCAAAATGTGCTACGAAGTGCTACGAAGGTCTACGAGAATATATTTTGTTTCACATGCTATAAAATCATTCTAATAAAGTTTAAGAAAAATTATTGTGATGGTCATGATGTGACGTAATCAGAAACTAGGTGTGTTGTGTAATAATTATTATTACACAACACACCTAGTTTCTGATTTCGGTTTTGCACGCGTTTTTCCGAGACAAAATTTGGCCTACGTTTTCCAGAAATATCACCTACCTATGCAAAATTTCAGGGCTTTTATTTTCATCAATCGCAAGGAACCCAGGATGCCTGCTCTAAAAAGGTCCCTAAAGCGATGTTGGCACACACCAGTGACTTTGTCAATTGGTACACAGATGTGGCGCGAATGAGCAGATCCTAGATTAGGGGGCATCGCGGTTTTATTGCGAGAATTAACTTAATGGATAGTTTGAGTGTTACAAGTGTAGTTTTGTTTTAATTTGTGCTGTTATTTTTGTTATGAATTGTTCTTATTTGCATCTGGCAAGAAATATCAGGGTAGGTATTTGATAAACAAAAATACAATTGTCGGCAAATGTACTTATTAGAATGTGCAATATAATTAAGAATAGGGACTTTCTCCAAGGCCAAGTACCAGGAATGCATAAACCATGAAGAGGTTTTCGCGACCCGTGATCTTGACTTTTTGTGAATCTACCTATCCATCATTTCTAATATCCTGATAGGTACCTGATATCTGGTATCTACTTTGTGCCTGTTTTAAATTCATGGGAGGAATAGTTTTTTTTAATTAACCCTGTTTTATTAATAAAAATATTGTGATTTATGTGATGCAATATTCTGTCCAATTAAGTAGTTCAACTATTTTTTTAAGATGAAAAAATTAGAGGAAAATTAAGCAATTATTGAACTGGTTGTACAGATAGTTGAACAATGAACATATTGGAGTAGACGCGTTCAATCGAGGCCGTGAATGTTCGGTAAACAGTTTTTTGAAGTTTTGTGCTTTAGATTTTCCGTTATGCGGTTTCTTGTTCCTTCTGGAGATCGTCTCCGGTATTTCAATTTCCGGTATTCTGTGGCAAATTCAAAAAATATACCTACATCCATCCATCCATGTTTTCTATCTAATTTTTGTGAACGCTTCTATTGATTTTATTGCTTTTGACATTGCGTACCTAATTATTTTGTATTCCTTACTTATTAAATTTACATATTTTTGTATTCCTGACTTATTTAATACATATTATGTATCAATTGCTATTCATGTAAACTGATTTAATTAATGTAATTGGATGTAATAGCCGTTTTTATTTAAAAAAAAATCTACCTATACATCCATCCTTCCTTATTGATAATATTAATGTGATGTGATATTTTTTTGATATGATTTGAAGAAAAAAAAAGTTTAAAAGGACATAAGTAACGAATGTGTTAAAGAACACTCCACATTCCTAAAAATAAATCAAACGATAAATTAAAACCAATTCAACTGATTCTAAAATTACTATCACCAGTGTCATATAATTTGTCATTCGAGGGTGCAGGGGTGGTATTAAATGGTTCCATTGTCAACTGACACTTGTCAGGGTGCATCTATACAAGTAGATTTAATGGCTTGTTTACTATGACAAATGTTCGATGTTTTATGACGAAAGTGGGTAGAAAACAGAGGGAGATATTTAAGTGATCAATTTGTGTAGAGTATTGACCTGTTCAAGTCTGATGTTAAAAAAATCGTTATATTTACTTCCCCGTATAAAATTTACATTAAACCCATACAGAGTGGCTTTTTTTGATGGGACTGTAGGTATGGAAAATAAAGAAAAAGAAATCACGAGAGTTCGAGAAAAGTCGTGAGGTTGTCGCAGATTAGGGCTGCACCGCTACAGCAGTACTCAAAAATGTGCAACTATGGGCGTCAACTCTTAACATTTAGATGCATTTTATCTTGACGGCATCAGATGACAGACAGCTAGCGGGCGACTCGTTTGAAGCTTATACAAATACAAAATACAAATATGTACAAGCCAATTTGTCCCTGTAAAATGTTCTTATCTAAATACGAGTTTAAGCCCATGTTTAAATGTGGGCAGAAATAAGGTGATACTGTCATTTTTTTTTTATGATAGGTTCTTCCAGTTAATTGAAATGATTGCCTACGTATCATTTTCATGATTAGTAGCAGTACCTAGGTACTCAAACTAAAATTAAAAATGTATTATTATTGCAAATTCTATTAAGTTGATTTCCCACTTGAGTACCTAGCTTAAAAAATGCATGAAATTCAGATACCTTAAGTACCAAAGCAACACACTAAGGATATTGGTAGGAAAACATCCTACTATCTTACTAATATTACTTACCTATTATTGCGAAAGTTTGTGAAATGCGATTTTTTTTTTACCTAGGATCTCCAAAACTATCTACCTACTAAACAGATCAAGATGAAATTTGGCATACACTTAGAACGTAGCCTAACTTACACAATAGGCTACCTACTTATTATACCGAAAATACGCGTGCGAGGCCGCGGGCAGAAGCTAGTAATATTATAAAGCCGAAAGTTTGTGAAATCTGAATTGTTTGTTACCGGATCTCCAAGACTACTGAACAGATCAAGATGAAATTTGGCGTACGTTTAGATTAGAGCAATGCCTAACTTAGATAATAAGCTATTTAGTATACCGAAAATATGCGAGCCGCGGGCAGAAGCCAGTGTTTTATAAAAGTCTTATCTCCGGTATAGCAACACCTAAAAGGCCACAAGGCTCTTCTATAAGCCAAAAAGGATCTCACTAATTCAAAGTGACATGTGACGCGTCAAAAATAAAAAGTAAAATTGACACTTGCCGTGTTTTTAAATCCCAAAGATAACATCTGTGACACCTGGCAGAATAAAAAAAAAACAAAATGAGGTAAGGTTCTGCTACTGTATTTAAATGACTTTTTTCTAGAAATCATGTGGTTTTTCTTGAAACTACCCCGTGTGGTCTGGTTTTTATGGGTTGAATGACATTGTGGTCAATGGGTGCTTAAATTTAATAAAATCTTCGTGATGTTCTCCTTTTTGTGTTTTGGTAGAGTCTGTTTCGCGGAGTAAGTTAGTAAACACGTGAATTGAAAAGTAATTCACACACACAATTCACGTGCTTCTAAATTAAGGATAATTATCCAATTTTGTGAAGAAAGTTTTCTTAACTTAGCGGCATCTCTACGTAGGTACCTACATATTTCTATAATATTATAAAAATGAAAGTTTCGAATAAATGTGCAAATGAAACTTTAAAAAGTTTTCGTTAAAAAAAGGAATAAATTCGAAGTTTGAAAACAAACTTTGTAGAACAACACAATTGGAATACATAGAATGGAAACTGAAGTAGGTCCCACTCTATTGACTGTTATAGACCTTATATTATTTTCGTTAGGTTGGTATTCCTTTTTCACGGGTCAAATCTCGCCCATCCGATTATGGTCCCGGGACCGATCAGTGGCACATTGTATTCAAATCGTTTGAATTTAAATACAAAACCGCGATTATGTGACGATGGGACATATAAGTGCCTAAGCCGATGCGTCCGTTCAAGATTGGCATCTTGTACGCACTGCGGGGAAAAACGCCGCGTTTGTCGCTTGTGCAATAATGTTTACGATAATTAAAGCTGAACAATCCACTTAGGTAGGAGTTCTCAAAAATTATTCCGATTAGGTAAATTTTATTATCAACAGTCCGTAGCCTTCCAGTGTTGAACACGAGGCTCAGTATAAACTGAACGGGTGTGTCATCGTATTGCAGTAAGAAAACCGTGAGCTACTCCGCGAAATAGGTATAAGAAGATCTTTAAAAACTGAAATTTTAATATTGTAGTAGGTTGTCATTTTTCAAAATAATCAATAACAGTTTTTAAGCAAAGCAAGAAAACACAGGCCCCTTCCATTTTCACGCCGCGTCCCACCAACCAGTGCATAACCCTCCAGTAGCGGAGAAGGTAATTCCATGTTGATCGTTGCACTAATTTCATAATGCCGCCTTTGTCCAACTTCCGGTTTCTGATGGCCCATTCAAATCATTCTGAAAATCGAATTGCTTAAAATAAGAACGGTTTTTGAATGGCTGATGATTTGACTTGGGAACTGAGTTGAAGAATGGTTGAGGATGTGATTTTTCTTGGAGATTCGTATCTTTTTACTGTTCTTTTTACTACGTTGTGTTTTGATTGACCAAATTTATCAGACATAACTGAAAATAGTATAGTATTTAGGTAGGACCTACTTACCTACCTAAGCAAGCAGTAAGAATAGTAATAAGAAGTGAACAACAGACTTAATTCATATAAAAGCTACCAAGAATAATTTGTCGATAGGATTCCTTTCTTTTTCTACCTATTTCTCTTACACTGAGGAAGTATAATAGGAAGGAATTTTCCTATACCTAATAGGTATAGGAAAATTCAGGCTGCATTGATTAACAGAGCTGATACTTTACTATAAAAACTATCGTAGTTTGACGAATTCGAATTGGTGTTCTTCCAACACAAATAAGGTTCGTAGTTAACCCGCTTACATCCGTAATGAGAGCTGATACTTCTTCTTTCTAACTTCTATAAGAGACAGCAACAGTGTTACCTGATCCGCGTGAGAAAGACACGTCAGTATGCGTCAGCCTGACACGTTTAGTGACATCTATCGGATCCTCGTAATAAATCCACTCAGAGTTCAATACCAACCAATAAATGCCTCCAATCGTCGGTCGGGCGACCGGAGAGGCAAAGAGTAGTAGAGGTACAGATATGATACAGAAGTTATAGTAGGTTTCTTCATTCTTTGTATGAGCCTCATCGATGTGAGGAAAATTCGGGAGATTGGGCACTGGCTTCTCGAAAGTGGAACGCTCAAATTGAGTCCAATTAGGTCCACTCACCACATTCCACCCATCACAGTCGGACCGGCGCTGCCGGCGTACGTGTTTCGCGTGTATTGTTGTCTCGATCGCACTTCGGTCTAGATACGTCTTTCCATCATCGTTGTACAATAGTTGGTATATTTCAATAGATTGGAAATAGCGTGTCTTTGCGTTTAGTTGTAGGTACCACAACACTGGCCATTTGTTGTGATAGCGCTGGGAGGACGTACCATATCTATAGAATTTTACTTATATCAATGATGAGCCTGTCTCATGTCTCTCCCATAAACTTATGGTAGGTATACCTGCCTACGCAACTTCAATAGTAGATTACGCACCGAGGGCTCAACGTGTCTACGTCACGGGTGTCATTAATTGTTAATTTAGCGGAACTCAAGATTCTAGAATAACTCACGAGGCGAGGGAGTTACTAGAATTTTGAGTGCGAGAGGGATTTAAATAACGCCTAAGACGAAGACGCTACACGAAGAGAAGACCTACTTAACTTTTCATACTTTCTGCGAGTAAATAGTAAAAGTTTGGTAACGTGTTTCGCAGAATTAGTTTTATATTCAGCTCTCTGAATAGAGGTTCGTTCGTATTAGAAGATCTCATTGTACGGATGTTCTTGGTAATTTTCTTACACATTCTTTTGTATTCCGATATCAATCTCTTTATTCCCCTAGGAGTAATGAGTTTGAATTTTGCTATAATATTGTGACTCATTAGATTTTCTGTCACTTTATAATAAGCTTCTAATGAATATAACTTACCTTTCTACATGTAGGGTCTAAAGATACACACCGCAAAGGAGATGTCTTCATAGAAGCTCCTATTAGGTAACTACTAAAATATTTCGTACCTTCTTTACATATCTACATACGTTTATCTTTGGCCCCGTCTCGTATGTCACTCGGATTAGGCGCGCGCGCAGGTAGTCTGAATGAATTGTCAATGTCTGCTTCGCTGACAGTTTGGATAGGGTTGTCCGTATTACATTATTTACACTTTAAAAATATTATTGATTAGAAAATATACAAATAAAGATAGTCACTTATTATGTAGTTAAATGAGAATAGATGGATTTTTGACCAAAACATTTTATAGTTAGATGGTGGATGGGTGTTTGTTAGGTAGGAATAAATAAATTTTTTTTCCTCAAATTACATTTTACATTTTAGCGCAAATGTAGGTTTCTAGAAGAAAACCGGCAGAAAACCTGCATGCAGCCGGTCTCGTTTTTATGAAAAGAAAAAACTAAACAAAACATTTACTTAGCTGATTTGACTTACGAGTGTAAGAAATCAATCCATGTAGGTACTTTGTTTTTGCTCTCGCATTTTATTTTAATGTTTAGTTCATACCAATTTACTTAATAGTAAACCAATGAAAGAAAGAAAGAGAGAAAATTATTTACTAAACAGTACTTACTAATAAAATAAAATAAAAAAAAACTACTTAGTAACACGAACAAAAACACAAGTCAACAATAAAACTAACACAATACGTATAGTACCTATTAACACAAGTACCTAAGCATTGTGTAGGTACTAAGTAGCCCACTCAGCAAGCCGACGAGCGCGTGTGTGTACTTGTGTAGTTCCAACAGGTCATGACTCAGCTTGTTGCTCTAACACAAAAACCTAGGGTACCTAGGTAATTTGTGAAAGAGCGCTGGTTTTCAGTCAGGACCAATGTGTTATTTATGATTGTTATGGCAGCCCTAGGGCACACGTTATAATCCCCGATCAGAATATCAGAAGCAACACGGGTAGCGCGTGAGAACAGCGGCGGTGGCGTGACGAATCGACCCGTGTGTGACAGCCCTAAGTGCATGTCAACCGAGGAATTCTTAGGAATAGGAATAGGTACCTTAGGCACGTTATACATTAAGTTGTAGTAGTTGTGCCTATTTGACAAATTTTGTCAAATAGGCACAACTTCACGAGTTAACTTAGGTTCGCTAAGTTGGTACGATAGAAAGTACCTAAGGTTTATTATCTATACTTATATTATAAGGAGGAAAGATTTGATTGTTTGTTTGTTTGTTTGTAATTGGCTCCGAAACTACTGGACCGATTTGAAAAATTAGGAAGCTCACTTTTCAGGGAGTGACATAGGCTATATTTTATCCCGGAATTCCCACGGGAACGGGAACTACGCGGGTGAAACTGCAAGTCGATCGACTAGTGTAGAAATAAACAAGTAACAAAAAGTCTAGGTCCTTCTACCAAGCAAGCAAAAGAACAAATAAAGTGGTTTCTGTGGAGAGACGTTCATTTTAAGAATGGTTTATCTCTACCGCAATAATGCTGACTCGTTGATGATGATGATGTCTGTGCCGATTTCAGAGAAAACCCATTGCAAATAGTTTTATGTTCGGTAATAAAAAAAAATGCCTACCTACCTACCTGGTTGAAGCGGTACGTATCCGTGTTATTACCAACGAAAGCCTGTTTTTAAACCTATTTTGAATGAAATAGAAATAATATTTTCTCTTTCACCTACTGATATACCATACCTACCTAATCGATATAGATTATCATCGTAGTGGGTAAGAATAATATTATTCTCTTCTACAATAATTCTTAGTGTACAGATTTCTAGTTTACATTATTATAAAGGTTTTTTTCTTTGGAACTACTAGTCTGATTTTAAGTATACGTTCGCTGATATATGTATATTTCTTTTCATTTATTTATGTAACATTATTATTAACTTATTTTATCTACAGCTAACATAAACCGTAATTCGGTTTGTCCGTCAGCCTCAGTCTCTAAGGTACAATATAGTTAATATTATAAATAGTTGGTACTATGTACCTTCCTATGTAAGTAGGTAGTAAACTCGTACACGAATAAAAACATAATAAACACACACCGAAATTTCACGTCAGAAACTAAATGTACCTTTACAGTTAATATTTGAATAACTATTCATTATTAAATCTAATTTTTTTTATTTAATTTTTTTTCTAGTATGATGCAATAAATAATAGATTAATTTATTTATTGCATCAAATTAGAAAAAAAAAACTTATATTATAATAATTAAATAATATTGTATCCTGATTTTGCACGCCGCAACGGTAGAAATACATTGTGTCATATTTAAACATATACCACCTATGTAACTTATTTACATGTATATGATGCAATACATTTTACTTTTACTTTACTTTACTTTACAGTTGCGCATGCATCTGTAAGCCAAGCAAGTACAATCGTGGTACATTGATTACTTGATTAGCTGTCCGGTGTGCGAGCGACATTATAACAATAACGCTCGCTCGTCAGTGCATGGAGTGAACTGATAACATAAAACAGGGTTATTTCTAAAATGAAGTTACGATCGATATTTTAGAATAAAATTTTTGTATTAGTTTTTATATTATGTTATAGTTTAGTTAGTTAAAATAAAGTTACCAAGAATTATAATATAAGTTTTTAGTAATTTGAATTTATAAATTTGGTTGTAGTTCATAGTAGTATTTTTTAATTTTTAATTTATAGTTTTCGTCGTTAATATTTGATGAGATTTGAAAGGGCATAATATAATGTACCTATGTATATACTATTCTTAAATAGGTAGGTACCATGGGTTATCCAGGTACCACCTGAACTGAACCAATCACATAGAAGCTAATGTTTAAGATAACCTATCATAAACATTAGCTTCTGCTGTTCAGGTTCTGTGCAGGTTCTACATCAATACTCTCAGAAGAAAAAACAAATCCATTCAAGAAACATTTTATTTTTTATTGCGAACCTCCAAGCGTGCACCTCAGGGCTGCATCTGACGTCGGCTGCCAATCAAAAGGGCTTTAACCTAATCCTGGTTAGGATTAGGAGAAAAAATAAACTAAAACTCTGTCCCGTGCAAGCGTTCGCGCCTCACTGCTTCTAGTCGATAACAAACCTCCGTTGCTGTTATGTTTTGAATTTGGAACCTTTATTCCAATGATATAAGAGTGGGTTGGATTTTGACGATTGGTTTTGTTATGTTGGTATTGTTTTCGGCATTTGACGCTTGAGGTTTCGCCGTAATGTAATTGTTGTATGAAGATTGTTTGTTTTGTAATGGGTCTGCTTGACTGATTGGGAAGGTGCTAATTTTTAATCTTTCCTGTGAGAAATAAGACGAATGCGCATTTTTTTGTGAATTAAAGTCATTTTTATTTTTCTCAAGTTTTGCTAACAGGAAAATAATATGGGAAGAATCTAAATGACTGGCTGTCTGCCAGTCACTCAGCTAGCACTTATACTTACTGAAATCAACCAGCGGACCAAAAGATATTAATCCTGAAAAAAAGAGACTCTATGTACTACGTAATTTGTCATTTTGCTTTCAATAACGTCAATCTTTAGGTACCTAGAACAGAACCCCTGGGTAAAAAACAAGCCAGAACGGTGTAGGTAGGTACACGCTTATCTATTCCTACAAAAAAAGCTTACGAAGAAAGTACAATTGCAAAAGTTGTGAACCCGTCGCCATTTTCATAGAAATGCAAAAAAAATACCCCTTAGAAAGTGAAATCCCTTTACCCTTCAAAACTGTCAACAGTCGGACCACCAGACCGCCGTATTATCTGTAAATCAGAATAAGCACAACTTACCTTCCCTTTCCATGGAACACCTTTACAGGATGAGCTAACAAAGGGGCGTCGAAATCCATACCTTTGCCAGCCCTAGTTAATCCGAGAAAAAAAAACAAAAACATTTTTTCAAAGTTGCCAGACCGAAAAATAGAACACCAAAAACAGATTATGACAAGCCCCTGTTGTGTTTGTAAACATGACGTGAATATCTACAATAGGTTGTAGTAATGTGACACCTTTACTTGATTGGATCTTATTGAAGGTTTATTGATATTGGCAACACTGATTGGCGGCAAAATAGGCAAATTGTTGACGTTACGCGGTACTACGACAGCTGGGCGCGAAAAAAGTTTCATTGAGCTGGGGGCAGTATGGATGAGCTACCTTTGCTT
This sequence comes from Eupithecia subfuscata, assembly GCA_963564075.1. NCBI lineage: Eukaryota > Metazoa > Arthropoda > Insecta > Lepidoptera > Geometridae > Eupithecia > Eupithecia subfuscata. The sequence continues at coordinate 8,052,963 of OY751117.1, read as the reverse complement.
AATTGGATTTGCAAAAAAGAAAAGACTTGCTTTTCGTTTCGGAATATCGGCTTCCGTCGGCTGAACTGTCTGTATTTACAGAAAGGTAACCCACTAACCAACATAAGTGTCGAACAATGCAAATCTAGGACGAAATGGTAGAGCGTAAATTCTGCTTTTCTTTTTAAAAATAGAGCACTAATAGCGAGTGGAGTATAGAGGAGACATTAGTAGATTTCTTATAAGTAAATATTCATAAAACATAACGAGCTACATTATCATTCTAATCATCTCGCAGATAGAACTTAATCACAGAAATAGTAAACTGTATCAAAACTAATAAATACCAATTGGTTTTGCAACTACCGAGGTCTTTTCAAAACACTTTCAAACATTATCGAGTTGCGTTCTTTGTGTTCGTATCTGACTTTCAAAAGTTACGCCTGACTGCTCTTCAAATGTTTTGTGGGTTGCATTCACAGTTGCATTGCATTGTGCTACGTGTGTGGCCAGTGTGAATTTCGCTTCTATTTTTGAAGAATCTGTAAGTGGTAATAGTTTGAGTTGATATTCGGACTCCTTTGCAATAAAGCAGGCTTTATTTTTAAAAATCGAACGAAATAATTTATAAAAAAGCAAAGCGAAGTTACGTAATTATCGATATTTTTTATGAGTTTGTAGGTGATTTGACATCAAGCCCGGTAAAATAATTAAAAATTCTTTCACACGCGCCGCGTATACGCCCTCCATCAGTTTTATTGATAGTAATTAATGAGAAATTCAGTTTTAATTAATAATTGAATATTCGATCGGGCTGACCGGTAGCGGTGAGTAATGACGTGTCTGTCATCATCATTGCCATTTATTGTTTTTATTCGAGGCATAAAGGATAATTTAATTAATACCATTAAAAAAGCTTGGGGCGGGTTTTACTACTCGAAAAATAACGACTTACAATCTAGATGTTTCTTTTTCACTTCTTAGCGTAAGGATTAAAGATTGAAGTGAACGGAATTCACGATACCATGTGGCACTTCTTATAGGGTATCCATCAGGGTTACCTGATGGGTACCCTATAAGAAGTACCCATATATTTATGTATTTAAATAAATGTTTGTGTTTCATTGTATTTATTTATGTATAAGTCACAGTCACAGTCTTATTGAACAGACCGAAAATTGCACTTACACGTCTGTTATGTACATAACAGACGTGTACCTAAGTGCAATTTTCGGTCTCCTCGGAAATATGATACTAATTTATAAATTGGAAATGTATAAAATAGAGTCACACAAGAACCGTTTTCTTTTTCAGTAGTTACTTACTACGTACCTAATGACATCCGATATTAATCTGATATTGTCATAAAATAGAGATACTCAAAAGTAAGGACCAAATTAATATCGATGACCTCTGTGGCGCAGCTGGCGAAGGTTCGCCTGCGACGCTGCGCTGGTTCGATTCCCGCCTCGGGACAAATGTTTGTAACTTTGTATGATCTGCAGATACTTATTCCGGGTGCTCTGGGTGATTTCTATGTTTAATAAATAATACCTATCTAATAATTTATTAATTATTCAATTGTCTACCAATAACACAAGCTCGGCTTAGCTTGGGGCTAGATGATGCCATGTGAATTTTCCAGCATTATTTATTTATTTTATTCAAGTATGTATATTAATTTTTGCAGTGGAAAATAAATATAGATTGAAGATGAAGATGATGATTTTAATTTTGGCTAGGCATACTTTCTGTGCAAATATTTTTTATCCAATTTTCTTCCTTATAAGTAAAGTGTGAAGCCGTATCCGAATATTGTTGTGTTGGTAGCATGCAGAATCCTGGCCGCGGAGGGACTAATGATCGCGAGATAGAGCCCTTCCAGTCCCGGGACAACTTAGCAGGGTTGCCACTGCAAAAAACTGGAGCTATTTTTCGGGCTTCAAAAGTTCCCGTACAAAAAAAAAACCTATTTTACCATGGAGGTCAATCGACTTGAATCTCTTTAACAAAAAAATGCATAGATTACAGTGATTACAAAACAATAAATAAACAGAACAAATGATATGATAATGTAAGTTATAAATGTCACAAACATAATGCACACTGTAAAGAAGCGGTTTAGCTCATTGTGCGCGAAAGTATATGGATAGGTGGATGTTTGTTACTTCTTGACGCCAAAAATTTCATCCATCTATCATTTTAGCAGTTAAAAAACACAAGACTTGTGCATCGTCTATGCAGGTCACTGCCCTGTTAATTTGACAGAAATTATAATCATAGTACCCTCTTTTCTCGTCGAACTATTTTTGACCAATTTTTTTAAAGAAAACGCCTCAATTTTTTTATTATTCAAAGCTTAGTTAAGAATGATATTTGAAAGCGAGTTTGTAGACTTATGTATGCTGTAGAGCAATTTGTAGAGCTTGAAAGATCATGTCCTTCCGAGTTCGAGAGTTCGAGAGTTTTCGGCCACGGCAGCCGTGCCGTACGAAACATGGCTTCGAAAACGGCAAGTACATTCCGTTCTCGTAACTGGTTATCAAGCAAGAAAAAAGTCCATGTTCGTATCTGGTAATCAAAGATCAGTTACGAACGTGGACTAAAGGGAATAGTCATGTGCGCAGGACATAAATTAAAGTGCACGAGTGTGCGAACACACTTGTGCACACACGGGTGCAATCTCTATTCTCCAACTCGCATAATCCAATGGAATGAAGCTAGAACTTATTGCTGTTATACTTAGCCACAGAAATATATCTATATATTTCTGTGGTTAAAGAAGTGTGCCTACCTCTACTAAACTCAAAGCTAAGGAGCTTTGAGTTTAGTAGAGCTGATCTGATTTTAAGGTTAAGGATAAGGATCCTTAACCTTAAAATCAGATCAGATCTAGTTACCTACGGATTGATAACCCTGTCGGTTCTTATAATTTCAGTGTCTAAATAATTGGCCTGATTTCTATAGACTTAGAGTTATATTTGTTGAAAGTCATTGATTACCTTATGTCTCTACGCATGGCCAATTTGTAGGTACGTCAAATTCGTATCAACCCAAAGTTGAGTGCAACCGTTATTGTACCCCGAAACCAAAGTTACAATTAGTTTGGAAACTAACAACACATTGCGTACGAAACATATCAAAAACTTATTCGCAAACAAAACTCAACAATTTTCCCCAGCGGACAACCCTGCTCCCCGATGTCTAGTTCGGTAATGAAGCAATTTAAATGCATGAGGCAGGGCGCGAGAGGCTATGGTGGGGGGAGAACCAATCGGAGCAAAGGAACCTAAACGACACGCCGCTGTGTTCGAATCTGAAGACTATTCCGTAGTGAGAAGGCTCAATTTTGTAAGAAAGGTTTGATTTTTAGCGCGTTTTATTTTGGAGGGAAAGTGTAGGTATGGATGGATAGTGGCTGCGGAGGGTAAGTATGGTATATCTCAGGTAGAGGATTATAGGTATGAAACTACGCGAAAATGTTTTTCAAACTTATTCAGCAGTGAAAGGGCAAGAGAAAGTGATACCTAAGCTGGCTAAGCTGAATAGGGGATTTAGTTTATAGCTTTTCGAGGAGTTCGGTACGTAACTAGTTAGGTTAAGCTGGATTAGTTGATCTTGTTAATCAAGAGTATAGGCATTTTGTTGACGACTTTCGGCCCGAAACTTTTGACGGAGCAATAGCTATTAGGGTTGGATTTTTTTGTTGATAGGTAGAATAGGTAGTACCTACAAAGTATGAAAGACAAGTTTTTAAAGGTACTTACCAACTTACAACATACACAAAAATGACTAAAATGTCTTTATTCACAAAGAAAATTATACTAGTACCTATTTACAATTGAAACAATTGAGCTAACTGCTGACTGTTGCAAACAGTCTACAGGTAGCTCAACTGATCCAGTCGGAAGCGTCCCCAAGACGCTGGCACTTACCTAATTCAATTATTGTTTATTGATTAGACATTATTGTAGCAAGCGATATCATAGGCATAGATAATATCTACTGTTGATAAATCTACCAAAACAACTTAAAAATTTTGTGACCTAGAACTTCAATCGAGTTTCGTATCAGTAGGTATGGACATTGTACCTACAACAATTGTTAAAAGAAACTCATTTGGAAGACACCTTGAAACACTTTAATCTTGAATTAAGTGTTATTTGCCTCGTTTTTTCACAATTTACTTAAAAAGACTAAGAAACGAGGTCCTTTAATTGATTTTAAAGCCAATTCCCTGGAGAAAGGGTCTTTATCCAGTTCTATCTGGATTTATCCACCTTTGTTCAGGACGAGTAACATCCATTGGGCTCTGTTGAATAGAGAGACAAGGGGAATTATATATACTCGTAGGTAAGGATTTTTTCTAGAATCTTGTCTATTTCTTTCCGTATATTTTAGAATCATAGAAAGAAAGATAATCAATTTATTGGTTAACCTAACACATCAGATACACAATGATAATAATAAAAAATATTTATATATATATAAAAATATATTAATTTTATGTAACCATTCTTGGTAGGTCCTACCTCAGCTTAATGTTGCATCAGAAACGTCATGTTTTTCAGGTGAATCTTCTTTTGGTGTAGGTACCTACTTTGTTCGATTTGTTTCGACTTTCTGAATATTTTGTGATCAAAATATGACGCAAATAAACCGGCACGAATGTGTGAAACGACAAAAACAGTAAGCAAGTAGATATCTACCTATATAATAAATAAATAATAATAAATAATGCTGGACAATCCACACAGCATCATCTAACCCGAAGCTAAGAAGAGCTTGTGTTATGGGTAGGTACTAGATGACTGATATTATACTAATATTATAAAGAGGAAAGATTTGATTGTTTGTTTGTATTGAATAGGCACAAAACTACTGGACCGATTTGAAAAATCCTTTCACTGTTAGGACGCTTACTTTTCAGGGAGTGACATAGGCTATATTTTATCCCGGAAATCCCACGGGAACGGGAACTACGCGGGTGAAACCGCAAGGCGATCGTCTAGTACTTAATACAATACATTACCTACATAGACATATATTTTTTATGATGCATTGAAATTACCTAGAACACCCGAAACCAATATTTTCAGATCGTATCAAACATTTGTCCTATGGCGGGAATCGAACCAGCAACCTCCTGCGTCGCAGGCGGACCTTCGCCTACCGCGCCTCATCAGTCGTCAATATACACAAAAATTGCGAAGATAGAAGCTCAAAACCTATTCCCATTATTTTCAAAATCTAGGTTCTATCAGGCTTTGCGGAAAGTTCGACTAAAACAATTCGTCTAAAACAATTCGACTAAAACAATTCGACCTTGATTTGACCCGACTTGTAGGCCTCCCACCCCCGCGAAGCGGAGGGGGGGGGGGGTCAACATTACCTTACTCCTAACGAAGCCCGTCCAACCCCCGCGAAGCTTTCGTGCAATTGTGTTTTAGTCTAACTGTTTTAGTCGAATTGTATTAGACGAATTGTTTTCGTCGAATTTTCCGTAGACGTCTATCAGAGGTCAAGCGCAGTTCGCCTTCCGATTAATTAATATCGGAGCTCTAATTTATATCCATATTGTGGACCCGCTGACGTCAGCCGAGCGAACTTCATTGGGTAGGGTTATCAAAGTTCGTTTAATCATTTATCTTTTGACGTGACAACGTCTTATAATTCGATAGAGCCGGCTGCACGCACGAAAAAACATGACGTCATGCGGCGTTACCTCGTCATGCGGCGTTACCTCGCTCTGAGGCGTTCCATGTAAGACTTGAAGTGCAAGCGCGAGCGCTCGACATCCGTCTCTCTCCTACTTGAGTAAGCGATGCGTCTGCGTTGTCACGTTCAACTATCGTCAGTCAACCGACTTTACAGACAACCAATTTTTTTGAAATGCGTTCTAGATTCTAGTTTCTAGGTTATAATTCAGTTTTGTGCAAGATGGCGACCGATTTGGAGCGCCGGGCAAATTATTATATTTATCCCGCCTTTGGACAAGTGTTTGTACGATCTGTAAATATTTGTTCCGGGTGTTCTGGGTATTTTCTATGTAAAATGAAAAATAACTATCTCTGTAACGTATCGTAAGAAATATATCAGTTATTTAATAGGCCAGTATCAGCCAGTTGTACCCATACCTAACACAAGCTCTGCTTAGCTTGATGCTAGATGATTCTGTGTGGATTGTCCAGCATTATTTATTTACTAGCGACCCGCCCCGGCTTCGCACGGGTGCAATAAAATACTACTATTACTATTATTATACATATTATGATTTCTCAATCAAAGAGCAAAGAGTTTTCATTCAAAGAAATTAGACCGAACCACAGATCACTAATATGTACCAAGCTACTATCAAGGAGTATTTATATACCCTGGGGAGCGATTTCTTCCGTCCACGGTACCAAGACCGAACCATAGACGTGTTTATACTTAATTGACATGTTTACTTTGCAACGCCGTTACAATTCTTTTAGCAATTTATTCATTTTCATATTGAAACTACTCGATAATCCGAATTTTCCGCCTATAAGTTGTTGACTCGGATCGACTAATTTTTTACGCTCTTCAATTTGATGTGCATTTCGTTCGAGTCTACCGTAGACCGGTCCGAAATTATTAATATAGATTATCAATCGAAACATTGAATGAGGGTTTCGTTGAAGAAGCGCCTTGCTTCTGGTTCAAGGAACAGGCATTTTCAACAATTTGAACACAATCGGATTAAATGTCGGTACGAGGTTTTTTATTTAATGATTACCGAACGAAATAAAAGAGTTATTTGGATAAAAATATGTTGTTTACCTGTATGAATACAAGTGCGCATTATACCTCTTACTTATTTATTTAAATAATATTTTCTAATTTTATGTTTCACTAATGAGATGGAACCTCCCGAATACTGAAACGCCACTCAGATTTAAGTAGGTACATCTCAAGGTTTCAATGAATCTGTCAAAAAATTACGACTTGAGCCTTGCATATCTGAGTAACGTTTTAGTAATCGGGCGTTAGTTATCTCTGAAGTTGTACAAATTATAAAATAAGACGTTCGGATATTTTAACAAAATTCTCCGCACAACCCTACAAAGTCACAGCGCTTGCCCTGCATCTGACAGCCACTGTGCGTTCTACCCGCATTTCACCTGATCGAGCGCCTCTGTTTCTGAACGAACTAATCGATTCCATATTTAAAGAGCGAAGAAAAAGGTTTTATTCTGTGTATAAAAAGTTTATTTGGTACATAGAGTTACTCGCAAAAGAAGAGTAGGTAGGTAAATAAAATTTACTCATCCTTTGTATAAAATTGCACACGGTATGTAGCTTAAATCGACTTCAGATCTCAGAATATAAACAAAATGGGCTAAGTATTACAGGTAGTACTACAACTAACTAGTCTTATAGATATAGAATTAACTAGTTTCTGTCTGCGGCTTCGCACGCGTTGTTTCTATGAAAACGACTAAAGGTTATTTCTATCCCATGGGAACTGATTTATTTGATAAAAAGCCTAGTGTATGTTAAATTTCAGGCTAAGAATTATTAACCTGTTAGTGTGCAAAATTTTAGCCCGATCCTTTCAGTAGTTTTGGCGTTAAGAGGTAACAAACATCCAAACACCTAATCATCAAAATTTTCGCATTTATAATATTGGGTGATGAGTAGGTAGGTAGGGTATGTAGGTAGCAAGGAGTTTAATACCTAGTAACTATAGGTACTTCGGTGAAGTATAGTAGGTAAGTACCTGAATATCATAGGAGCGAACGGAGCGTGCTAGGTCAAAAGTTAGGTAATGCTGTAGCCTGTGTTAACATTTGCTCCATAAATCAAGCTTTAGCCCGCCTCTTTCAGCTTTTAGGTCACGCCTTTGCCTTGCTCAAACATACTGGTATACTTTGCTAATAAGTAGGTACTAGGAGATAGACAGTAGTAGTCGTAGTAGGTGTATCATAATACGCACTGTGTAATTTCTCATCTGTTCACCATTTTTGAATTAAAAAAGCTCCAAAATGAAAAGGTTCTACATGCTCTATTGTTGACGCCACGGTAGGAAAAGAACCAAAAAATAGGGTTTTTCAAATTCGAACGTACCGCTGGCAATGCTTCTATGGAAATCGAATTATTTCTTTCAATTTCAGGTGGCTGGGCGGCATAATGTCAATTTCAAAATTAGAAGGTATATTTTTTTTAATTTTCCGTGGGGCAGTGTGGCAGTGGCAGGCGGTGCATGCAACCAGTTCTGTCACTGGCTATAACGACTTGTAATAATATTCCGCCTACCGACTCTGCTTGTTCTGTAGATACGTATCGGTGCTCGGAACGCCTACGAAAAGGAATGTAGAAATGGCGGTGAAAAAAAGTTGAAGTAACGTTATAATGCTATATTTTGATGACGTTCGCTGCGTTTTATAGTGGTAGAAAGACGATCTATTGTTACATTCGTCCGTCTTTACATAGTCGCTAAAAAATCATCTGCTCTACATTTTTGCCTTAAGTTTTATGGCAAAAATGTAGAGCAGATGATTTTTTAAGGGCGCGAAATCAGCCTGCTGGTTAAGACTGTGGTTTTACACTTTTTAACCCACTTTGAAAACGGAGGATGTTCGGCTGTAGGTATGTTCGCACTCCTCCGTCAATTCTGGTCCGATTTTGATTATTTTTTTACAATTGTGTAGAAAATAATACCAAGATGGTGCCCTAAAATTTTTATTTCCGAGGTATATATTACTAGATTAGTAACGCAAAACTTAAAAAACGGGATAAATAATGGGATTTGAAATCGGTTTTAGGTTTTTCAAAATAATGATAATTTTTTTTTAAATATTATTCATCTATCATTACAGGCCATTCCATTACACATTCACATTAGGTACATTATAGGTACATAATTATTATTATTATCAGCAACTGCTAAACCACTGATGGAAATACCCATTCCATAGTGAATACAACATCCATCAGCATCTACAGTCCTATGTAAACTCTTATAGTAAAATCATTTATGTATAAAAACACAAAAATTAACAAAACGACAAATTACAACTAGTATTTCACATAGGTATCAATTTCTTGAAAATGTACTCTTAAAGTTATATTTTGCCTTCATTATGGGTTTTTCGTATCTTTAGCGCTAACGTTCTCATGGGTGTTTTGTCTACACCCACCCAGTACGGGTAGTTTAATTTCCAAGTCGTGGTAATCGAAGGCGGGTAAAATATACAAATTGCAGCATTCATTATTATAAGCCAGGTCTATAGACACCTAGGACTAATCTTTATTTATTTTCTACTTTTATTTTTGATTTTTTTATTTACTTTTGCGTTTGGAGGTACTTACTTACTTACCTACGTATTGTATTAAAAATTAGGTAAGTAATAATTTACTTTCGATGCTTAATAGTAGGTAGGCAGGTACCTACCTAACTGACCTTTTTTAAACCTATACCCATGGGTGAAATCCGGATAAAAATGATGATGAATAAACCGGCCAAGTACGAGTCGACTCGCACACAGGGGCTTCGTACCGTAATTGATATACTCACACAAGAAACAAGAAAAACACTAAAAGAATTTTTTTTGATTTATCGCAAAAAACAAAAAGCCTACAAGACAACATTTTGGTGTGTTTGGATTCCGTACCTCAAAAGGAAAAAAGAAACCCTTATAGGATCAGTTTGTTGTCCGTCGGTCGGTCTATCTGTCCGTCTGTCAACCCCCTTTTCTCAGGAACGCGTGGACGTATCGAATTGAAATTAACGTCAAATGGGTACTCAATTCCGTAACCTCTTGGAGCCGCAATATAAATAAAACTTCTAAGTCAACGCATTCAAAAGTAACAGCCGTTTATGTCCAAAAATTTGGAATTTTCCGAGGGAACCACATCCACACAAAACCTAAAGGGCACTTCCTGTAGACCTAGAATCATGAAATTTGGTGAGCAGCAAGGTCTTACAGCACAAGTAAAGGGAAAAATCAGAAAACCATAAATTTGTAATTTACTCAGTAAAAAATTACTTTTAATGCTCGCCATGGACCAAAACCTATATACTTCCCGTAGACCTAGAATTATGAAATTTGGCAAGAAGCAAGGTCTTATAGCTCAAGTACCTACCTAAAGGAAAAAATCTTAATAGCGTAAATTTGTAGTTTATTCACCAAAAATACTTTTGATTCTTTCTATAGACCAAAACCTATAGTGTACTTACCGTTGACCTAGAATAATAAAACTTAGTAAGAAGCAAGGTCTTATAGCCCAAATAAAGGGAAAAATCCAAAAACCGTAAATTTGTAGTCCATTTACAAAAAAAATTGATTCTTGCTATTTAGACCAAAACCTATAGGGTACTTCCCGTTGACCTAGAATCATGATTTTGGTAAGAAACAAGGTCTTACAATTAAACGGAACCCTTAGTGCGTGAGTCCGACTTGCACTTGACGTTTTATTTTATAAATAAACCAGAAAGAAAATATTGGTTTAACAATTCGGACAATTAGTTTTATTATTGTGTGTGTGTGTGTGTGTGAGTGTGTGTGTGTGTGTGTGTGTGTGTGTGAGGGATCTGCACAACAACACGAGCTAAGCTACGGGCAGACGTGAGTGTCAAGTTTTATCACATGTCTAATGTATTCGCAGTATGACATAAAAAGGAACATTATTACTCAAGTTTACATTTCTAAAGTGACATTGTTTTCAGTTGTCTCCATATTACAGTATTGTCTTTTCTCATGAGAAATTATGTTTCCCACTCACGATTTATTAAACAAATCGGTCTACGGCTATAAAATACCGAGTGTCTGCAAAATTACTTCATTCTTTCAAAATGAAGGCGTTTATAACACTGATGGTGCTTCTTGTTGCAAAGTTTGGTGATTTTTTGAAGTTCAAAGATGAACCGCTTCTGAAGTATGCGAAAAGGTGTGATGATCTTAAGAAAGACCCTTATTTTGACATAGACCAGGTGGTTAGCCATACGTGGCGAGTTTACTATACCTGGTTTATGAACTTGGATACGAAGTGCCTGGATTTGAATTTCAAAAATGCAACGCCTTCTGTAAGTACCAATTTGTCAATTCTAAATTAACTTTTATTAGTTCGTTTTGTTTCGTTTTACTCTTGGTTTGCAACATTGAATATAATTTATTTGTCTTTTACAAGAATGACATTTTTCTACTTATAATATTTAAGAATTGTGTACATAAGTGTTGACTTATGTGTCATCTGACGACTCCATTGTATTGTGCCTCGCACTAGGTTTTCTAGGGACAATTTTGCTGTAACTCTTTACTTTGGACAATAAATGATATTCTATTCTATATTCTATTCATTAATAACGGGATATTGATTGGATGAGACCGGTATCCTCAGGAGCACCACACTCCCACATACCTACCTCCACACCCTTCTCTCAGAGACACACACACACACACACACACACATAACATACACACACACATACGCGCACATACATGGGTAACCTTGTTATGTATATTAATAGATTAGTTTTTTTAATGTATAATAATAATAAATAAATAAATAATGCTGGACAATTCACACAGCATTATCTAGCCCCAAGCTAAGCAGAGCTTGTGTTATGGGTACTAGATAACTGATATACATAATACAATTTATAATATAACACTACATAGACAGATATTTTTTATTATATATAGAAAACATCCAGAACTATTATAAAGATGGAACATAATTATTTTGTTAACGGAGGAGGGCGCTGACTCTGCTACACAGTTTTTAACTTTTGCGGTTGTCAGCCCACTCTATATAATTTTATTCTGTTCTTAATAAAGATTTTTGTATTTTTTTTATATTTGTATTTGTGCAGAATAAAAGATGAGGGTAGTTCCGTATATCTGCCAATAAAGATTCACTCGCAGTGAATCTTTTATTCCGTGATTATGGCTTATGCGAAATATATGCCCCAAAATATTGAAAGGAACAAATGTCGGCGAGCGGATCAAAACGCGCAAATTTTCTGGTCGTTCGATTTGTTTGCGGTGGTTGGCAAAGTGACCTTGGTAGATTGTTTGTATTTGTTAGATTTTTGTGTTATTTGTTGCGGTTGTTGGATTGATAGCATCAGTGCTATCAATCCAGTTTGGCCCGCTTCAGTCAGCTGAAGCGGGTCAAACTAAGCTACATAGAAAGGTAACGTTGCTTTTGCGTTTAATATAACACTATACCTCCTAACATAAAGGGAAGGGAATGCTGGAAATGTACTAATTCGCTTCCCTTCAGCAAAATATATAAACGTTCTGCAAATTTCTGTAAACTATTACGTAGGAATACAATTTATTTTTGAGTGTTATTAACCATGATAATACATAATATTAATGAATAAAAGAATGAACACTCTATTATAGGTACATACAAAAAAAATAAAACAACTTGTATCTAAAATAAAATAAAAACGCGTAATAAGCGGCCTTATTGCTTAAAGCAATTTTGGGCCCAGGCAACCATATAACAAATATTATTTATCAATTTTAGTCCTTGCCGGTCTACCATTCTGCATTTAGTAATAATGTTCTATAATAATGACGGAGAAAGCAGACGTTGTTTATTGTCTATAGTCGAGTAAATTTTCTGTTTGGTATGTGAGCGACTATGAAGCTGAATGGCAAAATGAAGTATTTCATAGACACTTTACTTTTGACAGATAGAGATGCAAATCTGTCGACTCGAAAAATAAGGGGACTTACCTACAAAGGTTTCGATTTTTATCGAGCCTACATAGTATGTAATGAAGATTTTATTCTAGGTGATTTTTCCATGAAAAAGTATTGAAAATAGTAAAAAAAAGTATAGTTTATTTACCACAGTAACTCAATCTGTATTCGTTTTTATCTCGGAAAAACGCGTGTAGGCAGCAATTAAAACAAAAAAACAGTAAGTTCTATTTTATACTATTGGATAATTCTGATTCCAATAGTAAAGTAATTTAGACCCCTGAGTATGTCTATAAAATAATACAAAATATCGCGCTCTTCTTCTTCTTCTTTCTAGCCTTTGTCGACCAGTAGACTGTAGGCCTCTGTCAAACTCTTCCATTTCCTTCTACTTGGGCAGTTAAAGTCCAGTTGCTGCCCGCTATCTTCTTGATATCGTCCTTCCATCTCATTTGTGACTCATACCGTCCCACCGGTCTTTGTTTCCCCCATGGTCTCCACTCCAAAAGTTTCTTTCACCATGATATATCGTTGCGGGCTATGTGGCCTGCCCACTCCCACTTAAGTCTACCAACTCTCTCACTGGTCAAACAATTTGCTTTTTTGTCTTCGCCATTCATTTGTTTTCCTGTCCCTCGTGTTATACCTACCAGCATTCTCTCCATTGCCCTTTGAGCAACCTTTAGCTTGTGGATGCGTCTAATGGCGTTATTGATCACCCAAGTTTCGGCTCCGTACGTGAGAACAGGACGCACTGGTCGAATATGCGAGCTTTTTGTAGTCTGGTGAGGTTATTATGTTTGACGGCGAATTCAAGTTTAGCTTTCTCTAAACTTGAATTCTCTAAAATGTCACGCAAAAATAACAAAATTGACAACAACTTCTTCATAAACAAAATGTCATAAAAAATCGAATTGGCGAAGCATTAGGGCATGACTATTTGATTGTCAGTCGAACTACGAAATCGCAAATATGACAGTGGAATACAAAAAAATACAAAATACAAAAAAAGTTATACGACGGTTTTCTGTTAGACACGGCTTAGATATAGCGTAAACGAGAGTTAAACTCTTGTTAAAGCCATGTCTACTGTTTAGACACTGTTTAGCTAAACGCTTGTTAGACCAGTGTTTACGTTGGTTTTTGTAGTACCACTGTATCAGTAACTAACCGCGAGGCGATCGTCGTCTATTCTTATATTATAAAGAGGAAAGATTTAATTGTATGTTTGTTTATTTGTATTGGCTATTGTAATAGGCTCCGAAACTACTGGACCGATTTGAAAAAGTTGTTCACCGTTAGGAAGCTTACTTTTCAGGGAGTGACATAGGCTATATTTTATCCTGGAATTCCCACGGGAACGGGAACTACGAGGGTGAAACCGCGAGGCGATCGTCTAGTGTTGTAATAAAATAATAATGTTGCTAATTAATTACTTATGATTATTCACTCAATTTCCAGAGAGTGAACCGGCTCTACCGAGACATGGTGGACTACCTGGAGCTGCAGCCCAACTGGGAAGCCGCGACCCTCTTCCTCACTGTCGGACCAGAGAAGCACGAGATGCTGTTGTTTGCTGACCAAGGTCCAGCCGGGAGCTTCACTGGAGTTCCGAACGTTGCCCGGGATTCTGGTAAGAGGAATACGCATAGAAGTATCTTTTATCTATGTGTGTTTGGCGTTTGTTTTGTTATTGTGACAAGGTTCTACAGAGATCCGCAATTTGTGTGGTTTACCCATAGTATTTAAAGACGTAGGTATACTACTTAACGGGATCCTGTCGAAAACCGTACCTGCAAAAACACGGGATGTTGCCCTGGGAAAAGGATGTAATAGAGTACGCTGGTACCAAACTTCATTTTAGAGGGAACGCTCGGCATACTTCGAGTTTCGGTCAATTTTTCGACTTTTTTCATAATATTTCAAAAAGTATGAAACTTCAGATATTTCAAGAACCGTTTTGTGTGGCTCGGTGATCTCACCGAAAAGAGGGCTATCAAAAAGGGGGCTATCTAGCCCCCTTTTTGACCATTTTTCAAAAACTGTTCGTTTTACAAACTTTCATATATTTTTCCTGTAAAATATTATCTACAAACGCTACATACATTTCAAATGGATCGCTCTGCAATCTTCGGAGATAGAGGGGGAATGGGTATTTTTCGACTTTTTTCAAAATATTTTGAAGATTAAGAAACCTACAGAAACTTCTAAAACTATTTAGAAATGTACAAAGTATTAAATGAAAGGTATCTTTCATTTGAGACCCCACATAACCCTGTAGGTATCTGTTAAAATTTCGTCATTACAACTTGTATGGAAAAAAATTATTTTAATTTTTTTCTTTCATACACACACACCACACAAAATGTATCATTATTTTAAATTTCAAGTTGATAGCTGTGGTAGTTACTCAGATATAAAAAGAGGGAAAAAAGGACAGAAAAACCATAGGGGATTCGAAACCGATCTCGAAACCCTAAAAATATAACAAGTCTCTTTCTTTCATCACCTTTTTATCACCGTGCACCGCTAGACCAACGAGTGAGTGAATAGAGAGTGCACCTGTGTTTGCGCACACACTTGTATTGTATTGTATTGTGTACTCTATTTTCCGCACTTAGACTCGGTTTGGTCCGTTGTGCGTGTTTTGTTCTGCTAGTGTAACCAGCCTAGCTCCGTCCAGAAGCGCAAAATCTTCCTGGGATCTTCGCAGGCTTCGCGGAGTGACCTCGGGTGGTCGGGGATTTCGTGTCGTTGCGCTGTTACTCCCTCGCATTCCAGGACTACGTGGGCAGCTGATTCTTCGTCACTGAGACACCCCCTGCAGAGAGGGCTGTCTGTCGCTCCGATGGTGAAGAGATGTTTATTTAGTGGGCTGTGAGTGTCCCCACTAGGACGCGTAGGTCCATTCTGGTCAGGCACACACTTGTGCACACTAGAGATTTCTGCGTTGAGGCCGAAAATTCTGCTATGGGACATCACACTGCACCATGACAGACGGCTCCAACAACGTATCCAACAAGGATATATGGAGGACGCATTGCAATAGCAGGACCGAATAATGACTACTACCGACGACTGCTAAATGTGAACGAAGGAACTAGGGTGCGATTCTCAGGTACAGCGGGGGGATAGCGGAAATAAAACTGAGAATATATAAATAAAATAAAAAGGAAATCTCTTTAGAGACAAACAATTGTCGTTGACATTGTTGAATTTATTCCGCACCTCAGTTAATTACTAAAACTACACAATGAAGTATACATAAAAAAACAATTAATGACCTAAATGTTTTAAAAACTTTCTGTTACATTATGGCGAATATAATATTTTAACCTTCAGTAGTCGTCCTGTAACTTTGTTCAGTCGCTTTTTGTGGAAATTTTTAATTAGCCTTCAGTATTTAGTCACATACCTACTCATTAAGTTAGCTGTTAATTTCCTGAATATTGTTAAAATAAAAAATATAACTTAGGAAGAGCGGAACCTCCTAGCACAAGAATTTATACTTAAAAGGAGGTTTCAAAATAATGTATAGGATTAATGTACTTTGTGAACGAAATAAAAAACATTTGTATTTGTATAATTAAATTATAGAAACAAATTAGAACTCGTTTTTACAATTGAAAGAGTTGAGCAAACTGCTGACGCGAACAATCTGGAGGTAACTCAACTGACGCGTTAGCCGAGAGCTGGTGAGTATCTGCCGCTGTGCATCAGCATTGCATACAGCGGGGCAATGGAACCCAGCTTATTTAATGATATGGATCCAATAAAAATAAGTGAACGTTCATTATTATTCATTAGGGTGATCAATGAAGGAAAATACTTCCCGCATTGATTATCCTCAGCTCAGCTGGTTCCTCTTTCATATTTCTCGTGTCTGATTGTTGTTTTATTTTTATTTTTTCTCGTCTTTGTATGTTGTTGTATCTCGTAAATCTATGAACTACATTGTTTAAAATGTTTTTTTTTTTAAATTTATTTATTATTATCAACGAGAATTTCTCTTACAGGTTACCCAGGAAAAAAACCGATTCCGCTTATCAAATATTTCCTAAAAATGATGAACAGTGGGAACTATCTGCTGATGGTAGACTTAGAGTATGGATATTCCAGCCTCAGCACTAAAAACGAAGCCCCCTACCGATCTGAGGTCCTCACGATCGTCAAGAAGCTTGCGTTACCATCCAATAGAGGGCACATGGCGTGCACACTTGCTTAGCAGACAAGTCAATGAGGAAGTTCAAATGGTCATATTTACATGTCAAATTATAAAAAAATACTGTTTCTTACAATTTAGTACACCCACTGAGTAGGGTATTGTGCATAGAATTATTAAATTTTTTAAATCGATTATTTAAGTTAGTAGATACTAGATACATTAGCGAAATATAACACCCACAACAATTTTAAATTATTAGGTAAGAAACAAAAAGTGAAACCGCAGTCAGTTGCGGGTACTAAAAACGCATGCCTTTTTCTTTGACACTTCACATTTTCAAGTCAAAGCGCTTTTGTTTCTTCGTCGATTTTTCAATCAAAATAAAATTACATACAATTAAATGATTATAACTCAAATTTCACAGAAAACACCAAACAATCGTGAAATAATACAAAAAGCTATCCCTCCAAAGCCTCATGTCATGCATGGCAATATAAAATGCGAAGTGTGACATCACGTTCGCTCTTGCCAGTGCCGTTGCGTTTAGAAATTTTTGCGATTGATGTTTAAAATCTACTTTTCAATCATTAAATATCACAATAACAACATCAAACATTACAAAAATAAATATACAGATATATTTCTAGATCAATAGCTACGTAAAAAAAAAATTAGATTTTTTTGAAGTTACATACATATTATACCCTATTGCGATGACGAGAGGAGAATATTATGGAAGAGATAAACATTTTGCGCCGACCCTATAGGGGGGCCCCAAGAGTGGGATAGGGGCAGGGTTGACACTACTACAGAAATATTGTCAGACAACATTACATCTTTCAATGACTACTGCAGAAACATTAAAGTAGGCTTAGGTTTTTTTGTTATTATAGTGCGTAACCCCACACAACGCAAAAAAATTTCATTTGAAAAAATTCAATGAAATTTTTTTTGCGATATTATTTGATTTCTTAGAGTAGGCTCGTTCTTGCTCGGTTAGTACAAGGATCGCTCCCTGCGTACAATTGTACCTACTGAAGTACTAGATCGGAGTTCTAGTAGGTACTAATACCTCGCTCGGCAATGTGAGGGAAACATTAGTACTACTGTACTAGAGAACCAAATGCATATCTCCGTCTTGTTTACTTCCGCGGATTATGCGCAGTCTATCTCTGTTCTTCTTTATTTATTCTTTACTACATAATCTCCGTCTCTTTCACTACCGTAAATTATCCGCTGTCTATAACTGTCCTTCCTTAATTATTCCGTGTGACACAACTCTCACTACTGAACGAAATGGATTTTTTAGTTCGTTTTGTTCTTGCCAACAGATTTTAAACTTAATGATAAAGAAAATAGGGATTCAAACGTGAACTCTTTTAGTTGTTCCGAGATTTCGGAACTGATGAGCAAGTGATCTAGGAACGAGTTTAACTGAAAAGTTCTTACTCGTTCACTTGTGAGAACTAATTCATTTTAGTACATCGTTCATGAACTACACAAGACTACATCAGAGAGAGATAATAAACTCCAGATGAAAAGTGTTAGTCGGTCGGAAGCTTACACTGCCAACGCTCTGCATTTTACCAAGAACCCAGAGATCACCTTTTGAATTAAAAAAGACTCATGGGAAACGAAAGCCTTTTGAATTAAAAAAGACTCATGGGAAACGAAACGTGGCCGCCCGAAGCAAACTTGGCGAAAAACAGTCATTGCCGAAGCACTGTTACTCCGGCTCACCTGGAGCGAAGTTAAGCATGCAGCCTTCGGCAGAACAAGATGACGAAACACTGTATCTGCCCTCTGCCCCGATCCCGGGACGCAAAAAGACGAATTTATGAAACCTTGATGGACTACCGACATTTTTATTAAGCAGATCAAACTAGAAATTCGAAAAACGCTGCTCTTCAATAAAAATGCCGTTAAATTTTAACGTAGAGGCTTTTTAATTATTTGTTTTAAATTATTTGTTTTTAATTAAGTATTTGTTTTAGGTTAGGAATTGCATGCCCAGCGTGGAGATTATGGGCACTACCCCCCTGAGATAAAAGCAAATAAGGCGCTTATCAGGGGGAGGCCTGCGTCCAGGAGTGGACCAACACAGGCTGTTGAGGTTGAGGAGGTTGAGGATAGGAATTTGATTTCCAGTCTCTACTTTTATTGGGTACCTATATGTAACGAATAGCTATGCACAATTATAGATTTAAATGTACTCTGATAAAATAAATGCAATACAAACCACATGTGTGGTTCACATGTGTTACTCAAGAAATCTGAGACACTGTTACACATTATAGGGAACAAGCTTTATCAAATTTAGTAATATAGGCCTTTAGAAAAAGGCGTCCTCATTATTGGTAGATCGCGCGATGACAGATGCTGGATCTCTATGTCAGTGCTCACGCTATGACGTGTGACCAATTCGGACACTCTAAATAACGACCGACTAACCATCACACTGTCTGTCACACTGGTGTGAAGGTTAGGAATAAAAATTCCTAACCTTCACACCGTACCCTGCTCTGTCTCTAGTGTGAAGGTAAGGAAGAAAATTTCCGCTACATAGGTGACACTACAATAGTCCTTAATGAAAAACAGTTGGAATTTTTTCATTATTTATATTGTAGGTTTCATCACTGATGACGATAAATTTTTGGGCTTTTGGCACACTACATACATACATAGGGTACATGTACTTACATATAAGCTAACTACCACCTAAGCAGAAACTGTATTATCGTATATTATGCAATAAATAAATCTGAAATCTGAAATCACTAATATTAAGGTTAGGAATTTTTATTCCTAACCTTCACACCAGTGTGACAGACAGTGTGATGGTGAGACGGTCGCCCTATATTCTCGTCGTGCGACGAAATAGCATCATTCCCTCGTACGATGGACGCCAATTAGGAGACGCTGCCTTAGGTATACTTTAGCCCTTATGGATGAATGTATTTCATCCAGGCCCTTTTTTTTTTTAAAGAATTGTATTCACGAACCTTTTTCTCTTCCTGTCCTCCTGATACCTCGACGGCATTCAATAAAACTTCGTTCTTTTTCAAGTTGTATAAAACCACAAGTATCTCGTGATGTTATAATATGAAACTTGTATTTACAATTGAAACAGTTGAGCCAACTGTAGACTGTGGCGAACAATCTAGAGGTAGCTCAATTGACGCGTTACCCGAGAGCTGGTAAATATCTGGCGCTGCGCATAAGCATTGCCATACAGCGGGGCAATGCAGCCCCGTCTGGGTATTGACATGGATCAAATTAATATACGTGAACATGCATTATTATCAACAAGGATTTCTCTTACAGGTTTCCCAGGAGTAAAACCTATTCCACTTATCCATTATTTCCTAAAGATGGTGAACAACGGGAACTACCTGGTGATGGTAGACTGTGACTACGGATTTTCCACCCTCAGCACTAAAAACGGAATCCCCTACCGATCTGAGGTCCTTACGACGGTCAAGAACCTTCCGTTTTTAGACGAAGGGCGTATGGCATGCACTAAAGAAAAGCGAGAAGGGGAAATGACTGAGTTTGTTTAACTGACAAGTCAGTTAAGAAATTCAAAGGGTAGATGCAGTAATTTTCTTTTAGTCTGATACATAGTCATTTTGTTAATAAAATATGAAATGAAATGAAATGAAATGAAAACATTTATTGAAAAAGAAATACACAATAACAGTGGTTAACTCAATGTTAAGCTAAAGCTAGGTGTTATCAGTTTCTCGTCAAGTAAAATTAGGTATAAATTAAATTACATAAATTAGTTTGAATTAGGCATGTAGAGATCAGGAAAAGGTTCGTCGTTGAGGAATTACGAATTGTTTATAGTCATTGTCTAAAAATTCACTTACAGAGTATATGGTTTTATCTAGCAGAAGAAGTTTCACATTATTTAAAAATGATTGTTCACAATTTATGAGTCGAATACACAATGGAAGTTTGTTAAAAAGTTTAGGGCCAATAACTTCCGGCTGCTTTTTAGAGATGTATCCGAGTCTATGGGCAGTTGCCTCTAAGTACATTTGATGTCTGTTACTGTATTTGCTTTGGCTCCCTCTTATCTTAAATTGAGACATATTTTGTATTACGAACTTTAAAATTTCATAGATGTATAATGAAGCAGAGGTTAGTATTTTCAGGTTTTTGAAATGTTCTCTACATGAGTCTTTAAATTTGGCGCTAACCAGCACCCTAATTGCACGTTTCTGCATTTTTAAAACTCTTTCACAGTCGGTAGAGTTGCCCCACAGTATAATACCATAACTAATTATAGAGTGTATATATGAGTAATAAATGTCTTTGAGATTTAATTGGGATGTCATTGGACGCAGTTGTTTTAGAGCATATATGCCCTTAGCCATTTTAGTACAGGTAGAGTCTATATGGTTTTTCCAAGTTAGGGCTGGATCTAGTTCGAAACCCAACAGTTTTGTTAATTTAGCACTATCTATTGATCTACCGCTTTTTAAAGGAATATTTAGTGACGGTCGTCTAGCAGACACTGCATTAAAAACCATGACACTAGTTTTGTCCTCGTTTAACATTAGTCCATTCATTGAGAACCAATTTCCTAACGTACTAATTGTGTCGCTAATGGTATTCAATAGTCCATCCGTAGTATCCGAAGAAACCACTATGGTGGTATCATCCGCATACTGTATTATCTCTCCGGTGATATTTACATGGGCAATGTCATTCAAAAAGATTAAAAATAGAGTATTTCCAAGCGACGACCCCTGCGGAACCCCTATACCTATACATTGCGGCTTCGATCTAAGACGTTTATCGTTTATTTTAATTTCTACCGTCTGTTCCCTACGCTCTAGAAAAGATGTTAGAAGATTGTGACTACTGCCCTGAATCCCATAGACCTTGAGCTTCTCTAATAGTAGTTGATGGTCAACAGAATCAAAAGCTTTCGAAAGGTCTAAAAAAATGCCTGCTACTTGTTTTTTGTTACATGTTGTATAATGAAATGCGTATACAGGGTGGATTTTTGAGACGGGACAGTAAGGGCAGGTACCTTAACCGTTATAGTTACAGGAAATCTGTGAATGCAGCTCAGAATATCTCAAAAAGTTATGGATGATCTCCTAGGAACGTTTTCCTGTAACTATAACGGTTGTCGTAACTGCCCTTACTGTCCCGTCTCCAAAATCCACCCTGTATACGGAATGTACTAAATATTTACGTGAAAAAAGTTAATTTTAGTGAAAGCACGTTATTGGTTGTGTAAAACCACGAACAGAAGAGAGTTTGACATTGACATTTCACAAGTTATAAACAATGTTGCCATACGGCTTAAAAATACTGTTTCTTAAAATTTAATATACATAGGGAAAATTTAATATACAGAATGACGAAGGGAGAAAATCCTCCTAGAGTGGAATACGAGTAGGGATGATACTACTACAGAACTACATAACATTGTTGGACAGCTTTACATCTTTCGGTTCTTACAAAAGAACCATCAGAGAGAATAAACTCCAGATGAAAAGTGTTGCTAAATTTTATGATTTTAGGTCAACGAGAAGTACCCTATAGATTTTGGCCCATGGCGAGAATCAAAATTTTTTTTTTAATAAACTACAAAATAGCTGTTTTCGGATTTTTCACTTTACTCGTGCTAAAAGACCTTGCTTTTTGCCAAATTTCATGATTCTAAGTCTACTATAAGTTTTGTGTGCATGTGATTCCTTTGGAAATTTCAAAATATTCGGACATAAACGGCTGTAACTATTGATTGCGTTGACTTTTAGAAGTTTTATTTATATCGAGGCTCCAAGAGGTTTCGGATTTGAGTATTTGATGTCAATTTTAACTCGATACCTCCACGCGTTCGTGAAAAAAGGAGGTTGACAGACGGACAGACAGTAAGACGGACAACAAAGTGATCCTATCCGATCGCGGGACGCAAGAAGACGGAATTTATGAAACTTTGATGGGTTACCGATATTTTTATCGAGTAGATCAGACTAGAGATTCAAAACGCACTTGTCTGCAACAAAAATGTCGTTTTTGAACATAAAGCCTTGCATTGTTAATTAAGTTATTTGTTATTTAACAGTCTGCATTTATTTTATTAATTTATTTATAGTTATATGTTAGGTTTATGTAACGAATAGCTTTATATTATTAAAGATTTAAATGTGATGTTGTAAAATAAATGGAGGTGTTATTCATGTTGTGTTATTTAAGAGATCTGACACTATTACACTATTTAGGAAACACTAGCCTTATCTTATTTGGTTATAGGGCTAGCTTTAAGCCTTCGGTATACATTAGCCCTTATGGATGAAGTTCCATCCAGACAATTTTGAGCTTTATTTTGATAAGAGAAAAGATTAAACGAACCTTTTTCTCTTCCAGTCCTCCTGGTCCCTCGACGGCATTCCATAAAACTTCTTAGTTTCTTCTTCAAGTTGTATAAAAACCACAAGTTTCTCGTAATGTTAGAATGTGAAACTGACATGATGAAGGTTCTTGCTTCAAAGAATGTCACAACCGAGGAAGTCTTATCAATAGCGAATAAATTGAACCAGAAAAAGGGAAAGATAGTCTGTGATCGGCTTCTAGAAACGGAAGAACAGGAAGTAGAAGAGGGAGAAAAGGAAATAGAAGAAGGAGAAAAGGAAGTAGAAGAAGGAGAAAAGGAAGTAGATGAAGGAGAGAAGGAAGTAGAAGGAAAAGAAATAGGAGAAGGCAAAGAAATAGGAGAGGACAAAGAAATTGGAGATCACAAAAAAATAGGAGAGGACGAAGAAATAGGAAAGGACAAAAAAATAGGAGAGGACAAAGAAATAGGAGAGGACAAAGTAATAGGAGAAGACAAAGCAATAAGAGAAGACGCAGAAATAGGAGAGGACAAAGAAATAGGAGATCAGAAAAAAATAGGAGATGACAAAGAAATAGGAGAGGACAAAGCAATAGAAGAAGACAAAGAAATAGGAGAGGACATAGAAATAGGAGAAGTCAAAGTAAGATATTTCAATGTCAAAAAAGAAGAAGAAGAGGACAAAAAAAGAGTATACAAAGTGAAAAAACGTGTAGAAGAAATGCAAGAATAAGTAACATAAAATAGGCTGGATAAGAAACAATGAAAATAATTAGGCAGGCATCCACATAGCCCGGCGGCATTGACGACTTGGTCACAAGCAAAGCCGTCAAGGTAGGTGTCGGCACAGAAAGCCGCCGGGTTGTGCCGCCGGGCTGTGTGGATGCACCTTTATACACAGTTTTATAACCTGGGCACAGATATTATAATACTGTATAACCCCACCCTTTTCCAAGGTAGGATTCAAATAAAATATCGTAATACACAGAAATATTTTAATGGGGTTTGTTTTTATTTATATGGAGTAATCTTGCCTGGATTGTTAATGTCATATTCATGAATGTTAATGACTATAGTACACAGAGGTTTTTATAAGTAGACTTTTTTTTGAACCCATAGGTCTTTAGTCAAGCCGAATTCGTTGGACAATGTTTGTAAAAAAATCGACCATACTTACAACCTAAAATTCACTCTGTCGCCGCATATTTTTATACCGATTTTAAATGTTTGTCGATTTGTGATCCTTCCCTTCTATAAACATTGCTTACAATTATACTTGAAACTCGACACCAAGTCAGTTTTAGTTATTTGTGTTGTGGTTTGTTTACAAACTTTTCACATCTAGGTAAAATACCTCTTTCCACTGAAAATAAATGTTATTTCAAAAAAGGTTAAATTGAATAAACTAACTAATAATATAACGTTAATGTTTGTGTCACTGAAAAGTTACAAGAATATATAAAATAAAAGTTGTGATGTCAGTGACGACCTCAGTAGCGAAGCACAAGGTCCGCCGAGTCCGAGGTTGCGGGTTTGATTCTCGCTTCGAGACAAATATAGTACGATCTGCAGATATTTGTTCCGGGAATAACACCCAGAAAACACCCAGAACAAGTATTTTCTAAATATACCTAATAAAATTAATTTAAAATATCTATCATAAGTATATGTCACAATATGTCAGATATTTTTAAGTTCTGCTTACATTGGGGCTGAATGATGCTGTATGTCCATGTCCAGCATTATTTATTTATTAATCTATGTCG
The DNA here is from genome assembly GCA_963564075.1 of Eupithecia subfuscata. Classification (NCBI taxonomy): domain Eukaryota; kingdom Metazoa; phylum Arthropoda; class Insecta; order Lepidoptera; family Geometridae; genus Eupithecia; species Eupithecia subfuscata. The sequence continues at coordinate 8,028,015 of OY751117.1, read as the reverse complement.
TGTTCGTGTAAAACCTGACCACAGTATCCTATGGCTCTAAAAACTTTCCATCCACAACAAATATTTACAAGTACCTTTTTTGTTCCAGACATCCAACCTAGACCAGGAACAGTAAAACTAGGAAGTCTGTTCTTGAAGCTTTTGGGAGACGGCCAGTATTTGTTGACGGTGGACTGTAATATCGGAATCGCAAGCCTCTCATCTATAGAACAACCGCCACATCGATCAGATATTAAAGCCATCGTGAACTCGCTGCCACTTGGGACAGGAACATCAGCATGCACTGCTGACAAGAAGTCGTCAGAACAAATTTTCGTTTGATTGTTGCTGTTATGATAGAAACCGGCTGAGCTCATGTTACTCAACGTACGGGACGCATTATGAGCTCTGACCGCTTGTATTTGAATCAAAACAAATTCCTAGAGCCACAACTATCGTACTACGCCACACTGCCCATCCAACATTACCTACTTTTCGTCCCGTATTTTGCGTAGCGTGTGCTCAGTTTGTTTTTAACCTTATTAATTTCTAAGAGTTGAATTCTTTGTTATTTTATTTTACAATTATGTGTGTTAAAATACGTTCAATAAAATGTAATATTGCCTTTATAGTTATTTTATTTTCCAAATTGCCCTTAAACTTAACGATGGAACAATATAAAATAAAATAAATAAATAAATAATGCTGGACAATTCACACAGTATTATCTAGCCCCAAGATAAGCAGAGCTTGTGTTATGGGTACTAGATATCTGATGATATACTTAATACAATACACTAAATAGATAGATATTTTTATTATACATAGAAAACATCCAGAACGCCCTGGACAAATGTCTGCAGATCGTACAAACATTTGTCCCGAGGCGGGAATCGAACCCGCAACCTCCTGCGTCGCAGGTAGACCTTCGCCCGCTGCGCCACAGGGGTCGTCAAATATTGTTGGGAACGAACTATCTTCTCTACTATATAAAAACAAGTCGGGTTTTCCTTCCTGACGCTATAACTCCAGAACGCACGAACCGATTTCCACGGTTTCGCATTCGTTGGAAAGGTCTCGGGCTTCGTGAGGTTTATAGCAAAGAAAAAATTAAGAAAGTGGGAAACATAAATTTCCACGCGAGCGAAGCCACGGGGCGCAGCTAGTTATTTATGAAATAATTAAGGGTTTTGTTTGTACTTAGTGGGTCATATCTTCTCCGTAACTATTTGATATGGATATTAGGTATAAATTGATAATTTTCCCCTTCTAGTCGAATTTCGGCCACGGCGGCCAGACTCAACGATGACTAGTCAGGTGCGCAGGACATATTATGGTGTACAAGTGTGCGCGCAAACACAGGTGAACACTTTATTCCCTCACTCTCATAATCCCATGAGACCGCAGACCGACACGACCGGGGAGACGTCCAGGACGAACAGCGTAACGTGCTTTCCGAGGCACGGGGGTGTAAAAGCTCCAACTTCCTGACTCCGAGCTGCTACTGTGAATTTTCTTGCTAGAAATACCCCAATAACACAAATCTTGGCCCGACCCGAAATTTGACTGGTTCCTTGTCCTAATGGTCGCAAGTTCAACCGCTGATAATGAGTTCCAGGGTTCAGATTCTTAACTATTGATATCCCAAGAGCAAAAGAGAAGTAGGAGAGCGACAGAAGCCAGTTGGAAAATGATGGTTACTACCTAATCCCAATAACACAAATCTTGGCCCGACCCGGAATTTGACTGGCTCGTTGGTCTAGTGGTCGCAAGTTTAACTTGTTTAACCGCTGATAATGAGGTCCCGAATTCAGATTCTATACTATTGATATCCTAAGAGCAAAGTAAAAGAGCTACAGAAGCCAGTTGGAAAATGATGGTTAAGTACTGCCAAAACACAAATCAATGCAAACAAAATAATTTTTAAATTTTGTTCCTATCAACGCAGAAATGTCGTCATTTCATTTTCTCTATTTATGGTAGTGGGAGAAATCGGAAGCAGCTGTGACAGCAGCGGTGTGTATTTCTTTTAAAGGTTCCGCTAAAGGTTACAATCAGCAGACCTTTTGTCGGCATTTATCAGGTATTTATAATAACAACAAATTCTTTCTCATTGAATGGAATGGAAACAACAAGTCTCTGCCAATGTTTACCGTTATTGTATAATCTCCATAATTATTTACATAATATTGAATAAATAAACAATCAGGAATATTATAAATGGTAAATATTACAATATTTGTTCAGTTGGAAATAGGAGTGACTGTTGAGAGATTGTTCGTTACATAAAAAAAGTTATGTTTGATAGAGCAAGTTGCGAATAATAAAAATAAATTACCTACCTTAAACAAGAAAGAAAAATGTATAAATTGTTCTATTTAACCTTACTGATATTTGGGCAGGTTCTAGCCCAGAATATAAAACTTAAACCTTTAGTCCGTGACATAGTAGAACAGTTAATAACCGAAGATATAACAGAGCCAATAATGATCGAAAATTTAACAGGGCAATCAATAACACAATTAATAAGAGAAGTAAAACCATTAGATCGGATAGAGCAACAATCAAACATAGATTTGAATTGGCAATCATTACTAAAGGATTTAAATGGAGAACCCATAGCCCACGACATGGCAGGAAGACGTATATACAAGGATGAAGCACTACAACCAGAATTTAAAAATATTACAATGCAATCAATGCACAAGGATGTGCCTTCAATCTTGAATATAACAGAGCAACTACCGACTCAAGACGTGGCGTCACAACCACTGGTCAAGAATACAACAGAGACACCACTAGGTCCAAATATAACAGAGCAATCACAAAATCTGAATAAACCAGGGCCATCTCAAACTCAAAGCGTATCAATGCAACAGAATAAAATACAAGAACATTACCAGAATGTAACAGATTCGGTGGGATCTTTCGGGCCAACGCCCAATCATAACTATCATTCACCTTACTTGGACCCGTATAAGGATTCGAATTATAAAAGTTCAATGCCACCAATCCAAACGCAGGAGCAATGGAACGCAACTAACTGGCATGAGGAAGGAGGATTGAGTGATGAGGAGGTGCGTCAAAGAGATGAATACAGGCAACAGGAGCAACGTTATAAGAAGATGCAAGAAGAGTTAAATAATACAACAACGTCATGCGAGGAGTTCCTGAATAATACTGTCTTCGACCCAGAGAAGATATTGGATAAAGATTGGCAGACTATCTATTACTGGAATGTTCGAGATGAAGATCCTTATAATATGAGATTCTCGAGGCCCACTGAAACGGTATGTACACAGCTTCTAAAAGGCCCCATTTTTATGTTTACATGTATTCTGTCGATCTTTCAAGATTATGAGTTTGACTGTTCTTTACATATTTTGTTTGCTGTAAGGTTCATTTTTCGTTCAGATGATAAAACGCTTCAAAGATGGGCTGAACGCAGAGATAAGACCCCCTGTGGACTGGTCCGCTGCTGAATTTTTTGTAGAGACAAATGTTGAGTACAGTGCTCTGTACGTGAAGACAAATGTGTCAGGGTTGTATAGAGCTATACCATCTGCGGCTTTTCAATGTGAGTATTAGTGAGTAATCAAAATAACAGGGTGTGGATTGTTGGTGACGTTACAAGCCTGTACAAGCCAGTAAGTCAAAGCTAGCTAGGACTTGGTGAACTTAACATTACCTAATATAATTATACTTTCTATAACTTAACTATACATAATATATCTGAAACGCACCCTTCGAGTGGTTGTCTAAGGTCTTAAATAGAAAAGATTATCTATCTAATGTTTCTTTGTTTTTCTTTTCAGATTATGGGATCCCAATATTAAACTATGCCCTCAAGATCGTGAACGACGAACATCTTGGCATAGTCAACTGCAAGGCTAAGCAGTGTTATGCTCTTTGTGATATGGAGAAATTGCCGCAAATTGATCAGGTAGGTAAAGCTAGAATTAATGTGTACTTACATTTAATCATGAGTCAGTCGTACGGCTGGACCAGGTGCTACAAGATATTGTCTCCAGGCAATATTTTGTTGAACCTGGCTTTAGGTAGGAACATTTTGCATTATAGATACTTCGGAACCCCTACAATTTGTATTGCGAGTTGTGCAGAACTACTAAAAGGAGAAGCATCCATACAAAATCCATGGACGGAAACCTAACAAGACTTTAGTGGAGTCGAATTTATTTTATTTTAATCCACCAAAATTGCTCCGAAGTGTCTTTGCCAGACGTTTTTACTGTCCTAAGCCACCATACTTAACAAACTATGTGTACTTAGCCATTAGGAGGACTTTTGTGGTCATCTTTTGTACAATAATTTTGAGTCCGTTTATCTCTAAGTCTGTAAATATTGCTACATCATCGGCCGTCGTACAAGCAACTAGAAAATCTATACTCTATACTAATATTATAAAGAGGAAAGATTTGATTGTCTGTTTGTATTGAATGTGCTCCGAAACTACTGGACCGATTTGAAAAATTCTTTCACCGTTATGAAGCTTACTTTTCAGGGAGTGACATAGGCTTTCGAGCATTCCGGGATAAAATATAGATATATTTTATCCCGGAATGCTCACGGGAACGGGAACTACGCGGGTGAAACCGCGAGGCGATCGTCGAGTAACTTATAAATTTGTTTACTTTCAGATACCAAAAATAGCAAAGAGCATGGGATTTCACTGCTTGGTGAACAATTCCTTCGTGCAAATGGGTTCACTCGACGACAAGGACCCGGATGACCTAGATGAGAGCTTGGAGGACAATTTCTTGGGAGATTACGATACCCTGAACTCTGACCCCTTACAAGTAGACATTTTTTAGTTTTTCTTGGTTTATTTTCTTTTTTGTTTCAACAATGGCCTGTTAGTGAATTCAGATGTATTCGCAAGTGTATCAATCATAATATTTTCGCCACCCATTGGTTCATTTTCTTCGTACCCAAAATGCAGCCAATGAACGGCGAAAATGATATGAATGATATATACTGATAAATACATGTGAGAGGCGAGTCTAATTGACGTTCGTTACGAAAAGTGATCGTAACGTCTACTTTTTGTATGAGATTTGCGTAGTTCCCAGTCCGACGATAGAGGCGCTTTACCAAATTGTCTGGAAAAAGGAGATGTCAGATCACATTTCGTTACTAACGTCAAATTGACTCAAGCCAAACAGTGGGGTCACATCCGGTTGGTATGGACCAGTTGAGATACCCCTTGATTGTTTGCATTGCAACAGCCAGCAGATAGCTCAACTGTTTCATGACAATGTCTATTTTGTAAATACTTGTAGGTATCTGTTACTTAGTTGTTATTTTCTTTGTAAATAAATAAATAATAAAATTTAGTTTCTTTTGAACAGCTTGAGGTTTGATTTCGCATTCATATAATGTAGCTACATGCAAAGCTGTCTTTTTAACGGTTGAACAAAGTTGAAGAGCACTAATCGCGTTGAAGTGGTTGAAATTAGGTTTTTTTTTTATTTATTTAAACCTTTATTGCACTGAGGTACAAAGGGTGGGCTTAATGCCGAGGAATTTTCTACCTGCCAACCAAAAACACATGTTTTTACAGGGGGTTGGCGTGCTAATATATAATTTATTACTTAAAGATGACTAATTATTACATATTATAATTATTATATAAATATACATAAATATATATATATACATAACTAAAAAGGACAACATTGCATTAAACGTTTTTGTTATTATAATGCGTAAGCCTCGCACTCTGGATAATTTCCAATTTCTAAGAAATCGAATAATATCGCAAAAATTTTCGACTTCGACGGGATAAACGTTAGATTTAGAGCAACGCGATACCTCTCGTCAAATGAACTAAACGTAACTTTAGTCTTTGAACAGGATTGGATAAACTTCAATGTTTCCCCTGTAGGTGGAGCTAACGGCGCTTGAGTCCGTAGAAAGTCGCAAAGATTTTCGACTCCCACGTCACTTGACTTCGTGGTGTAGTTGGTTATCACATCCCCGTACTGAGGGGAGGACGCGGGTTCAAGTCCCGTCGAAGTCGAAAATTTTTGCGATATTATTCGATTTCTTAGAAATTAGTAACATTGCATCAATTTTAACATTGCAACAAAATGTATTTTTAAGTAAGTAATGAAATACATATATAAGTACTTACAAAATCAAAGTTAGACGAAACTACCTAAATCACGGTTATTCTTCATAATTCTGTCAAAAAGCGACAAATAAAAATCCCCATAAAAACACTACAGGCACCTTCATGACATAAAATAATTCGTTACAGAACAGTAAAACGGAATTGATAATACACCAGAACAAGTAAGTAAATGATAATAGTAGGTAACCCTCTACAAAATAGAATGGGCACAACTAAACTTGGTGTAGTGGCGTCGCTGCAAAAATAAGGAAATTGGACACACTTTCCGGACTTTGTTGAAAAACAGCCGGTATAATTTTTGAAAACATTGAAACTAACGTAAGAGTGTTGATTTTAAAAACTTCCGCTTTTGTAATAGTTCTCCTCCATAAAAGCGAAGTAAAAACGATAAAGTTCCATGGCGGAATCATGCGGATTCAATACGTAATGGTCTTCTGTATCCTAACAGAGGCAAGGAAGAATAAGACAAAGAAATCAGTGCCAGAGGAGGGAATAACTGCGCCTCCTTACGAGAGGTACTACAAGGTACCATTCGGCTCAATTACCCTAGAGGGTTTTAATCCCTTAGCAAAAGGACCGTTAGATTATGAAAACCTTGACTTTCGTTTCTTCAAATCGAGTACAGACCGACCAGATGTAGCTCCGTTTGTACCCAATAATGAAGATGACTCAAAAGCTAACAGAAGACATTGGAAACGGAGCAAAAAAAACAAGAAAAAGCGAGATAAGGGTAACCGAGTATTCGGTATGAGCCCAAGCCGCGCGATGGAGTCACCACAAGTCGATGACGAGCTCCCTGAAGGACCAGATGATGACGATAGGACAAAAACCCACAATAAAAAACTAAAAACCGCGAAAGAAGGTGATGTACCGAAGGGTAAATTAGATCTTGAAGGCATGTATCTCGATTTTACTAAAAACTTTATGATAAGTGTCGGTCAACGTTATAGAGAAGGTAAATCGTTTGCCCACGGGTCTCGTCCCGACCAAGAAATTGCTACAAATCCAGAACCTATGGAAATCCCTCAACAAAACCAATACTATCCAGAGAGAAGAATGCCCGATCTTCCGCAATACCCCCCTAACTCCTACATACCCCCACATCTGAGAAATAGATTAGAAGACGACAAAAACTTAAATTGGACGACGTGCGAGGAGTTCGGTAGAGACGCTGAGTTCTACCCGAAAGATATTGTTGATATTGAATGGGTTCCTTTCTTTGTTTGGTCTATTACCCCCGCGATGACTGATAGCATTGTTCATACATTCGAGTATCCGACAGTAAAGGTGAGTGTATCAAGACTACATCGATTTATGCTATTGAAAGTTGTAACCGGTACCAATTTTCAATGGCATACTAAAAACTATTACCGGGACGTCGCTCCCCGAACTTTTTTGAACCACACTTTAATAGCAAGTGAATTAAGTAATACAGTAACTAAAGAAACGCCTATCCATAGTGCAACATAACATAGCCTGAAGCCCTGGTCTCTTGAACACTACGCAGTACGCTGCCCCCTAAAGATGCGCGACTGCGAATGATCTGGCTAGTCAAATGATCTACAGCTACTAATTTACTCATTCGACTTGAATATTATCATCATAATATATATAGCTCGATTACCACTGACTGACTGACTGACTGACTCACTGATTGACACGATTGTTCTCCCTGTTGGTGGATGGGAAGGTATGTTTTTTTTTACGGAAACGTATAGGGAAATTAGGGGTGACTTGGGAAAAATCCCGACTTTTCGGGATTTGCCCCCAGGAACCCCCTCCCCCCAGGGTGGCTCCCAAGCAGAGTCACACTGATGAAAAATTTTTATGGGGGTGTATAGAGGAGGTCATACGATTTTGATTTAAAAAAAAAAATTACCCCCCCTCTCCCCCAGGACCCCTCTGAACCCGGGGGAGCATTGCGGCGAGCGAAGCGAGCCGCAATGCGACAACGGGGCACCAGCACGGCGAGCGAAGCGAGCCGTGCTGTGACCCCCCCCTCGCCCCCCGCCCCCCTCAACCCCCTATCCCATCAAAAAATCTGATATGGGTATCGTTTTCGACTAACATGGGGGTGAGGATTACGAATTTGATGACGGCGGGCGTGTGTCGGATTGCGGTGAGCGAAGCGAACCGCAATCCGTCACACAGCAAGGCGAGCGAAGCGAGCCTTGCTGCGTGGTAGTACGAGCGGGTTCGTATTGCGGTGAGCGAAGCGAACCGCAATACGACTACTGGGGAACTGCACGGCGAGCGAAGCGAGCCGTGCTGTGACCCCCGCGTGCCCCCCCGGAACCCCCTTCCCCATCCAAAAATCGGATATGGGTATCGTTTTCGACTAACATGGGGGTGAGGATTACGAATTTGATGACGGCGGGCGTGTGTCGGATTGCGGTGAGCGAAGCGAACCGCAATACGACACACGTCACGCAGCAAGGCGAGCGAAGCGAGCCTTGCTGTCGATTTCGATAAAATCAATGACGTAGGTTACGATAAGGGGAACTTAATTTATAACGAACACTGTGACAGCCACCATCGCGAGCTGCTTGCAGCTCGCGCACTTATACCATACTAGTTATCATAATATATATAGCTCGATTACCACTGACTGACTGACTGACTGACTCACTGATTGACACGATTGTTCTCCCTGTTGGTGGATGGGAAGGTATGTTTTTTTTTACGGAATCGTATAGGGGAATTAGGGGTGACTTGGGGAAAATCCCGACTTTTCGGGATTTGCCCCCAGGAACCCCCTCCCCCCAGGGTGGCTCCCAAGCAGAGTCACACTGATGAAAAATTTTTAGGGGGTTGTATAGAGGAGGTCATACGATTTCGATTTCAAAAAAAAAATTTACCCCCCCTCTCCCCCAGGACCCCCCCCAACCCGGGGGAGCATTGCGGCGAGCGAAGCGAGCCGCAATGCGACAACGGGGGACCAGCACGGCGAGCGAAGCGAGCCGTGCTGTGACCCCCCCTCGCCCCCCGCCCCCCTCAACCCCCTTTCCCATCAAAAAATCTGATATGGGTATCGTTTTCGACTAACATGGGGGTGAGGATTACGAATTCGATGACGGCGGGCGTGTGTCGGATTGCGGTGAGCGAAGCGAACCGCAATACGTCACACAGCAAGGCGAGCGAAGCGAGCCTTGCTGCGTGGCAGTACGAGCGGGTTCGCATTGCGGTGAGCGAAGCGAACCGCAATGCGACAATCGGGGAACTGCACGGCGAGCGAAGCGAGCCGTGCTGTGACCCCCGCTTGCCCCCCCGGAACCCCCTTCCCCATCCAAAAATCGGATATGGGTATCGTTTTCGACTAACATGGGGGCGAGGATTACGAATTTAATGACGGCGGGCGTGTGTCGGATTGCGGTGAGCGAAGCGAACCGCAATACGACACACGTCACAGCAAGGCGAGCGAAGCGAGCCTTGCTGTCGATTTCGATAAAATCAATGACGTAGGTTACGATAAGGGGAACTTAATTTATAACGAACGCTGTGACAGCCACCATCGCGAGCTGCTTGCAGCTCGCGCACTTATACCATACTAGTCATAATATATATAGCTCGATTACCACTGACTGACTGACTCACTGATTGACACGATTGTTCTCCCTGTTGGTGGATGGGAAGGTATGTTTTTTTTTGCAGAATCGTATAGGGGGGGTAGGGGTGACTTGGGGAAAATCCCGACTTTTCGAGATTTCCCCCCCCGGAGCCCACCCCTCCCCCCCTTCTTTTCAACGGAGCGATTTGGATGAAAAATTTTTAGGGATTCGTGTAGAGGGGCACGAGTGATTTCCATTGCAAAAAAAATTTTGCCCCCCTTCTCCCCCAGGACCCCGCCGAACCCGGGGGAGCATTGCGGCGAGCGAAGCGAGCCGCAATGCGACAACGGGGGACCAGCACGGCGAGCGAAGCGAGCCGTGCTGTTACCCCCCCCTCGCCCCCCGCCCCCCTCAACCCCCTTTCCCATCAAAATATCTGATATGGGTATCGTTTTCGACTAACATGGGTGTGAGGATTACGAATTTGATGACGGCGGGCGTGTGTCGGATTGCGGTGAGCGAAGCGAACCGCAATCCGTCACACACGGGTTCGTATTGCGGTGAGCGAAGCGAACCGCAATGCGACTATTGGGGAACTGCACGGCGAGCGAAGCGAGCCGTGCTGCTACCCCCGCGTGCCCCCCCCGGAACCCCTTCCCCATCCAAAACTCTGATGTGGGTATCGTTTTCGACTAACATGGGGGTGAGGATTACGAATTTGATGACGGCGGGCGTGTGCCGGATTGCGGTGAGCGAAGCGAACCGCAATACGACACACGTCACGCAGCAAGGCGAGCGAAGCGAGCCTTGCTGTGTGATTTCGATAAAATCAATGACGTAGGTTACGTAAAGGGGTATACAATAAAAATAAAAAAACGAACACTGTGACAGCCACCATCGCGAGCTGCTTGCAGCTCGCGCACTTATACCATACTAGTCATAATATATAAAGCTCGATTACCACTGACTGACTGACTCACTGATTGACACGATTGTTCTCCCTGTTGGTGGATGGGAAGGTATGTTTTTTTTTACGGAAACGTATAGGGGAATTAAAGGTGACTTGGAGAAAATCCCGACTTTTCGGGATTTGCCCCCAGGAACCCCCTCCCCCCAGGGTGGCTCCCAAGCAGAGTCACACTGATGAAAAATTTTTAGGGGGTTGTATAGAGGAGGTCATACGATTTCATTTTCAAAAAAAATTTACCCCCCCTCTCCCCCAGGACCCCCCCGAACCCGGGGGAGCATTGCGGCGAGCGAAGCGAGCCGCAATGCGACAACGGGGCACCAGCACGGCGAGCGAAGCGAGCCGTGCTGTGACCCCCCCCCCACGCCCCCCGCCCCCTCGACCCCCTTTCCCATCAAAAAATCTGATATGGGTATCGTTTTCGACTAACATGGGGGTGAGGATTACGAATTTGATGACGGCGGGCGTGTGTCGGATTGCGGTGAGCGAAGCGAACCGCAATCCGTCACACAGCAAGGCGAGCGAAGCGAGCCTTGCTGCGTGGCAGCACGAGCGGGTTCGTATTGCGGTGAGCGAAGCGAACCGCAATGCGACTATCGGGGAACTGCACGGCGAGCGAAGCGAGCCGTGCTGTGACCCCCGCGTGCCCCCCCGGAACCCCCTTCCCCATCCAAAAATCGGATATGGGTATCGTTTTCGACTAACATGGGGGTGAGGATTACGAATTTGATGACGGCGGGCGTGTGTCGGATTGCGGTGAGCGAAGCGAACCGCAATACGACACACGTCACACAGGTGATTTCGATAAAATCAATGACGTAGGTTACGAAAAGGGGTATACAATAAAAAACGAACACTGTGACAGCCACCATCGCGAGCTGCTTGCAGCTCGCGCACTTATACCATACTAGTTACTATATATAAAGCTCGATTACCACTCACTGACTCACTGACTGACTGACATAATTGTTCTCCTTGATGGTGGAGGGGGAGGTATGTTTTTTTTTGCGGAATCGTGTAGAGGCAGTCCGGGTGACCTAGGGAAAATTCCGACTTTTTGAGATTTGCCCCCCCGAACCCCCGCCCCCCAGGGGGGCTCCCAAACGGAGACATATTGTTTGATTTTTCTATAAGGGGTATACAGAAGGGGACGAGTGATTTCTATTGCAAAAAAAAATTCACCCCCCCTTGCCCCCCAGGACCCCCCCTTTTGAGAGTGCTACCGGATGACGTTGCGATAGAGTATTTCTGATTGCGGAATCGTATAGAGCGTTTGTTCTCGAATTGGAAGAAAAAAAAATGCACCCCCCCTCCCGCCCCAATTTTCACCCCCCCTTTTGATATCTCCCAAACAAAGTACGATAGAAGAAAAATTTTTTCACGGTCATGTAGGGCAAGACAAATAATTTTGAATGCAAAAAAATAATTGACCCCCTTGCCCCTCTAGACCCCCTTTTTTATAAAAAAACTGAAATTTGGCCATTTTTAGCCTATATTTCGACCACTTTTTAGGGTGGAGCATTGCGGCGAGCGAAGCGAGCCGCAATGCGACTACGGCGAACAGCATGGCGAGCGAAGCGAGCCGTGCTGTGACCCCCGCGTGCCCCCCCGGAACCCCCTCCCCCAGAACCCGGGGGGAGCATTGCGGCGAGCGAAGCGAGCCGCAATGCGACAACGGGGGACCAGCACGGCGAGCGAAGCGAGCCGTGCTGTTACCCCCCCCCCTCGCCCCCTCAACCCCCTTACCCATCAAAAAATCTGATATGGGTATCGTTTTCGACTAACATGGGGGTGAGGATTACGAATTTGATGACGGCGGGCGTGTGGCGGATTGCGGTGAGCGAAGCGAACCGCAATACGTCACACAGCAAGGCGAGCGAAGCGAGCCTTGCTGCGTGGCAGTACGAGCGGGTTCGTATTGCGGTGAGCGAAGCGAACCGCAATGCGACTATTGGGGAACTGCACGGCGAGCGAAGCGAGCCGTGCTGTGACCCCCGCGTGCCCCCGGAATCCCCTTCCCCATCCAAAAATCTGATATGGGTATCGTTTTCGACTAACATGGGGGTGAGGATTACGAATTCGATGACGGCGGGCGTGTGGCGGATTGCGGTGAGCGAAGCGAACCGCAATACGTCACACAGCAAGGCGAGCGAAGCGAGCCTTGCTGCGTGGCAGTACGAGCGGGTACGTATTGCGGTGAGCGAAGCGAACCGCAATGCGACTATTGGGGAACAGCACGGCGAGCGAAGCGAGCCGTGCTGTGACCCCCTGTGCCCAGACCCCCTGGACCCCCTCCCCCATCAAAAAATCTGATATGGGTATCGTTTTCGACTAACATGGGGGTGAGGATTACGAATTTGATGACGGCGGGCGTGTGCCGGATTGCGGTGAGCGACGCGAACCGCAATACGACACACGTCACGCAGCAAGGCGAGCAAGGCGAGCCTTGCTGTGTGACACCACACATACTTATATGGGAATCGTTTTCGACTAACTCGACTGTGTAGATTACGAAAAAGATGTCCATTTCAAAATCCAAGATGGCGGACATTTTTTTCATCGCAAAACCCACTCTTGGTTATCGATTTCGATGAAATCCAGGGTGTAGGTTACGATAAGGGGAACTTAATTTAAAACGAACAGTACACACAGCCGACGCGAGCTGCTTGCAGCTCGCGCACTTATAACAACTAGTAACTATCTATAAAGCTCGATTACCACTCACTGACTGACTCATTGACATAATTGTTCTCCTTGATGGTGGAGGGGGAGGTATGTTTTTTTTTGCGGAATCGTGTAGAGGGAGTCCGGATGACCTAGGGAAAATTCCGACTTTTTGAGATTTGCCCCTCCGAACCCCCGCCCCCCAGGGGGGCTCCCAAACGGAGGCATATTGTTTGATTTTTCTGCAAGGGGTTTATAGAGGGCAACAAGTGATTTCTATAGCAACAAAAAATTTACCCCCCCTTGCCCCCCAGGACCCCCCCTTTTGAGAGTGCTACCGGATGCCGTCGTGATAGAGGAGTTTTGATTGCGGGATCGTATAGAGGGTTTCTTCTCAAATTGGAAGAAAAAAAAATTCACCCCCCCTCCCGCCCCAATTTTTACCCCCCCCTTTTGATATCTCCCAAACAAAGTACGATAGAAGAAAAATTTTTTCACGGTCATGTAGGGCAATACAAATAATTTTGAATGCAAAAAAAAATTGACCCCTTTGCCCCTCTAGACCCCCTTTTTTATAAAAAAACTGAAATTTGGCCATTTTTAGCCTATATTTCGACCACTTTTTAGGGTGGAGCATTGCGGCGAGCGAAGCGAGCCGCAATGCGACTACGGCGAACAGCATGGCGAGCGAAGCGAGCCGTGCTGTGACCCCCGCGTGCCCCCCCGGAACCCCCTCCCCCAGAACCCGGGGGGAGCATTGCGGGGAGCATTGCGGCGAGCGAAGCGAGCCGCAATGCGACAACGGGGGAACAGCACGGCGAGCGAAGCGAGCCGTGCTGTGACCCCCCCACGCCCCAGCCCCCCTGAACCCCCTTCCCCATGCAAGAATTTGATATGGGTATCGTTTTCGACTAATATGGGGGTGAGGATTACGAATTTGATGACGGTGGGCGTGTGTCGGATTGTGGTGAGCGAAGCGAACCGCAATACGTCACACAGCAAGGCGAGCGAAGCGAGCCTTGCTGCGTGGCAGCACGAGCGGGTTCGTATTGCGGTGAGCGAAGCGAACCGCAATGCGACTATTGGGAAACAGCACGGCGAGCGAAGCGAGCCGTGCTGTGACCCCCTGTGCCCAGACCCCCTGTACCCCCTCCCCCATCAAAAAATCTGATATGGATATCGTTTTCGACTAACATGGGGGTGAGGATTACGAATTTGATGACGGCGGGTGTGTGCCGGATTGCGGTGAGCGAAGCGAACCGCAATACGGCACACGTCACGCAGCAAGGCGAGCGAGGCGAGCCTTGCCGTGTGACACCACACATACTTATATGGGTATCGTTTTCGACTAACTCGACTGTGTAGATTACGAAAAAGATGTCCATTTCAAAATCCAAGATGGCTGACATTTTTTTCATCGCAAAACCCACTCTTGGTTATCGATTTCGATCAAATCCAGGGTGTAGGTTACGATAAGGGGAACTTAATTTAAAACGAACAGTACACACAGCCGACGCGAGCTGCTTGCAGCTCGCGCACTTATAACAACTAGTCTATAATATAAAAATGAATCGCAAAATGTGTTGGTAAGCGCATAACTCAACAACGCCTGGACCGATTTCGCTAATTCTTTCTTTGTTGTGTTTGTTATTGTCAGGTGAAGGTTCTTATGAAAGAAAAAATTAAGAAAGTTGGAAACATAAATTTCCACGGGGGCGAAGCCGCGGGGCGCAGCTAGTTAGTAATATACTTATCATCAAAGTCGAATGACAACTACTTATTATAACTTAATATATAATACCTACATACACTTATATTATAAATGCGAAAGTTTGGATGGATAGATGTATGGATAAATGGATGTTTGTTACCTCTTCACGCCAAAACTACTGAACGGATCATGTTGAAATTTTGCATACAGGTAAGTCTAAATCTGGAATCAAACATAGGCCATGATAACGATTCGTCAATTCATTATTCGACGCCACTTGCCATAACTAACCAAATACTAATTTGATTAGTGATGGCGAGTCGGGTAGTCGACGCGAAAACAATTCTTTATTCGACGCCACTCGCCATTACTAACCAAATTAGTTACTAATCTGCTCTAGTCATTCGAATAATGGTTCGAATGATATGTGAAGTCGAATAATTCGAATGAAATCATTCACAGTCGCGCATCTTTACTGCCCCTTACCGCTCACGCAGACTTCGACGGAACAAAAGACCACACTATAGAATAGAATAGAATAGAATATAAATTTATTCGTTACAGAACTTACACAGCTTAGACTAAAATACATAATTAACCTAAATTAAAATTAAGTGTAAACTCAGTAACAAAATGGCTCTGCCTCAGCATGGGTTGGTTGACTAGCAAGCTAGCAACCAACGCTGGACTAGACGTTTTTCATATGTTTAATGTGTACAATACCGCATAATGCTGCGTAGAATTGAAGAGACCCTTTAGATAATTATAAACCGTGCCTTACGTAAATTAATGCACCATTTTGTTTTACAGTTGGTACAGAAATACAAAAAGGTGGCAAGTCCACTGTTATGGAAAAAGTTGGAATGGGAATCACCAAAGTTATTGATGAAATTGAAAATAGTGGATGGTAATAATGAAATGCTTATTATAGCGGCAGATCGCAAGGGAAAATTCGATGGCCTAAGGTACATAGAAGTGCCAGAGGAAGCAAAAGGTAAGACCTCAGAACCGAGGGTGTCTATTTGACGTTAGTAATGACACTCTCCTATTAGTTTGGAATTTTCGTGCGTAGCTATGTGGTGCCGGCCTAGAATTTGCACCACCCCAACTCTTCGAAATATCCACCGGGGGCGAGCAGCAGTGCCCCCTGCAGAACAGTTCTTCCACCGAACTGCGATCCCCAACCCGCATGCCCAGCAGCGTAGGGATTATGGGCATTACCCCCATGAGATAAAAGCCAACAAGGCGCTTATCAGGGGGAGGTCTGCGTAAAAAAGTGGACCAATACAGGCTGCTGAGGTTGAGGTTGTGTAGTACCAAATTGTACCTATGCAAAAAGGATATGCCACGATCACTTCTCGTTCAGTTCAGACTCACCCCTCTGATTATTGCAGATCGATTCATGACTGTATCATGATATACGCTCATATTATTTTCGCTAGTTTATTTTCTAATGTTTTTTATTCGTTATCAAAATGCAGCCAATACTTAAATGGTAGATACTTAACAATAGTGTAAGTAAGCACTCTTGAATACATCCCGCTCTAGTAAAATATAACTAACTTCTGCCCGCGGTTTTGCACGCGTATATTCGGCATAATAAGTAGCCTATTGTTTAAATTAGGTTACGTTTTAAGAGTATTCGAAATTTCATCTTGATCTATTCAGTAGTTTTGGAGATCCTAGGTAACAAAAATTGGACATTTCACAAAATTTGGCATATAAAATATTAGTAGGAAATCGTGAAAGAACTTTTGGGATGACTGGGTCAACATGGAGGATGAAACAAGTTTAAAAGAAACTAGAATAAAAAGTATTAGGCGGGTAAATAAATGTCTCTATTTTCCAGATATGGAGTATGCCATGTCCTACCCGGTAGTGGGTCTTCACCTAAAGTCTATCGGGTCATACCTCGCCATGATGTTTTGTGATGAGCAATACGCCGTCATTATGGCTCCGACGGGAACTGAACCGAAAACTTTTGATGCTGCAAGGTGAGTTCTTTAATCATTAAGTCTCAATTTTCAGGTAAGGTACTTTGATCTTGACGAAAAGTATTGCAAGCGAAATACGAGGCGAACGAAATATAATTATATCGGTATACCCCTGTATACCTATATAATTATATTTCGTTTACCCTTTCCGTGGCACCCTGCATAAATCTCTTTAATGCCATTATCAAGAAATCAAAAAGTTTTAAGGTTAACTACACTACTAGATTATAACTTAAAAGTAATATTATTGGGAAAGATATTTCCGACTTTATAGTATGTAGATTACCTAAGCAGACAAGCTTTGTCCGTATAAGCACTCGACAAGTTTGAGATGGTCAATATTTACTGTCCAGCTGAATTAGTAACAGTATTGTCAAACAGAAATGTAAAACAGTATTGTCAAACAGTATGTAAAACAGTATCGTTCAGCTGAATGAAATCATTTAAAAATCTTATCCATGTAAAAGCCATAACCAATACTAAAAAATACAAAGTGCTTTATTTACAAAACTATTAGACACGCCAGGAATTTCAAATTACATAAGTAAAAAGTTAAAAACTAGGTAAATACCTTAAAACTTTACTTCCAGGCGTGGGGCAGCCTTTCTCAAATTTAATGGTATAGGATACGCTGTCCAAAGGAACCTTCAAAAGGAACAAATGTTAATGCAGGCATACCAAACGGGTATTGAAGCACGAATGAAGATGCGGGAAGCAAGTCGGACAGCGGTGCCACCTGGGCCCCGAGACGCATTTTTTCCATTTAACAGAGAGCCTCCGCTCGACATGCTTTAAATAAAGTAAATTAATCATTTATTGCTTGAAATACATGTAAATATGAAATTTGTGCTGAAATTTATTCAACTCTTACATAGGTACTTCCATACATAAATAATAACGTGTAACTAGCTTTTTTCAAAATTAACCTATTATAAATAACTTCACAGTTGTTATATGTCGACCCAAGAACCAATGTATTTCTACCGGGGCGCGGCGCTGTTTACAATTAATGTCACTTGTATTAGTTATCTAGTACCCATAACACAAGCTCTGCTTAGCTTGGGGCTAGATAATGCTGTGTGAATTGTCCAGCATTATTTATTTATTATTTATTAAAATAGTTATATTCGAATTAAAATTATGGATAAAAGTTATTTACATAAAATTTTTGAGAACTAAATACGCCAAGAATTGTGTGAAAATTAAAATGAGTCAAAAATATAAACAAATCAAGGTATTTTTCTGTGCGTCTGCTGGTCCTATGGTGGAAGGGAGAAGATGGGATAAGGTCGAGCAATGCCTGCGCTCAAAGTGGTACTTGTAGAATACCATTGCACTTTTTCAGTATCATCTCTCGGTAAGCAGTATAGGCTGAACATATAAATGTATGATGTAATTCGAGCTGACTGTATCACTCATTATAAAAATAGTGGCGACATGGGAAGGAGCCCTGGCAAAGCGCCGTCTGTGATCGGGGCTTTGTAGGTTAGTCTCTGGAAGCGAGTCATAATCTATATGTCTAACAACGCGTCTTTCAATCCAGTCGAGAGCTTTAAGCTGGTATTTAGCCGAGCCGTCTCAAAGGTGGCAGCAGTACTCCATGCAAGTTCGGACCTGTGCTTTGTATAGACTGAGAAGCTGTCCCGGTGTGAAGTACCGGCGAACCTTAGCTAGGATACCCAGCTTCATAGCAGCAAATTTGGCCTTCGACTCGATATGGCAGCCACAGTTCAAATTCGAGCTAAGCTCTACGCCCAATCGGTTCAGACTGTCAGTGATCTGAAGCGCATCGGCATCACAAAAACAGTATTAAATTGTGTCAATTAAATTGTTAAATTGTGTGTGTTAATGAGGTGCACTTGCAGTGAGAGGACGTGCTTCTGCTGTTTTACGTGTTTGCTATTTCTTATCTTGGTCATGAGGAGAGAACGGTATTTTGGGGAATACCTCAGTAGGACGAGGACTACTCTACGGTGACAAAGACTTAAGACGGCAGCCCACAAAGTCTAGGATATCAGTCGTGAAGACGTGGTCCTCTCATCCGGTCGCCATCTGGCAGGATGGAGCCTCCGGGATTTTTCGCGGGGCGGCGGGGCAGCCTTTCACGTGTGGGCTCGCTAATTGGGCCCCCTATAATCTGCGGTCGGCCAACGCAGAACCGTGCTTAGGATTCCACTACCCTCCACGACTGATCGCTTGGTGCAAGTGCGACGTCGCCGTACGACGTGACCCGTACATACTTGGTTCCATGGCTACACCAGACCACGCACAGAAAAACGACCGCGAAGTCGTTTAGCGGCACGGCTTAGTTCGGTGGGTGGTGAGAAGCCACGGCCGAACCCTGCCTACCACCAGAACTATACTCTTATAGCATCACGCGGGGGACACGCGTTGGGGCGCTAGCTAAGGGTTTCCACTTACGGAAATGAGGTAGTAAAGCCCCAAAAGTAGTGAGTTCACACCGTTCACCGTGTTGTTAATTTAGGAGTCCACCTTATTTTTTATCTATTACAATATAAGTGCTTATTTGAGTGCTTTTTTATCTAAAGCTAATTAAACCTTATGGCAATGTTGCCATTATTTCTAAATTCTGCGACATCGTAATGTCCATTGTTCAATATTTCCTGCCGGGGAATTCAGTTTTCAAACAAAAAAATAAACAAACATTTCCAGAGTAAAACTCTGGTCCTAGCAATTTTTCAGGCATTATATAGCTAACTCTGACAGAGTCGAATAAACGTTTACTTCCTGGGAGTTAATTTTCAAGTATTTTCTGATAAATTCTTAATCTTGTCGGATTTTCGAGTAGTATTTCGAATATTTACAATGAAAATACTTGTATACGCTTGGACTTTTTTGATATTTTCCATTGTGTCTGCCTCAAAGAAGAAGAGTTTAAAACCCAAAAAACCTATGCCATTGGAAAAAGTTATGACTTGCGCGGAATTTGGAAAAAATTCAAGGTAAGTGCTTCATTATTAACTAACGCATCATATTATGTATGTAGGTAATACTGGACATGTTTGCTTAACTGATATGCCTACATAATATCTACAGTACACACATAGATAGTTTTAGAACAAATAACTGCAGCTCGTAAGCACAGTAGATATATTTATATCTATTGTGTCGTAAGTACATACAACATAATCCCCATGCGAGGCATGCCGGTTGGGGATCGCTCTGCTTAGCTTGGGGCTAGATAATGCTGTGTGAATTGTCCAGCATTACCATAAGGGGGGTAATGCCCATAATCCCACTGGGCATGCGGGTTGGGGATCGCTGCCGAGATCGGTGAGGGATCGGTGCTGCTGCCCGCTCCCGGTTGATATTTATTACTCGCCTCTTACGACACCCGCGGGAAGAATTGGGGTGGTGTAAATTCTACCACGCACACGGCGGTTGCGCACAGATGTTTTACCTAATTTGACTACTTAATTATTTTCCAGGTTTAACCCACATTCTGTAGTATCCGGAAGATGGCTAATTTTCTATTACTATGGACCTATGATCCCGCCGACTATGTTAAGTTATAGGGTCCCATCGAGAAGGGTAAGATTTAGCTAAATAAAAAATAAAATAAAAAGTTTATTGAGTCCGACATATTTTGTCCGTAAGGCACAGTACACACAAAACATTACAAAAAATCAAAGATAAATTATAGATACAAAATACTATTAATTCATTACAAGAGTTGCGCAGCCGTTCAACAGAATCCCAACCTAAGAAGTCTAAAGAGTTGAAAGACTGCATGATGGGCGAAGCAAACTTACTGCCTACAATCTTCAGGATGGTGTTGGTACTGCTCCACGTTCTACGCAACAATGAGGCGGTTTTCTTGCGGATGATGGCGTGAAAGCCATCAACCTGGGCCTCAGCAAACATGAGGGATGCGCTGCAGCAGCGAGGCAGCCCCAACAACATCCTGAAGGCATTGTTGTACTGTACACGCAGAGCGCTGAGCGATCTTTTAGTAAAGCTAGCCCAAAGGCTGCCCGTATAGAATGATTGGCTTTGAACAGCGTAATTTTCACTTGCCTACTGCAACGAGCAAACCTTCGCGCCAGCATATTACTTCGGACCGCCTACGCTCTACGTTCTCGTTCTATATCTACCTGGTCGTCAAGGTCGTCGGTAAGGAAATGTCCCAGATACTTGAAGCTATAGACTCTGTTTAGCTCAAGACCGTTGAGTCGCAAGCTTGGGACTGACGCTGGAACCTTATCTTCGGCCTTGAATACCAGGTATTCACTTTTCTTGCAGTTGTACACAAGTCCATGCTTACTGGCATACTCTTCGCAGATGGACAGCAGCCTCCGGAGGACGCTGATCGTTGGACACAGCAGCGCCATGTCGTCTGCATAGCTGATATTGTTCATACACACATTATCAACTGAGCAGCCGACACGCGCATTGCTGAGTCTCACGATCTGCTCGTTTACGTACAGGTTGAAGAGCTTGGGTGAGCTCAACCCACCTTGTCTCACGCCGCACTCCAACCTGTAGGTCTCCGAAAACACGCCCGCCCGCTAAACAGACTCTTTTTAAGTTACCGTACAATTTTTTTTACAGGAATGTGGAATGGAGGATATTTTAAACTACTTACATTCTGTTAAATCTATCTGTGTGAAATTCTCGTATTTATTTTGGATCCGTATTTGACGACGACTGTAGCGGGCCGCTACAGCGGCACGAAACTAGCACCGACCGTTATTGCGTAGAAGTCAAGAATTACGAGTAGGTCTGGGTGCGCTGTATTCCCTCCACCATTTGCTCAGCGCTAAACTTACGCGCTACCTATACAATTTACGTCAATTTTTGTTTGTGAATAGGACCCTGCCATGTCAAAAAAAAAAATACGTCACGTTTGGTGAATAGACTACAAAACGGTTTAAGGATTTTTCCTTTACTTGTGCTATAAGACCTTGCTTCTATCCAAATTTTATGATCCTACGTCAACGGGAAGTACCCTATAGGTTTTGGTCCATGGCGAGAATCAAGTTTTTTTGTGTTTAAACTACTAATTTACTGTTTCCGGATTTTTTGATTTGCAATTTTTTATAGGTTCCTTTTTTCCTTTTGAGTTACGGAGCCCTAAAAACAGGACACGATCGCCTCAGCTTTAAATACTGGCATACGTCATACGTAGGTATACCTAATAATGTAAAATAATTACAGGAGATATCCTACCTCCACTTCCTTTTCGACGGCCACGTAGGTGAAGATTTTGACTGGAAAGCAAATATGCTTCTAAGATTGGATGAACATAAAAACGAGACGGTGTTACTGGTGGAGAGGAATTACAAGGGCAGTTATTGGTTATACATTCCGATCGCTGGTGAGCAAGCATCGAATGTGTTAATTAGGTCTGCCTGCGACGCAGGAGGTTGCGGGTTTAATTCCCGTATCGGGACAAATGTTTGAACGATATGTAAATATTTGTACCAGGTGTTCTGGGTATTTCTAGTTATACTATTATATATATAAATCTATATATCTACGAGAAATGTATTGGGGATGCTACCGACTGGTATTGATATGGATCAGCTGAGCTACCTGTAGATTGTTTGCAACAGTCTGCTGTTCGCTCAATTTGTTTCAATTATAAATACCTACTGGTTTTAATTTGTTTCTATTATTTTGTTTGAAGCTTACTATTAAGGGAGTTACATAGGCTATATTTTATCCCGGAATTTCCACGGGAACGGGAACTACGCGGGTGAAACCGCGAGGCGATCGTCTAGTTTATAATACATAGAAAACATCCAGAATACCCTGAACAAAAATTTGCAGATCGTGCAAACATTTATCTGATAAAAGCCAAGAAGGTTACCAGGGGGAGCTTATCAGGGGGAGGCCTGTGTCCAGCAGTGGATCAATATAGGCTGAGATGAGGATAGCAAATTTATTTAAAAAAAAATCTATTCCTAATGTTGCTTATTACTTTCATTGGTTGAATGTTTATTTACAGGTTTACAATTGGGACAAACGATGCCACGGTACGAAATCCAGCTCAAACAAACAAAGGACAATAAATACATAGCAATAATGATGTGTGAGGTACGAGTACCGCCTTGTGGTGCCAGCTTAGAATTTGCACCACCCCAACTATTCCCGCGGGTGTCGTAAGAGGCGACTAAGGGATATCCACCGGGGGCGGGCAGCAGCGCCCCCTGCAGCACAATTCTACCGAACTGCGATCCCGACCCCCCTAGCGTGGGGATTGTAGGCATTACCCCCCATGAGATAAAAGCCAATTAGGCGCTTATCAGGGGGAGGCCCGCGTCCAGCAGTGGACCAATAATAATAATAATAATAATGCTCGACAATTCACACAGCATTATCTAGCCCCATGGTAAGCAGAGCTTGTGTTATGGGTACTAGATAACTGATATACATAATAATATACGAGTACATAGATAGATATTTTTTATTATACATAGAAAACGACCAGAACACCTGAACAAATATCTGCAGTTCGTACAAACATTTGTTCCGAGGCGGGAATCGAACCCGCAACGTCCTGCGTCGCAGGCGGACCTTCGCCCGCTGCGCCACAGGGGTCGTCGAATTATCTGTGACGTTAGTAACAAGACGTAACGTCTGCCTAAATACTAGTTCTAATTTATTTCTATTATTCGATTGTAATTTTCTTTGTCAATATAGATGTTTTATAAGAGCTTATAATAAACATCAACTTTTTATTCCCAGGATCAAACAGTCTACATAATGGCAAAAATTGGCGACGTGCCACCAAAAGCAAAGATCGTGGAGGAAGCCGCCAAGATAGGCTACGTGGGCAAGCTAGGCAAGTCCTACCTGTACCAAGGCAGCCAGTGGATGCCCGTGGGTGATAGTGAAGAGGCACATTTTTGGCAACCTGGCTTCAGCCCTTCAGATCGAATGCAGAGGGCAGAACAAGGAATAAATCAAAATGTCAATGAACTCTTGGCGTAGTAGCTAAAGCTTTTTAAGTTCCCTTGGAGTCGAGACCCTAGGTCCGTGGGGTACCGAGGCTCTCTGGGTTTTTAAAAACTATCTGAGCGTCTGGTCGTAGCGACGCGTGACCCGAGAGCTGCTGTATGGCAATGCGCATCAGCATTGCCATACAACAGCGGGTCAATGCAGTCAGCGTCTTGGGGACGCTTTCGACTGGTATTGATATGGATCAGTTCAGCTACCTGTAGATTTGCCACGGTCTGCAGTTAGCTCAATTGTTTTAATTGTAAATACTAGCTCTAATTTCTTTCTATTATTTGATTGTATTTTTCTTTGTTAGTAGGTAACTAAGGTTTTATTGACATTTTAATAATGAATATCCACAATGTAAATCTATGTTCTGCTGTAGGTATGTATGATTCGTCATGTTTATTCGCCGATTTCGCCTATCAATTGCGATCGATTATGAAGCTACTTTTGGTTTTGTATAGATCATGATGTCAGGTTTTTCAAAATTATTTCTGTCCCGCAAAACTTAAACAAAAACATAAATAAAAAGGAAATCGCAGTCGATTTTCAGTTTTTGTAAAAATCATCAAATTGTTTAGGTCAAAAATCATCAAATTGTTTAGGTCAAAAATCATCAAATTATGTACCTACATAGCTATCAGTCATAGGTAGGTATATCAAAATATTATGAATAGGAGGTAGGTAAGTATAAGAGGAGGTAGCTTTGGTAAAACCATAGATCTAAGTAAAATCAGCGGGCCTAATCCTAAGAACGAAACCTCTCTTTACCTATCTTTATGTAAGTGACATATGAGTCAGTTTTGCACGAAGACAAATCAGAAATTCGTTTTTTGTTTTTCGAGAAGGCCCCTGGGTAAAACACGTTTTTTTTTCTCACGTATTTATTAGTGGCGACGAGAAAATCGTCATTGTTTTCATTTTAGGCAGACAATCGTTGTTAACGGTAGTGCAGTTGAATCAAATTAACGCGTCCACTGCGTCGGAATCGGAGCGTACGCGGCGTTGGTATTTACAACACCGATGCCGATGCGTCTACTGCTTTCGGATTTTGCATCCGCAGTATAGGTATTTTCAAAGCGCCCGTGTTTGCCGATGCCGTCATCCGCAACCATATCCTACAAGTGACGAGGATGTTGTTGAGGATGACGTCATCGGCAGAAATACCGGTCTCTGGCATCCGTATCGGCAGATATGCCGATCCAGTGTACGCTGTACCATAAAAATCAATGCAAAGCAACAAAACCTAACGCTCCATACGCTCCGATACGGATCCAATGGACGCGTAACTTAAGCCGTTGGTTGGTCTGTGCCTGACGTCTTCCCGATCATGTCGGTTCGACTGCCCCATCGGATTGTGAGAGTTAGGGAATAGAGAGTGCACATGTGTACTATGTCCTGCGCTCATAGCTCGTCTCGGTTGGGACAAGGCGTCGTGTCCGAAAATTTGGCTACGAGGTCATTTTTATTTCACACATAGATGTTTTTTACATGTAAGTATCAAAAAGTATGCATTTAATTTTTAGCTCAGCTACCTTTACATAGCTACTGTGAATTAACTCTTGAAATTAATTTAAGTATTTGTTTTATTGACTTTTATCTACACCTTGGTGACCTGTCGGCTTAGAATTTGCACCACCCTAACTCTTCCGCTCTGTCGTAAGAGGCGACTAAGAGACATCCACCGGGGGCGGGCAGCGCCCCCTGCAGAACAATTCTACCACCGAACTGCGATCCCAAACCCGTATGCCCAGCGTGGGAATTATGGGTACCTATTACCCCCCGTGATAAGTCAATAAGGCTCTTATCAGGAGGAGGCCTGCGTCCAGGCTGTTGAAGTTGAGGTTGGTGACCTTTATCATTACAAAACCTGTAGGTAGGTAAATCCCATAGCCGTGGCGCCCGCGCCGTAAGGATCGATCATGCAACTCAACCCGTGGATGTCATAAAACCCGACTGAGGGAACGTACCAGAGGAAAGGCGGGAGTTTCCTTCTGTGTATTTTAAACACGTCTACCGCGATCAGCAATCCGCCTCCCAAGCGTGGCGATATCCCCAAACCAGAGGATTTACCAGGCAAAAGGCAAAAAAAATAAGGCAAAACGTGAATACCTCTTTAAAGTTGTTTCCATAGTGGGAGGCAAGTCCAAAACACGAATGATAGATAACAAAATCAGGAGGTTGCGGGTTCGAATCCCGCCTCGGGACAAATGTTTGTGCGACCTGCAGATTTTCAGTGTGTTCTGGATGTTTTCTATGCATAATAAAAATATATCTATCTACGCAGTTATCTAGTACTCATAACATAACACAAGCTCTGCTTAGCTCTATCTATTTCTCGACCCCGACCCAAATCAGCGCCACCACCTATTTTATTTAAATATTATGTTAAACGAAGGAATTTTAAATAATCGATTGGCCAGTTTGTGATTCCAATCATAAGCTTTTTTTAATGCCACTATAAATGTTTTAGTTTGTATAGTGTAGGAAGAGATGCGAAGTTGCTCATTTTTGCCACCATGGTGGCCAAACGCGCTGGCAATTCGCTTCTAATTAGTACTATAATATAAAATATAAATGTGTGTATTTGCGTGTAAATGTATTGTATTTTCTAAGTAGAATAAGCGGTTTCTATAAATTTAAGATAAAAAACAAATCTACAAATTAATTTAATAACTCAAAATTATTTCACAAAAATGGTTACAACCAATTAATACAAATCAACGGCAATTTGGACCTAGTAATCATAGATTTATAACGATATACATCTATGCTAGTAATAGTGTACTTTACCCAGATGTTGACCTTACATCGCGACGGCTCAAGCAAAAGTGAACCAGAGACAGCGATCGCGCTGCTTTTATACGATTGCTACCGTCATAAATTTCAAAATAATGTTTCCCGCTGATTGTATAATATCAGTTATATTATATTATTAGTACCTTACCATACATAGATTGGTCTATGTGAATTGTCCTGCATTATTTAAGTAGTTCTGCTCGCCATATCTCGGCTGATCTCGGCCAAGATGTAGCCGAACTATAACAGTCAGTTAAGTAAGTGACTGGTTCGTACTGGATTCCCCTAATCACCCAGTAATTGTTAAGAACGCCCCGCAGAGAACAAAGCCACTTTAATATTAATGCTCCTAATAGTCTTGTTTGAACTAATTAGCTTGAACAACGCTCATGAATAAGCAATCACTTTGCATAAAGTAGTTCCTAGGTTTACTTATTTCAAAAGACTTCAGCTTGAGTCTTTTTGACGACCTCTGTGATGCGGCGGGTGAAATTCCGCCTGCGACTCAGGAGGTTGCGGGCCCGATTCCCGCCCCGGGACAAATGTTTATGATCTGCAGATATTTGTTCCGGGTGTTCTGGATATTGTCTATGTTATATAAAAAAATGGCGTAGTCTCAGTAGTCCGGTTACATTTAATTGAACCGGACTACTGAGTCGCTCGATGTATCAGTAGTCCGGTTGCTTAATTGAACCGAACTAGTCCGGTTAACTTTAACGTAACCGGACTACTGAAACTACACCTAAAAATAGCTATCTATTTAATGTATTGTACTATGTAATAATCATAGGTAACGTAAAACTTGTTGTGTTTTTGACTCGGAACCAAACTTTGCAAACCATTGTTCATAATAAGGAAATGTTTATTATTTAAAAGAAAATAAAATGACAATTTAAGAATTGAAACGAATTAGCACTAGTACCTATTTGCAATTGAAACAGTTGAGATTTCTTCACTTCAGACTATTGAAAACAATCTAGAGGTAGATCAACTTATCCATATCAATATCGAGCGTCTGGTTGAAGCGACGCGTGACTCGAGAGCTGGTGAGTATCTGGCGCAGCGCATCAGCATTGCCATACAGCGTGGCAATGCAGCCAACGTCTTGGGGACGCTTCCGACAGCATATGGATCAGTTGAGCGACCTGTAGACTGTTTACAACAGTCTACAGTTAGCTAAAATTGTTTCAATTGTAAATGCTAGTGTAATTTTCTTCATGCATAGATAGGTATTAGGTATATCTATACCTACTTCTAAGCTTTGTCGGCTAGAAATGAGTTTTCTATGACTACGAAACTTTTTATGACCTGCATTTTAACACGTTTGCTGTCCGCGTGCCCTCATTAGGGTCTTTACAAGGTGCTACGGTGTGATATAGTTAGCGGCTAACAAATGTTAAACAAACATGCGACCAATAAATTACAAGAAATGTCACAATTTTGTTCCAATTGTTCCTAAGATTTTATCACAGACGCTTTAATAATTCCACGTTTTGATACCGATAGCAGCTCGCTGCAGTTTCCTAAGAAATATATTACTAACTTTATATTTTGGTTTCGGTACCTACTAAAGATTTCCTAATAAATTTCCATTTTAACCGAATTCAAATAAAAGAGGAGGTTCTATGTTTGTTTACCGATTTCTCTGTCGATTGTGGACAGTTTTTGATAATTCTTTTGGTTTTCTACACAGATTAATTATCCCCGGGGGGTGTTTTGTGTAGAGATAAATGGAGACCTAGGCTTTACTTTTATTCGTCACCTTATATAACAGATTGTACTTATTATTATTAATTATTAAGAGCCTACATGATCCCACTGCAGGGCAAAGGCCTCCCTTTCCACCTTCCATTCCTTTCAATTGGCTGACAATAGAAAGATTGTACTTAATTAAACATATTATAAAGAACAGCGAATTAGCGGCCTTATCGCTTAGATTAAAACTATTTCTTCGAGGCAACCAAAACATGTAGAGAATGATTCGAAGTCAAACCATAAAAAAAGATTACCGAGGAATTACTAACTATCAATGTATATGTATACTAGCTGCGCCCCGCGGCTTCGCCCCCTAGGAAATTTATGTTTCCAACTTTCTTAATTTTTTCTTTCATAAGAACCTTCTCCTGACAATAACAAACACAACAAAAGAATTAGCGAAATCGGTCCAGCCGTTCACGCGTGATGCCGTGACCAAGGAAAACGGGTTTCATTTTTATAGAATTTCTTTATATTATTACATTATCTATATAAGATAATGTAATAATATAAAGAAATTCTAAGTCGGGCTACACTTGATACACTTGTTAGTGATACAATTTTTTTTATAGTTTTTCCACATTTGTCCCCGATTATCCTCTCATGTGGCACACCCCGCGCCCCGCTATCTCCATTGTGTGGCAGGTACTTCCGCAAAATCCGCGGAAAATCCGCGGAAATGCATCATAATGCATTATTTCGCTTATTTCTTGATTATTATCTACTTAAGGGGGTACCCTACCTCGTTATTGTGTGAAGAGGATAGGCATAGGATTTCGCGTTCACAGGAGCGGGACAGAGCAAAGCGGCGTAAGCCCAAAAATCAAGTTTTTAGTAGTTATTTGCTCCCCACAAACATTAGAATAGTTAATTGAAAAAAAGGCAACATATAAAATGTTCTTTATACTTAGTTCAATTACTATGCTTAATCTCAAGATCGTATCATCTGTATTTATTGAGAAATTAGGGTTTTAGTAAAAAATTAGAGGTAACTTTGCGATTTTTCTCTATCGAGAAAATTTTATGGCATCGTGTTTTCGAAACATATGATCGATAGAATAAGTCCTGAACTTTACCATATATAAATTTCAAAGTTAAATATTCAGTAGTTTGGAAGATATGGAGGTCCGACGGAGTTGAAAATAAGCAATTTGAGGTACTTTACTTCCTTAATCCAATGCCGCTACCACACAGCACAAAAATGTGTATTCAAATATGGGCTTAAACTCGTTATCTTTAGTAAGTACATATATTTTACAGTGACAAAATGGCTTTCCACAAGCTTCGAACACCCGCGAGCTGTATGTCATCTGATGCCGTCACGTCACTAAAAAATGCACCTATCTAACTGTTACGAGATAAAGCCCATAGGTATTTGAATGCACTTTTATGTGCTTGCGTTAGCAGTGCGCCTCTGATCTGCGACAACCTTTAGCTATAAATCATCATCATCATCAATCTATATTAGTCCACTGCTGGACGTAGACCTCCCCCATTGCGCCCTGTCTTCAGCTTGACACATCCAGCATCTGCCTGCAGTCTTTTGCATCCCGCCTGACTGGAGGGCGTCTTACACTACGTTTGCCTAGTTTACCCCATCGGTTGTCCGTTCTTGGCAAGGTCCAGCCCACTGCCACTTCAGCCT
Source organism: Eupithecia subfuscata (assembly GCA_963564075.1). Taxonomy (NCBI): domain Eukaryota; kingdom Metazoa; phylum Arthropoda; class Insecta; order Lepidoptera; family Geometridae; genus Eupithecia; species Eupithecia subfuscata. Next base: position 7,997,833 of record OY751117.1, on the reverse strand, counting down.
GCTAATTCTTTGGGCTATGTCGATAACTTACGTTCTCTGTCGGATGCATTCGTTACGAATCCTATCCTTCAGTTTTAGCTATAAACAAAATTCCACAAAGAAAATAAACTTGCTTTGTCCACATTTGACCCCAAATAGAACAACCTAAACCAGTTAAGTGTTAATAGGTACTTATGGTACCTACCATGGTCACTGAGCCATCACCGCGAGGTAAAACGCTCGGCCGGCCGGGTTTACAGCGATTAAGTATAAAACCGGCATATTTAGTTTAGTTTATACTGACGTTTACAACCTAGACTGTTTAATGGCTAGGAAGCGGCATGCTAAAGAACCGAGCTGATGACATAGCTGGTAAAGAGATAGCTGGGTTCAAAAGTAGGTGTTTTCTTTTTCTGTGAGCGGCTTTAGTGCCACTGTGGCCAATGTGACCATACTAGATCTATTTTTGACCGAGCGAGCGAACGAAGTGAGCGAAGCGCCTTTGCATCAAGTCTAGCAAAATTAATCGTTTCTGTCAGTATTTCCGTACCGTACTTCTCTACAGGTCGTATTTTACAACCGATCAGGATGGAACTAGGTGTACAGATTCTACGATTTTATAGTTTTTTTTGTCGTTGGGGATTTTTGATTAAAGGCGTATTTCCTCCAAAAAGGCGAAAAAGGGGATTTACAATTCCTTCTTGTAAGTGCGTCGACCTACCTACGAACAGGACTTACAAAAAATATAGTACCTACCTACCTAAATATACCGTTTTAAATAACTTAAGTAATAAGTAAATTAATTGTTGAAAAAGTTAGTGCTCGCGTGGTCTACTGTGCGTAGAACTACTAGTGTATATCGTCACCACATAGTGGTGTCAATTCAGATGTCACCAAATAATATAACAGAAAGACATTAATTTGTTAAATGAGGCAGAGGTTAGTATTTTCAGGTTTTTGAAATGTTCTCTACATGAGTCTTTAAATTTGGCGCTAACCAGCACCCTAATTGCACGTTTCTGCATTTTTAAAACTCTTTCACAGTCGGTAGAGTTGCCCCACAGTATAATACCATAACTAATTATAGAGTGTATATATGAGTAATAAATGTCTTTGAGATTTAATTGGGATGTCATTGGACGCAGTTGTTTTAGAGCATATATGCCCTTAGCCATTTTAGTACAGGTAGAGTCTATATGGTTTTTCCAAGTTAGGGCTGGATCTAGTTCGAAACCCAACAGTTTTGTTAATTTAGCACTATCTATTGACCTACCGCTTTTTAAAGGAATATTTAGTGACGGTCGTCTAGCAGACACTGCATTAAAAACCATGACACTAGTTTTGTCCTCGTTTAACATTAGTCCATTCATTGAGAACCAATTTTTCCTAACGTACTAATTGTGTCGCTAATGGTATTCAATAGTCCATCCGTAGTATCCGAAGAAACCACTATGGGGGTATCATCCGCATACTGTATTATCTCTCCGGTGATATTTACATGGGCAATGTCCTTCAAAAAGATTAAAAATAGAGTATTTCCAAGCGACGACCCCCGCGGAACCCCTATACCTATACATTGCGGCTTCGATCTAAGACGTTTATCGTTTATTTTAATTTATATCCTCTGTTCCCTACGCTCTAGAAAAGATTTTAGAAGATTGTGACTACTGCCCTGAATCCCATAGACCTTGAGCTTCTCTAATAGTAGTTGATGGTCAACAGAATCAAAAGCTTTCGAAAGGTCTAAAAAAATGCCTGCTACTTGTTTCTTGTTCTCTAGACCTTTGTTTATGGTATGTATCACTTTCCGGGTTGCAGACGTAGTTGATTTGCCGGGTCTATACGCATATTGGCAGTCTGATAAGAGTTCGTTATGCTGTAGATGCCTCATTATTGATTCCGACATGATTGACTCTATCAGCTTAAATAACGTGGGTACAATTGTAATAGGGCGATAATTCTTTACGTCAGAAATTTCACCCTTACCTTTATACAGTGGAGTTACACGTGAACATTTCAACATATTTGGATAGGAATCAGAGTGTAAATGACGGGAGCTTAGCCAGCATTATTGCAATTTCCTTCACTTTTCTCTCATTGGAAAGAGAAAAGTGGAGAAAATTTCAATAATGCTGGCTAAGATACCGTAATTGTTATTGTATTATGTTCTCCCCCAAAAGCTGGGACATTTATATTGGTACCTGCTAATTTAAGATTTTTCTAGATTATTTTTACAGTGTTTTGAAGAGTATTGCCGAATTTGCTGGTTACCCTTTGGCGTCAGCACTGTTTGGGTCTATGTGATTACAAAAATGGGGGTTTATCTACGATATTTAGTTTTTTCAAACTATCCTGATTTGAAGGATCATGAAAAATACCTGAGTTGATCAACACTTGGCTACTTGGGGGTTGTCTTACAACCCAGGCTTAATAACCCAAAATACGTAACTTTGCTTCGAAAAAGAAAAGTTAGAAAAAAAACAAAGCTTAGGTCAATAAAGTTTGATAAATCCTCTTACAATATGAAATTCAGAAACTTTTATATTAGACATCGACTTTGCTGAACTTCAGTGAAGAAATCCGAAGTAGTGTAGTGTCAATTTGACTTCAGTCGTAGATTAAACTGCAAACGTGTTAATTACTCAATCATACCATTTTCTTTCCATTTAACATAAATAAAAGAATTTAACCAGCCGTTTTGTTTTACACTGTGCCACTATTATTATTACACATGTTACGTTAACCTGTCTAGCGGGAATAAATTACGTAATTTATGGGAGATTTTTTTGTTATGGCAACTCGGCTTGACTCTAAAGCCTTGTAAAAGCGGCATTAGATTTACCAAGATTGAGAGTAAAAGTTCAAATAATTTCGCAATTGATAAAAAGCTCTACAATTTATATAAATAAGGTTACTACACTACACATATTACACTATACCTATCAATGTACAGGTTTATACATTAAGTAGCTTCTGCCCGCGGCTTCGCACGCGTTGTTTCGATGTAAACGTTTTGAGGTTATTTCTATCCCATGGGAACTTATTTATGGGATAAAAAGTAGCCTATGTTTGATTCCAGGGTTAGAATTACCTGTATGCAAAATTTCGGCTTGATCCGTTCAGTAGTTTTAGCGTGAAGAGGTAACAAACATCCATCCATCCATACATCCAAACTTTCGCATTTATAATATTAGTGTGATTAGTGTGATGTTATATAGTGTGATAGGTAGGTTTAGGTTTATTAGCTTCAGATGTGTTGTAGAGAAACTTTTTAACACACAAAGGTAAAGTTCTCGTAAGCAAACTTGGCGGTGCGGCGGCCTGTGTCAAGTCAACGGAGCCAAGGTGTGCGCGGAACATTTAGTGCACAAGTGTGTACGTAAACTCCATTACCTGACCCTCATAACCCGATGGGAAAGACGAACCCGTAGACCTACTGAATCTGAAAAATCGCCACGAGTTGCATGCCATTATTTTGAGCAGAAAGCTGCAAAAGAAAATCAAAATCAAACACTCTTTATTTGCATAAATACAATAAATGTACACTTAGAAAAGGTCAAAATATAAAATGAAACACTGACACGGAAATATAGTGATATTTTTTTATTTCTTTCGCTTCGGTATGTAGACTAAAGTAAAGAAGCGACGAAGAAACCTTTAGCCTGTTAGTTGTTATTTTTCGAGTTGGAGCAAAACCCGTCCCAAGCTTTTTTATCCTCTAGATAATCTGATATTTTATAGTACCTAAGCCTTTTTGCACAGCAAGGTTTTAACAATTTGTTTGAATTTATTGCAAAAAAGTATGGCATGCAATAAGACAATGGCCACGTTATATAATGTTTTCTGATTTAATTATTTGAACTCTACTTTGCTCTAAAGCAAAATAGCAAAATAAAAAGCTTTTTGCTAACCTTTATCCTACTAATATTATAAAGCCAAAAGTTTGTGAAATCTGAATTTTTGTTACCTAGGATCTCCAAAACTACTGGACAGATCAAGATAAAGTCTGGCGTACGCTTAGAGCAAAGCCTAACTTAGATATTAAGCTACTCATTATACCGAAAATGCGCGTGCGAAGCCGCGGGCAGTAGCTAGTTAAGTATAAAGAAAATGTGCAATTGCTTTAATTTTAAGTTTATTAACTAACTAGACGATCGCCTCGCGGTTTCACCCGCGTGGTTCCCGTTCCTGTGGGAATTCCGGGATAAAATATAGCCTATGTCACTCCCTGAAAAGTAAGCTTCCTAACGGTGAAATAATTTTTCAAATCGCTCCAGTAGTTTCGGAGCATAATCAATACAAACAAACAATCAAATCTTTCCTCTTTATAATATTAGTATAGATGTTAATAACTATGTCCTTAAGGACAAACTATTGAACAATTTAAAAGTAGTTCATAGGACCAACTATGTACACAGTTTGAACAATAAATATTTCTTAATCTTAAAATATAAAGTATTTCTAATTTTCGTCACAATAACAATAGCTTTCACATTTGTTCAAACGAGAACTCGTAAACAGCAAACATAACTCCTAGTAAACAATTTTCCTTGTGAACTAATGCGCGCGCAGGTCGAAGGACAACGATGCTCCATCAATCACCCTCAGCTGATGATGGATGGGAAAATACTTCTTATAAGTACCTATACTAACTTCTGCCCGCGGCTTTTGTACGCGTTTTTCTTGGATAAAAGCCAATGAGAAGGACATTAGCACAATCTACTTAGGATACAATCTACCCCCTTGCTAAGTTGGAGGTGTGTATTCTTACACCACGACCACCAGGGGTAAGTGACTGTACCTACGACATAGGATAGGGAAAATTTTATGAGCATGACATTTTATAGAATGGCATAGAATATCACACTAATATTATAAATGCGAAAGTTTGGGTGGATGGATGGATATACAATGCAAGTGTCTTGTAGGACTTAATATCAAGATCTACCTGTGACCTAAATATTGTACCTACTATCTATGTGAACCAAAAAGGTCCTGCCTCAGCATCATGCTGCCGCAGTTGACGCAGTGTCAGTCTTACAAATTATAACCCTGAATAATGGCCGACCAACATGTCTTCTTCTTCTTTTGTTTTTGGCTCTGCGTCATGGTTTGACACAATTCTGTCAATGTCAGTTTTAGAACGAATAAGATTATACTTTATGGAGGTCGAGGTTGTAATAATTAAAATAAAAAGAGGATAATTTAACCTCAATATAGTTCATTAATTACAAAAGCAAACATAAACAACCAAAATAAATAATAAGAAGCCATTCAAAAACCACTAAAATAAACTTTCAGTCTGAGAATGAAAAAACATATACATAATCTACAAAGCTACGATTTTATATTATTTACAGAAATAAATCTACAAAGTTTAGATACAAAAGGTGAAAACACTAAGGGAAGAAGAGTCTTTGAAGAGAGAGGACGGAGAATTTCAGGAGGCATAGGTAGGTAGGTAATATCATGAAGGGATATTTTAAGTTTTGGACATGTAAAAAGATGTTCAACATCTCCATCATCCAAACCACATTCACAAGGAGATTGATCCCTGACCCTTATCTTGGCTAGAAAAACAGGAGTACAGGTATGGCCCAACCGGAGACGGCATAAGATGGATGTGCTGGTTTTGCTGGCCTTTTTAAACTTAAAAAACCAAGGTTTGAGAATGTCCACGTCCATATGTGGCCTGAAGACAGATTTGTCAGCCTGTACAAGTCTTGACATGACTCGGCCAACATATCAGATGGAGATATTTTATAATACCTACGGTCTAATTTGTAAATCTGGCTCCAATAAATTTGGTACGCACTTAAAGCCAATCCTCTCGAGGGACAACAAAGCGGCGAAACACAAAATAATTACAACAGAAAACCCACAAAAAACACCGAAATTAGTTCCCGATGACAGTTCAAAAATATATGTATACTTTTTTGTAAAGAAAGTAAAATAAATCGTTCAAGAGCGTGTCGGTAACGTGCAAAGGGTTCCGTACCAAAAATATTTTATACAACAGCGAATAACTAGTTTATTTTTGTTCTGGATCAGACAAAATACTAAGTACAGGTCACTGTACTTAGTATTTTGTCTGATAATGTCTGAAAAGTTTTATGGATTTTTGCTAAAGAAAATCTATCAAATCAAAAAGTTTTCCTTTTCTTAATTATCCTTTTTAGTAACTTTACGAACGTATGCATTCAACAAAATGGGTTCTGGTCATTTAATACAGAATGCAAAATCAAGAAACAACACGGTTCTAACGTTCTGTCAATATTTTATCGGTGCGATAATCAGCCTTGGCTTCTCAAATAATGTCATCACAAAGGATGATCGTTTGCAATGATCCGGCAGATGTGGACTGATGAGATGCGAACCATTTCCAATGCATCATCAAAGCCATGGTTTGTTAACACTCACTTCGTAAGGAACCCTAAAAGGAGCAAAAAAGCACCGAAGCGCCGGCCCCGACGCGCGGCGCTTTTATACCCAGCAGGGTTTCCACATTCGACACTAAATTCTCCCTGGCATATTTATTCTTTCCCAAGATTATTTTCTACTAGGGTTTTATGATAATCGGACTTATAATACTTATAACAACTAATGAATTAGTTGACTGTCTGGTGCTTGTAAGTTATGAGGTTTGAATGGGATCTTGTTATTGAGTGTGCTTTTCGATTGTGATCTCGAATGTCGTTTATGAAGTGACAGTTTTGTTCTCAATTAGGTAGGTGTTTCGATTCTCACTTTTAGAGGGTTTATGTTTAAAAAAACAACTAAGGAATTTGAAGAATTTAACTTTGCCGGCCAGTATTTTAGCACTTTGCACTTTTTGACTCGCTTCGGCTTGATATGTGAGGTAGGTTCGGTAAGTACATGAATGTTGATATAAATGGTAAAATTTCTTCATATTCTATTATTAAATAAATAATGCCAGACAATTCACACAGAATCATCTATAGGGCTAGATGCTAAGCAGAGCTTGTGTTTTGAGTAGGTACTTAGTAGATAACTGATTCTATGATTATATCCTATGATTCAAAAGAATTTAAAAACAAGGTAAATTAAGTTTTTTCAAGTTCTAATTGATGAAGAAAGAGAATTAGCCAGTCTCAGATATGTTCACGTGGAACCCAATAAGCTGAAATTAAAATGTATTTTTTCGCAATGTTAATAAGTAGGTATATTTTATTTTTAATGATCGATGCTCTTAAAAAAACGGTTTTTACTATTTTCTAGGTTCTATATATAATAAGACATTTTACGCAAATGGTAAGCCTTTTGCTATGAAACTTTGTTAAAAGAAACTTTGAATCAATTGTAGATTTGGAGACTATCAGCATAATATTGATTTTAGTAAAAAATCTCTTAATGTCTCCAAACCGACCATTGATTCGTAGATTGTTCTAGCGTGGTTTCATTGCAAATGGCTTACAAAGTGCCCAAAACATCTGTATAATAAAAAAAAAACTGCTTTCTAAATTACTTGTAGAACCTAGAAAATAGTAAAAACCGATTTCTTTTTCAAGCTTTACTAACCACTATGGTTAGTATCATAGATTTAAGTAAAATTCTGTAGATATGGTACGTTCCCCAGCTCTAACTCAACAAATGGCCTGTGTTGTGTTACAACTAAACGCGAAGACACTTCCTACTTCCAATCTTTTGCAATATACCTACCTAATGAACGACAAAGATGGAAAGACGTACCTAGACTGAAGTGCGATCGAGACAACAATACACGCGAAACACGTACGCCGGCCGCGCCGGTCCGACTGTGACTGAAGTGGGTGGACACAATTGGACTCAATTTGAGCGTTCCACTTTCGAGAACCTAGTGCCCAATCTTCCGAATTTAACTTACATCGATGGTTACTATACCAATAATTGTTAGTCTCGTGAAAATAAGCAGAAATAAATATAAATAACGTCACGGGAAGCATCTCTAACAAGAGGCACACGTCTACCACGCCCCAACAATTCATCCCACCAATTCTACACACATATTAAATCCTATTTATCTATTTTATGCTTATAAAATTTCATTACAATCCCCTAGTACTAGCAAAAATCTCACACGCAAAACACATCCCTATGCATCCAACCATTAGGATGATTTTGGGAAGATTAATTTGTTTATGGTAACACTGGCATAACTAAAGAGGTCGCGTGGCGATTTTTATGGGAAAATTTGGTTATTGCAATACTGGATTGGTTATTGGTTAACCGGTTTTTAATTGGTGGGTATCAGTAGGGAATTTGGGGTTCTGGGGTCCTTTGGGATAAACAAAAATATTTTTCATAGGTAGTTCAGAACAATCGATTGCAGGATCTGGAGCAACAAGTACCTTTTTAGGGTTCCGTACCTCAAAAGGAAAAAAAGGAACCCTTATAGGATCACTTTGTTTTCCGTCTGTCTGTCTGTCTGTCCGTCTGTCAACCCTCTTTTCTCAGGAACGCGTGGACGTATCGAGTCGAAATTAACATCAAATACTCAAGTCCGTAACCCCTGAAGCCGTGATATAAATTAAACTTCTAAGTCAACGCACTCAAAGTTACAGCCGTTTATGTCCGAAAATTTTGAAATTTCCAAGGGAATCACATGCACCCAAAACCTATAGGGTACTTCCTGTAAACCTAGAATCATGAAATTTGGTGAGCAGCAAGGTCTTATAGCACAAGTAAAGGGAAAGATCCGAAAAACAAAAATTTGTTATTTATTTACTAAAAAAATTACTTTTAATGCTCGCCATGGACCAAAACCTATAGGGTACTTCCCGTTGCCGCAGAATCATAAAATTTGGCAAGAATCAAGTTTTTATAGCACAAGTAAAGGAAAAAATCCTAAAACCGTAAATTTGTAGTTTATTCACCAAAAAAATACTTTTAATTCTTGCTATAGACCAAAACCTACAGGGTACTTCTTGTTTTCCTAGAATCATAAAATTTGGTAAGAAGCAAGGTCATATAGCACTAATAACGAAAAAAATCTGAAAGCCGTAAATTTGTAGTTTATTAAATAAAAAAAATAATTTTTGATTCTCTCCCTCGACCAAAATATACAGGGTACCTACTTCATGTTGACCTAGAATCATAATATTTGGCAGAAAAACATGGTCTTACAATTAAACGGAACCCTAAGTGCATGATTCTGACTCGCACTTCACGTTTTATTTATAGTAAATATCTATCCTTATAGTTTATATTAATTAAAGCTCTGTGGTGTACACTACTAGGCTCCTGGCTCAGTGACCCGAAGTGTGTCTTCTCCTTCGATAAGGAAAGTCGCCATTTTTGTCTGTCCTGTGCAGTTTACCGCCAGTCCCCCCCCCCCAGCGGAAATGCGAGAGTTACTAAGGGGGGGGGGGGCTTAGTAACTCTCGCATTTCTGCTTACAGATCATTTCTCCAGCGGGCCGCGCGTACCGGTCATATTTACAGTAAAAAACATGCAGGAAAAATAAATAAAAAAACTCCTTGTCCAGTTTATGACAGTGATGAAAAAACGTCGAACCGACTTTGTCTTTCATTTTTTGATATTTTTTCAGGAATTGCCAGAAATTAATTCTGAAGCCAGAATTAATTACTGGCATCTCCTGAAAAAATACCAAACCATGTATGACCAAACCGAGCGCAAATAGATAGATCTTGGCCCATTATTCATCATCATCATCAGCCTATAATAGTCCACAGCTGGACATAGGCCTCCCCTAATGAGCGCCATAGCGCCGTCTTCAGCTTGCCGCATCCAGCATCTGCCTGCAGTCTTTTGCGGATCGTCATCCCACCTGGCCGGAGGGCGTCCTACACTACGTTTGCCGAGTTGTGGTCTCCACTCAAGAACACGTTTACCCCAGCGGTTGTCGGTTCTTCGCCGACATACCAAACCATTATTACCTACCGATTATTTTATGATTCTACTAGGTTTTCTTATGTAGCAACATCTATGTTAACTAAAATTCCAAGAGACGCAGTAATATTACAGACGCCTCAAAGTATTTACTTTATGAAAAACAATCCCACGAAAGAACAATCCCGCAGAAATAATTATTATTAACTCGGAGGGTCGGTACAGTCGAGGACAGAACTCAATTTGTCGAACATCGCCAGGAATGTGGGATCCTGCACTGCTTGCACTTTTGGGCGTTGAATCTACAATCGTGTGGAAAAGTGATAGATTTATTTAAATACATAACGTTGTTCATGAAAATACCTACAAAAACTCTTTATTCACAAAGAATTCGTCATCATCAGCCTATATAAGTCCACTGCTGGACATAGGCCTAATGAGCGCCATAGCGCCCTGTCTTCAGCTTGCCGCATCCAGCATCTGCCTGCAGTCTTTCGGAGATCGTCATCCCACCTGGCCGGAAGGCGTCCTACACTACGTTTGCCGAGTCGTGGTCTCCACTCAAGAACACGTTTACCCCAGCGCGGTTGTCGATTCTTCGCGAGATATGGCCGGCCCACTGCCACTTCAGCTTGCTAATTCTTCTCAAAGAAAATTACTATCAATTTATAGATTAAATTAGAACTAGAATTTACAATTGAAACAATCAGCATTTCCATACAGCGGGGCAATGAGTCAGCGTCTTAGGGACGCTTCCTACAAAATAGATATCGTAAGTAGTTTAAACAAGCTAAGAACTATTAAAAAAATGCATTTTCTGCGCTTAGGGTCTTATCAGTCTATGGCACTCACGCCCGTAGGTATACTCTCATCTCAAAACTCATAATCTCGGCTTGAGGCTTGGTCAAATTTGATTTGCGTTTTTGTAATCGGGGGTCATGCCTTCAAACTTTTTCAAAATCCAATTTATGCATTCGGTTTATGAAAGCTAAAAGTCATACATATTTAATTTAAAAAATGCCATGCGCATTACAGCGTGGTAATGCAGCCAGCGTCTTGGGGACGCTTCCGACTAGTATTGATAAGTTGAGCTACCTGTAGACTGTGTAGACTGTTTGCAACAGTCTGCAGTCAGCTCTATTGTCAATACTAGTATAATTTTCTTTATGAATAATGGCTATTTCAAATTTAAATAAAAAAGCCAAATAACAGTTTCATATTAAAAAAAACCTGAAAAACCACTAAGAACCAACGAAAGAGAGATTATTTTTCTTGGTACTGGCGCGTACAAAACACTGGAGTTTACTTTGTACCCGCCAGTACCACGAACGAAAGGGGCCGATTTGGACCCCACGACGAGTGTCAGAAAAACAGCTCAGTCCGCAATGAATAGCGAAAATTTAAATTTCACGCAAGTAAACTAACGTAGGGACGAAGTGACGGTGGCACAATCATGAGACACTAGCGTTTTGATGGGCATCTATAACTTCAGAATTTTTGGTGGGGCATCTAACCATATTCTAATGTAGGTAATTTTTTTTAATAAGCTGCATCTTTAGGCGAAAAAAGATAAAAAGCCGTGCAAATTATTTCTGAATATAATCTTTTCTCCTGTTAGATTTTTACTGGGGTAGTTTTCGACAGTATCCTTGTGCAGTATTTTTTTTATTAGCTACATTCTTTAGATAAAAAAGATTAAAAGCTGCCCAAAAAATCTCTAAAAGTAAGTACTTACCTAAAATTTAGAGCTGTAACGTAAACATTCAATAATAGACATAGGTACTTGTTTTGAAAAAGAAAAACAAGTACCTAATTGTTTTGAAAAAAAAATTAACAGTCGGTTAATTTTTCTACGAATTCCTGAAATACTGTTTTTCAAGTTTTGCAAGTAGTATCGTTTTTTTTTATAACTTGAACCACACAAAGAACAAGTTGTGTGATGGGCTCATACAACTTAATGCTCCGAGGGGCGGCTAAGCTATTGTTTTGGTTAGCAGCCGTGTGCGATACTCTTGATTTTTAACCTTGGGTTAACACCAGTAAGCCAGCCTGTTTTAACCACCGAAAAGGAGGTTCTCGATTCGAATGAATTTCTTTTCAAAAATCTTAAGTACTATATAATTACCTATCATAAAAAAATAATCTAAATGTGTTACCAAAAAATTGTACTACCTCTAATTTAGTCAAAAATATAATGCTTCCAAGTGTCATGTCTCCATGGACGACGTCCTAAGGATTAAAAATATGTTTTTTTTTTAATTTATGCCTACAGATAGTTTTTAATATTAGTTTCTACTACTATTATTACCACAGTACAGTGCTACAATCAGGTTCTACTACTTACTAATAAAGAAAGTGTTTTTAGCATTTTTGTAGTTTTTTGCTGCAATTTTTAGATATTCCTGAAAAAAAAAACACTTAAAGTCGATATACCTAGTTATATGCTGGTTACGTCTCTACACGGAATGTTAACCTCGATTATATTGAAAACCTTACCTATCTTAGGTTCAAACGTCACTTAACCTAACATAAACTAGGCTAAGTTTATTATGTTTCTGTATATTTATTAATAATATAATAACAGAAACATAGTAAACGTTTAAAGTTTTATTCATATTATCACGTATTTTATTCCATAAAATACGAAGTGTACGGTGAAACCGCACCATTCCCTCGCGTCAGCATTTTTACCTTATTGTAGCAGTATCAACGCGCGCGCTCTCATCAGTACATGTTAGCCTCTCATACCGGGCGCGTGTCTCATTATCATTATCATCATTAGCTCGTAGAGTGTTTTGGAATAAAATCCATTTATCAACCTATCAACATCTTATCATTTTAAAGGTGTAAGACCTTACATCTTTATGGTCCTTCGAGCCTAGAAGGGCACTTTACGGTCCTTCGAGCCGCCGAAGGCGGGACCAGTCGCGTGTGCATTTGTGATACTAGTGTGTTATACCTAATTATTGGATTGCACCCCTGCGACTTGGACCGCTGCCTAAGGTAACCAGCCAGCCTTCGGTGAGTTATCAAAGCTTATCACTATCAATCATCATCATGGCGAGGACGATGGAAGAAGTCATCCAGACCCAGTATCAACTGATGGGGGCGATGGACACGCTCCTCACCAATTTTAAAAAAGATGGTCCAGATAGGAAAACGGTTCAGAATGTCAAGAAACGTCTGAGTACACTCGAAACCTATTGGACGGACTTTCAGAATAATCACATCAATCTCAGCGGATCAGAGAATAAATCTCATGAGTATTTCTCCTCAAACGCATATCATAGATCACAAGCTTTCTACGAAGAAGCACGAGCATATATCACCAAGTATTTGCCTGATGTTTCGGAAGAAAAATCTCTTCTGCGTCCACCGACTCCCTTAGGTACAGCAGGGAAGTCCGTGCCTTCGACTCCGGGCAACACTACTCCGCAGCCAGGGTACGTACCTTCACCTACACCTTACCAAGACCGGGGGACTAGCAGTAAGACAGACGAAATGCTGCGCAAACAAACAACTAATTTTAAGGCATTTTCTCGAACCATAGGCAATGTTAATATCGAAATAATGTCGGATAAATGGGAATTTGAGGATGCTTTAAGAGCAATCGAAACACGTTGGTCAGCGATTGACTCTCTTCATTGGGACCTTGACCTTCAGTTGAGTGGCATAAATGAAGAGTACGAAGCGGCCTTCAGTAGGTACGAACAAGAGTATCTTAATATCAAGAGAGAGATCAATATCAAGATGAGTTCCATGGTGCATCGCGACAAGTCTACACCAGTCATCGACCTACCTACCTTTGGAGGTAGCTATTATCAGTGGGTGAGTTTTAAAGATCTCTTCACAGAGAGCATTCATAAAAACCCAGCTCTATCAAACGCGCAGAAAATGCAGTTCCTAAAAAGTAAGGTTAAAGGAGAAGCCGAGAAGCTCATCCAGCATCTGCATATCACATCAGAAAATTATCAGGTGTGTTGGGATCTTTTGAACAATAGGTATAATCATAAGAAGATGATTTTTACTTCACATATCAATCTTATCATGAACCTGCCGGTGATGCCGCAGCAGACCGCCGCGCAGCTGAAGAAAATCCACGACACCACCAACGAATGCTTAAACGCTATCAAGAACCTAGGCGTTGATGTATCAACCTGGGACCCCTTTCTCGTGCATATCTTATCACAGAAACTAGACCCTGACACATACAAGGATTACGTCTTAGCTGTGAAGAACCCGAGGGAGCTACCCATCCTCCACGAATTTTTGACCTATCTTGAGACTAAGTTTACGTCATTGGAGACATCAAAACGCAAGGTAGATAACACTAAATCAGCCCAACAACAGGGGAAAGATTCATCATCATCATCTAACAAGAATCATAAAAATGAACAAAAATCAAACCCAAGAGCGTATCATACGAACACAAATTCCACGAAATGTCCTTTATGCAAACAGAATCATGCTTTATTCCAATGCAATAAATTTCTAGAATTGTCGGCCGAGGCAAAGCGCAATACGATAGCGAAACTCGAGCTTTGCAAGAATTGTCTTTACTCACACCATGGGAAAGCATGCATTTCGGAGAAGCGTTGCCGCGAATGCAATGATAATCATAATACAATTCTGCATAATGTTTATTGTAATAATAAATCAAATTCAAAACCACAGGTGTCAACTTCTAAGAACGGTAACGCGACTCAGGCTCAAAGCGGTGCGCGTCAAAGCGCTCCGACACAAACAGAGGCAGCGTCAAATAATCATGTGTCATCGTCATCAGATAATGATAACAAAGAGGTTTTATTAGCGACGGCAAAAATCTATGTACAAAAAGCTGATGGGACTTTTGTTACGATGCGTTGCCTTATAGATCAAGGATCTCAAACATCGATTATCTCTGAAAACGCGGCTCAACTTCTAGGGCTGCCGCGTTATCCTTGCAGGGGGGTAATAACCGGTGTGGGGTCCAAAATGAACAACTGCAAGGGTATCATGTTTATCACATGTGGATCTATCCACAGTGATTACGAGCTTCAAACGGAAGTTTATATCATGAAATCACTTATCAATAATTTGCCAAATCAATCATTTCCGAAGCCTAACTGGACCTACCTGAATAACATACCTCTCGCGGACGACACTTATCATATCAGCAGCCCAATTGACATACTTTTTGGAGCTGAAGTTTACGCGGAGATTATACAGGGTGGTATTATCAAGATGGAAAATTGCCCAATCGCGCAGGAGACTCGATTTGGGTGGATTTTAAGCGGAAACGTACACAAGAGCTATCAGTGTAACGTTATTATCAACGATACCGAGGATTTACAGAGATTTTGGACAATCGAAAGTATCCCGGAAGAGCATAACATATCAGAAGAAGATCAAAAGTGTTTGGAATATTACGACCAAACTACAGAACGGAAGGAAGATGGGCGTTTTGTAGTGCGCCTACCCTTTAAATCCGATTTATCAGAGAAGTTGGGAGAATCAAAACCTGCTGCTGTCGCGCAATTTCGGCAACTTAAAAAACGCTTTGTTAAACAGCCAAAAATTGCCCAGGAGTACACATCATTTATCAACGAATATATCAATTTGGGTCATATGCGTCAGTGTAATGAGATTTCATCAAAGGGATGTTACCTACCTCATCACCCCATACTACGCACCGACTCTACAACAACAGCTCTTCGAGTGGTCTTTAACGCCTCTGCGAAGACATCTACTGGTAACAGTCTGAACGATTTGACATGCCGTGGGCCCAACCTGCAACAAGATCTATTCGAATTGATTTTGAAGTGGCGCCAGTACGAGTTTGTTATAATTGCAGACATCGAAAAGATGTTTCGACAGATTATGGTACATGAAGACGATCAATCATATCAGAAAATCATCTGGATGGATGAAAATGATCAAAGACGGTGGCGCGAGTATGTACTTTTGACGGTTACTCACGGAAATGCCGCCGCGCCTTTTTTGGCTATGAAGACCTTAAAGCATTTAGCCAAAATTGAAGGGAAGAAATATCAGTCCAGTAGAGCCGCCAAGGCGCTGGAAGAAGACTTCTATATGGACGATCTCCTTAGCGGAGAACAAACCATCGAAGCCACTAAACAACTACAAACTGACTTGATTCAGTTACTGAAGTCAGGGGGGTTCAATTTGCGAAAATGGGGCTCCAATCAACCTGAAATTATCAATCATTTACAGCAAAATCAAGATGACGAACAAAAGTCATATCAGTTCAGATCAACAGAAAGTACTACGAAGACTTTGGGATTGACATGGCATCCACAAGATGATCACTTCACATTCCAGCTTAAGGTCGACGTCAACGAGAGCACCTCCAAACTGACGAAAAGGGTTTTACTCTCTAATATATCAAAAATCTTTGACCCGCTAGGATGGCTTTCACCTATCACTACAAAACTGAAACTACTCTTTCAGCAAGTATGGACATCTAACACAGGGTGGGATGAAGAAACATCTGAAGAAATCAAGAATGAGTGGGAGAAAATCAGGAAAGACCTTATCAATATAAATAGAGTGAAAGTACCTAGATGGTTGAAGACAAGCAAAGACAAAGAAATTGAGATGTACGGATTTTGCGATGCATCCCAAAAAGCAATTTCCTGTGTGATCTACTGCAAAATCAAAAATCAGAATGAAGTAAGGTTGATCACAGGAAAAGCCAAAATTGTAGCTGAGAATAAAAACTTATCCCTGCCTAGACTGGAACTGGCCGGGTCTCAGCTTCTATCAAAACTTATCACTAAAGCATTAAAATGTCTGCCGGATTATATAGTAAAGGTTTACTGCTGGACAGATTCGATGCCTGTACTTGGATGGCTCAATGGGGACGCTAGTAAGTGGAAACCCTACGTCGCTAATAGAGTGAGACAGGTAGTCAAGGTTGTGCCAGCTGATAGCTGGCGCTATGTAAAATCATCTGACAACCCCGCGGACTGTGCCAGTAGAGGAATATCAGCAGAAAAATTGACTGAACTATCATTGTGGTGGAATGGTCCGGTATGGCTTTCTTCGTTTGACGCAAAAAGTGAAATTTTGAAACCAACTTACACTACAAACGAAGAGATAAAAATACGAACAAACGTAACAACACAAAACAAACAAACTAGCGATGTCATTCAAGACTTATTGTGCAAGTCAAGCAGTTTTACGCGAGTTGTGCGCGTCATGGCGTGGATACTACGAGTGGCTCGTCACAGTGACGTCACCTCAGCGTGCTTATCACTATCAGAGTTGAAAAAAGCTCATAACAAAATTATCAAAAACATTCAAAAAACAGAATTTTCAGATGAAATGGCTGACTTACGAGCAAACAAACCTATATCAAAAAAGAGTCGGTTACTGAATCTCTCGCCTTTCGTAGATCAAGACGGCTTGTTAAGGGTTGGAGGGAGGCTTCGGAACGCAAACATTAGCTACCACAGAAAATACCCTCTGATAATACCTAACAATGCCCGATTAACATCACTATTGATCGATCAAGCACATCAGCAAACATTTCACGGAGGGTCGCGCCTGACGTCATCACACCTCAGACAGAGGTACTGGATTTTAGGAGGAAATCGTACTGTGAAAAAGACTCTACGTACCTGCGTCAAATGCAGACGAAATGATCCCTACAAACAATACCAAATCATGGCCGACCTACCTGCATCAAGGACAAATCCCTCCCGTCCTTTTTATCATGTTGGAATCGATTTTACAGGATACGTCGATATTAAATACAACAAAGGAAGAGGAGCTAAAACTACCAAGGGGTATGTAGCGGTCTTTGTCTGTATGGTGACGAAGGCCATCCATTTGGAGTTGGTATCAGACCTCACAGCTTCGGCTTTTTTGGCCGCGCTGCGCAGGATGGCTGCTAGACGGGGAGCGCCCGGGCACATCTATAGTGACAACGGGACAAACTTCGTCGGCGCCAATAATATTCTACAAAAAGAGTATATCAATATCAAACAAACCTTATCAGACGAAACATTTATCAATGAATTATCAAGCATGCAGATTCAGTGGCATTTCAACGCACCATCTTACCCTAGCGCAGGAGGTTTGTGGGAGAGCTCTGTCAAAAGCCTCAAGTATCATATGAAGAGAGTGATTGGAGAACAAAAACTCACCTTTGAAGAGTTTTCAACCATCTTATCCCAGCTAGAGGCGTGTTTGAATAGCAGGCCGCTCTGCGCATTATCAGAAGACCCCGATGAACTGGACTGCCTCACACCGGCACATTTTCTATCGAGTGGGCCAACCCTAACCATCATAGAAACAGAGAAAGATCTACGCACGAGATGGCAACTCACGCAGAAGATTTTTGATGACGTGTGGAAAAGATGGCGCTCGGAGTATTTGAGTCAGCTTTCTATCAGAAGCAAATGGAAACAACTACAGCCAAATATCAAAATCAACGACATTGTTATCATCAATGACGCCAACCTTCCCGCCGGCAAATGGGCGTTAGGTAGGGTTGTAGAGCTACACCCCGGAAAGGACAAGTGTGTTCGCGTCGTATCACTTAAAACAAAAAACGGCATTATCAAACGGCCGATCATCAAATTATCAACAATCGTTCACGCACCGGAAGAAGACACAAAATCGGAAAAACCCGCCAAAATCAAGACGCCTAAATCACGATCAACTATGGCGTCAATCCTTATATCAATTTTTGTGGTCTTGAATCTACTTACAACAGCATTCGGGTCGCATAATATCACAGCATTGAACAGCACGAAAGGGTTATATTTCGACAAGATGTCAAATATCCAGGTAATCAGGGACGATTGGAAAATCATTGTCTATTACGACATGCACCCCTATTGGGAAGGTTTCGCAGCAATGGATAAGTTCTTCAACAACCTTGTTAATACATGCGATAACACAAAGGGCAATGCACCATCACATTGTAAGATTGTCCTAACACAATTACAACACGGCTTTTCGGAACTACGCTACTACGATCAGAAGTTACTGAATCAGCAGTTCTCGGCACGCGACCTTCATCGAAAGAAGCGAGGCCTTATCAACGGCGTCGGGTACATCGCTCACCAGCTGTTCGGAGTACTTGACGACGAGTTCGCACAACAATATCAAAAGGACATCGATATCATACACTCCAATAACAATCATTTAGCGATGTTATGGAAAAATCAAACATCTGTAGTCGAATCGGAGTACAATCTTATCAAAAGAATGGAACAATCTATCAACAAACAGCACACTCTGATCGACATGCACTTTCAAAGATTAGAAAGCTCAGCTAATCAAATAACATCGGAAGTACAACAGCTCGAACTTAAAAACGAGTTTATCTTATCAGCTATCATTGCAAACAATATGTTGTCTAAACTAAGCAACATTCAAGAATCATTATTAGATATCATTACTAACGTAAACAACGGTAAATTTAGCATACATCTACTTACGCCGGAACAACTTCAACAGCAGCTAAATATCATTTCCGGTCAACTACAACAAGATCTGTGTCTACCTATAAGTAACATACAAACAGACTTGTGGAGCATATATCATCTTCTGCGAATCAAAGCACGAATGACGAAATCATACCTTATCTTTGAAGTGAAAATTCCTCTCGTTAGCAGGGAAATCTTCGAAGCCTATCAAGTTCTTCCTATCCCTCGGATGGTTGGAGATAACACTATCGGCATCATTCCAGTAGCAGAAAATTTAGCTATTAACATACAGAAAGATACATACGTACCTATAACAGATATCAAATCATGCCTTAACACAAACAGAGATACCTATTTGTGTAACATTCAAGGTCCCATTTTTAAGATCATATCCGACATGAGCCTATGTATCAAGGATCCCGGCACAAGTACTTGCCTAACTCAGTCAACAAAATGCAGAAATATGTGGAGAGAATTGCACACTCCCAATACTTACTACTATTTTTGCTGTGACGTTTGTTTACTTCGAGTCATATGCGAGGATCAAATATCAACTGAACAGATAAGCCGGGCCGGCATCATGAGTCTCGGTCAAGGTTGCATAATAAAGGGCGAGGACTTCACTATCTACTCACCTCGGCGACCATCATCGAACATCAAGGTGCACTCTGAGATTTACGTCCCTGAGATAACTATTGCACCGATCAACCATATCATAAACATAACCGTTCCTATCACTGCCAACTGGACCTCTGAAGACAAAGAAGAGAAAGCCTACTTGGCGAAAATCAAAGAACAAATTGATCAGATGAAGAAGGAAGAGAGCATTACGGAGAATATCACTTATCATGACGTACATCAATACACCGTGATCTACTTGATCGTGTTCACGGGGATCGCTGTGGGAGCAGTCTGCGCGTGGAGGCGCGCGCGCTGCGGCCAGGCGCGCTGGCGCGCTGGCCAGCTCGCGCCCGCGCGCGCTCCGGCGGCGGCGGCGGCGGCGGCCCGGGCGGTGGAGGCGCAGCCTCTGTCACTGCCGGCCGCCGCGCCGCGTTTCAGCAGTGTTTTCAGTGATGCTTGTGTTAGTGGTGCAAGTGTCGAGCAAAATGTAGAGTATAGTGAAATAAACAAGCAAAGTGATCGTTCAGATAAGGCGTCGTCGCCTATTTTTCGCGCGATCAATATCAGTGAAACCAAGATGTAGGACTTGAATAGGTTAGGTTACTTTTACTTAGATGTAGTCTTACTAACAAAAATATTGTTTATTAACATGAAATTTACTAAGGACCTATTGTTGTATCATCATGTATCATTAGCATTTAGTATCATTAGCGTATCATTTCTTATCATTACTCGTATAGGTCATTAATTAAGTTTGTATCAATTTAACCTGCATCTTCTCATCTCGCTGTCGGGAATATGTACGGTGAAACCGCACCATTCCCTCGCGTCAGCATTTTTACCTTATTGTAGCAGTATCAACGCGCGCGCTCTCATCAGTACATGTTAGCCTCTCATACCGGGCGCGTGTCTCATTATCATTATCATCATTAGCTCGTAGAGTGTTTTGGAATAAAATCCATTTATCAACCTATCAACATCTTATCATTTTAAAGGTGTAAGACCTTACACGAAGGTCAAAATTCCCACATTCATCATCATTACGATGCCCCTTCCGATGTCATTGTAAAGCCGTCATCGGATTATTATAAACCGATGTGTTAACAATTTTATCGGAAAAATACACTCTACATCTAAATACCCGTGGGTCAAAAATTCAGTCGAATTATGAAATCTTTCTTTTTGTAATTATTTTTTTTATGAAGTATTACCCACAACTACCGTTGTGTGTACCTATACTTTCCTTTCTCATATGAGTGCACAGTTATAATATTATTGATTGATTATAATGAAATAATATAATATAATATTATTGATAGATTTTTGCTAACTAAAAGTTAGCAAAAACTGTGACAAAAGCCTTCTTGCACAATGCCTAGGTAAGCTCCTACTTGCAATTATTGTACCCATTTGCTCAATCAATGTTTTACTTTTAATATTTCTTAGAAGTCAACATAAACCAATCTCTTCTCTACATAGTATAAAACAAAGTCGCTTCCCGCTGTCTGTCTGTCCCTATGTATGCTTAGATCTTTAAAACTATGCGACGGATTTTGATGCTACTTTTTTATAGATAAAATGATTCAAGAGGAAGGTTTATATTTATGTAGAATACATGCATAATATACTCGTAGTAGAGAAACACTGATTATTTTAGAGTTTTCTAATGTTATTTCGTAAATAAACAATTTTTTTTGCGCTTACATTGCAAACGCTGGCTGAAACCTACGAGATAGATAAAAATAATGTACTATAGTATTGTACACCTTAAAAAGGTCTACAAAAAGTCCGTATCAGCATTGGGACAAGCTGGGGCGGGTCGCTAGTTATAATATAACACAAGCTCTCTTACTTTGGGCTAGAGACGGTGCTTTGTGGATTTTCCAGCATTTAAGTTCTCTGGTAACTAAGGGTGGACTCTTTTTAACTGAGCTAAGATTAAACAGTGACGGAACCGTGGTCCCACTGCGATGTCCCACTGGTGGGACGTCCACATCCTCCCACCCCCGCGAAGTGGGGGAGAGGTCAACATTAACTTACTCCTAACGAAGCCCGTCCAACCAATTGTTGCAATTATATATATACAAGGGTGTGTATATATATAATTGCACCCAGAGCCATATGTTGAACGGTCAAGTGTGTGTTTGGTGGGACCACGAAAAAGTTTTGTCCCACCAGTGGGACATCGCAGTGGGACCACGGTTCCGGAGTGGATTAAACCACAGAAAGTGGTAGCTTTAAGAATAATCTATCAATGACTGATTAACATTTCACCGTGACTGGGCGTGGCGGTCACGTGGCCAACGCAACGCACTCTCCCTTCTGCAAACTTATCTATGATGGCTAAAATGTGATTAAAGAAATACATTATATCGGATCTTAATTACCTCTTATTTTCGCATAGTTCTGTTATCATAATGGACACCGAGCCTGGTGACACAGCCCGGTGGGTCGTTACTACATTTCAGTGTAGGATAAAGCTTCGACGATCTCTGTGGCGCAGCGGGCGAAGGTCCGCCTGCGACACAGGAGGTTGCGGGTTCGATTCCCGCTTCGGGACAAATGTTTGTACGATCTGCAGATATTTGTTCAGGGTGTTCGGGATGTTTTCTATGTATAATAAAAAAATTCTATCTAGGTATGTAGTGTATTGTATTAAGTAGGTATATCAGATAATATCTGATGCCGATAACACAAGCTCTGCTTAGCTTGGGGCTAGATAATGCTGTGTGAATTGTCCAGCATTATTTATTTATAAAGGTTGTCGTAGACCTGAAAAGAACCACTGGCGCACAGCACAAAAATGTGCATTAAAATATGGGCTTTAACGCATTATCTTTAGATACATTTTACAGTGACAAAATGGCTTCCCAAAAGCTTCCTAAGCTCGCCCGCGAGCTGTCTGTCATCTGATGCTGTCAATATGAAATGCATGTAAATGTAAGAGTTAAAGTCCATATTCGTATAGTAATATGTAGTATACACATTTGGTTATTGCCGAGACGTATCTACATAGGTGTATTCTGATGGCACTAGGCTAGGCCTGTATCGAGGAAGCCACTTCGTACAACGCTCACCTTTTAAACCTACCCTTAACTTCTACAAATATTTCAAGACCAAAATTAGCGAAATCGGTTCAGATATTCTCGAGTTTTAGCGAGACAAACGAACAGCAATTCATTTTTTTTTATAGGAAGATGAAAGAGAGATACTAAAAGAAAAAATTACATTATTAGCTTTTTCATTGGAGACTCAGGACGGTATGAAATAAAAAAAAAGAATGGAAAAGATGCCGTTGCAGACTACACTTTGAAAACAGGCAATTTCAATGTTTTAAAAGAAATAAGAAATTAATTACTTTTATTTCTTTAGGCTTAGAAATTAGGCACGTGGACTAGGAAAAATACCAATTAAATAACGTATCGTGGTAATTCCGAATAACAATATACATAAATTACATATAATATTTTTTATCACAATCGTGACCAAACATTCAAAGACGACCCCAAAAGAACTAAAAACGATGACAAACGAAGACGTTAGAATTATATCTCCAACGTGCAATTATCGTGTGATTTATGCGCAGGCACAGCTTGTCAACCCATATCATACCTGACCTGACCTTGCTAACCTTAAATTATAAACTTTTTGGGTAAGGTCTTAGAATGCTGTCAGAATTTGCAGGATATAAAGTTTTTTCGTTAAAGCTTGGGACGGTTTTTGCTCCAACTCGAAATATAACTAAGACAGCTCGTACTCTTAAAAACGATATCGAAGTTTCTCATTCTTTTGTGTTAAGGCGGTACCCTACCTCGTTATTGTGTCAAGAGGATAGGCATAGGATTTCGCGTTCACAGGAGCGGGACAGAGCAAAGCGGCGTAAGCCCAAAAATCAAGTTTTTAGTAGTTATTTGCTCCCCACAAATATTAGAATAGTTAATTGAAAAAAAGGCAACAAATAAAATGTTCTTTATACTTAGTTCAATTACTATGCTTAATCTCAAGATCGTATCATCTGTATTTATTGAGAAATTAGGGTTTTAGTAAAAAATTAGAGGTAACTTTGCGATTTTTTCTATCGAGAAAATTTTATGGCATCGTGTTTTCGAAACATATGATCGATAGAATAAGTCCTGAACTTTACCATATATAAATTTCAAAGTAAAATATGCAGTAGTTTGGAAGATATGGAGGTCCGACGGAGTTGAAAATACGCAATTTGAGGGTAGGTACCCCCTTAACGCTAATCATATACATCCGACATTAGGGTTGGTTTTGCACGTCAACGAAAACGAAATTTCGATTTTCCTTTTCGAAGGCCTCCTGGCTAAATGTTTCTTTGTCACTTCTTTACTTGTGTTTACATACCAAAAGCGACAGAAATTATAAATATCTCTGATTTTCATGTCAGCGTTGAATTTTAAGAATTTGTTCTCTAAGTTTACATTTATATTATTCACAAAGAAAATTACAATCAAATAATAGAAATAAATTAAAACTAGTATTTACAATTGAAACAATTGAGTTAACTGCAGACCTTGGCAAACAATTTACAGGTAGCTCAACTGATCCATATCAATACCAAAACATTCATTGTATTTAGGGAAGGAGAATTTTTGATTTTCTTTTTTTTCAAATGCAAAATACGACAAAGCTCTAAAACCACGTATAAGTATCTCGCGACATGTACGTAGGTACCTTTTTTTTTCTCGGCTCGGAAATTTAGGACCCCTTGAGAAGGACGTAATACCCACTAAAACCTCTCCAGTGTCCCTCTCTCGCCATTTTCGCCGAACCACGGGAACATTTAAACATCCGCGGCCCGACTGGCGTCCCCTCTTCCTCCTATACATGGCCGGCGAGCCCACCGATCCACACACTCGCCGACCCCATTCTTCCGTTACCTTTCCTCCCCCCGATTAGGACACAGACTTCCGTCACCTTTCCTCCCCCCGATTAGGACACAGATGTAGGTAGGTACCTAAATACAACATCACCATCGCAATGATATCGCTGTTGGTAAGGATGTTTCAAGATCCCAAAGATCTGGGAAGATTCCATCTGAGGATGAGATGGTCGAAGTTAGGCTGGCGTTGCTACCAAAACATCCAGGCAATATGAAGTAAGTAATCACATTACATCAATAGCCTATACTATACCACTGCTGAATTTAGGGCTCCCTCAGTGCTTTATTCGTTCTTATATACAAGGAAATAATCCCTACGTAGGGCAAGCAGGTCGGAAAGGTTTCCTCACCAGTCACTGGCAAGTGGGTACACTTGCCAGTGACTTCCCCCATAGGACTCCGGTCATTAATGTTATTTCTCATTTAGTTATAAGACTTTTATTTTTGTTAATTACTAGTACAATATTATGTATGACAATCATAATAGAAATAACTTCGAACTAGTATTGATTTAAGATAAGACAATTGAGCTAACGCAGACTGTTGCAAACCATCTACAGGTAATATTCAATTGTGAATAAAGTGTTCATTCAAGCAAACATGGAACTTTATTTAACAAATAAACTTTGTTTGGTTTTGTTATTTATATTTTTTTTAGGTTTTAATATCTGATAAAGAAATCAAATAATATCGCAAAAATTTTTCGACTTCGACGGGACTTGAACCCGCATCCTTCCTTCAGTACAGGAATGTGCTAACCAACTACACCACGAGGTCAAGTGACGTGGGAATCGAAAATCTCTGCGACTTCCTACGGTCTCTAGCGCCGTTAGCTCCACCTACAGGGGAAACATTGAAGTTTATCCAATCCTGTTCAAAGACTAAAGTTACATTTAGTTCGTTTGACGAGTTTGACGTTTCGTTTTTAATATCTGATGTTATTTTTGACAAACAAAGCTCCCGCACACATTCCAGTGCTCCTCATGTGCAAATCTCAAAGAATAAGTTATCTAAGTTTAATAATAAAAAACATTTAGGTAGGGTGATGGAACCAGTAATCGACAAGCGCCAGTGATCGACACTTTTTTTTTTGTTTGTTTGGAATAAGCCTTGTTAATTTAATTTACCACATGGCTACACTAAATCATAAAGAACTCACTTCCGGCTGTCAGTTTTTAATCCGTCACGTCAATCTGACAGTTCGTTACAAAAACCATGGAGGAGTGAACGTGTCGCCGGGCCGTTCTCAAAAATAAATGCGAATTGCTTCATCAAATCGATAAGAACGTGAGTACACAATTATGCTTACAATTTCATCAATATAAATATTATTGTATTTTGGTTTGATTTTATGTAAAGTTAAAAGAATGTAGATATAATTTTATAATGAGTCTTGCACCGGGACACTATTTTGTTTATTTTAGACCGGATGTTCATTACTGGTACTGAGAATGTGACTTACTCCTAATATCGACAGCTGTTCATTCTTACGCTTTTGTCGATTTTTTTGGTTGCTAAGCAAACTTAGCTCTAAATTTTTTGCTAATTAAGTATATATTTGAAATACACCGATTGAAACATTAGTACCAGTAAAGAACAACATGTCGATCATTGGGTAACAAAAGTGTCATTAACTGGTTCTCACTGATTTTGTTCTAGATGGCTCTTAGAAAGGTATACACGCCGGAGCAGATGGGGGGGCAATGGAAGCTGTACGCGGAGGAAAATATTTCCTACTGATGATCAAAAACAACCTAATTATAAATCCAGTCTCAATAGACTGGATTTATAATTAGGTTGTTTTTGACTGTTTTGAATTTTTAACGGCTTATTAAAGACTTGATTGCACAAAAATGTGTGACGTACCTTCGATCAAGTAGTAGTATAGCTTTTATTTAATATAATGTCTTACTTTTTTCATGTTTTTTATTTATTTCTACAGCCTTTACTACCTTAATATTTGGTTTATAAATTGACAAACCATGTCAATTACTAGGTGTTATTTACCGGGTAAGAGTCAAATACTGGATGTTCATAATTGGGTAGTGTCATTCAATGGGGGTTCATTACTGGATTTTCGGTGTTCATTACTGGAGATTTTGAGTTATTTTGGTTTTGACCTCATTATATCTATCATGTAGCTTTTCTGAAAATCTTATTACAGCCACATCTTTCCCGATAAAAACACCTACAGTTTAAACTAAAACCTGATTTAATATCGTTCTCTAAAAAAAAGTTATTTGAAATCGATTGACACGTATGCCTTAAAGTGTCATTTACTGGTTCCATCACCCTAGTATGTTGTATTGAGTCTATAACTTATTTAGTACCCATAACAAAATACAAGCTCTGCTAATCTGGGGGTTAGATAATGCTGTGTGAATTGTCCAGCATTATTATTATTATTGTGTAATAAATCGCTATGATTGAATTATTAGAAGAAATATTGTCATGGTCAAAACGTGTAAAATTGCCCGACACGGACGGATCCAACCGTACAGAATTGGACACTTGTTCCCAATGGTCCGATTACTCACGCACTTGTTTCACAGACCATTGGGTTGATTTCCGATTATAATTGTAGGGAGTTTTACCCGGCCCTAGATGCAACAATAGTTTTTATTCTACGGAGCGATAGGCTCCTAGGATTCTTAAAATCCAATACCGGCCTTTGTGTGGCCAACACAGGCTGTTGAGGTTGAGGTAAATTGAGGCATCACAGATCCGAGCACAAACTTAATGTGTGCTCAAATAGATCCGAGCATCATCGAAGCCTGATTTGAAAAGACTGACCTCCTTGGGAAAGACAGTCTTCACCAATGATACCTAGGTCGGTACATTCCCACAGTAATAGAGTAGGTGGATAAGTGCATTAATTTGGCCTTCGTGAGCAATTTTCTGGATTTTTCATCAGGCTACCGCCGCGGCTCAATATCTCAAATTATAGTGTTGATGCTGGGGCAGATTACGCGGGCCGGCCAGCTGCTGTACCTATTGGAAGGTGTACTTATAGGTGTATAGGGTGCCACGGAATATGTGTACTAAGCCGAAAGGGGATGGTTCTGGACCCCGCACTGGATCTGGATCCTGGTCACGGCACTAAATTGTAACGCTCGGAAACATCCGACCCTACCCTATCTGTCCAATATTCATTATCATCAATAAAACTAAGTTTTTACCGTAACTTTTGTAATTGAATTGTGATTTAAAGTCGTCTAGTTAGCGGTAGGACTCGTACATTGTGTTGTAGTAACTCAGATTCTTGTAGGTGCTTTATACAAACGAAATAACCATTAAAATTACTTAAAATTATCGATTCTTTAATTCTGGTACAGTAGTATAGCACTCCTCTTTCATGGTCGGCTCAAATCAACTTCCGCCCATACTCTGAAACAACTAAAATTACGTAGTAAGCGAATCCATAACATCTGGGCGATCAACGTGTAAATGATTTTTAAAATTGTAAATAACTTATATTTTACGAAAAAAAATCGTGTAATACACGTATTCTTGCATTATTTAACGTTATACAGGATTTTACTCATGTTTTTTGATTGTTTTTTTAGCAAAACTAGTGTGTTGTCATGAAATTATTACAAAAATATATAAATCCTTTGAAATTTCAAAACAATGATAATTTGTAAGAATACACGTAAAAGAACACGAATATGAAAAATAAGACATTATTGTTAAAAAGTTAAAAAAAAATCGAAATTCCAAGAATCTTAGAACAAAATTTTATTCCTTCGGCGTTCAGAACCACGCCCTTTCGGCTTAGTAAACAGGTTCCGTGGCACCCTGTATTAATTTATATTGTATTTCTAGAGGTTTGGTTCTAGGCATTGCTTATGCTTGGAACTAAAAGTTCCCCACTCGCTTTTCATTTGTAAAGCTGTGACGACGAACGTGTAATGTTTTACCAAGAGAAAAGATAGTGCATCTGTGTTCGCGCACACACTTGTGCACTATAATAATAGTCCTGCTCATAGCTAGTCCTCATTATGACTGGCTGCCGCCCGGCGGAGTGGCTGAAATCGGCTAGGTTTGATGTCTATTTATTTAGCAAAAGCTTAGCAAAAAAAAACTCGCTGTCGTTGGAAGTCCTAAATCATGTCAAACTCCATACCCAGAGATTTGCCGCATTCCCCAAGCAATGTATCGAATAATCGAGTTAAATCACCCGAGTGCTTCGATTATGTACACGCAAGTGTACCTCACTGTAATTTGTCACACTTGCGAGCGAAAAAAATTTATAAATTAACATTATGTGCGGAAAAAATGTGACAAAAAATATGTAACTTGTCGCTGATAGAATAATGCAAAATTATGTTTGATTAATTGATGAATTTTATTTACGATGTTGTATGTATTGTATTATGGGTATTTTATTTGTGATGTCAAAATGCTTAAAGTAAGTAGGTACCTACCTAATTATTTAGTCATAACAGTCATTTTAAGTACATAAAGCAAAATTTGAAACATTACGATGGTAAGAGGCCCGACGGTATGACACTAGTCCCATGGGAGTTGGGGAGGCCCATTGTGTGGGACGCTACATGCGTCGACACACTTGCGCCTTCCCATCTTCCGAGGACATCCGTGAGGGCGGGTGCGGCGGCAGATTTGGCCGAAGATCTCAAGAGGCGCAAATATGCAGGTCTCGACAGAGCCTACACATTTGCTCCCCTTGGAGTCGAGACCCTAGGTCCGTGGGGTACCGAGGCTCTTCGGGTTTTCAAAAAACTATCTGAGCGTCTGGTCGAAGCGACGCGTGACCCGAGAGCTGGTGAATATCTGGCACAGCGTATCAGCATTGCCATACAGCGTGGCAATGCAGCCAGCGTCTTGGGGACGCTTCCGACTGGTGTTGATATGGATCAGTTGAGCTATCTGTAGACTGTTTGCAACAGTCGGCAGTTAGCTCAATTGTTTCAATTGTAAATACTAGTATAATTTTCTTTGTGAATAAATGTCAAATTTGAAATAACAAATATTTCATGTGATATTTTAATTCAATTACATATTGATATAAGTGTACTATAATATAGTATGTACCTACGAGTCTGTTTATTTTAAATCAACTTTCTACGCTACAAATTTTTAAGGGCCAACAGTTACGGTTCTGAAGTTATTATAAAAATGAACTTTGACCCCCTTAAAATACGAATTTCCAAAAATCCGTTCTTAGCGGATGCCTACGTCTTGAAAGAAACCTCCATGCAAAATTTCAGCTTCGTAGCACTTGTAGTTTCAGAGATTTCTTGACGAGTCACATTTTCTCTTCTCTTTTATACATATATGTATGCACTAGACGATCGCCTTCCGGTTTCACCCGCGTAGTTCCCGTTCCCGTGGAAATTCCGGGATAAAATATATCCTATGTATCCCTGAAAAGTAAGCTTCTTAACGGTGAAATAATTTTTCAATGGTACAGTAGTTTCGGAGCCTATTCAATACAAATACAAATAATCAAATCATTCCTCTTTATAATATATATTAGTATTAGTATAGATATATTTATATATATATATATATAGATATAGATAGAAGATAGCTAAGTGTATGAACATCCACTTTAATGCCTTCTAGATAATATAAGATACTTATAATTATGAATTTGTAAATTGTAAGCCAATAATTACAACTACCACCAATAAATAATACCTCGGCATTATCCCATCGAACTATAATTGCGAAGCTTATCTAAAATTAAAACAAAAGGCAAAATAACGTTTCCAAAGCTATAAAAAATAGAGACCGCTATTCGGGTGCGCCTGCGCCGCCCACCAAGCTTCCTGCGAACGACTTCCGGTCGATAGTAATCGCGTAAATTGACCATTATTGACCATATTATGTTATTATAAGTATTGCGACCTGCGTGGTCAGGCATCATTGGGTTTTTTCGTTTCGATTTATTGGTATTATAATAATGGCTGCAAAACGGTTTGTTGCGGGTTTGAATGACGTTTTTTTATTAATTTAATCTGTAAGGTACAATTGGGATTTAAATTAAGCTAATTTTTAATTTTATCTAGGTTCTTTTTGAGACTACATTTGGTTTTTCTTGGCCATATTATCGTTTTTCTTGCGATTTTAATGCATTGCAGTCCTGGTAGAGCCACGTAGAGAAACTTTTAAAAATAACTTAATAAAATGGGGAAGATCAATCAAAGTCATTTAAAAATAATTAATCCTTTCACAGTTTTCCCGCCCTTTTTAGTGAGCCCCAAATGTAAAGTAAAGATAATTAATCAATCCAACTGCAAGTGGTCGAAAGTGTTTAAACGATTAAAATTTGAAGCACATAAATAATTACAATTTTTTTTATTATATTTAACACAAAAATACACAGTTTATTTTTGTTTATTTTGTTCCCGAACAAAGCAGAGCTTGTAATATGGATAGGTACCTAGATAACTCATAAACTAAATACAGTACCATTCCATAAATAAATATTTTTTTATTATACACAGAAGAAAACACCCAGAACACCCGGAACAAATACTTATCTGCAGGTCGTACAACCAACAAGGTATTACCAAAGTTATAACTAAAATATCATAATAAAAATTCACTCTTGAATTTGTAACTTCATTGTAATCGAAAGTGCCCTAAATTTTGAAATACTTTCGCGAATTAAAGAACCGCAGGGTGCAAAGGGCAACATTGTCTAAGGGCACAATGTTTAGGGCTGGCATGTTGGCAACATTGTCTAAGGGTTGAGAGGTACCCCGCTGGGTGCCTGTTACGTGCACATGGCATATTGAAATGTGTTTCCCTGCTTCTAATTTGTAGGTAAGTACGGCATCTACTTAGGCCGGGTTTCCACCGCGAGCGAGTGGACCCATTTTGACTCCCAAGAGCAAACTGCATAATTGTATTTAAACCAACAAATAGTCGAGAGGAAAGGAGCAAGCGAGCAGAAAGCGTTGATATTAAGGTCTCATTTCCCGCTCCTTTTTGCGGTGGATTCTGCCTGTTCACATTCATAAATTTTTTCAATAGTTTTTGTTGTGATATTCTACAGATTTATATGATGGTGCAAGATACTACATCTCGCCTGCATGTATATTAGGGAAATTAAATCACACCCAATCTATTTCAAAAAAACATAGCGATGTGATTACTCGGCAAAAAAGGATCAAATTCAACAATTTGCTCTATAAACCACAGTTCCAAATAGATTTATATAAAAGAAATGTTTATAACATGTGTATCACCATTAACAATAATTTACCAGAAGACTTAAAAGAACTTAATGAAAATATCTTTAGAAAAAAATTAAATAGATGGTTACTTGAGAAATGTTTTTATAGCGTAAAAGAATATTTGGAAGATTGATTTGTTACATACTTAATTATTATTTCACTAATTATATTAAACCTTATATTAATATGACTCACACATATATTTTGCACGCCTGCGTGCAGGCTGAATACAATTGCGTAAATAGTTATAAGATCTGACATTGTGAAATGATTATGTATTCTTGCAAATAAATGATTTGATTTGATTTGAAATCAAAGAAAATGCAATGTAGATAGACCGTACCTCACCTCACCTCAAGTCGTTTTGCCGCTCAAGACATTGCCACCATATAGACGCCTAGACGTTTTAATATACCGACGTTCTGCAAACTACGTCATTTTCCTTGATAGACCTTCTGACACGGAGCGGCCTATATTGGTCCACTGATAGTCGCAGACCACCTCCTGATAACCGCCTTATCGGCTTTTATCTCATAAGGCGTAATGCCCATAATCCACACGCTGGGCATGCGGGTTGGAGATCACAATTTGGTGGTAGAGTTATTGTGCAGGAGGCGCTGCTACCCGACTATTGGTGGATATCCCTTAGTCGCCTCTTACGACACCCGCGGGAAGAGTTGGGGTGGTGCAAATTCTAAGCCGGCACCACAGATGAACAGATGATTGTTTAAGTGAAAGGAAATGTGGACCTGTGTCCAGCAGCGATTTATAAAATAAACAACTCGAAAAAAAACAAATAACAGGCTAAAGGTTTCTTCGTCGCTTCTTTACTTTAGTCTACACATCGAAGCGACAGAAATCAAAAATATCACTTTATTTCCGTGTCAGAGTTTAGTTTTATATTTTGACCTTTTCTAAGTGTATTTTTATTGTATTTATGGAAATAAAGAGTTTTTGATTTTGATTTTGATACCTCGCCTTCGCTTGTCGCGCCACATCAGTTGTGATTTTAGATCTGATAATGTCGTTTCGTACTTAGCCTAAACTTGTCTGTAACCTACAAACCGTGTCCCACAATCTAGTTATCCGTGGTACATGTAGGTACATACGATACGAGGCAGGCATTAGGCGAAATCCTCCAAAGACACCTCAAAGCCTATCCTAATTTAAACAGGGCTGTTTACGTCCCGAGGGTGGGCCAGGAGGATTGCTTAGGGTGGCGTCAGTTTGATAGCGACTTTATTTACAAACAAACTTTTTAATTCTGTTACCTACTTAGCTAAATAAAGTAGGTAAGTTATGTTAGCGGCTAAAGTAGATTAATTTTTATAAATATCCTTCCAATGGCATTAAAAAAGGATGTAAATTATTTCAATTTCAATTTATTTATTTAATTAGAACGGTTATTGAAAACCACTTACACTACATAACTAATTAAAATTAAATGGTATACAAATTTCACATAAAAAATTTAATTTCGAATTTATTTACGCATATCCTAAAGCTGGGTTTCTATCGCGAAAGGATAATGAATGGGAAATAAAATATGTTTACATTTCCATAAGAAAGAGTTTTGTCTGTACCGCAAAAGGGAAATGAGTGCGCAGTGAATTAGTGAGCGAGTCAACGCTTTCTCAGTCCTTTCCGCTGGACGATTTGTTGGTGTTTACACTTGCGAGTTGATTCCGGTCCGCTCCGGTCATGGTGGAAACCGGACTTAAGCATGAAACAAGCCTTTTCTACATTATCGTAATAGCTGGCCATGCCATTAAAAATGTAGGAGATACGAAGCTCACAGGGTCATATAGTTATTTAAAAAAAAAATGCGATACCTTACCCGCTAACTGTCATACCGCGCTCCGCTCAGAACTCATTTCAGGGTTGAGCGCGCACACCCCCGCCCCTAGCGGCGGTTTGTCGAAACATTCAACTTTATAAATATTCTAGTTACCGACCTGGAAACTGTCACACTCATTTCTTTTCATTAGAATAAATCTGCCCGGGGCACCGAGGTTTGCTTTGCTTTTACTGAAAGAAAGTTTTCTTTGAGTGTATTTATTTTTACTCTCTGAAGTTGCATTTATAGAGCCAAACCGCGGTGTTTGAAACAGATTTTGTTGAGTTTAATCCATAATAATCTTGAAATTATTGTATTCGCCTACCTGCCTTTGCAGTGACCCACGTAGGAATTATAAATGAATAGGCAATTAACATATAAAATACCTATTTAGCTATTTACCTATGTATAATTTTTAACAAATAATAGTTTCGATTTTTGGCGTAGCGCATCAGCATTGCCATACAGCTGCAGCGGGGAAATTCAGCCATCGTCTTAGGGACGCTTCCGACTGGTATTGATATGGATCAGTTGATCTACCTGTAGATTGTTTGCAACAGTCTGCAGTTAGCTCAATTGTTTCAATTTCTAATTTATTCTATTAGTTGATTGTAATTTTCTTTGGAAATAAAGGTTACTTACATTACATTTAATAATTGTTTTTACTGATGTAGAATGCAAATTATTTTCTTAAACTTTCTTTATTACTGCATTTCACTTTAGGTTATGTACATATTCCTAACTATCTGAATACTAACTTAGTTGGATTTTTAATTTTAATTTAACTTCTATTTATAGTAATTGTTTTCTTATTTTTGCTGAAAGGCACGTGTATAATGCTTTAATTAAACTGAACCCAATCTAGGCTAATTTCGGAACCCTAGGTATATAATATTATACTAAATCATTGTAATTGTGTCCAATATCTAAATGAATTTCATGATTTAATGTTAAAAAATAATAAATAAATAAAATTCATTTATTTCAGACAGTGCTTGAGAAACGGGCTATCCCATTTATTGCATAATGAATCCAGGATGGTGTTGGTACTCCCGTGCAGCCTGCATAGCAACGAGGCGACTTTCTTCCGCATGCATGCATGGAAGCCGTCCGTGCGCGCCTCCGCGAACATGCCGGATGCGCTGCAGAACCGCGGGAGCCCCAGCAGCATCCTGAATGCATTATTATACTGGACACGACGACACGTTAAACTAAGACCTCAAAATTATCTTTCTGTGAAATCGCTAAAACTCAGTAAGCATATTACTTAAGGCGAATAGTAGGGTGGATAGTGGCGCCACTACATATTTGTTTTTATAATTACGTTATACAAAGGAATTATCAAAAAATCTGACCGCGCGTAGACGATATCTATCATAAGCTTTTTTTAAATGTATCTTTAATAGTTTTGTACTGTATTATTTAGGCAGATACTTGTTTCAAGAGTTTAGTTCCTATTGGTGGCCACCAAGCTCTCCAAACAAGGTTTTTGATTGAATAACACAAAACAAAACTATTACAGATACATTAAATAAAAGCTTGTGATTGGTATCGTCTACCAGCGGTCCGATTTTTTGATAATTCCTTTGTATAACTTAATGTTTAAATTAAATATGTAGTGGCGCCACTATCACCCCTACTATTCGCCTTAATGATTCAGATATACTAATAATCGGTATCCAATCTTACCAAAATATCTTTACAAATTGACATACAAGGTTTTCAAGAAAAAAGCGTAAAATCTTGGTGTAGAGAAAACTTTGATGCGAAACATCGCACCAAAGTTTTCGCACCACAAGCTAAAAATAACAATAATAATTGTTTCGTTTCTCACCGCCTAGTTTTGGGGAATTAGGTACCTGGTACGTCCAATGGTTTTTTTCTAGAGTTTTTTTCCACAGATTATGATGTCCATAAATAAATAAAAAATATCGATGGGACATTTGTGTTTTATTTTCACCAATTCAATGTTCATATTTCCCTAGAAAATCAAAGCTCTAGATCACACGTCCAGCCCAGGAAACGTGGTAGTAGCCTATGGCGTAGTTGCCTATGGCGAATGCATTACATGTAATGCACGGACAGTCAACGTGTTAAGATTTTCGTTTCAACCCACAAATTAATAAACGAGCCTAAGAACTAAAATTGCTTACCGATTACTATATTACCAGTGTACCAACTTATGTGAGTACATAGCGTAGGTGTGAGGTAGAGAATTGAAGGCTTACCTGCCAACCGCAATATGCGGTCATGTACCGACTCCCAAAGGCAACTACACTAGTAAATTATATGTTGTATGTAACATATTGTGGGGAAAAGTGCGGTTTGGAGTACAAATGTAGACACAGACGCGAACAAAGACGTTGAGATGTTGGGCCTCGACTACCAGAAACGATTTCGATTGAGCCAAATTCTATTTAGTAGCGAAAATGATTGAATTTTCCGAATAATTAATACTGGCTTCTGCTGGATTCGCACGCGTATTTACGGTTTAATAAGTAGCCTATTGTTTAAGTTAGGCAACGTTCTAAGTATATGCCTAATTTCATCTTGATCTGTTCAGTAGTTTTGAAGATCCTAGGCAACAAAAATTTCACATTTCACAAACTTTCGCATTTATAGTATTACTAGCTTCTGCCCGCGGCTTTGCATGCGTATTTTCGGTATAATAAGTAGCTTATTATCTAAGTTAGTCTTTGCTCTAAACGTACGCCAAATTTCATCTAGATCTGTTCAGTAGTTTTGGAGATAAAATTCAGATTTAACAAACTTTCGGCTTTATAATATTACGAGCTATATATATTATGATTATTAGGAAGATAAGCTACTTATTATACCGAAAATACGGGTGCAAAGCCGCGGGCCGGCTAGTCAATTCACACAGCATTATCAAGTCCCAAGCTAAGCAGAGCTTGTGTTATGGGCTCTAGATAACTTCAGGCAGTTGTCAATGTTTGCTCGACTTTCGGAACCCCCCAAATTTGGTGTGTAGACTCAATTTTGGTTTTGCAGACTAGCCCCTGCCCACTGCTTCGCATGTTCAAATAGCATTACTAAGGTCTCTGCCTCACCTCACCGAAACAGCCTATATTTGACGACCTCTGTGGCGCAGCGGGCGAAGGTCTGCCGGCGACGCAGGAGGTTGCGGGTTCGATTCCCGCCTCGGGACAAATGTTTGTACGATCTGCAGCTATTTTGTTCAGGGGTTCTGGATGTTTTTCTATGTATAATAAAAAATATCTATCTATATAGTGTATTGTATTATGTATATCAGTTATCTAGTACCCATAACACAAGCTCTGCTTAGCTTGGAGCTAGATAATGCTGTGTGAATTATCCAGCATTATTTATTTATTTTTATTTATATTGGTCCACTGCTGGACGCAGGCCTCCCCCTGATAAGCGCCTTATTGGCTTTTATCTCATGGAGGGTAATGCCTATAATCCCCACGATGGGCATGCGGGTTGGGGATCGCAGTTCGGTAGAATTGTTCTGCAGCCATAGATCAGTTAAGTACAAAATTACACTACAAAGGAAGTCTCACACGATCGTTTCAAAAGCCGCAGTCTTGTACAAAAAACGACTACCGCCTTATAAAACCTCAATATTTTTATCGGTTTTTATCGATTGTCGATTATTTTAATCGGCCCACTCGGGTCGGGTGTCCGTCTGTCGGTAATAGTCGTAATCGGTCGCTAATCGGTGCACAATTTACGAAATTGTCGATCCATGTCCGCGACCGATGATCGTTCGATAGTGTTGTACCCATTTGTATCGATAATGTGATGGTTGATTGATCTGTGGCTGTTGTTTACGATGCTTGACTTTGAACCGTCGTTGCGTCATGACGATGTCGTAAAGTAGGGTATCGGTGGACAGTTTTTAATTGGTAGATCCTAGCAATCTATTCTGATCTGTAGAGTCTAGAACTCGGCTTTGCACTTATTCGTTCAGAAGAGTGACGGATTTTTTTTTTCAGAATACTCTTCCATTTTGAATAAATTTAACTTAACTTAAGAGATGCTCTAAATAAGGTAGAGGTAGAACGACCTTAGTCAAACGGTATTTAACCTGTTTTTTTAATAAATTCTTGGAGAGACAATGTGCTTGGAAAATTTGTAACTCCGATGCCGTGAAGTGAATCAGAAACATATAACTTCCTAAAACAAAAATAGTTTTGGACGATGTCAGTAATAATAATAACTTAGGTAGACAGTCTGCTACTTAAATTTTGAAATTTATTGCAGTTATTTTGCCAACAAATTCCACTGAAAACATCATCCCTGCTATGGATTATCGATAAACAATCTATCCAACGATACTTTTACAAAATTATGACAAAAAAGAGGCAAAATTGGCAGTAAACCGCTCTAACCCCCGTATTGATCACAGTAATCGATCGTGTGCCGCGTAATTGCGGATCGAACCCGCGACCCATTATGTCATTATAGCCGACAGACCGAAACAATAGAAAAAAAATCGATAAACCAAACTCCTCTCTAACCCAACCACACAAAAACTTTAATCGATAAATTGAAACGATTTGTTACGTCACTTTTCTTCTGAGAACGGAAAAGGACAAAGCATTCTAATTTGGGATCTAGTAGGTTTTGTTACGGTTGGTTTTTGGTTGGTGGTAGGGAAAGGATAGTAAACGTTCCAATTTCAAAATTGGCGGAGATCGTCAGCCGGGCGCCTGCGCAGCTGTAATCGTCAGCTGATGACAGCAGCGCCAAGTTTGGAGGAAATTGAATAAAACAATCTGTCAAGTGAGGAGTGAGGTGAGAGTGAAGTCATGACATTATGTTCATCATGCGATTGATAGATCATTTTCACTACAGACCTGCCCTACTACCGAGCATACCCCAAAAGGTAAGCTGAAACACCTATATTGCTGTCCCATTTTCACTACAGACCTGCCCTACTACCGAGCATACCCCAAAAGGTAGGCTGAAACACCTATATTGCCGTCCCATTTTCACTACAGACCTGCCCTACTACCGAGCATACCCCAAAAGGTAGGCTGAAACACCTATATTGCTGTCCCAAATTCACTACAGACCTGCCCTACTACCGAGCATACCCCAAAAGGTAGGCTGAAACACCTATATTGCTGTCCCATTTTCACTACAGACCTGCCCTACTACCGAGCATACCCCAAAAGGTAGGCTGAAACACCTATATTGCTGTCCCAAATTCACTACAGACCTGCCCAACTACCGAGCATACCCCAAAAGGTAGGCTGAAACACCTATATTGCTGTCCTAGTATACCATTTTCAACCACAAGAAGAGCATGAACGCGAAAGCAGTCAGAACCTAGGTCGACTAACCTAACCTAACCGACGACAAATGTTTGTACGATCTACGGACATTTGTCCAGGGCGTTCTGGATGTTTTTCTATGTATAATAAAAGATATCAATCTGTGTAGTGTATTGTATTAAGTATATCAGTTATCTAATACCCATAACACAAGCTCTGCTTAGCTTGGGGCTATCCAGCCCCAAGTGCTGTGTCCAGCATTATTTATTTATTTATTTAGGTAGGTAGGTACATTTTTCTGGTGAAAAAGGCTAACTTTATTTGTAGAGATTATTTTGTTGTGTGTGTGTTTTGTTATTATGTCATTATAATTTGGTAACGTAATAATCCCGACGCTGGGCATGCGGGTTTGGGATCTCAATTCCGTGGATCGGTTCTGCAGGAGGCGCTGCTGTCCGCCCCCGGTGGATATCCCTTGGTCGCCTCTTAGGACACCCGCGGGAAGAGTTGGGGTGGTGCAAATTCTAAGCCGGCACCATGCGGCTTGGGTGAAATTATTTCACATATAGTTCCTAGTACATACCATACTTATCTTAGTCATTTAAGTTGATTTCGTCTAGTTTTAAGTGTGTAGGTTTTCCTTATCTTGCATTAATTAACTACATTTTTATTGTGTACCCTTAATATTTAACTATTTTCACCTTTTTCCTTGCATTGTATGTTTAGACGACCCATAATTTGCCCACGCGCTGTGGCTCGCTTTAATAAGAAAAACACTAGACTTATGACCATTTTAATTCTGTTATTAACTAGATAATCGTTTAGTACTGCAACATGCTTAGGAAGGGACCCATTTTACCGTAGACCACTAACTCTGTTAATATAAGTACCTACCTTGTAAATAAGTTGTTTTCTTTGTTGTTCTCATCTGCCTAAAATTAGGTACTTGTACGTAGACTTGTATTGTAGTACCTACCTACTAATGTGTTTTAGTAGGTAAAATAAATATCTCTCTCTCTCTCTCTCTCTCTCTCTCTCATTGTTTAGTTAGACAATGGTGTCGATTCTGTTGTTTTAGAATTAGCTAAAATTAGGATTTAGGAATGTCAAATAGACGAAAGCTATTCTATGTTTCAAAAATTAGACTGTCAGGTTTTTAATTAGGTTGACAGATCTAAAACAAATCAAATAAGTCAAAATCCTATTTAAAGAATAGGCATTTTAGCTATGATTAGAAACGTCTACCTAATTTTAGCGGGCATCTAATTTGGTCGTGATTAAAATTTATTCTAGTGAAAAACGGGCGGATTCTTTTGAAAAAAGTGAAATCTGGATTGTGTGATACATTTAGGATCTGTATAGAGAATACCATAATTTTAGGTCAACCTAACTTAGAAAATTTAGAAATAGTAAAATTTAAGTTAGGAATCCTCAAACAACAGAATCGACAACAATATCGAGCTGAGATTGAGCTATGCTATAGGTAGGTATTTTAGTCTGATTTTCATAATGGACACAGCAAGTAATTCTCAATGTAGGTACCTCTATATAGGTAAGCTACAAACTATGTAGACAAAAAAAAAGAATTTTCTCCGAACGCAAACTCTACAATTTATACCTACAGCGTAAATTACTTGCGGTCGGTGTCCATTGTCAACTTATAGTGTTTTAGGGTACTGCAAGAAAGCTTTATGGAACCATACCCAGATTATCTCGATGATTAAATCAGTTTTTAAGAGCACGGCCAAGTAAAAGGAAAGGCTAAGTATTAATTAACCTGGTACCACATAAGTACCTGATCTTCCTTTTGTTTAAGATGCTATGTTATCTGGAAAAATCTAATCCTTACGATTGGTATATCGTTAAATTACGGGTGTATTTTATACAATTTGACGGATTCGATTCCCGGTTCAGACAGGCGATTACTCAAAAATCTTAGAATGCAGTTTAGATCGTTATTAAATCAAAATGAAGCCTGCTTTCAGTAACATTTTATATCTACAATATATAAGACGCTTTTCCTCCATGTTTCGATATGATGCGTTTCCGCCGTGTGATGCACTACATACTCATTTTTTACTGGATTTCATATCCGGAGATCCGGATTTCTGGCCGGAGCATAAAAAATTTGCTAAATTCGACTGAATTAAGGCAAATTGAAATATTGGTGTCAACGTGTAACGACCACTGCGGCGCAGCGGGCGAAGGTCCGCCTGCGACGCTAGAGGTGGCGGGTTCGATTCCCGCCTCTGGACAAATGTTTGTACGATCTGCAGATATTTGTTCAGGGTGTTCAGAATGCTATATGTATATTAAAAAATATCTATCTATGTAGTGTATTGTATTAAGTATATCAGTTATCTAGTACCCATAACACAAACTCTGCTTAGCTTGGGGCTAGATAACGCTGTGTGAATTGTCCAGCATTATTTATATATCTATTATGTTCTATCAAAATAAGGTAGCCTAATCTAATCTTTTGTATTTTGTCTATATTGTCTTTAACTTTATCTATGTGGGTTGGTTGGAATATTACCTTTGAGGATAAAAAATTTATTGTAAAAAATTTTTAATTGATTTTGAATTGATGTAGTGATACAGATTAACATAAAGTACGCGGCGCAAACGCGTTTCGATTATTCGACGTTTTTACAGTCTAAGCCGATCGCCGGCCAGTCACTCCTCAAGCCCTTGCCTAGAACACACATATCCTAATTTAAGGATTATAGACTAAAGTTAATGTAATTTCATGTACTCGTGTTTACTGGTATTGAATAGACTCAGTGAAGTTAACAACATCTTTTATTCCAACCAACCCACATAGTTAAAGATAGACTATATAGCTTAAATACAAAAGTGTGAACAATTCCAGGACGATTCGTTCAGTAGTTTTGATGTGAAGAAGTATCAAACATCTTATCTCAAGAAAATCGCATTTATTATATTCGTGTGGTGTGAATACCTTGTATTTAGCTTTCTAAAAACAAAACACTACCTAATTCATTAAGTAAGCTGCTTCAGTCGTCGCGTCCCCAAGACGCTGGCTGCATTGCCCCGCTGTATGGCAACGAGATACTTACAGATATTTACAAAGATAGATATTTTTTATTGTACTTAGAAAATACCCAGAACACCCGGAACAAATATTTGGAGATCGTACATACATTTGTCCCAAGACGGGAATCGAACCCGCAACCTCCTGCGTCGCAGGCAGACCTTTGCCCGTCGCGCTAAATCGGTCGTCATATAATTCGTCGTAATGTCTTTAGGGTACAAAATGTTGATTTAGAGTATCTTCTTTGTATAAATAGAGCAATATACATAGGTTATTTACTTACCCAAGTTACATCGGAGTGGATGCACGAACAGAACACAGTCCAAAAAGACTTGATCGTTTTATTCTCCTCGGTAGAATGATTTTTTCCCATACTATTTGCGTCGTCGGCGAGTTAAAGCCACCGCATTGTATTGTAGACTGCGGTCGCCGACCACATCAGACATGACGAGAAGATTCATACCCCATAAACTGTGGTGGACGCGACGACAAACACGACTGTTTCGGACTTTGGTTGGGTGATGAGTTGATGACTAAGGCGGAGATCGGGCAAATTTTTACAATTTAATCTATTTTTAACAGACTTGATAAAAATAGGGTTTGTTCCGCCCAGACAACCAAACTTGACAACTGGTTGTCCACGTGGAAGAAATTTTCCGCGGGAACAACCAGTTACATGGGCGGAATTTTATTTGGACAACCAGTTGTCAAGTTTGGTTGTCGGGGCGGAACAAACCAAAAATAGTAGGTATGTAAGTTTTTTTGTATGTTTGTCGTTTGTTGTATTTGTTCGGTGTCGTATGTTTATTGTTGTGTTGTATTTTGCTTCTGTGTCGAGAATCATTCTTTATCAGCCGTCGAGACTCCCGATTAATAAAGGGGAGGTTTATTCCAGAGGGATTATTTTGTAATGCAAAAGCTACAAAAATAGTGCCTATATTTAGAAATATGAAGCCCGTTTGAAAATTACAATCGTCATGCATAATTGAAACATAATAGAAATAAAATTGAAGTAGTATTTACAATTAAACAATTGTGCTAACTGCAGACTGTTGCAAACAATCTACAGGTAGCCTAACCGAGCCCGTTTTGTGTTTCTAAAACAAACAAATTAGGTACCTATGCGAAAATCTGCTTGTTACCTGAGATTTCTATACAGGTAAAAACTCTCCGAGAAATATCAGCTATTCTTTCAAATAAAACCTTATCTAACAAGTAATTTCAAACTTCGAAGGTACAACACTCTAACATAATTTTAATTTAAGTCGTGTGTTTATAAAATGCTGCACAGCGTAAATAACTAATTCTAAATATCTATTATATAATTATATTGGCTATGATTACAATACAAACGTTTCTGGATCAATTCTAAACAAGCAGTCTGCCAAGCAGCGTAATGGATAATGGCTAAACCTTAATTTGGGGAGATATAATTAGCAATATACGTCCATATGCTGTGTGGTGCCGTGCCGGCTTCGAATTTGCACCACCCTAACTCTTCCCGCGGGTGTCGTAAGAGGCGACTAAGGGCAGCAGCGCCGCTTT
This sequence comes from Eupithecia subfuscata, assembly GCA_963564075.1. NCBI lineage: Eukaryota > Metazoa > Arthropoda > Insecta > Lepidoptera > Geometridae > Eupithecia > Eupithecia subfuscata. The sequence goes on along the minus strand of OY751117.1, from coordinate 7,954,129 downwards.
CATAACAATTCTACCACCGAACTGCTATCCCATATGCCCGGCGTGGGGATTATGGGCATTACCCCATGACATAAAGGCATATAAGGCACTTATCAGAGGGAGGCCTGCGTCCAGCAGTGGGCCAATACAGGCTGTTGAGGTTAGGGGGGTGAGGTACGTGTGCTGGTGAGGAGGAAGAGGTTCAATTGAAAATCAAAATAAAAATTCTGTATTTAGAAACAACGATTTAGATAATATTACTTAGAAAAAGACAAATTCTTAAAAAGAGACATGGAAATAAACTGATACTTTCGTTGTATGCTTCGATATGTACCTATGTCTGCGTTGTGTGTGTATGTATGTCTAAGCATATTATAAAAGTAGGTATAGTTATTCAGTGAATACCTAAAGTAAATGAGTGACGAAGAAAGCTTTATCCTGTTAGTTGTTATTTTTCGAGTCGGAGTTTTCCGACTCGACCTGTCCCAAACTTTTTTATCCTATAGATAATTAGACGACTTTTCTTTTTTCATATTACCACGCTTTTTATATCAGATTATCTGATATTTGGTAGTACTTTACCAAATATCAGATTATCTGATATTTGGTAGTACAGCCTTTTACAATCAAAGCTTATTAGATACTTACTATTTAGGTACTTTTACTTATTCATAGACAAAATAAAAAGCGTGGTAATATGAAAAAAGAAAAGTCGTCTAATCCGAACATTCTAGATTAAGGACCCGCTACCGACATAACAGCAATAATCGTGCACTCTGAGAAAGTATGGCTATACATTCTGGGCAGGAAGCTACGCCTACCGTAATTATAGAGCAGGAGCCCGCCGCCCACTGCTGCTCACGGCACGATGACTCCTGTGATAGGACTTGAAAAATGGCCTGTGTTTTGGTATTTTCTTATTTTTTAGTACGGTGGGCGTGTAGCTTAATTTTTTAAGCATATGCTCGGTTGACTTGCTTTATCGTAATGGCTTGGGAACTCGTTGATCAGCAGTGGTCACCACCAAAAGGCAAGACAATTTCCGAAAACGTTGGGACACATGAATATTTTCAAATATTTCCGTGAATCTGAAATATTTATGTACACGAAATATTTGAAATTTTATAAATGTCCTCAAACACATTATGTTACCTGAAAAGACATTGATGTTTCGTTGATAAACATTTTGACATGTTCCATAAAAAAAAAGTGACGGGAACCTAAATAAATCCCTTAAAATTGGGAAAATAAGAAAGAAAGAAAGAAAGAAAGAAAATATTTTTATTTACCTTAAAACTACTATACACAATTAATCTTAAGACTACCAAATAGTTACAAAAAGAAAAAGATTTGTTTTGTGCGTAGCAGCGTTAAAGGCAAATATTATGGCCCTTCACTCAGCGTAGTGCTGGATGCACACTGATGTGTCCACCCAGCGCTGATTTTCAGTGAAGGCCAGAGGGATTGTGTCACGTCACGATCGTCAGGTGAGTGAAGATATCAATACTCTCCTGAGAAAATGTCACCGGCATGCCATGCTTCGATAGCCATCAAACACTATAACGGCATGGACAGAAAGCTAAACTTACCAATTCTCGCTCAGAAATAAACTCCTTAACATTCTAACGTTGGATAATAATTATCCTTCGCTGGATAAAACTATATTCCCAAGTAGCAAGACGTACGAAGCCAATTTATCGAATAGATTGTACGGTGATAGCCCACCAAGATAAATGCACTTAGCGGGTTTTGATTTAGCACTATTTAGTTTCAACTCCATGCAAACACTAACACAGACCAAAACTTCTTACCAAGTCACAAGGACTTATACACTTCTCTTTAGAGGCGATGTCAAAGGTTGTTTTAATGGCCCTAAAAGGGTCGTAAACAAAGGTAGACAAAGCTCTAAGTTTGAGAAAACTTAATACCCAAACAAAACATGGTTTAATTTGAACCGTCGTCGTCGGCATCGTCTCCGAATACATAATATGTATTATGTACATAAGTTAGTATATTAAAGAGTACCTACAATTGCAAAACATGTCAGGATTGCTAATAAAATTGTAGGACACACGTTATACGCCAACTATACAGCCGGATTTCCACCGCGAAAGGGTAATGAGCGAGAAATGATGATGAGTCGGCGGAGTTAATCTCAACGCTTCCTTTCCGCTCGAGTATTTGTTGGTGGAAATACAAGTATGCTGTTTTATTCTTTTTTTTTAAGTTTTTCGGTGTTGTGTGCTTTCGGTATTCCGTTATGCGGCCTCATGTGCTTTCGGTATTTCGATCCGCGGTTTCGTGTACTTTCGTTATACCGTTCTCCGGTATTTTGACTGTACAGTCTTAAAATGGGTCAGATATTATTACCCTTATAGGTATTTATAGATAAAGAAAGGTTAATGCAATCGCTCCTTACCCGTAGTGCCAGACTGATCGCCGGCGCTGTAAATCTCCAATGACCATAGTCCATGGGAGCAAGAAGCTGTACTTGCAGCTACCCCTATAATTACCGGCCTGGCTGCTACCCGCCCCTCACGATCGCGGAATGTAAGATAGCTTTTTTACATGCTAGTGTTATTTAAAGCTATGTATTGTACATATCCATAGATATTCACAATGATATGATATCTGCCATAGCAGTACTTTTATTTTATAGAGGTTTTATAGTTACTTACCTATTGTTTAGCGATGCGTGACCCGAGAGCTGGTGAGTATCTGGCGCAGCGCATCAGCATTGCCACACAGCGGGAAAATGCAGCCAGCGTCTCGGGGACGCTTCCGATTGGCATTGATATGGATCAGTTAAGCTACTTATTGTTTGCAACAGTCTGCAGTTAGCTCAACTTTTTCGATTGTAAATTAGCTCAACTTTTTCAAAGAAACGTAAAATTCTAAACTAATATTATAAAGAGGAAAGATTTGATTGTTTATTTGATTGTTTGTTTGTTTGTATTGAATAGGCTCCGAAACTATTGGGCCGATTCGAAAAATTATTTCACCGTTAGGAAGCTTACTTTTCAGGGAGTGACATTATCTATCCCGGAATTCCCACGGGAACGGGAACTACGCGGGTGAAACCGCGAGGCGATCGTCTAGTTTGTAAATAAAGATTCTTTTATAGATGTTAGGAAATATTAGTTCATTAGAAAGATGAATTCAGATTTTGCGGCATGTCTACAGCGGTGATTTTGTCAAGGTATTCATTCTTCAGGAGCCAATTGCATATTTTTATTGCTTTGTTATGTTTTTGTTAATAGTCATACGTCAACTGCCTCTAATATATACATAACTAGCTGCGCCCCGCGGCTTCGCTGGCGTGGAAATTTATGTTTCCCACTTTCTTTCTTTTCTTTGCTATAAACCTGACGGAGCCCGAGACCTTTCCAACGAATGCAAAACCGTGGAAATCGGTTCGTGCGTTCTGGAGTTATAGCGTCAGGAAGGAAAACCCGACTTATTTTTATATAGTAGACTACCGAGGGGGTAGTCTACTATATAAAAATAAGTCGGTTTTTTAAATAAAACTAGATTTTAGTAATAATCATGTAATCTTGAAGAAATAGAAAATTGGATTATAACGACATCAAGTGTATTAACATCAATATGGATTATGAACATAAATAGCTACGATGGAATAAATGATTACCAAATAGGTACCTACTGGAATTCTATAGAATAATTTCTTATTTAATGTCAGGAGTGCGGGTTTTAGTTTTGGTTTGGCTAGGTTGAGTACGTAGTACTTTATAGTTATTTGGTTTGAGTTTGAATGGTTTTATTTGCGATCGCAAGAACTCAGGACATTAAGAAAAAGTGGAAATAAATTTATTCACAAAGAAAATTATACTAGTATTTACAATTGAAACAATTGAGCTAACTGCCTACTGTTGCAAACAGTCTACAGATAGCTCAATTGATCCATATCAACACCAGTCGGAAGCGTCCCCAAGACAAGAAGTTAAAAAAAAGTTAAAAATTGGGCAGTGACCAAAATCTTGCAATAGAATAGAATACCTAGAATAAACATTTATTTGTACACAGGTACAAAAAAGTTGAAAAATAAACAAACGGGAAAAAAACGGCATAACATGGAGGTAGTAGTGACACGAAAGGGTGGTAGTTAATTTAATATAATGTTTATTGAAACCTAAACATCTACTGCTTAAAATTTTGTTTTCCCTTTTTCTTTTTTTCTATTTTACTGTGTTTTCTTTTTCTTTATTCATGTTCAAGATAAGTTAGCTATTGCCTAGGTAGAGATCCCTCGCGTCTACATTACAAGTTTCGAACTTAGAGCGAGGTGTTGAAACTAAGACTGGGTAACTATGTCTAAAACAATGTAATGTTAGTTTTAAGACTTTTTTTGAAATAAACGTTTATTATTATTATTATTATAAAGGTGGCTCTTCCCGTCCCTGCGCTGAAATAGGGGTTGACTCAGCGAGTGCTGAACATTTTATACTCAGCGCTGTTTTTCAGACAAAGACCTTATTTCTAATTGACGTTAAGGACGGCAATTTATTGACAGAAATAAATAAATATCATTAATCAACAAATAAATTTAAAAAATAAATATACGGGTCAAAGTTACTAACAGGTAATACTATAAATAATATTCTGATATTTATTTAGCACATAGAACATTACATTAACAGAAAAAAACAATAACAACTAGTATAAACAAGTAAGTATATCTATTTCTTAAAAATCTAAGCCGTCATTAATAATAATTTAAGCAGTAATTTAAGCTGGCTTTTATTTCGGTCAACGAATTAGCATTGCCATTCAACGTGGCAATGCTGCTAGCATTCTGGGCACTCTGCCTTCTGGTTCTGATATATGATTGTTTTTGCTGCAAATCAATATATTTTATGTTTATGTCATATAAATAGTCGGATAATAGGTGCGATAATGGTCGTTGTTACCTACATAACCGCCGCCGCCGCCGCCGCCACCGCCGCCACCGTCCAGGATATAATAATTATAATAGATGACCTATTATAATTATTATTATAGCTGAAGAAGATGCCAAGTATTGAATAGGCCTTTTTTCAGTAGCTAAAAAGCAATTGATAACCGACCAACAATCCTTCCTACTAGTATCAAGATGTTTGGCCGAAGACAACGTCAAAACTACTGAACGGATCCGGCTGAAATTTGCACACATAAACATGTGGTCCTGGAATAACATAATAGAGGCTTCCATTTTGTTCAAAAAACGCGTGCGACGCCGCAGGCTGAAGCTAGTCTATACTAATATAATAACGAGGAAAGATTTGATTGTTTGTTTGTTTGTATTGAAAGGCTCCGTAACTACTGGACCGATTTGAAAAATTCTTTTACCATTAGAAGCCCACATTATTCCTGATGAACATAGGCTACTTTTTACCGCGGAAAAGTGCTTCATTCCTACGGGAAAACGGGTAATACGACAGCGGGTAGTAAGAATGCAGCTAGTACTTTATAAAGACTTTATCCGTCGATGCGTTGGCTATTCTACGATGAGCCAGATCATTAAAACAAGACTACATCAACAAAACCTTCACACGACCTCGCTAATTAAAACGAACAAAACCTTTCATGAATGAATATCTTCTGAACTCATGTTTATTAAAAGACGCAGGTTCGGTTCCATGCCATGATTTATGAAGCCTGGGTGCTTTCGGACCGCCTCCATTCATTTGTTTTTGATTTTTTATACTCTTGCTTCCTTTTTTGTCTTGCTCTCTTTTTAAGATATAGTTGATTAGTTTTAGGGCTTGATTAAAAGCATGGTTGCGATTAGGTTGTTCGTAGTGTAGTTATTGAAATAAGTTAAGATTTTATGATCGGTTGCAATACCTACATTCTGCGTACTGTCTTTTATTGCAGGATAATTATTTTGGCTCTGGCTCTAGCCATAGCCAAAATAATGTAATTGTTCAGACCTCAGCATACCCAAATCCTCCCTTTCCAATTACCTACCTATCGGCGGCTCACGAATCAAATTTGGCGCCACGGGAAGACTCAAGTTCGTGACGTCACATCAGAAGAAAAAAAAGCAAGATGTCTGCTGCCACTGTTCGATGCTTGTGCGCTCCGCGAAACAAAATTCAAAAATAACGGTGAAGGCCTTCCAAAACTTCCAAAAACTGTATAAAACTATTAAAATAAGCGAAAACCAAGTGTTGTGCATACAAGTAAATGGACTACCTATCCAAAAGACGCCGAATAATTGTGAGTACCTACCTACCTCTCCTACACAGCCTAACCGCCTCTGCTGAGTCTGTCGAAGTCAGTAAATTCAGTGTTGCATTTAAGCCGTAACAGTAATAATAATGTCTTGTAATAATAATGTCATAATAATGTCTAAATAATGTAATAATAATGTCTAAATAATGTAATAATAATGTCTTTCTTGTCTGTGTGATCCGCAGAAGCAGATTAGATATGAGAGATTTTTAAGAAATATGGCCAAGAACACTCGTGACAAAATTATATCTATGACACAAAAAAACGAATTGAAAATCGGTTCATCCGTTTGGGAGCTACGATATCACAGACAGATACACAGATACACAGACAGACACGTTCAACTTATAACACCCCTGTTTTTTGCGTCGGGGTTAAAGATAGGATTATGTATACTGTATACCTAATAATGGTCAGGGTAATTTGAAAAAGTTACTTTGAGTTTGAGTAGGAAATTTAGTATTTTGTGGGAGCTAAGTTGCCCTGTACTGACTGCACGAACACGCGCAGTATGTTTTTTTTTTCATTTATTTATGTTACATATTATTAACTTATTTTATCTATAGCTAACATAAACCGTAATTCGGTTTGTTCGTCAGCATCAGTCTCTAAGGTACAATATAGTTAATATTATAAATAGTTGGTACTAGGTATGTATCTTCCTAGGTAAGTTGGTAGCATATTACTTTACGCGCTGTTACACCGGTCAGTATCCACCTTCACATTATCATCGTAAGTTAGCTTCTGTTCGGTACCTACCTACTACATAATAAATACTTGGACCAAATACAAAAAGGTAAATCGATTGAAAAACCACAAAAAATACAATAGAAACAGTAGATTAAACTTTGATTAATTTTTATTTATCACAATGTAGGTAGGTACAGGTAGAGCTTCGAAAGTCGATGACCAAGCGATTTCGATGGGCGGGACCATGATGGAAAAATAATTTGAAAAAAGAATAAGAGATTTAGGTTGGAGCAAAGAGGTCTAAATATGTATTTACTATAGAGTAAATACCACGTCAATAAAATTTGGACCTCTTTGCTAAGTTTCTATGAATTTAATCGAATTGAATCTCTAGTTTCGCTTTGTAAAGAATATTAATAAAGTTTAAAAGTAGGTGGGTAAGTTTTAATCAGCGTAAGAAACATTTAACTCGAGCTAAAAGTTCTTAGAATTCAATTTCAACGCCAGATCGACGACCGACTGTTATGTCACATTAGTTAGTTCACTATTCTTCTGAAACAACGTAATGAAAAACAACTTTTGAAAGTTGCAACAAAACCAAAAACTTACAACTAAAATAAATCTAAGTTCATAACTGCACGTCCATTAGTTTATGTGCCTTTGTTAAGAAAACGGGCATTCATTTTTAAAATGAAGCCTTCTGTAAGGGTGTGGTCACACTGCCCGAGGCAGCGAGAAGAGGTTGTTATCGAGTAGCTGGATGGTTGCGCTTCGGGCGGGAATCAAAATCAATGAGCTTTTTCCAAATAAGATTGGAGCCTGGATTATCAGGGATGTCTTCTCTCGAAAGAGTAGGTACTGCACCTACCTTGCAAAATGGCTATAGGTATCTAAGGCGAACCTACATAGGTACTGATTGATAGTAATTCAACATCAGGGCTCGTCTGCCGAAGTATTTTTTACTTGCAACAAGATTCTAAATAATTAGAATTACTTAGATAAAAAAAACTTTTACGTTCTTTTATTAATTCTGGCCCGGGGAATTACTGCCATCGTGCTTTTTCTGCAACCAAGCCACATTCTATGTAATTTATAATGTAATTTTTGGTTGCTCATAAATTATAGGCAAATATAATGTATATAATTTATATATCGATATTTAAGGGAGAGTGCAATCTAGAGCGAAATTTGCCCTGCGAACTATTTCTATATTATGCGATGGTTCTGGACGTGGACTCACAATGCTTCTTCCGTGAATCAAGCTAAGCTGTCTCACATATCTTCTAGCCAAAGCAGTTTTTTTCTATTACACCCATCGAAGTTTTAAGGCTCTTGGCTATTATAAAATGATACGACTTCGTAAATGAAACGTAAATGATACCCTATCTCGGTGATGAGGCGCGAGGCTAAGCACCGTGCCTGTAGGGCGGGGGCGGAGTGCCACCGCTAGTGCGCGCCTGGGAGCCGCCCGCCCCCGCTGCGGGCTAAGCGCGCGGTCTTAACATCTGGTAGAAGGTTAATAGTGGCTTAAAATCTGGTGAATAGTTCATAGCAAGAAGGTTAGTATACTGAAAATTGATATTTTCCATGAATTGAGATGCTTATTTGACGAACCCTCTGCGGTGGGTAGGTATATTCTTTATAATTGTAAAACTCAAAATCAGGTGCGATCATATGCTTTTTCCATGAAATGGTAGTACCTATAAAACCATCCTGCCATATATCCCTTAGTTACTTTTTATTTACATGTAACGGTGGACAAGACAAAATCTTCAAAATATAATAAAAATAAGTTTTAGTTAAAAAAAAAACCATTTTTTGAAAACAAGCTTTTATTGCATAATCATCCAAACTAAACGTAAATACAAAATTTCAGCTCCATCGGTTGAAAATATCAACTTTAAAATTGAGTTACAAGATTCCACCCGTACAAACATCGTTCCATTCATTGCAAGTTACATAAAAGCTTGTAATATGAAAGATCCATCGAAATCTTAGATGGTATTTTCCGCTATGCAGTTATTTTTTATGAAATAGGACCTCAAATTCTTGGCTCCGTAATTCAAAGCTACCTTGCCCAGGCGACGAGGCTAAGCACCGTGCCTGTAGGGCGGGGGCGGAGTGCCGCCGTTAGTGCGCGCCTGGGATCCGCCCGCCCCCGCTCCGGGCTAGGCGCTACCTTACCATCCGTGTAGCATGCGTTTATTAATAAGTAGCGTACGAAAATTTACTTATATTACCTACCAGCGTTCTTGTCTTCTGTCTACAGCACTAGTTCTTTAGTTGAAAAAATTTTAAATCCTTCTCTTTTGGTCCCACCTGGATTGTCATTGAAAATTTCATTTTTAGACGAAGCTCGAACCGCTTGGCATAGTGCTTGCCCCGATGCTGCTCCCCCAAAATCACTTTTGTCCCAACGGCAATGGGACGGGCCTCTGTGTGAGTTGACACGGAACTGTTTGTTACAAACGTGCTCCAGCTCTGCAGATCGTGCCCGCCTCCTGGCCGTCTCTAAATGGGAGTCAGGACATTGGTTGCAAGCATTTCCTTCATATAACACTGGTACTTGATTGGATCCCGTAACTTTCCGTATCGCAACATGTCTTCGGTTGGGTGCAAGGTGTTGCGCGCCTCATCAATGCCAGTGCGGTACTGCTGTCGAACAGCTTGGTCATCACGGATTATCGTGCACTAGGGCCGCCGGTCGGATATCTCGCCACGCTAGCCTTAACGACATCATCCGGCGGGCCTTTGTCACCGCTAACGTACCAGCTATTCTCGAACCGAATGGTCTGTTGCGTGACGATGGTAAGAGGCCCGACGGTATGACACTAGTCCCATGGGAGTTGGGGAGGCCCATTGTGTGGGACGCTACATGCGTCGACACACTTGCGCCTTCCCATCTTCCGAGGACATCCGTGAGGGCGGGTGCGGCGGCATATTTGGCCGAAGATCTCAAGAGGCGCAAATATGCAGGTCTCGACAGAGCCTACACATTTGCTCCCCTTGGAGTCGAGACCCTAGGTCCGTGGGGTACCGAGGCTCTTCGGGTTTTCAAAAAACTATCTGAGCGTCTGGTCGAAGCGACGCGTGACCCGAGAGCTGGTGAATATCTGGCACAGCGTATCAGCATTGCCATACAGCGTGGCAATGCAGCCAGCGTCTTGGGGACGCTTCCGACTGGTGTTGATATGGATCAGTTGAGCTATCTGTAGACTGTTTGCAACAGTCGGCAGTTAGCTCAATTGTTTCAATTGTAAATACTAGTATAATTTTCTTTGTGAATAAATGTCCTTATATTATGAAGTATTTCGAATGTATTTAAAAAGTCAAAACCAAAAAAGCGTAGCTCAAGAATACGATCATTTTAGCATTTAAACGATGTGATTTTTAATTATTCATGTGTTAACTTTTTTCAAAGACTAGGTAATTAAAATCCAGGTAAAATCGGCAGTCTTTAGGAACTACCTACATATATCGATTCCCGCCTCGGGACAAATGTTTGTACGATCTGCAGACATTTGTCCAGGGCGTTCTGGATGTTTTCTATGTATAATAAAAAATATCTATCTACATAGTTAAAGGACATTTATTCACAAAAAAAATTATACTAGTATTTACAATTGAAACAATTGAGCTAACTGCCGACTGTTGCAAACAGTCTACAGATAGCTCAACTGATCCATATCAACACCAGTCGGAAGCGTCCCCAAGACGCTGGCTGCATTGCCACGCTGTATGGCAATGCTGATACGCTGTGCCAGATATTCACCAGCTCTCGGGTCACGCGTCGCTTCGACCAGACGCTCAGATAGTTTTTTGAAAACCCGAAGAGCCTCGGTACCCCACGGACCTAGGGTCTCGACTCCAATATAGTTAAATGTTTTAAGTATATCAGTTATCTAGTACCCATAACACAAGCTCTGCTTAGCTTGGGACTAGATAATGCTGTGTGAATTGTCCAGCATTATTTATTTACTAACGGATTCATTACGGAAGCAAACGGATTAACTACGAACCTTATTTGTGTTGGAAGAACACCAACATGGCAGGTAGAAGATGCCTCGCCATTATGCCCACCCTTTGTACCTCAGTGCAATAAAGGTAGATAGATAGATAGATAGAAAATTATTGCACTTTACATACTTACAGATATAATTATGCACACTTACAGATACACAATACACTTACAGAGAAACAATACTACAAAACAGCTTAAAAACTAAGTGACAAGTAGCGGTCTTATCGCTCAAGAGCGATCTCTACCAGAAAGGTTTAAATAAATAAATAAATAAACATTTCATGCCGCGTTCCGGTCGCATTCTGCATTAAGGGTCCGGCGACGGATGAATTTCCCAAACAAACGTAATACTAAAATGATTTGTAATTTGAGCATATTTTCACCATCGTCTGCTATTATTTGTATTAAAATAGTATTTATCTAGGTTCCTGACACAATTTATTTTCAAAATATCTCTCTGAAATGAAATTAAACCGAATCGCAGTTTTACATCAAAGAATGAATGTCGTCTTAGTATTTTTGTAGATAAGTATTTTGAAAAAGGCTTGTGGCAGGAACCTACATAAATACTATTCTAATACAAATAATAGCAAACCATGGTGTAAACATTTTAAAACAATTCATTTTGGTACTACGTTTGTATGGGAAATGCATCCGTCGCTGGACCCTTAAGGATGGAGACTTTGGTATTCTTCCAACACAAAAAGATTCGTAGTTGGACTAAATAAGGATTTTTTTTTAAAATAATTATCATAACGTTACTAACAAGTTTGATCATTTCGTACGCTTGTCATAACTTTCTTTTGGACTATTTTAAATTTACGATGCTAGTTTATTTCACTTTTGTAAATGTGCAGTCGTCTTAGCAAAATTAATTTCTAAAACCTTCACTAGATCAAAAGCTAAAGTATTGTATGCGACCGGTTCGACATAGTTTAACATATTCATATCTACATAGATTGTTTACCTTTCGTCTGTCTGTTTATGTTAATGACAAACAGACAAATATATCCACCGCAACTGTCCTATCCACAATCTCTACCATTGTTTTTCAAAAAACACCACCGTATGAAGACCCTTTATCGAGTTAATGTTTGTAGTAATAAAGGGTCTTGTAATGATGGCAGGTTTTGTACTTTTTACATTATAAATCGCGTAAGGTTTTATTTTTATTTTGTTATAATTTCGCCAAGACGCCGCGGGCGAAGCGGCAATATGAATATTAAGAGTTTTTTAAGTTCTCACGAGCGTTTGTTTCCATTGCACAATGGTTATATTATATTTATAGAACGATATCGTCTTTTTGCTGTAACTGCGCAAAAGTCATCATATTTTTATGAATTTGACTAGGCTAAATGCTAAGAATATAGTAGAAAAAGTTGGTAGGATGTTTATTAACAAAAAATTACACTCAAAGAAAAGAAACAAATTGGAACTAGTACTTACAATTGAAATAGTTGAGCTACCTGCAGACCGTTGCAAACAATCTACGGGTAGCTCAACTAAAAATTAGTTTTAATAATGCTGGATCTGAATATATTTTACTAGGTATCAATAATACTGGATCTGGATTAATAAACAGCAACATCGAGCTTGTGTTAATGCCACGGGCTACAATGATAACCATTTTCGTCATATATTTTACTGTTTTGTTATTGAAGTGTAGCGTGCTTAACTCTTACTTCCCTACTAATTAATTCATTGTCTTATTATTCCGAGGTTTGTAAGAGTTTGTTATTTACAACGTTTCTACCTCGACTATTTAGGTCTTGTAAAGGCTTTCCTACAATTTAACTGGCATTTCAAAAGAGTTGAATTTCAAAGTACTTAAGTGATAAAGTCCAGTTTTCCCCCTCAAGGGGGATTTCAAGGGGGAAAACTGGAATAACTTATTAATTTTTATTTCAAAAATAAAACACCATACCTACCTAGTAATATTATTACTAGTTTTCACAGACTTAAAAATTTTTCTTTCAGCAATAGAATGTTTATTAAATAAATTCAAGAAATTTGAGTCGGGTTGCTAGTTTAAATAAACTAGAAACCCGACTCAAATTTCTTGAAATTTTTTTTTTTCAAATTTCTTCTAAATAAAAAAACATCAATTTAAAGATGTACAATCTCGTTGCTCTAAAAACCATGGAAACAAGCGCTAACGGGCTCTGCGGCCCATCTGACTGACGGATGACTAAAATTTATGGCCCTCCAGTCACTGAACCAATTAACTGTATTCACCTAATTGGAATAAATAGGTGCTTCGGCTAGTTTTATATTTTCGACGGATATTCTTCGTGAACTGTAATTTTGTTTTAATGCATACTCTTTGGTTGTTTCTATAGTAGGTAAGTGTAATCAAATTCAAAATTGGAAGCTCCTGTATCCTCATCATCATCAATTTATGTTAGTTCACAGTTTAACATACCTTGGCCTTGCTGTGTGGTGAATTTGCACCACCACAACTCCTCCCGCGGGTGTCGTAAGAGGCGACTAAGGGATATCCACCGGGGGCGGGCAGCAGCGCCACCTGTAGAACAATTCTACCACCAAATTTCGATCCCCAAACCGCTGCTCAGCGTGGGAATTATGGGCATTACCCCCATGAGATAAAAGTCAATAAGGCATTTATCAGGGGAGGCCTGCGTCCAGCAGTGGACCAATATAGGCTGTTGAGGTGTTGAGGTGGGGATGGCAAATTTGTTTAAAAATAATCTGTTCCAAAAATGTTGCTAGTTAGGTACTAGTTTTTTACTGCCGTGGCGCAGTCACCCGAAGTAGATCTTGGCCTCCGACACTAGAGATCGCCAGCTATCCCGGTCCCTTGCCGTTTCAGTCCAGTCGACGGTACAAATATTTGCAGATTGTGCAAACATTTGTCCCTAGGTGGGAATCGAAAACCACAACCTCCTGCGTCGCATGACTGACTTAGGTGTTCTGTGATATAGATATTCACACATTGTGATCGCAAATGCAAGGTTGAAGGTTGAATCTACAAGTTGCTTGGTCACACGAAAACCCGTCTTCAATAAAATATCCAAATCAACGCCCTTTTATAATTTAGTACCTTCCTAAATATTAAAAACAAATAATGATTCCTGTACCTTGGATTCTTGCGTCTAGACAATGACAGATTAAGCTAAATGCAAATTGCCAGAACCGTGGGCGTGGCAGAACGCGCAAGGATCCATGCCTCGCAAAAAGATGTTACTTTTTTATGATTCCGGAATCTTGGGTTACCAACACTACCTACTGGTAGTGTTGGAATTTTGCGAAACTTTAATCTTGTCTTCTTCTTCTTCTTATAGTGCCTCTCCATTACTGAAGGTGGGCGATCATCCTCTTGAATTTTTCCTTATCCAGGGCTAGCCTAAATAGTTCTTCTGCCTTCTTAATGTCAGTCCATTGCCTTATGTTGCGCAGCCAGGATGTCTTCCTGCGACCAACTGCTCTTTTACCCTGTATCTTCCCCATCATGATCTTGTCTTAAAATATGGTAAATTGACTATTGCATTTGTTCTCCCAAGTACTCTACCACGACCGGGGAGAGATCAGGCGTATGACCATTGTGTGAGACAGAAGGAATAGAGAGTGCACCTGTGTTCGCACACACACTTGTGCATTAGTGTGTAATATGTCCGCGCCCATGGCTAGTCTCTGTTCAGACTACCGTAGCCGAAATTTAGCCAGGAGTATGTACTTACATCATCTAGGTACGTTTGATTTACCAGTTTTTTAAACTACAGAACGAGTACGAACTCTAAAAATTTTTTTGCTTATGGATAGTAGGTAAATAAATCGTTTATTATGCAACAAAAACAATGGTTCCATGGTTATAAAATGCAAAAGCTATGTCATATGCAGAAGTTTCAAAAATTACTTAAAAAGTAAAATGAAAGTACGAATTATTTCAACCTAACACAGAAATAAAGAAACCCATTAATATTAACCCTACGTTACGAACCATACAAAATAAAAATCAGTGGCGGGCTCATTAAAGTTTTTCCATAGAAATGTATTAATCACATCTCACCACGCCCTCTGGCGGCTAAACACCAAATAATTTCTGCTACAGAATTTTTCGGAGGATAAAAAAACAATAATTAATTTTGTTTCGTGGCATTTTCGGTTTTTATTCCGACAGGTGGAATAGCGCAAGTTTATAAAATATTACTGAGATCATTTGGAACGTTTGAGAAGTTTTATATAAACGTAATTTTTGTTAGTCCTAGCATAAATTAAATTTGTCTTTACCCATTTTGGTTTATTGTTCTCTGAATATGAAGAACAATTTAAGAAGCTCACGTTTGTATTCAAGCATTCCTGAAACAACGTTTTTTTTGTTGTTGAACGAAACTCAAGTTAAAGCAAAAATTTAATGTGTGAATTATTAGATACACAAGACAGTCTCTTCAGAGAGTGACTTCAGGGCTATCAGATAGTGAAGGCACAATAATTATTTCTAAAGTTACCTAGGTACTCTACCAATTATTCTGTTATACTATACTAGACGATCGCCTCGCGGTTTCACCCGCGTAGTTCCCATTTCCGTGGGAATTCCGGGATAAAATATAGCCTATGTCACTCCCTGAAAAGTAAGCTTCTTAATGGTGAAAGAATTTTTCAAATCGGTCTAGTAAAGTTTCGGAGCCTATTCAATACAAACAAACAAACAAACACAAAATCAAATCTTTCCTCTTTATAATATTAGATTGATATTATAAACAGGATATTATAAAATATATTGCAACCCTTAGGAATATATTTCTATTGTATTATTTTCAATTACGACGGTGTATGGTGGTTTATGATTAGACCACAGATAACATAACATAACCTACGAACGACAGGTTAGCACGAAATGTCATTGTCGAGCACCCCATGATAATAACTGATGATTCATAATGATAACAATGCTATTTCTAAGTCTCGTCTTATTAAATTGATGGCTTTGTTTTTGTTTGGTTATTTACTAAGTAAAATGGTTTTGGAGTCTACAATCTACAGGTGTTAACCGGCAGTGCTTCAATGAGCCGTTTTCCAAAAAGAAAAACTCAATTGACCTACCTTATAAGTTTAAAGATGACGAAATTTTTCGTTTTGGTATTTTGCAAACTCGTAGGTCATCATCATCATCTTCATCACCGGCCATATCTCGCGAAGAACCGACAACCGCTGGGGTAAACGTGTTCTTGAGTAGAGACCGCGACTAGGCAAACGTAGTTTAGGCCAGGTGGGATGACGATCTGCGAAAGACTGCAGGCAGATGCTGGATGCGGCAAGCTGAAGACAGGGCGCTATGGCGCTTAGTAGGGGAGGCCAATGTCCAGCAGTGGACTAATAAAGGTTGATGATGATGATGATGAGATCCCAAGAGTACTTCAGCAAGCTCTAGGGTATTTTGGACACTTGTCACTTCATTTTTTTTGTATTGAACAGTTTTTCGTCGATTCTATCGAATCGTCTACGAACGCCATTAATAGGTAGGTACCTACATTATCTACAGTGGCGTTCGTAGGTCAGTGACCCCACTGACTGGTTCTAAGTCTCGTAATTATATTAGTAGGTACTTATTGGTTTTATACCTACTATTAAATTTGTGGTTCTTATAATAAACAACTAATTTCATTTTACCGAAAGATACGGTTTCAAATATTACCAAAAAGGTCTGCACCGCCAACGCTGTTATAATAATAAAAACCTCTTCTTCTTTTGTTTTAGGCTCTGCATCATGGTTTGACACAATTCTGCCATTTATGAACGAACTAGCTTCTTCTTCTGCCCGCGGCTTCGCACGCGTATTTTCGGTATATTAAGTAGCCTATTTAAGTTAGGCTTTGCTATAAACGTACCTACGTCAAATTTCATCTTGATCTGTTCAGAAGTTTTGGAGATCCTAGGTAACAAAAATTTCACATTTCACAAACTTTCGCATTTTATAATATTAGTAGGATAATAGGAAGTAGGGTATGATAGATAAAAATATCAGATTGATAGTGTCGGACGATAGTAGACGACCTCTGTGGCGCAGCGGGCGAAGGTCCGCCTGCGACGCAGGAGGTTGCGGGTTCAGATTAGTAGGATATACTATACCTTCGTAGACAATTGTCAAGGGCGTTCTGGATGTTTTCTATGTATAATAAAAAATATCTATCTATGTAGTGTATTGTATTAAGTACCTATATCAGTTATCTAGTACCCATAACACAAGCTCTGCTTAGCTTGGGGCTAGATAATGCTGTGTGAATTGTCCAGCATTATTTATTTATTTTTACCTATATAAAAATAAGTCGGGTTTTCCTTCCTGACGCTATAACTCCAGAACGCACGAACCCATTTCCACGGTTTTGCATTCGTTGGAAAGGTCTCGGGCTCCGTGAGGTTTATAGCAAAGAAAAAATTAAGAAAGTGGGATACATAAATTTCCACGCGAGCGAAGCCGCGGGGCGCAGCTAGTTTACTTATATTATAGGTAGGTTTCCACCTTGACACTTTTGACACGCATCACTCCATCTGTAGTTTTTTTCAACAAAGGTAAACTGAAACTTCTAAAACGTGTCATTCTAAGACGATACCGTATTTATGGTGAAGCGATTTGTTTAGTGGAATTCAGCCCCTGGCCACCTGTGCTGGTCTCTTGAATAAATCACGCGTGTGCGTGCACGTGTAGCGCTGACATTAGCGTGTGCGGACGCGGGCATCGCTCGCCCCGTGATCCCTGTGATCTCACCGGGGCGGTCACGGTATGTAGCCGCCTTTATATTATACTAGCTGCGCCCCGCGGAAATTTATGTTTCCCACTTTCTTAATTTTTTCTTTGCTAAAAACCTCACGGAGCCCGAGACCTTTCCAACGAATGCAAAACCGTGGAAATGGGTTCGTGCGTTCTGGAGTTATAGCGTCAGGAAGGAAAACCCGACTTATTTTTATATGGTAGAGAAGACTAGACGATCGCCTCGCAGTTTCACCCGTGTAGTTCCCGTTCCCGTGGGAATTCCGGGATAAAATATAGCCTATGTCACTCCCTGAAAAGTAAGCTTCCTAACGGTGAGAAAATTTTTCAAATCGGTCCAGTAGTTTCGGAGCCTATTCGATACAAACAAACAATCAAATCTTTCCTCTTTATAATATTAGTATAGACTACCTCTACCTACCACGGACACAGAATAACTACCATGGACCAATAGCAAAATATATCAAATCTTTAAGTTGACAAAATTAGCTCATAGACAAGTCAAATAAAATTGTGAACTAAATTATCCTACTAATATTAAAAAGCCGAAAGTTTGTGAAATCTGAATTTTTGTTACCTAGGATCTCCAAAACTACTGAACAGATCAAGATGAAATTTGGCGTACGTTTAGAACAAAGCTTAACCTAGATAATAGGCTACTTATTATACCAAAGCCGCGGGCAAAATTTAGTTATCATATAAATTGTCAAACTTAAACAAAATTATTTTAAATAAAATAAATAAATTTTTTTTATTACCAAAAAAATATTTGGTTTTTATTTTTGATGATTCCTTTTGTTGGTGAAATCCAATCAAATCTCACTCTACGAGCCCTGGATTTTTTTTCGTATAAGTACAGGCATTACGTACGCGAATCACGGCGTAAAATCGCGGCGCGGATCGCAGTCAGCGAATCACGGCAAAACTGCCAAGTCCTTCCACACTCACTCGCAAATCATGCGCACCTTGCAAACCCTTTGTCTGCATCAAAACCACAGACGTATAATAAAAACTTGAGAGGTGTCAAGGGACACCCGGATGGAACGAAGTTCCTTTCGATTAATCTCGCGTCCTCGCGTCATCGGTGAGGCAGCAGAAAACTGATATATCCCGCTCACTCCAATGACACGTTGCGTAAGCGAGCGGAACACACGATTGTTCGAATCGAAGCGCACCTCGGCTCAACTCGGCTGCGGTCGTCGCTTCGGTTCTCTTCGTCAAATTATGTCGTTACAACTTTTCGCAAGATTTTTTTCCGTTAGCCCCGTTTCACAACGCGCGATAAGGAACTTCGTTCCATAAACCCAACAATATACAGGGACGAGGCGCGAACGCAGCGCAAAGCTGCGAATAATATGATAATCGAAACGCTGTAACTGTCGACACTAGACAAACCTTACATGGTTTAAAGTGTCGTAGAAAGAAGAATAGAATAAGTTTTTGATTATTATAGAAAATAATACAATACACTCATGGTTGGCGAATTCGGAAAGAAAATTTACAGGTTTAATAACATTACTTAAATAAAAACAAGAAGAAATTCTACGACATTTACTGTGATTTCCAAACGTTACTGACGAAAGCACAGAGAGATTCGAAGAAATCGAATTCCGAGACCTCGAACACTTTTCCACCGATTCTGTCGAACCGTCCATTTATACATTTGATTTTAATTGGATTTGATTCGTACTTATATCAAAAGAAGCTTTAGAAACGTCAAGACACGGCAGCAACCGCTACGCAATCGCAGACTTACTGGTAACTAGGTAAAAGTTGTACTGTGGTAGAGCAATATAATCAATAGGTATACATTACCCACATCATTACCTAGCACCGATTTGGTCAACCTCAACCTCAACGGGCCGTATTTGTCCACTGCTGGACGCAGGCCTCCCCCTGATAAGCGCCTTGTTGGCTTTTATCTCACGGGGGTAATGCCCATAATCCCCACGCTGGGCATGCGGGTTGGGGATCGCAGTTCGGTGGGAGAATTGTTCCGCAGGGGGCGCTGCTGCCCACCCCGGTGGATATCCCTCAGTCGCCTCTTACGACACCCGCGGGAACAGTTGGGGTGGTGCAAATTCTAAGCCGGCACCACACAGCTGATTTGGTCGAATTGTCAGAATTCATGCTTAATTCCTTTGGCAAACCCGTGTTGGACTCGGACACAATGCATGTATCCCAGCCCAATACACTAAGGGTACTTACGCATTATGCGGCTATCCGGAACACGGCTAGCCGTCCATCTGTCCGTAGCATGCGGTTGCGATTACAGTTATCCAACTATTACGGTGGGCCGCAGCGACCACCACCGGAGTGGTTGGTCGCAGTGTCTATAAAAACATTTTCTAGTACATTTTTTTTATTGCGGCCAGACGGGCGGCTGACGCGGTCCGGATAACCGCATAGTGCGTAAGGTACCTAAGGGAAGCTGTTAACTCGGAAATCAATAACTTTTATTTGTTGTAAGTTTACAAAAAAGTTCATAGACAAGTCATTATTTTGTTAACAATTATAGTGGAAGAGCTATAGCGACTTGTCATCAACCATTCCTCGTAGAGCCTCCAAGTTATTAAACAAACACTTGTAATTAATCGTGGCCAATCAAACAGAATGTCCGTCCATTAATTACAGCCCCTCATTTCAACAACTATTAGCCGAATGAAGGGCATTTTTGTCGTATTGTGTTGTATCGTGGGGATGATTCGTTACCTTTTATTACGCGGTTTTGTCGTAAAACTGTATTGTGTTTGTTTGTGTTGTATTAACGCTGTTTTTTTATGATGAGGTTGACATTCCTTATTTAATTATTTATGCAGGCACTTATCTAAATATCTAAATTTACCTAGGTGGGTAGATATCTATACTAATATTATAAAGAGGAAAGATTTGATTGTTTGTTTGTATTGAATAGGCTCCGAAACTACAGGACCGATTTGAAAAATTATTTCACCGTTAGGAAGCTTACTTTTCAGGGAGTGACATAGGCTATATTTTATCCCGGAATTCCCACGGAAACGGGAACTACGCGGGTGAAACCGCGAGGCGATCGTCTAGTATTTTATAAGATTATTTAAAAAATATTAATTTGAACTCAACGAGAGAATTTCGTCACTAAGGATAAGAGACACTCCCAGGGACTAAAGTCTCTCTCCGGAGAGACGTAGTACCTACTTTCTGGACGGTGTAAAGTCTTGCATACTCCATGCAATTTAATAACTTGGTATATAATATTTATGTTTCAATCAGGCAGTAGTAGCTGGAATTCCACTAGAATAAAACAATGATTGCACTATAATTACACACATGGATGTCATCGTTACGGAGATTTAGAATAGAGGCAATCACGGCACCTGTGAATAATCGTAGTAAATCACCACTTGGACCTACTTGGATAACTAGGTAATAATTGTATGTGGAGTTTATGACACTGAATAAGACATAACATAGGTCTTTTTGCCAATGAGCCAGCGTAATCCAAACGTGTTCGCGCGACGACTAAAATGTTCTTATAGAGCTCGATTTTGAAATTGGTCAAAATCTCAAATTCCCAGCGCACGATGTGGCTTCAGCTAGGTACTTAATTTCTTCTAAATTTTTACCCTCCGCATGTCAAATGTGAACTCACTCTAGCAAAGGCATAGAAGACGATACCCGCAGTCGATTGTAATATTAAGCTCTAGGATAGAGTGTATATCAGGATATATAAGCCCCGCAAGTTGATATTGTAAAAAATGTAATAAAAAGTAAATAAGCTAGGGTTATGGGATATTTGTATTTAAACCAGGCCACACGCTCCGTGACTTTGGTAGAATTTTGCAAAATATTCAAAATGTCTATTACTAGTTGCTTCGACATTAAAATATCCTCAGTAGTGTTCGAAGCACTTTTTAAGGCACAGTTTATATTTTGGATAACTAACTTAGAGTCTTTAACGTATACATATCTCTAGGATAGAGTAAATATCAGTTTTCCTTCCTGACGCTATAACTCCAGAACGCACGAACCGATTTGATCCACGGTTTTGCATTCGTTGGAAAGGTCTCGGGCTCCGTGAGGTTTATAGCAAAGAAAACATTAAGAAAGTGGGAAACATAAACCTTTCCACGCGAGCAAAGCCGCGGGGCGCAGCTAGTTAGTTATAAAGTTTGGTCTTTGAAAGCAATTTCGGTCGATCATCGTAGATCACTGAGAGCTCCATCGATAGTTCACCAGTTCCATGTCGTTGCATCGCAATCGGAACTGGTAGGTTAAGATTAGTATTTGTTCCTAATAAATTAGTAAGTACCTAAGCTGGTGAGTATCTGGCGCAGCGCATCAGAATTGCCATACGGCGGTAAGCAGCCAGCGTCTTGGGGACGCTTCCGACTGGTATTGATATGGATTGTAGATTTTACTGTAAAAACTATCGTATTTTGACGAATTCATTACGGATGTAAGCAGGTTATACTGGGTTTACCTTCAACACAAGTAAGGTTCGTAGTTAACGCTTACATCTTTATTAAGTAGGTAAAACTAAAACTAGGGTATTTCGAAACGCTTCGTTTACCGGAGATGGGAAATACTGGGGCTGCTACTTCTACTTATATAATGGTTCCTAATTCCAGTACAGTAAACCTACGACTAAATTGCACTGCCTCAAAAATACCAAACCCATATTTATTCTCATGTGCTCAAACACTGCATCAGTCAAGATCCAACATGACTTAAATACAAAATTGCATGCAATCACACATTATGTTTTTTTAGTTTTTCGTTCTTCTGGTCGCCTCTAAGGGAATACCTACTGAAAATCAGTGTTTTGCTCTTCGAGCAAAGCTTTTCGCTGAGCTATTGCCGTTTTGACAGGCTGCAGCACACACACAATTTCTACAAAACTGTACCTACTTCTTAAACTGTTTATTATTATTTATTGTTCTCAAGTTTTGTTCTATCAAAAAACTAATAAGTTTCTCTGTGTTATGTTAAGATAGGCCTTAATTATTGTGATCGTTTTGTATTATGTGCTGCAGTGTCGAATAAACCTTTTCTCTATCTATCTAAGTAGGTACCTACCTGTTTGCAACAGATTGTTTGCAACAGACTGCAGTTAGCTCAATTGTTTCATTGTAAATCATCATCATCATATGTGAGTCCACGGTTGGACATAGGCATGGCATAGTGAGCGCCATAGCGCCCTGTCTTCAGCTTGCCGCATCTATTGTAATTTGTTTCTATTAGGTATTTGATTGTAATTTTCTTTGTTAATAAAGGCAGTTCACTTTAACTAGAATATTTTTTCGAAATACCTACATATATTTTAGAACTATATAATATTATAGTTCTAAAATATTTATGGATTAATAGGTATAATCATCAAACAAAACGGCGAGTTTGGTATACCTATCTTTATAGCTCTCTATAGATAGGTACCTACCTAATGTAGCTGACCTACCTGAACAACATAATAATGTGAGCACCATCAGTCATTGCACTACCGTAGGTGTAATAATTACGGAGTATAATGACAGCCAGGCGGCCAGCGACGCCGAAACCGATCCGTCATGATTGGTCACGGTAGAGATCGATTCTTATAAAGTATTTACGGCTAACGAGTGGTAACGTGGGTTGTAGTTGCGCCAGGTTTATTAGATAGGGTGTTTTTCCACTAGAACTAAGCTGGAACTAGCTAGGCTGAGCTCAGATATGATAAACCAGCACTGCTGTTTGGTGACCTCGCTGGATTTAACTATTTAGTAGGTAAAAGTAAAGTAAAAGTAAAAATGTTATTTATTGACATAATAGTAGATGTAACAGACATTATGAGTCCATAGGCTCCTGAACTAGTTTTAAAACTGTGTTTCAGGAGCCAGTGGCTTCTCCAACTAATATTATCAGATAATTATGTCAAAGTAACATAACTAATAACTAATCTTAATTGTAGGTACAGAGAAAACAAATTAAATTAAAAACATGTAGAGCTATTGACTTCGAGCTTGTGGTTTCAAAGCTACATTGTGATGTCCTATACATTACAAGATGCATTTACATTATACAAGTACTGTGTAACTTAGTGTTAAAGATGAATTATTTGCTATGAATATCAAGCTTAAGTATATTTAATATTAAATTATGTTAGGTGTTTAATGGTGCATGAGATTGAAAAGGAAAAATGTGTGAGATTTAGAAATAGAAATTATTTTATTTGTTTATAAACTACATAGGTACGTATGTGTATGTGTATGATGTATATAGTAGGTACTTTAACATCTGCCTATGATCATTTTCACTTCATCATAGTTAAGATCATTTATCCACTTTATTACTGCATTTTTGATGTCTCTATTACTCAGAGTGACCACGCTAAATTTGAAAATTTGGTGCCCTCGCTAAATTTAACTATTTGGTGACCTTGCTAGATTTAACTATTTGGTGACCTCGCTGGATTTTCTCAGCTATTCACATTCACTATATGTATATAACGGAGTAGGTACTTTATCTGTCTCACTTGTGGGCATAATTGGGTAATGTCAGTTGAAAATAGGGCCTGAAAGAAAGCCACGAGGCTAGGGCCTCTAACTACATGAACCGCAAGACCGTTCCTACATGGTTTCTATGACTTTCTAGTACTTTCAGCTACGATCATTGAACCAGAATTCCACTTAGCTGAATCTTCCAGTTCCTCTTCTCGTAGAGTTGGTCTAACGTCCAACCATAGACTTTGGTGATCCGCATAGATAATAGGCGCATTGCAAGATAAATAAGGAGGTTGTACAGAACCCTTGAGTGTCAAAGCGTCTGCGACATAGATACCTATGTGACACATTTTACCGCTTACAGCGGTAAGTGTTGATCAACTTAGCTCTACCAAATTACAAGAATCTAATAGAAAAACACCCTGAGACAGGATCAGAATACAGTCGTTTATTACGATTTGTGCACGTTTCATAGAAAATGCCGGACCCAAATTCAACCGCCACTATTGGCGAAAAATGGAAGGCGTAATCTGGAGGTGTCAGGGTTAGAGACTATGCCACTAATCCTGACGCCTTCAGTTCAGGCGCGGTCGCAGCCCAAGACTTTGGGGGGGGTCATGCTTGGTGCGGGCCGTAGCCACAAATTCACTTGCAGACAGTTGCAGGCCCCATCCAGAACAGCTAAACATTTAGGCGAGCGGAGCGAGCCGCGAAAAATTTACCTTTTTGATAATGTTTCGTGGTGGCGGGCAAAGTGATTTTGAAGACCGAAAACATGACATCCCTTGCCTCAACTCCCAACAGTAGTAAGTTTAAGTTATAGCGAGCGAGGCGACCCTCGAAATTGTCGAAATTTTTTCTGATGTTTGAAGAAAAGTAAGCAAGAGTACTTGCTACTACTCTTGCTTACTCTCGCTCGCTATCATAATGATGGCGAGCGAAGCAAGCCCCGAAAATCTTACGAGACTTTGCGGTAATAAATATATAGCTACGAATATAAATAAGGGCGAACAGGGCAAGGGACATCAACAAAAAATAAATCGAAAAAGATGTAACGGCGAGTGGAGCGAGCCGCCGAAATTTTTGTTACTTTTTCGGGTGGTTACCCGCCGATAGAATTTTCTAAAATCTAGAAAATACTATCGGCGAACAGAGCGAGCCGCAAAAATATAATAGTTCCGTTATATTTTCTGCAGTTTTTTGCATATTGACCGCAAACATGACATCTCCTCCCCCAACTCCCAACAATAGTAAGTATAAGTAACGGCGAGCAAAGCGAGCCTCAAAATGTTTCGAGTTTTTTTTCTGATGTTTGTTGACAAAATAAATGATAGTGAGCGAAGCAAACCCCGAAAATTTAAAAGACTGTGGTGGTGGATATAAAGATTTGAATATAAATAGGGGCGAGTGGAGCAAGGGAAATAAACTAAACTTACTTACTCACTTGTTTCTGGACTGGTTTCCGCAGTAAGTAAAGTCAACAAGTAAGTAAGTAAGTAGGTAAACCAAAATTAGGAATCCAAAAAGAGGTAACGGCGAGCGGAGCGAGCCGCCGAAATTTTTGTTACTTTTCGGGTGGTCACAAACTGGTTCAGAAAATAAATAACAGCGATTATTAGCGATATACAATATTCCCAAGTTTCTTGGTTATTTTCTGTCTTGTCTGTTTTATGGCCTTGAATCATAATTTAGGCACCACTTATTGTAACCAATGTATATTTAAACTGACATCTCCAAGTGTGCCTTGTGCTCCTACGGCGAATAAATGAGTATGAGTATGAGTATGAGTATTGGAGCGAGCTCTAAAAATTTAGAAAGTATGCGGCTAAGAAATATGTTGAAAACCTAAAAAATATATATATCAGTGAGTGAAATGAGCCGCAGCCTTTTTTAAAATTGGTGAGGTTCGTGCAAAACAAGGAAGCTAACTAATGAGCTATGAACAATTTTTAAGTTTGTCGAATAACAACCAAATATAAGGACAACAGATCACACTCCACATGGAATCAACGGCGAGCGAAGCGAGCCGCGAAATTTTTTATGATCTGGCTGTACGTGTGAGTTGTTTGGTATTAGATATTTTGCAGTTGCACCTAAAACGGAGGAGGAGTCCCGCACTAGAGCAAGCCAGAAGCTTATCGAAACAGCAGAATGCTATCAGAGGCTAGCAGAGCTTGCTGCGACAATTTTTGGTTTTTGTTAGATATTGCTGTCTACTAACTTTTTGCGCTAGTTGACAAAGTGACCTCGGAGATTATTAATTGAGTAACAATTTTTATTGTGGTGGTTGGATTGATACAAACTGACATTAACGGACCACTAAAAATAGGTAAGTAACGTTACCTCTGAGCTGATCAAAACACAGGGCTCAAAACAACAGTAATATCGGCGAGCGGAGCGAGCCGGGATTTTTTTTGCTGCAGTTGGTAACCATAATCAATGTAACGGAAGTAAATAGGAAAAAAACAATCATCAAACTATGGGTTGCAACTTTTTAAGTACCTAAACTAATATTTTGGGGGGGGTCATGACCCCCGTGACCCCCCCCTGGGACCGCGCCTGCTTCAGTTTTATATCTAATCTGGCTTACAGCTGGCTCCCACCACACTTCCTGGAATAGAAGATATCAATATAATCAAACAGTCCCTTGGGTCTCTTCACTGTTCTAGTTAAGATTATGATCATTTGATTGTCAAAACCTTGCTGTCCAAAAAGGCTTACTATAAAATATCAGATTACTAGAGGATAAAAAAGCTTGGGACGGATTTTGCTCCAACTCGAAAAATAACAAATAACAGGCTTAAGGTTTCTTCGTCGCTTCTTTACTGTAGTCTACATATCGAAACGACAGAAATAAAAAAAATCACTTTATTTACTTGTTAGTGTTTAGTTTAATAATTTGACCTTTTCTTAGTGTACATTTATTGTAGGTATTTAGGGAAATAAAGAGTTTTTGATTTTGATTATCAGCACCAAGGCCATCACTTCAACCAAAAGAAGTACCTACCTGCTTTTCATAGGTCTCCTCCAAACATAGATATAAGTAAAATTCTGTAGATATGGTACGTTCTCCCAGCGCTAACTCAACAAATGGCCTGTGTTGTGTTACAACTAAACGCAAAGACACTTCCTACTTCCAATCTTTTGCAATATACCTACCTTATGAACGACAAAGATGGAAAGACGTACCTAGACCGAAATGCGATCGAGACAACAATACACGTACGCCGGCCGCGCCGCGCCGGTCCGGCTGTGACTGAGGTGGGTGGACACAATTGGACTCAATTTGAGCGTTCCACTTTCGAGAAGATAGTGCCCAATCTTCCGAATTTTACTTACATCGATGCCTCCAAATATGACCGGTCAATCAAGCAATGACCGGTCCTTAGCTACCCACATCTAGTCTAATCCAAACCCTTCTAGTTTCATCTATCTATCTATATATATAAATCTTATATATAAAAATGAAACCCGTTTCGCGTTGTCACGGCATCACGCGTGAACGGCTGGACCGATTTCGCTAATTCTTTCTTTGTTGTGTTTGTTATTGTCAGGAGAAGGTTCTTATGAAAGAAAAAATTAAGAAAGTTGGAAACATAAATTTCCACGGGGGCGAAGCCGCGGGGCGCAGCTAGTCTTATATATAAAAATGAAACCCGTTTTCCGTTGTCATCGCATCACGCGTGAACGGCTGGACCGATTTCGCTAATTCTTTCTTTGTTGTGTTTGTTATTGTCAGGAGAAGGTTCTTATGAAAGAAAAAATTAAGAAAGTTGGAAACATAAATTTCCACGGGGGCGAAGCCGCGGGGCGCAGCTAGTATATGATAAAAATGAAACCAGTTTTCCTTGGTCACGGCATCACGCGTGAACGGCTGGACCGATTTCGCTAATTCTTTCTCTGTTGTGTTTGTTATTGCCAGGAGAAGGTTCTTATGAAAGAAAAAATTAAGAAAGTTGGAAACATAAATTTCCACGGGGGCGAAGCCGGGGGGCGCAGCTAGTAATTAAAATATTCCGCGGTAAACCATCCATTCACAAACCCACACCAAGCTAAAGCTCACCACAAACATTCGAAGCCCCCTATGCAGGGTAAGATTGGCACCACACGTGGTGGTTCACAGACATTCGTGTTATAATTGGAACCGTGTTTGTTCGTGACCGGCCCCACTCACGGAACTGGGGGCTTCGTGCGAACTCGTGAAATGAACTTTTGATGTTTGCTTTGGGTTTTAGAGCCACTGAAACTTTAAACATGGATTTTCGCTATTGCCATACCGATGTGTCCATGCGATCAATCCCCTCGTCATAACTAAAATAAATAATATATAAATAATGCTGGACAATTCACACAGCATTATCTAGCCCCAAGCTAAGCAGAGCTTGTGTTATGGGTACTAGATAATTGATATACTTAATACAATACACTACATAGATAGATATTTTTTATTATACATAGAAAACATCCAGAACGCCCTGGACAAATGTCTGCAGATCGTACAAACATTTGTCCCGAGGCGGGAATCGAACCCGCAACCTCCTGCGTCGCAGGCAGACCTTCGCCCGCTGCGCCACTGAGGTCGTCAAAAAAATATTATATTATTATAACATAATACCTAGTTTTTGTTTTTATACCTAGTTGAGTTGCCTTGATTTATGCGAATGCTGCGGCCGGCTAGAAATTATAGATCACTAGACCTTACTTTGTCATTGTTTTTAATTTATTTTAGTGTTATCTCTAGTTGGTAGTCCTAATCCTATCCTACGAATCCTATCCTACTATCCTATCCTTCTAAATCCTACTAATATTATAAAGCCGAAAGTTTGTGATATCTGAATTTTTGTTATATACCTAGGATCTCCAAAACTACAGAACAGATCAAGATGAAATTTGGCGTACGTTTAGAACAAAGCCTAACTTAGATAATAGGCTACTTATTATCCCAAAATACGCATGCGAAGCCGCGGGCAGAAGCTAGTTTTAACATAATTGTTTTTGTTTTTATACCTACCTAGTTGAGTTGCCTTGATTTATACGCATGCTGCGGCCGGCTAGAAATTAGAAATCACTAGACCTAAGTGCTTTGTCATTGTTTTTGATTTCTTTTAGCGTTATCTCTAGTTGGTAGTTCTAATCCTATCCTACGAATCTTACTAATATTATAAAGCCGAAAGTTTGTGAAATGTAAAATTTTAGGATCTCCAAAACGACTGAACAGATCAAGATGAAATTTGGCGTACATTTAGAACGTAGTCTAACTTATATAATAGGCTACTTATTATATCGAAAATATGAGTGCGAAGCCGCGGGCAGAAGCTAGTAATTAAAAAAATAAACTCGAGTAGCACGTAAAGTCCTAGCAATGATAAAAAGGAAAAACAGTAATTTAACTGTTGTTTATTGTTATCTACCTAAAATAAAACGAATTATTTATTAACTAAGTTTAGGTTCCGAGTTTTAACGTAACATCTGCTAAGATATCGAACGTAGGTAGGTATTTATTGATTTTTTCATGTTATGTACCTACTTCTTTATAACCCCCGACGCAAAAGAGGAGTGTTATAAGTTTGACGTGTCTGTCTGTGGTATCGTAGCTCCCAAACGGATGAACCGATTTTCGTTTAGTTTTTTTGTGTAGTCTTTATGTTAGTGTTCTTAGCCATGTTTCATGAAAATCTGTTCAGCCAATAAACGTCGGCGGGTGTTTTAAAATATTAATATGTTTTGTTACCGTCGAAATTTTTCATATTGTGAACTAACTTTTTTTTCGTTCTTTTCAACCTTATTCCTCCGACGACCTCTGTGGCGCGGTGGGCGAAGGTCCGCCTGCGACGCAGGAGGTTGCGGGTTCGATTCCCGCCTCGGGACAAATATTTGTACGATCTGCAGATATTTGTTCAGGGTGTTCTGGTCGTTTTCTATGTATAATAAAAAATAACTATCTATGTACTCGAATATTATTATGTATATCAGTTATCTAGTTCCCAAAACACAAGCTCTGCTTACCTTGGGGCTAGATAATGCTGTGTGAATTGTCCAGCATTATTTATTTATTTATTTGACCTCAATCTTACCTGATGGAAAATGACGACGATCTGTCGCGTCCAAGAAACAAACATCCGCGTAATCGAGTATGGGAAGTAGCAGGCTCTGGGCAAGGATGATTTTAGTTTCAAACGGAAGGAAGTTTAAGATTTGCCAAATTAAATAATACAAAACTGCAGATATTTTTTCAGATAGATTTATTCTTACAGACAATTCCATTATATTTTATACTAAATACAAATAGACGATTGTATGTACCAAATATTAACACTTAGAGCTAAGCACATACTTAAAATGTGATGTTCTGATCTTCTAGAAGTACTAAAATATGACAGACAGCAGCGCAAGTATAGACTAACCGATTGAATAAAACATTTGAACTCTACATAGAGTACTTACTGCATTGAGCCAACTTTAATTTTTGTAGGTAAATACATCTCTAATTTTTAATTAAATACATTTTCAGAAATAAATGTTGTATGATCTGACAGCTCTGGATAAACAACTTATCCGTGGTTGACCACGACAGTGGGTCGATAATTAAATTAGCAATTTTTTATGTATCATTTTTTTGTAAAGTCGTGAGTTCGATTTAGATGTAAAAATCACAAGTCGATGGTAAAGTTAGTCTGTACTTGATGTGCTGATTCTGAGAAATCACTGGTTTCATACATAAGAGGCCTCTAAGAGGGAAATAAGGAGTCCTTCATTTGGAGGCATAATCCGATATTTTTTAAGACTCAAGTTTCAAGAAAACATTTTGTTTGTGAATGGAATAAAACTGTTTAAAACTATTATTACCCTTTATCCGATAATAATGAGAGAACTAGAGAGATAGGGTCCATGTACTATAAAAATTTACAATAAAACAATTATGAAGGTACTTAATTAAGTACACATTGATAATACGGCTATGTTTTACGACTATTTTGAATATTAACTTGCAATTTGCAATGTTAATTTGTTTTTATTAATTATTATTATGTTATATAAAAAAATACAGTATTATAAACACTTAGATACAGGTTTTCTTATAAAACCTCTATGAGGACGAAAAGTCTATTTTTAATTTTGCAGTTGAAAGTTAACACCCAAAATAGTTTAAAATATTTACAGAAATATATTATTATTTACATTTTTATCTTACCCACAATAATCTTAAAGATTCTAAATAATATGGTACAATAACATTTAATAAATATACAAAAATGCTGTGGCTAACTTAAAATAGGAACCAAAATATCTTAAAATTAAATAAACCCAATGTTAAATAAATTATTTAATACACCTATGTTTATTTACATTTAAATTTATCTATACACAGTGCTCACATTTACAAAACTACTTCTACAAATATATTATTTTATTAACAACTGAAGTACGCAATTAAACGAAATCTGGCAAGTACTCAGAAACATAAACTGGA
Source organism: Eupithecia subfuscata (assembly GCA_963564075.1). Classification (NCBI taxonomy): domain Eukaryota; kingdom Metazoa; phylum Arthropoda; class Insecta; order Lepidoptera; family Geometridae; genus Eupithecia; species Eupithecia subfuscata. The sequence continues at coordinate 7,922,552 of OY751117.1, read as the reverse complement.
AAACCCCTATTCGGTCTGTTCTTCTTTTACTCCTGTCAATTAACAAGTCTCTGCTTCCACTTCTTGTTGAAAAAATAAAAGCTTGGTAGGTATACCCAAATCACTCGTTTTATAAAAATATTGCAATCAAGACATTAAGGTTTTTACAATAAAATACAATAAGCAGGTCTAAACAATCAGAATCTAAAGACGACAAAAACTACCCTCACTTTAACACCACTTTGTCACAGATTACATAATACTTAACCGGCACTAAGCGTCTGTCAGTTACACCAACACTCGCACTCACTAAAGTTCTAGATCTTTCTAGACTCTTCTTGTCCCACTATAAACCCGTCGAGCCGCATCAATCGTGGTAATCCCGCGGCTCCGGCTTCAGCTACCAGACCAGCCCTTCAGGGTGCAAAGGGGGAGGCCCGTCTCCGAAGGTGAACTCGGGAGAGGAAGGCCGCGGGAGTACCAGGTGGTCTGGAGGGGGGAATTGGTCCGGAAACTCCCCCCCTGGTAGACTCTCCATGCCGCCTGCGAAACGACCTGCTTCCATTAGTGGCCAATCTTTTGGGAGAAAATAGCAGTGTTAGGTTATGTACCTAACGGAATAACTAAGTTTAATAATAGGAGTCTAAAACCAAAAGTGAATTAGATCTTTTTAAGTTTCATTCAAACAGCGCAAAGTAACAAAAAAAATACAGTAGAAAATAGACTCTTGCATTTGAAGTCTAAAACCATATGGGATTCGGAACCGATCTCGAATCTGTTTCTGATATTTCTGATGTTCTGATTCTGATATTGACAGGTCTAGCGCTATGTACATTCAATTGCGAAAATATGTACCTATAGTATATCTCTTAAGTTTTCAATTTGATTAAATAGTTAGGTGATAATTGGTACACCGCATTCAAAACAATAACATAGGGAATGAAAAATGTTGCGTGCTTATTTGAAAAGTAACAAGTAAATTTAAAAATAGCTAAAAAACTTAAGAGTGAACTTTTACTTATTTTTGCAGCTAACAGTTTAAATGAGTTATTTTGTTAGGTTATTTATTGATTAACAGATAAAATACTCCGGAATTAAAAACAATACCAACCTGGCTGGTTAAACGGCATAGCCGGCGGTGGATGGAAGAACGGCGCATCATGGTGGAACGGCGGGCCATATCCAAACTCGAACTTGCCATCCGCAGTCGCGAAGTACGGAAACCCCGGGGGGCCTTCCTCCAGACCCCCGGGGGACAGGTTCATGGGGAACCCGCGCATCTTGCGGGACGTCCCGAAAAACGGGCCCCGTCCCATGGAGGTGAGTTGCTTCAGGCGCCGCTCTTTGGATCGCTTGTTCTGGAACCAGACCTGGGAAAGAAAAGGGATTGATAGTTTGGTTTTGATAATTCCTTTAATAGGAGAATTAGGAAAAGGGGTTAAAAATTCATAGGGGTTCATCCCCTAGAACAAGGCGGAATTATGTCGAAAAATCTCAAAACCGACTTTTTGCATATTTGGATCTTTCGAAATAATACATTGTTTACGAATGTATGACTTGTGTGATTATTCCAAAATAGTTCAGTATTGTTTAAACAAGGGGAAAAACTCGTAGTCACATTATAATTTAAGGTAAAACGTGATGGCGGCGCGAGATTTAAAAAAGTTCGGTTTTTTTAATTTTCTCATTCTACAAGTCATTTTCAAGTGTCATTTCATTTACTATCCTCCCATGCTAAAACAAACATGGAATCGTCGTTTTTGAGACTATGGGTGTTATTATGTTGATTTTAATAATAATGAAATGAAATGTCTTAAATCCACGACAATTTTTTTAATCTCGTGTCGCTAGTAACACGTCGACTAATATGGGGTTATTGTTGCTGTCACTATTATAAAATATAGATAAGAGTCAAGGTGAATAGATTATCGTTGATTGAATTATCCGGTTTTTGGGTATGTTTTCAAGCAGCAGACGGTTTTATGATGGAACTTTTAGACGTAATTTGGACAAACCGTGCGAAGTAAAAATATTTGAAAGTCTCATAATACGCTATGTACCGCGTCAATTGAAAATGCACCCACAGAGTAAAATATACCTACATACCTTTTATAGTTATAAGTATGTAGTGACATTCTATGTATCATCTTTAAGTAAACCCTGTTTAGTTTGAAGTTAATTTTTGTAAATACGGAAATATTTAAAAACTAGAATCTTTCGGTAAAATAAAGGTATCAAGCTGTTCTGCCTATAAAAACACCAAAATTTTATGTTTATAAACCAAAATATATGTAATTACGCGACTTGTGAAGGAATCTGTCACGGGGGTTACCTATCGACCATCGTCACTGTTCCTATAGGCTTCAACCATACGAGCATAGCGTGGGCGAAAGCGCAGGCAACCCGCCTTAGTCACTTCAGTTTGAACGCAAACGACGGTTTCATACGTTTGATAATTCGCGCCCGCCGCAGTCGCGCCCGCACAAGGCTCGCTGTATGGTTGAAGCCATAGGAATAGTAAGTACCAATAAATATAATAAAATACCTCCTGCCCGCGGCGTCGTGCGCTGTTTTCCGGGATAAAAATAAAGCCTATCTCCGTCTCCGGTATACCGTCAACCTCCCTGTTAAATTTTATTAATATTAACTGCTTACGCGTGAAAAATAACAGAGAGACGGACAGCAGATGTATATTGATTCGTCGGATTCAATATCGGAAACGTTTTTCTTCGTAAAAAGTTTCCGATATCGAATCCGACGGCCTTTCCGACGAATCAAAATACCCCTGCAGAATTCCTTTCGCTTTCATAATATTAGTGTGGATGTTTCAATGTTTCTTTCATTGTACCTAGTTCGTACTTAAATAAAAATTGTTCTCGCGTAGTAAACATAAAACCAATTTTGTGATTCGCGACCCTTGTTCCTAGTATCGCGGAGAGAATCGATCCGAAATGTGTTAATTGAAAAACAATTTGCCGTTTAGAACCGCTCACAACGTTACCTACGTCACGGAGAATGGTCAAGCATGAGTAATTTAAGGGTAGCTAGGGGATCATTTTTTACATTAGTACCAACTTATCTATATACTAATATTATAAAGAGGAAAGATTTGATTGTTTGTTTGTTTGTATTGAATAGGTTCGGAAACTACTGGACCGATTTGAAAAATTCTTTCGCCGTTTGGAAGCTTACTTTTCAGGGAGTGACATAGGCTATATTTTATCCCGGAATTCTCACGGGAACGGGAACTACGCGGGTGAAACCGCGAGGCGATCGTCTAGTCTGTGATAATTGTTCCGTAGATTGTCTTGAGTATTTTTTGAATGTGTATTTGAAGTGCAAGTAAGAATTAAAATATAAACATTTTCTAGCATAAAAGATTAAAATAACAGGGTTTAAAACTTTAAGATTGAAGGATTTAGAGCTATCATAGGTCCTCGAAGTTAAATACATTACCTACACGTCGCGGTGCATCATTGTTTAGTTCACCAGTTAGCACAGGGGTCCTTTTTTACGAAATACGCAATTGCGAACAAACTTCGGGATGCCTAATAACTAGCAGTGGATAATATCCAGGTGATAAGCTGTGTGGTGCCGGCTTAGAATTTGCACCACCCCAACTCTTCCCGCGGCGACTAAGGGATATCCACCGGGAGCGGGCAGCAGCGCCCCCTGCAGAACAATTCTACCACCGAACTGCGATCCCCAACCCGCATGCCCAGCGTGGTGATTATGGGAACCATGTGATAAAAGCCAATAAGGCGCTTATCAGGGGGAGGCCTGCGACCTGTAGTGGACCAATATAGGCTGTCGAGGTTGAGGTGGAGGATAATCATGGATTGAAAGCAACATAGTGTGATTGGATAATTTAAGTTAACCATTTGCATTATACAATAACAGAAGGTAGTTCTAGTATGGACAAATGCCAGTTTCGGTTTGGTGTGTCGTGCTCATAACCGAGTCATGTCTAGGTGTGTCTTCATGGTTATAAAATTTTAATGCGTGCATGGATAAATAAACATTGCTAGATGTGAAACTAAAGGCACTCACAAGAATAGTTCCCAGGAATCAATTACAACGCATCTATACTGCAACAGTGACGTGTGGTGTAAAAAGCCAACGCTTAAGCTACTTTTCTGTTTCCATTTTTAATTTTATTTAACGCGTTCAATGCCACCACGATTTTCATAATGTATTGCCGGATGCCGCGAACATTTCACGGTGGACGCGCTAGGGGCGTCACCGGCACTGGAATTCGAATTATGTGAACACGCAGGGGGAGTCAGTGGCACTGGACGTGTTAAGGTACAAACGACGATATTTTTGACCACGAATTTCACATCTATCTTCAAACTTCATGTTGCGTGTATGTAGAGTATTTACAGGCAACGTCGCGTGCTAGAGCGTGTCTAATCTGTAACTTGTATAACGGCTAAACTTTATTCATCTCGTGTGTATCGCCATTATATTCGCTATGCAAGTCTCTCGACATTGGCACGCTTTTATGAAGGTCGTTGCATTTTTGTCTAGGAATTTTCCTCCAAGTTCCGTGCACTAACAAAAAATATGTGTGACAGTAGATGCGTCTTCTAGAGCTTCGTGATCCATCGTCGGCCACATTGTCACTTACTGTCAGGTGAGATTCTAGCCAAACGAAGGTTTTATTCTTAATGAAAATATGTTAAGAATAGATGTCATAAAAAACCTGGTATACTAGAAACGTCGGTTTTTAAAATAGGCGAAACAGCATTTTTACATTTTGTGAATGACTTTACCTACATAAATTAAATACATATCGAGTGACACATTTTATTTTTTCAGAAAATTGAAATGTGTTACAATGTCATTTTAGGTATGTAACAGGTAACGCGCCTGGGACGAAAGGCGATACGACACCTCGTGTGCTGACGCCATTAAATTCGCTCTGCATGTGACATTGACACGGATTTGAAATTCGAAGGCCGTTGAATGACCGCAGGTAACTGAATATTGTCTATGACTTTATATAAGAGCACTTCAGTGCAGTGTATTGGAAAATTGCTTTTCTGCCTTATATACCTACCTATAGGTAATATTTTAGTAAAAAACCTTTTATAGATGTTGACCTTTTATAAAAAGTAAGTAAGAGAAAAGCGTACTTTCATCTTATTTAATTGCATTTTAAATAAATATTCATATTATTAATTTAGAAATAATCACCCGTACTACCTCAAAAACTAAAACTGCCAGAATTATACCTGTCAGTCAGTCATTAAACCCTCAAGGACCGATGCTAAGAATCATTAATCTTGTCCGTCACGGCTAGACTAGAGTCATCAAAGTCATTAGTTACATTTCACAAGTCATTAAAATCATTTGTTGGATAGTAATTAAGTTTTTGCATTTTACACTCGTGTGTGGCAGTTGCGGCACAGAAATGAGTTTCGGTTCTATGCTGTCATAGTTTTTACCCTATCAGTAAGTATGACCACTGGCATAAAACGAAGTTCAAATCTTGGCATAATTAGAGTGATGGTATTTCTTGATATTACCTACGAATGCAATTAGCTTTATGTGTCCCACAGCTGGGAAAAGGGCTCACCATGGTCTCTTCATAAAAGTTAACATATTATCAAGAATGGTAGGTAAAGTTTGCGTGCGATCAGATTGAGACAGTCAAATCTAGACTTTGACCGTGTCAATCTGATCGGACGTACGGTATATTGTACAACATAGTGCGTGCGGTGCTATTTGCATGCAGTGATTGCTAGAAAGGTACCAACCTTGACACTTTTGACACGTGAAGTTTCTTTTATCTATACTAATAATATTTATTATTATATTATATACAACTAGCTTCTGCCCACGGCTTCGCCCGCGTTGGACAAAATTGTGAATCTAAACCATTCTCAGATCCCCTTGAACACACACAAAAAATTTCATCAGAATCGGTCCAGTCGTTTGAGAGAAGTTCAGTGACATACACACTCACAGAAGAATTATATATATATAAAGATATGTATTATATTATACTAATCATTGACGACCTCTGTGGCGCAGCGGGCGAAGGTCTGCCTGCGACGCACGAGGTTGCGGGTTCGATTCCCGCCTCGGGACAAATGTTTGTACGATCTGCAGACATTTGTCTAGGGCGTTCTGGATGTTTTCTATGTAGACATAACAAAAAATATCTATCTATGTAGTGTATTGTATTAAGTAGATATATTTGTAATAACACAAGCTCTGCTTAGCTTGGGGCTAGATAATGCTGTGTGAATTGTCTAGCATTATTTATTAATTTATTAATATTATAAAGAGGAAAAATTTGATTGTTTGTTTGTTTGTATTGAGTAGGCTCCGAAACTACTGGACCGATTTGAAAATTTCTTTCACCGTTAGGAAGCTTACTTTTCAGGGAGTGACATAAGCTATTACATATATTTTATCCCGGAATTCCCACGGGAACGAGAACTACACGAGTGAAACCGCGAGGCGATCGTCTAGTCAAAGGTAAAATGTCTAAATTTGTAATTCTGTTGGCACGGGGATTGTTGTCTAGGATAGAATAGAGAAAAATTACGTCACTTTGTCATCGCATGCGTAAATTATTTGAAATTCATTCCTTCAACTTCAATAATGTACGCAATGTATGACGATGAGATGTCATTATTGTCTATTCTAACCTTGAGAACAATACTCGTGCTTGGCCCACACAGACGATACCATAGTTATGGTGAAGCGATTAATTTAGTGGAATCGAGAGTCTTACTCTCACTTGACCTGTCTAGTCTTAATTAATTCAGGCCTAACAGGTGCATATCCACGTTCGGAAGCTAGAGTCCAATAAAATAAAGAATAAAACATCAAGAAGCCATACACATTATCTGATTCATTCACAACGTGTGTGCTTGCGCATATATTGACAAGGCAGTGAAGGCTACATGTTATCACATTGCATAAACCATAAACAATATAGAATCGCATTAACCGATAACCGATTGATTAAAGTAGGTAAGTATAGGTAGTAGGATATTTAAAATGGAGACTAGGACATAGGCCTATATACTGACGGGTGTTACGTCGCGTAAACCTACCATCCTCAGCGAACATGATACGTTGCGGCGTGTTCTAAAGTTTTATTTCTTAGTTTCCGTAATTTGAGCAACGCTAATGAGCTCTGTACATGAATAAATCAATTTTCCCCTTGAAATGAAATTTACCCAATCGCAGAAACATTTTTCAGCCACAGATTCTTTTTTTGGGAATGAAAAGAACGTTATTTTACCGCATTTCACACCTACAGTTACGGATAGAGCAACCGTCCATTTTATTTTAAAGATTTATCCGATCAACCACGCGTGCCGCCGATAACGCGACAATAAAAGTTGGTAGTCCCCGGCAAATGTACGTAACCTCCCCTTTTTGTGGAAACTGGGCAGTGACGTAGGCTTGGGAAGATCTCGGAATGTCAGACCTTGTTTTCTTAGATCATAGCAGCGAGCATGCTACGTTACACCGTGTGCTAAAATAAAACCCATTACTTTGCGCGTTGAGAGCGCCTTCTTTCCCTGTACTGACTGAACGAACGCTCGCTGTGTAACACATTACGTTACGTCCTGTAACGCTGGTCAGTACCCACCTATAAAGACAGCATTACCTTTCCATCAGAGATGTGCTACATTGCTAAGTTTCCAGCCGACCAATAGGATCGTTCCATTATCGCGTAATTTTTGTCAGGTATGAAAATGACGCGATAAAGGTCGATTCACACATATCAGTGAAGTCACAGTTCCGACACAGTACCGGCAATTCTTTCATACATTCTCAATGAACGCATCCCCACTTATCAGTGTCAGTGACGACACAGTGCTGTCGGTGTCAGTGCCGACACCGGCAATCACGGACGTATTCGTTGACGACGATATTTTTTGTCGGATCACGGACGCCGCGGTATCAAAAACAAAATGGAGGACGAGCGATTGATAGATTTAGACCCGTTTTCACTGAAGCTCCGTGAACTGAGTACTGACATGTGTGAATTGAATCTGACGCAACACTGTAGCACTGATACCGAACTGAGCGAACGAACACATTGTCGGAACTGTGGCTTCACTGATATGTGTGAATCAACCTTAAATCAGCGATCCTATTCGTCAGTTAGAAACTTAGCAACGTAGCATATCTCTGGTGGAAAGGCAGCCTAACGCTGAAACTAGGTAAAAGCAATGATAAAAAAATAATGAATGGATGTACCTATGGAGCCATTGATAAAATTGAAATTAATACAACAAAAAAGGAATTATGAATGCAAACTGACTACTTGACTGGCTAGACATAGACGTTTAACAGAATAGAGTCGTACAGGTCTTGAATATTTATTCAATTAATTTAACAGCTTAATTAATTAACACCTATTACGATGCAGCGAATAAAAATGTTTATTTATTAAATAGATACAGGTGTTTTCCTTAGAAATACCCAGTGACATTTCTAATAGACTGTCTAAACAATTCTAGAATTAATTTTTAACTTTTTACCAATAGGTACCTCTTAATTGCTCACTGGAGTTTGCTTTTAATTTTTAAAATTTTACCCTCTTCATCTTCTCTAAAATAATAAAATAATGGTGGACAATTCACACAATATCATCTAAGCCCCAAGCTAAGCAGAGCTTGTGTTATGGGTACTAGATAATCATACCTAATACATTATACAATACAATGATAGATATGTTTTATTATAAAAATACCAAGAACACCCCGAACAAATATCTGCTGATCGTACAAATATTTGTCCCGAGGCGGGAATCGAACGGACCTTTTTTCGCCCACTGCGCCACAGAGGTCGTCAAATCTATGTTTTCTAGTATTTTGTTCATAGTGGGTGGGCCAAAACAAAGCCTTCTGTCTCTGTCTACATTACATAGGTAGGTAGGTAGAACGATAAAATTCCAACTTCTCCATCTCTTCTACTCACATTATCTAGTGCGTTAAAAATCGCAGTAAATTTTGTTTTTATTATAAGACAGAAGCGGATAGTTATTTCCGAAATACTATAAAATCAATGCCATAAAGCTTCTTTAAGGTCGACTTTCGAGCGAGCTTTCCCGAGAATCAAGTTTATAACTTTACTAGGTTTTCACAGTGGCTTTGTTTGCAGCTGGATAAAAAAGCTTTGTCTACCTATGTCATAAGTTACAAATATACTTTTAGGCACCTCATAAATATAACTTTCTGCTGTTTTAGTCAAGAAGGTGCCTAGTTTTTCATAAGGTATTGGAAGTTCAAAACTAACCAACTGATTTTTAATTTTATAGTAGTGATCGTTAAATTGGTTACTAGGCTGTAAATACGGAAAAACACCATTTTGAACACGTAATAAAATGATAAATTATAATGAATAGTGTGGTTTAAATGTGGGAGATTTTGGTGTAAAACATTAATGTCATTGTCATAATAACACAGGGACGTTGAATGTAGGCGTCAATTGCGTCAAAAGCATCATGACATCACAAACATATGCTATGGTATGCTATGCTAAAATGACGCTAAAACCATTCACAAAAAGTTCAAGGAACTTGGATAAAATGAATAAAGTGATGAAAACTATTTTCAGAATAGCTTTGTAAGGATAAGCACACACACAATCCTGCAGGTTCTGTGAGGAGGCGGAGGAAACGCCTCTCCATCTTCTAGGAGAGTGCGGAGCACTGATGCAAAAACGTAGCATCCATCTGGGCAAGCACCTGCTTAGTCCAGACTAGCTAAAAGACTCCACCCCGAAAAAATCCTACAGTTCCTAGCAGCTGCAAGGGTTAGTGGCGAACTGTGAACGCCGCTGCTTCGAGGCAAACACACAAAGTGGCGATCACAATAGGCCTATCATGGCCGCAGTGCTACGAAAGCCACCAAAAGCAAATAAAAAGAATAAAAAGGATAAGCACAAAAAAGTATAATTCAATTTAAACCGATTTGATTCAAACCCACCGTAGATCGAATAAGGTATCTTGTCGCAGATTAGGAGAGGCGTTTTAAAAAAGTAAATAAACCTTATTAAGGCTGTGACCCCAGTAGGCAAACTGTTAGCGGCCACTAAACTGAGACAGTCGGCGCACGTAACGCTGCAAATGAGCGCAAAACTAGCAAACTGTGGACACTCCATTTCAAATGTATGGAAGGGCGTACCTACTAAACCGATACGCAAACTCAGTCGGCCACTAACAGTTTGCCTACTGGGGACACAGCCTTACTTTTAAACTCAAGATGGCAAGGTCAATGTCAAACTATGCACGGTCTGTGAAGGGTCTATGTCACTTTAATTTAACAGGCAGAACCGCAAGGTCAAGGTCTCTTTTAAAATCTGGTCGAAATATCTTTTTAAGAAAATGCCTAATGATCTTTATTCAAAAAATAGTTCAACCAGACCGAAAAGATGGCGAATTATTTTGAAACTAGTTTCTGCCCGCGCGGCTTCGCACGCGTTGTTTCTATGTAAACGTTTTATGGTTACTTCTATCCCGTGGGAACTGATCTATGGGATAAAGAGTGCCTATGTTATATTCCAGGCCTAGAACTACCCGTATTCAATTTCAGCCCGATCCATTCAGTAGTTTTGGCGTGAAGAGGTAACAAACATCCATCCATACATCTATATCCAAACTTTTACATTCACTGCTACGGCCACACTATCGCGATAACGCGAAGATTTGCGCTGTCGCGACAACTCTAGCCAAGAAGTTCGTCTTATCGCGAATCATCATCGCGACACTAAAATACCCTTCGCGACGCGACGTTGCGAAGTTTTTTCCAATGTGGCCAAACACTTCGTCGTAGAACGAGCTCGAAGGTTTATCACGACAACGCGAAGACGAATCTTCGCCTTGTAATGTGGCCGTAGAATTTTAATATTAATGTTATTAAAATGGCATAATAAGCCCTGCCAGGTTGTCATGACTCTCTCAACAACTTTATTCTTACTAGATCTCCGCCATCTATCGAGTTCTAAGGTAAATATAGCTTTTTCTCATAAAGAAAACGCCTTATTAAAAGCCTTCATTTTTAAGAACCCTATACGTATAAGGCCCGTATTAGCTTGCTCAGTCATAAATCAATGCATATAATAACACTATCAAGGCCCATGGCGTAGATGCCAGTCTACTCCCCCGTGTCGCGGCGGGGGCGCAGCCCTCATGGTCGGACCACCGAGGCTGGGCAGTGAATGCGGTATACTAAACTAAGTGACGTTTATGCCATAGAATAGCGTTATAATGACGTTAATCAAAGGAATTTTTAAAAGTCCATTGTACAGTTTATGATACCTATAATAAGTTTCATTTGAATCCCTCTGAAATAGTTTAGTTTTGTATAAGTAATTTAAACAGAGAAGCGAAAACAGAGTTCAGTGGCCATCAAGAGCAACTTCGCTATTCTGCATAAAGGAAATGAAAGAAAACTATTATTAATTATAATATATTATTATCATTTATTATTAATTATTATGGGCATTAAATAAAGCTTATGACAGGTATGATAAACTGTACAATGGACTTATAAATTCCTTTGATTAACGTAATTATAAGAAAGAAAAGGCAGCGGCGCTAGCTTAATCAACCTCAACCTCAACAGCCTGTATTGGTCCACTACTGGACACAGAACTCCCCCTAATAAGCGCCTTATTGGCTTTTATCACCTGGGGGGTAATGCCCATAATCTCCACGCTGGGCATGCGGGTTGGGGATCACAGTTCCGTGGTAGGTTTAATCTGCAGGGGGCGCTGCTGCCCGCCCCCGGTGGGTATCCCTTAGTCGCCTCTTACGACACCCGCGGGAAGAGTTGGGGTGGTGCAAATTCTAAGCCGGCACCACATAGCTACTTTAAGGCATACATGCGCTTTAATGGCGCCGCTTTTCGCTACGACTCTGCCAGTATCTGTGTAGGAGTGTCATAAACTTCGAAAACAGAATGTGATCGGTTTTACGAACTTAAATCTTATAATTTTGCATCAAAATGATTTTGAAAAAACAAAAGGACAACATAAGCAAAAGGTACAACTAGTCAAGTCATCAACCTACACTTTAATCAAAGTCTCTCATGACAGTGATGATGACATAAACTCATCATAAACTAGATGGACGGACATGTCATGACATTAGACAGCAATAAATAATTATTTCGACATTTAACAGTAGTCGGAGCCTTGAGAGATTCAAGTAGGTACCGACAGTATGCAAATTAAAGAGAATAATAGAAAGAGAAAAAATCGGGAAAGTAGATAAAGAAACATAAATATCCGTGAATAGTTAAGTTTATGTCAGAATAGCTTAAATTGGTAATGAGAGCCCTAAATAAGTGTCATGTCAAACCATTTTCAATTTTTTAATTTAATTTAATATTGTGTTCCAATCGTGTAGGTTCTAAAAGTAAAAAAAAAAACAGATCATTCATTTCTTAAAAATAATGAAAGACCGAGTGATCTTGGTAATTTCTAATTAAATTGCCAAGCTTTAACACCATTGATGTTAGAAAGTTAAAATTTTAAAGCGATTTCGAAGCAACATCGGAAAGTAATATTAAAATAATTAAAGTGTTCGATTAATTACCAATCCGATCGGAATTGTGAGTGTGTGTAAATAATTATATTTTATTGACAACACCTTAAGCGGCCCACCCACTAGGGCCTTATTTAAATAATGTACAAAACACCAAAATTTTATAAATTACACAATAATTTTTTTCGTTAAAATGTTATTATTAGGCACTGTTTTGACAAGGTAAGTGTGATTATGTATGGATGTTGTAACATGTTGGCTTGAGCGTCCCATACATACATTTAGCGGTTACTAAATGGATTGAAATATACCCTCTTACATGTTTTTTACGTTAAAATTATGTAAAGTTTATGAAAAACCAATATGTAGGTACCAACTATTAACTTCCAAGTAAGAATTGGGTAACGCGCCATTGTTTTTAAAACATTTGCTATACAATTTCAATAAATTATACCTACAAAGTTTTTAACCGAGTGTATATTCGTTACACCAACATTCTCTAACGAACTCTTCTACAAATTAAAGTATCAAGTTTCCGTTGTTTAACCCTGATTATAAAACCAAAAACTGTACCGTTTTTTCTAACGCTACTACGGTTGGTCTAAACGTTTCAAATTGTTACGTTCCGTTAGATGGAAGCTTACCTATTACTTTTATTACTTAATCGTTCTGTAATAGATCAACCAACAAAAAACGCCGCCGATCTAACGGGTTTAAGCCCAATAACTCACGTAGTCTGAGCTTAATTTTTGTCAACATTTTGGTGAGAAATGTGCATTTGACGACCTCTGTGGCGCAACGGGCGAAGGTCTGCCTGCGACGCAGGAGGTTGCGGGTTCGATTCCCGCCTCGCGTGCAGATTTTGTCCAGGGCGTTCTGGATGTTTTCTATGTATAATAAAAATATCTATCTATGTAGTGTATTGTATTAAGTATATCAGTTATCTAGTACCCATAACACAAGCTCTGCTTAGCTTGGGGCTAGATAATGCTGTGTGACTTGTCCAGCATTATTGATTGATTTATTTATGCTGTGATTTGTGGTATACCTAATTCGCGGGCGATCAGAATGAGAATGCGACAGAACTTTGACAAAGTATTTTACGTCACATTTTTGGTGCAATCTGCGTGTTGTGATAGTGCAATGGAACCTTGTTGAAATAATTGTTCGACCACGTGTGCGTCAAGATTGATTTAGACCAAACGAGCAAATGCCCATTCCATTCCCATTCCGTCAAATTATTTTCGTGTAAACAGAGACAGAGCATTCGTTGTTCTTACTCTGTTCGTAGAGATTAAAAGAAGAAGACAGAAGATTAAAAGAACGTTCTTTTTTAAGATCTAGCTCTTAAACTTAACCTTAATCTTTACCTTCGGTTCGATGTAGCTCCATCCCAGTTTGATCGCGCGCTGGTGACAGGATAATTTTATTGAGACTACTAACGAAGGTAACCTTGCTATTGTCTGATAGGACATAGAATAGTAGAATGAGGTATTAAGGAGTGAGGTACAAATACAACTAATAAATACGCATTAAAAAATTATCTGAGCGTCTGGTCGAAGCGACGCGTGACACGAGAGTTGGTGAATATCTGTCGCAGCGCATCGGTATTGCCATACAGCGTGGCAATGCAGCCAGCGTCTTGGGGACACTTCAAAAAACAAATGTTTTAATTGTAAATAATGGTTCTAATTTGTTTTTATTATTTGATTGTAATTTTCTTTGTCAATAAGGATAATAAGTAAATACAGTGTTTTATGAAATTCCAGAAAATTCTAGAGTGTTAACCTAGGTCCTCGAGCAAGAAAAACCTGTGTTTATAACGAGTGCTCTGTTATAGGCGAGGTGGAGGTATTCGTGGGTGTATCACTCACTATTTTGCTGCGCATTGGTGCAATTTCTTTTGCTTTTATTCTTTACTAGCTTCTGCGGCTTCGCACGCGTATTCTCGGTGTAATAAGTAGCCTATTATCTAAGTTAAGTTATATTCTAGATGCACCCCAAATTTCATATTGATCGGTTTAGTAGTTTAGGTAACAAAAATTCAGATTTCACAAGCTTTTGGCTTTATAATATTAGTAGTATAAATCAAAATGCAGCAAATGAGCGGCGAATTATTAGAATAGTATCAGTAATATACTCACAAGTACATCAGAATAGACCACCATGTGTGCCTACTTGTTACATCAATTATTAGAATACAAACTAAAATGAAGATCAGGTACTATATCATTTAGAATTAACCAATGGTCTGATTTGTTATCATCTGGTAACTGTTTAATATTTCCGGCTAAATCAAAGGACAAGACAGGGTTGTTTAGTCTAAATCAATAAGTTAACGAAATTAATTTCGAACACAGATTAAAGACGTATTTAATAACTATTCAGGTAGATCAAACAGAGTAGAGATAAACCATTCTAAAAATGAACGCCCCTTTCACTACAAATACTATCGTAGCTTGACGAATTCATTACGGATGTAAGGGATGAAACGTTGGTGTTCTTCCAACACAAATAAGGTTCGAAGATAACCCGCTTACATCCGTAATGAATGCACGCCCCCTCCACAAAACGTCATAGGTATTTACTCACTGTCAGGTACCTACTCTAGATTGATCTATTTTTTATATATATAATCCCGCTATCACTTTAACCTCTCAGTGACCACGACCAGCTATCCGAGAGGAGTAAATTGAAAAACAGCGCTGCTTGCATACCTATTAATGCATTAAAAAGCTGAATGCAGCAAAATGCTGAATTTACTCCTTTTGCCTTAGTATTTGTTTTAAAAAAGTAAGTAGTTTAAGTATAGTTTTATGTTGTGTATTTTCTGCATTAAGGCAATAAATGATCTTCTATTCTTCTATTATATTCTAGGTACCTACACTCGGCGTGCACTTTTAGAATGGTTTATCTCTACCTACAACCTAACTCAAGCAGGTAGATATGTAGATATTTCACACAAGGGAAGCTGAGGGCCTACGCTCATCTTCGGGGTCACCGCAGGGCGCCGCGGTACAAGCGTCATGGTGTTAAATGCCATAATTCAACCAGCTAGCGGCATGAGTCCATTCTTTTTACGCCCCGACGCTTGGCAACTCGTAAAATGTTAGTATTAAAGATGGTACTTAGAGCTTAAAATAACAGGCTCTGAGTTGGGAATAGCCGGAGAAATGACATTTGATTTAAAGCCGGTCGGACATAGACGCGAGTTGAGTGTGATTTTTTTGTGATTGATTTTTAAGAGGGTACCTACCCTCAAATTGCTTATTTTCAACTCCGTCGGACCTCCATATCTTCCAAACTACTGAATATTTAACTTTAAAATTTATATATGGTAAAGTTCAGGACTTATTCTATCGATCATATGTTTCGAAAACACGATTCCATAAAATTTTCTCGTTAGAAAAAAATCGCAAAGTTACCTCTAATTTTTTACTAAAACCCTAATTTCACAATAAATACAGATGATACGATCTTGAGATTAAGCATAGTAATTGAGCTAAGTATAAAGAACATTTTATATGTTGCCTTTTTTTCAATTAACTATTCTAATGTTTGTGGGGAGCAAATAACTACTAAAAACTTGATTTTTGGGCTTACGCCGCTTTTCTCTGTCCCGCTCCTGTGAAATCCTATGCCTATCCTCTTCACACAATAACGAGGTAGGGTACCGCCTTAACCCCCGACGCAAAAAGTGTCTTATAAGTTTGACGTGTCTGTCTGTGTATCTCGATTTCAGATGATGATTTTTTTGTTTGATCTACCTGAATAGTTAATAGGTCTTCAATCTGTGTTCAAAATTAACTTCGTTAACTTAGTATTTAATTTTTCATTTTATTTATTAACCCCCGACGCAAAAAGAGAGGGGTGTTATAAGTTTGACGTGTCTGTCTGTGTATCTGTCTGTGGTATCGTAGCTCCCAAACGGATGAACCGATTTTCTTTTAGTTTTTTTTTGTATTAAAGATAATTTTATCTCGAGTGTTCCTAGCCATGTTTCATGAAAATCTGTTGAGTCATTAAACGTCGGCAGGTTTTTTATAATTTTAATTTTGTCTTGTTAAATCCGTGCTGACGACATCGTGTGTAAAATCAAATCAAATCGTTTATTTCTGACACAGTAAAATGTTTACATTATAATATTGATTCCGCAGGATCTCGAACCAAGGCTTCTCTTAATAATTAACGTAATTGTGTCTTTAATTCACTATTTAAAATGTATATAAGAAGTAATACTTCATGGAAAAAAAATCAAAAAACTGTCTATGAAGGTCTCAGTTATTTTGTTGTTATAGGTAGAGGCAAAAACTTAGATATTGAGAGTTTCCAAAATAAAATGTAGGTAAGGTTGAAGTTAGAGTATCTTTACTGAAAACTTTGAAAACAACACGATTGCATAATCAAATAGCTGTGTGCCAGTAGTGGTAGATTAGATGATATCTAAATTACTTATTTATTTACTAATAATCGAATGGCGAGCAAATTAGTAAGTATTGGTTATCATTATAATAATTCTGAAAAATTAAATTCTGGCATTCATAACGAATACATCCGACAGAGAACAAAAGTTATCGACATAGCTCTAAGAATTTGCTAGCTGAAGTGGCAGTGGGCTGGCCATATCTCGCGAAGAACCGATAACCGCTAGGGGAAACGTGTTCTTGAGTGGAGACCACGACTCGGCAAACGTAGTGTAGGACGCCCTTCGGCAAGGTGGGATGACGACCTGCGAAAGACTGCAGGCAGATGCTGGATGCGGCAAGCTGAAGACTGGGCGCTATGGCGCTCATTGGGGGAGCAGTGGACTAACATAGGCTGATGATGATGATGATAATCATTTTGTGTAAATTGTCCAGCATTATTTATTTATTTAATACCCACAAAGCGTTAACGACTCCGGCTAATTTGCTAAATAATTTGCGGATTGATTTGCCAACCCTACATCACTTGACCAGATACAGGAATGTCCAGTATTGTGCGAAATTACAAAGCTCTGAAAGATATAGGAGTTTTTAAAACTGTAAAATGCAAAAGTTATTGTGACACCAACACGATAAAATCAATAGGTGTCTGAAAGTTTTCGAGGTTCAGTTAAAGTGCGCTTGGTGAAGTCAAACTCCTTGCGTTAAGAAATTCCATGAACTCTGAGTAGGTAAGCTTTTAAATTGTTGTGCTTGAATTTTGCTTAGAAACATTCCAAGTTTGTCGGTAAAAAAAATTAATGCTGGTCAATCCACACAGCATCAACTAGCTCCATAGTATGCAAGGATCGTTGTCTGCATACTATGGTTATGCTGCTAAACTAATCGCTTCACTATGACAATCGTATCGTAACAGAATGACACATCTTTATATATATAATTCTTCTGTGAGTGTGTATCTCACTGAACTTCTCTCAAACGACTGGACCGATTTTGATGAAATTTTTTGTGTGTGTTCAAGGGGATCTGGGAATGGTTTAGATTCACAATTTTTTTTTTCACAATATAAAAATATGAAGGTTTAAAAGGCGAGAGCGGTACGAAGTTCGCCAGGTCAACTAGTCTATATATATAAAAATGAAACCCGTTTTCCTTGGTCACGGCATCACGCGTGAATGGCTGGACCGATTTCGCTAATTCTTTTTTTGTTGTTTTTGTTATTGTCAGGAGAAGGTTCTTATGAAAGAAAAAAATAATAAAATTGGAAACATTAATTTCCACGGGGGCGAAGCCGCGGGGCGCAGCTAGTTTTAAATAGAATAGAATAGAAGATTTTTATTTGTGACATAATGAAATTACTTATAACTAATAAAATTAAACTTAATTAAGCACAAAAAGGTCACCAGCTCAGCTTAGTGCTACTATGGCACAAGGGCCATAGCAGCGCTGGTTTTCAGCGGTGCCGGGTGTTAAGTGCTCTCTCGCTACACCAATCTTACAAACATAGCTCATAAATACCTTAACGCTAATTAAATTTAAGTTAAAAAAAATACACATTTGTACAACAGTTAGTTATAGATTTCTAAATAGATAAATAAATAACCTATATAAATTGAATGTATCACAGGGTGCAAGTGTGCAAATGTGTGTGTGTATGTGTATGAGGGTGTGTTTGTGCGTGTTGTGTCGAGTGCACCAGAGGACATTTTGCCACTCTACCTTAGATAAAAGAAACTATAGATGTGGGACCCGCGTCAAAAGTGTCAAGTTTGAAACCATTCCATCAATCTCTTCGCGCAAATAGCACCACATATGAACTACCTTTTTAGAGTTTCTGTAATCTAAGGATTCTACGTGACGATTCTGCGTGGATACCATTGCATAGTAAATCGGTTAGTTAGCAGAATTGGCTCCCAAAGCTTGTGTTACAGGCACTAGATAAAATGTACGCGAGATTTAGACAGGGACAGGGCAAATTCAATATGCGAATGTCCGAAACCAAGCTCCGAATTTTTATATCAAAAGGAAAACTTCTCATGTTTGTAAAGTAAAATGTACCTACGCGAGATTTAGACAGGGACAGGGCAAATCCAAAATTCTAATGTCCGAAACCAACCTCCGAATTTTTATATCAAAAGGAAAAGTTCTCATGTTTGTAAAGTAAAATGTACGCGAGATTTAGACAGGGACAGGGCAAATCCAAAATGCTAATGTCCGAAACCAACCTCCGCATTTTTATATCAAAAGGAAAAGTTCTCATGTTTGTAAAGTAAAATGTACGCGAGATTTGGACAGGGACAGGGCAAATCCAAAATGCTAATGTCCGAAACCAACCTCCGCATTTTTATATCAAAAGGAAAAGTTCTCATGTTTGTAAAGTAAAATGTACGCGAGATTTAGACAGGGACAGGGCAAATCCAAAATGCTAATGTCCAAAACCAACCTCCGCATTTTTATATCAAAAGGAAAAGTTCTCATGTTTGTAAAGTAAAATGTACGCGAGATTTAGACAGGGACAGGGCAAATTCAAAATGCTAATGTCCAAAACCAACCTCCGCATTTTTATATCAAAAGGAAAAGTTCTCATGTTTGTAAAGCATAACTTTAGTGACCCGCGCGGTGAACATAAAGGGATGATTAATATGTGCTCTGTTCGGGTATCGACGTAAGTAATGGCCTACCTGAGCCACAGTTTAGGGCGAAGTTGGCACCCCCTAGCGCTAATGAGTCGACAGGACCGTATTGATGAAAGCGATATGGGTTGTCTTTTGTCTTTTGTTTTGTCTACTTGGATATGGAGCGTAACTGTTAATGAAGTATGGGAAGAAATAACGTCACTGGGGAAATAAAGCGAGAAATGATAGGGTAATTGAAGAAAATACCAAAAAACTCTATGAACTTTCTTACAAATAAAAGGACCGCGACCACGATGTTATGAAGTAAAACCTAAATTTTGTTTTCTCTGTTTCTATCTATTTTCTATGTTGTAGTAAGTACCTACTTACTTATGTGTTTGTGCTGTTTGTCGAACATGTTCTTTTTGGAAAACATTTCTGAGATTTTGATTGAACGTAAATTTGCACCGCTGATATGACATTTCTTTATTAAAATCTGAATCTTCAATTGAAACAAAACCCAGACCAAAATCAACACAATCAATAACGCGAAGATCATCATTAATATTCGGCGAATGGTCGAAAATTCGCGTTCTAACTGCCATGACACAATAATGTTTATGGTGTATAACAAAAAATACGGTCGGTCGGCACAACTGTTGCAGGGAGTATTGTGTGGGGCGCAGTGGGGGTTCGGTTCCCGCTGGGCCCTCTCAACGGTCCACCCGAAACTAAATTAGTGGTTGTAGTTACCTTTGTTCTAATCTAGAGTTTGCAACGAGCAACTTACCTATACTTACCTAATTTATACATTTTTATCTAGTCCAGAAATCCAATGTTTGTTTCAGCATGTTGTCGGGATTACGTTTAATTGCGTTTTGAAATGGGGAATTTCGAACAAAATATCAAAATAGGTCTATGGCAAAGAGATTTTGCATACGAAAGAATCTAAAGAGGTCGATAGTCGATCACGTTCGAAAAAGGAGCAATGTCAATAGACGGAAATAGAAACGCAATTTTGAAAAAGGAACATGTGACAATGTTTAAAAAGACATTTGATTTGAAATAAGAACAAGCGACGACGGGGCCACACGGTGCGTTCACGCGCCATCTACGTTCAATTGGCGTAGCGCCCGGTAAGAGTAAATTGTATGGAATATAAACGAAATCGAAGTACCTTGCTATTTTAAGACTGGACTAAAATAAAACAATAGGTAAATAATAGCAGCAAATACAGTAATAGGCACTGAATATACACTACCGAGATGCTTAGACTGTTCCCATGATATTTCCCGTTCCAAGAGTTACTTCTAAGTAGGTCAGTACGTAAAGCAAGATGACCTTAGTTCAATATTAATTTAAATTTATTTATAACTTATCCTGTGTCTTAGCAATGTATTGTGTTGACTAAAACTACCTTCTCAAACCACATACCAACTTCATAAAAAAAATAAAAAAACATCTTCAACGTGCGACTAAATTAACCGTAGTGTTTCAGTGATTTCAATTTGTTTCTTGTCTTGTTTTAGTTAATTAGCGTCTCCGCACATCAGGCTATATTTGGACTTTACTTGTCACATTTTTATTACATTTTTAAAAGACGACGGCGAAGAAATATGTTATTTTAACCCGGATATTTAAAAAATATTTCGATGCGCTTATTAGGGGATGCCTATGTCCGGTTGACTATAGGCCGATGATGATGATTAAAGATTTATGATTGTTTTTTATTGCGTGCACAACGACTAAAGGTTCTAATTTATTTTGCTGTTACCTATTAAAACAAGTAGTTACGTAGTCTATCTTCAGAACAATAACTAGGTAGGTGGAGACTTACAGAGATAATCTAGATAAGAACTGATGTAAAAGTTAAATGAACATAAAAAATCCCATAATCTTCGACCCATTTCTTCCATTAACAAGAATCTATTTTTAATTCTCGATAACTCTACATAATGGCATTCCATGCTCCGCCAATCGCTGAACGGGATTCGAATATCGAACTGTTATCAGTCCTTTTACTGATAGCGCACGGTTTTACTATTGGTCACGCTTTTCAAAATGGCGGCCTTTATCTTTATTTGTTTTTACTGTTTGAGTATAATGTTTTTAACGATCAGAGAATAATGTTATCGAAGTTATGTAATTTTTTCTCCAAGTCTATAGGTTTTTGTATTCGTTAGAACATCTTTCTTCGCTAATATTTATAAAAAATAGTTACATAGGTACATAAAGATGACAAATGGTGATTAATGGGTGTAAAAAAAGGTATAAAAAATCTAACTATAGAGTATAGACGAACGAAACAGAAGAGAGAGGCGTCCTTCAATATTCAACGCCTACGTCAGTTCCTAAGTAGGAAGCGAAGACGTCATGCGGAATTACCAAACTTGGAGGTAATGGACCATGGCAGAACCTGAAAGGAGGATCACTTCCTCTAAGAGCAGAACCTCGTACTATCTTACCTCTATGGGCAGACCAAAAGATTTGCTGGAGTACATGTTCCTCCTTTAAAATCACAATGATTCAAGGAGTTTAGGATCTATGGCTGATAATAACTATTTGTTGTATATTATCGATTTGGGCATGCTTTCCTACTCATATTTTAATCGAATAAAATATTATGTAATCGTTTAAAATATGAGTGTAAGGTAATTAATTTTTTTCTGCCATAGCCAATCGCACAAGTTCCTAAACTCCTTTAATGATTGTGATTTTAAACGAGGAACATTATCCAGCAAATTTTCTGTTCTGTCCACAGTGGTACCTCAAGATAGTAGTTGCAGACAAGTATATTGGAAAAGCCTACAGGTACATTTCAAAACAACGAAAAACGCAAAATCAAAGATGAAAACAGAGGTGTAAAAGCTACGCGACTACCAGTCAAACTAGTTCGGTAATCAATTGTAACATACCTGCTACCAAGAGAATGGCAATAATAAATCAGTACGTGGGATGAATGATGGATGAGAGACGCAACAAATTGACTGCTTTAGTTGGCTGCTTGTGTTGTTGTTATGATTGTGCTTGTGTATTTTTGTGTGAAAGGAGCATCAATAGGTCTTCGAAATTTCGATTCGCGAAATGGTGATAGGAATCAAACTATGAGTTCTTTTTTGTAGCGTTAACGTGGAGAAGTTTCTCTTGAGTCTTGTGATATTGCTCCAAGCGACGTACAGGCTGCCTATGAACTGTTACATTGTTAGCTAAGATTGTTTTCTGAAGAACTTGATGCAAAATATGCATTTTGTATTGGCTAGTCAGCTATAATAGCTACTCTTCCGATTTAAAATATTTCAATAATACCTACCTACATTATTCCAAAGTGCTCTACGACAACGTACCAAAGACATGACGACAAAGAAAAGTATTCAGAAAGTACCACAAACCGCAAATTGTATGCAAATTAAACAAAATGTCTTCGCTTTTTTAATGTTGCATCTCTTGTCGGCATAAGTTTGAACCAGCTTTGTTACCACTCATGGGTGTTTATGATTATTTTTCCGTTTTACCAGCCTCAAAGCCTTTTTGCGGTTTACGGGTAAAACGTATGTTCTCGCTTGAAAACTTGAAATCTTCACATGTTGAACAAGTTAATATCTACGTAGGTAATACTTGTAAAATAACAATAATCTATCAATATCCTTTAAGGTACGCGTAATTTTGCACGAAAAAACTTGTCTAGAAGATATTTTTTTATAAAATAAGGTGGAATATGATTTATGAACACGACAACAGAAGCAAGTTGCAGGTGCGGCATTACAAAAGGCTATGACGAAAGCAATAAATTATTAATTATGACAAAAACTATTTTATACAACGAAAAACTTTGGAGAGCGGCGCCAAAAAGCTTTTGTCTAGCAAGACTTCCCGCGGACACACTTGTGCGGTTTCTTTGTGAAGAAAGGCGACCGAAGCCGCGGGTGGACACGGCACCCCTCCGACAAAAAATGACATCATTTATTTTATTGCTCCGGGTGAGAATGTGGCATGTAGCAGGGCTTAATGTCCGATAGCCCTAGGCTTGCCATCACTCAATTTTTATATCGATTACGAATTACCTGTTTTATTTTGTTTGAATTTATTGCGATTCTGTCTTAGATTCATTAGGGAGAACGTTTTCATTAATATTCCTCGAGGTAAGTTTGATGATGCGATAAAAGTTGTTGGGAATCGAATTCTCTCAATTAATATCATCTCATAATTTAAGTTTTCAGTGCAATCGGCTTGGATTTCGACAGGCACCATCTATATTTCATTTTTACTGCTCTATACGTAACGAACTTAAGATATCAATAGAAAGAGCAGTAAAAATGAATATTTTTCTACGTTATGAATCGGAAGAAAGAAATCTACTTGATATAGCCACGGAGCAATTTCATTCTTCCGTACTTAACTACTGTAATAAGAAAAATATGGACAAAAAAAAACTTTGTCGGCCTCTATAAAGGAGAAGGTAAAACATTGCGCCAGTGCTATGTCGACGAATAATACCCCGAGAATGCAAATCCAAGTCCAACTTTACGAGAAGCCGTGTTGTAAACCGTCAACTTTATCGTATTCTCATGCTTATCCCACCTTGTTTCAATCGGCGACGATTAAAATTAACAATTTATGGTCTTTTCGACCCCGATTCCAGAAGTGTCAATTGAATGGTCGATTTTTTCCGAAGTCTTTTGTCCGTTCACTTGTTTATAAATGTATATCGATGATCGTTATTTGAATGTTACTGACATCAAAAGATTGGGATTGTTATGTTATGAAGGTAATGTAATACTTTTGAGAGATATTCTGTGTATTCTTTAACATTCGCTGCCCAACCTCAGCGGTGCAAGGGCAAGCTGATGTTACTCTACGAGGATCTCTACTTCGTTATATCAGCTATGCAAGCGTCACAATATGTGTTAGCCGATAATTACCTATGGCAGGTGATGAGAAATGTACCTAAATAAGTTAGGTAGGCACTATACACTAGAGAAAGAAAATAAAGAAAGAAAATGATCTTATTTTTTTAAACCTACTTACTACACAACACAATAACTTAAGACGCTAATTAATCCAAGTGCTTTTAGCTGCTTATTTTTGTGCGTAGCAGAACTTAGAGCAAATGTGATCAGCATTGTGCTGGAGACAACGTTGTGTGCACCCAGGGCTGCCTTTCAGTATAGTGTAATTCATAACGGTATAAGAACTACACATAATCAATAGGCCAGAAACAACTGTGTGTCTACGTGTCACAATATAATTATGTAAAATGCTGGTTGAAACGTCTACACAATCGGAAGGGTCAATAATAGTGGTGAATGATAACCAGCAAAAGTCAATACTGACTCTAGACAACTTATGAGTATCGACAACAAAGCGGTAGGTAATACACAGATGCCAAACAAAAGCTACCTAAGTGCTCCTACTAAAATTACGGGCTTTATAAAGTATTTGAAACGTCTGCCCCGACAGAATGGTCAATATCAAAACGACATTTCAGTACTGAAAATGGACAACTAATGAGTAAAGACAACACATGTCCTTACAGGTGAAAAACAATAGTTTCCTACACTCATAAGCAACACGTGCAAAGAATACCTTCGTACCTGTGTATGTAAATGTGTGGTTATGTAAGTAGGTAGTTGAAATGTCCACACGGGCAGAAGGATCAATAGTAGTGGTGAATCACCTACCCCATCAAGAGGGCATTTCAGTACTGACCCTGGACAACTAATGAGTATAGACAACACAGCGGTGCTCAGATGCATTAATCACGGCTTGGCACGCGGTGACATAATAACGACACAGCTTAGAATCGAACAGCTAGTTAGGTCTACGTAAACATGAAGGCTCTACTAGTAAACGTAGTAGGGTAGAGTCTAGAAGGGATTTGGATTGGTTGATACTTCCGACGTAATTGTGT
Source organism: Eupithecia subfuscata (assembly GCA_963564075.1). Taxonomy (NCBI): domain Eukaryota; kingdom Metazoa; phylum Arthropoda; class Insecta; order Lepidoptera; family Geometridae; genus Eupithecia; species Eupithecia subfuscata. The sequence continues at coordinate 7,897,100 of OY751117.1, read as the reverse complement.
GTATAATACACTAGTAAATTTATATTAGACACGCGTTTGCGTGTCTAATTAATTTCGTAATTTCTGAAATAAAAAGAAATTACGGATATCAGGAGGCCTATTTTAATTCTGCGAAATTAGTTTAATGTTTTCGTTTAATTTTTTTTTGTGCAAATTGGTACTCTTATTTGGTGTATTAGAGTACACCTATTGGTCAAAACAAACCCGCAATTTCGTTTTGAAGAATTAAAATAGGCACCCTGGACCCGAAAAAATGAAAATTGTGGCTTTGTCGTCGTGAAACTATTTTATCTGTTTTACAGAAATTTACGCCAAGACAGTGTTATGCTGTGTTGGTGTGATGGCATTAAACAATTTTTTTTATATATAGCAAATTACTACCAACTGTGTTTTTGACAATAACCACTTTATTTTATTTATTTATTTTAAATATTTGACATTTCTAAGTGTTCTGCAATGCACGTTTGTAAGTCAACAACACTAGTAAACCACTTTGATTCGCAAGCTACCAAACCCTGACCAAACCTGACTCAGCTGTCCCACAACACCCTGTGTAAAACTCGTGACACCGCAAGTTTTTACGTCGCGCGATCAATCAAGTGTTGACTTTAGCTTCCGTAGATGCCATCGAGAAGCGGATCTTTTTATCGAGGAACACTGAAGAACTCACAAATGAGGTAGATGCTTATGATAATCACAAGACAGCACGACAGGCAAAAATTGGATGGATGATAATGCAAAACCGAATAGAGTTAGGTACGTCTGTTTTTGCTGAAATGCAGATTACTAAGTCTGTCAAAACTTTCGTCATACCTTACAAACCGTCTCTGGTTCTCTGATATTTTATATTTACACTAGCTTCTGCCCGCGGCTTCGCACGCGTTCTTTCTATGGAAACGTTCAAAGGTAATTGGATGGAACTGATTTATGGGATATAAAGTAACCTATGTTTGATTCCAGGCTTAGAGCTACACCGATGCAAAACTTTAGCTCAAACTGTTCAGTAGTTTTGGTGTGAAGACGTAACAATCATCCATCCACGTATCCATCCATCCATCTATCTATCCATCCAAACTTTCGCATTTGTAATATTAGTGTGATTCTCGCGTGAAGATTCATTCAGATGAAAATAGTGCGCTGTGGCGCTCATTAAAGGCTGATGATGATGAGAAAATTTATTGGTTATTTCCAACTGATTTAAAATCAGAATCTAGAAAGACTAAACTGATAAATGTTCCTATTTTTATTAGTAAGAAGTTTATTATGTACGAGAATAAACTCTTAAAAGCTTAAATACAAAATCAAACCGTTGGAAACTGACGAAACCAAGTACTACCGGACGATATTTCATGTTTTTATACCGCGCGGGGGCTTTGAAGAGACAGGGCGCTATACCATGCGCATGTTACGAGACAAAATGGAGGATTCGAAGCTAGTGAATGAAGGTTTTAAGACTTTTTAAGTCTTAGTTGTGAAAAGAAAGTTTGGTCAATATGATAAGTAGAACAAATCGATTAATCCGGGTTTGTCACATCTCAGGTAGGTACGCTATTTATCGAGGCTTTTCTGGTTAGTTTCAGCATTGAATAATCTGTTTTAGGAACGTTGTATTTTGTAGGAGAGAGAGGTTTTTACCAACAATACGTAGTAGGTGCTAATATATAAAATTCTTTTTCATTTAAGAACAAAAATATTTTTAATTAGCACCTAGCGCTTTGTGCAGCTTTTTTTGAATGACTTCAAAAGGAGGAGGTGTCTTGTGCATACACTTTTTTATTTGTTCGTCGATTTCGCCGCCAATTTAGAAAATCTATTTATGCTATTGCATTGAGAATGATACCAAGGTTCCCGAGGGATTAGTATTTATCCTATAAACCTTAAAAAATTGTTTAAATATTAAGGAATTTCAAGTCGGTTTTTAGTTTTTCCAAACATTCAAATTATTGAATAACTTGGCAGATTTTCTGCGCCTCTATCGGGTTGAGTCACCATACCCATACTGCATCAAAATAATAGGTAACCTACATAGGGCTGTAAAATAGTTATTTTAATGCAAGAAAATGGGTGACTACAGTCAGCCACAGTTAAGTTAGGCTTTTGTTTTCCTTCCGACACATGACAGAATTGTTCGATTACCTATGCGCTAGATAATATGAGAGATTGTTTGAAAGAACGATTGTTATATGGATTATTACTCATATGGATAATTTGTCAGAACGAGCTAATATAAAAATGAACTATTTGTTACAAAGTGCAAGTGTGAGCGATAGAGTGTCAGAATGTATGAAATCGTAAAATGTTAACGTAAACTAACGTAAGATAACTTAAAAAAACTACTTCTCCACACTACAGCCGTATAGCATAGCGATTTTTTTCTAGTCTAGAATCTATTCTAGACAAAAAAAAAATCGCATGTCTTTAGAAATTATATAAGTTACGTAGGTATTCAATTGTAGTTAAAGGAATTAATTTCCATTATTTTAGGTATTCGACGACGATTCAAAGTAATTTTATATTTTAATCTATTCTACCCTAGATCGTTGTGCTCGGCTTACTGATGCTTAATTATGTAATGCCTATTAAAACATAGTTATTTTACAAAAACTTGACAGTGTCGAGAAGGATATTTTTACCATCTACTTTATTCAATGATGGATTGTAGTAATAAATGCAAATGCAGGATCGTGTTGTGAATAATATTATGTTAAGTTGGTAATTTGTAATGTTAGGCTAATGTCTACCGAAGCGGGAAACACTCGCAACGACGAAGTAGGTATTATCGATAGGATTTTTATCGATATATGGTAGTTAAGGAAGATACGTCGGTAGGTACTTAAATTCATTTAAATATTTGAAACAGTCGTCCGTCACCTTTGTCACTTTTTTCCTTTTCCACGACAATTGTGTCACTTTTCAAAGACTCGAGATATGGTAGGTAGGGAAGATACGTCGTCGGTTGGTACCTATATTCATTTAAGTACCTACTTGAAACAGTCTTAAGTTTTTTTGATAACCCTGACGTCCGTCACCATTGTCACTTTTATCCTTTTCCACGACAATTGTGTCACTTTTCAATGACTTCAGTGAACACTTTCCTTAAGTAATTTGTAAAATGTAACTACACCGACACTAGGTAAATAATGAATCTCCAATTATAACAGGAATTTATTAGCCCTACAGCGTGTTGCGTGTGGCCGCCATTTTATTATGCGAAGTGTCAGCGAGTGAGTTTCGGCGCGAAATTAATAATGAGCTTGGAATAATGTTGATTGATGGATTATGAATATTTTGCTTGTTTCAATGTTGTGTGGTAAATTATGTGCGTTCCTACATAGGTACTTATATTGAAGAATATGGTAACAAAAACCTACCTTACCTTATAAGTAAGCAAAAAATGCTTGTAGGTACCTAGTACCTACTAAGTAGGTACTTAGGTAGGTACCTATCTAATCAGAGGGGATAACTAATTTCTGAGAAATCAAATAATATCGCAAAGATTTTCGACTCCCACGTCACTTGACTTCGTGGTGTAGTTGGTTATCACATTCCCGTACTGAGGGTAGGACGCGGGTTCAAGTCTCGTCGAAGTCGAAAATTTTTGCGATATTATTTGATTTCTTAGAAATTAGAAATTATCCAGAATGCGAGGCTTTCACACTATAATAACAAAAACGTTAGAGGGGATAACTGTTACAGGTTTATTATTAAGTAGTTACTTATTATAATTTATAGGTACTATATTTGCTGTCATATGTATATATAATAGTATTCCTATCTTCACTAGGTATTATTTTATTTACGGAGGTACCGTCGGAGACTTGCTATTGTTATTCTAGGAAAATTATTCTTCTGCATGAAAATTGAGAAACTTCGGACGAGAACTACCTACGACTTTCAATCTTGGAGTGTTACTTAATAAATCGATCTCTATACAGGTAAATAACCAATATACTTATTAAGAAACTAGGTAGGTAAGTACCTAAGTACATGCCATCTTTGGGAAAATGTTGTTTTTAGTCCAAAATCATTTATCTTCCCAAATGCTCCAAAAATACCAATGAATCGAAGAGTTTTTTTTATATTTAATAATGATTTACGCCAAATTACTTTTAAGCTAGATTTTCCTTGTAAAACGCAAAAAAAAATTGAAAACCACAAAAAAAATATCTCGCACTAACATGAAATAATCAACCTTATGTAGAAACTGGAAAAGTCTCTTGTTTTCTATTACCTAACTCTGCAAGAAATAATCATCGCGGCAACGGATAACTGATGATGTGACTTGTTAAAACTTTAATTAACGTTGTAACTTGTAACGCAAGGCAATGAAAACCAAGTGACAACCCTATTAGATACTAACAACTTGAGCTGTCAAAATAAAATATGAGCCAATAAGGATGCGGTGACAGGGCTGTCACGAGAAATAAATATAGTGATTTCTGTATAGACTAAACCTATATGTTTGACTGACTGTGACAAAGGCAAAAAACTGCAAAAGTAAAAACGTGAAATGTTAACATCCCTTTTACGTTCTTCGACAAAGATGAGTTAACTTAAATTCAAGCCAAAATATCTACTTACCTAATTAAATATCTACCTAATGTTTGTACTCCAACGAATTTTTATTTTTATTTGCTTTTTCCTTTGATAAATAATTGTCAGCTCTAAGCATTGCAGGAAAGCTCAAAACGACAGGTATACCAACCTGGTGCAAATTTTGTCGAAAATTTACAACAAGAAAGTAGTTTTTAATGGAGGCCATGTCTACAAATATTGTAGCTGTATCTTGAGATTTGATGATGATGGCCGAAGTATAGATATAACGAAGTTTGAAAAAAATGAACGAAGGAAATCGAGGACATACCACTAGCTAAAATATTACGAAGTAAGTAATTAAAATATCTTGACTTTTTTTCTCGTTTCATGGTCGGGTGACAGTGACATTCCGTTAAGGTGCCGACACCGGAATTTATGCATCCATTTTGATTTTTTGATGACGTCTTCCTGCTTGATGAGTTATTTTGGATGTTACTTTAATGTCCGATATTTACAGATTTAATTTAAATTTGTGCTGCACTTTTGGCTCGAGAAACAAATTACTTATGCTTTAAAAAAATATTGGTTACCTGTAATGTTATTAGATATTTTTGGAATATTTTCGAAAACCCTATTATTATTGTTGGTTCTAGGGTTTTGGTTAACAACCTATATCTAACTACGCTTTAAAATTTGAAGTGACTGTAACTTTGTAAGTGTCACTCAACGACGAATTTCAGCGACTTTACCCAAATCCAGCGGATTTCATGAAAAACCGTGAAAAATTCAGAAATCCCTCAAAGCTCACGACCGCGGCTCCTTCAAAAGCAAATAATTTCACACGAACCGGTACTAACTAGATAAATCCGGATACAAAAAGTGATTTTACAGCTACGAGTATGTTGAACATGTGGCACAAACATTTGACACGCGCGATCTAGTGGCATTTGACAGATGTGAAAAAGGTTGTTTATGATACCACTTAGCATACTTGACGTCGGGACATATTGGTACACAAATTGTGTGAAATGTAAATATTTGTGTGGTTGAGGGTGTGTTTATTGTTGGTTAACTCTTTTACAGCTTGATAGTGACTAGACGCGCATTGAATGTATTTTTTGAGGAACTCTTGATGGGATTGATTTGTTTATATTTTGATCAGAAATAGAGCTGGTATTGTTAGATTGATGCTGGACAAATAAAAATGAATCACACTTATATTATAATTGCGAAAGTTTGGATGAATGTATAGATGGATGGATGTTTGTTACCTCTTCACGCCAAAATTACTGAACGGATCGGGTTGAAATTTTGCATACAGGTAATTCTAATCCTGGAATCAAGCATAGGCTACTTTTTATTCCATAAATCAGTTTCCATGGGATAAACATCACCTGTATACATTTATAGAAATAACGCGTGCGAAGCCGCGGGCATAAACTAGTAAATAAATAAATCACACTAATAAGTATTATAAGTGCAAATGTTTGGATGGATGTTGATACCTCTTCACGCCAAAACTACTGAACGGATCAGGCTGAAATTTTGCATACAGGTAAGTCTAACCCTGAAATCAAGCATAGGCGACTTTTTATCCCATAAATCAGTTCCCATGGGATAGAAATAACCTCAAAACGTTTTCATAGAAACAACGCGTGCGAAGCCGCGAGCAGAAGCTAGTAATCCATACAGCATCATCTAGCCCCCAGCTTAGCAAAGCTTGTGTTATGGGCATATATACCTAATATGCCAAATAAGGTATAATTAGTAACTTCATTTTTAACTTTTTACTAAAATTTTACTTAAAAACAGACAGCATGCTCGGAAATCTACAAAAACTGAGACAAAGGAGCAAAAACCGTGACGGACAGCCGGACGGATATTTCAAACTATAGACATCTGCTTAAGGCATAACTAACTGCTTATTAATCTGTGACGAATCCGTCACGTAGTTTTTTGTTGAGTTTAGGAATTCGGATTTAATGTTAAAACATTAACTACTAAGAATTTTACTTTGATTTGACTTTACTACGTGTAGATATAATAGTGCCCTTGCTAGTCACCTGCGGTATGCTGAGTCGAAAGTAGGGTGGGTGAAAAATAATACTGGCCGCTTATAAATGAAATAATAATCTAAGGTTTTTGTTATTATAGTGCGTAAGCCTCGCACTCTGGATAATTTCTAATTTCTAAGAAATCGAATTAAGTCCCGTCGAAGTCGAAAATTTTTGCGATATAATTCGATTTCTTAGAAATTAGAAATAATAATCTTTGCGTAAGCATTTATTTTAAGCTGTGTGGCTTAGAATTTGCACCACCCCAACTCTTCCAGCGGGTGTCGTAAGAGGCGACTAAGGGATATCCACCGGGGGCGGGCAGCAGCGCCCCCTGCAAAACATTCTACCACCGAACTGCGATCCCCAACCCGCATGCCCAGCGTGGGGATTTTGGGCATTACCCCCCATAAGATAAAGCCAATAAGGCGCTTATCAGGGGGAGGCCTGTGTCCAGCAGTGGACCAACACAGGCTGTTGAGGTTGAAACATTTATTTATCGTAAGTGTCTTGTTTTACGTCCCGGTTTCCGGTTAGCCGGCTGCCCGGCGGTGAAGAGGAGCATGTACGATGGCCTTTACATTACACGTATCGGTATAATTTGCATATAATTCGTCGCCGGGAACCCGGCACCGGCAATCCGGCGACCGGGCCGTGTGAAAAAGGACCAAGGCTGTAAAAACGTCTAGTATCTTGTTGCCCTTTTCGGCAAAGTTCTATTGCTTTCGTGCAGGCTCTGTAGTAGGTAGTTTAATAAAGGACCTGAATGGTTAAGTTTAGTCGAAGATAAAAGGGCTTCAGAACTAGCTTCGTTACACATCCATGATCGCTTGTTGTAGTAAAGTAAACTATAGTGCTAACTGCTAAGCTATCAATGGGTCTGCTATACAAAGTTGGCAGAGCGCCGTAGCTAATACATCGTTTAAATTGATTTGATCTGTAGAGTATTATGAACCAATTTTTAGTACGCATATTTTTTTCCTTATCAAGTAGCTGACTTAGATGAAAAATGTTTAACATTTAAAATGGAGTCACGTTTACGTCACTAATCTGAAGAGTGAGTACTTGTCATTATGTTGTGCTTGTCAACGGCGTTATCGAAGAAATTCAAAATTTTGTCATATCACACCCAAACCTATAGCCAACGCCTTGGGAACGTTTCCGACTGGTATTGATAGATATGGATCAGTTGAGCTACCTCTAGATTGTTTGCAAAAGTTCGCAGTTAGCTCAGCTATTTCAATTGTAAGTACTAGTTCTTATCTCTTTATATTATTTAATTGTTATTTCTTTTGGTACTAATAAAATTACCTGTAGGCCTGTCAACTGCGGTGGCTTTCAACCCGTGACGATACAGTGTCAAGTCATATAGATGAAGCTTTGGACTAAATTTAGCGATAAAGAACCTTAAAGCTACTTAACTAAGGTCCCACTAACCTGTATCACTCTCATTGGCAGTCCAGTTTCGATGACCAGTTCTTCTTTAACACTCCTCGTGGGTTTGGGCGTCTGGATGAATGCTGACTTCAGTATCTCCACTTGGTTCGCCTTTATCGTCGTCTTGGGCCCCCGTTTCTAGCCCAACAATGTCTTTTAGGGCCTCCACTAATTACGGACTTTTGTCCGTGGTAAAACTTATATAATAATTCAGCGTAAATAGTTACAAAACGGACGAAAGTCCTCTCTCGGAGGCACCTAAAAGAGCGAGAGCTATCTCGCTCTAACTCTTGATATTTCTAGAAGTGAAGGAGAGATGACGTACCTGGATGACCCTCATGGGTAGGCCTGTTTCTTTCGCGAGTTGTTCCCGTATGTGTCTCGTTGGTTTGGGTGTTTGTGAGAAGGCGGACTTGAGGATCTCTAGCTGCTTGGCCTTGATGGTTGTCCGGGGGCCTCGGCGCTTGGAGCCTCCGTTGCCGTCGTCCGGGGACTTGTTCTCTGCCTGGGAGTCCCGGGTCTCCGCGTCCCCGTCGAGTGAGCCCTGCGAGGCATAGTAATACTGAATGCGACTATGTGGCCGGGTTGCGAGAGTCGAAAGGTTGGATTGCGGAGATTTAAGTTCAAACAAGCTCAAACTATAAACTTCGGGAATCTCATTAATTGGACTTAGAAATGTCAGGGTCCGTGATGTTCTGTTGGGACTCGGTGAAATTCTGGTATGTGACACCTAATTAGCGAATGCTAAGATTAATAGATGTTAGAGTTTATCTTTCTCAACTTGGTAGTTTGTTGATTCTACTTAATAGTTTTTGGAAAATATTGGAAAAAATCTTTCCACTATTACAGTTTTTTGCGCACTATGCAACTATAATCCTTTCTCTGCCAGCTAAACCTCCTCTATTAGAACTAGGAAGTATTTCATTCCAGTCAATTCCAATCTCACTACCAAAGCAAACATTCTTTACGTAGCCTGAACTATGCTACGAATGTACCTATCCCCTTTTTCTTCAAGCAAACTCTGTTCTAATTCCTAATCCACAACCCTTATACCCATACTAAAGATCAATGTTTAAGCTATGAAAAGCTGTCATCTACCAACCTGGTCTTCGGAATCTTCATGAGGCTTAGTATCACCATTGTGCGACAGCTCCGAGTGTAACGCTGGATGCGGCGCGTGCGCAGGACTACTCGAGTTGTTCGCCGCTCGAGACTCGTCTTCTTCTTCTTCGTCCGACCCGGAGCCTAGGAGAGAGTCCGCTGTGGAAGGGAGATGGAGTTAGACATGTGGTATAGGTAGGTGTGGGGGGTGTTCTTAGTACTGTGTTTGGTAACTGGATATAAGGTATTGCCTCGTGCAGACGAGATGTTCCAGTTTGGGATACGTAGTAGTTCTATGTCCGCGCGGATATAAATAAATAATAAATAAATAAATAATGCTGGACAATTCACACAGCATTATCTAGCCCCAAGCTAAGCAGAGCTTGTGTTATGGGTACTAGATAACTGATATACTTAATACAATACACTACATAGATATAGATATTTTTTATTATACATAGAAAACATCCAGAACGCCCTGTACAAATGTCTGCAGATCGTACAAACAATTGTCCCGAGGCGGGAATCGAACCCGCAACCTCCTGCGTCGCAGGCAGACCTTCGCCCGCTGCGCCACAGAGGTCGTCATATGGAACTACTACGTATCCCGAAACTGGTATTTAGAATAGCGCCTCTACCGCGCGGTAGAGGCGCTATTCTAAATACCAGCCTGCGGTCTTGGTTATTAGTTTTGATTGGATTATGAAAGTGAGTCAAGCCCTTAATTTGTGATTAGTGTATGTTGACAGCTATCGTCCTTTTTTCTTCAAAATGATCATTTGGTACCTACGTAACCTCTCTTGTTTTTGAGACTTTTTAAAGCATTGATCAACCGTCACTTGTTAAGTAGGTATTGAAAAAATTATTATAAAGTAACTTTTAATTAATTATTTTTGCTATACGCGGATAAGAAAACATTTAAAAAAATGTAAAGGCCAAATCGAAAGCCATTAAAAAAACTATTAAAAAGTAATACAGTCAAAATGAAGATAAAATTGACTTATCAAAAAGCAATCGTGTCACCCTTTGCCCGCTTTAACCAAATAAAAATGTAATTTTGGGACTCTCCCCAGCGAGAGGAAAAATTAGCCAGAAAAACAATTACTTATACCGGAGGGCGGCTAGACGGCCCGCCTGTAACATTGGCTCTCGAGCAAAACTGGAATTCGATTCACAATCGTGTAAACTACAGATTTGATCAAAAATCCTAACAGACCGTTGAGCTTAAAGTTGATCTACCTAGACAGCAACCAAAAAGCAACCAAAACTCTTCCCGCGGGTGTCTGAAGAGTTGAATAAGGGATATCTAGAGTCAACTAATTCCGCTGAATATCTGATGACTTTACGTTTTAGATAAGAGATTAAAATCTTATTGGTGTTCTTTTAAATAAATAAGTTTTTAATTTTATATCCACGCCTCTTTTTGATTTCGAAATATCCTGTAGACAGACACTCAAAGAAAAGTGGGCAACCAAACACTAGTTGCTGCTAACAAAAAAGTCAAGTCAATTTATCCTCAAGACGCGAACTATCAAAGAATCACTACCAGGAAATTATTTAAAAATTAAGAAAGGTTTTAAGTATTAAGTAAGTACTTTAAGAACGAGGACGGAATAATAGGTCTGATAAGCTCTACCAGTAAGGTAAATAAATAAATAAATAATGCTGGACGATTCACACAGCATTATCTAGCCCCAAGCTAAGCAGAGCTTGTGATAAGGATACTAGATAACTAATATAGGTACTTAATACAATACACTACATAGATATCTAGCCCCAAGCTAAGCAGAGCTTGTGTTATGGATACTAGATAACTAATATAGGTACTTAATACAATACACTACATAGATATCTAGCCCCAAGCTAAGCAGAGCTTGTGTTATGGATACTAGATAACTAATATAGGTACTTAATACAATACACTACATAGATATCTAGCCCCAAGCTAAGCAGAGCTTGTGTTATGGATACTAGATAACTAATATAGGTACTTAATACAATACACTACATAGATATCTAGCCCCAAGCTAAGCAGAGCTTGTGTTATGGATACTAGATAACTAATATAGGTACTTAATACAATACACTACATAGATATCTAGCCCCAAGCTAAGCAGAGCTTGTGTTATGGATACTAGATAACTAATATAGGTACTTAATACAATACACTACATAGATATCTAGCCCCAAGCTAAGCAGAGCTTGTGTTATGGATACTAGATAACTAATATAGGTACTTAATACAATACACTACATAGATATCTAGCCCCAAGCTAAGCAGAGCTTGTGTTATGGATACTAGATAACTAATATAGGTACTTAATACAATACACTACATAGATATCTAGCCCCAAGCTAAGCAGAGCTTGTTTTATGGATACTAGATAACTAATATAGGTACTTAATACAATACACTACATAGATATCTAGCCCCAAGCTAAGCAGAGCTTGTGTTATGGATACTAGATAACTAATATACTTAATACAATACACTACATAGATAGATATTTTTTATTATACATAGAAAACATCCAGAACGCTCTGGACAAATGTCTGCAGATTGTACAAACATTTGTCCCGAGGCGGGAATCGAACCCGCAACCTCCTGCGTCGCAGGCAGACCTACGCCCGCTGCGCCACAGAGGTCGTCTGTAATTATTATTCAGATAATTTTACCCAACATAAACCTATTTTACATCTCACCCTGTGATGAAACTTAAGTTACTGTACTTTATAACAAATACATTACCCTTATACTCCTAAGTTCTAACTTATAACTCCCACCTAGCGTGTTCGCAATAAACTTGAGCATCGCTATAAAATTGCTGTTCTTCATTAGTTTTGTAGTAAAAAGCATTGATAAATTTAACAGGAAAGCGTAAAAGTATCGAGGAATTATGGTAGGGGCATAAAACGGTTTTACGCTGTGCAAACACCGGTGTAAGGCGAAATGTGTTTGCGCTGAAGGACTGGCAACACAGCTCAAGCATCATCATCTTTTATAAGTGCGATGAATATTTTACTACTATTTTGTGGTTGTTTTACACTGTTGATTGCTCTAGCTTTAATGAACCGTGTAGGGGTGAGCTTTGCGAAACCAGGGTAATGATTTTTTTAAAATATAATTCTTGACAAGAAATATTGCTTTGATGCAAATAAAATACCTGAAAACAAGGTCTTTCGTGAATACTTAGTTAGTTTTTTTAACGGAAAAATAGTGTGTTTTGAATAGTCAAGTTCTACAAAAATATTCTTGACATATAAAAACTTTTACACAAATACAAAAAAGGGTCTTTTGTAAATGCTTAGTTTTATAACACTAAGTATATTTAGGTACTCCTCGCATTAATTAGTCGCTTAATCGAAATCTCACTATCTATACTAATATTATAAAGATGAAAGATTCGATTGTTCGTTTGTTTGTATTGAATAGGCTCCGAAACTACTGGACCGATTTGAAAAATTCTTTCACCGTTAGGAAGCTTACTTTTCAGTGAGTGACATAGGTTATATTTTATCCCGGAATTCCCACGGGAGCGGGAACTACGCGGGTGAAACCGCGAGGCGATCGTCGAGTTATAAATATTTCGGAACGAAACAGTTACATTACAAATTCAAAAGCATATTGAGCAGACTGTGTAAATCGATTAGTTGTGTTTTTTAGCCCACAAGACAACGCCGAGTGTTCGCCCCGAGGCTACTTGGGGTTAGGGCGGCCAACATCTGTCATGGACGTAGACGGCCTGTCACTGGCGGGCTCATCTGGAGGGGTTAATTCAGCTTATAATGTAGAGTTATGAAAACATTTGGGGAAATGAGAAAATTCTTGGAATGAGTCAGATGTGTGTGACGATCAATGTTAGAAGAATTTGATAGTATTTCATAAATAAAATGTAACAATGTGTGTTTTGCTGTTCAAAAAGGCTTAAGTACTATAAAATATCATATTATCTAGAGGATAAAAAAGCTTGGGACGGGTTTTGCTCCAACTCGAAAAATAACAAGTAAAAGGCTAAAGGTTTCTTCGACGCTTCTGTACTTTAGTCTACATATCGAAGCGACAGAAATCAAAAATATCACTTTATTTTCGTCAGTGTTTAGTTTCATATTTTGACCTTTTCTAAGTATACATTTATTGTATTAATGGAAATAAAGAGTTTTTGATTTTAAGTTTTGATTTTGAACAACGGCCTCCCATGATAAGCGCCAAATTTTCTCATTTCCCCAAAAATGTTTTACATACTTTGGAATACACGAGCTTATGCCCAGTTTTCTATTTTGCCATCGAAAAGGCAAGCTCCGATGCTTATGCATGACCATCTTTATCCATGGAGTATGGTCCTAACGTTAGGTACTTTAGTAACCGTAATACTTCTTCGCTCCTAACACCAATTACAATTAGCTAGATTCTAGTTACTAAAACCGTCGATGTGTCTACAACAAGGCCGGCCAAACCCAGGCACGCGGGCCACGGAGTGGCCCGCCAAAGCATTTGAATTTGCCCGACCGACCATCGCGCGCGCCCCCGCGCTGTGCCCGGCAGCGTCGGCGGCCGGCGATTCTATTGAAGATTTTCCAACATTGCGCGACATTGCTATTCAAATTTTAAGCAGATTTAGTTCCACCTATGTGTGTGAAAAAACATTTTCAAACCTATCATTCATTAAAAATAAATATCGCACATCACTCACTGCAAAACACATCTCTGATTTGATTATACTTTCAACATCAGATTTAAAACCTAATATCGACAAATTAGTATCTGGAAAACCTCTTCACAGATCACATTAAAAATTTCATTTAATTAAGTATGTTAATTCATTTCATGTAAAAATAAAGTAAATAAAGCATACTTTGTGTTTTTTATGTATGAATTTCGTTATGAATAAAGTTGTAGTGGTGGCCCGGGGCCGCCACAGTCTGAGAATTTTTGCTCACCTGGAAAATCTATTGGCCAGCCTTGGTCTACAATCTACGACATGATTTGATGTCCCAAAGTCAAAGAAAGGTTGTAATGCTACCTTCTTTGACTTAGGGACATCAAATCATGTCGTAGGCTATTCACCTAGTTTGCATTTATTTCAGCTCCTAAAATGCTGAAACGCCAACGTTAGGTTCCAGCCGCAGAAGGGCGTAAATGCAAATCGAAGTTTTTTCGGTGATGTACTTTTATTGCGTGATTTAACATTGAATCTTTTATTTTAATACTGTCTAGAAGATACATATCCATTTTCGTAACACTAAAACACAACAGCCTATGCGAATCTGCCCCACATTTTTCCTACAGATTTTTTTAATTATTTAAATTTCTTACTTAAAAATTACCTGCGGTTTGTTACAAAAGAAACCGCTATACAAAGTAAGTTAGTTAATTAGAAGTAGACAACTGCTATGAGGTTGCATTATAGGCTTGACTTATATTAATCTTTGTAACTTTTTCCGGCAGCCCTGACTTGCATTTCCCTTTTTACTGCAAGTCATTCGGAGGGAAACCACAAAGAAATGGAAGGCAAAAAGTCTATTTTGACGCTTTTCTTTTAATATGTATTGAGGTTCTTATATCTTTTATGGACTTCTAAATTTTTTTGGGGAAAATAAGCCACAACAAAAAAAAAAACAATAAGGTTTAAATAAAAATACTTACGCAATAAATAGGTCTAAGTTCAAAGTGTCTGTTTGTATTGCTGTATTAACTAACTAGACGATCGCCTCGCGGTTTCACCCGCGTAGTTCCCGTTCCCGTGGGAATTCCGGGATAAAATATAGCCTATGTCACTCCCTGAAAAGTAAGCTTCCTAACGGTGAAAGAATTTTTCAAATCGGTCCAGTAGTTTCGGAGCCTATTCAATTCATACAAACAAACAAACAAACAAAAAATCAAACCTTTCCTCTTTATAATATTAGTATAGATAAACATTTGTTTATAATAAACAATGAAAACCTGTAAAGTGGTACCTAAAAAACACAAAAATATCTACTCGGTACCTACCTAATTTTGTGTTAGATATTATATCACTCCAAAATAAACTCCAAGTTTAAACTCGCAAAGTTGAAATTCATTTCACGGACGCTCGCAACCACTTGCAACTGTATCAAAAGCAATTTTACCGCAAACTTTTACATCGCAACTCAAACTTTTATGCCACAAGTAAACAAAGCTCTTCAGCTATGATCGCACGATCAAGTTCTGTTAGTTTCGACAAACACTTAGGAGTAAAACGTCCGGGCATCGAGGGCACTTCGGATCGCACCCTCGAGCAAACACCGGCCCCTTTGTTCGTTCTGTTTTCAAAATAATTCGCATTGTTTTTGTCAATTGAGTAACCGTTTTCGAGATGTGTTTTAATCGTTTAGAAACTTTTTTGGGCAAAATATTTTCTTCGACAAGATGGAGCGGTAAAATAAATGGGATGTTTAAATAATACATTCGTAAATTGTTTTACCTTGTATGTAAATTGTAAAACACGCCCCAGTTCTGGAATCAATTTTAAACTTAAACCGCCCCTCGAATAAAAGGCTTCCTTTGTCCCGTTGTGTCTCCCTAATCGAATTTTGGAGGGAAAACGGCTTTTTATTGTTGAATTTTGAATGAACAACTCCATCGCTTTGATGTGTGGAAATTCAAATTTATTAAATGGCTTCTACGTCCCTACTTATTTGAATTGGTGTCAAATATTTTAAGGTACCTAATATAGATGAAGAACTTGAGTAGAAATATTATTCTATTAAGGAATAGGTTACTTATGTAATTACCTACTTAAATTTAAGCATGTACCTACATAGAGAATAGTTACTACTGAAATACTAGATAACTTTACTTAAAATTTTACACTTTCAGGTCACGAGTACTTTGCATAATATTTGAGTATTTATGCAAATACTTGATTGTGCCATTAGATAAAATAAAAAGTAAGAAATAAAAAACAAAAAGCATTGTTTTGACCGGGGCTCCATTCAAACCTAATTTTGATGAACAATTAAGACCCATTAACAATTCAATCTGCCTACTAGGATCATGAATAAATTCTGAACACCGAAATTGTGCGCTATCTCCAAATCTATAACAACCTATTAACGCCACCAAAGCCATAAAAATCACAGATTATTTTGTATTACAGGTTTATTATAGCGTGTTTATGGGTCTGACCGTTAATTCGACCACCATCTCTAATGTAAAATAAGAAACCACAAGATAAGGATCTAAAAACATAAAAGATATGGGAATTCTTTGTGGGGCCGGTAGCGGCTTGCACTTACGCTCATATACAGCGGAGCCGTTCGGCGGCCACGCACACAGCTGCACGCCCGGCACACATGGACGGCGTGTCGCACGCACACGTGGCCCGGTGAGATGTGATTGGCGGATGGCAGGGCGACGGCCACGCCCCCTTTTATCGACGTTGCGCAAAGAACGTGCGTGCGAAACAAGGTTGTATTATGTAGATGTGTGTATAGCTTGTAGGGCTCGGGTCCAGAGCGGTTTTTAAAATGTCATTTTCATCTGATGTCGGTGGGAAATCTCGAATTGTTTTCGAACAATAGTTTGATTGTTAGGGTTGATGGAATTTTATAGAATCGTCGGGTTCTGTTGGGAACGCACTCGTGACGAATGAAAGCCTTATTGGAAATGTCAATTTCTTCTTCAGACAGCATTTTGTACAAGAGAAATAGAACCTTTACAAATTTTCAGAATTGATAATGGTAGAGTCAAACGTAGATAGAGTTCCTCTTTCAACAAAATACCAAAGAACCTACTTATTGAAAACATTAACACTGAAGAAACTGAAGGTAGGTTTTATTGAGTTTGGTTACTGAAAGATGTATTACCTCGCCAACTTCTAAAGCCTTGTATTGGCCGGTGTTACGGGGCGTAATGTATTGTATTATTCCACCATTCGCAGCTAGCATGGTAGAATAGTACAAGGTAGGTATAGCACTCCGAGAAACAACGGTCACGTGGGGTTTCCCAAGCCTACGTCATTACGCGCAGTGGTGGATCTCAAACTTTTTAGTTTGGGGAAAATTAAAGATCTAGATCTAGGTTTTAGGTTTTCCATGAATTCTTCAAACTTAGTTTCCCTAATTTGAGCAACGCTAATGAGCTCTGCACATGGATAAATCAATTTTCCCCTTGAAATGAAATTTATCCAACCGCAGGAACATTTTTCAGCCACAGATTCTTTTTTTGGAAATGAAAAGAACCCTATTTTACCGCCTTTCACACTTACATTACAGTTACGGATAAATAATAATAATAATGATGCTGGACAATTCACACAGCATTATCTAGCCCCAAGCTAAGCAGAGCTTGTGTTATGGGTACTAGATAACTGATATACTTAATACAATAGACTACATAGATAGACAATTTTTATTATACATAGAAAACATCCAGAACGCCCTGGACAAATGTCTGCAGATCGTACAAATTTTGTCCGGAGGCGGGAATCGAACCCGCAACCTTGTGCGTCGCCGGACCTTCGCCCGCTGCACCACTGAGGTCGTCAGGATAGAGCAACCAGTAAAAGTTTGGTAGTCACCGACAAATGGACGTAACCTCCCCTTTTTTGTGGCAACTGGCCAGTGACGTAGGCTTGGGAAGATCTCGGAATGTCAGACTTTGTTTTCTTAGATCATGGCAGCGAGCATGTTACGTTACACCGTGTGCTAAAATAAAACCGATTACGTTGCTCGTTCCGACCGCCTTCTTTCCCTGTACTGACTGCACGAACGCTCGCTGTGTAACACGTTACATTACGACCTGTAACGCTGATCAGTATCCGACTTTAGTTGGTATTTCATCGAAATGTCTTGCCCGACATGCAAAACGGCACTTTGTACTACCTAGTACCTACAGTTGGATATGTGGCAGCACTATAGGTTACTCAGTTCAAATTAATGCCTTTAGTAGCAAACTACCAACAAGCAGTTAAAGAAATTACAAGAAATCAAATAAATTACGGAAAAAAGATTAAAAAACAACGATTACTCAAAGGTTAATATCTAACCGAACATAATTTCTGTCCATAGAGTTCATAAGTCTAGCCACCAACAGAAGAAAAGTAATAAATAACTGCGTCCGAAAAAGCAATATGTCAGCGTCTAGCGTCGCCATTAGCGCCGCCATATTTGATCTAACACAATAGGATGCGCGTACACAAGATTAGGCGTTCTAAGGCACATGGCCACTAAAGCAACTTATGAAAAACAAGAACAAAATTAAAAATTTTGAAACCCGGGATAAAATTGTCTATGACAAAAAAAAACTAAATGAAAATCGGTTCATCCGTTTGGGAGCTACGATACCACAGACAGATACACAGACAGACACGTTAAACTTATAACAACCCTGTCTTTTTACGTCGGGGGTTAAAAACAGGACCAAGACGAAATCTTCATTATAAAAAGACAGAAATTCAGATACCTATCGACTTTGGGGTATAGAGGTGGACCTCTTATTGGAATCTTAATCACTAACATTTTGACGACTACATATTTGATAAAAAGTTGGAATATTAAGGCCCGGTTTTCTGAAAGCTTTATTAGTCATATATCTATGCTTGAGTGACGTTTATTCCATGGAAAAGCGTTGCTCAAGCATAGATATATCACTGAGTAAGCTTTCATAATACGGTTTTAACATTCTAAAAATAACTAACTCCATAATACACGAGTAAAAACTATAAAAAAAAAAGTTTCTTTGACGCTTCAATAGACGACAGACTTCACTCGCCCATCCATCCGATAGCTGTGAAAAATTGGTGTTAAATTATTTTTTTATTCGAATGAATTCTTTGACCCCGTAACGAGCGTGATTTGTATTTGTTGAATATTATTCAATTCTACAGTTTGTTTACGGTTGGTAAGGACCGCACACAGTTCCAAATTCGAATATCGCTTGAAATTGGAACTCATGGAAACCGCGAAAATCGATTTCGCGGGGTCAAGTGTCAGTTGTATTACAACCGTACCACAGGATCGGTTGATTTGTCTATGGTTATAAAGCGTATCATGTTTATTTATGTTTTGAATTCTGTAATAGTTTTTAGTGGCAGTTACCATTATACTCATCGTAAACATTTTTAATGCGGCACTTTAATCAAAACTTTTAAATATTACTTGCATATTTTTAAATGTTTTTATGTTTCGAGGCTTCTGTTCTGTTTTTCGTGATGTTGCAGAAGAAAACAGAAAGCTCGGTACCAAATAGGAAACAAATGCATAAAGTAGGAGTAAACTCTGATTACTACCTACAATTATAACTAGACAGACACATTTGAGTGGGTATATTGAATAATTCCTGCAATTTTAGCACTTATTTATTTCACTAAATGGCAGACAACACCTATTGCAAATGGCGTCAGTAATATCAAAAACACTAAGTATAATGCCACCCACACGGGTTTACTTATTGGTATCATGAAGTGTGCATAAAATATTAAAAGCGTCCAGAGACAATAAGACGTTAGATTTTATATGACATTACGTTTTAAAGTGGATATTAGCATGCTGGGTTTGGACTTAACTCAGCGAGTTTCAGCTGAGGCGTGATATTTTCGCAATTTTGACAGTTACTTTGGTTTACACACCGCCTTTCATGCAAATTCTCTCGAATGGTACTTACTCTAAGAGCGTATGGACAAGGTGTATAAAAGAAACAGAATGAGATCTACTATTGACCCTTGGGAAACTCTCTTAATCTCGCAACATAAATAATGGTCTATGTCCTAAAATTGCATTACTAAAGTTTTTTGCATTAGCCTGTGGTACAATAATAAGATACAATAAAATTAAAAATTTTAAAAACCCCCCGACAGATTTTCATGAATCATGGCTAAGAACACTCAAGATAAAATTATCTATGACACAAAAAAAAACTAAACGAAAATCGGTTCATCCGTTTGGGAGCTACGATACCACAGACAGATACACAGACAGACACGTCAAACTTATAACACCCCTCTCTTTTTGCGTCGGGGGTTAAAAATAATGCAAAGTTCTCATGTTTTCTTTTCTTCAATTATAGCTCTGAAGCTTTAGGTGTGCATGTCAAATAAATCAATGCGGATGTTGTAAAATTATCTCATTCTAAAAGTTTGAGCAAAATTAACTAAATTACCACGGATTCATAAGAATACCTTCGTTTCACAAGAATATCTATTCAGAAATTATGTTTGGTGATTACAGCAAGCCGCAGATTGTTTGTGGGTAAAAAATATGTCTAGCACAAAAGACAAAATAAACAAAACAATAATACTTACAAGAATGCATTACATACTACCATCAATAAGATCTTAACTAAGTTGACCGCTCAGGCTCACAAGACAGAATGTGTTTAGTACACGTATAGTATTTTATTTACGACTAAAACTGATAAGGGGACAAGTAATTTGGTTTATTCTTAGCTGTAGTTAAAGCGGCGCCGTAATTTGTACCTTTACCGACAATAGTAGGTAGGTACGTAGAATGCATTTGACTTGTTTGAAGCCGAAGTAAATGAGAAAAGCTTTCAAGAATTGTAAATTAGGCAAAGAACGTTGTAGCGTTTACTTATAAAGCCATCGTGTTTAATGAAAATATATATTAGTGGAGTGTGATTGATGCAAAAAACTCTTTCTTATTTTTAGAAGAAATACTTTTTTCGCTAATTTATTCTCTGTGAATAATTTTTCATATTTTCCGATTCCATAGCAACATTTAACAAATTTAATTGTCTTTTGTTTCAACTCGAAAGAGACAGATGCGTGCAATGCTGCATTACTTACTTTTTTGACTGTATTTTGCAATTATAGTTTCTTAAGGTATTTTGTATGTAATTGTTTCTGTTATATAAATATTTTACTTAATTGTTATATCGGTAGAGTACCAAGCACATAAATATTATAAATGCAAAAGTTTCGTTGTAAGTACGTGTATGGATGGGTGGATGTATATTTGCTACTTCATTACGCCAATACGCCTTAACGGATCGGGCTGAATTTTTGTATAGATGTAGGTCTAGACCTAAAATCACAAAGCTAGTTTATCCCATAAATCAGTTCCCATGAGATAGAAATAACCTTAAAACGTTTCCATATAACAACAGATATATCTTTAGTTAGGTACTCGGAATATAGGTATATCTATAGGTAAACCGCGGGCAGTAACAAATCTATACAAATATTGTATAGAGGAAAGATTTGACTGTTTGTTTGTTTGTATTGAGTAGGCTTCGAAACTACTGGACCGATTTGAAAAATTCTTTTACCATTAGAAGCCCACATTATTCCTGATGAACATATGCTACTTTTTACCGCGGGAAAATGCTTCATTCCTACGGGAAAACAGGTAATAGGACAACGGGTAGTAAGAATGCAGCTAGTCATCAATATAGTAATAATTTAAAAAGATGACCAAAACTTTAAGAAATTTCGACCACTCCATCATCTCTATGAAATTTTGCGAAATCAGGTTTTGAGTTTTTGAATGCAAGAAAATCGTATAAACCAATTTATTTTTCATTTGCACATAGAAATTTCTAGATATTTGTTCCACTCGGGTTAGCATTGCGGGAACGTGACCGCAGATCGTGACCCTGCGTGATTGCGCCCGCGCCGGTGGCTTTATTTATTTCTACATCTGCTCTGGGTGGACCAGGGAGACAAAGTAAAGAAGAGAGATCATCCTAAATGTTTTCTAATAAGACTTTAAGAAATAAGCTTTGATACGGCATTATCGAAGTTATCATTAAAACAAATGGTAGGTAGACATTTTAGAAGCTTAAAGAAGCATAAGAAGGAATGCTTGAAAATTGATATACTAGAGTAGGTACGAGTGTCGTGATAAGAAACATCTTGTCAGAAATGAAAATTCTAAGCAAGAAAGATAGATAGATAGATAGATAGATAGATAGATAATTCTTTATTCATCACCTTAACAAAAAACAAATTTTACACGAAACATATAGAGAACAGCAATAGAACTGGCGGCCTTATCGCTTAAAGCGATTTCTTCCAGGCAACCACAACGATGGGAGAAAAGTAAAGAATGGCGGTGCTTCCTAACATAAACTGTAAACTACTTATTAATACTAATACACATAATACCTACTAAACTAATACACTAATACATACAATAAAATAATTATACCTACTTAGTAACTATATTGGACATGCTGAATAATCTAGTCTGACGTGACGTTAAGAAAGTGATTGAAGACTTTCCTTTTAAAAGCGTGATGTGATGTGGACTTCTTAATATCCACTGGCAAATCGTTCCAAAGTCTGACAGCTTGAGCAGTGAAAGAGTCGCTGTAAAAAGATGTTCTCTGTACTGGAGATGCGAGGAGCAGGGTATCCGATGACCTTAGAGAGAGACCGTGAGAAGAATGTAAAAACTGAAATCTCTCCTTAAGATAGGACGGGGAAAGGGGATTGAAAAGTATAGAGAAAAGCAGAGAGAGAATATGCAGGTTACGGCGCTGGCGAATAGGAAGCCATTTGAGCTGGGCTCGATAGGCAGACACATGGTCGTACTTACGGAGGCCAAAGATAAACCGGATGCACACGTTTTGTAAGCGCTCCAGTTTATTGAGCTGTTCCTCTGTAAGGTCCAAATAACATGCATCCGCATAATCAAGGACTGGTAGAAGAAGAGAATGGGCAAGAGCAGTTTTGGTAGCTGTGGGCAGAAAGTTTCGCAATCTTCGCAAGGAACCAGCAGATGCAAACAGCTTTCGACTGGTTACCTCCATCTGCGCCCCCCAAGACAGAGTGCGGTCGAACATAACCCCTAAGTTTTTGATGGTTTCGCTGAAGGGGATTGTTAACCCATTAAAAACAACCTGCGGAATTGCCGACCAGTCCAGATTACACAAGGTTCTAGAGCTGCCGACTATTATGGTTTGAGTTTTCGAAGGGTTAATTTTGAGTCCATGGCGTTTGCTCCATTCAGTAATGTGACGGAGATTGGTGTTGGTTGTTTCAATTGCACTTGAAATATTACTGAGTGGAGCTTGGGTATAAATCTGTAGATCATCAGCATATAAGTGGTAGGACATAGAAAGCTTTTGAGAAATAGAATTGATGAAGATTGCGAAGAGGAGAGGGGATAGTACGCCACCTTGAGGCACGCCAGCAGAAGTAGCACGCCAAGACGAGAACGACTCATCAAGGCGCACGCGCTGGCGACGGCCATGTAAGTAGCTAGAGAACCAGCCAACCACCGAAGATGAAATGTTAAGAGAGCGGAGTAATGCGATCAAGATGTCAAAATTAACAGTATTGAAAGCATTACTGAAATCGAGAAGAGTTAAAACAGTAAGCTGACCATTTTCCATGCCCAGACGGATGTCATCTGTGATTTTAATGAGAGCAGTGACGGTGCTGTGACCTTTTCGAAAGCCAGACTGCAAGGAGTTAAGAAGATTGTTGGAGGATAGAAAAGAGTTAAGTTGATTATGGACGAGACGTTCAAGAACCTTGGAAAGGAAAGGAAGTATAGAGATAGGGCGATATTCGGAAAAAGATTTAGGATTAAGTTTTTTAGGCAGGGGTATAATTTGTGCGTCTTTCCAGATGCTCGGAAAAGTGCCATGTGTTAAGGAAAAGTTGAGGAGATGGCAGAGTGTGGGAAGAATTTCGTCCAATATAGGCATTAACATGTTGCGACTTATACCATCTATCCCAACAGCATTAGACGTGATTGATAAAACACTTTTTTTAACATCGAAGGCAGAAATTTCATCAAAAAGAAACGAGGGGTGATTGGGGGAGGGTAATGAAGAGAGATAGTTGATAGTCCTGACCTTGACTGCATCGTCAATATCAAAAACAGAGGAGAAGTGCTGGTTCAGCGAATCAATATCGAGGTCACCAGGTATAAGATCCTGACGAGACTTACCAAGACCAAGCGATCTCAGAAACTTCCAAACCTTCGCTGGGTTTTCATCAGAAACAGACTCGTGGATATGACGACGTTGAGCGTCTCTACAGGCTCTATTACAGCGATTACGTGCGTTGTGATATTTTTCTTTATTGAGATCGCTTGGAACAACTTTGTATTTTGTTTTAGCTACCGCCTTTTTATGAATAAGAGCCTTGATATCGTCCGTGAGCCAAGGTGCTGGCAATTGTTTAATTTTAATAGCGCGAAAAGGGGCATGCTTATCAAATAGCTGAATAAGAATGTCATTGAAGATGCCAATCTTGTCATCCATGTTAGCAGCATCAACGACAGGAGAAAAGTCTAAGAGCTTAGCATCATTGAGAAACGCTTCCCTATTCATGCTGCCGAAACTGCGCTGCAATATTACTTTGCGTTTAGCTTTCGGAGGCCGAACTTTATATGACACAAAGACTAAATCGTGGTAAGAAAAACCATCTGCTGCATACTGACCGTGTTTACTGACGTGATCGAGAGAAGAGACAATTATAAGGTCAAGCAAAGATGGCGGAGAGTTAGGAGCATGGTGAGTGGAGCTGAGTGGAAGAAGGTGGAGATTGCAAGACTTTACAACAGACTCCATTGAAGAAGCACGTCGGTCTTTTTTCCTGAGACAACAGTTAAAGTCCCCCATTATGATAGAGTGACAATAGCTAGGGATAACGTTAACCAGTAGGGATTCAAAAGAAGAAAATAAATTATTTTTGCTAGAATTGGAATAGTAAACACCGAGCAGAACTTTAGTGTGCGATAGTGTGACTTCAAGGAATAGGTGTTCGCCGATCTGTAACGGTGCTGGTTGAGGAGACATACTTATAACGGAAAAGGGTAAATGAGAACGAAGATAAATAGCCACACCACCACCACGGCTGCCCGTCCGGTCATTACGAATAAGACGGTAGCCAGGTAAAGCGTAAAGACTAGAAAGAAGGCAAGGTTTAAGGAAGGACTCTGAGATCAGGATGGCATGAATATTATTATCACCGAAAGACGCTAGCATTTCTGGAAAGTGAGCCGGTACACTCTGCGCATTAATATGGACCACATTAAAGTTCATTGCTGCATTGGAAAACTCGGAGAGAAGATTTTCCGAAAGAGATGGCAAGCTAGCGAAACTTTCATCACTAAGAACAGATCTGCCAGAAGAGAGAGAAAGGTAGTGATCACTGTCATCATCATTAAACATATTATTAAGCATGATATATATAAACACAAATACTTATAAAAACACTTACAACTTTACAATATCTAAATAAACTAAAAACAATACGTACCTACTTATTAATACTTGATACACAATAATAATTCATTCCTACTCGTAGTGGTGTCGTTAAATTAACATTACATAAACTGAAATTGCTTAAATAAGTCTATTCTAAAGAAGAAGAAGTAAATCAGCTGTCGCATTACCTGTCACCTGTCATGTCATTGTGAGTGAGTGACAATTGGAGTGACATTTGTACAAAAACAATAAAATAAATGTATTTTTTGTAAATAGAAATCCAAGTTTGCGAGAAAAATGACGGTAAACGGTAAAAACGCAACCAAGTTACCCGTGGACATGATGTGCTGTGCTGGTGCAGAGCGCGGACAAGTGCGAATGATCACGGTTTTTTCAGAGGACGCCGGGGTTTTGTAGCTGGCTTTGCAGCTTTAGCCGGCCCCGCCGCCGCCGCCGTCATCAATCTAGGCGCAGACGCATCTTGTGGGGGGGCTGGGACCTTCTCAAGCTCCTGCAGACAGTTTATACGATGTCGAGCGCCATCCCCTCCGATGACAAAAACGGAGCCGTCTTGCGTCCAACTCTTCGTTACGCCAAAGCGTTGTCTGGCAGCCATAAAAGTGTTGTGACGTGCTTTTGTCAAAAACTCTGACATTGTGATACCTGTATCTTTTAGTTTTGTCTTGGCCTGCCAGACTTTGCTGCGCTGTGTAAAATCCACAAACTTGAACAGTATCGGCCTAGGTTTATCACCAGTTCTGGAGCTGCCCATACGATGGCAACGGCTTATTGCAGTTTTGTCGAAATTGTTAAACTGCAGCTTTTCTGACACCGTTTTCACAAAGACAGCAACCGTCTCCTCATTGGGTTCTTCAGGTACTCCATGCATAAGTAAAATCTTACGTCGGCTGCGCATTTCCAAGCTGTCAACCTCACAGCTGACAACATGAAGTTGATCTTGTAAAAGCTGTAGCGCACCCAAAACAAAGCTTCTGAAAGTGGCCAGGTCTGCACTCAGGCTGGCAGTGGTGACAGCAGGCTGAGGAGAAGCTGGGTTCTCAATTCTAACCTGCAACTGGTCCATTTCTTGTCTGAACATAGTCTTCAGTTGCTCCATAGACTTGGTTATAACCTCCAAACCAGTCTGTGACATTTTGGTTGCTAATTTCACTTCTATTCAGGCTTGGAAATTGATGAAAACACTACTAAGTAGGATTGAAAATTAGGGCTATCTAATGAACCATAAATATTCTTAATGTTTCAATTAAATTAACTTGATAATTTAAAAATAATTAGAGAGATCTTTGTTACAATGTTATTAGTTAACTACCCGCCAGGGGAAAAAAAGATTACAACACTAATAGAAAGAATATTACAACACTAATAATACAATCACTCAAAAGCAGCGCGAATTATCGATACACGAACTCCAGTACACAAATAACCGTTTTATAAACATGCCATACCTGACAAATTGTCATTTAACGACGCACTTGACACTAATGACGTTTGAGCGTACGAAATCGCACAATGAGACGATATAAGAAAGATCGCACGCGCACCCGTAGCATACCCATACCTAATGCATGCCGCGCCGCGCATGCTCTGTGACCAATCGCTTGACGGCCGGCTTTACAAGTTTATCGTAGGTATATCTGGTGTTCTTTATTTTTAATTTTCCCTGGATCCCACATTCTGAACAACGTGGACGTTAAGATTTTTTTGTAAACTAAACAAAAACTGTGAGGTTATGTTTCTTTACATATTTTTTTGGATGCTCAAGACTTTAGCTATAATTTTTATCTAATTTCGTTCTCAAAGAAACTTTTTAGTGAAACAAATTCATCGAAAATTATGTCAATGTATGTATGAAATAAATAAAACTAAACCTAGAATCGAACCTTGTGGCACACCCTCTTTCTTACAATTGCTATTTCATCTAAAAGCAATTCTATGGAAGTATAAAACCGCATCACAATAAGAAACATAATACATAGTCAAGAAAAGGCACCAACAAAAGAAGCGTGATGATACGAAGATACCTAACCTGTTCTACATAAAGCATCTACTGAACAGTAGACGCACGACACAAACCCATTCACCGTCTGAATGCGCTATAATTAAAAGGGCTGAGCCAAACACGATCAATCTCAACTCCATCTCCCCACATAAAGTCAAAATAATAGATGGCCTCTCTAATGTCGCTTTTTTCCCAACAACCGACCGACGTACAAGACGGAATTGACAGGTCATCAACGAAGGCGCAGGCGCAGTGACGAGGCTCTTTCACTTGCCCGATAACAAAAGAAGTGAAGTAGGCAACGTGCATTCAAACATGTACCTTAATCAGTAGCAATAAAAGGCGATAACGCCGTGGATCGAACACGCCTAAAAGACCTTTGTTATCAAGAAGCGCCTCCCGTTCGGTTCTTTTTTCGAAAGATAATCTTCAGCGGCCGAGGCGTGAAGGCCGAGCGCCACACAACATGGCGTCGACAGGTTTCTTCCAGCTTTTTTACTTCTTTGTTTTCTTCCCATTATTGTCTATGGATGTATCTTCCCGCCGTTCGATTTTAAAACTTTTTTGTTTTAATTTTGCATTAATAACGCCGCCGCGGCGTTTGTGGTGTTTATTTACATACAAAAAGTCTTGACAGCGAAGAGGTTGTCTATCAATATCTAGCTGGGAAAGAAAAATGTAATGATGAAGAGGTTTTGGTAACAGTTAATCTGTTCTTGGAACGTGTTTTTTAAAAATAAAATGGACTTCATCCAGGCATAGCGAAGGATTTAATATTCGCGTTCATAACTGACGTTTCGCAGAAGCGAATGATTTAGTGGCCGTAAAATTTTGAAAACAATAAAATGGAGCAGGTCGCCCGGTAGCCTGAGAACGTCTGACAGATTTCAAAACTACCTTTTTGATATTGTTTTCCTTCCGAGCACTAAATTTTATTTCCCCCAGTTTTATGAACTTGAGCGCATCTAAAATCTGATGACCTCGATGTTGTAGACTTTCTTTGCGGAACTATACGCTCTGCTGACATTCGTCACTTGACCAGAACTATAAAAACACGAAATCGCCATAAAGTACGCCAACGTTCCGATGGTCCATTTGAAATAGCCTTACTTCACCGTTGACTTACATTACTCGCTGGCTACTGAAAAACAAAGCCTGTAGGTTGAGTAGACTTTGACCTTTTTGTCGTGGATTTGAGTTCATTTTGCATCGCTCTGTTTACATAAGACTTTTACAATCCTTTGCGAGCAATTAAAAGTTGGAGCCCAGGGTTGTGCAATACTGGGTTCTGTTTTTGACATGTAAGTTAGCTTGTTGTTTGGGAGTCGGCGAGGAAGCGAGGTGAAATGAGGCGACTCGGGTTCGATTCCCGATCCAGGCTATTAAAGTGTTAAGGTTAACTTGGATATCGACACGGTTGCGTGGTGAGCATATGTTCTGTATGAATGGCTCGTTTTGACTGGGCGAAGCTGGATTGAGTGTCGGGTCCTTCATTATTGTACTGATTCTAGGTATTTCTGGTTCAATCTGTGTTCCTTGTGAAAGCATCTTAATTGAGGGTGTTGTGTTACGTGTTCATTTCCTGTATTCGTTGGATCTTAAGGCGAGGATTCCCGAGATGCGATGATTGCGAGTAAGTGAGCAAGACGGTGCGCAGGCAGCCGAGCACGATTTTGTAGGTATTTAGGTGTTTTGAAAAATATTTGTATGGCATATAAAAATGTTTTCTAGTGATGCACTGCGTAATAACGTTTGCAATGTTTTGTTATACATTTTGTGTCATTTTATTCATTTTCCTATTCACACTGATCATTCAAAGTTTAATTTAGAGATAACTTTGTAATTTTTTTCTATCGGGTGAAATATCACCAATAGTGTTTTTGTCTAGTGATGCACTAGAAAATATCCTCAACTATAATATGTATGAATTTCAAAACTATAGGCCTTATAGTTATTGAGGTACGGACAGTTAAAAATCCCGAAATCCGGGAATCCTCGCCTTAAGCATTGTACGGTCTAAAGAACGCAGGATTCTCTTATTGATTTTCTCATGTTAATAAAAGTCTCTATTTGGTGAGACCCTAATTTCTCCTGTGTCTTTATCTTCTGTGTTCATTATTTTATTTCAAGTGTATAAAAGCAAACAAAATGGAAAATAGTATTAATACCGGTCCATATTTTTCTCAACCCAAATATTTTCAACTCCTAATTTTTCTCAGAAATAACAAAGAGGGTATGACAGTTTCAAAATATGATACACCCATTATCAGGCTCGTTAGAGACGTAAACAAGTTCTAAATATACCACTTAAAATGAAACAAACATATTCCGACGATAGACATTTTTTTCATCGATAAATAACTTTTTTCTTGTGGCCAGGATCTTTACGCGAGTGACGTAGGGGGTCCAATTAAGGAGAGGTCTTTGGGCCTTTCGGCGTTATAATATGATGTTTCGTTCAAAATTTCGTAAGAAATGAAATTTCAACAACTATGCCGGTGGCTTTAAGCTGATCTTGTTTTGTCTACAAGATTTCAACAGTCAATAATACTATCCTACTAATATGATAAAGCCGAAAGTTTGTGAAATCTGAATTTTTGTTACCTAGGACCTCCAAAACTACTGAACAGACCAAGAGGAAATTTGGCGTGCGTTTAGAGCAAAGCCTAACTTAGATAATGGGCTACTTATTATACCGAAAATACGCGTGCGAAGCCGCGGGCAGAAGCTAGTAGTAAATACAATCACACTAATATTATAAATGCGAAAGTTTGGATGGATGGATGGATGGATGTTTGTTACCTCTTCACGCCAAAACTACTGAACGGATCGTGCTGAAATTTTGTATATAGATAATTATAATCCTGGAATAAAACATAGGTTACTTTTTATCCCATAAATCAGTTCCCATGGGATAGAAATCACCTTATAACGTTTCCATAGAAACAACGCGTGCGAAGCCGCGGGCGGCAGCTAGTAAAAAATAAAATTCGTTTTATTTCAGAAAAGGCTACAAAGTACATGCATTACCTAATTTCCTTAAATTAATTAATTTTATTCTACGAACAAATTTATCATATTACGGTACTTATATCAGTGTGTACGTAGTACGTACGTACTACGCACTTAGGATTAACCTGCGAGATCAGAGGATAATGATGATACCTAACTCTTACTAAGAGTAAGTACTTGTATGTAGATGTTAGTGCTCTTAATAGTTAAATGATTTATGGAATTCCATAGATGTACAGAGGTGTTTTTAACCTAGCTAGACAATTAAGTATCACTATAGACCCTATTAGCTATTTTTTGCACATCACACTAATCACACTAATATTATAAATGCGAAAGTTTGGATGGATGTATAAATGGTTGGATGGATGTTTGTTACCTCTTCAGGCCTAAACTACGTATCGGGCTGAAATAACTGAACGTATCGGGCTGAAATTTTGCATACAGGTAATTTTAATCCTGGAATCAAACATGGTTACTTTTTATCCCATATCAGTTCCCATGGGATAGAAATCACCTTTAAACGTTTATAGAAACAACGCGTGCGAAGCCGCGGGCATAAGCTAGTTTTACTATAAAAACTGTCGTAGTATGACGTACCTACTTATTATAAATGTGAGCGGGTTAACTACGATCCTTTTTGTGTTGTTGTTTGTGCTCTCTTCCAACACAAACGAGGTTCGTAGTTCACTCGCTCACATATACAATTATTTTTTTGCAGAGATTGTAAGTTGATAGATTTCATCGTAAAATGAAACCTACTAAAATGATTAAATGCAAAGCATGATACTTAATAGTATTGAATTGGATCAGGTGAGCTACTTGTAGATTGTTTGCAACACTCTGCAGTTAGCTCAATTGTTTCAATTGTAAATATACTAGTTCTAATTTATTTCAATTAAGTATTTGATTGTAGGTAATTTTTTTTGTGAATAAAGTATATCTGAAACTTACTTATAATTAAAATTAAGATAAAACGTCCCACTATTGGTCAAAGGCCTCCCCCAAATATTCTACTTAAAATAACATGCTTAAAATAATAAGAGCAAAAATTAAATACACCAACGAAAACCTGTTTTTCAAAAGCAATTGAAGACAAATAAGCTAGGACGAAACAAATGCATAAGTAGGAAGGTAAGGGGGATGTCCCCGAGGGTAGATAAGGAAATAATATTTCTTCCCCCGAGGGGGATGTCTTTACTTTTAAGACGACTGAGACAACACCCATCTTTTTCTACCAACATGTAGATTTGTAGATAGACAGTCGATTCAGAGGAGGAACGGGAATTCCAACTCTAAGATCTCCACTATATGATTGGGATTTGTGTACCTATTACATTATTTTTTTGAGAGACACTTTGGTTCAAAAATGTTTAAAAAAGCGTTTACATCTGCCATGCTAAATAAGAGATGGAAAGAGGTCATAGTAGAATTTGTCTATGGATTTCAATCTTGAGATTCAACAATAAAAACATTTAATGTTTACTTGTCTTATTGAGCGAACTCTACCAACTCTATTTCTACTTTAGAAAGACATTTCAAATGAAATTCTTCGGTCATGGTGGTCGAAATAGATACAAGGCTAAGACTAGGTAGGTTAAAAATTTAATGAAATTAATTTCAATCAAATTGAACATTACAATGAAAACGAAACGTTACCGTTTCAAATTCCTATTTCGAATCCTAATTGAATAACGAAGGTCATTATCCAGTTACGAATAATGGGTCAGGTTTTAGAGTTCATTTTATTTATCTCGAAGCCCTATCAAAAAACAATACTTTATCGTTACAAAGTTCTTAGGAAAATCTACAAAGCTACTGCTGATCAAATGGTGCGCCGCTATCGCAACGTAAACGAGACGGATTTTTCACTTTTCTTATCGGTAATAAGCTGCAATCAAGTTTATTGAACCCAAGTTCAGTAAATCAATGCAACCTTACTCAATACATTATATTATTTAATCTGTGCACAATGGCCACCTGTCAATTTCACGCCATTTAACAACGCACAATACTTGTTTGAGAATGAAAATAATTTAAATAAAGAACGAATGCGTTTTGCTGATAATAAAACCTTTCGTACAACAGCAAAATCAACTTTTTAAATCAGCTCAACATTAAGTATTCGATGTAGGTGTGAAGAAATGGCGTTATAAAACACTAAAAACACTTTAATTCACTATTGCCTAGTTTTGATAACTCAATTATGTACCTGATTCATTATTTTGTATTCGGTGACAGGTGATCAGAAACCTAAAAGCGCGTATATTAAAACTATGACAATGTACCGTCAGCAAATAACTGTCTTTCATCGCTTT
Source organism: Eupithecia subfuscata (assembly GCA_963564075.1). Taxonomy (NCBI): domain Eukaryota; kingdom Metazoa; phylum Arthropoda; class Insecta; order Lepidoptera; family Geometridae; genus Eupithecia; species Eupithecia subfuscata. The sequence goes on along the minus strand of OY751117.1, from coordinate 7,864,478 downwards.
GGTAAACAATCTAATTTAAATTAACCTCGTGGTTCCCCCATCATTCTTACGCAACAGGAAACATTATTTTCCGAGGCTAGACAACAATTATCCCATAGAAGCACCGCATTTTGACAACTAATAATTACTAAATAAGCCCAAAATCGGGCAAATTACGCTAAACGCCGGAGTTAACCCTCGACCGTCACAATTACAGTTAATAAATAATAATTTTAGTAATAAGCGACCACTCTTATAAAAAATAGCTAGTAATTGTTGAGCTTGCAAAGGTTACCGTAAGAACCGAATAGGGGGTCTCGTTGGAATGGTTTTTTGAATTTGGATGTTATGAAACTGCTCACGTCGCATGGCGGCACTAGTGATTACATCGATTACGTCGATTATTGTCGATAAGTTGTATCGACACCGGCTATTTGGTTAGTCGGTCGATTATCGATAATTTGCCTTCGGGGTACGCTGCCGATCGACGATTACTTTTTTGCTGGCTGTATTTAGTCTAATACTTTATCGTTTACCGTTCGCAAGATAAGTCTAGACTAATCTGCAGTTTGATGATCTAACGATTGCACAATTTAGTCCATAAAAATCTAGTTATCTTGTAACAACTACTTGCTCACATGATTTTGTCTTGCTACAAGGAATAGGTACAGCCTGAAACCGCTGAACGTGATTAGCAAGTTCTGACAATTTTTTTCTCGATAGCGCACTTAGTAAATATATCGTGGAGTTACTAACGCTTAGTAGTAATAGGGACGACTGTAGAATAGAATAGAATTATTATTTATTTATATAATATTATAAAGAGGAAAGCTTTGATTGCTTGTTTGTAATGAATAGGCTCCGAAACTACAGGACCGATTTGAAAAATCCTTTTATAATTAGAAGCCCACATTATTCCTGATGAACATAGGCTACTTTTTACCGCGGGAAAATGCTTCATTCCTACGGGAAAACGGGAAATAGGACAACGGGTAGTAAGAATGCAGCTAGTTAATTTATAAAAGTATACATATTTTAGGCAATATTGCAACATTAAACCAGCGTTGTATTGGTGCTGACACTCGTCTTGTACATATATTTACATAACATTGCATTTGGATAGAGATGATAATTATTGACAAAACAAAATAAAATAAATGTGTATAAGCGTTATACATAATCTAGTCTTATAACATAATTGTAAACTGTTAATGAACTTTATTTGTACTAAAGTTCGGATAGTCTACTCATTTGAAATACGTGCCTCACTGCCAGAATCATAACTTCTGAGCATCGCAATCAATTTTTTTTTTTTTTTAATAATAATGCTGGACAATTCACACAGCATTATCTAGCCCCAAGCTAAGCAGAGCTTGTGTTATGGGTACTAGATAACTGATATACTTAATACAATACACTACATAGATAGATATTTTTATTATACATTATTGAAAGTCGAAATATTTCGATAACTACTATGAAAATCAACTTGGGATTTATTTTTAAAGATAGTTAACATGTTGATCTAATTTCTTGCTAATATAATTTTTTGGTAGTGATTCATATATAATTTAAATCATTAATTTATTCGAAAGCTACAGGCACACTGCGCGACGTTTTCAACCTTCTTGACCTGATTGGCACGATAGCAACTCACAGCGCCTTAGTTTAGTATATTTTAGTATCTGAATCGCGCTGTTTTGCAATCGGCCTAGCCATTCTACAAACGGGCAGATTCTACCATCCGGCGGCGGCGACATACCTACTACCTTTAAACACTTCGTATATCTATGTCGACACCCTTTTAACAGCTGGAGTATCTTTATTACTAGCAAATGAGTACATGAATACGTTCATTTTACGTCTGATTACTTCGTTTGATGAAACGCAGTCATAGACTACAGACTCTATACCATAAACTATAGACTCTATAGGTAAACAGAGAATGCTATAGAATCGGAAATCGGTTAACTCATTTCGCGAGAACTTTATAACTATAAATAGTTAATGCCAACTAGTGATGTGCTTTGTGTTATTATTCGGCTAAATTATTTGGGTAAGGCGAAGCCGAAAGTTGTTGATTGTCGTGTATAACCTGTTGATAAATCTATACTATTTATTAAACATAAAAGTGAAAAGTATTACAAGCTTTTCTACGTTGAACTTATTTTGATATTAACGCAGCTATTGCTTGCTGATTAATTATGATGTAATCAATAATCATAATCATTATAACTTTAGTGGGTTTTAATAGATAGTTCTATTGTATTATGATTTTTCCGGATGTACGTAACTGTAAAGTAATAAACGCATAGGTAATAAAATGTCCAACGTACCCTACGTTGACATATTTTTAATTAATGTAAGATTCAGGAAGGTGTATGAAGCTAAAACAATTTGTGCAACCAGTAAAATAACCAAGCCTTCCAATAAAACCTGAATGTCATTCCTTCGGCAAAAGATAAAAGCCGAAAGTTTCCATTACGCCCTAGCGACGCATCCACATCTTTTACTACCAATAATTCTATTCCACGAGTCCGTATAAAATAGAAACTCTTGCGAGCTTTCAAAAACGCTACATTAAAACATCATAAAATTCAAACATAAAATTTACAGCGGTCAGTTTATGAGCATGCTACCTATCGATCGGTTTTAACGATAAATAAAAATTAATGGGTGAAGCACATCAGTGGCCGTATAGGTGAGTAATGACTGGCTAGTACTCGGAATTGAACTTATCCTGCCCATTGCGACGATTCGTCGCGCCCGAGTGTCATTGATGGAAACTCCATAAACTCTCACCATTCCGGAGGCTTTTGAAAGGTCTGTCTACGGACTACACTTTTGGTCTTGGGTTCGCAGATGAACGGGTTGGCGTAGAAGTTCTTTTTTAAACGAAAGTTTTCACACTTTTATGTGATCAGAATAAAATAATGCAACCTACATTTGATTTCAAAAACACGATAGAACTTAAGCTTTAGTGTGTGAAGGTTTACAAATACTTGTTTTTCCGATGATGATGATGATTATCAAAATTTTCCTAAGGTAATCGAATAAACTCTTAATATTCTCACAATAATCAGCGATTTATTGTACCTATGCAATTCAAATAAATCCTCATAGCAACGAATATCAGGCAAAACGAGGCTCCTGTAGGTCATAACTCGATCGAATGCAGGATCAGGAGTAATGGCCTCATCACCCCACCGGGGGAGGGGGAGGGGGTTCGAAATGGGATTCTATCAGATCCTCCATTCCACCGTTCGTGACTCTACATACCCACAACTATACCTACCGAGCTCCTGTTACAGTGAAACAAGAGTCAAATTGCGCTGACAACTTGTTGGAGCTCTTCGTCCTTTTAGCGCGAGTTCACGTTCGTGTTGTTTGAATTTCGCGAAATACCTACTCTGGTACTTTTAGAAGTTATTTTGCTAAGTTTGTCTTGTCAGACACAAACTTAGAGGTCTTGTTTTGCATAAATTACAATTGCTAAATGTTGCTGCTAGGTATAATTTATCATGAAACTATAATTTATGGGTTTTAAGATTCCGTTCTAGGATTTAACATGACGTTTTTGTGCTGCTAAAATGTAAAATTAGTAATTAGGGGGAATGTCAAGGAATATTGATATAAAATAAAGTACCAAGAGGTACCTTACCAACCAAGGCACTTTGATTGATTAGTTAAATGCATTTTACATTTTAAAATTAAACTAAACTTTTGCAAGTCCCAAAAAAACATTGTTTTTACAAGAAGTACCAGGCGCACATAACGCGAGGGCGATAGAGCGTGCCCATTTCAAACAACAACAGATCGCTCCTATATTTATCCGGTTTCGGCTGCAGAGCAAACAGCCCGAAGCGCGCAAGGGTGCAACCCTAAGCCTACGGAGCAGTTATGGTATTAATGTAACGTTAATGCTGATTTGATTTTTTTGTACAAATTGGCTGGCAGTTTTCTTGGGGACTTTATTTTGGGCTCAACAAAATTTAAGTGGATTTATGCGTAAAATAAAAATAACGAAGACGTCCAAATCCTAAAATATGTTTTGATTACCTACTAAAAGACTGTACTCCAAATAAATAACGTCTCAAAATAGGCACACATTTTTCGCAGTATTATTTATGAACTGCGACCTCTTTCAAATCACACATTTCTAAACCGCGTTGACTGGCCGTAAACAAATCAAAGAAGGAAAAATCCAATTCCATTTTCAAACAAGCAGTCAAATGAAGCACTGGCAGCATAAAAAAGAATAAACCCATTCATCTGAGTCAACCCTGCGCGTGTTCTTGATTGATAAGCGTTATCGCGCCGCGCACGCTCGGGGTCGGAGGGACCCGTGCAAGACGGAAATAGAATTGGGGATGTTATCAGTGACGTAACACTGGAAATATGAGGGGAAATTCTGCTGTTTTTGCAATGTTTGCAGAGGGATTTTTTGCTTTTTCTAAATTATTACTTTTCGTTTCTAAAAATAATTGAAATTGTGAATGGCTTTAAGTAATAAGCAGAATTACTTGAACGATAACTTCGGAATTTGATAACTTAGTAACGCAAGAACCTGTGCTATAGAAACTCTTACAAAGAAAAAACAAATTCGTGCCTACTAACAAACTGAATTCCATTTTTTAATCTTCAGAGTTTTAAACAAAATTCAACATTTTTGTATGAATTCGAGAACTTTAAATGGATTTACGGGAAACAGGATAAAATTTTATCCTAGAGTAAAAAAATCGTAATATTGAATAAACTCTACATAGAGTAAAGATTGCAGAAAATAACAACAATAGATTTTTTCTTTTTCCCATTTCGTATTAACCGTATCAATGACCGCGTAAGCGCCTGAACCCTCCCCGATCCGAGGGGTACATTCGACCATAACCTAATCTGTACGAGACTTAGCTAGTGGAAACAATTCATGCCATATCTGTATCGTTTCACTGGTTGAGTGGTTGGCATTGGGGATTTGCGGACGTAATCTCGTTTTCGAGTTATTTTTCTAAAGTATGACAGCTTAGAAACACTTTTTTATTTTTGAATTGTTGATCTGTTATATCTTTTGTTTTGATACATTTCACAGCTAGATGCACTTGGACCCATTTTATTTAGAAGATTTTTTACTACATAAAAAAAATCATCTGTTAACATGACGTAGGTACCTGAGTTTTTTAGTTCTTACAACTTTCTCGCTGTAACGTTCTTCCAAAATGAACTTCAGTAACCTTGCGTATGTCTGACACAGTCCTTACTTTTATATTAGTCCATAAACCTTCAAAAATCCCGAATGCAATCGAAAGTGACAATAAAACCATAAAACTGAATCACTTTCTTTAAGCCGTTTGACGAATGACCCCATTCAGATGTTAAGTATCTTTTATATTTTACAATCGCTTCTCAATATGATTTATCGAAGTTTTTGAGAAAGCTTTCGGGTGTATTTACAAAAATCTTCGAAGAGATGGGTCAAAAATATCAAAATACATTGAAGTACGTGGGATCTTAGTGGATTGCATGAACTTCTAGAATGAACATTTTACAAATATACATTGTTATCAATATTATACATTATTGTTCAGTGTTCGAGACCTCCTTTTAAGTATAAAAATACTCCTATAAGGAGGTAACGCTCTTCCTTACATACATTATGAGTTACAATAATGTTATTTCAAAAACATTTCTCAGAAATACTGTAACTACTAATTTTCAAGTGCTAATTTTAGGATAATTAGGCAAATAAGATCTGTCCAGTAAAGAAGAGCACTTTCAGATTCACCCGACATTTGTAATTTTTAGGCGATGTTTGTAACTTTTTTTTAGTTTCCATATGAGTTACTAGCATCACACTAATATTATAAATGCGAAAGTTTGGATGGATAGATGTATAGATGGATGGATGTTTGTTACCTCTTCATGCCAAAACTACTGAACGGATCAGGCTGAAATTTTGCATACAGGTAAGTCTAACCCTGGAATCAAACATAGGCGACTTTTTATCCCATAAATCAGTTCCCATGGAATAGAAAGTACCATTGAACGTTTCCAGAGAAACAATGCGTGCGAAGCCGCGGGTAAAAGCTAGCTAGTCGTAGCTAGTCTGCCTATATTAATATATAGGCAGACTAGCTACGACTAGCTATATTTTACACACAAAGATCTGGACCTGGTTTAATAACCAGGTCCAGATCTTTGTGTGTAAAATATCAGCTCAATCTATTATGTAGTTTTGGCGTTATCTTTGGCCAAACATCTTCACAACGGCAGAAACTTTTTCCTATATAATATTAGTAGGACATTCGGACTATTGTGAACACACTAAATATAATCAAATCTGTCTAGATCCGTTCTTAAGTCATGCATTTACAAACAAATATCGATTACCACAGGAAGGATAGCTGAGAAATTCCTACATCACACTAATATTATAAAGTAGTTTATGCCCGCGGCTTCGCACGCGTTGTTTCTATGGAAACGTATAAAGGTGATTTCTATCCCATGGGAACTGATTTATGGGATAAGAAGTAGCCTATGTTTGATTCCAGGATTAGAATTACCTGTATGCAAAATTTCAGCCCGATCCGTTCTGTTGTTTTGGCGTGAAGAGGTAACAAACATCCATACATCCATCCATACATCTATCCATCCATCTTTCCAAACTTTCGCATTTATAATATTAGTGTGATGCGAAAGTTTGGATAGATGGATGGATGGATGTTTGTTACCTCTTCACACCAAAACTACTGAACGGATCAGGCTGAAATTTTGCGTACAGGTGTCTAACCCTGGAAACAAACATAGGCGACTTCTGATCCCATAAATCAGTTCCCATGGGATAGAAATAACCTCAAAACGTTTTCATAGAAACAAAAAGCCACGGGCAGAAGCTAGTTTATAATAAATATCGTACTTAATTGAGATACACGAAAACATACAATCCATTTATTCGTAGCAAGTTTATTTACAGTATTATTCCACTCTAACAATGTCTAAACACAATTATGTTGTGCAAACAGCCGACGCCGCGGGCGTGCACATGTTGCGGGCACACAGTTATTTATAATTTCATGGTGAAAAGAATGGGTTGATACCGTTGGGACGAGGCTAGTTTTTTATCACACTAATATTATAAATGCGAAAGTTTGGATGCATGGATGTATGGATGGATGTTTGTTACCTTTTCACGCCAAAACTACTGAACGGATCGGGCTGAAATTTTGTATACAGATAATTATAGTCCTGGAATCAAACATAGGCTACTTTTTATCCCATAAATCGGTTCCTATGGGATCACCGTTTCACGTTTCCATAGAAACAACGCTTGCGAAGCCGCGGGCGGCAGCTAGTTTAGGAATAAAACCTTTATGGAAAACTAGTTTCCGCCCGCGGCTTGCACGCGTTGTTTCTATGGAAACGTTTAAAGGTTATTTCTATCCCATCGGAACTGTTTTGGGGGATAAAAAGTAGCCTATGTTTAATTCCAGGCTTAGAGCTACATCGTTCGTTAGCCATCGCTTGCTCTCTCTCGCTTGGTCTGTACCCAGATAGAGTTCTGATAGGTAAATAAGAAAGTGTAGTATTTTCTAAAGCTCATCTTCAAAATTAAAACGGAGAGAGATTACCAACTTTATCTGGTATTAACCTTCTTCGTGTCTAAAGCTGCAGTAGCAGACAGAATATTGATTTGAAACAAATTAATCAACAATAAAACCAGTAATTCCGGCTCACTGACAGACAGACAAGTTGATGTGACCCCGTTTCACCCGCACTAGAACCTTCATTAAGGATCAAATCAAAATATTAGAACAAAAAGGGTGTTTATGTTTACGTTGCTCACGAATCAGTTTTTGTGTCGACAACTACAAAAAAGTTGTCTATGCCACTACCGCGTGGAGTAAGTCGATGAAAACGAATAAAAAACTTGTCTATAGTCACCGCGTAGTGACAGATGGACACTATAACGTATTCTATATAGTCGTAGCTAATGTGTAATGCGGTTGGATTTTTTGTCAATCGCCTTAGTTTTTTGAGGATTTTTTCTCAGGCACGGTTTGTATTGATCGAAAAATCCGATTTCAAAATGGGTGCTTCGAGATTTTTATTGTCGACGATAAAAAGTCCAAAGTCGTGAATGCTGTCCCACATGTCACGTTCGACAGTGAAGGGTGTTTGGGAGAAGTAATTATTCTGTGTCGGTCGGTACTAGTGGACAATAAAACAGCTCATTTATTTTTTATAACGTTTGACCGCATTATACACTATAATAGAGTACCTAACTTTGCCGTTCTTGGATCTAGAGCTCTCGGTAATGAAGAGAAGGTTCAATATTACTTGACGGCAAATTAATATTAGAGATCAATAACAGTGCCGATATTATTGTCGGTAAGTATGTCGAAATTTCATCAAGCTCGCTAATGAGTTGCCGACAAAACGATTTATTTGTTTTGATTTTAGTTGGTATGCAAAGGTACTCAATGCATTTTTTACGCTACAGGTATAGGTATTTATTAAATTTTGCATCATTATTTCTTTATCAGGCACCTGTTTTTACATTACTCCAACCCCTATTATGTGTGGTGGGTATTTATTATTTACTAGCGACCCGCCCCGGCTTCGCACGGGTGCAATGATTCCCTCCTATATTATGCATGTATTAAACATATAAACTTTCCTCTTGAACCACTCTATTTATTAAAAAAAACCGCATCAAAATCCGTTGCGTAGTTTTAAAGATTTAAGCATACATAGGGACATAGGGACAGAGAAAGCAACTTTGTTTTATACTATATAATGCATAATTAATTATAGTAGAGAAACACTGATAATTTTAGAAATTTCTAATGTGATGTCGTAAATAAACACATTTTTTGTTTACCTTACATTGCAGCTGGCTGAACCCTACGAGATAGATCAATACAATGTAAGTACTACAGTATTGTACACCTTAAAAGGGTCTACAAAAAAGTCCGTATCAGCATTACACCCGTGCGAAGACGGTGTGGGTTGCTAGTATTGTACATATATATTTAACAATCTGTTTATTTTACCCTATCAACACCTTTAACTTGCCCTTGAAGCAATCACACGACCAAAATAATAAAATAATTCAAAATTTATCTAAAACTTAAAGGTATATAAAAACTCACGATTATGCGTCGGTGCCTTCCCCGCAAGATAATCCTCCTTGCATATAAACTTGTTGTCATCCAGCACATACAACTCTTCGCCTGTCGACAGCTGCTTCCGGCAAACCAGGCAGGTGAAGCAGTTGAGGTGGAACACCTTCTCCCTGGCCTTTCTGACCAGGTCTGAAGGCGAGATGCCGTGACCGCAACCGCTGCATTTCGTGCCGTATCTCCTGTGAAGTGGAAGAGGAATTAGGATAGGCACAGGGCACAGGCAACATTTTCATCAACATCATCACATCATCCTATATTAGTCAAGTACTGGACAGGCTTTATATGTGCCCTGTCTTTAGCTTGCCGCATCCATCTGCCGGAATCTTTCGCAATATTCGCATGGAAACTCAAAATAATACCTTTTTTTTCATTCGGTGAGGAAATTCGTTTACGAATCAACTGGTCTGGGGGGACCAGAATTATGTGGGACTCGACGCCCTGAGAAGGACGTAATACCCGCTAAAAACCTCTCCGGCGTCCCTGTCACGCCATTTTCGCCGAACCATGACATTTATATATACCTCATGTTCTCCTAGCTGAATTTTCGGCCACGGTGGCCAGTCCCAACGGACACCATCCATGGGACAGATTATAGTGGACAAAAGTGTGCGCAAGCACTGGCGTACTCTATTCCCTCACTCTCATAATACGTGTCGGTTGAAAGTAATTTATGCAAAAGTTTGGAAGGATGTTTGTAACTTCTTCAAGCCAAAACTAAAGAATATATAAAGCTGAAGTTTTACATATATGAATTTCTAGACCTGGGATTTCAGCTTATCAAGGAAAAGCACAGAAGCTAATTGGTTTTTATTCTATCTTCTTTGGATAAAGACCGCTACAAAACAATTTTGCAAGAAATCAAGAATCTATAAAAAACCAGTGTCGATTTCCAAATGAATGAATTATAGCGTAATAAAACGTACAGACATAAACTTATCTTTTTAGTCTTATAGTCCAAATCCTGTCTATTATAGTCCAAATTAGTAATCAACGCAATACATCATAATCTGAAATGTCATAAGATGCAAAAATATGTTGTCGATAACAGAGTATTATTTTATACCTACCCATGAGGGGAGATCAATTGATTAGTCGTGACTTGAAGTATGAACTGAGTAAAAATAATTGTTTATTGCATTAAAGTAGGTACATGACACTTATTTAAGGATCTCATCATCACACTAATATTATAATTGCGAAAGTTTGGATGGATGTATAGATGGATGGATGTTTGTTACCTCTTCACGCTAAAACTACTGCACGGATCGGGCTGAAATTTTGCATACAGGTAATTCTAATCAATCAATAAGATAAAAGTAGCCTACTTTTTATCCCTTAAATCAGTTCCCATGGGAAAGAAATCACCTTTTAACGTTTATAGAAACAACGCGTGCGAAGCCGCGGGCGGCAGCTAGTATTTTATATTATTTTATAATATATAAAATATTTTTATTTTATGTAATTTTTTTTCAAATTTTTTATTTAAGAAAAATCATTTAATTTAACACGCTTCCGACTGGTGTTGATATGGATCAGTTGAGCTATCTGTAGACTGTTTGCAACAGTCGGCAGTTGGCTCAATTGTTTCAATTGTAAATACTAGTATAATTTTCTTTGTGAATAAATGTAGTTTAATTTAAGATGTGGGACGGCTCCTAAAAAATCATAAATCATTACTGAAAATGTTTCTTGCTTAGCACCTTTCTACCACTTTCTCACGGTATGATTTGTGTTATCCTCATATTTATAAATTCCTCTACAATTTATTTCAACTCTATGCTACAAGTTTTGACGATTATTTGTGACTATAAAATGCTAATAACTTTTGACTTATGACTAAAATGGCAAGGAATGAACTCAACGCAATAATTTATAATTTACATAGAGCTTGAGATCTGTAGGTATAAGATTCAAAAAGTATGTTAGACATGCATCAATAATTGTATAATAAAATCACACTAATATTATAAATGTGAAAGTTTGGATGTATGTTACCTCTTCACGCCAAAACTACTGAATGAATCGGGCTGAAATTTTGTGTACAGGTAATTTTAGGCGTGGAATAAAACATAGGCTACTTTTTATCCCATAAATCAGTTTTCGTGGGATAGAAATAACCGTAAAACGTGTCGATAGAAACGACGCATGCGAAGCCGCGGGCAGAAACTAGTTATAAATACGCAATGTTTGCAAAAAATTTGTGTAATGTGAAATTTTTGTTACATAAGATCTCTAAAACTACTGAACAGATCAAGATGAAATTTGGCATAGACTTAGAACGTAGCCTCACTTAAACAATACTTATTATACCTACCGAAAATACGCGTGCGAAGCCGCGGGCAGAAGCTAGTAAATTTATAATACTTCCGGTAGTGACAATTGGTTTAAAAAATATTTTTGAAACCAGATTGTCTCACTGTTTAATAGGAACTTCGGTCCAATTTCACCGTTGCAATTAAACGAGATCAAAATAAACCCAGACCCTAGGTCCGTAGGGTACCGAGGCTCTCCAGGTTTTAAAAAAATATCTGAGCATCTGGTCGAAGCGACGCGTGACTTGAGAGCTGGTGGAGATCTGGCACTGTGAACCAGCATCGCCATACAGCAGCGGGGCAATGCAGTCAGCGTCTTAGGGACGCTTCCGACAAGTATTGATATGGATCAGTTGAGCTACCTGTTGATTGTTTGCAATAGTCTGCAGTTAGCTCATTTGTTTGAATTGTAAATACTAGTTCTAATTTGTTTCTATTAAGTATTTGACTGTAGTTTTTTGTTGGTAAAATTTTATTTGCTTGTAAAGAATATGATATTTCAAAATAAAAGATAAACTCAGTTTAGCGCTTTGAACGAGTTCAGCGCATTTTACCGGCACTAAGCTATTGATCCGGTTCAAGCCGAACTAGTTACCTCAAAGTATAGATGACAAATGAGTTTGTTGTTTAAAGAGTGTATTTATTTGAAGAAAAAAAAGTTTTGCTTAAAAAAGTAATGGGTAATTTTGGCCCACAGTCATAGGGTTAAAAAATTAAAAGAAGAATGCACTTTACAAATCTTCTATGCAGTTAATAACTCATCGAATCCAGTTTTTAAAGTTTAAAACTATCCGTGCTAAAAACTTTAATAGGATTAAGTATAGATAAAGAACCTTGAGTAAGATTAGTGTGGATTAGATCGTATGATTTATATCCAGCGCAGATTATGTTCTAGCTTTGTAGGTCAGTTCAGAGAACGAAGCTAATGCCTGCATTAGTTATCCTAACTATATAACATACAGCTCTACTAACCAACGTGCAAGTTATGAAATTTCGTCAACAAGTTCCCTACCTTTTTACGAGTACTTTGACTAAATATAATAAAGGATTAACATAAGTAATAATATCTTCACACTATCACACTAATTACACTAATATTATAAAAGTTTGGATGGATAGATGGATGGGTGGATGGATGGATAGATGGATGGATGTTTGTTACGTCTTCACACCAAAACTACTGAACAGATTGAGCTAAAATTTTCCATCGGTGTAGCTCTAAGCATGGAATCAAACATAGGCTACTTTTTATCCCACAAATCAGTTCCCATGGGATAGAAATAACCATAAAACTTGTTCATAGAAACGACGCGTGCAAAGGCGCGGGCAGAAACTAGTTTGCCAAAAAAAAATATAACAACTACCTATTGGGTTGACTGTGTTTGCGTCACACACTTGTGCACTATAATATGTCCTGAGCTGGTCTCCGTTGAGACTGGCCGACCCCGTCACCGAAAATTCGGATAGGAGGGCATCATCAGGTTGCCTAAAGATATTTCCTGCCTAGGTGTTCTGGGTATTTTCCATTTATTGTAAAAATGAATTGACGTTCGTTAGTCTCACAAAAACTCGAGAACAGCAGGACCGATTTGGCTAATTTTGGTTTTGAAAAATTTGTAGAAGTCCAAGGAAGGTTTAAAAGAAGAAGAAGTGAGAATATAAAAAATTAAGACAATTTTATAGAAAAACAAGACAAAATTAAAATTTTAAAAAAGCCACCGACGTTTATTGGCTCAACAGATTTTCATGAAACATGGCTAAGAACACTCGGGGTAAAATTATCTATGACACAAAAAAAACTAAACGAAAATCGGTTCATCCGTTTGGGAGCTACGATACCACAGACAGATACACAGACAAATACGTCAAACTTATAACACCCCTCTTTTTGGGTCGGGGGTTAAAAAGTATATGTAATGTATTGTATTAAGTATATCAGTCATCTAGTACCCATAACAATAGCTCTTCTTAACTTAGGGCTTTTAGGTATGACGCTGTGTGGATTGTGCAACATCATTTATTTATTTAATTAATACCTACTAACCTATACAATAAACCAATTAGTGCAGACTGCAGACCAAAATAAACCTGCTAAACCGAGATATTTTTAATTATTTTATAGACATGTTGATGTAGAATTACAACGGCATTTGCATAAACGATGGAGGTTGCATGAATTATTTATAGAACTTAGCTGGCAATGTGTCATCTTGTAGGTAGAATACCTTGTTACTTTCTACAAGAAAATTTTGTTCTAAACTCTGCTAGTAGCTAGTAGCAGTAAGCTATGTTCCTACTATATAGATTACTAGCTGCATTCTTACTACCCGTTTTCCCGTAGGAATGAAGCATTTTCCCGCGGTAAAAAGTAGCCTATGTTCATCAGGAAGAATGTGGGCTTCTAATGGTAAAATAATTTTTCAAATCGGTCCAGTAGTTTCGGAGCCCATTCAATACAATCAATCAAACAATCAAATCTACTCTTTATAATATTATAGCTGCTGCCTGCGGTCGCACGCGCTTTTTTAGTATCCTATGTCCATCCCCAGGATACCAATTACCTGCCTACCAAATTTCACCGAGATCCGTTCAGCCGTTTCGGCATGAAATGGTAACAGACAGACAGAAATGACGACCTGTGTGGCATGGCGCGCGAAGGCCCGCCTGCGACGCAGGAGGTTGCGGGTTCGCTTCCCGCCTCGGAACAAATGTTTGTACGATCTGCAGATAGTTGTCAGGGTGTTCTGGATGTTTTCTATGTATAGTAAAAATATCCATCTATGTAGTGTATTGTTTTATGTATAGACATCAGTTATCTAGTACCCATAACACAAGCTCTGCTTAGCTTCGGGCTAGATAATGCTGTGTGAATTGTCCAATATTATCTATTTACATTACATTAACATAGGTTTTGGCTGGTTCCGAAAGAGAAGAGTAAATGAAATGTAAAAATACCAGCCCAATGTTACTTCTAGTGAGACTAATAGAGACCACAGAGACTATTTTTAAAATAAAATACCTATTGCTGTGTAAAAAGTCAAATCCAAACTCAAATTATTAATTTGAGTTTGGATTTGAACCTCATTCTACACGTAAATATACATGACTAGCTTCTGCCCGCGGCTTCGCACGCGTTGTTTCTATGGAAACGTTTTGAGGTTATTTCTATCCCATGGGAACTGATTTATGGGATAAAAAGTCGTCTATGTTTGATTCCAGGGTTAGACTTACCTGTATGCAAAATTTCAGCCTGATCCGTTCAGTAGTTTTGGCGTGAAGAGGTAACAAACATCCATCCATCCATACATCTATCCATCCAAACTATCGCATTTATAATATTAGTGTGATGTGATGTGATAATCTGACTAGACGATCGCCTCGCAGTTTCACCCGCGTAGTTGCCGTTCCAGTGGGAACTCCGGAATAAAATATAGCCTATGTCACTCCCTGAAAAGTAAGCTTCCTAACGGTGAAAGAATTTTTCAAATCAGTCCAGTAGTTTCCAAGCCTATTTAATACAAACAAACAAACCATCAAATCTTTCCTCTTTATAATATTAGTATAGATTTAATTGGTATGAAAATACTAAAAAGCGACTTCACATTCACTTGATAATTCTTAATTTTTGCGAAACAAATACTAATTCCTCGCGAATATTAATTTTATAAGACCATCTCGGGACTATTCTCTGTTCAGTTAGTAAAATAATCATTAAAATTAAGGTCGGTTAAAAATGGCATTTCCGACGGCCGTTTGAGTCCCGTACCTACATGCGATAATAAAAGTAGGCATAGATATCCTGCGCTTTTTGTTAATAATTCTTGCATTGTCTGGACAAAAAACTGGGTAATTCACTAGAATTATAGAAATAAACAAATTATCGTGGGGTGTCAAACAAAGGAAATGACATCACTTAAGTTTAGGAAGTCGAAATGTCACCGAATGAAGTCATCAAACCAACTGACATTGAATTGACACTTAGGTAAACGGCCATGTTTTTTTGCTTTATGGGGTTTTCTGTAACGTAGATTAAAATATAGGTAGAGTCGGCCAATCAAATCTATACTAATATTATAAAGAGGAAAGATTTGATTGTTTGTTTGTTTGTTTGTATTGAATAGGCTCCGAAACTACGGGACCGATTGGAAAAATTCCTTCACCGTTAGGAAGCTTACTTTTCAGGGAGTGGCATAGGCCATATTTTATCCCGGAATTCCCACGGGAACGGGAACTACGCGGGTGAGACCGCGAGGCGATCGTCTAGTATTAAATAAAAACAAATTAGAACTAGTATTTACGATGGAAACAGTTGCTAACTGACTGTTACAAACAATTTAGAGGTAGCTCAACTTAATTAATATTGAAACACCACACACTCAAAAATAGGTGAGGTAAAAGTGTTCTTAATTAATTGGCAAAATACTATGGAGTACTAGATACTGCACTGCAAGATAAGGAGTCTGTTGCTGCATTTTTGGCTTTTGACCGAAACCGATGAAAAGTATGTCCAGTCTCCTTCCATGACGACCTCTGTGGCGCGGTGGGCGAAGGTCCGCCTGCGACGCAGGAGGTTGCGGGTTCGATTCCCGCCTCGGGACAAATATTTGTACGATCTGCAGATATTTGTTCAGGGTGTTCTGGTCGTTTTCTATGTATAATAAAAAATATCTATCTATGTACTCGTATATTATTATGTATATCAGTTATCTAGTACCCATAACACAAGCTCTGCTTACCTTGGGGCTAGATAATGCTGTGTGAATTGTCCAGCATTATTTATTTATTTATTTATGTCTTTCTTGGATAGTCTCGCCGTGGCCGAAAATTGACCTAGAAGAAAATCATGATCATGTCTTTCCATGTCCTCCCATGGTTAGAACTCCTTACGATATTTATTATCTGGCTAGACCAAGGAGTTTGTTTGCTGCAAAAATTGACGGTCGGTCATATTTCGCAGTTCACGTTTACAAAGTATTTGACCACATGCTCCTCAAAATTGCGTTTTAACCGATTAACCAAACTCCAAAAACCAACGTTATGCATGAAATTGGCGGAAGTTGAAACTGATCCTTTTTCCGCTTTGCCTTTATAATATCTTTTATATTACCTGCTTCTTTTTGTAAACTTAGCGCCATATGATTTAGCCATTATCAATGTGTGGTCGAGTTGTGCCACAAACTTATGAGTTCAGGTAGAAAAGATTGACAACTGACGTTATTGCTTCAAAATTACTATTTGATTCTAATAAAACGTTTACCCCTTGGTTGTAGAAATAATTTTGTGGCTTTTAATGTTATCTGTTTTGTCATTAGGTAGACAACTATTAGTTTTGGAGAAAAGAAAGTGTTTTTCAGAAAGTTTTGGGTGGTTTCGGTCAAAGTATTCATAGAATTTGCAACCCAAAGCTTAGGTAGGTATGAAACAAAGGAACAACACGGAAAGAGTTTACCATCAACTAATAGTTATCATAATAGTAAGTAATATTATTTAATAGTGAACGTCAGATCTTCTAGAGCCCGATTTTTCAAAAAAAAAATGATATTATCATTTATTTACCAAATTGTTGGATCGAAAACAATGATGGGACTAAATATACTATGCGTTCTGTTTGGTGAATTGGGCTTTAACAATATCCTGAGTTTGGGCACTGGGAGGTACGACACAGTTTTTAACTTATGCCTTTTCAGTGTTCCATTGTATTTTAACTAACTTTACCATTTCGCGACCTGTGGTCATTTAATGATTACTCTGCGGTATCTTCTTCCACTAGTGAATAAAAATTTAAATAAATAGAAAATCAATACTTAACACCTTATTTCTTATTTAATTATAATAATTATAGGTATATAAAGCTGTTTATAGTATAAAATGTGACTTATCTAAGTGCTTATTTATCTAAGTGTTCTGTAAGCCTAAGGAAATAAAATTATTGAAATGTGAAATCTATCACGGTATCGCCACAGAGATATAGAGCTATAGAGTCGCGGTCAGAGATCATTATCCCAGTGCGGTGAGCGAAGCGAGCCATCTACCTTTACCATCCTACTCGGAACCATATTACTAATCATCATGTTGACAACGATAACGACATCCCATCTCAGTGCGTTGAGCTAAGCGAGCGACAATCTTGTGACGTTTCTCGCTTCGCTCGCCACGCTGTGTGTCACCGCTAAAGTAATTAAGCTAGTACACTTACCTGAAGAAGTCATTCCTGCAGAAGAGCTTGTTGTCCCGGCTGTAGCATTTGTCAGCGAGCGGCGCTCGGCAGTCAGCGCAGCGCACGCACGCCGCATGCCAAGCGCGCTCCAGGACGTGGAGGAGGAATTTGTCCAGGATCGGCTTTTCACAGCCGGCGCACGCCATCGCGCCGCCTGCTTCGCCTCGTCCTAAGACAAAAAAGATACCTATGAGTAAAACTTAGGTACTTATTACATTATTTTGGGTAGGCTAAAAGGTTGCCAACGGGACTAATGAAGCCTACAATGACGGTCTATCTTTAGCACCACAAAAAACTTTTGAATGTGAGCACAAATAACGATGATTCCTCGGCTCTCGTCGGCAACATTTAAAAACCAACGTTGCAAGCACTACTAAATCAAATAATTATCAGATGTCGTAGCTTATGTAAGCTACACTTCTGTAGCTCTTGCTACGCTAGTAGTCGCCTATGCTGTAGCTTACTTTTCGCCACGCCGTAGCTATTGCTACGCAGCGTAGCCGATGCTACAACGGTGTAGCATCCTAAATGATGCAAGGGAATAAGCTGCACTACGGCTTCGCTGTGATTAAAAGAACAATAGAAAAGGACTTAAAAGTAGGGTAAAAAAGATCACCACCTCAGCATGTGTAGCATTCGGCTAAGCCCAATGCTACGCTGGTTTTCAGGTAGGCATCAGTGGAGTTAAACGGCGAAAATACGCTACTCTTGACCGAGGTTACCTAATTGAGCCGTTTGGTGAAAAGCCCCCTAGGTACTTGGGATCCTGGGGCACACGAAACATATTAGATCTTACAAAACTACTCATAGAGTCCACAGGTGATCGGAATGCAGACTTCTATTTCGGTCAACGAATTAGCGTTGCCATTCAACGTGGCAATGTTGCCAGCATTCTGGGCACTCTGCCTTCTGGTGATGGCTTAGATTTATTGTAAATAGATATAAGTGGAAATACTAGCTGTAAGTTTTTTATTCTGTTATTGTCATTTTATTTGTTAATAAAGGTACGAAGTTCATACTTTGAGCTTAGTTACATTTTACTGGGTAAAATGTACATTTTATTAATTAATTTTATGCGTTTTTTATAATATTTATGCTACCTATTGTCTTTACTTCAGTCTACGTTTCGAAGCACCACTACAAGTAGGAAAGTAGATACCTACCTAAGTACAATTCAAAGAATCATCATCAAACCTAATGGATGATTTTAATGGCTGGCTTTTATGACAATTCATTACGATTTACGATCTAACGTGAATTTTGTATATCCTCATTTAACCGATTTGGAAATTTAAGGTAGTTATAGTTTTAGTTTCGATTTACCAATGTGAAAAAAATAGCATTTCATCTATTTGTTTTTAAAAATGAATTCGAATGAGGCGTTTACCAAATAAAGAAATAATACTGGACAATTCACACAACATTATCAAACCCCAAGCTAAGCAGAGAGTGTTATGTTATGGGTACTAAATAACTGGCATACTTAATCTATATTATATAAAAGAGAAGATAAAACTGGACCCATTAAGAGATCTCTGAAACTACCAAAGCTACAAAGCTGAAATTTTGCATGCATTTGCAAAAAAAGCTAAGAACAGAATTTTGGAAATTCGTATTCTAAAGGGGTCAAAGGTCATTTTTATAATAACTCCAGAACCGTAACTGTTGAGGCGTCATTTGTAGCGTAGGAAGATGACTTAAAATAAACAGATACGTGTTTCAGGGTTTTTTGAAATTCTGACCCTAAAGGTTAATGGTGTGGAGTCAAAAATAGGCGACTCACTGACATATTACGAAATCTCAGGAACTAGAAGAGCAACGAAGCTGAAATTGTGCATGGAGGTTTTTAATAAGACGTAGGCACTGATTAAGAACGGATTTTCAGAAATTCATATTTTAAGGGGGTCAAATGTCATTTTTATAATAACTTCAGAACGGTATGTGTTGGCCCGTCAAAATTTGTAGGGTAGGAAGATGACTTAAAATAAACAGACACGTATTTCAGGGTTGTTGAAATTCGCACCCTAAAGGTCAATGGTGTGGAGTCAAAGTTAGGCCACTCACTGACTTATCAAGAAATCTCAGGTAGAACTGGAAAAGCTACGAGGCTGAAATTAAACATGAAAATTTAGTTTAAGACGTAAGCATCTGCTAAGAATATTCTTTTTATTCACATTATTGGGATATTATGTACCTACCTAAACTTCTATCTGCGGCTTCAAACGCATGGTACTCGGGTTATATTACTCGGATGTACATTTGTACTACTACTAAACTCCACGAAAATGAAATCATGGGCGGGTCAGCTATTACATAGATAGATATAATAATAAGAAGAAACTTTATTTACCTTAGAACTCAATAGATGGCAGGGATGTTTCGCGAAAGAATAAAGGTCATGTCAATATTATGCAGGCTCTATGTCATATAATTTAAAATTAAAAGCGCCATCTTTTTTGTCTGTTTGAACAATTTTTTCACATAAACCGCCTCATTGTGAAGGTAAGTTTCTAGTTTTCTACTATAGAAATAGGAAACACAATTCATTAAGTAGGGACGTATACGCATTTCTATTTTTTAAAAGGAAATTTTGACACAAAGTTAAATATATACCTAAACTATTAGGTACCAAGTATTAAAAACCCAGAACTCAAAACGAGTCGTGCAAATTACGAACAACTAATATTTAAAACAAAAATCTGCATTTAATTACTGAAGTAGAGTCAAATGGAAAGGATTTTCTAAGAAACTGCCCTAAATAAACTCAGAACCTATATTATTATATAATAACATTAATAACCTACACTACTACTTCAATAAATGCAGCTAATCGATTCTCAAAAGGCTTTTCCCTTCCTTTCAGCTTTACAATTCCAGTGGGTAATCGTTACCAACATGAAAACTCTGAATAGTTTGTATCGTAAAGTTGGTAGCGCTGCGAACAGCACAGCATAATGAGATTTGGTTTTACGATCGATAAAGGTTACGTTGAATAAAGTTTTATTAGCATACATAGGCGTCTATGTAGTAAACTGACGTTGGGAACACTATCAGTAAATACCTAATACCTAGATCTACAGTACAGTACATACAGCCGACATAAAAAGATCTTAGGTCTAAGGCTAAATAAAATAACTTTAAAAGACATTTTTTAAAGAAAAGACATCAACGCGCTTCTGACAGTTTTAACGATAGTTGTTTTGATGGATAGGTGCATAAGTTTTTTGGATGACAACACAATTAATATTTTCTCCGAACTAGGTTTTTATCTACCAAGTGGTGTTCTGATAATATTGCTGTAGGTAGGTAAAGAAGTTGGTAAAGCCTGCTCCTCTTGATGTAGCCTTGTATAATACGTTGCATGAATTCTTGGCACGTAAAATATAAATAATACTTATTATATAATTTATTTGACTAAGGTATTTTATTGTTTTATTCGAGTTATTTTCATTTTAGCTATTTTAATTTTTCAATTGTTAATTGTAATTTTTTTTTGTTACAAGTGAAATTTATGTTGTTTATTTTTGATGACTTTACCAAATTTATTTAAAAGTTGTATTTTATGTGTAGTTTTTTATATATGTAAGTAACCTTATTATAGTTACGAATATAGAACTTTAACTTCAATTATTTTAAAAAAGTTTTTACGTTTGCGCATTACTATCTAATAATATCTAATGATGTAGTTCCCTACAGTTTAAAAAGTTACTTAGGGCAGTGACAAAGACAAATTTCCAGTATTTAGGTACTAACACAAATAAGCTTACGCATGACCCTTGTTCATTACTCCTAATCAGCCAAAACTGACACCTCCCCGGCATAAAACCTCTAACCTAACCTAACCCTTTGTACGCAAGCTTTTTTTCTTCGAATTTCGAACATATGACATTTATTGGTATAATTTATGAAGGTCGCGACGCCGGCTTTAAATATTCAAAATCAGAATGTCCGATTTGTCGCGCGCCATTTCTGTCGGTTCGTTCAAAAATCGAATCGTTCAGTGGAGGCAATTCACTGCGGTTTTGGGTACGCAGCGGTGCGTGTGATTTTCGGTTTAAAATTTACCGCTGTCACGCTGTTTAGCCTGTGGATTTTGACAATAATAATAAGATGACAATATTATCTGAGGATTTTTAAGCTTCGGAGAAATCGAGGCGACGACGACGGCGAGTCATTAAATCGAGTCGTTTCAAACTTTCAACAGTATTTAGACGGATTTTTAAGATTTTATGACCGAAATTATGATACTTATTTGATGAAGATAGGTATGTCATGTCAATTCATTAATGACAGCTATTGAATTAATTATTTAAAAAAATATAAATACCCATTTCAATATGATGTTAGCAATGTGTTATATGTTAACTCGAGTGAAAAATCGATTCATTAAATAACTACTAGCTTCATTTAAGTAAATTTTCGATTTAATTGTAAATTAAGGTACCTTTTGTTTGCAAACGACATTCACAAGTTCATTGTTGAACATTTAACTTGAAAACAACCTAAGCTTAATTTAGGTGTCATTCATACTTACCTACAAAGGTTATAAGGCCCAAATTCTGTCATTGTTTTTGTATTTCTGCATTATTCTGTTACGTATAAGTAGAGCATGTTATAGTCAAGACGTGACGTGATATATGGTCGGCCACATCGTTACTTTCCACCAGGTGAGATCGTGATCAAACTAGTCTAAGGGATTATAAAAAATATATAGAGAAGATAATGTGGCCCCCATTTTGCCTGAAAAATTTAAAATAACAGGCGTAGATAACAGGTCTATGAATATTATACGTCAAAAGATTCAACAGTGTATTCTATGTTGTTATAAAGTGTATTCGAGTCTATAATCAATGAAATCCAATTTTTTTATTATGAAAATCGTTTAATAAAAGTACACATTTGAGTCATTGGATCTGAGTGGGTATTATGACCCCGCCTGAATAGACATTTCACACTTACTGGGTCATAATATAGGTATGTCATAATAAAAGAAATTATTGAATGATAATCTGCTAAAATCCAAGACACTCGACGTTCAACATCCAGAATCAATGCCACCGCATTCAGAATAAGTTTACGACTTGCTCTCGAGCGGCTGTTGTGTATAAATGACCTTAGCCAAGTTATCTACCATTTCAGCTACTTTCTGAGACATAGAGCTGTTTCAATAAGGAAATATTGAAGAGGGCCAAGATACCTGCAGGGGCCATGTTACCACCTTCTCCCGATGCCCGATACCGATTGATGTTTATACAAAAACCTAAAATTGACTTGGACATCCTGAAATTTGCACTATACCTAATCTCTCTTATGTTTTATGGGACCACATCATTCCCTATACAAAATCAAAAGTATCATCAAAACAAAATCAAAAATCAATTCGGATAACAATTGGTGAAGATATTGATTTTCAAAAATATCTATCTATATAAAAACATACAGTGGAATTGAGGGAACCTTCTCCTTTTTTAACTCCAGACGCAAAAAGAGAGGGGTGTTATAAGTTTGACGTGTTTGTCTGTGTATTTGTGTATCTGTCTGTGGTAGCTCCCAAACGGATGAACCGATTTTCGTTCAGATTTTTTTGTGTCATAGATAATTTTATCCCGAGTGTTCTAGGCTTAGTCTTAGCTATGTTTCATGAAAATATGTGCAGCCAATAAACGTCGGCGGGTTTTTTAAATTTTCAATTTTGTCTGGTTAAGTTGGTTGACAAGCGGTACCTAGCATTGATTTAAATTATAGGTTACCATTTAAAAAGACTTCAGTAAATAAATTTGATTTGATTTGGTTTGGCTAGCCAACAGAGGCAACCGAAAAATACCTACATGTCTCTAATGTTCAGCTAAATGCCTACCTGTAGTGTGTGCATATGAAATGTAAATATTATAAAAGACTCTTGGGTTCGTTTTTTCCATCAAGGAGAAAATGTACACTGTGACGTTTTAGGTTTATATACCTACAAAGTTTAAATTGATACGTTTTAATTTTTAACGCAATTCTCAAACTTTGAAGGAAACTTCCAAGTTTTTCATTGTTCAAAATGATCAAAAGAACAATTTACAATCAAAATAGGTACAACCTTTTACGACTTCACGACCATTGCTTTCTTTGTTTAAAACATGGATTAGAAATTTTCCAAACTTTGTTGTTTAAAGGCACGTGCCTTTCTTCAAATTTCTTTGAATAACTTGTCATTTTTTTTTTAATAATACGCAAAAAGCTTTTGAGACTTGCTTAAAGCTATTGAATTTATACAGTTACTGAAGTTGATAAAGATGCCGAAATGAAGGTTAAGCTGGTTTTAAGAGTTGATTTTTATATTTAGAGGATTTTAATCAGAAGAGATTTTAAGGTTTTTGTGACTAGTATATTAGTGCGTACGCCCTCACACTCAGGGTAATAAGGTCGAAGTCGAAACATTTTTGGTATATTAATTCACTAGCTCTGCTCGCGGCTTCGCACGCGTTCTTTCTATGGCGACGTTCAAAGGTAATTTCTATCCCACGGGAACTGATTTATGGGATAAAAAGTAGCCTATGTTTGATTTCAGGCTTAGACCTACACCGATGCAAAATTTTAGCTCAATCTGTTTTGTAGTTTTGGTGTGAAGACGTAACAAACATCCATCCATCTATACATCCATCCATCCATCCATCTATCCATACAAACTTTTGCATTTATAATATTAGTGTGATTTCTTAGAAAAGATTCTGCCGCTATTGGAGATTTCTACTTCTGAGTATGGGAAATATGACAATAGTCATAGTGAAGCTAATATTTATGTGTATTTCTATAAGCTATCCAGCATTAATAAAAAAAAATGTAAGTAGCACCTACCTACCTCTTAATAGTAACCTACCTAACCTACTTAATAGTAAGTAACCTACCTACTTAATAGTAACTTTATGTTGTCAATCAAAATCAATACCTACTTAACTCTTTATTTCCAGATATACAATAAATTGTACACTTACTAACATTAGTTTAAAATTAGAATGTAACATCCTAACCTACCTATCTAGCAACAATTCCGCGCAAAACCTGTTAGGATCCAACGAAATGGTCAAACGTAACGCATAAATCTATTATTTTTAACAACATAAGGTAGTAACCTACCCTATATTGTTAAAAATAATAGATTACGATAGAGTAAGTACCTTTACATGCTTAGAACCAATAATTGAGTTGATGACACCGTTTAGGTGCTTTAAGCATGGCTACATTTAGACCCTGTTAACAAATCAATCTATTATGATCAATTACTCCAAATGGACTTTACTAGGTACAGCGTTTTGTCATTAGTTATCTCACTATTAAACAATTCATGGGTACAAAGTTCAACGATCTAAGGCTGCCTTCACATCGATGCGTATTCGGCATTCGGCCTAAACAAATTATGGCCGAATTGTGTTTTGCATATTCATAAATAGAATCGGATTCATTCAGAGTTTAGGTTATTGAACTTGATGTAGAAATGACTTAGTGGATATGAACTGCTGCCGTGCTAAATATTATTCTTAGGTTTAGGCCTAAATCCAGGGTTAGGCCTAAGACAAAACGTGTACTCATTGCAAAATAATTGATTAATTTTTTAATCCGTGCTAATTTAAGCATTCAATGATGTTATTGTTGTAGGTAGTCAAATCCTGAATATTAAAAATACTGAATGACAATTCTTCTTATCAAAGAATGATTTGATATAAACACGCTACATTAATGAGGCTGATTAAGCTGTTTACCTACATTGAACAGAAATTTTCAAACTTGTTTAGTTACCTACTAATTCGACAAATAGTTGGGCTCTACTGGTATGTTAGAATTTATAGTTATAGTGTTAAAGCAGAGTGTTAGTGCATATTAAAGTTGATAGGTGGGAATTTTAGTAAATTCAAGACAAGATTAGATACAAAAAACATAAATAACCTCCATACGTCGGCATTGTAACTCAATCACATTCACAGTTCCACCTAATCATAGACAAAGTAGTGCTTTACAATTAGTCACAGGACACTAACTTTTACCAATGTGGTGTTGGTGGAAGGGGGCATGGGCCCCCCGACCGGTAGCAAGGAAACCCGCCACTTCGGCACCTACACGTCACTTCACTTGACACACGCGGCGTTACGCGCGGCGTCACCGACAACGCTCTACAACGCGCGACAGCTAAACGCGTACTGGCAAGAACCTGGCAGCTTTCAAACGCCGGCGCACGCCCGACGGTGACAGCGAGATGGGCGGCTGACGAGGGCGAGAGAGAAAGCGAGGGTAGCGCTCAGAAGCAGGCGTGGTCGGAACGCGCAGCCACTAGCGTCGAAGGGGTGGCGCCAGCGATTTTTCTATGTTTTTTTTCGTGCGTGTTTCTGTGCGGTAGTGGGATTTCATTTTGTGGGACACGTGCGGCGTTCGCAGTAAATTTAAATTGGCTTGCCGGTAGATCGAGTGGTAGCTGAACATAATTATAGAGCCTGGATTTTTCGGTTGCCTCTCTAGGCTGGTCTTATTTTATGGTTTCGGTCGGCGTTGTGTTCGAAAGAATGTTTTGACTAGGGGCGTGTGCGAGTTATGTTTATGTACGGTTGCCCGCCTTCTAGACGTTCGGGTCTCTCAGCATTTTCTTTATTTTTTATATCTGCCATTTGCTCTGCTATACGATGGGTAGGTAGGTAGGCGATAATGTAGTGGGACCACAATCACTGGAAGCCCGAATGAAAGCAAATTGAACCAGTAGATACTTATGATTGTGTTTTTGATTGGTTATTTTCTGAAGCTGTTCGTGTGTAGGTAATTATGAGAAAGCAAAATTCGAGTTACGCCGAATATAAAGCTACGTCTAAATTGGTACCTGTTGTTCACTTTTGATGAAACATTTTTGCCAAATTTTACAACTCGCAATTTTCGGCTACAAAATATTGCTGAACAAATAAAAAGAATGACTGAGTAAAATAGTAGACATGCTAGATTTTTTAACTAAATAAATTAAAGACATTGAAAGATGAACACTTTTTTTGTTTAAAGTTCTTAATTTGTTTCACAAAATATTTTTAATCTTATTTTATTTTCAGAGTCAGAGCTTACGAGTTACCCTTGTACCAGGATTAACCAGCACCTTATCTACTATCCTTTCAGGCCGAAATCTATGAATCTATAAAAATGTTGAGCACACCTTAGAAATGTTTAGAGCTCAGACCAGTATAGTAGGCACTAATTTTACAAATATTGTGCTCACTTACGCAAAACTTAGCTAAATGCAGTTACTTGCTTATTCTTCATCGTTCCTTGATTTGGTATTAATAATTAAGAAAACACGAATGACTGGAAGATAAAGCTTGACCACCTTACCTATACCATCCATTTCAGGCCGAAATCTAAATGTGGAGAGCACCTTAGAAACGTTTAGAGCTCGAAGTAGTACTCTATAGTAAGGGTATTATATGTGCCTATCACCTGCTCACTTACGCAAAACTTGGCTAAATGAGTAAACATACCTACTTGCTTCGATTTTGGTACTAAGAATTTAGAAGACACTAATGCCCTGGGACCTAATGCTCGACCAGCTCCTTACCTAGGCATCATTTCAGGCCGACATCTAAATGTAGAGAGCACTTTACCTATAGCTCCTTGTACCCCTTTTGTTTTTTGTATACTGGACGCCTGGTTTTGTGACGTCAGCGTGGATAATTGTATGAAAAACAAGAGATCGCGCCAGCTTTTAGAAATTTATCTTAAAGGTGCGTTGGTGTAAGATCGGTCGCGAAGACAATTATTATGAAATTAATTCTAGGCGAATTAAATTAAAAATAAATTTTGTTAATTATGAATAATATAATATAAAAAAAAATATTACTTAGATGTTTAGGTATATTGATGGCAAAGAAGATACAGTTAACTGCATAGAGCTCTTTACTAATATATATTTCTAATAAATAGATATAACAATTACCTAAATTTTTAGCAGTTCACTGACTTTAGGTAGAAAGGTAACTAATTCAATAGCAATGTTCACAAAATCACGACATTTCCTCATGAGGGGTAACTTCGGACGCAATACTCCAAAACAATAGAAAAACTTCTGGATCGTTTTTGTTTAGGACGATATTATTTGATTTCTTAGAAATTAGGAATTAGCCAGAGTGTGAGGCTTACGCACTATAATAACAAAAACTTTAGGAAATTCGTTTATAAGTATTTTTAACCCCCGACGCAAAAAGAGAGGGGTGTTATAAGTTTAACGTGTCTGTCCGTGTATCTGCCTGTGGTATCGTAGCTCCCAAACGGATGAACCGATTTTCGTTTAGTTTTTTTGTGTCATAGATAATTTTATCCCAAGTGTTCTAAGCCATGTTTCAAGAAAATTTGTTCAGCCAATAAACGTCGGCGAGTTTTTAAAATTTTTGATTTTGTTTTGTATGTTAGAATGATGAATTTCTAAGGTTTTCCTGTAAGGACTTTGTTCTCCGAGCATCAGAAATGACTTTAAAATGTCAGAACTTACCCCGATGCGACATTTTTTGCATAAGACGTATAGTATTATAATATCTGTGATAAGACTAAACAAAAGTACAATGGCTTTGGACACATAAATCAAGAACTAATTAGTTGATGAAAATAAAATAAAAACACACTGATAAGCTACGTTTATTCCAACAGTTTCCGCTATATTTCAATATTTTGACGTCTTCTAATCACAAGAAAAAAAATCGCTAGAGCACTTCAACTAGTCGAAAATCCGTCCGATCATACCCCAGCTCACCTCACCTATCTACTATAGTTGCAGGCTGAAATCTACTAGCGACCTTTAGAGACTTAGCCCAAACTATCGTAAAACAGACTGATGAGCGTTCCTCACCTCACCTCAACAGCCTATACCTATTGGTCCACTGCTGAACGCAGGCCTCCCCCTGATAAGCGCCCTATTAGCTGTTATCTCTTGGGGGGTAATGCCCGTTACCCCCTGGGCATGCGGGTTCGGGATCGCAGTTCGGTGGTAGAATTGTTCTGCAGGAGGCGCTGCTGCCCGCCCCCGGTGGATATCCCTTAGTCGCCTCTTACGACATCCGCGAGAAAAGTTGGGGTTGATGAGCCTTGCTTATGATTATTCTTGATAATGCTGATCCGAACAAGAAACATTACATAAGAGAACAAAAGTTAACAAAATTTATCTAAACTACTAAAACTACCTGTGTTAGTAGTTTAGAACTTTCGAGTAATTTGTCAACTTCATAGTCAAAGATGTAATGGCTGACTTGGCTCTTCTAGGGAGCTCGACACTTTTTACGGCGGAAGTAGGTAAAGGTACTACGAAACAATTTGACATACTAATTTTTACGCACACGCAGGGGCGCGCCGCCGCCACACGAGGGTCGAGAGGCTCGTCTGCGTCTTGGGCCATAAAAGTGTTAAAGAATTTTAACCATTTTGCAAAAACTCTGATTTGGCAGAGATTCTCTAACATCATCGTAGTTCATTTTTCAATGGCTGCTGTGTTTTGTTTATTCCTGAGTAACATAACTGTTTTTCTCGCGTTGGAAACAAATTAGGTACCTTTAGATTTTTACCGCGACCGGCGCTGATCTGCCTGGTTCTGAGAACGGGACCTCACTCATCCTCGTGACTGCGACCTCTCCTTCATCAGAACCAGCAACCTGGTGGCGGCGCGGTGTTGCTGAATTCTTAGACTTGGACCGACGACATCTTCGGTGGGTTTTGTCCTTGCCCATAACCTCGGAAGAAAGACAACCATTGTATTTACATGTTTTTTTTTAATTAATGATGAATGGGAGCCCTTTGCCCAGCAGTGGGACAGTCCTGCTGTGCGATTATGCTAAAACCTCTCATTCCCATTGATTGGGCTATCCGGGGAGACTGGGCTTTAACGATTTCGGTTTCCAATATGATACAAAAAATACATACAACTTTCTAGCGGGAGGAGCCGATCGATGACGGAAATTTTAACGTCAACGTCCAAATATAACCTAGTCAAAATCAATTGCCGTATTGCCTACTCACACTTGACCTTTTTTGCTCGATTACAGCAATTCTGATACAAAATTATCGTAATGAAACGTAATCGAGAAAAAAAAGATTAAGTGTGGGTGAGTAACATTAACGTTAAGTACGCATTAACGAATAAATTAAAATACTACTCTGTCAAGAAAGTAAAACCTACCGGGAAAAGATCAAAAATACACAAAATGTTTGTTATTCATCCAAATTTATTTTATCACCTTCAAAGTATGCCCCTTCAGAAACGATACACTTACGCCAACAATAATCCTATCATCAAAACATTTTTTAAACGCTGTTTCCGGAATTGAGTTCAGTTCTCGCCGCGAATTTTTCGTTTTTTCGGTTTCGGTTGGAAGGCGCCACTCCGAAGCTTGTTGACTAGTTTGCATTTCAAACTCATAAACCCACGTCTCGTCACCATTAACAATGCGTTTCATGAAAGTTGGGTCGGAATTGACTCGTTCTAGCATGTCCTCAGCGACTCTCATGCGATTGAGTTTTTGGAGAAAATTCAGGTCTTTTGGGACTAGTCGAGCGGCAACATGTTTCATACCCAAGTGATAATTTAAAAAGGTGCGGATCGACTCGTGAGATACAGAAAGTTCGGCGGCTATCTCTCTCAAAGTTGAATGAATGAAAGTGGAATGAGGATTTTCAGTCACTTTTTCCTTCACTTTTGCGATGTTAACTTCAGTTGCAGATGTTGATGGCCTACCAGAGCAAGGCAAATCTTCCATCACATCTCGACCGCTCTTGAACGCTTTATACCACTCATAAGCACGTGTTTTTGATAAAGTCGATTCACCGTAAGCCTTCTGTAACATCTTCAGTGACTCCGAACACGAAATTCCATTGGCGATGCAAAATTTAAGACAAACTCTTTGTTCGATGTTTTTGTCCATTTTGAAATTCGCAATACACACTAGATATGATATAACTAAAAACAGCACTGTATTTAATATAAATAACAGATGCAACTCAAACTCCGCGCCAAAATGGAAAACAATTGTGCCAATCTAACAACAACAAAATTTGAATTTGGAACCATAAACAAATCATCCATTGCCGATACTTTTTTGACTGAATGTATATATATAAATTACAATTAAGTTTGACCGAAATCATTTGTACTCAGTCTCCCCGGATGGCGATCCATTGAATGGGAGATTTTAGTGTAAACGCACAGCTGGCTTACTTATAAAATTTAAAAAAAAATGCTGGACAATCCACACAGCATAATCTAGTCCCAAGGTAAGCAGAGCTTGTGTTATGGGTAGGTACTAGATGGCTAAAAGGTACTTATACATAATACAATACATTACGTAGGCAGTTAGATATTTTTATTTTGCATAGAAAATACCCAGAACACCCGAAACAAATATTTGCCGATTGTACAAACATTTGTTTCAAGGCGGGAATCGAACCCGCAACCACCTGCGTCCCAGTCGGACTTTCAACCGCCGCGCCACGTCGTCGGTCGATTTCTAAACATCGTACCTATATTTAAGTA
Organism: Eupithecia subfuscata; assembly: GCA_963564075.1. NCBI lineage: Eukaryota > Metazoa > Arthropoda > Insecta > Lepidoptera > Geometridae > Eupithecia > Eupithecia subfuscata. Next base: position 7,833,272 of record OY751117.1, on the reverse strand, counting down.
CTTAGATTGTAAGCAAATGCTAGGTTACAGTCCGAAGAAATCACAACCTAATTATAAATCTTGTGGCATAGCCTGTAAACTGCTGTGTAACGTGGTCTGTACCATTGCTTGCCAATAAGCCTGAAAATGCCTACAACATGTCATGCGACATGACCTGCTACACGACTTGCAACCTGCATTATTTGCAAGTTGCCCTGCAACATGACCGTTCCTTTATTTTATGGTCTAACCGTTCTTATCACAGATAATAGTAGTACAACTGGGTTTATCAGATTTTTTCTTAATTACGGGTTTTGTCGACAATAACCATCGATCAAGACAAATATTTGTACGATCTGCAGATATTTGTTCAGGGTGTTCTGGTCGTTTTCTATGTATAATAAAAATATATCTATCTATGTACTCGTATATTATTATGTAGGTATATCAGTTACCTAGTACCCATAACACAAGCTCTGCTTACCGTGGGGCTAGATAATGCTGTGTGAATTGTCCAGCATTATTTATTTATTTTATTTATCAAGGTATCCGCGCTGGGCGGCGGATGACTGATCGAACATAACACAATAACAGGGAAACTAAACGGCCAAAAGATGTGGTGGTGCGCCATCTAGGGATCTTTAGTATAAACATAAACAAACCAAAGCACTATCGTTTGGCCGTAAGCTTTCAATCTTGCTTCAAAGAGTATTTAGTTTTTGTAAAACTCGCCAGATGTCGCTACCATACATAAATGAATTGTTTTTCGTCTTTCCAAACTTTTACAGAAGTTTTTGTAGGTACATTTATTATTATCATTAAGTAGCATAATGCCTCACTTCTGGGCAAAGACCTAAGGATGTGAAAACATGATATTTTAACGTGTACATTAAAAAAATATATATAAATACTCGTAGTTTGTGTAGCAGAAAAGTAACACAAACATGGTAGGTGTTAGTGTGTCCTAATATGACACACTAACACCTGCCATGTTAAAAATAATAAAAAAATACATTTAACATCGGTAAAGTTAAAAATGTACCACAGAAGAGCTTTCGGATAGAATGAGAGACAAAAGTTGCCTATCACCCATAATTAGTCCTGCTAAATTATAAAATTATCTGTGGTATTAAGTTAAAAACAAAAACTTATTCAAAAGACACCTCATTTTTAATCACACATTTAAAAAAGTTTAATAAAATAGTTTACAAAATATTTCTTCTCTAACTTAAAACTGTGCTTACTCACAACGCTGATTTAACTTTTCAGTCTTATTTACTTACACCGTAGTATTATAATATCTGTGCTTACACTAACTTAAAATATGTACTTCGTAATAACGATTAAATAATTAAGGCGCGAAAGAACTACTTATATTTTCTCATACGGTCATTCATTCATTTATTCATAAGATTTCAGGTTTATACATGGATCTTACAATTATTAACATAGTACCTTTACATGCGTATGAATATTTACAATTTAAATTAATATTAATAACCTGCGAAAATACAAATCAAATACAAAGGTAATATAATCTAAAGATTCCCAGAGTCATACTTCTGATTATTATTGTTTTAGACACCAAATTTTTTTTTCGCTTTATTATTAACAATATTTAACGAGTATTTATTTTTCCCGACGTTGATACAGGTTGAGTCATCCCGTGACCACGACAGTGTGTAAACCTGTTGAAACGTCGGGAAAAATTGTTTAATGAACGCGATAAATGCCCGTTAAATAGTATCTAACAATAATAATGTGTTCAGAATTTGTATAACTTTAATAATATGAAGAAAAAAATTGTGGTAGCGCAGGCTTTGCTTGTGCCTTCGCCATATGGATGAGTTGCTTATTATTTGTTAATAGATATACCTATTTAGTCATAATTTAAAGTTTTACCACCAGACACGGGACGGTGCAGTCAACGCCTACCTATATGCAGACAGTCGTTTGACGAAGGTATTTTGACGTGGTTTTGAAAGAGCAATCGTGCGGGGGGCAAGGGACGGGACGGGGAGGGCAAGTTGCATACATCACCGCCTTAGTAACTTGGATCTCTAACAACTTGCAACATATTATTGTTTAATTATTTTATTTCAGACTAGACGATCGCCTCGCGGTTTCACCCGCGTAGTTCCCGTTCCCGTGGGAATTCCGGGATAAAATATAGCCTATGTCACTCCCTGAAAAGTAAGCTTCCTAAAGGTGAAAGAATTTTTCAAATCGGTCCCGTAGTTTCGGAGCCTATTCAATTCATACAAACAAACAAACAAACAAAAAATCAAACCTTTCCTCTTTATAATATTATATAGTATAGATATAGTATAGATAATAATATCACTAAGTTGTAATATTCCCTAAATAATGCTGAGTGGTTACTTCACTTTAGTCGAGTGAACACAATGAAGGTTTGAAATCCCACCCAATTAATGTAGCGCTCTGGAGAAGTCTACGCGTGGGCGGATAATGATGATTCTCACGTCAGTCGTTTAATCTTAATTGTCACTAATCGTATTATCTTCAGTGTTACTTAGGACTTAACATTAATAAACATTTAATGTGGCGACAACCAGACGCCAAAATATTAAAAATAGGGATTAAGAAGCGTGATGGACGTATCAGCTGACGATGAGATTCAGTCAAATGGTCTATGTCCAACCATGCTTAGGCGTTGTTGTTGGAGCTTTAGACTGTTCGGTTGGGATTGCAGGGCTGTCGACACTTGAACGGCGCTCTGAATGGCCCGTTCGTTGGCGCTGGCGGCTCGAAGCTCGTCAGGCGTTGCTGTTGGAGCTTTAGACTTTTCGGTTGGAATTGAACGGCTGTCACGGCGGAGTATTGTCATTGGAGTATTGCTGTTGTAGGTACAGTCAAGTGTCTACGTCCAAGCATGCTTGGGCAGCAAGTATGCTTGGACGTAGACACTTGAACGGCGCTCTGAGTGTCCTGAATGGCCCGTTCGTTGGCGCTGGCGGCGTTCGAAGCTCGTCAGGCGTTGCTGTTGGAGCTTTAGACTTTTCGGTTGGAATTGTAGGGCTGTCACGGCGGAGTATTGTCATTGGAGTATTGCTGTTGTAGGTACAGTCAAGTGTCTACGTCGAAGCATGCTTGGGCAGCAAGCATGCTTGGACGTAGACACTTGAACGGCGCTCTGAGTGTCCTGAATGGCCCGTTCGTTGGCGCTGGCGGCGTTCGAAGCTCGTCAGGCGTTGCTGATGGAGCTTTAGACTTTTCGGTTGGAATTGTAGGGCTGTCACGGCGGAGTATTGTCATTGGAGTATTGCTGTTGTAGGTACAGTCAAGTGTCTACGTCGAAGCATGCTTGGGCAGCAAGTATGCTTGGACGTAGACACTTGAACGGCGCTCTGAATGTCCTGAATGGCCCGTTCGTTGGCGCTGGCGGCGTTCGAAGCTCGTCAGGCGTTGCTGTTGGAGCTTTAGACTTTTCGGTTGGAATTGTAGGGCTGTCACGGCGGAGTATTGTCATTGGAGTATTGCTGTTGTAGGTACAGTCAAGTGTCTACGTCGAAGCATGCTTGGGCAGCAAGCATGCTTGGACGTAGACACTTGAACGGCGCTCTGAGTGTCCTGAATGGCCCGTTCGTTGGCGCTGGCGGCGTTCGAAGCTCGTCAGGCGTTGCTGTTGGTGCTTTAGACTTTTCGGTTGAGATTGTAGGGCTGTCACGGCGAAGTGTTCTCATTGTCTACTACGTCCAAGCATGCTTGCTGCCCGCGCACTGCCGCCGCGCGATCTCGGTGCGAATGGCTTGTTCGTTGGCGCTGGAGGCTCGAAGCTCGTCAAGCGTTGTTGTTGGAGCTTTAGACTGTTTAGTTCGGATTGTAGGGCTGTGACAGTGGAGTATTGTTGTTGTAGGTACAGTCACGTGTCTACGTCCAAGCATGCTTGCTGCCGGCACGCTGCCGCCGCGCGATCTCGGTGCGAATGGCCCGTTCGTTGGCGCTGGCGGCGCGCAGCTCGTCCTCTCTCGCGCGTGCGTCGCTCAGGCGTTGCTGTTGGAGCTTTAGACTGTTCAGTTGGGATTGGAGGGCTGTGACGGTGGAGTATTGGGTGTTTGTTAGCTGTGGAAGAGAAAAGATTGATTGATAGATGTTGTACAAGGGCCTAAGTTGGAATCGGAAGGCTAAGGGTAATGTTTTTCGAACGGTGGTAATTGGACAAATAACAGCTTTGTCGGTGAACTTTGATATACGTCAAAGTTCACCGACAAAGCTGTGTATGAAAATTTCAGTATTATGTAATTGTCCAATTTTCGTTTCGAAAAGCAAAGTCGTTCAAAATTTATTATTTCTATCATTTGCCTTTTTAACATATTAACGATTATTTATTTGGTATTTATCGCGTCTCTTGTGTTTTTCTCTATGTTAATATGTTAACAAATCGCGAAACTTTAAAAAGTGTTATGCCTTCTTACTTTTAAACGTATAAACCGCCAATTCTAAATCAACTAACCTGAGATTCCATCTCTTTGCTCTTAACCTCCTTATGGAAGGTATCCATCTGGTCTAATATCTGTTCTCTTTCCAACACGTTCGCTTTCTGCTGTTCCCTGCTCGCTTCCGCCTTCTCTTCAATCTGCCGCCGGAGACAGTCCAATACTTCGTTCATTAGGAGAGTGCGGGCTTCCCGTTCTCTGGCCCACATCTGTCAATGAAAGAGACATTGATATAACAATACAAATACTTTATTGTACACCAACAGAAATACAATACAAAAGACATTACATACGCAAAGCAAAGTAAACATAGCTGGTGAGTTTTAACCACCAGCAATTTTGATTATTGTCGAGATTTATTTCGAAAATAGGTGCAAATTCTTACTAGGTATGCACTTAGCCGTTTTTATTTAAATAAAATAAATAATGCTGGACTATCCACACAGCATCATCAGCCCCAAGCTAAGCAGAGCTTGTGTTATGGGTACTAGATGACTGATATACATATAATACGTTACAAAGATAGACACCCAGAACAAATATTTGTAGATCGTACAAACATTTGCCCCAAGGCGGGAATCGAACCTGCAACCTCCAGCGCCGCAGGCGGACCTTCGCCCGTCGCGCCACATCGGTCGTCAATTATTCGCATAGTTTGAGTAAAGCACTATACAAGCCTTGGTCCGCAATCACTGCACTGCTGGCCACGCTATGATAGCCTCAACCTACTTGGTCAGGTCGCTGTTAGCGTTAAGGCCGCCTATTGTAGGACATTGTCTTTTCCTTTTCTTCGTGTATTGAATTGTTCTTTTGTAAATTGCGCGCGTCTTTGCCGGTTTTAGCGCATTAGTAGCCTATCAAATGCAATTATTTGTATTGAGTCGTGGAGATCAACATTGGGATTGAAAATGACATGCTGTCCCGCTTAGATCATATTTGTCAAATGTGATTTAAGCGGCACCGCATGATATTTTCAATTACAATTATTATCTACGCGACTTATACCTTATCCTGTTTCTCATTGATCTGCCTCGCCTCTCCGTCGTACATAGCATCGATGTTCCTCTGTCTCTGTCGCTCCCTCTCTCTGTGTTCTTCTAACTCCAGCAACGCCGCGTCCAATACTCGTTTGTAGTCGCCTGCTTGCTTTGTTCTTTTTCATAATCCTGGAATAATAAAGGGTAATCATTTATTTATTGAGGACTACCAACAGAGGATACACAACAAAAAAGAACACATAAGTCATCAAAACTTCGAGTGAGTGGCAAAAATTATCAGTAAATGCGGCAAAAAAAAATTCAAACCAATTTTCAAAAACTTGTTGTACAAATAGGCTTACTAAAAAATATCAGATTATCTAGCCAGAGGATAAAAAGCTTAGGACGGGTTTTGCTCCAACTCGAAAAATAACAAATAACTGGCAGAAGGTTTCTTCGTCGCTTCTTTACTTTAGTCTACATACCGAAGCGACAGAAATCAAAAATAATAGTTTATTTCCGTGTTAGTGTTTAGTTTTATAATTTGACCTTTTCTAAGTATACATTTATCGTATTTATGGAAATAAAGAGTTTTTGATTTCACCAGTTGTGACTCCTCAACTATAGGTAGTTCACAGCTACACATTAAAATAGATTGAATTGACAAGGCATAACACATACTTGCAAATTAATAGATAGATAGATAGATAGAAAATTCTTTATTGCACACTTATAGATAGAAACAATACAACAAAACAGTTTAAAAACTAAGTGACAAGTGGCGGTCTTATCGCTCAAGAGCGATCTCTACCAGACAACCGTGGATGGATAGGATCATTGGATAGTACTAGGGGATTTGTGTGCTGATGATGGTTAAATAAATAAATACTTTTAATATAATACTACGCTTAAAATACACTACACACATAAAGTTATATATATACCTACATATACTTACATAAACTACTTATATACATAGGGACTCAGGTATACGTTCAGTGACAACATAAACATCTATATTTTATAATGGGGAAACATCGATCAAGTATGCGGGCCGGCCGGAAATTTTTGATCGATGTGGGGAAACAAGGGTGTGGTCAGTGACAGCAGGACAAATAGTGTTCCTTTACCATGCTCTTGAATATTGGTAGTGACTTTGCACGCCTTACTGAGACTGGCAGCGTGTTCCAAAGCTGTACAGCACGGGCAGTAAATGAGTTGCCGTAGAAAGAAGTAGAGTGGACAGGGACTTGAAGCATAAGAGTTTCAGAAGAGCGCAGAGAAAGAGCGTGAGAATGGTGAAGAAAAGTAAAACGTTCCTTGAGATAAGGGGGTGCAGAAGCGAGAAATAAGATATTATAGAGAAGAGAAAGGATATGACTATTTCGGCGAAGCCGTATAGGTAACCACTTGAGCGTCCTGCGAAATTCAGAGACGTGGTCATATTTGCGCAAGCCAAATATAAACCTTATCCCGACATTCTGCAGGCGCTCAAGTTTGTCAAGTTGTTGCTCAGTTAGATCCAGAAAGGAAGAATCAGCGTAATCAAGAACTGGAAGGAGAAGAGATTGTGCAAGAAGCAGAAACTTTAGTGGCAATAGGTGGGAAGTTTCGTAGTCTTCGAAGGGAACCAGCTGAAGCAAACATCCTACGGCTGATTTCCGAGAGCTGAGGTCCCCACGACAGATTCCTGTCAATGAGGACACCTAAATTTTTCACCGTTTCACTTTGCCCCACTGGAGTCCCATCAAAGATCACGGACGGCAGACTACTCCAGGTTACCCGAGCTATCATCCACGAGCTTCCTACTGTGATAACCTGCGTTTTTGCAGGATTGACTTTGAGACCAAAACTTTTGCTCCAGTCAAGGATACGGTCCATGTCTTCATTTATTGCGGAGATAGCATACGATAGTTGATCTACCGAGGCATGCGTGTAAATTTGGAGATCATCTGCATAGAGGTGGTACGATGAAGTTATTTTATGAGATATAGAGTTTATGAAGATAGCGAAAAGGAGAGGTATAAATAGTAATAAAGTAATAAAGGACCTTAAAAATAAACAAATGAATCAGAGGAAGAGAGATGAAGGTAAATTTACTGTAACCTTGAAAAAACTATCAACTAAAACTATCCGTTCACTACTTTTTTTTTTTGACTGAATGAAAGAATTTTAATATTTATTTTTCAAACCCTGTTTATTTTTAAAGCTGTGTTGTGGAGCTGTGTAGTGCCGGCTTAGAATTTACACCACCTCAATTCTTCCCGCGGGTGTCGGAAGAGGCGACTAAGGGATATCCAAGGGGAGCGGGCAGTAGCGCCCCCTGCAGAACAATTCTACCACCGAACTGTGATCCCCAACCCGCATGCCCAGCGTAGGGATTATTGGCACTACCCCCATGAGATATAAGTCAATAAGGCGCTTATCAGGGGGAGGCCTGCGTCCAGCAGGCAGTGGACCAGTATAGGCTGTTGAGTAGGTACTCTGTTTCTTTTTAAAAATAGTGATGCTAATCTGTCGACTCACAAAATATCGGGAATATAAGCCCCGCAAGTTGATATTGCGATGGAACCTTGTCATAATAACAGCTGCGTGACGTCATCCGTCGCAAAAAAGTACAGATAGCAAAAAAATGTAAAAAAAAGTAAATAAGCTAGGGTTATGCGATATTTGTATTTAAACCAGGCCACACGTTCCGTGACTTTAGTAGAATTTTGCAAAATCTTCAAAATGTCTATTACTAGTTGCTTCGACATTAAAATATCCTCAGTAGTGTTCGAAGCACTTTTTAAGGCACAGTTTATATTTTGGATAACTTAGAGTCTTCTTTCTCTTTTAAAAAATAATTGTCCACTTTAATTATCATTCCACGAGCACGACTGTTAATTAATTTCTTACTGATTTTAACGGGTAACAGGTAACAAAACTAAACAACAAAACTTAAGAATAACAATAAAACAGGATAACAAAAACAAAAAGCTATAACAAGTACTCGATGCGCGTAAGCACGTAAGCGCGGGCTGACCTTGCGAACGGTACTGACGGTGCGACGTCGACTACGTCACCAAGATGGCCGCCAATCGCAATATCAACTTGCGGGGCTTATAACGATAGCGTCGATATTTATCGAGCTGACAGATCACGTGTCTGAAATATTACATTCTTTAATTCAGTCAAAGAAAAAAAAACACGTAGATGAAGTATAGCTTCTGCCCGCTCTTTGCATCCGTTGTTTCTGAGACAAAAGTAGTTTACGTAATTCCAGGTCAACAAAGATCTTGTAAAAAGCAGGAAGAGAAAACCAGCCAGCAATATCAAAAAATCGAATTTATTAGGAAAAGGTTCAGCTGTTGTCTAGTTGACAGTTCTAGAAAGAGGCCGGGCATAGACCATAATTAGATTTATGTAGTTCGGCACACCGCCTCTAGTGGCGGCAGTGCGAACTACAAGCTAATGATTTTATTAGATAATAGACGATCGCCTCGCGGTTTCACCCGCGTAGTTCTCGTTCCCGTGGGAATTCCGGGATAAAATATAGCCTATGTCACTCCCTGAAAAGTAAGCTTTCTAACGGTGAAAGAATTTTTCAAATCGGTCCAGTAGTTTCGGAGCCTATTCAATACAAACAAACAAACAATCAAATCTTTCCTCTTTATAATATTAGTATAGACTAGCTTCTGCCCGCGGTTTCGCACGCGTGTTTTCGGTATAATAAGTAGCCTATTATCTAAGTTAGGCTTTGCTCTAAACGTACGCCAAATTTCGTTTTAATCTGTTCAGTAGTTTTTGAAATCCTAGGAAACAAAAATTCAGATTTCACAAACTTTCGGCTTTTTAATATTAGTAGGATTGTGATAATTGGAACCTGATGGGTATGCAGTGCATCCGTTGAGACACAGATGGCGTTGTGCGCTGTGTTCAACAGATCTCATTGATTAGGTGAAAAAATTTTAGAGTTATTTCTGTCCCATGGGAACTTATCTATGGAATAAAAAGTAAAGCTTAATGTGTTATTTCGGGTCCAGACGTGCTCGCCTTGTACGACTAACTTAAACACGTTATAACTACTATTTTACGATAGGAACAGCTTTTTCGTTTGTTGCACTTAATAGCACATTTCCAGATAAGTAGTCGTTTTGTAAAAACAAACTTCCAAATATACTTATGCAAAATGCTCCATGGTCCGTACAGTAATGACACGTTTCATACGGACCAACTTAAATTTAATATAAAAATGAAATTACACTATGCAAAATTATTTTACTTGGTGTACCAAATATCACATTTATCACACTAATATTCTAAATGCGAAAGTTTGGATGAATGGATGGATGTTTGTTACCTCTTCACGCCAAAACTATTGAACAGATCGGGCTAAAATTTTGCATACAAGTAATTCTAATCCTGGAATCAAACTTACTTTTTATCCCATAAATCAGTTCCCATGGGATAGAAATCACCTTTAAACGTTTCCATAAAAACAATGCGTGCGAAGCGGGCATAAACTAGTTTGAAATAAAATTTTATCGAAAATAAGTTATAGTCCGTACGCAACGTATCACACGATTACAGGTCAAAGTAATTTTTTTTACCTGCAAAATACTTTTCCGTATCTTAGCCAATATCTGCAGATCCAACTCAATCTCCTTCACTACAGCTATCACTTTCCTCTTCAACTTATACTTGTGAAGTCCCATATTAACCATATTCGCGTCTCTTTCCGCCACCAGCCTTGCGTGTTCTCGCTCTCTCTCACACGATATAAGACGTAGCTGCTCGAGTATAGCTATCTCTTTCTCTTCTTGTTTGCGGAGTTTTTTTACTTCGGTTTCTTTGTCGGTTAGTTCCGCGATTTGGCCTTGTAGGGTTTCACGGAGCTCCTGTAAAAGATTATAAGATAGATAAGTTTAACTGGTAATGGTAAATAGAATCTCACCAGAGTTGGGCAACAGCAGCTAAATAAATCACATCACACTAATCACACTGATATTATAAATGCGAAAGTTTATGAAAATTTTTCATAGAAACAACGCGTGCGAAGTCGCAGGCAGAAGCTAGTTTTAAGTATAAAAAAAAACAATTCAAAAGTAATTTTGAAAAGTATTTATTTTTTTACGTAACGAATTACATGGTTGTAGTAACTATTGGAATTCGATGATGCCCGCAGTAGTTTTTAGTAAAACTGTGTCGCAGACACCATCGCCCTCCTCAGACAGAAAAACATTTTTTATTAATTAAAAAACAAGCTTTTATTATCATCTAGGACCAAAGTCTTTGGGAAGACAGATCCAACGAACCCAACTCGATAGGGTTAGGGGGACACATGCTACTTTTTAGCAAGGAAAACGCGAGAAGCCGCGAGCAGAAGCTAGTATTCTTTACTGTACCCTCATTTGAGTCTCTTTCGCTTTCAGTCTCTCCTGTTCTATAGCAATCTCCCTCTGCAGCGACTGATCCCTCTCTTGTAAAGCTTTGCGAGTCTCCTCTTCCTCCTTCTGCTTTTCCACTTCTTTCTCTACCAGTTGCACCATCCTGAAACAAACATAGACATTTATTTGCCACCCGCACACAAAGATTTTACAATAAAAATAAAAACACATCATACATCCTTAATAATAAACAGGGTTACTGATTCAGTTGACCTAGATCCTAGGGGGTTGTAGTTTCTATCATTTCTGAAGGGTTTGATTATGAAACACCATACTTACTACAAAGTTGTACGTTTTCGAGGTATCTATATATATCTAGTAAGATTTTCGAAAGAAATTGCCTTTTTTACTTTTTACTTAATAAAGCTATAATATTATAAATTTGCATCAGAATTGATAATATTGGTGATGTTTGTTCTTCTTCTTCCAGTCAAAACTTCTTACTTCAACTTCCTTCTTCACGTCAAAACTACTGAACAGATCAGGCTGAAGTTTTGCATACAGGTACCTCTAAGCCTGGAATAAAACATAGGCTACTTGCCGCGGGCAGAAACAAGTCATATTATATTGTTCTAACCCGGAAGTAACTCTATTCGTGTGTATCCTTTTCATGATTAAAGGTGCGAACAGATCATAATGAAATTTGAAGGTATGAAATTTGTCCAATGAAGGACATACTACTACTTTTTATAACGGACACACATGCAAAGCAGGGAGCAGAAACTAGTTTCTCTATTAACAAAATAAAATTACAAAACATACAAGTGTGGCTATAAGGAAACTGGCAGATGATGAAGCTCAATTCTAAAAATAGAACAATGTCAGGGAATACATAAATACAGGGAATACGTAAATAATAATTAATAATGGAGGACATTTTCATCTACTCAAATTACCACATCTTGTAATTCCGCTGTGCAATATCCATGGCTCTTATCTCCGGCTGTTTCCAACTACAGGCATGATGCAGCTCATCAGACTGGTGCGAGTGATTGCAGAGCTGATTTAGCATTTGACATTGACCATAAGGTAGTTTTGAAATAGCCACGAATATGTCAGATATGGCAAGTAGACTTGAATTGGCTTTTATTAAGGGGAGGCCTGCATCCAGTAGTGGACTAATACAGGCTGTTGACTGAGTGAGAGAGAGACTTGAATTTATATTCCCCATACTCAATATTCCTCACATCTTAGTCCTCAGGGTACCCAATACTTTAGAATCTCTCTCAAAACATGCACCACATCTTACCATGCAGACTTGCACTTCCCCTGTGCGATATAAGAGTCCATAGCTCTCAGCTCGGGCTGCTTCAGCCTCCAGGCATGATGCAGTCTCAGCTCTGCCTCGTGTCTGCGGAGCTGGTTCTCCTTGGCCATTATACCTTGGTTTATTTCTTTGAGGGCTGATGTAGGTACATTGTTTAGGTACGACCTGGAATTACATTTTATTTTTATTATTTTGTCAAAGTCATTACCATATTATTCGTTGTGTGCTACATAGCATACAACAAGAAATATTATGTTATGTTTCAAGCTAGATCAATTTTTTTTGTGTGTTTCTATTTGCTTGACATGTGTTTTGTGCACTTACTTATTCAACTATACTATATGTACTAAATTTTTGTAACTGTGCTAATAAAAATTCCTGAGTGCAGTAAAAGAGTGAGTGAGAATATAGGACCCATGTTTTTCCAGTTCATTCTTAGTATTATGAGCAAAAATACTACAAAATAATTAAATTGCATACCCATTTTTAAACAGTTTTGGCTGAGCAGCCAATGCTTTGATCTCTTGTTGGTACTGTAAATTTTCTTGAAACAACATCATTTCCAGTTTACTGCGCCTTTCTTCAAGTTGCCTGAAAGAGTAAAACAAACCAAGTTGCAAGAGAATTACATGCCAGTACCAATAGAAGACTCATGGGAACAGCCCGCTGCTAAATTCACATTTAAGCATTTACAGGGAGTCTATGAGAGATGGTAGCTCAGGATTGCTATTTCTGTGAAGCAGTAGGAGTGGAACTTTGTGAGCTGATTTAATGAAAGTAAATACCCTCATCTTAGTGCATCAGATTGTACATTAACTTCACTCATGTGTTGTTTTAACTTTTCTAAATACTCACGCAGCCCTTATCTTCCTACTTGTAAGCAGCTCAGCCTCCTTATTAGCCCGTTCATAGTACCCCTCTGTCGTCCACTGTTCATGGTGCCTAGAGTTGTTGGTGTTAGCTTCCCAGTAACTAGCAACTTTCTGCAGTTCTTCAGCTTTTCGGAGCTCGTTCTCCCGACGCTGGGCTGCTAATGCTTGTAGCTGCCACTGAGGGCGAAGGCGAGACATCTTCTAGAAATTTAAAAAGAAAAACAGAAAATAATTAGGAGAATAGTTATGAAACCACATAGGAACAGAAGGATATCTTCTACTTAGGTTCATACCTCTTACACAAGGCAACACAGACTGATTTAAATGTCCAGCAGAAATTACATACTAATATGACGGTTTTTATCCAAAAGTTCACACAGAACTTGAACTTCAAACTATTCACCAGAAAATTAAGGTAACAACCTGTGACCGGTTTACCTTCAAGTTCAAGCTAATAAAAGTAAAGTGCATATAAGTGGGTAGGCACAAGGAAAGAATAGTGACTCATTGTAGAATCGATACGAATAGGGGTTCGTATCGATTCTTCGTGTGAAACTCCTTGGTTGACTGCCCACAACAAAGATCACCTTCTCACTGACTCAATAAAATGATTGCTGTGTCATGTGTGGGCGAAACGACTCGTAATTGGAGCATGTGAGGTCAGACAGTTGATTCAATTACTTCCTTAGCGATAAATATTGGTTTCAATTGGATAAAAACACGCAAATTACGAAAACGACCGCGGTTTTAATGTTTTGAAATGAAAACAAAGCAAACGGGAAATGTTACACACAAAACTGACGTTTGGTTGCTAGGCAACGAGCATGCGAGGGATGTCACATGACATTGACATTTAAATTTCGTCGGAGGACGGTTGTGAAATAGTTTATAGTGTCATCTATCCAAAAAGGTTGTAACTAAAACTTAACCAACGTGAAATGAGCGCTAAAACAAACCTAGTTCATCTGATTGCTACTAGATGGCAGAAAAATAGTACATTACAGTCACACACAAATAAAATAGATGTGGTAGGTTCCTACCACGGAATTAGTTCCGAAATGAAACAGACCAAAGCTCAAAACTAGAAGAAACTAAAGATTTTTTTATAATATAAAGGTAGTAGACCTTCGTTTGACAACATTCTCATCTAATGGAAAGTGACGATTTGGCTGACGATAACTTAGGGATGTACCTAGGTAGATAGTAGGTACCTACTGAAAATAATATTATGTAAGTACATAAGGTAGTACCTACTGTAAGGAATAACAATGTAATTTAGATCTTGATTTGTTTAAACTAAGCTAATATTGTAAAGAAGTTGTTTACGCTAAATGTTTTTATCGTAAACAGCTCTTAATATTGTTATACTATGTTCAGATAGCTTTAAAAGCAATGTTACAATCTTGTTGATACTTGGTTGTTGATACTAGACTTCCAGAGTAACTGTCAGATGTAAATTCTTATTGGAGGTAGGTAGAAACTAGCAGTCTTGTTGGAGCGTTTGAACGAAGCGGTCGTCCGCTCGGAACACACGAATAGTGTGAAATTGCAATAGTGAGTGCCCGTCAGCTGTGGCAGTTAAGCTAAGGTACGTTATTTTCTTGCTGTTCTTAGTTTTTCTAGTCGATAAGCGATATTTAGTTAACCAGCTAGTGATTTCTTTTTCGCTTCTTTGCACTAGCTTATAAAAGATTGAAGCGAAGAGAATCAAATAGTCGTACATTTTCTATTTAGTAGATGTAAAGTTACAATGTTGGAATAAGCCATGAGAAAATAAACGCATTTGATTCTGATTTTCCTTTTATTTTATCATACTCCTATAACTCAGAAGCGGGATAAGGCGAGTATTTGAAATAAATTACTCGCCGCGCCCATGTCTCAATGTAAAAATAAACATTTATTTATTTTGTCATGGCCAATTTAACTGCAGAACACAGAACTATCGTGAGTGATATTTGTTTAACAGCTTAATTTTTTTTTGTGTTCCTTTTTATTTCATTTCTCTTTTTGCTCATCAACATCACTATTCCTATGGTTGAATTTTGTCCGGCGTCATGAAAATTTATGGCTTGTTAAAGTGTCTTTAAACATAATATCCAATTTATTTCTTTATTTGTTTTTTTTTGTCTGGTTTTATTATTATTATTCTTTGTCTTCACTCATCGGTATACCGTAATCGGTATATACTATTCTATCTAACCACGAACCATGAAAGAAGAATAATCGCTAGGTAATTAATAAGTATTCGAGGGTGGAAAACCAGAAAACGATTACAAACTGCACAAACTTCATTGTAAATTAGTTCTCAACTTGTTATTTGACATTTTTGTCATTTACTACCATATTTTCACTAACTTCCCGGATCAACCCTCAACCTCAACAGCCTGTCTTGGTCCACTGCTGGACGCAGGCCTCCCTCTGATAAACACCTTATTGGCTTTTATCTCATGGGGGGTAATGCCCATAATCCCCACGCTGGGCATGCGGGTTGGGGATCGCAGTTCGGTGGTAGAATGTTCCCTGCAGAACAAAATTGTAATAATTATACGGGGCCAAGTAATAATACGAAACTCGATATATTGTCAAATAATTTAACTATAATTTTAAAGCATTTTTTATTTTTATAGTTTTGTAAAACGATTTTAATAATAATAATAATTATATATCATGAATGCCTATAAATTACTTAACCTAGACTAGAATTAAACACAAAAGTTAAAAAACATAGGCAGAGATATCAAAATTTTACAATTTTTGTATGGAAGCTCGAAAGTGGTTGTGTTCATAACGGTTATCGTTATACCGGTATGGATTTCGGTTACACCGGTATGGATTTCGGTTATACCGGTATGGATTTCGGTTATACCGGTATGGATTTAGGTTATACCGGTATGGATTTCGGTTATACCGGTATGGATTTCAGTTATACCGGTATGGATTTCGGTTATACCGGTATGGATTTCGGTTATACCGGTATGGATTTCGGTTATACCGGTATGGATTTAGGTTATACCGGTATGGATTTCGGTTATACCGGTATGGATTTCAGTTATACCGGTATGGATTTCAGTTATACCGGTATGGATTTCAGTTATACCGGTATGGATTTCGGTTATACCGGTATGGATTTAGGTTATACCGGTATGGATTTCGGTTATACCGGTATGGATTTCAGTTATACCGGTATGGATTTAGGTTATACCGGTATGGATTTCGGTTATACCGGTATGGATTTCGGTTATACCGGTAAAGATAGCGGTTGTACCGGTACTGATAGCGGGTATATCGGTACCTCAGGTATGGGATACCGGTATTGAATACCGGTTGTGGAAATAAGTTGCTAGGTTAAAATTTGTATTAAAAATAATGACAATAAATTGTAAATGTTAAAATAAATGATTATGGTAGTTTATGATGTCGAATAAATTGTTTGGAAATGTCTTCGCTCATCAGAGGGTGCTGATACTTCAGGGTCCGTAAGGTCTCCGTAGAGGGAGAGGAGTAATACTCGAATCAGTGCTTCATTCTAATTTATTTATTTAAAATGTACAGTTTCCATACTAAATCTGGCGCAGCAGTTTCGCTGAGTCATCACGCTAGCACGGACTCAGAACCTTATTATGAGAAGGCTAATCCAGTGCTCTGTTATGAGGAGGGTACCGAAGCGCCTTGTTATGAGGAAGGTGATAGTCCAAGTGAACGAGATGTGCGGCGTATCGTTACTCTATTGAAGTTTGGACTTAAGAGCGCTTTTACATCTCGGCGCTACTATTTTTATTTAACGCACCGAGCGGGCAGCGAGCTAATCAAGCGTAACTTTCTATTGTCTCGCGATTGAACTGACATAGGTCTGCCCTCGATAAGCGCTCGCGTGGTACTGAGGGTAAATCGCCGGCGCAATGAAATATATACTACTTTTAAATAATTCATTTTAGAGCCATCTGTGTATGTTCTTATTTCGTATATGTTTGAGCTATCACTTGGCTCTTCGTGCGTTTGTATGGTGAAGCTTTTTGAGTGTATGTGTTTTTGGGTACCCTATCATAAATCGAGAGTAGCATGGGATTACTCCCTGCGTACTTGTCCCATAAACTTAAAGCCCATACTGCTCTCAGCTTAAGCGTGATAATAGATAGATAGATAGAAAATTCTTTATTGCACACTTATCAAAATAATTTACAATATTGAAATAAACAACAAAATTACAGACTATGTAACAATTGACGGTCTTATTGCTCAAGAGCGATCTCTACCAGATAACCGTGAATGGATAGGATCTATGATCCAGTTTACCATCGTTAGCTCCACTCCGTGATTTTGCAGGAATGTATTGATGCTGTCAAAGTTTGTCTTGTCAGAAGCCCCTTCGATATCTATGAAGGCTGCGAAATGGAGCGTTTTGATTGAGATGTCTTGTTCTAATCTGCTAACTACTGTGCGCAGCGCAGATGTTGTTGATTTACCTGAGCTGTAGGCGTGTTGTTGTGGGTGTAGTGGTTTTATTCGATAATCCAGCTGTTTCAAAAAAATCTGGTCGCTACAACAACGCTGAAGAGGGACATCTTTCTTCGATGTATCCAATAGCAAGAGCGATATGTAAGGCTATATATATAAAAGGCGGGGCATCTTAATAAATTCTTTGAAGTAGGTACTTAGATCCCATGCTAAGAGGGTTGAACAATCCTTAATTAAGTCTCATTGGTAACTCAGACG
The DNA here is from genome assembly GCA_963564075.1 of Eupithecia subfuscata. NCBI lineage: Eukaryota > Metazoa > Arthropoda > Insecta > Lepidoptera > Geometridae > Eupithecia > Eupithecia subfuscata. The sequence goes on along the minus strand of OY751117.1, from coordinate 7,815,578 downwards.
TAATGGCCAATACGACAAACATGGGACGATAATTCAGAAATACAAATCAGGCTGAATACAGTTCGTTAGACCACAATTCGACAGATCATTCAAACGTGCTCATAAGCTTGAATAATATTGATGAATAAATATAATATTAACTATAGATTACATGATTAATTGGTTACAAGTAATAAGTGTTGAAACTTATATAGTAAAAAAATCTACACCAGAACTTTATTTTTAATTAGAGATTTTAATTCAAATTTTAATTCAATTAACTTATTCCTCAACAGAACCATTTTACACCTATCTACATACTTTGTCGCGTAGGGACTAGCTCTAGCAGGATGGTCGAGCTGTAAGGAATAACAATGTAATTTAGATCTTGATTTGTTTAAACTAAGCTAATATTGTAAAGAAGTTGTTTACGCTAAATGTTTTTATCGTAAACAGCTCTTAATATTGTTATACTATGTTCAGATAGCTTTAAAAGCAATGTTACAATCTTGTTGATACTTGGTTGTTGATACTAGACTTCCAGAGTAACTGTCAGATGTAAATTCTTATTGGAGGTAGGTAGAAACTAGCAGTCTTGTTGGAGCGTTTGAACGAAGCGGTCGTCCGCTCGGAACACACGAATAGTGTGAAATTGCAATAGTGAGTGCCCGTCAGCTGTGGCAGTTAAGCTAAGGTACGTTATTTTCTTGCTGTTCTTAGTTTTTCTAGTCGATAAGCGATATTTAGTTAACCAGCTAGTGATTTCTTTTTCGCTTCTTTGCACTAGCTTATAAAAGATTGAAGCGAAGAGAATCAAATAGTCGTACATTTTCTATTTAGTAGATGTAAAGTTACAATGTTGGAATAAGCCATGAGAAAATAAACGCATTTGATTCTGATTTTCCTTTTATTTTATCATACTCCTATACTACGTAAGTAGATTATTTATTTTAACCGACTTCGAAAAAAGGAGGAGGTTCTATGTTCGGCTGTTAGTACAATACAGTACCTATAGGTACCTATGCATGTTCGTCGATTGTTCATTCATTATAAAATTCATAGTGAAATGAGAAATCGACATTTTGGATGATTCTATTATAGTTGTCTAGAGGATGATTCCGGGGGGTGGTCTCATAAAACTTTATTCCCGCGGGATTCTTATTTAGCCCTCAAAACTTTAAAAACAGTTTAAAACGATTCGAACTCGGATAGGTACCTATTACTTTTTTTTCAATACAATCTAATTAATTCAAAATCAAAAACTCTTTATTTCCATATATACAATAAATGTACACGTAGGTAAAATTATAAAACTAAAACTAAATTCAGTTCTAGTGTACCTAGTGGTAGCTATTTCGATTCGAAATCTACCAATAACACAAGCTCTGCTTACCTTGGGGCTAGATAATGCTGTGTGAATTGTCCAGTATTATTTATTTATTTATTTATCTACCGTAGTAGAGTACCCGCCCCGCGCCGCGCCGCCGCCCCGGTTGGCGGTGACGCCGTTGCTTATCATTATCAACCTATCAACGCTCTACCTCTACTATAGTATATCCATCGTTACGCGACTCTAAGGAAGACAGGCACAAAAGCTCTCATTTTCATAGAAGCCTCCAAAGCTCGGCCTTCAAGGTGATAGCGTAGCGGGCCGCATTCCGGTGCGAGGGAGATGGAAGATGGCCGTCCTTTTCTAGCTACAATGGCGACCCTGTCAGTGTTGCTAGCAGGTGGTAAATATTCTGTAGTGGAAGGAAAATTCGGTGAGGATTTAGTGAAAAAATGTAGGTAGGTTTCAGAATGTTGACTGAATGACTGTGATAATTCAGTCATACCGGGTTTAGTAAATACACCCAGATTTTTTTAAGGCACTAGTAGCAACCTGTCTTCCATAAAAAAACTTAGCCCAACTCAGGTGCTACCTATGATTTACACTACCTACTATAGATACTTACCTAGGTAAATATTTTCAAATGATCTGAACACATTAATATTAGTATTATTTAACGGGTTTTTATCGCGTTTATTTAGGTACCTATTCATCATCATCCCGTGACCACGACAATGTATTATACATTGTCGTGGTCACGGGATGATGACAGGTTTATAATAAACCTGTTGAAATGTCGGGAAAAATAGGTAAATAAATATGATAAATACCCATTAAATTATATAGGTACTTCCTACTAAATAAAAATGCGAAATTTTGTGAAATGTGAAATTTTTGTTACCTAGGATCTCCAAAACTACTGAACAAATCAAGATGAAATTTGGCGTACTTACATTTAGAACATAGCCGAACTTAGATAATAGATTACTTAATATACCGAAAATACGCGTGTGAAGCCGCGGGCAGAAGCTAGTAAGGTTACATAATATATATAGGTAGTAGGTACCTACGCTAGTGAGTAATTGTCAGAAATAATCCATATTTTATAGAAAACCAAATTATATTATAAATAGGTACCTAATCACACCTACGAATGCTACGAAATATCAAGCTCTCCATACAAAAGACATAAACGCGCTCTCTGCAAAAATGACCGTTTGATTCTGAGTAGGTACTACACTATGTACGACTTTGTCGTAGAACTGAATTACTGAGGTAGTTTACTTCAGTCTTCAGGTTCAGTAAATACGCCCAGATATTACTTCTTTGTGCCACTAATAGCAACCTGTCTTCCTTATAAAACTTAACATAGGTAAATTTTCAAAAGCTGGCGCAGTCCTCGTTTGTTTTTCGTGGATTTGTGACGTCAGAGTAGATAATTGCAAAAATCCCAGAAGCCTTGGATATTTGTATAAACAAACAAAAGACAATCGTTCTAGTCAATCGCCAGCTTCTAATAATTCAGCCGCAACCGAGGATTTTACTCTACTATAGGTAGGTACGTTATCTACTTAGTACGCTAGTGTAATAATATTATAGCGAAGAGAATCAATTACCTCAGAGCTTTTTTTGTAAGCTTAAGAAATAAACTTTATATCAGATAAAGTGGGACTAAAACATTTGTTCTTTGACTGAATAACGTTAAAAAATTTACGAAAGGCAACTCTACTCAACCAACCACAAGACTCTACCAAGAAGGTTTTATTAGTGCCAGAAAACTACCATAGCCGATAAAGCCTTCTGTTACCGGCAACAAACCAACATGGCAGCATCGAAAACCGGCAGTCAGTCGTGACGGGGCTGCGTCTGCGCACGAAAGCAAGCGTTCCAAATTCAAAAACATGCCGATTTATACACCAAACTTTTATTATCACTTTATGAGTAGTGCAAGCAAAATGTGATTGTCAAACGTGATCGAAATACTAAAGTTCAGTGAAAAGTGCTTTTAGTTTTTTGTCTGTCGGTCCGTGTTAATAATAACCGTGCCTCGGACCAAGAAATGGGCTTATAATTGGTCTAAATCAATGCCTGCAATGGTAAGTTACACCTATACGTTCAAAAACTCATTTTATAACTTCTAAGTGTGCGTGAGCCTCATCTTTGCTGGCGGTAGAACTAAGATAAAGCTTTTTTATGTAACCGTAACCTTTAGATAGAGACTTGGTATGGGTACAGATGAAACAGTAGTAGTATACTAGTAGTCTACGAGCCTACACATTCACAGATTAGGTAGTTATGCGTAGTTTTAAGGCTCTACGTCTCGTAGTATTATATTATTTGGCTCTACGTAGAGATGTCATACAAGAGCACACTTAGGTAATGTTTGGTAATATATATCGATTTTAGAGCTAAGGCTTTTAGAACGATTACATAAGACACACATCTTATTTGACATCAAAATTGCACTGCATTAAATAGGTATTTCGTAATAGGTACACTCAGCTGCACTTATATGTTAATATAATACCATCAACGGTATCTACAGTTTAGTGGTTACTACTACGGCAAAGGAATGATTATTTTACATAACACATAAATAACTTTCTAAGCAAGAAATGCTTATCATAGGAATATACCGACAAATCGTGTCATCGAGTAAGCCAAACTTGAAGCTATGTGGTAGTTACCTACTCAAGTACAGGCGCGGTCGCAGCCCAAGACTTTGGGGGGGGTCACGCTTAGTGCGGGCCGTAGCCACAAATTCACTTGCAGACGGTTGCAGGCCCCACCTAGCACAGCTAAACTTTTTCGGCGAGCGGAGCGAGCCGCGAAAAATTTACCTTTTTGATAATGTTTCGTGGTGGCGGGCAAAGTGATTTTGAAGACCGAAAACATGACATCTCTTCCCTCAACTCCCAACAATAGTAAGTTTAAGTTATAGCGAGCGAGGCGACCCTCGAAATTGTCGAGATTTTTTCTGATGTTTGAAGAAAAGTAAGCAAGAGTACTTGCTACTACTCTTGCTTACTCTCGCTCGCTATCATAATGATGGCGAGCGAAGCAAGCCCCGAAAATCTTACGAGACTTTGCCGTAATAAATATAAAGCTACGAATATAAACAGGGCAAGGGACATCAACAAAAAATAAATCGAAAAAGATGCAACGGCGAGCGAAGCGAGTCGCCGAAATTTTTGTTACTTTTTCGGGTGGTTACCCGCCGATAGCATTTTCTAAAATCCAGAAAATACTATCGGCGAGCGGAGCGAGCCGCAAAATTTTTTGAGTTTTTTTTTCTGATGTTTGTTGACAAAATAAATGATAGTGAGCGAAGCAAACCCCGAAATTTAAAAGACTGTGGTGGTAGATATAAAGCTTTGAATATAAATAGGGGCGAGTGGAGCAAGGGAAATAAACTAAACTTACTAACACTAACAAGTAAGTAAGTAGGTAAACCAAAATTAGGAATCCAAAAAGAGGTAACGGCGAGCGGAGCGAGCCGCCGAAATTTTTGTTACTTTTCGGGTGGTCACAAACTGGTTCAGAAAATAAATAACAGCGATTGCAGCGAGCTCTGAAAATTTTGAAAGTTTGCAGCGGCTAAGAAATATGTTGAAAACCTAAAAAATATATATATCAGTGAGTGGAATGAGCCGCTCAAAACAATAGTAATATCGGCGAGCGGAGCGAGCCGCAATTTTTTTTTGCTGCAGTTGGTAACCATATTCAATGTAACGGAAGTAAATAGGAAAAAAATAATCATCAAACTATGTTGCAATTTTTTAAGTACCTAAACTAAGATTTTGGGGGGGGTCATGACCCCCGTGACCCCCCCCCTGGGACCGCGCCTGCTCAAGTATTAAACACTTCAGCCGACTGAGCTACCTGAGCTATTTAGTGTTTTCTTATAATGTATTAACGATACATGTTTTATTAAAACCACATTAATAATAAAAAAATCTACATCTACGCATTCTACGATAAATGCTACGAAAAATCAAGCTCTCTATACAAAAGACATAAACGCGCTCTCTGCAAAAATGATCTTTTGATTCTGAGTACACTTATCCAAAGTCGTAGAACTTTGAATTGAAATACATTATCTTCGGGGTTGTGAAAAGGCAATTCACAAGTATAAATACTCAGGTACACATGCTATGAAAGAGGTACCCTAAGTACCTATCGAATATTATAATAAAAGACATAAATGTGCTCATATCGAGGTAAAATCTGTATGGAATAGGTACCTACCTAATCTCCAAAACTACTGGTCCTATTCTCGAAATTCTTTTAACGATTACTAGCTATATTATCATTATCACTGAGCATTCCTCTACAGCAACCTTTCTTGGTTTCTGGTACCGCGGACGTAAAACTATGTACCAAAGAAATTCCTTTTTAAAATATTCAAAACACGGCAATTTTCAAACAGACTTGCTAATTTTGACATGTCCAATTACTCGTTCAACTCAAGTAATTATAATCAATGTTAAAATACGTGTATCCTATCTAATCTCTAACTAACCTGTCTGGCAGCCACCTAATTATGAACAATTTACAACGATATATAAAAAATAACCCGAATCCGTGACTTTTTGAAGGCCAGTCCTATTATTTTAATGATACCTCTTACTGAGGAAAAATATTAGGTGTTTTACGCAAACCAAAAGCCTAAAACTTTAAGGCGAATAGTAGGGTGGATAGTGGCGCCACTACATATTTAATTTTATAATTACGTTATACAAAGGAATTATCAAGAAATCGGACCGCGCGTAGACGATATCTATCATAAGCTTTTTTTATATGTATCTGTAATAGTTTTGTTTATTTTGAGTTTTGTATGTTACTTTTATATATTACTAGCTGTGCCCGTGGCTTCGCCGGCGTGAATTTGAATCTTTGCGCAGAACCCTAATTGTATAGTTATTCTGCTATGCCGGACAGAGACAAATTCAACAAAACAAAGATCTTTGAAATCGGTCGGAATATATATGTATAGGACTAAACGATCGCCTCGCGGTTTGATCCGCGTAGTTCCCGTTCCCGTGAGAATATGCTATGCATGGCTAAAATATAGCATAAGTCACTCCCTGAAAAGTAAGTTTCCTAACGGTGAAATAATTTTTCAAATCGGTCCAGTAGTTTCGGAGCCTATTCAATACAAACAAACAAACAATAAAATCTTTCCTCTTTAAAATATTAGTACAGAACCCACAACCACTCGAGACGAGAGCATAAAATCATTTTAAATAATGTGAAACTTCTTCTGCTAGATAAAACCATTATACCTACTCTGTAAGTGAATTCCTAGACAATGACTATAAACAATTTGTAATTCCTCAAAGACGAAACTTTTCCTGATCTCTACATGCTTAATTCAAACTAATTTATCAAATTTTATTTATACCGACGACTTTAATTTTTACTTGACGAGAAACTGATAACACCTAACTTTAGCTTAACATTGTTTACCATTGTTAATGTGTACTAGCTGCGCCCCGCGGCTTCGCCCCCGTGGAAATTTATGTTTCCAACTTTCTTAATTTTTTCTTTCATAAGAACCTTCTCCTGACAATAACAAACACAACAAAGAAAGAATTAGCGAAATCGGTCCAGGCGTTGTTGAGTTATGCGCTTACCAACACATTTTGCGATTCATTTTTATATTATAGATATATTATATATAGATTTCTGCTTTAAAAAATGATTTCATTTCATTACTGGACCACTCCAAAAGTTTCACAAAATATTGTGACAGTGAAAGAAACATTGCGTCTTATCCTTGTATCTTCAATTTATATGCTAAGAGTGTTCCAAGTAAATTATCCACTTATTTTTTGTGCCTTTCATGAAGTCCGGTAGCCACTAAGGTACGGGGAACTGATAATGGTATGGTATTCCGTGTCCATACAAAGGTTGCCTGGAAGAAATCGCTTTTAGCGATAAGGCCGCCCATTGTGCAACTAATTTTGTGTTTGTTTTTTCTTTTCTGTTTTTATTCTATCTTGGTGTGCAATAAAGAATATTTGTATTGTATTGTATTGTATCTAATGTTGGAACACTACATTTTCCCGCTGCGCACTTTATGCCCGATAGACAGTTAGCTAATTGTTTTTAGGGTTCCGTAGCCAATGAGTGCCAGCGGGACCATATTACTAAGCCTCCACTGTCTGCCCGTCCAGCGGGCTGAATGTTATGAACCGTAAAAGGTAGACAGTTGCAAATTTCACAGAGTGTGTATTCCTTTTACCGCTCCAACGACAAATAATTCAATTCAATTCATTTTATTTCAGCTTAGATACATAGATACATATTTCAGCCATAGATTAATTAATTAAATAAAATCATTTTAAATTAAAGGAACACACATTATTCATAAGCGCATGGAACGTAACGATGTGCGAGTAACGATAAAAATATATTTTTAAATTAAAGGGGCTCCCATGCAAGAAACATGTTTTTCGGTGTTTTACCTTTACATCTTTTTGACCTTTACAATCGCAGTATCTCTTGAACGTAAAAGTTAGACCGTTGAAATTTTCAAAGAGTGTATAGGTAGGTATTTCTATTTTCGGTCCATTAAAACATTTTTCTTTTTTTTATGAAGCTTTGAATGATGGTACGGAACCCTTCGTGTTCGAGTCGGGTAGTTCCACCACGCTCCAAAACACATTGTTCTCAAAATTTTAAAGTTCATAAATTGATTCCACTGCGCTCTAAGAATTTTTAAGTAATAAAATATGTGAATATTTGAGTTCCACCGCGCTCCATGAAATTTTTAGTAGAGTTAGCAAAAAATAAATTTAGCATGAAACATTATGTAAAATAAAAAAATACGTAGACTCGACTTGGCCGGATGCCTGAGAATAAATAGGCGTAACTCCTCCCACTCGTGGAAAACCCGCGGAAAATGGCGATGGCAAATGTGCCTGATCAGGCCTTACAAGAGTATAGGGGTTAAGCCTTTTAAATTAGGTAAACATTAAATTTAGTGGGTAGTTTTAGTGTTCACCTTCTGTGTGCACCTTCTTTCCATGGTTCAGGTATCAAACACTAAATCTTCATTGACATTTTCAATTATTTCAAGTGGATATTTCAGTTTTTGAGATCCATATTTATTAACAAAGAAAACACAATCAAAAACAGAAACGAATTGAGGTATTACCTATGACCTGATATGACATTGTTAAGAAAACGTATTTAAAAAAACATCTCTGAAAAAAATTAGGAACATTTTGTGTTTTACAAAAGTACCTACCCAAAATTTGGGGATAACTTCCAGCAGCAAGTAAACTCAACAGCGTTCACTAGTCATTGTTCCGTAATTCAACATAATACCTTCTCATAATAATAACTCCTGGTCGCGTGCGCCCGTGCTCGCCTGCGGCCAGGTTTGATTTGATGACCCATTACGGCTACCGTCATGAACCTGGCTGACGTAGGGGTTCGATAGCTTCAAGTACGAGTTTGGTTTGATAGTCTAGTCAACAACTTCAAAATAGTGTTAGCTCTAAATCAAGCTCCTAAAAATACTTGCGATAGCCCATTCGATTCGGAATGACGTAAGTATAGAAAAATGTATCTCGAGAATTTTTCTGCATACAACACATTGCAATAGGTATTAACAAAATAAGATTTAAGAAAGATGTTTAGTTTTTCGTTAATAACTAAAAAACTATAAATATATTTTAAATAGACGCAAAACAAAAGGAGGTGGTTGTTATTCGGCTGTATGATTTTTTATCACGATCGATTGCAGCCGAGTTCCACGAGCCCACGAGATGGTAAATATAGAAGGCCATCTTAAGGCTTTATCGGAGCCTTTGGGTAAGGAGTTGAGACCATTTTATTTCCATTATTGCTATCTCTTGCAGTAGTATTTCAGTGTGAAGAGTAGGACTGCTGGCAAAATATTAGACTTATAGTATACTCATATATACATCTTTTAGTTATTTTTCCTTCTTTCATTATGAGTCATCATTAAGCAGAATTGACAGACGCTGGGTACAGTCCTTGAATTTTGCTTGCTGGCGTTTCAGACACAACATTTCGGACACCTTTTCCGAACTCACACTTTTAATTTTAATTAATTTATTTACTAACGTTTCGGACACCATCAAAATATTGAAGATGTTTTGTTTACGATTTCCAACTTTCGTGAACTGCGAAAGCCAACATACCACCATTTTCTTGTTCTATCAATAAGTAGGAAGTAGGCAATTTGAGTTTTAGGTTACGAAGTAACGTTATCTAATTTGTGTTTTAGGGTAGAAATCTTGGCTAGCAGTAAGGGCCACCATGTCTTGATGCAGAAAAGAACCCAGGCACAGTGGAGCTAGTAACAACAGTCCTTGTGCTGGCTCAGACTTTACTGGTAGTGGAAGTATACAGGGTCATTCATACCTATAGCTGGCTGCACTGCACATGACTTACATTGTCAACGGCGTTAGTGCAACGGCGATCGTAAAAACGACACAGTAGCGTAGCCAATTTTAATGTTTATGAATACAAGAACACAATGGCTATACCTGTGGTCAACTAGTCAAAGCTTATGCATACGTATAGTCTTACGCCTGTCTAACCTATGATCTTGGACAAAGAAACTTAGTGACAGAAAATACTGCCATAAACTTCACATAACTACTGGATAATGTATGGGGCTCGATACATTTACCGAGCATAACTTTTGCAAAATAGCTGGTTTTCACTTTATTGTTATTTCTTTTGTTGAAAAATATATTCGTCGTAGGGAAAGTGGCTTCCCAACATGTTACACGTAGAGATGAGTAGTGAAGAAACCTATGAAATCTCCTCGATAGAGTAGAGGAGATTTACGTTTAATGAGATACAGCTCGTACCCTTTAGGTACGGAATCTTAAAAAGTATATTAAACTTTGTAAAAAAACTTAACTAAACTTTATATTAACTTAGGGTTCCGGACCATCGTACAAACGATGGTCCGGAACCCTTTGTGTGCGATTTGAATCGGACTTGGCTGGTTTTTTTTTGGTCTGTGAGACAATATTTAAGGTATTGGGATGTATTAATTCTACCTATATCAATGTTGGGTCGATATTCCTTCCCAACTCTACAATTTATAGTCTTCATTCTGTCAACACATTTACTTTTTAATACCGATTTTGAACCATAGATCTAATTATCTCGCTAGAGACACCAATTATTACTATTATAATGTTAGACCATTTGTTTCTTTGCAGCTGTTGGCTTAGAATTTTTTGTATAACCACAAAATTTTAAGGAAATTACTAAGAAATTCATGCCTACAGCTATGCCTCTTAAACGGTAGCCAGGTGGGAGAATTCAAATCCTAAGCTTGTGGTGTACAGTCACCTATAGTAATATAATCACATCACATCACACTAATTTATAATGCGAAAGTTTGGATGGATGGGTGTTTGTTACCTCTTCACGCCAAAACTACTGAACGGATCGGGCTGAAATTTTGCATACAGGTAATTCTTATCCTGGAATAGAACAAAGGCTATATTTTTATCCCATAAATCAGTTCCCATTAAAGAAATAACCTTTAAATGTTTCTAAAGAAACTAGTGTTACTATAATAAATATAATAATATCCTCAAACAAACATCCATACATCCATCCAAACTTTCGCATTTATAATATTAGTGTGATTATAAACAGCACATACTTACTATGTATACATACAATAGGTAGTCTTCCTATAAAACAAAACCTTTTAAATAAAAAAATTTAAAGCATCTTTGACCTAAAATACTTTATGATATTAAAAAAAACGTTTTTAAAAACAAGCTTTTCTAGGACTCTATCTAGGACCAAAGTGCTTGAGAAGACAAAATCCAATGAACCCAAACTCAGCGGGGCTACATCGTTTCGTTTAACAGTTCCTATAACCAACTTCTGTCTTCATCGGCAGACCAGCTCGATGGTACCTTGCATTGTCACCGAACTTACATTATGCCAAATTTCAGCTCAATTGGTTGAAGATAACTGGTCTAAAATTCAGTTTCAAGATTTGTTCCACACATTCTAACAGGACAATCTAAATAAAAGCTTGTACTAAAAATTCAAACGGAGGGTACTGCGGGGTACCTACCTACTTTTGAAGCATTTCAGATGAATTCAAATTACCCTGTATATCAACTTCAAAGTCCCTACATCTCAATGCAGTTGACTGTACATCATTATACACACGAGGAATTGCGTGACCCAAGTAATCAGTTGTATAATTTCAGTGCTGCCTACGTTAGAGTGATTTTGAAAGCTGTGTCGTAGAAAGTAAGGTGTAGTTTCACATGTTTTAGATTTTCTTGTAAATAAAAAAAATCCATTTTGTTTAGAGCTTGTGGTTAGTAACCTGTTTACCTCAAATGTGGTAAACAAGCATGATTTTCTTAAATACTTATTTTTATTGCTTCTAAAATAGAAGTGGATATTCGTATCAAAGTTGGCAAAACGAAGGTTGCTACCATGCTTTTAGTCACCCAGGCTTTTAATCAATATTTCCCGTACACTCAGTATTAAAAAAGTACACAGGTTCCAAATCTGTATCGTATGAAGAGATTTTTATGGCTTTTTCCGCGATTTCATATGCATTGGTTATTACCTATTAGATGCTATCGTGTGGCAGGCTTAGAATTTGCTCCACCCAACTCTTCGCGCGGGTGTCGTAAGAGGCGACTAAGGGATATCCACCGGAGGCGGGCAGCAGCGCCCCCTGCAGAACATATCTACCACCGAACTGCGACCTCAACCCGCATGAACCCATGAGATAGGTAATAGCCAATAAGACGCTTAGGGGGAGGTCTTCGTCCGGCAGGAGACCAATATAGGCTGTTGAGGTGAGGTGAGGAGGGGAGATGCTTCTGAGTGTCATTGCAAGGTTACAAGTGGCAAGAATGCAACCCAATTCAATTCCATTTAACCGGTTGATTTTACACATAGCAAATGACATAGATCTTGAATAGACCCTGTAGTTTGACGACCCCCGACGGAAGAGTAGAAGCTTTGATAGCGTCTAGTCATATCCTCAATTACAGCTCAACACATACACTTTAACTTCCAAGTTTTATGGTCCATTTTAGATCGACAACTTCTCCAATCAATGAAGCTATGTTAATCGAGTTAGGTAATCTAGACTTTAGATTTAAGTTTTAAGATTTCTTTTAAAATAATGCATATTAAATGCTTGTCCTTCCGAGAAAGTAGAGATTAAATTCTGAGGTAATAATGTTTGATGATTTGCGTGAGTCAGAGATCCGTTTGATGTTGATATTCAACGAGTCATTACGATTGCAATTATTGGTCGATTTGTTGTAAAAATTAAGGCGGCTTTGGCGGTCCAAAAGTTGACGACTTCTTGTCCTAAAATTTTGACTCAGCCTCTATAAAATTTGAGTAAATCCAGTTATACTTTAGGCACTGTCAGTTGTCACACTTAAATTATATATGCGAATGTTAAGATTTTTAGATATTTGTTACTTCTTCAAACTACTGAACGGATCAATTCTATACCCTACAATTTCTCAATATTTTTTATAGACAATAGCTAACGTACCAGCTATTCTCGAACCGAATGGTCTGTTACGTAACGATGGTAAGAGGCCCGACGGTATGACACAAGTCCCTTGGGAGTTGGGGAGGCCCATTGTGTGGGACGCTACATGCGTCGACACACTTGCGCCTTCCCATCTTCCGAGGACATCCGTGAGGGCGGGTGCAGCGGCAGATTTGGCCGAAGATTTCAAGAGGCGCAAATATGCAGGTCTCGACAGAGCCTACACATTTGCTCCCCTTGGAGTCGAGACCCTAGGTCCGTGGGGTACCGAGGCTCTTCGGGTTTTCAAAAAACTATCTGAGCGTCTGGTCGAAGCGACGCGTGACCCGAGAGCTGGTGAATATCTGGCACAGCGTATCAGCATTGCCATACAGCGTGGCAATGCAGCCAGCGTCTTGGGGACGCTTCCGACTGGTGTTGATATGGATCAGTTGAGCTATCTGTAGACTGTTTGCAACAGTCGGCAGTTAGCTCAATTGTTTCAATAGTAAATACTAGTATAATTTTCTTTGTGAATAAATTTATATACCCTTTTTTATAGATGTCATTCTAGACCTAGAAATCCTGGAATTCCATATAAGGTACTTTTTATCCCGGAAAAACGCATGCTAAGCCATGGGCAGAAGCTAGGGTTATTTTACAACATGCCTTAGTTGAATTGATCAATAATTTTATAAAGTTAATGTAAGTACTCTACCTATTGACCAACGTTATCTATGATCTTCTAGGGCTTTGCGGAAAATTCGACTAAAACAATTCGATTAAAACACAATTCGACTAAAAACATTTCGACTAGTAACAATTTGACTAACGACTAAAACAATTCGTTTCAACAACAAAAAAAATTGTGTCAACAAATGGCTCTGGGTGCAATTATACATATGTATAAACCCCCCGTCGTCGTCGGGTCAACTCAGGGTCGAATTACTTTAGTCGAATTGTTACTAGTCGAAATATTTTTAGTCGAATTGTGTTTTAGTCGAATTGTATTAGACGGATTGTTTTAGTCGAATTTTCCGTAGACGCTTCCTGTGCCTATGTTTCTGGTACTATCTCGATACCAAATATTAATAATACTAATATTATAAATTAGAACGTAACTCTGTCTGTCTGTCTGTTACCTTTTAACGGCAAAACGGCTGAACGGATCTTAATAAAATTTGGGAGAGAGGGAAATGATATCCCGGGGACGTAGACTTAGGCTACTTGAAGAGCGCGTGCGAAGCCGCGGGAAGCAGCTAGCACGATTATAAACCACCCTTTTCCGCTTGTAAAGCACTAAGTAGGTAAGCCAGCAGGACTACAAGAAAAAGCTCTAACTCATAAAAACCCAATGCTCCTGTGCCGGCTTCTTTGATACCCGATTCCCACAAAATGTGATATTTTATGATCTTATGTTTATGCGTAATGCAGACCTTATCTTTCTCAGGTTTTGAGCTGACTGCAGCCATGTCGCAGAGAGACTTCTCAGAGGTAAGTCACGTATTTTGTCGGTTTACTGACGATAGTTGAACGTGACAACGTCTTAAGAAAATACTGATGGAATGGTAGCATTTGATACTCGATCAAAACATGTAAATGTACTATAGTATAGCAGCTGTCCACGCAGACGCATCGCTCACTCAAGTAGGAGAGAGACGGACGGATGTCGAGCGCTCTCGCTTGCACTTCAAGCCTTACATGGAACGCCTCAGAGCGAGGGAACGCCTCAGAGTGAGGTAACGCCGCATGACGTCATGTTTTTTCGTGCGTGCAGCCGGCTCTATCGAATTATAAGACGTTGTCACGTCAAAAAGTCAATCTCGTGCTTAGTAGAAGAAATTGTACTAGGCCGTCAGCATTTTTTTAATAGCCCTGTATTAATAATGAAAGCGCGAACAATGATTTCGCAGAGAAATAGACGTTATGGTTTTTTTTTAGAACTTAGTATAAGTTACGTATAAAAATGTCAGGACTAGGTCATATTATGATTTTATTTTAAACTAGCTTCTGCCCGCGGCTTCGCACGCGTTCTTTCTATGGAAACGTTCAAAGGTAATTTCTATCCCAAGGGAACTGATTTATGGGATAAAAAGTAAGCCTATGTTTGATTCCAGGATTACAATTACCTGTATGCAAAATTTCAGCCTGATCCGTTCAGTAGTTTTGGCGTGAAGAGGTAACAAACATTCATCCATCCATCTATCCAGCCAAACTTTCGCATTTATATTATTAGTGTGAAGTGTGATTGTTTGCAGGGTTTTAAATAAGGACCTACCACAACGCAAAAAGTCACAAAAACAAAGTAGCGTCAAATTTATATCTACTCTAATTTGCTCTTAAGCAAGAGTCAATAAAAGCAGATGTAGGTACCTTACTAAGACAGTTTAATATATTGTATTAAGCTATAAATATTGGCATGGCAGTAAATTGATAATTAATAAACTAAGTGCATTAAACTGTGCATTTACTACTTTGTTAACTTTAATAGTATTTCGTAGGTTTATCGGTTATTTAGATACGGTTTCAGTTGGTATTATTGTAACAATATTGTCGAAGCTTCAATAGTGGCTAGCACACAAGATTATATTCGACAGACTCAACCTAGTTCCCTTTGCTAAAAAAACGAGCGAATAATTATGTCCTACACTAGTTTATGCCCGCGGCTTCGCACGAGTTGTTTCTATGGAAATGTTTAAAGGTGATTTCCATCCCATGGGAACTGATTTATGGGATAAAAAGTAGCCAATGTTTAAATCCAGGATTAGAATTACCTGTTTGCAAAATTTCAGCCCGATCCGTTCAGTAGTTTTGGTGTGAAGAGGTAACAAACATCTATCCATCCATCCGTAAATCCATCCAAACTTTCGCATTTATATTATTAGTGTGATGTGAAGTGTGATAAATAAATAAATAATGGTGGACAATCCACACAGCATCATCCAGCCCCAAGCTAAGCAGAGCTTGTGTTATGGGTACTCTGATATACATAATACAATACATTACATAGACAGATATTTTTATTATACATCGAAAATACCCAGAACCATGTGACCGATAGTCGATAAGAATAGAAAACTAGCACTTGGGCTAGTATTTGCCCTAAAACAAAACAGGAGCGTTTGAATGTCGCTACTTAAAATCAGTATTAGCTCCACCTCACCTCAACGCTTTGCGGAAAGTTCGTCTAAAACGATTCGACTAAAACATTTCAACTAGTAACAATTCGACTAACGACTAAAACAATTCGTTTTAACAACGAAAAATTTTATGTCATCATATGGCTCTGGGTGCAATTATACATATACACACCCTTTCAGTCACAGAGTCGCCACGAACGCACCCCCACCCCCCCCCCCCCCGGGGTTGGACGGGCTTCGTTAGGAATAAGTTCATGTTGACCCCCCCCCCCCCCCCCGCTTCATCAAGGTCTTGTCGTGCTTTAGTCGAATTGTCAGTAGTCGAAATGTTTTTAGTCGAATTGTGTTTTAGTCGAACTGTTTTAGACGAATTGTTTTAGTCGATTTTGCCGTAGACGCACCTCAACAGCCTATATTAGTCCACTGCTGGTTATCTCATGGGAAATAATGCCCATAATCCCCACGCTAAGCATGCGGGTTGGCGATCGCAGTTCATAGGTAGGATTTTTACATTTGGTACCACGTCCAATGAATTCAAATCCACACAAACAAAAACAAAGGCATAACGCCAGTGTTCTTTTGATGCTATTGAAAGCATTGCACAATCTGGTAGGGCCCCATCGTGTTACAATTAGGAATCTACCAAATATTTCCCCAGAAACAAAACACTAGACTCATTGCATTAGACGACCTCTGTGGCGCAGCGGGCGAAAGTCTGCCTGCGATGCAACAGGAGGTTGCGGGTTCGATTCCCACCTCGGGACAAATGTTTGTACGATTTGCAGACATTTGTCCAGGGCGTTCTGGATGTTTTCTATGTATAATAAAAAATATCTATCTATGTAGTGTATTGTATTAAGTATATCAGTTATCTAGTACCCATAACACAAGCTCTGCTTAGCTTGGGGCTAGATAATGCTGTGTGAATTGTCCAGCATTAATATTATTATTATTATTATTGGGCCTACTCGAAATTGTATTACCACGTTAGAATGAATTCTAACCCATGAAAACAAAAGTATAACGCCAGTGTTCTTTTGATGCTATTGAAAGCATTGCACAATCTGATTGGGCCCCATCGTGTTACAATTAGGAATCTATCAAATATTTGCCCAGAAACAAATTGATACACTAGACTAAATGGGCCTACTCTAAATTATATTACCACGTTAGAATGAATTCTAACCCATGAAAACAAAAGCATAACGCCTGTGTTCTTTTGATGCTAGCCTATTAAATGTGAAAGCATCGCACAGTCTGGTTGGGCCCCATTGCGTTACGTGTGAACGTGCATACTTGTGCGTGACTTGCTCGTTGTCCACGCGTGGTGTGAGTTGTAAACTGATAAAGAAAGAATGTAGGCAAAACTTCAACACTTAATGAACCATTGCAAACACCTAATAACCATATTCTGAAAAAGTTTAGGACGCTGGACTGAATGACTCCCAAATTATTATGTTAAGGTTTTAATACTTCGGTCCCATCGAAGTCGAAACAATTTTTGGGATCATATTGTCCCAAAAATTTTATAGTACTCTAAAAATTACAATAGTACTCTAAAAAATTAAGGGCAGCGGGCATGAGGTTCTGAATTTTTTTAATAAAGGACAAGAAAGGTCTTATTAACGTAAATAAATGCACGCTTGAAGTTCTTAATTTTGTTTCACAAAAGCTGCGAGTATTTTTGGCAAACTCTCCTTACTCAGCTCGTATGCTTCAAGAAATTAAGGCGAATAGTAGGGTGGATAGTGGCGCCACTACATATTTAATTTTATAATTACGTTATACAAAGGAATTATCAAAAAATCGGACCGCGCGTAGACGATACCTATCATAAGCTTTTTTTAAATGTATCTTTAATAGTTTTGTACTGTATTATTTAGCAAGATACTTGTTTCAAGAGTTTAGTTCCTATTGGTGGCCACCAAGCTCTCCAAACAAGGTTTTTGATAGAATAACACAAAACGAAACTATTACAGATACATTAAATAAAAGCTTGTGATATGTATCGTCTACCAGCGGTCCGATTTTTTGATAATTCCTTTGTATAACTTCATGATTAAATTAAATATGTAGTGGCGCCACTATCCACCCTACTATTCGCCAAGCTTACACTATTACAAGTCTATTACTTAGACCACACCGTGACTAGTCGAGCTGAGTCGAGTTACACATAAGGTTCGATACAAATTAATGTAATTCAGAATGCTGTTATGTTACGATGTGACGGATAGTGTAGGCGGTGCCTTAGCATTAATAGGAATAACCAGGGTTGGTTTTTATAGGTCCATTGTTTTTTCAATCATAAACCAGAATAAGAATCTTCACGAAAGTTTCTAACTGAAAATGTTCGGAACTTGTAATTTTAACTGTCAGTTTAGGCTCAATCTCGTTTTGATTCCATCAGCGACCTAATACTGGACATAAATATTCTTACCGGAGGTCGAATAAAGGAACTCAGTTTTCAAACAAATTAAAACAAATGAGATGCCTGCTTCTGTTTTCCAACCACAACCAGGGTTTCTTCAAGACATGATTGAATAAGTGTCTATTAGACCTTCGTGATATATCGTCGGCTACATCTTCAGTTATCTTCAGATGAGGTTGTGGTCCATCGAAGGTCTTTTCACGGTAAAACAAGACCCGTCAAGTGCGAGTGTAACTCGCGCCGAGGGTTTCGAACGTTTGTCAACAAGCAGGTATGTAAAAGGTACCGGTTAGAGGCTTCGCAATTTAATGAATACCTAAAACTAGTAGGTACCAACCTACATTTCAGATGGATCTCTCTGCATGCTTCGGTGATCTCGGGTAGGGGAATGGGTATTTTTTTTTTACTTTATCAAAATATTTCGAACTGTATAAAACTGACAGAAATTTCAAAAACTATTTTGAAATGTACAAACTAATTCCTTTCATTTGATACCCCACTTGATAGGTCTCTTTTAAAATTTCGACATCTCAATTTGTACCTATGGAAAATGTTCATTTTAATTTTTCATTTGTTTTCATTATTTTCGCACGAAATGTATTAAGTATCATATTAAATTTCAAGTTGATAGCTGCGGTAGTTGCTGAGTTAAAAGGACAGGCAAAGCAACACCATAAGGGTTTCGAAACCGATCTTCGAAAACCTTAAAAACCAATCTGACAATTCCTCCGACTTCATGTTGACAGGTGTGCGTGCAAGGTTTCATGCATTCATACAACGAACTCGAATGGTCTATCGGATAGACCATTCGAGTTCGTTGTATGAATGCTAAGGATAGACTCTATCCTCATCTTGGCAAAGTCATCGCAAACGTCCTACATGTACAAGCCTAGGCTTGCTGTGACTCTGTTATAGAGCTTATTAGACCATCCTGAATATCGGATCCGATATTTAGTCAATCCTGAATTCAGAGAAGTTAAATCGCATTTAGGAAGGTAGCATCCTAATTAGGCTCCGATTTAGGACAAGAATGGCTTCCGACGTTCTAAATCTATTTTGGACTAAACTAAACTAAATCGGAGGAGTGTAATCACAGTTAGGACGCTCAGTCTCCGCTCGCCTACCGTCGCGAGCGCGAATTTTTTGGTTTTTTGATAGTGTAGGGGCCATTTCGTCACACTTCTTTTCAATATATTATATACTAGGTACACGTCCGTCACTTGTCGCTCGTCCTTAGCGTCTGCTTAGAGTTTTGAATCAGTGAACGTGTAATCAGGAGCTCCGGCGACTAAATTTCTTGTCCTAAATCGGACACTGAATATCGGATCCGATATTAAGGATGGTCTAATAAGCTCTTATGGATGGAACCAATACACAAAAGCAGTCGAATATTTACATCGAAAATGCAGTCAGACCATCAAATTTGATTCCTTCATCTCCCTCGGTGCGTTAGCTCGGATGTGATGTGGTCTCCTCATGATTTAATCTCTAGTTACAATAATACCAATATACAGTAATGATGAGATGGCGCTAGCGTCGCTCAGATAATACGGTACCTCGGACGTGACGCACGCTTAATAACAAGTTGCACGCGACGTGCGTCTACTCATGGTATTTTGATAGGGTTGCCGATTTCACGTGCTGGTGAAATCCTAAAATGCTACCAAAAAGTCAATTGAAAGCCCGCACTATCCGCTTACGGTCAGAATAAGATGGTATCTACCATTTCTAACGGAAAAAAAGCGATTCGAAATTTATTTAGACAAGGTTTCATACCCTGTTGACAACCCGCGGATTGGATGAGAAATATTACATACATAAAATATTTACTTGACTAAGTATCCATCCCATTCCGATCGCGAGCGAATATACCAGAGGCCGGCCAAACCTACACACAAAAAATAAGACACTTAGGCACTTTGTAATTTTTTTTAATGTAGACACACAGAAATAGCTAAGTTCCACACTTAAAGCCGACCCTTTTCTTTTGCATCGGGGTTTAAAAATGCTGTAAAATGTATAAATCTTTATAAGATTCTCAGCATTGTTTCAATGATCCTGTATAGAGTCAGAAAAAATAGCAATAAGAAATACAATGCTCGATCTTAGAATAGAAGAAATAGAAAATATAAATTTTAACTCCTAAGGAATGTTTTGTGTAATGATATTTTATTTTATTTTACGAAACTACTTTAGATCTTATAATAATGTTTGACGCTTTGGAATCTATGTAATTCTGTAAGTCAAGTTTCAATAAATAAATAAATAAAATCTTTCCTGCATTATATGAAATTTGTAGATTGCCTTCTTGAAATGTCACTATTATAATGCAGTTTCTTGTAAAGTCTGAGTACTGCGTCCCTAGCACGCCAGTACCGTGCCCACTCAGACCACAATATGTCGTATATCAACACCTGACGAGGTGCAGCATCGGTATTGTGTTGGTAGTCGAAGGGCGTTACCAGTGGAGGATTCAGGGCCCTATAGGGTACCTATGGCTTAAACCAAAGCGGAAGTGCATTATGTATATTCCACCTGACGACCTCTGTGGCGCAGCGGGCGAAGGTCTGCCTGCGACGCAGGAGGTTGCGGGTTCAATTCCCGCCTCGGGACAAATGTTTGTACGATCTGCAGACATTTTTTCCAGGGCGTTCTGGATGTTTTCTATTTATAATAAAAAATATCTATCTATGTAGTGTATTGTATTAAGTATATCAGTTATCTAGTACCCATAACACAAGCTCTGCTTAGCTTGGGGCTAGATAATGCTGTGTGAATTGTCTAGCATTATTAATTTATTAATAGCCTTTCGAATGGTCATGAGACGCTACTTCGTTTGACACCATGTCATATTTTTCTCAATCTGCGTATCGCTTTGGTACAACATGCCTAAATGTAATAGTTACCTTCCTAAGAACTTACTATTCGAGCATTAAACAAATAAAAGCAAATATCGCTCAGTACCTACTAGATTCGTTTCTTTCAGAGAAATGGGAGCCATAGACTAAATCTACATAGAAGACGCGACAGCTTTATGGCAACACCACATGACACGTGAAATCTTTTTGGTTGGCAAAGCTTATGAAAACTCCATTTTCTAAACTCAATTTCAACAGTTCAGCGTGATTTTTTTCCTCTGTGGCTCTCTAGCTTCAATACCAATAAATTCAGAGAAATGGGAGCCATAGACTAAATCTACATAGAAGACGCGACAGCTTAATGGCAACACCACATGGCACGTGAAATCTTTTTGGTTCACAAAGCTTATGGAAACTCCATTTTGGAAACTCAATTTCAACAGTTCAGCATGATATTTTTCCTCTGTGGCTCTCTAGCTTCAATACCAATAAATACTTAACTACATATCTAGTCAAACTCTGAATACATTCCCTGCCTTATGTTTACTGCAATGCAAATGACTTTAATACATATATAGTCGTGTTTGTATGTATAGGTACTCAAAAGTAGTCAAGTGCAAGTCTGCTGCACATTTAGCAGAGCAGTATAACTACGCGATAATAAATAAATAGTCGTGTGGTGCTGGCTTAGAATTTGCACAACCCCAACTCTTCGCGCGGGTGTCGTAAGAGGCGAGTAAGGGATATCCAGAATATCCACCGGAAGGCGGGCAGCAGCGCCTCCCGCAGAACAATTCTACAACCGATTCTTCCCAGCGTGAGAAATGTGAGAATGCATTAGGTACTCCCCATGAAATAAAATCCAATACGACGCTTATCAGGAAGCCTGCGTCCAGCAGTGGACGATAGGCTGTTGAGGATGAGTAAATCAATAGTAAGAGTAAATAACTAGAAAGAAAGAAAATCAATTTATTGGCTCACACATAAAATTACATAGGTTAATATTTTTTTAAATATCCTTAAAATATAAACAAGTATAATTTCTATGTGAACCAAAAAGGCTCTGCTCCAGCTTCATGTTGCTCAACATAAAGTTGAGCAACGCTGATTTTCCGGCAGGACCATAGAAATCTAAATATCAAGTTACTGTTATTTAGATTTCTATGGGCAGGACCTTTGGTGCGTGCGCGTCTACACGGCTCATAGACCAATAAACACAAAAAAGAAAATAGGACAATTTATGACAACAATAAATATAAATAATATTACACTAATCTACCTATGTTTAAGTTATGCTTCGTTTTAAGTGTATGCCTCATCTTGATCTGTTCATTATTTTTGGAGATCCTAGGTAACAAAAATTTCACATTTCACAAACTTTCGCTTTTATAATATTAGTAGTATATTTATGTTTATAGGTATATATTTAGATATTTATATAGCTTAGTCTATTTATTTTTTCCTAAACATTCTATCTGATTTCACGCCACCGTATATCCTTTTTCGATCACTTCTTGTCCATCCTAAGGTTGCCTGGAAGAGATCGCTTTTAGCGATAAGGCCGCCCATTATCTGTATTTGTTTTTTGTTTTCTGTGATTTTTGATTTCTTGGTGTGCACTATAGAATATTTATATTTGTATTGTATTGTATCTAACCAAACTTCTACTACACTGGAAACACATAATGAACCTACTAACTAAACAGCATTTTTAAACGTATTCGTAGTTTAAATCAGCTCAATATCAAAACTCTTAAAATCAATAAGAAAAATCGATAACAATCCTTAAATCTCCACATAAAATCACCATTAACGAAATTGATCACCATAACCTACTTCCCAAGCTATCGAATCGCCGGACTTGCTAATGCGGCTGGTAAAACGTCTTCAGTTTGATTCATCTGATTGGCACTTTCTATCCGCTAATTAATTTACTTATTTTAATGCTCGTAAAATATCTCTGTCAAGAATAAGCTTTAGGTATCAGATCTACAAACTGGTTTTTGTGGCAGTTGCTTCTGCCTGCGGCTTTACGCGTGATTTTTAGAGATTAACACGTGATTGTTTTAAAAAAAACTGACCTCGTTATTACTCAGGAAAAAACATTGGACTGTCTTCAAAGATAAGCAAAAATCGGTGAACATTCAAAAAAACAGACCGTCGAACGTCAGATCTCAACAGAATCTCCTCCTTTTTTGAGTCGGCCAACTGAAACTAGGTACCCAGCGTTTGTATTGTACTTATTAACTTATAATTATAGGAATTGCACATTTTCTTTATTCTTAATTAAGGTTAACAGGAGTTATATAACAATGATTACTATATAAATAAAATGTAAAAAATAATAAAATAAATGTATCCCTGTTTGTTCTACGATTTCTATGTAAAATTCAAAGAAATCGTCTCCTTTTTTTGACCATTTTCAGACCACCGAAACAAATTTTGCAGTAAAATACCAACTTAAATCTATCGACTGACATTTTAAAGGTAAGAAAGACACAGAAATATAAGTAGGAAGTAAGACTATTGGCTTAGTAAGAAAGTTTTGAGATGTATGAACATCATTTCAATGTTATGAGAGGCAAAAATGACAGGAGATTATTTTAAATCCTTTCTTTTTAAACCACAGACAATGCAAGTCATAAAGCGTAGCGTTGGTTATTATTGAAAGAAACCCACTATCGCATTGCTGTGGTCGCTGTACAGTCAGCCAAGCAAATGAATGTAGAAGAAATTCACACACGCAGTTTTCGGAATTAAAAAAAATTCTGGACAACATTCACACAGAGTCTAACCCCAAGCTAAGCAGAGCTTGTGTTATGGGTACCTACTAAATAACTGATAGTTTTCGGATTTCCATAATTTCAGACGTGATATGCCTTTATAATTTTTTTTTTTGTTTAATTTTCAGCAAAAGGAAGCTATACCCAACAGTCAGTGTTCTCTGGCTGATCTTAGTTATTTTAAGTACGAAATCATGACAACTAGTAATTGCCTCACCAAAGTTTAAAGAAGACAGAGAAAATTAAATCCCACATCAATAAATAAATAAATAATTAATGCTGGACAATTGACACAGCATTATCTAGCCCCAAAGTAAACAGAGCTTGTGTTATGGGTACTAGATAACTGATATACTTAATGCAATACACTACATATATAGATATTTTTTATTATACATAGAAAACATCAATCAATTAGATCTCTATTTTATTCAATATTTACTCGACTTTAATATTTTTTTTTTAGGTTTATTCCATTGTTAACATTTTTTCTTGCAATAAGATAAACTCATTTAAATTTTATTGATTATCCTTGAATTATATCAAATTTATCATGAATGAATTCCTGAATGACTAGTGTGATTAGCAAAGTAATTCTGTACTAAGTCAATAAATAAAATAAATAAATAAATCAAAATGCAACAAAACCTAGCCCTTTTCTTACCAACTGTACTCACGCAAAGTGCGGTCACATGAAATGCCGACAAAGGACTACTTGAAGAAGGTACATAACTAGGTACTTCAAAAGATTGAAATGGAGTAGGAAGTTGAGCAAAGATTTGAGAGTCAACAGTTCATCTCTGTGCTATGCCGTCGCTATTGCTCAGGAGCCGAATCTCAACCTCAACCTCAACCTCATCAGCCTGTAGTGGACCACTGCTGGGCGCAGGCCTCCCCCTGATGAGCGCCTTATTGGCTTTTATCTCATGGAGGGTAATGTCCATAATCCCCACGCTGGGCATGCGGTTTGGGGATCGCAGTTCGGTGGTAGAATTGTTCTGCAGGGGGCGCTGCTGCCCGCCCCCGGTAGATATCCCTTAGTCGCCTCTTACGACACCCGCGGGAAGAGTTGGGGTGGTGCAAATTCTAAGCCGGCACCACACGGCAATTTTGCTAAGCAAACGGTACTAAACGCAAACATCACTGCAAAAAATTTAAACTAGTCGCTAACTAACCTATGTATTATATTAATACATTATACCATTATACATTATTATTAGTGGGGTACCGAGGCTTTTCGGATTTTCAAAAAACTATCTGAGCGTCTAGTCGAAGCGACGCGTGACCCGAGAGCTGGTGAATATCTGGCGCAGCGCATCAACATTGCCATACAGCGTGGCAATGCAGCCAGCGTCTTGGGGACGCTTCCGACTGGTGTTGATATAGATCAATTGAGCTATCTGTAGACTGTTTGCAACAGTCAGCAGTTAGCTCAATTGTTTCAATTGTAAATACTAGTATAATTTTCTTTGTGAATAAAGTTATTTTATACATTATAGCATAATGTATAATTTAGTTAAGATCCGCTTATGAATATTTTATATAGGTACATTCTCATTTAAGGCGCTACCCCGACCCAAATCAGCGCCACCACCTATTTTATCTTATCATAATGTTAAACGAAGGAATTTTTCTATAGTCACTTACTTCTTGGAGATGGTGAAACTGCTGCATCATTTACATTAAATTCGTTTTACATTAGTTGTTCCTCTGATAACCTACTATTTAGCATGCAGTGTCCACCTATAACTGTTTGTGCAATTAACTTTCTCATTAAGGTGCATTTTATATATAAGAATTATTGTAACACCCACAGTTAGACCAGATAAACAAAATAAAATAAAATATCTTTATAAAGTTGGCCACCCTGTTGCCAAATTATAAACCTCATTCGACTCTACAGAGCCTTCCCAGCAATTTCAATAACCCGTTACAAATTGACAGATACTAAGTACGGCCCTGTCGAGGGGTGGGCTTCAGGGTAGAGGTAATTAGCTATTACGCGGTGGAATGTGCCACGCTCTGCGCTATCCAGGAATTACCCGAACCGAATTAACTTCCGGGCTGAATAGCTTACCGATCGTTGCCTGTGTATAGAGTATTACACCCATTTTTGAAAAGTGTCTCAATTAGATTCTATAGTGCTAATGAACCACTAAAAAATTCACAAATTTTTTATTCAATCGTCAAATGCCATAAAAATTCATTTAAATTTTGCATTTTCTAATTTCGCGCGTAATTAGACGAAAACGCTGGACGCAGTGGACGCCATATTGCTCTGTGGTCATGACGTCAGTTGGCTGTGTAAACAAATGCAGTGATATTTTGTATGTCATAGATTATATGTACGCTGATAGTTGACAGTTCTAAGTTTACATAGCCTGTTGTGAATGACAGACAGGTTGACGGAACAACATGGTGACTACTATTTAATTTGTAAAAAAAAATCTGAGCGTCTGGTCGAAGCGACGCGTGACCCGAGAGCTGGTGAGTATCTGGCACAGCGCATCGGCATTGCCATAGAATAGAATAGAATAGAAAATACTTTATTGCACAAAAGTTGTACATGGGCGAGCATAATGCTAGATAGCATTTTCTACCTGCTAACCTTTGGGTAGTGTGGACAACAAAATTCGTGTCTTTACCATTCACATAAATAAATACAGATACAAACATAGTAAAATATAAATACTAGTCACATTAATACTTACTTAATAGATACAATACAGCGTGGCAATGCAGCCAACGTCTTGGGAACGCTTCCGACTGGTATTGATATGGATCAGTTGAGCTACCTATAGATTGTTTGCAACAGTCTGCCGTTAGCTCAGTTGTTTCAATTGTAAATACTAGTGTAATTTTCTTTGTGAATAAAGGCTTCTGTCACTATTTAATGGTGTTATGAAACAGATTAAAAACGCTGAAACCTTTAAATTGAATTTTAAAATTTAGTTTGCTATTTTATGAACTAAAACTAACGTTTACTGACTGAGTTTTGCAGATAGCTTAGTCTCAATAATATAAATTTAGATTTTGTCTCATAGTAAAATACCCTATTGTTTTTTTTTTCATACTAGCCTCTATCTGACTATAATGACTCTATCTGCGTCACAGATGCGTTCTTTCAAAGCTATCACAACCTCTTTGGCATGCCTGAAGGAAAGCAACCTCTAATAAGAAACTTTTTCCGAATGGAAGTTCGAAAGCTTTCGTAACCTCCTTCGTAATCTCCGCTAAATATTATAAATAATTAAAAATTAAAAATTTGAGAAAAAGAAAAAAGTTCAAAGCCTTGTAATCTCCTTGGGATGGGTAAAGGAAAGCAAGCTCTTTACCAAAGTAACATCTTGCCGGTCACGCGCTTTCGAACGTGCTCTAGGATGTTTCGTTCAACATCAGGTTTTCACATAGGTTTTAGAAGTAAAAACGTTGCTGTACATTACACAAAGTTTTGTTGTTGTTCCCATTATTTTTACGAACATTATCATTACAAAGGTATTACCTACCTATTTAAAAATTTCATCGTACAAGTAGGTTTATAGTGCAAATAAAATGTTCAATCAAAATAAATAAAACCTCCTCGATCCATCTCGATTATAGCGAATAATCTACGTAGGTAAGTACAAGCAATCTATTCGAATAAAAAACTTAATGCCGAACTCAATTACTATAAAGAAACAAAGAATTATCGCAATTTGAAACTTTTGTTTGTTTTACGTTTATTCCTTTAACTGTTGAAAAGATTCCTCAAGTAAAAAGTTTATTTTTAAAGCAGAGGCAAGGTATTACCCGATGTAAAATACAAGTTGTCTGCCACGCCCTCACTCGCTTCGACTTAAAAATAAAAGAGTAACGTTAATCCGCGATAATGTTCCCCGTAATAACAGATTCAGTGTAATTAAATAAAAGAATAAAACAAATTCGATACCTCCGTTGTCATTAAAAAGTTTATTAGCTCGGAATTGCAATTATCTTCGGGTTTTACTGTTTTTAGAGATCCCTGTGGTCATGGAAACTTTAAAGTTGCGTCTGTATGTTACTGGGTTCATTATCGCTTGTTTTGCACTAATGAAAGTTATTTTAAGAACTTCAATATCTATGTAAATCATACCGGAACACTGTCAGATCAAAAACCCCCACAGCGTTCTTATTGTTTAACGTTTGCTTGGTATTTACATAAATAAACAAAACATTTTTTTAAAATCGTAATGCCAGTAGCGTGCTACGAAACGCACCCCGAGGCTATTATTTTGACAGCAAAAACATCATGGCGGACGATGATTGCGCGCGAAATCGATCGTCACGAGTGGCATTCCACAATTCCATCGACTGTACGCGTGCCGGAACAAAAACTACGATATGAAAGTAATTTTACTTGTGAGATACCACAAATGCGTATTATAAACGCATAAAACAGCGTGCCCACTTTACGCATAAACTAGGTATTTCTAGCTTGAAATGTAGCTAATGGAGCGGAGATCCCGCGTGCCGTTCTAGCCACTTTTCTTTTCCACCTTATCGTTCTTTTTTCAGAGGGTTAGAGATGTTGGCAGCATTAATTTTGAAATTTAATCTCAAACGGGCTGTTTCTTAAAGTTTCCTTGCCTGAGTAGATTTACCTATATTTTTTAAACTCTATCAAATCGTGCGCAGTTTTGTTCTTAAAAGTATTCCTGTTTTATTTAAATACAGCCTAAAATAGAATACAATGGAAAATATGGATAGTTATGGCCATTAAGGTGGACAATCGGAGTCATTATGGTTACCTTTATTGAGCATTCCCAGTTAAATCGTACAGCCACCGGTTTTATTAATACTAATTGGCTTGAAATTATTGCTTGGGATATCTTAGTGCATCGGTACTCTTTGTAGACTTGCTTTTATTCTTACTTAAATTCCGTTCTAGACATTCCGATAAACTTTTACATACTTATCTAACTCGTAAGAAAATATCAACCTGCGCACAGATAATGATACTGACATGACCTGAAGGTAAGCAAAGGGGCATTTTATAAGTAAAACTGAATATTTTCTCTGGTTTTGTAAATTTTCTCGGAATTATTGTAATGTCAAAGGTAAAATCTACCCCGGTGAAGCCGAGACAAAGGGGGAGCGAGAGGTCATTCACGAAATGGTAATTGTAGAGTTATGTCTGGAATCCGGCGGCGGGCTTGTGTGAGATTTTGCAACAGTAATCCTATAAAACGGAAAATGCGACTGACCCCGCCAATCTCTACCAGAACACCGGTCTCCCAAACTTGGTCGGATAATACAAGTATGCATGGGAGTCGTGATGCAACCAAACCCTCGGGCCAACAGATGCACGGAAGTTCATGCGATTTTTTACCCGAATATTATCTCGCAGGCTTTATTTAAATACTTAAACAAATAACACACACGTTTCAATATATCGTAGCCTCGACGAATGGCTTAACCGGAAAGTTTCGAGATTGATTCCCATAAAAATAACCTGTGTGAAAAAATGTTGGTTATGAAATTACTCGAATCCGGTCCCAAATTATTTTGTGATTTGTCTCGGAACCAACACACGTTAATTGTTTCATTTGGAACAGGTAAGAATTGTAATTATCTAAGGGTTCTTAAAGTAAGAAAATAGGCGGAAAGGATAGACAAAGGATGACCGACGACTTGAGTCTTTTTTTAGGGGCCTTTTTACCTGCGTCTGTATTATGCGTTGTTTCAATTCAACGAACGGTTTGTTATAAAGTTCGTGGTTAGAGGAGAATTAATGGCTTTTTGCCGCGTTGAAGCTCGTACAATGACGATCCACTTAGGTTTCAAAGGATGAATTATTTCCTTAATAGGAGGAACAGATTTGGTTTTAAACTAATATGCGTAGGTACCGAGTTACCTACTATATTCACTGAGAAGGCTAAGCTTTATGATTGGCTATACTCATCAATGTAAGTAAAATTCGAGAGATTGGGTAGGTACTAGCTTCTCAAAAGTGGAAGGCTCAAATTAGGTCCAATTAGGTCCACCCATCTCAGTCATAGTCGTGTTTCAGTGCGTATTGTTGTCTCGGTCGCATGTTGTCTCGTCGACGGCGTCGTCTTTCCATCTTCTTTGTTCATAAGGTAGGTATATGTAGGTACGAGTATAGCAAAAGATTGGAAATAGCGTGTCTTTGCGTTTAGTCGTAACAAACACCGGCCATTTCTTGAGTTATCGCTGGAAGAATGTACCATATCTACAGAATTTTACTTAAATCTATAGACATACAAGCTATGCCTATCATATGTGGCAAAAACATGCATACTTAGGTAAAGCTAAATTTCATGGAAGCTTACAGGTAAAGGAACGTAAGCAAGTAGGGTACTTTATGTTAATTCAAAAATAAACAAGCAATGCAGGTAAACTTGAAGGTGTACTGTAAAAAATGGCAGAATGTCAAGTAAGCGACATAGTTGCCGATATTAATGTTCGTTTAACATAAGCAACTGTTTATTTGCAAGGAAGGCATCGTTTAAAAGGACATTTTATCACAGCTGGCTCACTCTAAGTATAATCTTGAAAAGACTTGAAAAGTCGTAACAGATGTCGGTTGTATCTATATTTAAGGTTGAATGAAACAGAATGTTTTGGCCGCGAAACCTAGGTTTTAAAGACCGTGGTAGATTTTAAATGTTCCCGTGTTTCGGCGAAAATGGCGAGACAGTGACGCCGGAGAGGTTTTTAGTGGGTATTACGTCCTTCTCAGGGCGTCGAGTCCCACATAATTCTGATCATCCCCAGACCAGTTTATTCGTAAACGAATTTCCTCGCCGAATAATATTAATTAATGCGGCGGCACGGGGCGTCGACAAAGATTATGATCCCCATAGTCAACCTGTGAGATATGAGACCGGTGATATCCCATAGGTCGATTATGGGATCCTATAAAAATACTAGATACATTCCTTCGATGGCAGCAGCAACATCTTCCAGAAAACGATCAATTACCAATATAAAGGGTTCTTGCTCAGATTCAGATTATTTCCTTTCTAAGTGTACATTTATTGTATTTATGGAAATAAAGAATTTATGATTTTGAATAGTGATGTGCCGAGTACGGCTTGGCTCGAGTCAGACTCGATTCCTGCTTAGGACTCGCCTTCTCGAATACCAATTTATTATGATTCGAGTACGCCGGACTCGATTCCGGTACTCGAGTCATACGAGTATTATGCGAGTCCAACTGACTCAAGTCTTGAATTCGAGTTAGGTTGACTCGTTCATACTCAATCTCTTTTTACCTAAGCAATGAAGTAACGCCTTTTGATACAAGTTTGAACCTGCAACGTTTAAGGCCTCCACAGTTCCACACACAGACCCCGGAGGCGTGGTGGAGGCGGAGGCGTGCGAGTTGTATCTCTTATTGTATCATATGAAAGACTACCACGCGGATGCTAAGCGGTGCACGGCCGTGGACTCGAGTCCAGGACCCGAGTCTTAGACTCGAGTCTAGAAATTCGAGTCATCATTCGAATACCAAAAAATAGAACTCGAGTACTTGGCTCGAATACCGGAATCGAGTCAGGATTCGAATACCGTTTAAACCGACTCGAGTCGACTCGATTCACCAAAACAGTGACTCGGCACATCACTAATTTTGAATTTTTGATTGGCAACATAGCTACAGGTGACCATGTTTTATATAGTTGAAATCTTCATCATCGATATTTTAACCTGTTTTGACTCGCATGGTTTTTTTTTCGTTTGTGCCTTTCGCACGGTATTTGAATAATTTTCGGCCTTGTTAGGCCAAAAAGTATGGATGGATTGTGTGAAAATTACAATTAGTAAGTAAGAAAGGAGTGAGTGTTGAGATGAGGCCTGATGGAAGTGTATGGTAGAAAAAGTGTTGCTGACCCCACATACAACGACTACTGGGAACCGGGAAAAACAATCATGAATTTTTTGTTCATTATAATACAATACAAATATTCTTTATTGCACACCAAGAAATAAATAGACTAAGCTAGGTATATAAATATATATTATGTACCTACTTATATCATAAATAATACTATATATATTACATAACATAAATAAATATAGTACATAATATAAAATGTTCAATATTATGATACACTTGTAAAGTGATCTAGCTTTTAACCTTGCTCTGAGTTTACCTGTTGAGATATAAAGCACTAGAGTTGGCAATGCCAGGACTGCACAGACATAATCCATCAGGATCAGGGTACGTGAATAGATGCCCATCTGTCTTTAAGTCTCATAAAACTTCATTACAAAAAGTATTTGAAGGACAGAACAGTCGTCCTTTTTGCGATCCGTACCTTAGTAAAAACTGCATAATATACCCCGGGTACGTAATTACAAGTTAATATTTATCATGGTAAATAATCACTTTAGCCATCAGACAGGTTGTAGTAAAAACTAAGAAAAAATGATTTTGACACATTGTAAATCAAATAACGTCGTAAGTTATATCTACTTTAATTGAGAAACTGATAGGCACTCGGTAGGTAAGTAATAATACTTGTTAATGTTTTTTTCTTCTATAAACGTTTGACACCTCTACTCAATTCATAGTTCAATGGGTGGTACAGGTACTACCTTGCAATTACAATATGATTAATCGCCGTATAAGTTTCAACATCGCTTAACATTCTTTAATTAAAGTACGGTTATTATAAATTAAAGTTTAAAAAGAAACTGTGAAGAAATCGGCTTCTATTGAAGAACTATATTGGCCGTAGTATCAGGCATTTATGATACGGTCAGTGTAAAAATTATTCGCTCCTAAATTAATTAACGTCATAATTTATAAGTTTAGAATCCTTCCCAAAAAATGTAGACGAATTTATCGTCGACATTTTTTTAAACTTTTTCAGCTTATACATAAGTCTCTAACTAAAACCTATAAAAAAATCGGCAGGAACTCTGCAAGAATACATGTCTATTGACATCACCTAGAGAAGGATCTCATAAGTGACCTACATGTGACCTATGAGACCCTTTTCGAGCTATTACAAGTTTCTAACTTCGCCTTCCATAAACTAAATACTAGCCCCTAAATAAAACTTAAAAATCCACGATTTATTTTGCCGACATAACAAATCGATTTTTTAAACTTAGTGCGCTGGGCGGTCCTCATTCAAACTTTTACAAGATGAAGGGTCGTTTCGAGAAAATATAATTATGCAATCCGTCGTCACTATCAGGCGCCTGTTTAAACGAAATTTTAATAAAGGCGGATCGGTGCCAGGCAAGATGGCCGAAACAATCGCGGGCTTGTTGATGAGTTGTGTTGCCATGTGAGGGGAATCTTCCAGTTTTTGGGAGTTTTACTAAATATTTAACACTTTCATGGCCCACGACGCACATGTACATATTCGTATCCAGGTCTTGCGGGCGGCGGCGGCGTCGCACACTGGTCCCAATTAATGAAATCTGGGACATAGAGGTCGAAGTCCGAATTTTGATCTGATTTTTTTAAATTAAGGTCTTTGGGTGATTCTAAACCTGTTTTATAGAATACGTTTTTTTGATATACTTGCCCGTTACCAAGATAAAAAATGTTACGTTTTTTTTTGTATGGAGAAAAATGGTTTTTTCTATTTTTTTCGTAAACGGGCAGAGATGTTAAAACCAAACCTTGTTGGGATTATAGAAGGTATAATACCTTGCTTTAGCTTCGAAAACATTTACTTCGTATCTCTGCCCGTTTAGAAACGGCAGGAGTTAAAAACAAAAAAAAATTATAACGTGGTTTAATTGGTTAAAGAAGCTTGATTGGTACTGTAATAGTGATATTCGAATAATATTACTTCATTCCATCAATAAAAAATGGAACAAAATAATAGCACAATAGCTTAGGTACCTGTATACAAGCTTGTCGTCTTACTTTCTACCTGCTATTGTTTTAGCTAGAGTTCTAATTAACTAGTTTAAGTATTTGGGAAATGTTTTACCTGCCTGAACCTTAATATTAGTGTTTCTACCTAGGTATTTTTATAACATGGTTCTATTCTAAAGGCGGAAAAACATTCAAAATACGATTTCGAGCACTTAAAATAATTTTAATTTCTTATTACTTTCAAACACAATATATTTTTTAAAAAGTCGTCTATTATACAATAAACAATGATGATGACATCACATAAATATTACCAATAAAATATATTTTTTATGTAAACTTAAATTTTTTTCAAACTAAAATGTTATAAACAAGTTTAAAACACAACTTTATCCAATTATATTTATACATAAACACATAAAAAAACCCATTATACAATAAAAATAAACCAATTACACATATTTAGTTAACGCTTATAGTTTAATATAATATGTACAAATGTATTAATCGTAAAATATACGTTTACTTATTCTAATGGGTCAGCTAAGCTACTTTCTACATTAATATATACATCTTCATGCTCAGATGATTCTTCTTGTAGAATTGGCTCATCGTCTATTGTGAGATCATCAACATCAGGGAAATGTTCCATTTTGTTCCTCGCCATGGATTTTGGTCTAATGTTGGTTATATAAGGATCGGAACTGATGAGGAACTGATGGATGATATCGGTATTTGTCTCTTTCCGCCCTATTTTGCGGGAATGTCTTTCCCTGATGTTTCTGAAATCCTTATTGCGAGCTTCAGATGCTTCTTCAGACAGCATTCCCACAGGTATGAAACTGAAATGCTGACATATTTCTGCTCCATGTATTAACAGTTTATGTATACTTGATGGCATATAATACCACGGATATAATTGTATATATAATTCAGCTGTCTCTTTGCAGTATTTTTTAAAATTCGGTATATTTATATTTTTACCACACGATATGGACTGTAGGATTACTGCAAATCGTTTTATCAAATTAATATCCACTCCCGTTATTTCTGCAGATTTCTCATAGTCCCTAAAAAATCTTCGAGCTGTGTTGCCATCATTAGTGGTACCAAAGCCTTGTTTGACAATGTCCACTAACAATCCAGTGCGCTGAAAAAATTCTTGCTGAGTTAATTCTTTTTTGGTCTTTTGTAGTAGTTTATCTTCACCCCTTGCAGCCCATTTTTTGAAGTCCATGTTGTATGATATGTGCAGTATACATTCCATAGACCTCAACCACATATGCAACGAAGATAAACCATATTTATACATATTTTCAGCAACTGGTTTGTTCAAAACCAAGCTTAAATTGTTCATCTCTTTTGGTTTTGCATGACAAATATTGCAATTCGCATGGGATGAGGTTTCTGACAAAGCTGTGCTAACTTTTCCATCGATCATCGTCATGTGTAGATCATGAGAAACTTCCATGTCATCTGCAAGGAAATGAAAAAATAATAATAATATAGGTACCTAAGCGTTAGACGATGTTCAAAAATAAAATGAATTGCACATACATTTAATTGATAAAATATATTTTGGTACGATTTAAAGTACGCTTATGATAAAAAGAGTCTTATACGGTTTTCACGGTAAAATTTATGTCGCATGCATGATAAATAATAAATATGGCTTACATATTTTAGTTGGTGTGAGGTTAGCTATTTCTTCAGCCATATCTGCTGTGTTTTGCTGTATATATTCTTTTGTTTCCTTGACGAATTCAAACATAACCGGCCTGCAGTAATTCGTTGATGATGGACGTGGATTTTGCCAAATTACCACATCATCGCAAATAAGGCGCAAAGGCACAAAGCTTGTCATAAATACTGAGGAGTCTGAAAATTCCGTGTTGACTTTTTGTTTATAAGTGCTGTGCGATGAAGACCCATCACAGCCCCACTTGCTTATTAATTTGATGGAACCGGAATCAAAGTGATGATGACCAATCACTTTAAATATCTTCTTCACCGTCAAATCCAGTATCGATTGAAGCTTAATCCGGACACCTGTTTCTGAAATCGAAATATCTTCAGGATAGCACGATTTTTTAGCTTCGATTATTTTTTGATAAGACGGTAAAGGCACTATTTTATCTCCTGACAATGATTTTCTTAATGTTAAATATTGCCATTTTGTAAGTTTTAGAGCAGTTACAAGTGCCAGTGCTTCATCTTGCGGTATACATCTTTGCGATTGATTTTTGAACATGAAACTGTGAATATTTTTAGTCTTTTCATCATCTTTATAGAGACAGTCAATGACCTCAGCCAAAAGAATATTTTCATTGTCTTTCAATCTATTTACTAAAGCAGACAGCAATTCTTCTTCGGAGTGGTTTCGAAGTGATGAAAGGCGCCTTCTTTTCTGCTTGTTAGATAGATCTTCAAATGGCTTTCTGTGCACTGGAGTATTTGTAGCAACATCTGAATGCGAACTGGCTTCCATTGTTTCCAAAGAAGTGTCTAATGAAGTATCTAACTCTTCGGCATGTATATTCTCTTGCGCAAATATTGACATCAAATCAATGGATTTTAAAGATGGCCACGAGATATCCAAATGTAACCATTCCATGTTCTTGGTGAAAAAATTTGATTGACATCTATTTGCTTGCAACCATCTCTTGTGTAAATTTGACACGTATGTTCTTGTGAATTGTTTAAGAATTCTAAGATCATCAGCAGAAACTTCAACGTTTATTTGATTTAACAACGCATTGCACAATATATCACTGTTTTTGATATTTCCACTTGATTTTAGTAGCATGTATATATCCAAATTTGATGTAAACTGAGACATTTTAAAGGGAAAGAGCGTATACGTGTTGAAACTTTAGTAGCCAAGAATCGAATGACAATTTTTGAAACAAATAATAATTAAGATAATTTGGAAGGGATAGATAGGATTACAAAACAAGACACTCACAGGTAACGTGAACAATAAAGGATAGTTGGCCTTGCAAGAGCCTTTAGCTAAAACAATAGCAGGTAGAAAGTAAGACGACAAGCTTGTATACAGGTACCTAAGCTATTGTGCTATTATTTTGTTCCATTTTTTATTGATGGAATGAAGTAATATTATTCGAATATCACTATTACAGTACCAATCAAGCTTCTTTAACCAATTAAACCACGTTATAATTTTTTTTTTGTTTTTAACTCCTGCCGTTTCTAAACGGGCAGAGATACGAAGTAAATGTTTTCGAAGCTAAAGCAAGGTATTATACCTTCTATAATCCCAACAAGGTTTGGTTTTAACATCTCTGCCCGTTTACGAAAAAAATAGAAAAAACCATTTTTCTCCATACAAAAAAAAACGTAACATTTTTTATCTTGGTAACGGGCAAGTATATCAAAAAAACGTATTCTATAAAACAGGTTTAGAATCACCCAAAGACCTTAATTTAAAAAAATCAGATCAAAATTCGGACTTCGACCTCTATGTCCCAGATTTCATTAATTGGGACCAGTGTGCGTCGTCGAGCCCCTGCGAGTCGCACCACCAAGGCTAGGCAGTGAATGCGATAAAGGTTAAACTACGAAGATGATCGTGTATTTTTCAGATTTTCGTAAATATACGTTGTATTTTATGATATCTATACTAATATTATAAAGAGGAAAGATTTGATTGTTTGTTTGTTTGTATTGAATAGGCCTCGAAACTGCTGGACGGATTTGAAAAAAAAAATTACTATTAGAAGCACACATTATTCCTGATGAACATAAACTTTTATATATACTTATTACCACGGGAAAATGCTTTAGTCCTACGGGAAAACGGGTATTAGGACAACGGGTAGTAAGAATGCAGCTAGTGTAAAATTAAGTTGAAAAAATTGTCTAAATTTATAGAACTTCAAACTACTATAACCAAACTACTAATAGGTACTAAAAGGTTATAAATGTTCTACCTACACGTATAAGCAACTCGATATTACATTGTTTTATAAAACTTTTTTGCTTAAAAAACTAAAATATTCATCACAGATGGCAACCCTGCCTAACAGATGAGTTCCGCAGTTTCCACGGGAACCTGAAATGAACGTGTAATGATGCCGATCACCCATATAGGGGTTACTTATCGCTTATTGGCTTTTATACAAAAATTAAACGATAATAAGTTTGGAGGAAATGAGCAATTTTTTGATACTCCGCGATAAAATCTGCTGGAGCACTTTAAACATTGTGCTGTTGTGATAAGATATAAATTAAATGAGCATTAATTAACATTCTTTAATGTCTAAAGACTTTACAAATCAAATCGACCTGTCCAAACAACGTGGTCAGTGTTGCCAATAGTTGAAGTAAAATTACCAAAGTGTAAATTATGACCATTTTCATTTCATTTAGCTTTTAAAAATCGAATTTAAAAAAAATCGAAAATTGACACCTCTTCATCACATCGCACACATACGTAGCGTTTGTTTTTTACAACATTCCCTCAGTTTGAAAAAAGAACGAGACCCCTACTTCCGATGGGATCGTAGATAACAGGTGCCGTGCGTCACGCCCGTGCTCTTTCAAATAAATACCTTTTATTTTTAGGGTTCCTCCACGAAATTCAAACTTTTTGGGTACCGACCTACTCACAGCATTTTTTTTCTGAAACGTAAGTGTGTTTAACGAAATGAGAACTTCGAATTGTTGGCACTGCTATCGGCTACAAGTGGTAGTATTATCTACATTTTTTTTTGTAAAAACGTATGATAACTACATGAGAATTTGATATTGTTGGAGTTGCACTGCTATAGCAGATTCTGTTGTTAATCTGGTCATGTAGTTGATATCTTGGTAGATTTAGTAAAATAAATTGCATTCCTTGAATAGGTGAAATCCATTTTAATTTTTCATCATCCGCCATTTTCCGCACAACCTATAAGTCGAGGGAGATATTTTTTAAATATTCTCCCCTGGCAAAATGGTATATGGCAAGTATAGATAATTTATTTGTAAAATCATAAATCTGATCAATACGGAACACTATCTCTTTGGAATTTCCTTGCTTCAGAAAAAGTCTACTCATTGAAAGCTAAAAGGATTTTGGGATTCAGTAGCACCTTGTCATTTGTCTTCTTTTAGTATTTATTATGACTTTTATATCCTTTTCGTTATTTTTATAAGATTATGGACTTCGAAACTTTTTATTATACTGATAGGTATAGTGACGTGAATATTAATTTGAAATTATCCACCTTTTTCGTAGAACTAAAAAGGGTAAACCACAGACCGTAGGATATCATGATTTTCTATGATAAAAATGTAAAAAAGCCATTATGTACATGCTTATCTGGTATATTTTGTATAACATACTTCCAGTGCTGAATTTAAAGTAGATTATTTATTTCAACCCCCTTAGACTAGCATTGGTCCTATTCGGAAGCTAATAGAATGAAAAATGTAAGTACTTACTTTTGATCAAACTTTCCTGTAGCGTCGAACGCGTTGATGTCTTTTCTATGAAATAAAGCATACGATGCATATCAATGCATATGAATTTTGCGACCAGTGGAAAATTCACAAATAAGTCTCAGTTAAGTACCTAAAAGTAATTTTCATGTATTTCTACAAATATTTCATATATTTGTAATTTTCTAGCAGTAAGTTTTCCTAAAATTTGAAAATTAAATAAAAAAATACAGTAATTTAAGTTCGGATAGTGACATCATTGTCTATTTACTCCTTGTATGTGAGGTACGGGAAGTGCTCGTGTGTATTTTTAACACCCTCACTGCGATAGCCACTCGACCTGCCAAAGTGGTGAATATGGCAAAAATTCCCCTTGTTTGGAGACATGTTCGGCTGTGGACATAGATACATTATGTGTGTAGATAAGGATATAAATACGAGGAATCACATTATTAGACAATTAACTTTGATGTTTACACGACGAAAACATCAAAACAACTGTTAAAAATTTCACCATCTGTTGGTGAACTCTAAATCTACTAGACAGCACTACGTAGACACTAATTAATCCTAGGTATATACCTACATTGAGGTGCTGGTTTTTCGTAGGTACCTATACCGTAACGTACGCCAGCTTTAGACATGTATCTTATAGTAGGGTTTAGGATAAAAATATGGCTTCCACTCAGAATTGACCACCATCTCGATTCTGAAGTAGGTACCTACGTTGTTTTTAACGATCTTTCAGCGGCATGTGAGTGGTGAGAGACGAAAAATAATACCTACTGGCAGCCAAAGCTAGCAACTTATTTGGTTAACGAAAAACCAAATGACGCACCTATAAAACTTTTACGTACAGAACGTGAAAAATTCTTGGTTCAGTGTCTTACCTCTTTAAGTAAAATACTGACCCAAGGATTTTCCAATAGGGGCAGAGATCAAGTTGAATATTGGCCTCCGACTCGACAACTGGTTTTTTTTATTTGTTTGTTGAACGGTCCTGAGACATTCGCATGCTACGACCCTAAAGTGCCAATTACCTCTCAATAAAAGGCCCGTTGGCTTATGGATTAAACTTCCAGAATGGGCCATAAAGCCTGTTCCCATAAATTGATGGGAAAGATTACGATGGATTATGAGGATTGGATTATGAGAACTTATGGGATAGGGAACAAAAGGCGTGAGATTATGTTTATCTCAGAGTAAACAGCTTATAGGCATGGGAACAAGAAAAGACGTCTTAGTCACAACTTAGTCTTGATATTCTACTGTTTGTAGAGTTGAATCTAAGCGCAGCCTACTTATATGCATACAGTCGTTCGACGAAGGCGTTTTGACAGGGCAACCTGCGGGGGCCAAGTGACGGATCGGTGAGGGAGGACGCTCTCGAGCTACAAAGGCGGTGATATATGCAACTCGGGAGCGTCCCTCCCCCGTCCCGTCCCTTTCCCCCCACACGATTGCCCTGTCAAAACCACGTTAAAATGCCTTCGTCGAACGACTGTGTGCCTATAGGTAGGCTGTGATCTTAGGTTACCCATGATAACTCCTCAGTGCCTCCAAGACGAGGGGCTTTTGCTATAATGACCACGCTTGGCAGGTAAATAGGTCTTTTTTTAAGGTTTTTTGTTATTATAGTGCGTAACCCCACACTTTAGTCTTAACGTTACTTTAATCTTTGAACAGGATTGGATAAACTTCAATGTTTCCCCTGTAGGTGCTTGTCTAATCTTGAGAAAATACGTTCTTTTTAACATGCTAAAGTCTAAATTCCCTCACCAGGTGGAGCCGACCGGCTCGGCGTCGCTCGGGGCGGCCTCCCGGGCCCTGTTCGTGGAAAAAGTGCGGGCCTCCAATGCAGCGTGCCAGGCTGGAGACTTCGCGACCGCTGTCGCACTGTACACTGATGCCCTGACGCTGGATCCTGCGAATCATATCCTTTACAGCAATAGGTATGCTTTGTGTACTTACAACTTGACAATCAATTTTTGAATTAATTTCTGAATTTCTGATCAATTTATGAAAAAGGAATGAAGCATTCTTTTTTCATAAATTGATCAGAAATTCAAAAATTACTTAGAAAGCATTCCTTTTTCATAAATTGATCAGAAATTCAGAACGTGATTCATAAATTAGAATACAATCATCAGAGGGATGATTCACAATGTTTCTTGTGTCACGTGGTTAAAAATTATTAAAAAAAATATCACGTGATTAATGGACGACCCCTTAGTTTGTTGTGGTGAATTGTCCAGCAATATTTATTTATATATTGTGTGCCGATGACGCACATGGAAAGTGTAACAGCTTTTATAGCAGCGGCGCTCCTGCGAGATTGTACCGCTGAGGCTTAGCTGTCAATGTATTAAGGCCCAGACTCCACCAAAGCGGAGATGTGCGGAAATATACGAAGCGGAGATAAGAAGAGGCGTTTTTAGCTAGGGTGTCTCCACTGAAACTTTCGAAGATGCGTACTGGCTATACTGGAGCGGAGATGTTTCTTTTTGAAAAGACTATATCGTTGTTGACCACAGATGGCCATGACAGCGTTACCGGGCTTTTGGCGGGCGCAGGGGGCGCCTCGCCAGTAAAATTAAGTTGAGACAACAAGCATTAAGAGCCACCACTTAGGTGCTAACCTCGGCTTGGGCTGTTGCCAGACTCTATAAGAGGAAATGGAGACCCGCGTGTGTGGGCCGGGGAATTCTTCGACCCATCCGGCGGGGTCGGTTATTGGTCGGGTGTGTAGTGTGCGGATGCGAATCGAGACTGGTTGCCGTCACCTCCGAGTTAGCGGCGGTGATTGGGACAACGGGGTCACCAAGAACATATATCTCGGTCTACGGAGGACAGTGGAGCAGAAATGTGTGCTGGCTAAAGCGGAGATGTATGCTGGCTAGAGCGGAACCAAGCTGCGTGTGGCGAGCGTCAGTTGTTTATTGAGATGAATGCACTAGTGGCGCCTCTCACTGCACGCCGCTATCGTCTCCGCTGCGTAACGTCGCCAGCTTGCGAATTACAGCTAACATCTCCGCTTTCGATCTTTGTTTGTTTTTTTTCACATACAAAGAAGACACATCTCAGCCCGGTGTTCTCCACTAAAGCTGAGCGGACACGAGATGTGTGAATAACGACGTTCTACTGGTTGTTTAAAACACATTCTCTTCTCCGCTCGTCTCTCCTCCGCTTTGGTGGGATACGGCCCTAAGCACTTCTTTCTACTTCGCAGGTTTCCTATATTACTACTTTACGGTTGACTTCCTTTATTTAAACTTCAACGTAATAAACATGCTAACGTAGGCCTTGATCTATTCATGTACAGGTAATAAAAGCTCTAATAGGAAATTTAATTAAATATTTCTATGTTTGATATTCGAGCACCTTTGTGGTACACCGGGCGAAGGTCCGTCAGGAGTTTGCGGGTTCGATTTCCACCTCGGGAGAAATGTTTGTATGATCTGCAGATATTTTTACTTTTTCTTTGTTTACCTCAACCTCAACCTCAACAGCGTCTATTGGTCCACTGCTGGACGTAGACCTCCCCCTGATAAGCGCCTTTTATCTCATGGTGGGTAATGCCCATAATCCTCACGCTGGGCATGCGGTTTAGTCATCGATTTCTATGTTTAAAATGTGTGTAATGCAATGCATTAAGTAG
Source organism: Eupithecia subfuscata (assembly GCA_963564075.1). Taxonomy (NCBI): domain Eukaryota; kingdom Metazoa; phylum Arthropoda; class Insecta; order Lepidoptera; family Geometridae; genus Eupithecia; species Eupithecia subfuscata. Next base: position 7,772,601 of record OY751117.1, on the reverse strand, counting down.
GTACTATATCAGTTCATACTCATAACACAAGCTCTGCTTACTTTGGAACTATATGATGGTGAGTGGATTGTCAATAATTATTTTTATATATCATTTGATATTTCAATAATAGTTTCTTCACAGGTCAGCTGCTAGGCTGAAGCAGGGTCAGTTTGCAGCGGCACTACAGGATGCCACCAGAGCCAGGGAACTCTGCCCCAACTGGCCCAAAGCTTACTACAGACAAGGTAATCATCTCATCTATGGCCAGTTAAAACAAAATCTGGCCCAAAGCTTACTACAGACAAGGTATTTATCTCATCTATGGCCAGTTCAAACAAAATCTGGCCCAAAGCTTACTATAGACAAGGTATTCATCTCATCTATGGCCAGTTAAAACAAAATCTGGAATTTGGACCGAATCCCTTCTTAAAAAAGATATGTCATTTTTACATATGTTATAAAAAATAACGTGAATACTTGTTCTATTGAAATTGCTATAACTTTACTGATATCATAGACCAGGGTAGAAGCCTTTAAAAATAATAAAAAGTGAAACAAATTCATAGTAGGAACCCGTTTTCACCAAATTTCGTGAAAAAAAGAATTGTTTTGTAAGAGATATTAATAAAAATCCAAAAACTTGGTTTTTTGAATTTTTTACATACGTTTTGAGGTTATGTGAAAAAAATGTATACAAAAAAGTTGTAGATCTTTTTATTTCCTACAACTTTGCCATTTCATGTTTTTCCATAGGACCTTGCCGGAAATCGCGATAAACCGTTTTTACCCTTAAAACTCACCCCCTTCCCCTTCCCGACCTCAGATCGCCCGTAAATTATTTTTCCTGACATTTTTATAATATTCTCCTTCTTTTCCAATGGGTTTCATCCTACTATGAATTTTTTTGGTTTCAAAAATTAACGGCACTGGTCTATCATTGGAGTATCCGATTTTTAAGCCGCGACGGCGACGACGGCCGAGATTCATCATTGCAATTTTAAGAAACTCGAATTAAAACGATTAGGCAATCCAATGAATTTGATAGCGGTAATTTAGCGAAAGTGTAGCTAAACACGCGTAGAACAATGCCATAAAAAGTTCGAATCTCTATGCGCTGGAGTTCGCACGCAACTGTGAAACCAACACCGCTAGTATGTAACAATACCTACGTAATGGTCTCGAATAAATTATGCGGTAACTGTGGTAAGTAATAAATAGGTAAAATACGCAAATTAGATAAACATCGGTTGTCTTGTCTAGAGAAATGGGAAGACAAAGGTTAGTTTACATTTAAAAGGTCTATCACTATCTATCGCTCACTGTACTGTAGAGGTTTAAAAGTTGGGAGTGACAAACTTACCCTAAAAATATTAAAATAATTTAAGCGATGACAAAGTTACACTAGATTTTTACGATGACAATTTTACCTGGTGACATTTTTACCCTAACCCAGATGATTGGCTGATAGATGATTTGCTTATGTAAATCTGTCTATTTTTAAACGACTTTAGTAAAAGAGGAGGTTACAGGTATTTTTTTTGGTGTGTTCGTCCATTTTACGTCAATTTGTGGACGGATATGGATGATCATTTGCATAGAAAATAATCCCAAAATGTTCCCATATTTTTTTCTTGACGGTTTTGTTTTTTCCCGCAAAAGTTAGAAAAAGTTTTTTAAGGAATTTAAACTCGATTTTTAAGTTTCTTCAAAACATTGAATCATTTACATTTGCTTTAGCTAGCGGAACTCGCAGAAACGCAACTTAAATCATTTTTTCTAATACTTTATCTGATAAAAGATATAAATTTCGTCCCAAAGAATTGGTCAATTCTATGGGATGAAACTACCAAACGAAGTTTGGTATCCTTACTGAAATCAGACCCAGAAGAAACAATGATAGTAGAGATTGGATGTATTTATTGCCCATTTTGTCCAACAGGTGTAGCCCTACAATGCCTAGGCCGGCACGGCGAGGCCCTAGCGGCCTTCAGCTCAGGGCTAGGCGTGGAGCCCTCATCACGACAGCTCCTCGCCGCGTTGGTGGAGGCCTCCCTCAAGAGTCCTCTCCGGACGACCCTGGAGCCGACGTTCAGACAGCTGGAGGCTATGAAGCTGGACCAGTCACCGTTTGTGCTGATATCAGTAAGTAATCATTAAGAAGACTTTAAATATGGTTCCGGTTGTTTTCTGTGGTCGGGGCCGAAGATAGGTCCTATTCCATAAATCCAGCATGTGAATTGAATTGATGGCGATACGGAACTTACGTGGGTTCTGTTCCATGCAACATTTGCCAGAATAGTTCTTGCTAATTAAGACCAGCCACTAAGTTATCTCTCTTAACCTATGACAAATCCATCGCGTGGCGATTGTGCCATAAGTCCCTTGATTCGAAGGAGGCGGAAGCTGGTTGAGCCGAGCTGATTGTAAATAATTATAACTCATTGTAACTACTTTATTTCCTTTAGACCTAAAGAACTCTTGGACAAGTCAGATATAACTAACTGCTGCACGAGACTTCACACCCGTTATGCTTATGTTATTGCAGGTTCAGTACAAATTACTCCAAAGCACTTTAAGGCGAATAGTAGGGGTGATAGTGGCGCCACTGCATATTTAATTTAATCATTAAGTTATACAAAGGAATTATCAAAAAAACGGACCGCTGATAGACGATACCTATCACAAGCTTTTATTTATTGTATCTTTAACAGTTTTGTTTTGTGTTATTCAATCAAAAACCTTGTTTGGAGAGCTTGGTGGCCACCAATAGGAACTAAACTCTTGAAACAAGTACATATCTGCCTAAATAATACAGTACAAAACTATTAAAGATACATTTAAAAAAAGCTTATGATAGATATCGTCTACGCCGATTTTTTGATAATTCCTTTGTATAACGTAATTATAAAATTAAATATGTAGTGGCGCCACTATCCACCCTACTATTCGCCTTAAGCTGTGAGTTTTACGCAAAATTTCAAAAGAACGGTTCTGCGCTAGTTACAACCAGATTCGCCCAAACAAAGACTCTATAACTAAGCATATCACATCTATTACGCTTTTATGGATGATATAGGTGTCTTCGAGTTTCAGTAGTAGACAACCGTCGAAACTTCACGTAGCCGACAGCAGCTGCATTGTGGCAGTGTATACCTGTCAGAGGAACGTTCGCATATTTTTAGGGGCTTTATGTAAACGAACAGTGTCCCTTTCTTTGCTTACTGACATACGTATATCCGGAACGTTAATGGCTCACATTATTTTGGTATCGGGCCGGTATCAGATGACTGGTAAAGCTGTATGCACAGAGACAAATGCCACGTTTCTGTCGAATTGGTACCATGTCTAAGTAAGAGAAGAAGCAAAGAGTTGACAAATCGGAGCTCTAAGTTTCGTGTCTCAAAAGTATCGAGACATTCCATTTTTGTAAGTAATCTGCGTAGTTCTATGTCCGCGCGGTGTACTGGTGTATCATATCCCATAGAAAAATAGAAAGTCTCGATGCTATCGAGAAACTAAACTCAGGAGTCAGTTATGTGGTTAAAATTACTAAATTCGATTACTGGTAACGAAATAAACGAAGAAACTGCAAATTAAGGTTGGATTCGATTTTGATAAAAACCTTAGCCGTAGCAGCTGGTGTGTCTGCGCTAGTCCAGCGCTGGGTAGACACACCAGGTCTGCCCAGCACAATGTCGAGTGTAGGCCATATTTGCCTTAAACCTGCTACGCACAAAATTGGGCAGCTAAGTCTAAGAATTATTAAGTGTTTAGTTAGTGTTATGAATTATTTAGTGTTTAAATTTAAGGCAAATAAAATTATTTTCTTTCTTTCTTTCCATAGCGCATCCTAAGTTTTGGTAGATAAGTATATTACGTGTAGGTAGGTATCGTATAAATAAGTGTTAATTCTGTTTTAATGATAAATGATAAAGATAAATGAATTTATTGTTGTTTAACTAGGTGGTAACATTACATTGGTCTTATATTATATTTGTATCTCTAGTCTGCCATGGTCCGGCTTACAACATTGTTGTTGAAAAAATAGTTAATATTTAAGAAATCAAATTTAAAAAAGAATAATTTTTATCACACTAGTACAAAATAATGTCAGTGTAAAAATAGAATAATGTGTTTTAAAATAGTGTAAATAATGTGTTTTAGATTGTCCTAATAAATTTCTGACCTAATTATCGTGCAGCACTCGTATATTGTTTTATTAAAATTTCGTAGTGGACGTTTCGGCCCGCGGGCTGAGTGAGGTGCGGGCTGAGATGACCAATGAATCTATATTTCGTACTATTAAGAATTCCCATAAAGCCAAGACACAAACGGACCTTTCAATGCGCATAGACCCTTACCAGCTCAACCGGCAGGACAGTTGACAATCAATGTTGCCATCCCAGAGCTCCGCTTCGCACAATATCTTACCGACGTTACAGCCTATTTACTAAGCCATTTTTGGCAAAATAACGATGTTTCAATTTTAAACCACGGCACTAAAGTACGGCTAAAGTATCGCTTGTTTGTTTTACATCTTGAAATTAGGTACTTATAGTACTTACGATGACATAATTAGTGTTTTTAGTTGCCATTGAGAGGCTATAACAAGACAAGTGGTTTATGAAAGAATATTGACGTGAAAGGAAAATTAAGTTTTATGAGTGGACGTGATCATTTCTTAATAAGTAGCAACATTTAATAACAAAATTGTATGAATAAAAACACATTTAATGACAAAATTGTATGAGGTACCGCGGCTCTTCGGGTTTCTAAAAAATTATCTGAGTGTCTGGTCGAAGCGACGCGTGACCCGAGAGCTGGTGAGTATCTCTCGCAGGGCAGCCAGCGTCTTTGGGACGCTATGTATATCAGTCATCTAGTACCCATAACACAAGCTCTGCTTAGCTTAGGGCTAGATGATGCTGTGTGGATTGTCCAGCATTATTTATTTTTATTTTTTATTTATTTATACTACCTTCAATAATTCAAGTATCAGTTTTAGATTTTAGCAAACCTTGCAATGATTTAGCGATTACGTTTGAGATATTTATAGTTTAAATATACATATGAAAAACCTCGAAAATATCAGGATCTGAAAAGAGAACTGGACATTGTTGGCAGCATTAAGGACTCCAAAACCCAATGATTATTTTGCATACTGACATTCCTTTACTGCCACTAGTGATGGGATAAAAGAACAACAATGGAATATGTAAGGCGTTATTCTTTTTAAAAATTGTTTAATAAATAGTTCGACCAGACTGATATATACATAATATGTTTATATATGATATATATATATGATACACCCTGACCGGGTACATAATTATAAGATCTACCAACTAAGAGTGTTAGAATAGTGAAATATTCATGATCATCACCTACCTGTAATTATGAATGCAATAAATGAAATATGAAAGGAGTACGCCTCTGACGTTGGGCTGTCAAATTAAAGTGGCATAGACCTTCCATAGACTGCTTTTATTTTGACATGACATCATATTGACATTTTCTCCTTTCCGCCGAAGATCCCCGCCATCGTTTGAGTTCCCACCTCCTCAAACTCAACAGCCTGTATTGATCAACTACTGGACGCAGGCCTCCCCCTGATAAGTGCCTTATTGGCTTTTATCACATAGGGGTAATACCCATAATCCCATTTCGGGGATCGCAGTTCGGTGGTAGAATTGTTCTGCAGGGGCGCTGCTGCCCACCCGCGGTGGATATCCCGTAGTCGCCTCTTACGATACGACACCCGCGGGAAGAGTTGGGGTGGTGCAAATTCAAAGCCGGCACCGCACGGCGTTTGTTTTCTAGTTTGAGTTCTAAGGTAGGTTCATTCTCCTTGGGAAAACTAAACGTTTGATATATTAAGCTATTTCAAATAAAGAAGAACATATTGTTGCCAAAAATCATCATCAACAATATTTACTATACTAAACGAATGCTGGTTGAAGAACTCTCATTTTCTTCACCGTATGCGATTTTGAATCGAACTACGATTACCAATCATCTATCGATTTACCGTCACCTAACTGAATTTCTGAGTTTTTAATGGAACTGTGTTTCTATTCAATCATATTTGGGATTGATCGGTGCCTTATAGAAGGTATGCCTATAGCCTTGGTCTTGCAGAGCCTAGCTATATCCCAACACTATCAACTTGGTAGCCAACGACATTGGGCATTTTTGGCGCATTGGGAACAATGGTCCCTGTGATCAAAGGACTATAAATACCAACCCGATCCGCGAATTTACATACAATCTGCGCGACAGTGATCGGCAGGCCGAATGCTGCCAGGCAAGATGGCGCATGGTTCTATATTTGAATGTTTGTTTGTTTTTAATTTACCGTTGGTCCTTGGGAAGAACCTTCAAATGGTATCCTCAAGGTAACGTTGTCGCAAGGGATATTTTAAACATATTTATTTATGAAAAATATTGTACATCATTACAGGCACACTTAATGCGATAGGTTACTTATCTTTTCACAACCATAATAAGTAGAGTCCTATAATTCTAATTAAAAATCGTCATTAATGGTCATTTTTATAAATAATTACTTAATAAAAATTCTAGTAACAACATAAAATAATACTAATAAATAAAATAAAAATAATAGCCTAGCTTTGCGGCCGGTGATTTACCGTTTTGATATATTTTTTACTGTAGAATAGTTTTATAATATTTATAGTAAAAAAAATGTTTTATAAACGAGATTTGAGAATAAATGAGTGTATAATAATAGTAGTAATTAATTAATATAATTAAACTCAAAAATTATTTACTGAAGCACCCCAAAATAATTAGAAAAAAACAATCAATTACCTACTAAGCCTAAGCTTCTAAACGAGTGACTTCTGAGTAGGTAATAATTAAAATTTATGCTTTTATTGGGTTCGTCCCCTTATTTTTACCCCCTAAAACCTGGACATTTTAGGTGAATGATATTTATTTTATGTTATATAATTCGTAATTTAAATGAATAAATATTCACTTATTTCAAAAGAACTAAATAAACTAGCTAAAATTAAATTAAATCAGCTCATCTGAAACAACAATAGACAAAGACAGTAAATAGACAAACAAAAACTCGTTCTAAAAGGCAAACACTTCGTGTGTGTTCGTCAAACAGAGTATTGCTTTACCTCGATACCGTTTGCCGCTACGTAAAAACGAAAGGTTTTTACTTAAAACATTACGCTACTGTTCTTGGTTTTTGAGGTCCAAGGCAAACGGATGAGAATTCTATCAAACCTTTTTGCTATGCAACAGATTACAAAAAGGAGGTTAACGAGATAACGCAGTTATCGATTAAAAACTTTTTGGAGAGCGTTACTACCGACGATTCGAAATGTAAAAATGTCAGAATTTGAGCGCTTCTTCTGTTCAATTATTTATTTATTTCTGATTCTGATTTGTCATTATAGCACAGTGTAGAGTATGTTATTTTGTTTTTGTTAAGTTAGTGAAGTTTTGAGGCACGGTATCTAATAGAGTGTCCATTACAGGTGGTGGGCCAAGAGCTGCTAGCAGCCGGGCAGTACCAAGCAGCAGTCACCGTATTAGAAGCTGCGCTGAGAATTGGATCTTGCTCATTGAAATTGAGGTAAGGATAGAATTTATTGAATGATAATGCTCGTGATTCCAAAGCAATTATTTTTGTCGTAACTGTTTGGTCCCGAAACCTAAAGTCAAGCAAACATTGGAGATTACGGGGGGTTCATGGCGACACTGAAAATTAAAAAATATAGAAAGGATATATAATAATAAAGAATAAAGATAGACCCCTAGATAAATCTAAAAATATTTTACTTATGTCGACCTCTGTGGCGCAGCGTGTGAAGGTCTGCCTGCGACGCAGGAGGTTGCGGGTACGATTCTCACCTCGGGACAAATGTTTGTACGATCTGGAGACATTTGTCTATGGCGTTCTGGATATTTTCTATGTATAATTAAAAATATCTATCTATGCAGTGTATTGTATTAAGTATATCAGTTATCTAGTACCCATAACACAAGCTCTGCTTAGCTTGGGGCTAGATAATGCTGTGTGAATTGTCCAGCATTATTTATTTATTTATATTTATTACCACACAAAGACAGGAAACAATACAGAAAAAATAATCATTAGACATGTTAACTAGTGAAACTCGTAAAAATCTCAGACTTTGCCAAACTTTTCTGCGTCGTGACTGACTGTCTGTATCGTAGGTACTGATACCTATTCATTTAGAGCTGTCGTGAACCCCCCTCTCCTCCGATATCGGTTGGACTTTAAGTTTCGGAACACGTTGTTTGGCTCTACGATTCGTAAAGCCAATAAATTGCAAATTTTTCACACAACCCTCGCGTGATCGGTTAATTTCTTTTCTCATTAATTAAAACACAGCATTTAAAATATTCTGCTTCAACGATAAATTGACTAGTTGATTGTAGAAAGACATTATTTTTATCAACAACTGTTGCCAACTCCCGATATGGCAACCCTAACAGCAAGGCCGTATAATAATTAGACCACCGCAATTATAAGACAAAGCTTAATATTTCACTCGGAATTTATAGGGACTTATTCCTTTACTCATTTATTGATAGCTGTGAACCTCCCAAAGTGAACCGTACTCCTCAAGCATAAAGCTTAAATTCGATCAGTATTCTTAATGGTGTAACATTATAAATCAAAATGTCGAAATTCCGCAAAAGATAACCGTTCTTTAAATACATTTAAATTATCCCTCTGTCAGTGGCTTACATATGGCTTGTGATTTAAGGGTTCTGTACACCCTCCAACGTATTTTCAACATCAATTAAGTTAACAGCAATATCGTCTTACTTTTCTGGATCCCAAACTCATCCATGTAAAGTCAAGGAAAGGTATGACCATAGTAAAGTCAGCATCGAATGTATAGCAGTAAGTGATAAAACCTTATAAAGGTACTTTTTTAAAAGCTGGCGTATTTCCTTTTGTTTTTCGTAAACAGTTAATCCAAGCACGAATGTATCTCTAGGGAAGAATAGATAATTATGACATACAGCATCGCATCGTCATACATTGCGTACATTATTCAAAAAAATCAAAATCAAAATCTCTTTATTTCCATAAATACAATAAATGTACCTACACTTAGAAAAGGTCAAAATATAAAACTAAACACTGACACGGAAATAAAGTGGAAATAAAGTATTGAAGTTGAAGGCAATATTGACATATCAAATTAACGCAATTGATAAAAAAGTGACGTAATTCGTCTGCAATCTACCCTAGACAACCATCCCCAATGGATTTGTGAAATCATCGTGGATAATTGTAGTAAAAACAAAAGACAATCTCGCCAATACATGTAGAGCATTGAACTAACTAAAGTACCCGATACAGCAATCAGGCAATGAGCAATCTCATTGGCACTTTATTTTAGCACATTAAGTGCCGATGTAGATGTTGAAGCCGTAGTAGAACAGCGGCCTTGTAAGTCGCAATTGGTCGGCGTGAGACTTCCTGGCTGCGCAACTTATGGCAATGGACATTAAGGCAACAGAAAACCAATTTAAGCTAGCCATCTATAGGAAAAAATTTCAAGAGGATGACCTTCAGTAATGGCCTCTCCATTACTGAAAGTCATCCTTTTGAAGAAGAACAAGGTCTCGCTGCTGAAGCCTGGCAGTGAATGTGCTAAGCTACAGAAATAAAGGCTTATTTGTTACTAGACGATCGCCTCGCGGTTTCACCGGCGTAGTTCCCGTTCCCGTGGGAATTCCGGGATAAAATATAGCCTATGTCACTCCCTGATAAGTAAGCTTCCTAACGGTGAAAGAATTTTTCAAATCGGTCCAGTAGTTTCGGAGCCTATTCAATACAAACAAACAAACAATCAAATCTTTCCTCTTTATAATATTAGTATAGATTCCTTGGTTATGGAAGAATTGGCACCCACGCTCCTAATCACGGAGCAATGTGCTTTTACAAAAAGTTAGATTTTACGAAACTACATTCTTATAAGTCGTACAGAAAGAGGATGGGATTAAAAAATGTCACGCTGTCCCGCTAAGATAAAGGACTTACATTTTCAATCACAATCTGTGACACAACTTGTACCAACAATTATTTATTTATTACCAATATGATTATTAACATTACCGTTTTCGTTCACAAACATCTCGCCGCTGGTGATTCATAAACGCAATGTAATGAGCGGCGAATTATGTGGTCAAGTCATTTGTCTTGGTGTCATTAAAGGCTCGGAACAGTATCGGGCCGTATTTTAAAATAATAAAAAGTAACATACAAAGTAACGAAACATTAAAATGTCCCGATAACAGCTGGTGACAATTTGACATTTGGTATTTTCAAGATAATGAATCATTAAATGAAGACTATAGAGCTCCGCATTTCTAGAATTGTTTAGTCATTTATAAGGCTTTCACCCGCGACTTTGTTCGCTAGCTTACGTCCTCACCCAGGATACAATCCTTTGCCAAATTTCGTTTGGATCCGTTATGCTTATTCATGAAAAGGTGACAGATGAAAGTTACATTTGCAATGTGGAACCATACACCATCAAACACACCGCGCAAGTAAGATTGAAATTATCAATACTCAATAAAGAAACAACAATGGCTGCAAAATACTTTAAAATGCATGCGCACGGGCTTGAAGACATTCTGTACAGTCCACCGCCTGTCTTCGGCGCGAAGAAATGAAACTCGAAATAATTATCATTGGGGTATACAGGGATGGCTTTAGGTAACGGATGTGGGGGACGTGATTAAAAACTGTCAATGGGACGCTATTACTGTGCTATTACTAACCCGTTTGTCAGTCTTTCTTCACTTTATTTCTTATTTGATGATAATTTATGGCAAAAAATTTGATTTGTTAGCAGTTCGTCCAACAAGCGTTTCGTCCAATAAGCGGTTCGTCAAGAATCCATACGCAGTTCATCCAATTCTTACTAAGTACTTTTACTTTAGAATGATCCAAAATAGTTTACATTTCATATTTATTGTTTCATAGGTTTATGAAAAAGGACAGTGAATGCCAAATATGACAGCTGATGTTAAACTGACATCTGATATCATATTTTGATTTTGTTTGAGCTTATTTTGCAAGCCGAAATAAATGAACTATAATAATATCTGATGGACGGACAGGAAATTCCTGTCCGTCCATCACAGGCCTGTGTATATCATGTAGAGAGTCCATTTTTGCGCAGAATAATGTGTTTCTGCGGCTTCTACAGGGAGAACCTATTCACAAGGAACTACTCTTAATAAAGAACGAATATCAAAAGGGATTTTAGTCGGGCCTGTTATTTTGTACACAAAACCAATGTTTTTAGTATCGGATTTATCTCTACCTATATAAACATGAACTCCAAATTTTATGGTAATTATTTATCATTTGTTTGTTTTTTTAGGCTATCTTGATAAATAGACATGATAGACATACCGACCAATAGTGCTTTAACTCTTCCCCATTTAAGTGTCCCTTGCTCCGGCTCTGGCAGTTCCTGAGGTTGCATACTCTCGTATTGCCAAAGGTTTATAGCTCTGTAAGACCACAGTTAATGAACCCCATAGCCGTCTGAAGACACTGCAATACATAATGACTATATGAAAACAGTGTTTAAGCAAATCTTCGGTGTTGGTTATAAATATCACCTATTGTATCTCCCCTTTTAAAGTGTCCCTTGCTCCGGCTCTGGCAGTTCCTGCGGTTGCATACTCTCGCATTGCCAAAGGTTTATAGCGCTGTAAGACCACTGTTAATGAACCCCATAGCCGTCTCAAGACACTGCAATAGATAATGACTATATGAAAACAGTGTTTGAGCAAATCTTCGGTGTTGGTTATAAATATCACCTATTGTATCTGAAGCCAAAATCTATAGAAAACTGTAGAATTCGCTAAGAGCTCGTACGTTACTGGTGGTAAAACCGTGCGTGGCTGGCTTTTCTACCTAGTTTTTTTTCAGTTTACGAGGTCAGGCACAATTGTTATTAAATATTTTACGGGTATTTTCAATTTTTAGGGTTCCTTACCTCAAAAGGAAAACAGGAACCCTTACCTATATGATCACTTTGTTGTCCGTCTGTCAACCCCCTTTTTTCAGAAACGCGTGGTACGAGTTGAAATTAACATCAAATACGTCCGTAGCCTCATGGAGCCTCGATATGAATAAAACTTCCAAGTCAATGTAATCGAAAATTCCAGACATTTATGTCCGAATATTTTGAAATTTCCAAGGAAATCACATGCACACAAAACCTATAGGGTACCTACTTCCTGTAGACCTAGAATCATGAAATTTGGCAAGAAGCAAGGTCTTATAGCACAAATAAAGGTAAAAACCCAATAACAGTAAATTTATAGGTTATTCACTAAAAAATCCTTTTGATTCTCGCCATGGACCAAAACCTACAGGTAATATTTGGCAAGAAACAAGGTCTTACAATACGGATCCCTAAGTGTGCGAGTCTGACTCGCGCTTTACGTTTTATATGTATTTTCCTTTGATTTTAACACGTTCGCGGCAACTACTCTAACATACATAAAGCAGCAGTTCTTAGGCTTAGTTCGTGCTAAGACATACCTGATGCTAAAGAACCAATCGGCACCATACTTATCAGCTTTCAACGGAATCTACAACGAAGAACGATATTTTTAAACAGAATAAAAGAATTGCTATTGATTCGATGTCCATAGATAAAACCATCAAGACTCTATTTTACATTTTTAACCCTGTTTGTACTCAATGTACGGGACGAGTTTAAGCCTCCCCTGTAGCAACCGGTGGTGCCCACATAGATATTGTAGTGTTTATTTTGTTTCACAAAATCTTGCTAGCTTGGAAGTTGGAAGTTTTACATAATTTACTTTTATGTCAAAAACGGTGGGTAAATTTTTACTGCTATAATTTTTTTAAGGCCCTCAACCTCAGGCCTCAGGGTCTTCAACAATCAGACGTTTCATTGCGAAGCGGTTGTTAGAATTCCGGTGTTCTGAATTAAATTTAATATATATTTTTAATTTAATGATCTTAACAGGACTAAGATAAAACTTACAAAAATGGCCAACAGCACTTGAACTGGCCAACAGCTTGAAATGGCCAACTTGAAATTGCAAACTTGAAATGGCCAACAGCACTTAAACTATTGTGTGGTAGCCCAGATGTTTCCAGAATTGAGCAATGTTCCGTGACGTAACCTTTTCAATCCATTGCGGACATTGATAAGGTGAGAAACTCGAAAGATTAACAATTTAGGCTTATGGAAAAAAAAGTCAACGATCGAGGTCACCACCACTCGTTCCCAGGCCTAAGCAACTCTTAATACCAAAATTGTCAACTTACCAAGTGTCAATGTCAAGCCCACGGAGGTGTCGAAACCCACACCTCGTCCGATGTTATCTCTGGGTTGATGGATCGATCGGTGGATACCGTCCCTTTCCGTGCACAGCGGGGGACAAGTGGGAAAGTGGCTTAAGGTTACCTGGGTTCCGGGGTTTTTTTTTAAAGGGAGCTTCACACTTCACAGTGAAGTTTAAAAGCTACAGCACAGATTAGGTAACGATACTGCTGCCTACCTGCTTTATGTAAAGAAAGTCCTTACAGCTATTTTGAAATAAAAAATGTGTGTTTGAATCCAACAAGTTTCATTGCAATTTTTTAAACAGTGTGTATAAAAATTTACTTCGCTCTTCCGTACCTATTACGGTTTTTTAATTTTTTGTAAAACCAATACGACTTACCCATTCAAACAAAACAGATCTTTCTAGAAAAGCAGTTAATGTGACATGTACAAATTGTACTTAATCGGCCCTCTTGAAAATTTTATTTATTTATTTTATTTTTACAGTTTTGGAGAGACTTACTCAGTGCATGTTTGTTGACGTCTAATTACAAGTTTCCGCAGATAATCTTAAAAATAGCATGATACAAAGTAAGTTGACGACTTATTAAATAACAAAACCATAATGAATAGAAAAATATAAAAAAAACAAGTACCTACTCAGATAATTAGGCAACATAATTATATAGTTAGCTTACACTTGAAAAATTTGATCACTAAGTAAGCATCTAAGCTTACTTGTACTGTACTGGAAAAGTTGAAACACTGACGGTCTGCCAAGATTTGAATCATGAAGCTGTTAAACTGCGGCCTATAGTTAATGTTGAACCACTTGCGGTTATAAACAGGAAGCTAAATGACAAGACGTAGGTGGGTATACCTACGATCAAAAAGAGAGAGTCTGGGGAACGGAAAGCTCTTGTTAGTTCAATACAAAGGAACCCTAAAAAAGTTCGAACTGCTCGTTTACAAACTGGGCTCGTATCGGATCTCTATCGAGATTATCTCCGTTGACAGATGATTCGATAATAATGATATTCTATAATGATAGGAATAAATGATCGCCTTAAATGGTATGTATTTGCATAAGTGGCTGGGCTTTGAATTGTTTCGTAACTTGGTAATCGAATAGGACATGGTAATTAGCATTTAATTTAATAAGATTCTTTTGAATCAACCGACTAAGAATGCATTCTATGAGGTATCAAAAAGTAACTGCCAGTAATTTATATCGTAGAAATGTACTTATTACTTTTCAATTTTACCCGCTCCTAAAAAGATCTTCTCGTTTTAGATCTTTAACTTTATCTAGGCAGGTACAGTCGCTGCTCAGACATGTAGGTATACACTTCCAAGGTTTTACTTTTATTTTACATACTTAATTACAACCTGTAGGTACCGTACATAAACATATTCTATACTGGATTGGTTACATCTTATCTCAATAACTCAAATGTTCAAACTCATTATCTTATCTATCTCTCAGAATCCTGTTATTTCTTACCATCCTGTTACTAAAAGCTCGAGGCGTAAACTTGAGATGACATTATTGACGTGATTCATTGCCCATCGAATTAAAATATACTTGCCGCTTTGAGATTAATTTAATCGGTTTCACACGAGCTATTTGAAAAAGTTTTAGCCTTATATATTGTACAGGGTGAAATACGGGATAAGTAGTCGCTGCAGGTACAAAGTGTACGTGCCCTATTGTCATAAAACCTATTTTGAAAACGCTATCAAGTAATAGCATCATCCTGACGTTACAGCCGCGGGTGGGTCTGGGTCTAGTCGAGTAAATTTCTTTATTTCATCCTATTCTTAGCTTTTTCCCCCTGATAACTCTAATTGCCTTTATATCTTCTTGAATTTCACCTGAGCTTCAGTCTTCCAGAAAATTAAGCAACAGTCTAGCATTAATATCGCAATTGCGGCGACTAGGAACCTATTTTACCTTAGCTGTGAGTCTTGGAGGCACTTTCGCGACTATAGGTCTATCTTAAGATAAGTGAATATTAATACCTGTCAAGTGTATGGGTATTATTAATTGTGGATAGCCATCAGGGAAAACCGGACGTTATTCAGCACAGCTTTCTAACCGTTAGAAAAATCTTTATTGGTCTCTCACCACCCCTGCAATTGATAGTTTGTTATTACCTTGTTATGTGAGAAAGCAGTCAAGTATGTACAGGTACAGACTTATTGATCGATGGTTACTGAGATAACTTCCAGGATATCCTATTACAAAGGGTGAAAGGCTAGAATAGTAGAAATAAGATACCAAATCGTTCTTCATTCTTGATCTATACTAATATTATAAAGAGTAAAGATTTTATTGTTTGTTTGTTTGTATTGAATAGGCTCCGAAACTACTTGACCGATTTAAAAAATTCTTTCACCGTTAGGAAGCTTACTTTTCAGGGAGTGACATAGGCTATATTTTATCCTGGAATTCCAACGGGAACGGGAACTACGTGGGTGAAACCGCAAGGCGATCGTCAAGTATCAATTAAATAGGTACTGAAAGCTCTACCTGCTAATAATCGGACCGTTGTTATTCCAAGCAACACTTCTATTCCAAGATATCATTATCATATCAGCCCACAAACGTCTTTTTCTGAAAATAGGGCTCCCCTAACGCCAAAAACAACACCACCTTAATCCGGCGACACCCCATGACCGTTATAATGTCGCCAAGAAAGAAAAATGCAATCAAATATTAACCCACAATTTGTGGCTCATAACTCATACTCTCCTTCCACAGAGGTTCAGTCTTCAGCGCCCTCTCATCAGCCCACTGGGCTCTCAGCCAGCTGGATGCTGCCATAAACTACATGCAGCAGGATCTCGCAGTCGCCAAGAGTCTAGGAGACACCGCTGGGGAGTGCAGAGCGCACGGCAACCTAGGCGCGGCATACTTCAGCCAAGGATCATACAAGGACGCCTTGACCGCGCACCGGTATCAGCTTGTCCTGGCTATGAAGTGCAAGGTGAGTTCACCCTAACTATAGGTACCTAAACCAACTGGGCCCTTAGCCAGATAGACGCTGCCATAAACTACATGCAGCATAATCTCCCAGTCGCCAACAGCCGAAAAGACACCGCTGGGGAAATCCGACCGCACGGCAACCTTGGCGTGGCTTAGGTACTTCGTCCAAGGATCGTACAAGGACACCTTGACCGCGCACCGGTACCAGCTTGTACTGGCTATGAAGTGCAAGGTGAGTTCACCCTAACTATAGGTACCTAAACCAACTGGGCCCTTAGCCAGATAGACGGTGCCATAAACTACATGCAGCATAATCTCCCAGTCGCCAACAGCCGAAGAGACACCGCTGGGGAAATCCGACCGCACGGCAACCTTGGCGTGGCTTAGGTACTTCGTCCAAGGATCGTACAAGGACACCTTGACCGCGCACCGGTACCAGCTTGTACTGGCTATGAAGTGCAAGGTAAGCAACAAATAAGACCTAAAAGCCCTTGAGAATTCTAGAGATTACCGGTCTTGTCATTGAGTTCGTGCATAGTGAAGCATTTTCTAGGGCTGTCTCAAAAACACATACAAAATGACTGACTCCCAGACATCAAATTCAGTAGGAGTAGAGTTGTTTTGTAAATATCTTCAACCAAGTGAGTCACTCATGGTCGTGCCGCCAGAATACATTATAACCAAGCAAGCACCTATTGTGTTCATACAATTTATTTTATGCTAAGATTATAACATGTAAAAGCTTTTCAACGTTGATTGGTATCTCCTCGACGGCTTCGCGCATTAAGCAATAGAACCACAAACGTTCGCCAGCGAAAGTAGCCCATACAAATCTCACAGAAAAGGAACCAGTCTAGTCTCAGATATGTGGCTGACTGCCTGACTGGTTGCCATGGCAGGATAGGCCCCCATCCCATATTTGTACAAAGCTCTTCTGCATAAACCTTTAGATATGTCAAGTTTGCATAAGTCTTTCAACAAATACTTCGGTATGTGGCATTACAAAATCATTTACAAACACAGTGGTTATTTATTAACGTCGGAACAGTTAGTTAGGTACATGTACCTATCTGAATTTGGTTTTACGTAGATTCTGGAAATTGCAGAAAAAGACCAAAAATGTGTAGAGCTCCATCCTTAATGTTACATCATCTTCAGTGGCAAAATAGGTTTAATAAATCGATCAAAAGGTTCAATTTCGATGCCGTTACTCATGGCATTTCAATTTGTAAGACCTTTATCGTATCGAAACCATAAAATTTGGAATGACTTCCGAGAGCAGCTAGCTTTACAAATTAGTTTTCCGTATCGTACGAATTAAACTTCAGAGGGATATTAGAATTTTGAACGGCTAGATCATGAAACAAACGTATCACAATATTCGCAATATTTTCATTTTCATTTTTAATTTTTTTGGAAGACAGTCATAATATATTAACGAGATACAATAAGAATTTTCTTAAACCAAAACTTAAATTAATAACTTCTTTCCATGAAATTATTCATCACTTTCATAAAATACACACACACACACCCTCACACACACACACTTTTCATAAAATACTAGCTCCTGCCCGCGGCTTCGCACGCTCTTTTCCGGGAAAAAAATAGCCTATGTCCATCCCCGGGTTACCGTCTACTTGCCAGCCAGATATTATCATGATCCGTGCAGCAGTTTAGGCATGAAAAGGTAACAGACAAACGTACAGAATTATTTTTGCCTTTATAATATTAATATGGAGTCGCTACATACAATAACCACATTTACGAACAACCCGCTCATTCCCATACAAGATGGGAATAGAACCAATACAATGGTATTTACATAAAGAAGTAGTAAAGCATTTTGATTTCTTTTTCTAGAAAACGTAGGTAATAACAAATGTTCAGCCGCTATGGCGTCTGCGGTTAGTGTAACTAAAGTTAATTTAATTTAACTATCGCTTAGATCAGCGTTTCTTAACCCTGATGTGATCTGCGGACCCCTGGGGGTTCTCTTTTACATGCATGGGGGTCCGCAGTCTCATAGACTTATAGACCATCACACTAATATTATAAATGCGAAAGTTTGGATGGATGGATGGATAGATGGATGGATGGATGTTTGTTACCTCTTCACGCTAAAACTACTGAACGGATCAGGTTGAAATTTTGCATACAGGTAAGTCTAACCCTGGAATCAAACACAGGCGACTTTTTATCCCATAAATCAGTTCCCATGCGATAGAAATAACCTCAAAACGATTCCATAAAAACAACGCGTGCGAAGCCGCGGGCAGAAGCTAGTTTTAAAATAAAATAAATAAATACTTTTCTGATGCTATGGTGAAGCAACGTTGCCAACACAAGTACCTACAAGACGAAATAATTAAACAACAACCTCCGCGCTTTGAGATCAGAAACAGTTTACAAGTGGAATCCGATTTGAGAGGTACCTACATGTACAACTAAGTTGTAACATCAACCCAAATATCACTAATTTAGTTGCGAAAAAGCAGCACCAACCTTCACAGTAACCTATTTCCTAAGAAAACAGTTTTTTTGTTTTCGGATTACTAAAATAAATGGTCCGAAATGTATTGCTGTTTGTTTTATAAAGGGGGTCCTTGTCCGTGTACTGAAAAAGGTTAGGAAACGCTGTCTCATATGACTCTTTGTTCTGTGCTTTCCTTTGTTCATTGCCACTCTTCGCTTTTGATGGGTTTGATGGCAATGGCTTTGATGCAGGTGATGATTTTAGTTCTTCGTGTAGACGTTTAATGTTTTCCAGCTGCGTGTTGACTATAATAACATATTACAGAGGGTTGAGTCTGTTTGACGTTAGAAACGAGACATAATCGTGACTTCTCCTTTTTGTATGGGATTTGCGTAGTTCCCAGTCCGCACGATAGAGGCGCTGTACCAAATAGTATAGAAAAAAAAATTGGTTGTCTGTAAAGTCGGTTTACTGACGATAGTTGAACGTGACAACGTCTTAAGAAAAGAGCGAGGTAACGCCGCATGAGGTAACGCCGCATGACGTCATGTTTTTTCGTGCATGCAGCCGGCTCTATCGAATTATAAGACGTTGTCACGTCAAAAGGCGACGTACGATCTCGTCTCGTTCTAACGTCATATCGACTTACCCCTCAGGTTATGTTTTGTCCCTTATTTCTTAGAAGACGACCTTAGAATATTTTGTAGAGTCGTGTAAAGTTGTTAAGTCCTTGATAAGAAATTTTTCATGATTCTGCATTGAATTCTTGATGGTCCTGTAGGTTACTTTAATAACTATAATACTGGGAAATATACTAGGCCAGCTCGTCTAAAGAATAACGTGGATACTAGTTCTATTGAAATTGCTATAACCAAGTTTACGCAACTTCTAAATAACACATTCATGGCCCAAGACGCATATGCAAGTCTCCGCCACCGCTACCCGTGTAGTGGCGGCGCGCCCCTGCGGGTCTTACCGCTGAGGCTAGACAGTGAATGCGTTAAACCACGTAAATCAATATTTTTACTTTCATCGCAGGGATTTCCACCAACGCCCTTTATATTGAAAGACAGAGTAGCTTACCACCCACCTGGCTTTACCCACCTACTATGGTCATATTTATTGTGTTTTCCTTTAGTACTTCCAGCAGCCATGTAAGTAATTAAAGTGGGGAACTCCCACGACGTACAATATACGTTTAGTGCCTGTTCAGATGCACATCGAACATGTTGGTGCGTGGCGGACCTGTATCTTGTAGATATTCAGAGTAGTTGGACCTAATAGCGGTTGT
This sequence comes from Eupithecia subfuscata, assembly GCA_963564075.1. Taxonomy (NCBI): domain Eukaryota; kingdom Metazoa; phylum Arthropoda; class Insecta; order Lepidoptera; family Geometridae; genus Eupithecia; species Eupithecia subfuscata. Next base: position 7,752,514 of record OY751117.1, on the reverse strand, counting down.
TATTCGTGGAGATTTTAGAACAGTTAATATATGATTGGTCTATATAAATAGGCGCGGACCACTTGTGGTACACACACACCCTTTTCCTGACGATTTTAATAAGAATGCAATTTAATTGAATTTGTGATTCTGATTGTACTACTGGTCAGTAGATTTGTCTAAATAAAATATGATGAAAATGAATGAATACTTTACGTACTTATAGAAACAAAACATACGTAAAAAAATTGTCTTTAAAATACTTTGACGACCTCGGTGGCGCGGTGGGCGAAGGTCCGCCTGCGTCGCAGGAGGTTGCGAGTTCGATTCCCGCCTTGGGATAAATATTTGTACGATCTACACATATTTGTTCCGGGTGTTCTGGTCGTTTCTATATATGTATAATAAAAAAATATCTATTTATGTAATGTATTATATTATGTTTATCAGTCATCTAGTACCCATTACACAAGCTCTGCTTAGCTCGGGGCTAGATGATGCTGTGTGGATTGTCCAGTATTATTTATTTATTTATTTAAAGATGGTTCAATTCCGATTCCGATTTTCATAAAACGTTTGAAATAAACGCATAAGCCGATAAACCTCCCTATAAATAATAATATTCACTGACATTAAGATGTCGCGTAGGAGAAGTTAATCTCCTGAAACTTTCAATGGTCAATTCCTAGAACATAATAAAAGTTTTATCTTCCCAGAAAACATTATTAATACTATTTTCAATTACGACATTCATGTACTTATTTCTATAACGTGAGTTTATTTCATGTTCGGGCTCTGCGCGTAACATCGTCTGCTAAAGTGGATTTTGAATTACTCATAGTAAAGCTATGTTTTATAGCTCACTCTCACCATCAAAGAAAGTGGTTGTTTCTAAATTTGTAAAGTGTTTTGTAATTATCCCACCAGCTTTTATTTTCATGGAGTTTTCGCAGCTTTCCCTTTTTCTACTAGAGCCTATCTTGTGTCCCATTTTTATTATCCGTGGATTAATAAGGTCGGGGTCCATTCTTCCTATATTTTTATTTGGTACACATCGAACTATTGTGAATTGAAATCCTCTGTTATTTTTTATGTATGAATAACAAGCTTTTGTCCATGTCTTTGCACGCGTTATAAGTGTGGATTGTCCGTCCAACATTATTGATTTATTAATTGCATACTTGGTAAAAAGTAGTCTAAAACTAAAATATCAGTTCAATTCATTAATGTAGGCGTGAAGAAGTAATAAAGTTTTAGCGTGAAATAGTCCATCCATCCTTTTAAATAATCAAATTTGTAATATTTAGTGATAATGTCTGGGAAGTATTAGTGTAGAAGTATTAGTGATGATTGTGTGACTCTGAATACTCAAAGATAAGATAATTATCGACAAAAATAGTGTAAATCTAAATAATGCTCAGAATCTTAAGGACCTATCTAGGAATTTAGGAATTTAATTAAGGATCTAGGAATTTAATTAAGGATCTATCTATCTTCTTGAATGCTACCGACACGTCAAATTATGCACTTTTTCGCTTGCCTGTAAGTCGGTACTAAGAACCAGTAGGCACTTGCACTGGTGAAGTTAAGAGGACTCGAATAGCGATGTGTTTTTTAATCCCGTTTATAGATCGCCGACGGACACACGCAGCATCGATGATAATATGCTAGACGTTTTATAACAAGTGCGAAATTGTGGGATTATAATGAAAGGGGATCAAACGTGAATGTGAATTGAATTTACACATTTTTTACATAGATATCTAATGCACAGAAGAAAATAAATATGAAAACCTACCTTTGAGGTTCTTAATTGGGACTCCAAGATAACCTAAAGCGTCTGAACGCCCCCAGAGCTCCACACCATATCGAAGAAGCAAATGGACGGTGGCACAGTATATGCTTCTTACCGTACATAGTTCAGTCAAGGAAATAGTAGTGTAGACTTAGTCAACAACTTTGCCTCCCTGGCTCATAGACACCGCCATACATAAATCGCCAATATGGCCAGCCAGGTTGCTTTTAAAGTTGGTTTTTGAGACATTCAGCGGATTCTCTCGATATCTACCAATTCAGCTAGTAGATCCTTAATTTTCAATATTAAAATTATAGGGTAACGAGGTAATTATGCTCATTAGTTCCTTTCACAGGAACTACTGAGACTTTGGATTGGTTCCTACGGATTCTTAGTTAAGAAGTTTTGTACAATACCTATGAAGTCATTTACAACGGGATATTTACCATGATTTGACTTTTGAGCTTTCCAATAATTCGGCACAGTCAAAACTGAAATCATGGTAGGTGATCTCAAAAAAATCCTGTTGTAAGACTTTAGAAAGGTTTAAGTGTTAATAACAATGATGGTTTTAAAAGTTATAATACATATAAAACCGCATAACCATCATCATCATCAACCATAGCCGGATTTTACCCACTGCTGGGTATAGGCCTCCCAAAGTTTGTGCCATCCACTACGGTCCTGTGCTAACCGCGTCCATTGACGCCCTCCGACGCGTATTATGTCGTCGACCCACCTCGCAACCGGCATAACCATCATTAAAATAAAATACCACCATATGAAACCTACTCACAACTAATGGGCAAGTAGCTCGCTTTTCATTCACTTCAAAAATAAATAATGAAATAAACCAAGAATAAAACTACCTTCTGTATAAATAAAATGAACAGAAAATAAATAACAAATAGTTTTAAAGACTAAAACTATTCCTCGAATACCATACACACCAGTATAATTGCGCATTTTTCTACAGCGAGGTACAGTCGTCGACACAATTTAGCTATAGATTTTAGATTCAATGTTGATTTAAATCTTGAAAATTATGCTTGGAGGTAATACAAAAACAAGACCCGTCAACTTTGCATATTCTTTTTGATTTTTGTGGTAGAATAAATTTTTGAGAATAAATTTGAGAATTTTTATAACAAAAATAAAGATTTTTAACGTTTCATCGAGGACGATGTCTTTCGTCATTCGTCACAATCACAACTAAATGATTTTCGTATAGTACATGCTTGTGAAACCGCCGTCGACTGTACATAAAATACTTTGCCGACTCGGCAATCGTGTCCAATGGCAAAACAATTCGACGTACAAAGTAGTCGTAAAAAATTATTTACTTTTCGCGTTCTGCACCGATCGCCGCCAACAAAAACCAGATTCGAAAACAAATTTTAAAGCCTGGCAACACCGAACACAATTTAAGCTAGCCGTCCACCTGAGACGTTACGGATCAAGCTGGGAATAACATCGATGTAACCTAACCCACTTGAAGTACGTAGTAGGCACGCTCCACGCATTATGCGTTTCTCTATAAAATGTACAACAGGCGGATTTTTTATAACCGTGGCGTGGTTTATGTTTTTTCGAGTGTTCCTATGTGGTTACGGCAAACGGCTAAAGCAATTTTGATAAATGAGGTATAAAAATACTCGCCTGGTCTCCTTTAAAGTTCCTAGATACATTTTGTATATTCTGAAGTGGTGAAAAAAGTGCAAAAGTCAGAAATGAGTCAGTTTTTATGGTTGTCAGTTAATCACTTATTTATGCGATAGAAACCAACCTAGTCCGTCGCCTTCTGGTGGACGCCTGGCTTTACCACGCACAACACGCTGGCAACCCAAAGTGCATTCAATCGTACGAACTCTGAACGAAAACGTTTTATGCCTTTGACCTCGCCTCGGCTGGGCTTGCGAGGAAAACGGATCGAACACAGGAATGAATCTGAGTTATTTGTTTTTTTTTTGACAGATATTAATTTGGCAGGAGTCTTATCACCTACACTTTTTCAATTAAAACATTGACTACAAAAATGGTACCTCACTTCAAAAGCCTATATTGGTCCACTGCTGGACGCAGGCCTCCCCCTGGAAAATGGTACAGATAAATACAATTTGTAGAATAGGCTTTTCAGGTAGGTCCCACAAAACACGAGATCTCTTCTCGTCTTTTAAAAAGCGATCACCTATCATGTCCATAATAATTTTAAAAACTTTACCTATCTTTAAGTATTAGTACCTATTTAAAAAATTTAAAAATAAAAACAGCATTACAAAAATACACTTTACAAGTTTATCATTCAAGTTTATATTACAAACATTTAAAATGGTTTCATCTATTTTTAGTTACTTGAAATACAACGAACGCATTAATTGCCGTATGACGAAACAATTATTCGTCAATTTAACTTTCTGACTCTGAAAAACTAGTAAGGTATTTACTTGTTTATAGGAAACACATAAAACTTAACCTCACAAATTCAATATCTTCTCGATAATGACGATTTTCTCTCAGATTGACTACCTATAAAACTTTTTAAACTTTCGCGATTTGTTAACATAGTTAATGATTATATCGGGTATTTATCGCGTACCTTTTGTTTTATTTCCCCAAAAGGTACGCGATAAATACCCGATATAATCATTAACTATGTCTACCTATATCTAATTAGCATTTGCGCTATAAATTAGGATTTAATTCACTGATGGGCAGAGCACTTTCTAGAATGATTTGTCTGCGATGGGCATTCAATTAGATCTCAACCGTATCTCCTACTTTAAACAAGTAGGTACATAAGTAATTTAATCAGATTAGGTAGGTTTTAAACGTTACTACAAAATTAGTTGATGTTGTTAGATAGAGAAAACTTGTTATCTGATATTCCGCGAGGAAGATCCATGCATAACATGAGCTAGAAAAAGCTCGGCGAGCAAAGTCAAATGATAATTTCATAAAGCTGCACAGCCCAATCAAATTAACATTCTTATATTAGGTATGTATTATAACTCAAGCTGACTGTACTGCAGTTATGAATATTCATTTACATTCTTTGTCGATTTCATGTCGAATACGATTTCAAAAAATGCTTCCATTCCTGTTTTTCTGGTAGGTAAAGATGTAGTTACCCGCTTCGGGCAAAATTTGTTTAATGTAGAGTCACGTAGGTAGAGTGACATTCCGATATCTTAAATTAAATTATAGAGACGACATACGTTTTTATGCGTCAAAAGTTAATGAAGGGCAAGATAAAATGATAATTCTGCTCAAGATCTTTATTGTTATCATTTCACAATCACTTGAATTGTGAAATGAAGTACTGTGTAGTTCAGATTTTGATTAAACAATGTTTTATTTATAACATTCAATCATTCATTGACAGACAGACAGACACAGATTTACTTCATAAACTTGCCTAATTGACTTTACAATTCAAATTTAGATTTCGACGTACAATACAAAATGATTTGCTTTATCTAATTATTATTGTTGTAAAGCTGCAAAAGGACCTGCGCACGCGACGTGACATGACATGGCCAAGGCGGCGGCGGCCCGTCGTTGTGTGTCCATAGATTGCTTGGAAGAGATCGCTCTTAGCGATAAGGCCACCCAGTGTACAACCGTATTTGTGTTTTCCTGTTCTGTTTTTCTGTATTGTGTTGTGCAATAAGTAAGGCTGGCGTTCTTTGAAAGATAATCGGACCCGAATCCAGCAGTCTGTTAATTTTTACGGTTTTTGTATGTAAACTTCTCTCAAAAACATAAATTATAATGTCGATTATTTTTCACATATCCTAATATATTTTTGAAGAACACAACGTCTAAGCTCAATGTATAAAAATTTTACGTAGGTATCTAACTAAATAATATCTAAAAACTAATAAATCAACCCATAAAATCAGTAAACAAACACTAAATACCTACTTCAAATAGACTTCACACTACGCTCGGCCGGCACGGCAAAAAGCTTAAAAGCTCTTCAGCTACAAATCCTTTTGTTTCACAGTGACACAGTAAATCAATATCTGTATTAATACTGCCATAAATCGAGTTGGTATGTAAATCACCGCTTTATCGCATCAACTTGCACATACTTAATTAAGTAGATATTGTAGTGGGTTGGCCAGTCGCTAGTGTTGTACCGCTATCGATACATGATTCGATATTTCATCCAGGTAACTAGTTGTTTCCGCGGAAGATTATTTTCCTCAGAGACCACTTGTTACCAAACAATTGTGTAAGTAAAAATAAATGTCCGTCCAGGTAACTGCTTGTCCCCGCGGAAATTTCTTTCCAAGTAGACGACCAGTTGTCTAGTTTGGTTGTCTGGGCGGAGCAACCTAAACAGGTGGAGTAGTAATATAAGAAATTAAATTACAACAATGTAAAATACTTACGTATTTCCAAATTATTCAAAAAAATTGAGATGACAATGAGAAATGTTGGCCATATATGGCATTGGCAAAAATAATCCAAGGTCGGGCCAATAGTTGTTATTGGGATTTTTCTAGCAAGAAAAATTCACAGCAGCCCAGAGTCAGGAACCTGGCCGTATTACACCCCCCTGCCTCGGAAACCACGTTAAGCCGCTGGTCATGCGCTTGACCTCTCCCTGGTCGTGTCAGTCTGCGCTCCCATCAGATTATGAGATTGAAGGAATAGAGAGTGCACCTGTGTTTGCGCACACACATGTGCACTATAATATGTCCTGCGTATCTGGATAGTCTCCGATGAGACTGGCCGCCGTGGTCTAAATTCGGAGGACATTATTAAATATAGCATTTAAGTTTGCCTTTTTTTATAATACATAGTTTGGAATATCGATAAGACACAGGTACCGTCCCTAAATTAAGACAAAGCGACCTTTCATCTGATATCTCTTTAATTTTTCTTTTATTCACTTCCCCAGTGGATCTTCCATACTTCATCCTATGCATTTATTTACTTTTAATCCTTTTATTTGACTTGCATACCTTAGCATTTATACAATGCGTATTTTTCAAAACAAAAAGCGTATAATTGGTACGTGTCAACACTGATAATGTTTCTTTTGGCTTCGAGCCAAGAATTTGATTGTTTCATATTGTTTTATTTTACATTCTGATATCATTGAACTATATCTGCATAAATTGAGTGATTCATCCTTATTTGTTTTTAAAATATTAGCTTAAGCTCTGCCTTAATTCATTTTAGCTTTTGACATTGGCATAGGTAAGTAGGTAACTGAATAAAGGCATATCTTGCTTTTTTATAGATAATCAAACGAGCAGTATGAATGGATTAACAAAGTGGATCAGTGGAATGGAGTTAAGATCCTAACTAAGGTCGGGAAAAGGAAAAGGTAGACATATTTGGGAAAGCCGTGTATAAAGCGCACTCACAGGTACACGCCCGAGATTTGAACCCGCGACCTTCAGATTCAAGCGTCTTGCACCCAACCTTGAGCCTCAGTTTCACTAACAATAAAACACATCAAACGTAAATGCAATTATCTTACCAAGATAGAACATCCTAAATGCATTCCGCGATGCTATTAATGTGCATCTGAGCTTTTTGCAAACCAATTAGGACGAAGATCTCACTACGGGTAATTGCCGGCTCTCGTGACTGGGCTGGCTGGGCTGGGGCTCTAATTAGTGGCCTGCGCCCACGAAGTACCTATCTACCTTCTTATAACGACAAATAGATAGGTACTCTAGGTTGATGCTCAAAATTTTAACCTCGGTCTAAAGACGAGGTCGAAAGGTCCTCGACGACGTCGTAAGATCTTTCAAGAACGAATGTTTTCGTAATGAAAACTGTAATCTTAATAACGGCGAAAATGAACATAATACGCAGGCAAGGTAACATTGTAATTTGTAAGTTCAAAAGTACTTATCAAGATCTACTCAGAAAACTCACAACACACAACAAAAACTTAAAGTGAATTGGAGAACTTCGTGATAGAATTCGAAGTACGCAAATCCGTAGAAGAAGGAACAGAATTATAAAAATGATATGGCTGTGGGCAGGCCGCATAACTAGCAGAACCGATAACAGCTGGAAGTTCTGAGGTGGCGAGCACGATTAACACAAAACGGATTTTTGGGAACTCGAAGAACCGACGACATTGTAGGCGGTTGTATGTCCATGGATTGTGGCAGCTCAGGACCATTTGTGGCATCATATGGGCAGGCATTTGTCCTGTAGTGAATGTTAGGCTGATGTTATGATGACTAAGAAAAACAAAAGACGGTCTCTTAACAAAATACGGTGACAGTTTATAGCTCCCAACAGAAACTGTTATATTGCCCTTTCTAGAATGCGACCTCTACTTTATTGTCATCAAATCTTATAGGTATCGGACCACCTCTGAAATGAACACCCTGCAATAAACTTATAGATCAAAGACATTTATTGAATGGGCTTAATATATGCAGTCGTAATATCAGATCAAACGTACGATTCAATAGACGTCCGGCTTATGATGTCTGAATGGTTGCGGAATTTATGAAAAAGCTCATTGAAGGGTGAATGTGACAACTTTCGGAAAGTTGTTGTAATTTTTGCTAGTAAAAACTTCGATCTTTTTTATTAATGTGCCAAAAAATATATGTTCGAAAAGCGTATAGTGTTATGTAAGATTTTAACTTTATCATCAACATCATGGGCTTTTTTGTATCAACGAAAAATTAAACTTCATATAAAATTCAGACCAATCCGTTTACTTGTTTCAGCATAGTCGCACACAAATACACCTTCAAAATATTTGTACTTACCTCTTTTGCAGTTATATTATAAGTAGGATTTTCATTGAAAGCTTTAGCCATTTCGTTCTTCAAATTAGATCTATAACACCTGATTTCGAGCTAAATTCACACTTATAGCAGCTGCAGGCCGTTGATAAGCAAAAGAACAGGTTCACTGCATTCCGTATCATATCAAAGCATTTGCGCGTAGGTAATACTTCCGTCGTTGATAACCATCCAAGCGGCCGACGATGAAATTATCTCCATCATAATTCTCTCGCCTATTTATTAAAGCTTGGAAATGTGGAAGCTAGATCACGTTTTGGAGCCTTTCAATAGGTAATTTCGATCAAAAGTCTCCTTTTAGCTGAGGTCTTTAACGGCCTCTATCTAATTGACTTGGGTGTAGAATTGGTATACCTACATATTAATCCTTATACTCATTGTAGAGTTACGTTACGACTCTTCTACTGTATGAACTATATTAAATTGTTCTAGATTAAGTCAGGAGCAGTATTATTTTGTCAATATACATTCAAAATAGCCGTCACGTATGGTCATTATAAGTATCACAAGTTCACAAGACGGTAAGCTTTGCAGATATAGCCTCGTTAAAAACTTTGTCATGGATTTCCTTTCAAATATTTGTCGGTCACGAAAAATGATTGAGCTGTTTTCCCTGTAACCTGTGAATATTACAACCCGCTAACTGGTAACACAATCTGATGAAGAGCATGCTAGCAACTGTAATATCACAGACATGCACTGTTTGTGCAAAATATAAAGTACCTAGTAGTTGCTCCGCAACGTAATTATTTCTTGCATTCATTTTATAATAATTGAATTATAGTTATTTTAACCCAGACATACGACGTTGCCCGACTTTTATTCCACTGCGGTACCTATATTTCTCATATATTTGAGATATCACTCGTTTTATCGTCGTGATCGTTAAAGTCGTCAACTATCCTTTATCTCTTATTGTTTAATTAATTCTATCTGTATCTACATGCTATACAATTCAAGAGTAAACTGATGGTCGTAGGTACATCATCTTTCAAAATGGTCCTCACTTATTTCGAATAACCATAACTCCAGATAATGTTATTGGTTGTGCGGAGAGACATTAAAATTTTAAAGGCAGACCCAGCAGTCCGTGAAGTCAAGTTAAAATTAATAATGATAAATGCTTCATTAAATGCGCTGAAGTTGATGCAAATACTGTATTGTTACAGGATACACAAGCAGCAGCTGCGGCCCTGACGTCCCTTGGTCACGTATACACAGCTATAGGAGACTACCCTAATGCACTAGCCAGTCACAAGCAATGCGTGCAACTAGTCAAGCAGATGGGCGACCGGCTACAAGAAGCAAGGGAGATCGGGAATGTAGGAGCTGTGTATCTGGCTATGGGGGAGTTTGATTCAGCGGTGGACTGCCATACGCAGCATTTGAGGCTTGCTAGAAGACTTGGTGATCAGGTAAAGATCGAAAAAGTTAAGTTTCAATCTTAAGGTTATAAGTTAAACCTGTGATAGAACCATCTTTATCTGCTGTTGTGACGAAAATTGAAGTTATAAGAAAAAGAGATTTCTATGAACTCGTACCAAAACTACAGTTAATAATCATCACCTGTGTCTTTATGGTGGGATGGTTTGTGGAGTTTTCGTTTCCAAACTATGGTAATATCCTGTGATTTTTTTTTAGTTCAAACTGTTACTAAAAATACCTCTATGATTTTTCCAGGTTGAAGAAGCAAGAGCCTACTCAAACCTAGGATCATCTTACCACTATAGACGAAACTTCTCTCAAGCCATCGCCTATCACGAAAACGTGTTGAGGATAGCACAGAATCTTGGTGATAGGGCGATAGAAGCTCGGGCATATGCTGGCTTGGGGCATGCAGCAAGGTAAAAACTGAAATAAGTACAATTTGTTGTAAGTAGGTAAGTACAATTTTTCAAGTAAACAATACTTACTTACCAATGTAAATACATTATGTGTGAACATAAATGTGTTACAGAAATATACAGCTAAGTTAGGCTAGGTAAGTGCGCTATATGGTAGAACCGGGTTGCCATACGAACAGCACAGTGGCGCCCCTATTATTTTGTACTTTTTTTTGCCAAGCTGTATCGCAATGATGAACTTCCTACTCTAGATAAAATGCGTTATTGGTAATTCACTGACACTGTAAACTGCAGGTCCCATCATCACGAAAAGACCGACCTCCCACTTCTATTTAAATCACCATCATCAAGAAGCCTATATAGTTATATAGATACGTTATTCCACGTCAACGACGAGTGATAATTTTTTTATGGACTCGCTTTACGGTTATTTCTTACCCACGGGTGCTGATTTATGAAATGAAAAGAAGTATTTGTGTTATTCCGTGTCTAGATCTATGCAAAATTTTAACCCGATCCGTTCTGCAGTTTTGGCGTGAATAGAAGTAGCAAAGCTCCATTCATCCATCCAAACTATCGCATCTATAATATTAGAGTGATCAATCTATTGCAGATGCGCAGGCGACTACGCGCAAGCAAAGAAATGGCACGAGAGACAACTGGACGTAGCTTTGGCGGCTAGAGACAAGATTGGCGAAGGTCGAGCGTGTTCTAACCTTGGCATTGTATACCAGCTGCTTGGGGAACATGATGCGGCTCTGAAGTTGCATCAGGCGCATCTATCTATTGCAAGGCAGTTGCAGGTATGAACTAACATATTTTTTTATGTTGTGCAAGGTCTATAACTCTTTTTTTAAGCCAAATTTTGTGGAATCACCAACTACTTAGGTAGCGAGGTAAGCGAAGTGGGTAGGTACTCATGTATTTCTGCACTATATGTATTTTCCAGAAGATTCTGTAAATTAAAATCCCTACAGGCGTAAAATGCAAGAGCTTTTCTGCATACAGACAGATACAGAAATACAAAGAACTTAAATCTTCTCACGACAGCATTATCTACTCGTTTGTCACTAACACGACACACAGTGTAAATCCCATTGAAAAGTCATAAAACGAGTGAGGATGACATGCCTTCCCGGGTTTCACCTATTAAATTACAATTGCCTGCTCATTACGTGACACCGACTGAGCGCGCGGCCAGGCGTGAAACCACGCGAGCTGATCTTTAGTGTTATGCAATTCTGATGCACCTATCGCTTTTGTTTTTATTCTTACGGCAGTAGTTTATTTACTATTATGAGTCAATTGCTTCTTGTTTCATGTAAAAATCACACAAGTTTTTGGGGTTAAGCCATGCAGCTCAATTCCAGAATGTTAAAGCATTGCACGAACAATAAAAACTTGTAGCTTAAAAGACAAAGATTCTACTGTTACGGATTAAGGCAATGACATTTATTTTTATAAAAATTGTAATATTAGTTTTTGGGAGATAAGTATATTCTTAGATGAAGAAGCCACCTGCAGTGGGTGTCAACCGTCTTGGTGATGATGATATAAATTCTAAGAGTTATAATCTCCCCCATCACAATCCCAACCTCTAAGAAACTCAACCAAATCTCACTATTACTGCAAATCCCAGGACAAAGCAGGCATGGGCAGAGCATACGGCAACATCGGCAATGCCTACTCAGCTGCGGGGTTCTACGAGCAAGCCATCAAGTACCACAAGCAAGAGCTCACGATATCCAAAGAGGTCCACGATAGGAGTTCTGAAGCGTCCACTCATGGGAACTTGGCTGTGGCTTACCAGGCGCTGGGGGCTCATGATATGGCGCTGTTCCACTATAGAGCTCATTTAGGTAAGGTGTCTTTCATGTATTTGCATGAAATTCAGCTCAGCACAACAATCCGGCCAGAAACAATGAGAATATCTTGAAATTCACAGAATTTTTTTTCTGGTCAGTGTAAAAACTCAAATGAAATTGGCGTGATTGACAGAATAAGGAGTCTATTAATAAACTAGAGACTTGACTTATTTTACTGTAAAAAATATCGTAGTTTAACGAATACATTACGCTCGATGTGCTCGGATGGATGCGGAACGTGAGCGTTTAGAAGCGCACTCACCCTGAAGAAGTCCTTCGTTAAGGGTATAGTATTATAATATCTGTGGATAAGGGATGAAACGTTGGTATTTTTCCAACACAAATTTGTAGTTAGCCCGCTTGCATCCGTAATGAATAGATTAGACTTTTATTGCACAAAACACTTTCTTACAGATAAATTAAAGTTTTCGTTATCTAAGTGCGAGTCTTTTATCTTGTTAATCGTCCATCTTTTCTTTCACAGATATAGCCAGAGAGCTAAAAGACGCCGCCGGTGAAGCCTGCGCTCTCCTCAACTTAGGCAACTGTCTCTCCTCCCGAGGCGAGTTCGCTCAAGCAGTCACCTACTACGTACAGCATCTCATGCTGTCGCAGGAACTCGGTGACGTCACCGCTGAGGCCAAGGCTTGCCACTTCCTGGGCTATGCGCATTACTGCCTTGGGAATTATAGGGAAGCTGTAAGGTGAGTACGCAATTGCTTTTTATAATCTAGTATTGGAGGTACATAGGTATTATAAACACTTTCAATAACTAACTCAATGGAGTAAGGAATAATAAGGGACCTCATGATGACCCTTGCGAAACTCCGCTAGCATTTTGAATACTCACACTTACCCCCAAAGACTCGTTATCAGATTTGAGCGGGTTTGATAGCTGCTAAGTTGCGATTATTTTAAAGGATTATCATTTTTGCTTCCAGATATTATGACCAAGACCTATCACTAGCCAAAGACCTCCAAGACAAAATGAACATGGGCCGAGCGTATTGCAACCTCGGCCTAGCTCACTTAGCGCTAGGCAACTTGGAAACAGCGTTGGAGTGCCAGAAATATTTCCTGGCTATAGCGCATATGACTCAACATCTTCAAGGAAAGTTCAGAGCTTTGGGGAACATAGGCGATGTATTGATCAAGATGGGCGATGTAGAAGAAGCTGTGAAAATGTATCAGAGACAACTTGGATTTGCTAGACAAGTAAGTTTAACTTAAAGTCTAGATTTCATAGTAAATGCACAAAATAATAACTCATTTCTAATTTGCAAGCCATGTTATTGAGGTAAGGTTCATAATACCTAAACTTCTCATTCTAGGCGCGAGATCGTTCCTTAGAAGCAGCAGCCTGTGGCGCTTTAGGATTGGCCAGAAGACTTCAAAGAAGACTTGATGCTGCTTTAGGGCATCATACTCAGGTAATATTACATTGTACCAGATCATAAACTGAAAACCACCAAGCTCATACTCATCCATGATTTTAACCAGATGACATTCAGACGAAATTCAACCCAAAGAATGCCAACACAGTTATAATCATATTTCTTTGCAGGAATTGACGCTACGCCAAGAAGCTGGTGATTCAGCGGGTGAGGCGAGAGCACATTCTCACCTTGGAGCCGTTCATATGGCATTAGGACATTATTCCCATGCTGCTAGATGCTATCGGGTAAGAGAAAGGGACAATGATAAGGCAAACCAAGCCTGTTTATAGCAAAGCCAAAACAGAACAGCCATAGCTACAAAAGCAAATTTTCAAGAAATGAAATCTGTGAGAGATAATATTAGTTTTAGAAATGATAATTCATACTACCTTGCTTGTTTTAGGAACAACTTGAAAGAGCTCAAGAGTTACAAGATTGTGCATTAGAAGCACAAGCGTATGGAAACCTGGGAATTGCCAAACTGAACATGGGGCATTATGAAGATGCAATTGGATATTTGGAACAGGTAACAAATTCCCAATCCTTGATTGAAAAAAAGATAATTGCGTTAAAAATAATAATGATTACTACTACGGAATATGAACTTAATATACGCATATTTTTTTGCTGATATCGTTGTCTTACAAAACAAAAGAAAACGTTACAAATTGTTTTTGGTCACTACAAAATACAATTTATATTACAGCAACTAGCAATCCTCGAGCGTGTGAACACCCCAACATGCCAACTCGATAAAGCCCGAGCATTAGGTCATTTAGGCGACTGCTACGACGCTTTGGGCGACCCTGACGAAGCCATAAAGTACCACGAACAACATCTGGCAGCGGCTTTGAAGTTAGATAACACGAGGGAACAGGAGAGAGCTTATAGAGGACTTGGGTTGAGCCATAAGTAAGTGCGATTTTGATAACAATAATAAACATTGTGATGTGGTGTAGCGCATGGATGATCAGTCTCCCTTGCTGTTTACTGACCATCTATGAACATAAAATATCCCAAGTTTTAGTAAGGCTTTTATTGCAAATGATAAATTAGACACGAGAAGAAAAAATTATTCAATGATTAAAACACCGAATAACAAGAAATTTCAAAAGATATTTTGTACTAAGCGTCGTAACATGAGGCATCTCTATGCATTTACTACTACAAAGTAGGTACCTAGGTTCTTAAAGTTTCTTTTGTTTTCAGATCCGTAGGTAACTTACAACAAGCTCTTGTTTGCCTCGAGAAGCGTCTGGTAGTATCCCACGAATTAGGAGCACCTGAAGCTAAAGCGCAAGCTTACGGAGAACTGGGGGCTTTGCACATAGCGCTGAGCAATCTGGAGCAGGCTGTACTGTGTTTGGATCATCAGAAGAATATTGCCATGTGAGTGTCATTCATATCATACAAAAAATACCACAGAGATTCTTTTGGAATCGAACACGCAGAGCTTATTCCTTATGTTAATTTTTTTAACTCAGACAGTATGGGGACACTCATAACCAGAAGAGGTACAGGGAACACTTTTTTAAACACCAAATTATAGCATAAATATTTTAGGAATATTTTTGGCACCTAAAAACTGCAGCACGGTAATATTATCCAACAGTATTTGGACTCGGCCGTATCTTTGAAATAAATGCCTACAGCCGCGCGGTAGGTAAACATGCGATAGGGCTGCCCGCCTCCACCATTTCAATTACATTTGCCTACTTTGTGTTTCCATTTAGTTTTGTGATTGTAAATATAGGAAGGTACTTTTTTTATATAAACAAATAAAATACCTTGTGAATTGAATGGGAAGTGTTCAATAAAAATGCGTGTTGTTTTTTGATTGGTAGATTTAATTAAAAAACCTGTTTATGTTTGAATAACAAATCGGTCTTATAAATTTGCGACCGAAAAATATTTTCGCTTCGACTGAGACGTACCTACTAAATGCTTTATTATTAAATTTTAGGAGATTTTTTTGGAGAAAAAGGAATATCTTTTACTTGGTTATAGATACCTGCAGCTACTTTATTAAATATGTACCTGAACTTATTTTTAGAGAAAAAATCGCGCGGTTATTGTTAAAAAAACATCACATCATCCGTTCGTCACTGCGGCACAGCCGCGACTGTCTGCATGCTGAGCGCATGCCGAGATCGAGGCGCGTAGGTATAGCTCGCGTTTCGCCCGTTTGTATGAAGTCGGATTACTTATAGGATAATATTACCTTGACTGCAGTATCATGCAAGGATCCATGACCACCCAGACCTGTAGCAAATGCCAAGCGGGCTTTTTGTATTTACCTACTTATGTTACAAAATTCCCGGCTTGAACCCGATAGGTACCTAGCAAAACTTTTCACTGCCGCTCTAGGTAGTTATTCACTACCTAGAGCGGCAGTGAAAAGTTTTGCTAAACAGGCCTTTGTAAGAACACTTTATTTCCCAGGGAACTAAACAACCAAATAATGGAAGCCGAGGCCTGCCACTCGTTGGGCGTTGCGCAGCATGCGTTGGGCGACCACGCCGCGTCTGTCCGACACCACAGGGCCGAGCTCGAGCTAGCGCACAGACTGGGGCTCACACATTTACAGGTATCTAACATTACATTAAGTAAACCACTAAACCACCCAATGATAGAATCTTAATTTTGACAATGCCCTTCTACAGCAGCTCTAGTAATTAATTTTTTAATTATTCTGTTTAATTTGATTATTGCAATGCCCATTTACAGCAGATACATATACTTAGGCTAGTATAGTATTATAATATCTGTGACTTAGGTATTAATTTCTTTGTTATGTGTTACTATAATTATTTATTTTGTCTTATTAGTTATTTCTATTACAATGTGAAATGTTAATTGACTTAACCAAATGTGCCTTGTCTTCCTACGGCGAATAAATATTATGAGTATGTAATGGAGGCTGAAGCGTGCCACACATTAGTCGCAACGTGCGTTGGGCAACCACGCTGCGTTTCTTACAGATCTTTTATAAAATGTTCGCTATTGACAACATTCTGAAGGAATTCCCGTGTAAGCTCGATTGACATTTTATGTTTTTCACGTATCCATAGAACCACGATATTATTCGGATGGCTGTAGATGAAGCTCGCACACGGCCGACTAAGCTGAAGTGTGAATGGCGAAGCTATTACCCGTGCCTGTCAACGGGCTGAATAATGTTGATAATGATAATGAACCAATCTAGAGAGAGTCTAAACAAAAGTATTAATTCTTCTAGGCTCGAGCGTGTGGAGGCCTGGGCGCTGCGCACGCGTCGATGGGCGCGCACGCAGAAGCGGCGCGTTGGCACGAGTCTAGGTTACGACATGCTACAGCAGCAGGTAACATAGTTAATTCACACACAAAAACTACTTTAATCTTGATAACTGTTGATTTTCCTTTAAAAGATACAGCAAATGCAACGTTACTAGGACAAACAGTGGACTTCTCGACAAAATGAGTTTCCCTTAAAATCGTAAGATATTGACTGTTTGTTAAATGTTAATCCAAATGACTGGGTCGGGCCGAAATCCTACCACCAACATCTTGGTACCATTTTCCAACCCAAAATTTGAATCTAACCTTGTGAAAGCCGCACCGTTTTCTTTTTCGACTGCCAGTAGTGCGTCCGGCCGTAAACCACTCAGGGTAATTTCTAAGAAATCAAAAAATATCTCAAAAACAATTTTGGCGACATTATTTGATATCTTTATTCCATAATTTTCAAACTATTTGCTTCCATCAGGTGACGCACGGGGCAGAGCCCAAGCACTAGCAGATTTAGGCCGAGCCCACCTAGCAATGGGTGCGTGCGGCAGTGCCGTCTCATACCTTAGACAGGCGCTGGCTGCCACTGAAGGATTGGCAGATGCTGATGAGGAGGTAAGAACAAGAGTTCAGAAAGCAGTAGAAAAGGACGGCCCAATCTCATTTTAAAGTGTCGATTTCCTTAACATTCTATGATTTCGATCTTCGATTTAAAAAAAACTACTTTAGACCTTCGACCCAGATCTATCCTGGCCCGATCACAGAAGAGTACGTTAACCACTCGAATCGGGTGTAAATAGATATTCAATTTCATATCACTGAATGATTGATGACCAAAATGCCTAGATTATTATAGTGTTTATTCAACAAAAAAATACAGAAATGCTTCTTCGTAAAATATCAGAATTCTTTAATTTTCCCAGGCAAGAGTACGCCACAGGCTAGGCTTTGCACTCTGGGCCTCCGGAGAATTAGAGGAGGCAATGGAACAACTCCGAGCCGCGCTCAACGTGCTAGAATCAACTACGGACAAACATAGAGACAAGAAGACAACAGCACTGTACACTTCCACGCAACACGCGCTGCAGAGAGTGCTAGTTGGTAAGTTGAAAAAAAACTTAATTGATATTTTATTATAGGTAAGTATGAAACCGAAGACAGAGATAAAACTTAGGAAACCATCACGGTATGAGCACTGAAATCACATTTTCATGATTTGTGTTGTTTTGAGTTTTCGTCAATCCGTAATCCTGGCCGCATTCAACTCTGCTGTAATATACGAAAACTTAACAAGAACATAAAATATCTACGGTGATTTTACTCTCGCGTTACCTGAAATTATGTAGCACAGGGGAATAAAAGGTATAACAACAGCCGTTTGAGCCTTTTCGTGCCGGCTTCGAATTTGCACCACCCCAACTCTTCCCGCGGGTGTCGTAAGAGGCGACTAAGGGATATCCACCTCAGGGCAGGTAGGAACGCCACCTGCAAAACAATTCTAGCACCGAACTGCGAGCCGCATGCCCAGCGTGTGTAAGGATATAACAACAATGAATTTGTTACAGAGCTTGGTCGTCATCCCGAAGCGTTGGTAGTGGCGGAAAGAGGTCGGTGTCGATCTCTCGACACTGTAACCGACAAATCATCAGGCACCTTGAACCAGACTAATTTGGAACTACATACTGCTCAAAGGTAAATTTTCATCAAAGACAAAACTCTCAAATCTCTTGAGACGCTTATGGATTTTAAAAATAAAATCATGTACTTACAACAGGTTGTTTGTTTACCACAATTTGAATTATAAAAGAACACGAATCATTTGTATGGCAACTCGTATTTATAATCACCTTCCAACATGCATCATAGAAACCAAATACAATTAATATTTTTAAACTAAAATTAAGACAGTTGCTGATTGAGAAGGCTTATTATAGTGTAAATGAATATTTAATTGACAAATTATAGCATAAGACAATTCTTTATAATAATTTAGGTAGGTATTGATATAGTATTTAGTAGGTACTTATATACCAAATATGTTAATTTGCATGCTGTCAAGCTGATCATGGCTGTGCCCATTCTATATTTTAACTGTCATCTTTGTAACCCATGTTTCGCAAAATAAATGAAATTGAATTGAATTGAATCATAGATCTTTCTAACAAGTAATCTCATCTAGTTTGAGAAAACATCCACAATGATCATTGTTATTTTATCTTATGAACTCGATGTAAGTACACATAAAACAGCTCCATAAATGATTAGGTACACTAGGGACTGTTGAAAAACTGATATACTAAGTTTGTACCTTAAAATTTAGTTAACTTCTAAGCTGTTTGGCCCTTCAGACTATAAAAAGAAATGACTTCGAATGATGAACACAGAATTTCATTTCTTCTAGGAATCCAGAAGAAGCAACCAAAGAGCGAGTAGAACCGTGGAGTCCATCCACCATAGAGCAAGTCTTTGAAGTGGTGAACAAGCAGAAGGCCCCTGTTCTGTACTACAGTATCGCGGCGGGCAAGCTGTATGCTTGGCTACTGCAGCCGCATAAAGGTAATTTCTTATTACTACAGCAAATGAACAGAAACAAGAGAATATAGAGACACATATTTTGAAAATATTGACATAAACCGTGACAATTTATACTCAAAGTATGCATAGCTTACTTTGTGTGGATAAAAAAGTATAAATAAGTAGGTAGAGTGGCGGTCAGAAGTTCCATTCGTGGTGCTAACGATCTTTCAATTTATTATTATTTGGGTCCTAGGTTCAAATCCACAAAGTCATTTACATTCAATAATTATCCTAATTTTGAGGCATAATATATTATCTGTTAAGAAATAGAACTGGAAAAATTTATTTTAACAGTATAAATTATGTATTAAAACAATGTGTCGTAAGAATTCATTTATTCATACCGTGTAGCACACAGTAATAATGTTGGTAATTAAATGAAATTTACTATTTATAATCGTAGTAACCTTCAAGCGAGTATGATTTTTAAGATATGTCTCCACTGTAAATAAAAATAGCGCTGGTGGTATAAAATATATTTCAAAGCAAGAAATGTTCGCTCACATTATTCACCCAATTTCCCACCATTCTAATAACCATTGGAATTTATGACCATAGTAAATGTTTTCAAAACAATATAATGTAGTTATGATAATACGAGGTAGGTTAAACGGTGTTGCATCTACAAATGCTTATACTCGTAGGTACTTTCGATCCGGGAGTTTATAATAACAATGAATATTCTAATGGTGGTTATAGCTTTGCTCAGTCCGAATCTAGATTTACTTGCGTGCTCACAATTAGTAACTTCAACCAGATCTGGTTTACAGTTAGAGTTTAAATTTACTTTTACCTACTTAAAATGATTGGCAAGCATATATACAAAGTCATCAAAAACAAACTCGGCGCAGGTATACAGCGCTTCCACCAAGTGCCTCTACTCGACGAGGCTGAGGATAGCGACAACAGTCTACCCGACATCAGTCCTGATGATCAGCTGATCGGAGGGAAAGTGGAGAGATTGGTCGGCGAGTGGTCAGCATGGCTGAAGACAGCGGAGAGAAGGAATGAGGAAGACCTGTGGGACCCTGATGATAGACCGAACGCAGGACTTGCGCGAATAGTAAGTCAAAAGTCAAAACTAGTCTTCTCGTCAATGATGTATAGTTGTAAGGTGTGTCATTTAATCGTCCAAGTCAAGCAGGGCATTTTTTTGTGCAAATACGTTGGAGTCTTCTCCAAATCTAGCAACAACTCCATTTGTGCAAACACGTTGGAGCCTTCTCCAGATACTAAATGAACAGAGATTTCATCATGGATGGAATGGGCCTTGATGAAATCTCTGCCGTCTTTTACGACTTCATGCCAAGGTTTTAAAGCTCGTTTTGGAGAATCGAGCATCACTACATTTTACTATAATAATTTACAAACAACACCCATATCACAAGCTATTCTATTTATGGGACGAGATGGTACTGTATGAAATTGATAAGCAATTTGTTGTTTCTCTGAATGACGAGCTAGCACACATTATAAAACTGACGATTTACTTCCAGGTAAACAGAAATCACCTCCTCAACTCGTCCAACTACTCTTTGAGCTCTCTCTTCAGTGTAGGCTCTGTGGGCGGGTCAGTTGCGGGTTCCGTGGCGAGCCTGCAAGGGTCTACCAGGTACGCTAAATGAACTGCTTATTTAAGCATGCCTCTAAAGGAAAAATCACGTTCGTTTTAATCGTTTCCCCCGACACACAATGAAGGGTGTTATAAGATGAACGAGTCTTTGTGTGTCTGTTCATCTTTAGCATCATAGGCCCAAACGCATTATCCGATTTCGTTTAACTCATTTTGTTTCATAGATGAGACAAAGACTGGTCCGCCTATCATAACATTCATAACATTAAAACAACTGCATCGATATGCAGTTCTAATGTTATGATCGTGGGATCAGTCTCTGTTCTGTACACAAGTTTTAGAGTAAAATGGTCGAGTTTATCGAACTTTTCTTTAAACTTCTTTGTGATAAGTAGAGAGAACCAAGCTAAAAATACAAATTGAGGGTCTTCCTCTTGAAATGTGCTTCTTAAAGATTTAATGCTTCTTTTTCAGAAACATGTTATTACTTTTTTTCTAGATCCAGTGTCCACATTCCCCGCAAGAAGCAGCCGTCATGGCAAGGCCCGCCGTGCCTCAACTCCTTGTATCAGATGCTGCTCGCTCCCTTCGAAGATCTGCTGCCTGCTTCCTGCAATAATAATCATGGTAACTACTGTTATTATTTTACTACACCAAACCAATATTCAGTCAAGGATACTTTACGTCTAAAAAACGTTTGAGGATACAAGGGGCCCTAAACTTTCAAGGCCTTACTTCCACGAGGCTATGGTAAAAAAAAACAACTCGCATTAGACAGAGCACGGTCTAAACCTCTCAAAATGGTAATAAGAATTTGAGGGAGGCCTTTTCTCTTATTTTTCCTTATTTTTTCTTGGGCTTATTTTTTCTTCTGTTTGGATTGGTTTTATAATTCGATTTTTTTCCAGCATCTCACGGTCGACGAGGCTGCGGCGGTCGTCGCGAGTTGATAGTGGTATTAGAAGGCTCTCTCTACGCATGCCCTTGGGGTGCTTTACGAGGCGGCGCCGATACGGAGCCCCTGTGTGAGCGATATGCTCTGCTAGCCGTGCCTGCTCTGCGGCCACTGCGGCAGAAACATCCGAGAGCAAAGCCCCAACAAGACCATGGTGAGTGCAGTTGTCGACAAATATTTTACTAAAAAATAATGTGTAGATGTTTTAGTTCTTTCTGAACATTTGACTGATTCAATTTCCAAATTTTATATCGGTTTATTTTCCAACAGTGCACCTTAATAATCAGCACATTATGTACAAATTAGGTATTTCTTGCCAAAAAGTTAAAGATAAGAAATTTATTAATTTACTACACACAGTTTTAAGACTACGAATGATTTTTTTGTCTTTGGGGTATCTCAGGGGTCAACACTTTTCCCACTACTATTTATAATGAGTCCTGAAAGATTGAGTTGTTGATGCTAGTAAATTTGTTCTAGGAGCATCATCGGCTAACAACGCCGAAGCAGGCATGCGTTGCCTCGTGGTCGGGGCCCCCAGAGTTGGATCCAAATGGACAAACGCCCACGCACAGTTAAAAGAAGCAGAGTTAGTGGCAGACATGTTACGAGTAACAGCTTTGACGGACTACCAGGCGTCGAAAGAAGCGGTGTTGGCGCAGCTTCCTCAAGCGGAATGTATTCATTTCGCGACGCATATCTGTTGGAAGACACCGGCTATTGTTCTTAGCCCGGGTGAAGTGGTATGTACAAACTATAACTTTACCTGTGTGATTATCATCATTGCCAACATTAAAACCTACGGCTGATATTTTATTTTACATCACAGGTGGATTCTCAAGCCAAACGCCTGCTCAACACTAGTGTTGGAAGCAATGCAGCTGACACATCTACGGAAAATGAAGAAGAAAGTTAGTATTCCCCTCACATATTGCATTTAAACGAAAGTTTTAGGCTATTTCTCCCAATTCGACAGAACTTAAGTTTTGACTTTTTGTATAGATGCTGAGATGCCAGCTAGCAGCGAAGAATTGCCTCCATCATCAGAGTTCATGCTGACAGCAGCTGAAATCATGGGCCTCAAGATTACTGCTAGATTGGTACGAAATTTGTAGAATACATTGTATTAGGCTTAACAGCCAATGGTAAAACCCAGTTTCAGTCAAAATCTAAAACGTCTGCAACATACAGAAAACCCGACATTATGTCGTTACATTTCCGTATAGATTTCAGATTTTCAGATTTCATTTATTCATAAAGTTTCAGGTTTATAAGTACATAGATCTTACAATTATTTTTATAGTTACTATTACCAAAACCTGCATTTTCAGGCGTATGAATATAATATAAGAATATAAATGATTGTTTGTAGGTTGTAAATGAAAATATAAATTAAATAAAATTTACATTAAAAAAAGAAACATGTCACACATAATCATGCAAAATCAATTAATAGTTACCTACAGTTTATATTCAAAAAATTCATTTATACTATAAAAACATTTTTCGGTCAGCCATTTTGTCAGGTTACATTTAAATCTAGTTAATAATGTCATTTCTTTAAAATTGTCGGGAATTTTATTGTACATTTTAATTGCCATCATAAAGCTATTATTCGTGGATAATGTCAATCTTGTTTGAGGTCTAAATAATTTATTTTTATATCTTGGTCGGACGCTATAATTACTCATTTGATTTGCCGATTGAAAAATGTCTTTATTCCTTAAAACAAACACGCTTACATCGAGTATGTATAAGCTAGTCAACGTTAATATCTTAAATTGTCTAAAGTATGGCCTGCAAGAGTCGGTCATTTTTAACCCAAAAATAGCTCTCAAGCATCGATTTTGCATTTTGAAAACCTGTTCTATGTTAACGCATCTACCCCAAATCAATAATTAATAGCAGAGAAGAGAGTTTACATAGCCGTAGTAAGCTGTAATAGCAGATTCTTTGGATACTGTCTGAGCGATACGCCTTAGTGGGTATACAAAACTATTTAATCTCTTACAAATGTGATCTACATGCTGTTTCCAAGAACATAAATAATCAATGTAAATACCTAAGAACTTAATACAGGTAATATTTTCAACTGTATGACCCGTATGAGATACTTTCAGATTTAGTTGTCTTCCCTTATTTGTTTGAAATTGTATATGCTTTGTTTTTTCTATATTTACTTTCAAGTTGTTTTGATCAAGCCAAGTAATAGCGGCTTTTAGTGCATATAGCAAAACCTATAGGTGTCATGATTTAATTTTATATTTTTTAGGTAGTTATATCCTGCGCCCCATCAACCGCCGCCTTGCAAGGCTCAGGCGAAGACACAGACGACGTGAGCACGGCTGGAGAAGGCGTCTCCAAACTGTGTCGAGCGTTGTTGGCTGCGGGAGCTCAAGCCATATTGTTGACGCTATGGCCCGCGCCTTTGGACACGGCTACTAAGATCCTCTATAGATCTCTGTACTCGGCTTTGCTGCAAGGGAGCCGGGTTGCTAAGTGAGTAACTATGCTTTTAAAGCGTTTACTGTCAAACCTCAGCGATGTAACCCGAAGCGAAGTGCGCCCTACTGCTCGCGCAGCTGCAGAGGTACTAGAACGCCATGCATCATGGGCACTCTGTGTTACTTGTGTGAGATATTGGCAATGGTAGCTCAAGCCATCTAGTTGAGTTCCATACGTGTACATAGACACACATTTTTAGAAGCTGGCGCGATTGTTGTTGACACTGACGTCACAAATACAGGCCTCTAGTATACGAAAAACAAAAGAGGATCGCGCCAATTCAGAGTTTTCCAACAAATTCTTTTCGTGTTATTTCAACGTTGAAATCCGTTGGTAGCTGTAATTAGGTAAGTAGGGGTATTTATCAGTATCATAATTTTACCCCCACAGAGCCCTAGGCGACGCGATGCAAACCGTCCGTCACACGAAACACTTCGCGCACCCGGCGCACTGGTCCGGCCTTCTATTGCTCGGAGCTAACGTACGACTCAGCAATAAAGTGGCGCTCATGGGACAAGCGCTGTGTGAACTGCTGGCAGCACCTGATAAATGCCGGTAAGAGACAAAAATGACAACATGTAAATACGTATTGTCAATGACAAGAAACAGTCCTAGTCAGAGTAAAATAGACCACCGTCCAAAAGCGGTACCAATCTGAAAACACGAGATTGCTAACAAACACTCTTGAAACACAGCACGTCTAAGGCTGGTCCACCAAAAGATAAACGAACATTCAGCAGTTTCGTCGGTTAACTTTGACGTTTAAGGGCGTATACAACCTCAAATTACTTATTTTCAACTCCGTCGGACCTCCATATCTTCCAAACTACTGAATATTTAACTTTGAAATTTATATATGGTAAAGTTCAGGACTTATTCTATCGATCATTTGTTTTGAAAACACGATTCCATAAAATTTTCTCAATAGAAAAAAATCGCAAAGTTACCTCTAATTTTTTACTAAAACCCTAATTTCTCAATAAACACAAATGATACGATCTTGAGATTAAGCATAGTAATTGAACTAAGTATAAAGAACATTTTATATGTTGCCTTTTTTTCAATTAACTATTCTAATGTTTGTGGGGAGCAAATAACTACTAAAAACTTGATTTTTGGGCTTACGCCGCTTTGCTCTGTCCCGCTCCTGTGAACGCGAAATCCTATGCCTATCCTCTTCACACAATAACGAGGTAGGGTACCACCTTAATTGATAAAAACTTGTGACGAAAACCTCTATTAAACTGTAATTGCAATACCAGAGTAGTATGTTCTCGATCAATACTTATTTCATTGCATTAAGAATAACAAAATATCATTGACTTCAACAACATTCGAAGCTATACAATAAATAAATAATAATAAATAATAAATAATGCTGGACAATTCACACAGCATTATCTAGCCCCAAGGTAAGCAGAGCTTGTGTTATGGGTACTAGATAACTGATATACATAATAATATACGAGTACATAGATAGATATTTTTATTATACATAGAAAACGACCAGAACACCCTGAACAAATATATGCAGATCGTACAAATATTTGTCCGGCGGGAATCGAACCGCAACCTCCTGAGTCGCAGGCGGACCTTCGCCCACCGCGCCACAGAGGTCGTCACAGAAGCTACACAATGAAAAATACTTAGGTACAAAACAAAACGACACAAATTCACAAGCAATTAAATTCTTCTAGGGACGCCCTACGAGTCTGCCTGCATTTAGTAGAAAAGTCTCTACAGCGGATAGTGAGAGGACAGAAGAACGCAATGTACACGACTCAGAAGAGCATCGAGAACAAGGCAGGCAACGCCACCGGATGGAGGGAGCTGCTGATGAGCGTTGGATTCCGGTAAGTCACTCTAAACACAAAACCACACTACACACACAAATTTTATAACCGCTTAAATTTGGATGTATTTAATTAGGTTACGTTTGACGCCACTGAATAGATCAAACTGAATTTTGCATAGATGTCTTTCTAAACCTGGAATAACCCTGTAGGCTACCTCGAACAACGAGTGCAACGTCGTGGGTTAGCATTGTTTTTTTTAGGCATTAACTTTACTCACACTTAGATTTAATTTTAATAATTTTTATAATTTATTTCATCACAAATAAACATGCATACATAATACAACAATCACTACATTAACTTAGATTTATTCATATTTTGCTACATTATATTAAGACTAATAGTGACTCACTTTGATCTCTACACTAGGATACCCTGTGCTGTAGAGTCAAAGTGTTTGGCATAGCCTGATGTATCAAATTGGGTAACTACAGTTATTTGGCACAGGCGGTTAAATTACAATGCACAATTTTGTAAATACTCATGCGAAACATCAATATTGGGTATGATAAGATTAGTTCTACCTCATTAACCTTATGGTTATGAGATTTATTTTATCATTTTGTTTTAGCTTCGAACCAGCCGCAAACGGCATCCCCTCAAGCGTGTTCTTCCCTCAAAGCGACCCTGAAGAACGCCTCACGCAATGCTCTGCCAGCCTGCAAGCTCTCTTAGGACTCTCATCCACAACCCTACTAGCGCTATCCAAACTTATATCCAACGGTGACGTGGCAGACGACATCATCGGAGTCATTCGATCAGTAATCTCCCAATTCACTGTGAAGAACTGCGAAACTGATACTATAGAAGTGGCTGTCAATGTAAGACTGTGGAGAGTGAATGGCTGCCATGAACTGCTAGCTTCACTTGGATTTGATTTAGCTGAGGTGGGGCAGGATGAAGTGACGTTGCGGACTGGCAAGGCTGCTAATAGAAGGCATATTCAGTTCGTGTTGCAAGCTCTGCTGGCTTTGTTTGGTAAGTGACTCCAACCTTCCTATCACATTATGCTTGATCGTAAAATTTTCCTTGACTTGAACATCCTTCAGAAATTTATAGGAGTAAATTCCTTTTGGGAGTAAAGAAATCAAATGTCAATTCAAGATAACTACGTTACGACTTACCTTGAGTTGATAGTCAACGCTCCTCAAATTAGAGTGGAGGAATATTTGAGGAGTTTTCTTGAGATATCAGTATAATTAGTGGGAGTTTATAGGGCGGATAGCAATTTTTGGTCAGTACAAATACCGAAAAACTTACTTTTTGTTAGCCGATGCCTGAAATTTTGATCCTTACCTTATTCTTTGCTTTCAAATAGAGACCCAGATTGCTTCTAAATGATGTTATGTTTGCAAACAGATACCCAAGAAGCACCACGAAGTCTCAGCCTAGAATCGAGCTCAAGCGTCGAGTCATTAGCTTCAATCGACGACGGGGATCTGGAACAACATTCTGATGGAGAACCACCTCCGAGGCAGCATAGACGTAAGATACCTTACAATACCTATTTTCGTCTTTGTATACTACCACGTAGACATTACCCCAGGCTTTTACCCCGAGTGTAAGGGCTTACGCACTATGATACCTAAACTAAACTTTGATACCTATTTTATAGGTTTTTCTACGGTAGCTTGACACTCCTCCTTGCTAACTGAACTAAATCAGGCTTATTCAGAAAGGATTTCTTGTCGTGATTGTTAATGTGCTTTCCTGTGGATAAGTCACTGCAACCACGTCTAGGGTAAAAAAGCCATTTTGTTAGGAAATAGTACACTACCCTTACAATTTCCTAACAATATGGATATAATATGTCATCGACACATCGGGCCGGTGGACGTCCTCTACTCCTACAACAGTCTCTTGAGTCGATGACATACGCAAAACCGTAGGCTACACCTGGTCCGGAATAGCACAAGATCGAGGTGAATGGCATAAACATAGAGAGGCCTATGCCCAGCAGTGGGTCGACAAGGGCTGATATGATGATGATGATGGATTTATACAATCCAAACTATCGTCACCAAGGACGTAGACCAGAGTTGGTTGTAAATTCAGCCAACATTATGCTGAGACCGTTTGTGATTCAAACAAGGTGTTTGTTTCTGTATTACATTTTTGTAAACGACTATTCACACATTCTATTCGTTACAGAAGAAAGCGCCTCATCAGTCCCCCCACCACCATTGCCCCTAGGCTCCTGCGGCGGCGCGTTCACAATGTACGTGCGAGGCTCCACCTCGGCCGCGGAGGTCGGCCGCGGTGAGCCTGATGGACGGACCGCGCCCCCCGCGCCGCCCCCTCCTAGATACAGGTGCGATATAACATCATCATCAGCCTGTGATAGTCCACTGCTGGACATAAGCATCTCCTAATGAGCGCCACAGTACCCCTGTCTTCGGATAGCCGCATCCAGAATCTGTCTGCAGTCTTTCAACTACGTTCGCCGATTTGCGGTATCCACTCAAGAACACATAGTACGCTCGCATTATGTTTTTCCAGGTCCAGAACATCATGCGTGCTAAATTTTAGCCGTTCAGTAGTGGTTTTGTCGTGTATCTTCACATTACACAAATTCGCATTTGTAATATTTGTAGAATAAGTAAAGTGCACTCACTTGATAGTTTTTCTTTGGCTTGAGAAGTAATAAACAATAATATATAAATATTTTTTTATATAAAAATCATTTCTTTTCATGAACAGGGGCGAAAGTGACGCGGCGTTCACTCCATCCCCGCCGGCTGCGCCACCCGTCCCCACGACGGCCCCACCTAGGGATGTGTCCTTGGCTCTCGCGCATCAAACTAAAATACGCACGCTGTACACCAGGTATCTTCTAGCCTCTTTATGGTCTCTTTTTTGACATTGCTTGTTAATATGTCGGCCGTGACTTCAACGGCACCGTCAAGACCCGCCTTGTAGGTACAAGACCTAAATATGACCAACATCTGCTGTGCTGTGACAGGGATCGTTTTGTACGAAGCAAATTTAGAGCGTTTTGTGTGAAACAAGTAGTTTTCTTTTCTGTGTTTTTTTCTTTCTACCATTGTATGTTGGCCTCTGTTTGGGGTAGGTACCTATCCAGCAGTGGGTGATATAAAAATATCTATATTTTTTTTTTACTTTAAGGATCACTTCTATATGAAATATTGTAAAAAGACATAAAGGTAAGATTGATATAAAATTCTGTTCTATTCTAGGCGTCCACCCTCTGACGATTCTGACTGGGAGAGCTCCGGACACGACACAGTCTTACGCAGAAGACCAGAACACACCAGATACTTAGACGCCTTCTACGAGCTAGCCGCAGCACAGCCCAGAAGAACCGAAGAAGATAAAACGGACGTCCAACCGTCTACTTCCAAACGCGCTCCCAGACCCAAAATGGGAACCAGCAGTCGAGACTCTATGGCCCAAGTGAGACATATGAGTGGAGAACTTACCCCTACCATATCTGAGGTATATCACGAAAGAAACATCGGTCTCGGTCTCGCCCCACCACTATCGGAGCTTTTACTAGCCGAGGATTCCAAGACAGAAATGAGAGCAGCCAGCTCCAGCGAAAATCTCCTCCTACAGAACCTAGAGAAACTCGGACTTCTAGGAGATACCAGCGAAGCGGAAGAAAGATGGTGCGGAAGCAATTCCAGACCTTGGCTATCCGCTCCGCCGTTGGAAACGGACGTCCAAGGATCCGACCTAACCACCGCAGAGATAATAGAACGACAGACGAAATACAAGAAGGAAACTGAACCGAAAAGAAAGGAAGAGAACGCGTACGAGCTCAAACCAAAAGAAGATACTCCAGGCCCGAGTGGAATTGAAAAGCGTTCCGTCTCACCTTTCTCGGAGCTATCCCGTAGGGATGAGGGAGACGGCAGGAGTATTGCTGACTCTCACTCATCGTACAAAGCTCTAGTTTTAAGCCCTAGGGCTCCATACCTCCCGGAAGAGGGTGAAAGTTCTAAGGCTAATACAGAAGGGGGTAAAACCCACCCCAGGCCTCGGAGACCGCCTGTACCGAGAACTAGACCTGCGTACACAACGTTGGATTTTCCAACGAATAAATGATTTGAAATGACGTATAGGTTTGTAATTGATATAGGATATTTTTGAGAAGCATTTGTATAATATTGGACGAATAGCGACGGCTATGATGTTAATTATTTTGGTTTTATTTTATAGAAAAAATATGTAAACTACGCAGGCACTATTTCATTTTACTGTACTTATGTTTTAATAATTACTAGATCTAAGTAGGTAGGTATTTTTGATAAATAATTGTTAGCGGTCGGTAGAGTCTACTAAGAGCGTATTTTTTACACATTATGTTATAATAAGTATAATAATTATAAAAGCCTTGAGATATATGTATGTAGCAGTAATATTAAATTATTTCGTATTTATTCTCATGCTTAGCATTTCTTTTAAGATTTTGTAAATATTTTTACCCTTTTTCACAAAACTAAAATCTTGCCATTGTGTCTTAATAATTTATTAGGTTTGTAAATTCAAATTAAATTAAATATATAAACAAATCTTAGCTTATTTTATTCAAAACTACCCCTTAGATAACTATTAGATCCTTTTCTATCGTCTCTCAAACCCTCATTTTACAATTTTAAATATTTATTTGCATCAAACACTCTTTTATTTATAAATAAAGGCGTATTACCATTTTTATCTAATTATGGTAATCTGTAATTATATTGAGTGGTCAATACTTGCGCAATGCTGCTTGAAGGGCAGGATTTCCGGAGACACAGAATAAGCCGCAGTCACCGCGGTGAGAGTTCACCTTCCGGATCAGGGTTGCTGCAATGTCATCGACGTACACGTCCTGGATCTATTTATAACTAGCTGACTCGAAAAGGAGAACACTGATTCACTGATCAACTGATGAGAAACGGTTCTGACTCTGAAAAACGTTTTTCATTTCCAGTGATATAATTGAAACGAAATATAGGTAGGTACCTAACTACATAATGACGATTACTGAAGTGACGATCAGCCCTCAAAGTGAGGGTCTTTAAAATATTGGTGAATTTTATCAAACCACATGCAGTTAATTAGGGTTTAGTACCTACCTCAAAAGGAAAAAAGATACCTTTGCACTTTGCATCTGTCAACCCACTTTTTTTAAGAACGCATGGAGGTTTCGATTTGAAATTAACATCACATGCCCATGTCCTTAACTTCTTGAGCCGCGGCACAGATGCCGCGGTATAAATCAAACTTCTATGTCAACGCAATCAAAAGTTACAGCTGTTTATGCCCGAATATTTTGAAATTTCCAAGGAAATCACATGCACACAAAACCTATAGAGTACTTCCCGTTGACTCATTCATCAATCATCATCATTGAAATAAAATGAAATTTGGCAAAAAGCAAGGTTTTACAGCACAAGGAAAGGAAAAAATCCAAAAACCGTAAATTTGTAGTTTATTCACAAAAATGATAATTTTTGATTCTCGCCATGCATGGGCCGAAACCTATGGGGTACTTTCCGTTGACCTAGAATTATAAAACTAAGTATTTGTTTTGGATATTTTCTATTTATAATCAAAATATCTATTTAGGTATGTAATGTATTATATTGTATTCAGTATATCAGTCATCAAATACCCAAGTAACAGAAGCTCTGCTTATCTTGGGACAAGATGATGCTGATGATTGTCCAGCATTATTTATTCTACTGGTATGATCATACCTACCCGATACAATGAAGAGATGTCGTTTAGCTTAGAGACACATAGATTTAAGAACCATAATATTACTCGTTACTGCGTTGTGTGATCTTATGTTGGATGTCCTATTTACAATTTTTTTTTAAATTTAAAAAAAATACCCGTACCCACACACTGAAGTCACGGTTATCGAGACAGATAAAGTAAAGTGTATAAAGTAAAAGTTTATTTCAAAAGTAAAATGGAACTGTTTAAAGTTAAGGGTTACAATTGTGGTAAGTTATGAAAGTTTTTGTATTTTATAACATGATTCTCTCTAGGTGTTGAAACCCGTGGTCAAGTGACTTCCCTCCAGTACCTCAAGAAGACTGACCTCGACAGATGCATAGGTATTGAAATTTCCTTTTCTAATTTTAAAGACAAAGATTCCTTACTACATATTTCGTTTATGCATAAAGGTCTACCTACATTCATTTTCCACGAGCAATGACTGATGAAAATAAAAATATTATAAAATAAATTAATACTGCTTGCTTTTTTGTGACTATATTAAATGTGTTTTTGGGAAAATAAATGTAGAATCTTTATCTTTAAGTAAAAATCATTTATTTCAGCACCACATACACATAAACACTTATACATCACATTAGAACTACTAAATTTAAATTAATAATACATTTCTTATATCAAAATACACAATAAAATCCATTTAAGATTTTCACATTATGATACTAAGTTTAGCTAGTATTATATTATGACGACGACGTGTATTGAATTGAACCTCCAGGAGTTTATTAATTGTCAATATAGACCCGGAACAAAACCTGCAGATCACGCAGATTCGTCCCGCAGCGGTAATAGAATCCACACCTCACCGACCGCTCGCCCACTGCGCTGGCGAGGTCATCCACCGAAGTTGCGAGCGGATGCGAGTCCTCAAGGTAGCCTGACCACAGATAAGGATGGTGCTCACTAGCGGATTTTAATGCAACTTTGAGGCAGCACCGACGGAACAAGCTAACAGCCCACGAGATTTGATTGATGTACCCTATCGACTACAGTATCGTCTTTAACGTTTTTGTTATTATATTATAGTGCGTAAGCCTCGCACTCTGGATAATTTCTAATTTCTAAGAAATCAAATAATATCGCAAAAATTTTCGACTTCGATGGGACTTGAAGGGAGGACGCGGGTTCAAGTCAAAATCAAAATCAAAATCAAAAACAAAAAATTATTTTATTTTAAAAAAAGCGTGGGGTGCATGGTGTCAATAGTTATAAATATTTTATTGACAGATATGAGTAGAGTGATTATCATTTCGATAATATTTTAAAAAGCACCCCACGCTTTTTTTAAAATAAAATAATTTTTTTATTCACACTATTATTAACTTATATTCATTGAAATTTTTAACACTATTTTCTTAATTTAAAGTCATTAAAATTTATTTTCTATTTTTTAGTTCGGTTTTCTATAAAAAGCGTGTTTTTTAGTTTTTTTACACTAATATTTATTTTCTACTTTTTAGTTTGGATTATTTATAATAGCTTGTTTTTCATTCAAATTAGTGTATTGTCATCGGTCCTCAATAAATCTACAAAGTTTGAACGAAATCTGGCCGTTTAAAGTGGGTCAAAATAGCGCCCAAAGAAGTCGGTTACAAACAAACATACAAACATACAGGTGAAGCTAATAAAAAGCGAATAATAAAAAAAACTGTTGGACAATTGACACAGCATCATCTAGCTCCAAGCTAAGCAGAGCTTGTGTTATGAGTAGTTACTAGATGACTGATATACTTAATACAGTACACTACATAGATAGATATTTTATCATGAATAGAAAACATCCAGAACACTCTGAACAAATATCTACAGATCGTACACACATTTGTCCCGAGGCAGGAATCGAACCCGCAACCTTCTGCGTCTCAGGCGAACCTTCGCCCGCCGCGCCACAGAGGTCATCGGTCGGTCGGTAAGGCACGGCATTACAGCTCAAACTTTAGCAGTTGAAACGTTAGAGTGCGCGATCACAGGCCAACATCGGACAATCCGCACTGGCCCCATCAATGGTTTGACATAAAAGATCCGTAACGCACGGAGCGGACTGTCGGCAATGCCGGCGATTCTTGAAGGCAACTTTTCTATTTAATGAGTAGATATTGACTTGACCAAGTGTTTCTTGTGAATTTACGGTAAAAAAAATGATTGGAATTGATTGAAAAAAAGTGAGCACCTACCCTTACTAGCCAAGTTACCCGACCACAATAATCGAATCATTCGCAAGAATAAATGTTTTCTTACGATTTTTTCAGCTTCACTGCCATTTAGGTCCGCTTGGAACTTGTTACCAGGCGCGGTCCCAGGGGGGTCACGGGGTGGTAAATATGAAAACCACTGCAAAAAATGTAACGGAACCAAAAAAATTCGCGGCTTGGGTTTACTGTGGGGTCTGCAAACATGCCCAAAGGAATTCCTTTGACATTGGCTACGGCCCTGATCAAGTGTGACCCCCAAAGTCTTAGGCTGTGACCGTGCCTGAATGGACGTGGCCGTGGGCATGGACGTGGCCGTTGGCGTGGGCGTGGACGTGGCATTATTTACCAACGTGGACACTGCCTATTCCATTCTATTCCATTCTATTCCATTCCATTATATTCTATTTTAATCCTGTATTCCGTAATAGAAAAGAATATAATGGAATGGAATTGAATCCCCCCGTCCCCAAAGTCTTTGCTGCGACCGCGCCTGCTTATTACTGCGTGAACCAGCCGGAACTACAATCTATATTACAAATAAAACTAAATTATAAATAGCTGCCACTGACAAAGTCAAAATGGATAAAGTTACAGAAAATATGCTTTTGCTATTGTCCTATCTTTGCTAAATGGTTGCAAGAACTTCCTTTTTATCAAATTTGCGAGTAAGATTCATTTAGAATTGCTTTATTAAATCAAAATCATCAATGAAATAAGCATTGAAATATCTACCTATAGCAGAAAAATAAAATAATCGATTTGGAAACGATCCAAAAATCTATCACCCACCACCCATGTCTACCTACAGAAGATCAACTTAAGGGGGTACCTACCCTCAAATTGCTTATTTTCAACTCCGTCGGACCTCCATATCTTCCAAACTACTGAATATTTAACTTTGAAATTTATATATGGTAAAGTTCAGGACTTATTCTATCGATCATATGTTTCGAAAACACGATTCCATAAAATTTTCTCGATAGAAAAAAATCGCAAAGTTACCTCTAATTTTTTACTCAAACCCTAATTTCTCAATAAATACAGATGATACGATCTTGAGATTAAGCATAGTAATTGAACTAAGTATAAAGAACATTTTATATGTTGCCTTTTTTTCAATTAACTATTCTAATGTTTGTGGGGAGCAAATAACTACTAAAAACTTGATTTTTGGGCTTACGCCGCTTTGCTCTGTCCCGCTCCTGTGAACGCGAAATCCTATGCCTATCCTCTTCACACAATAACGAGGTGGGGTACCGCCTTAATCAAAAGCATTCTATCGCTAGAAAACGACGTTTTTAGCGGTTTCCGAAAACAGGAGGATTCGAGGTTTCGTTTCATGAACTCTACTTTTCTTCGCATCCAGTTGCTGTGCTCCGATGGTAGTTTAACATTTAGCATAAGAATAAATATTGCCTATTCTTATGCATTTAGTTTGTTGTGTAAGCAGGAATTATAGAGAAACCCATTGGGCAGTACGCAAATACGACCTTGACACGGTAGGTCCAGCCTGTTGTTAGGCGTTGTTCTTGTCTTGTATTTATGATAGTTAATGTCCCTGAGACCGCATCAGAATAAAAATGTAGCCGGAATATGGGTATCATTGTGTATCGAGTTAATTACCTACTAAGTATATCGAATTGTTGGTTAACCCCAAAAGAAAATACTACAAAACCACCTTAATTTATACTCTTTTTTGTATTTTCTTTTCTTCTATTTTCTTTATCTTACTACGAATAAGCTTTTTACATCAACTTTTTACTGCAATGGTTGGAGTATTCTGACCATTGATGAAAAGCAACAAGTACCCCATAGAAATATCTCTAAGACGAAAGAAAATTATTAAGTGGTCTACTTATAGGGCTCGTAACAATCCAAAATCAATAATAATGACTGTTCTTTAAAGCCGAAACCAAACATGAAAAAAGTAGAGTCCAAGATTAGGCAAATACAAAAGCGCTAACTATTTACTGGTCTGATAGGTTAAGTGCGCATATGAATGATAATATTATCAGATCAATCAAATTGATACCAGATAATGTGACATATTAACTGCAAGACATTTTATTAACTGTAGGATCACGATTTTTCAAACCTGATTTGACCTGTAATCTTAAACGAAGTTTATAACTAAGTATTAATTTAGAATTGATTTTATTGATAGGAATTGATATGTTTCGTTACATAAAAATAAACATTTGCTATTAGCACCCATTCCCATTCCGTGCCTAATTATAAAATCCTATTATTTCTGTAAATCAAATAAAACACAACATACTTGACATTCCTAGAGCATGTCGCAATTTATATAAAGCTAATTAACAAATAGAATAATTGCACCTGCGTGAAACTATTAACATATCAAATGAAGTAACTGCCCCAGTTAGTGTGCAACAGAGTTAATGTTGTAGAGAGTGGGCGTATTAAGGGAAGGGGGTGTTCATATTACACTTAACCAGGGGTAGGTAATATTTAATAATTTAAACCGATTTTAGGAACCGATTTTGGGCAAACTTTTGGTTTCAAATCATCTTCTGCTTATCTCACTCTAGACGGGGTCAGCGCAGCGCTATCATCTCTGGATTCACACCTTTCTTACCCATGTCATCTTCTGCACAATCCATCCGTATTTTATTTTCTTCGGACTTT
The DNA here is from genome assembly GCA_963564075.1 of Eupithecia subfuscata. Taxonomy (NCBI): domain Eukaryota; kingdom Metazoa; phylum Arthropoda; class Insecta; order Lepidoptera; family Geometridae; genus Eupithecia; species Eupithecia subfuscata. Next base: position 7,715,473 of record OY751117.1, on the reverse strand, counting down.
GCGTCACGGCTTTAAATAAAACAATCTAAATAGAGAATCTGTAACAATGAAAACAGTTTCTATATTAATTTTAAGCCTCCATGTCATCATTTCAGCTGACACACGTCCAGCCCACTGCTGGATATAGGCCTCCCCCATACGACGTCCTCCCCCTCCCAGAAATAGCGTTCCTGCAGCGGTATTTCAATACATTCGATTTGGTTTCCGAATCGAAAACGTCGGATTCTAATTCGATTCCGACGGATCTATAAAACGCTATTTTGATTTCGCCTCGGGTTGATGATTGAAAATCCGAAGCGAATTTATTGACAAATGGCCATATCAATGAGGAGGAGCTCCTTTTATCGACCCGAGGCGAAATCAAGATAACGTTTTATAGATCCGTCGGAAACGAATTCGAATCCGACGTTTTCGATTCGGAAACTGAGCCGCCTCCATCCAACGACTCCCTGCGACCGCTAAGGTAAGACGGAAATGTACTTAATCCAAAATTTACTGATGCTCTATCGCGCGTCTAGATGTCCATACAATAAAATTAAATTTTGTACAGTAAAATTAAATTTTGTTAAATTAAATTAAATATACAATTATTTTACGTACCTCAGACGTACCTCAGTACGTCCACATCCAAATATTTCTTGAAGGCAAGTCTTGCCACGATTATGGTTTATGTCCATTGTATTCTAATTCACATGTTGTATTTCCTGCTTTGACAGCGTTACAATTGTTTTTATTCTCATATTAATACAAGACAATATAGGTAATATATAAACCTGCCTGGCAGTATTGGAATGCGCCACAGTAATGATTAGATTAGATTTTAAAGATATTAACATTTTGCGTTCTTGGTCAGCAGCGGAAACACGAACGGATGCGGTTTTTTGTCAGTTTTCAATGACAATGGACACGTGATATTTTCATCACATTTCCATGAATAATCGGAAATCCGACCAAATCCATTTCAACACATCTTTTCATGGACCTAATTTGATGAATGATGATAATTGGATCTAGTTTTTTGGCTGCTCAATAGTAATGAAGTAACATAGGTCCGTGTCGTACCGAGTCTCTTTGGGTTTTTAAAAAATTATCTGAGCATCTGGTCGATGCGACGCGTGACCCGAGAGCTGGTGAGTATCTGGCACAGCGCATCAGCATTGCCATACAGCGGGGCAATGCAGCCTGCGTCTTGGGGACGCTTCCGACTGGTATTGATATGGATCTGTTGATCTACCTGTAGATTGTTTGCAACAGTCTGCAGTTCGCTCAATCGTTTCAATTGCAAATACTAGTTCTAAGTTATTTCTATTATGTGATTCTAATTTTCATTGTGACTAAAGTGACTAGATTCAAAAATGCCACTTCGTTATGGAAATAACAAACAAATTCATGATGTCTTGTTTTGTTACTCAATCACTAGGTAGGTAGATGACTACCAACAACCCGCGTACCGGTTGATTCGTTAATTTCGGAGTGATTTACGTTTCTTTCGACGCGGTAACATCGAATGAATCATCGTATTCCACTGTCAACATGAACATTGATTTTGAATGATCTTTTGGAAGCGCAAGGGCGTGTTGACATGACAATTTTCTTTCAAGTATATGTAATTATAATTAAGACGATTACGTAAAATCTGTTATTTTGTTTACCTACATGGAGTTGTTTTATTTTAACAAAAAACTTTAACAAGAAAAACAGTGATTGCTCTACTATTCCTGAATGCTAGTAGGCTAGGTAAGTACGTAGGAATCACGTTCCACGAGAGTGAATTATTTATTTCATCATCATCAGCCTATATTAGTCCACTGCTGGACATAGGCCTCCCCTAATGAGCGCCATAGCGCCCTGTCTTCAGCTTGCCGCATCCAGCATCTGCCTGCAGTCTTTCGCAGATCGTCATCCCACCTGGCCGGAGGGCGTCCTACACTACGTTTGCCGAGTCGTGGTCTCCACTCAAGAACTCGTTTACCCCAGCGGTTTTCGGTTCTTCGCGAGATATGGCCGGCCCACTGCCACTTCAGCTTGCTAATTCTTTGAGCTATTTATTTATTTAATAAGGTTCACCAAAAGTACATATTTATAGCTTATTATATAATACTTAATATAATGTTGACTATAATGTTGAATGACAGTCATGCTCTGATACATATACTTATGATAGGTGGACACAACATTCTTAAAACTTTTGCTTTAAAATAATAGTACCTAATAATTTGTAGAGATCATTGTTTAAATTATGTTTAAACAGTTTCTTAAATCTTAAAAATCGAATTTAAGACTAACTTATAACAAAAAATTGGTTGTCTGTAAAGTCGGTTTACTGACGATAGTTGAACGTGACAACGTCTTAAGAAAATACTGATGGAATCCCATTTGATAATAGCATTACAATCCCATTTGAGAATAGCATTTGATACTCGATCAAAACATGTAAATGTACTATAGCAGCTGTCCACGCAGACGCATCGCTCACTCAAGTAGGAGAGAGACGGATGTCAAGCGCTCTCGCTTGCACTTCAAGCCTTACATGGAACGCCTCAGAGCGAGGTAACGCCGCATGACGTCATGTTTTTTCGTGCGTGCAGCCGGCTCTATCGAATTATAAGACGTTGTCACGTCAAAAAAATATAATAATTAAAACTAAGAGATACCTCGGTGATATTATGATAACTTGATAACAGACGGGGAGTCTGTTATTCCTAGTAAACAATCATTAGATACTTCTCATCTAATGACATTTATTTTTAGAAACAAGACAAACCACGGGACTCCCCCAAACAACGGGAGGTATTACCACAGGTATTACCATAATATTTTGATGTCTTAATTCTTAATTCTTTATTGCACTAAATAAAACATACATATAAAACATAAAACTAGAGAAGGAATAGCAAAGGCGAGCTTAACCCTAAAAAGAGTTCAAACGTTATTGGGAGAGAGAGACAACGTTATGTGGGTACATGTGCAAAATTTCTTAGAGAAAAGATGTCGATGTCGATGACGAATCGTCGATAATTTAAAACAAAAGCCATAACTCCCGTGGTCCAAGGAACAACTTCATCATTGGTATGTTATTTACGAAAACGAGCGGCTCGAGTCTCGTCGAGATCTGTCGACCATGTGAACCTGACACAGATAAGTTTTTACTTCAGTGCCACCACGATGACTTTGAACTTGTTATTTGAGGAGATATTTTATTGGTTTGAAAGAAAGAAGAAGAAAGAAAATAATTTTATTTTTAACTTCAATCACAAAAGTTTTTAGGTGCTATTTAGTAAATAGCACCTAATAACTTTTGGGATTGAAGTATTTACAGACTAAGTTTTAACATAATTATCACTAAAATCACGGATATCATCACGGTTAAAAAGTAAAAACCTAGCAATATCCTTTTCATCCCATTCAATGTCTTCTTTTTCAAGAACACTGAATTTCAACCCTTGTGATCAGCAATGGCCGTTTCTTTGGTTTTGATTTGAATTGAAAGCCACCTCTATAATACAAGCTTTTATGTCTGAATGCTTTTATAAGACGTAGATACGATAAGGGTATACTGCCAGTAGCCACCCTAAAATCTGCCTCATTGAAATATTTCGTGGTATAACCGTATAATAAGCATTAATTTGCACTTCTCTCGCTGCTAGCAACCTACCATTTCAGGAATTAATGGCAGATCGTCACATGATCTGTTACTCATTCTGATTTTATTGCTCCTCATAAAAACCAAGTATCTTATCAATTCTTCCATATTCATGACCTAGCCATGTTTATGGTACCTACCTAAACTGTGTATTGGTGCTTCGGCTAGTTGTTGGTAATACTTGTGTAAGTCTCTGATAATGGTAGACTTAGTATATCTTCATGCCAAATGTGTGGCAACAAGCTGTAACAGTCGACACTAGACAAAGTATGGTTCATCCTCATGTGGTTTAAAGTGTCGTAGAAATAAGAATAGAATAAGTATTTGATTAATAAATACAATACAATACAATACAATTATGCCCAAGATTTTTTTATTTTAATTCAATATCTTGCTCGAGGCAAATTGATATTTGATAAGCTAGCCAGGAATTAAAATAACCCCCAAAAAGAATTATTCAACGTAATCCAACCTAGACACCCCCAATAAACGGTCACCCCTCACACTTTCATTGAAATCGCACGCTTTGATACAATTCGGAAAATGTCTTTGTAGGTTAGGTACATATACCGACATAAACAATAAATAAAATAAAAAAACAATTATTTTGTTATGAAAATCGTTTACATAAAAAGTAAAAAATGTATCTTAGTATTATATAATATAGCAAGTACATATACTAAAATTGGAACGATACGAAGATTAGCATGACCCCTGCGCAAGGATGACACGCAAAATCGTGAAGCGTTCCACATTTAGTATATGTACTTGCTTCGGCAGTACATATAAATATAGAATATCTTTATTTTAAATATAATTATATAAATAAATAATACGTATTTTAAATAAAATTTATCTTAGTAATTAAAATTTATCTGAGAGATTATAATAATAGACATTTCATACTTACAACGTCATAAATGGTTTTTGATAAAAAATATATTTAAAAAATCATATCTCAGCAACCGTGACACTTAGGACATTGATTCTACTAAAAATTTAGACCATGAGCCCAAACTCCTCTAAAAATTATGTCGGTCGCAATACCAACAAACATCCTGTATATTCTCTGGTTACACTTGACCACAGTAACAGCCCGGAGTCATGGAGTTGGCGGTGCAACACCCCTTTCCTCGGAAAGCACGTTACGCCGTTGGTCCTGCGCCTGATCTCTCCCCAGTCATGTTAGCTATCCCAACGGATTATGAGAGTGAGGGAATTGAGAATGAATGCACCTGGGTTTGTGCACACATTTGTGCACTATAATATTTTGTCCTGCACATATGCGCAGCATTGGGTTGAGTCTGGCCGCCGTGGCTGAAAGTTTAGCTAGGAGAACTTCTTCATCATCATCACCTGATCGCTGTTTTTCGTGTATTATAGGCGCATCAATACGGGCCAAAGAAATTAATTATACCTACTCCTAGATGGTTCCAGGGAATGCCTGTGCCGTGCCTGGCTAAAGCCGGGCAAAAAAATGACAAAAAAAAAAGAAAAATGACCACCTAAAGGTCATTTTCTTTGTGCCTGGGATTCAGCCTGTACCGCGCACGCACTGAGCGACCGGAAATCGTTTTAGTAACTGTAGTAGTCGATGTTTTTTTGTCGTTATGTCTTAGCACTAGCTACTGTAATACCCAACATTAAAACAGTTCTTTTTTAAAGCCTATAAAACAAATCGCAAGTCATTCTCGGCACTGAGCGTGTTAAAGGCGGGTCCCAATAAATCCGCTGCTGACCGCCCCAGGCGTTATAAACAGTCCAATAATTGTACACATAATGGTTTAATTAAACGCTGACCTCGGTAAATCTGAGACAAGTGCAATTATCTACATACGCACCTTAAATTTATACTTATGTTCGGTATTGGGTGGCCCGGGATCAGAGGATCAGAGGCATAATTATCAGAGGTACCTACTCAAAATGATACCCTTGCCTTGGAATTGTTTTTTTGGAGATTATGATGATGATCTTAATGTGTTCTAAAATATTTGTTTTTTGTGAGCTGAAAGATTAACATTAAAATTCATTGTAAAGATCCATTGATGGATCTTTTTGTCCTGTTTATTCCTTTACGCATGATTTTTTGCAAAGTGGATTTTTTGGAACCCCTCGGTTCACTAAAATCCATTGCAAATAGAGATGGGTAACCACCCGGGTTAAAACCCATGAGTGGGTGAAAACAATGTTATCACCCAATTCATTTCTCCCACTGGGAGGTTTGAGCGGGTGAAAATGAATTATGTAGAAATTAATAACAATTTAGACTAGTAAAGTAGTTTTTCTTTAATTATTCGTTATTTATATTTCATCATCATCATCTGAGTGAAAAGATTTCTATTGCTGGACGTGCTCATTCGTGATTAAATACATCTTGCAAAGGGTGGCGTGCCGAACGCCGTGCCGCGCAGCCGCGCCGGCGAGGCAAAGATTTTTAGAAAATAAATAAATAATCTCTAATTGCAAAGATCCAAGATGTACCGTCGAAGAGTAATAGGACGATAAGACACTCATTGCAAGGTTTTCAGTGGGATCCAGGGGCAGATTAGATTAGAAACCGATATATTTTGGATAAGATAGAGTAGGTAAACATCTCACATACGTTCACCTCCGAACGTGCTTCCCCGAAACCAAGGGGGTAATAACCACCACGCTAGAAAGGTGAATTGGTGATCCCCCAGCCACTTACTACCTAATCTTCCTTCTGTTTATTTTTAATACATTTTCAAAACATCCAACTTAAAATACATTTTAGTTTCTACGTTTTCTTTCTTGAATATAAAGGAGTCCTTATTTTAACTTTTTCCTACTTGAGTTAAGGGGGGGGGGGGGGGCAACATTAACTTGCTCCTAGCGGGATCACTCCTCCTCCTTCGGGGCGACTGAACTGTGACTGGTGACTGAAAGGGTGTGTATATGTATAATTGTATCCACAAGCCGAGTTGGGGTAGCGGTTCTCACGCCACATACTCATATTACTAAAATCTGAACGCTGAAATTCAACCTCATATTTCTGGACACCCTGTACGCAACGGGCATACATTTTCGTCTATAATCTATCTTTCGTTCAGCAAGTAACCATTAAATTCTATTAACCTTCGCCTTCGATACTCGTAGACATATGTAATGAACGTGGATTTGTATTTGTAATTTGTATCAATATTTACTTGCACAAGAGAGACCATGACTTACGCGAAAAGAGATATAGATTTACACGAAAAGAGATATAGATTTACACGAAAAGAGATATAGATTTACACGAAAAGAGATATAGACTTACACGAAAAGAGATATAGTTATAGAGATATTATGTAGGGTTATTGTGACTCGTCTTGAAAGCTACGCCTTATAGCGAACTTACAAGATTTGTTTACAATGTGTAAAGGGCAGGGAATTATTGGTTGATAATGCATAAATCAATTATTGTTATCTAGTATCTAGTGCCGACATATTGTGGTCTGAGTGGACATAGGTACTGAAATGCACTGATTCAAAGACAAATGTCATCTTCTTCTTGGTTATTGGCCAGCCTTTTAGTGTTGCAATAGGTAGAATTATTATTATCCTTTGACCCTGTCAAAAGTTGTTCAAACAAACATAGTCTCTAACACGATGAAAAATCGGTTTACAATCGTCCGGGCGAGCCGGCCCGCCGGTGGGCTCGCGCCTGTCAAGGCATTTTCCGGTACATTCTTAGCGAGCCCACCGGTGGGCTCCTGCTGGTTAAAGAGCTAGGGACGCAGCACTTTGCAAGCAAAAGCTATTTAGTATAAGTAAGTAATACAAGATGTATTAAGTATTTATCAGTTATCCAGTAAACCTAACACAAGCTTTGCTTAGCGGGGATTAGATGGTGCTTTGTGACTTGTTCATCATTATTAAATTTGGGCTAAATAGGCTAAATAGCAAGACATGATTCTATCAACCAACCTGCCAATCAATCCAAGTTTTGCAAAATATGTTAGATGAAATTTTTATCAGTTTAGTCCCGATTGCACAAGGATTTTTAAATATCTAATCAATTTGTCATGTCCATGCTTATGCATTTGTATGGTTTAACAACTCACTGATCATTATTTAAGCCAGTTAAATATCCTCGTGCAAGTTAATAATTAGTAATGTTAGGGGAAATATCCTACAAAACGCAAGAACATGGCCACCCCGTTACATCTCTATAAGTCAGCGTGGTCTGTCGATTACAATATAGGACATAATTATATTAATATAATAGACCATTATGTCAGAAGCCGATTTGTATATTGATATAAAGTATATTTATGATCCTTACTGCTCTACATACATATATTTCCAACTTGTATTACCAAAACAAATTATCTCCATGACCATTTTACAGATAAAATGGCTAATAGGCTACGTAAATAAGTTTTTTATATGTTAATCGATCTGTAGAATTGATTATCGATGCTTTAGGTATAGGTAAATTTATGTATCTTAATTAAGGTCATAATAACAATTCGATTTGAAGTGTAGTTCAGATAAAATTCTCGGTATTTGTCATAACGTCGTCGTAAACGTTCAAAAGTGTTGAGTCGACGATAGTCAATGTCGCTGGGCGCATCCAACATTTGACAGAAGTGGCCGGCAAGAATCAAAGGACGCTATAGGCCCCCTCACTTGAATGCTGTTTGTGGCGTCCAGCAGTGGACGGGTGTGGGCTGACATAATGATAGGCCCCCAGTTGGAGTATGCGGGCCTGTTCGTACCTACACGTTACCCCAGAGCGGCAGCAGTAAATTTAGCTTGGATTTCGCACGGGGTTTTGCGCGGTTGCGGTATTCTGCTGATGTTTTTGCGCTGAGTGGGTATTTTATTGGCAGTAAAGGTCGCAGATAAAAGGCGCACCTCGGCAGCACAGCTCAAAGGTGAGCATTTTAATATGGGCTTTTACTCGTATCATATAAATGCATTTCGTATTGACGGCATCAGATGATAGACAGCTCGCGAGTCACTCGTTTTAAGCTTCTGGGAAGCCATTTTGTTACTATAAAATGTATCTAAAGATAACAGAATAGAATATCATTTATTGTCCAATGTAACAAGCTACAACGAAAATGTCCATAAAAAACTTTGTGCGCGGCACAATACAATGGAGTCGTCAGATGAGTTAACACTTATGTACACAATTCTTAAATATTATAAGTAAAAAAAGTAATGCCATTCTTGTAAAAACTCTGAACAAATTTTATTCAATGTTGATAACCAAGAGTTGATAACCAACAACGAGTTTATATCACCTACCATGATTTCAGTTTTGATATTTAGAATATTTCGGTACAGTTTCATGCGCCATGAACATGATCACGGAATAACTCGTTGTAAACGACTTTAGTGTTCATAACCATTATGGACTTAAAAGATTTATAACGATTTTAAGCCCATAATCGAATGCTCATATTTGTACTGTGCGGTAGTCTCGTTGGGTTAATGTACGCCAAGCTTTAGATTACCGCATACCGCTACGGTACTCGCTACCAGCGGCAGCGAAATATTCCCTGTGAAATACGAGGGGGTATTTCGCTGCCGCTGGTAGCGATTACCACGTAGTACTAAAACGATGATGATGATTTGTCATAAACACGATAACTTATAGCACGGTAACACGTTAATTCACTTTACCTAACTTTGTTACTCATTATTGATTATGTAAGCTATAGACTTGTAATGTGACGTCACCCAGAGGTTCAGACTGAAAACCAGCGTTGTTTCCGTCCTCAGGCGGTAGCGACATTAAGCTGAGGCTGGACCTGTTTAGCCACGCACTAGGGAAAGACCAATTTCATTCATCGATTCTACACGTAGGTATAGATCTTTTTTTTTTAAATCTTTTATGATGTTTGTTTGTTTGTTTTATAGTCTCTATTGTTGTGTTTAGTATTACTTTTTCTGTTTTTTTTTTGTTTTTACTTTCCCTCGGTGTTTTGTGTGCTAAATAAATCTATATTCTATTCTATTCTATTCTAACATTTCATTTTATGCTCCGTAACAACAGAACAGTCTGGGGACCTACTCGGAAAACGAAAATCGAAGTTTCTTATTAGTTTTCATGCCAAACAAACTCTTATACCACTTGCATAAGATAGTTTGCACTAAAACGAATCAGAAACATCGATTTTCGTTTTTACGAGTTGGGTTCTGGCCCGGAAACAAATTAAATATAGCATGCATACATTCTATTGTCGTGGTCGGCCCAATTAATTAGATACCTTTATCATTTCTTGTTTTTAAACGAGGTAGTCAATATGTCCAGCTATCGACCAAATTGCCATACATTGTAAACTAGACGATCGCCTCGCGGTTCTACCCGCGTAGTTCCCGTTTCCGTGGGAATTCCGGGATAAAATATAGCCTATGTCACTCCCTGAAAAGAAAGCTTCCTAACGGTAAAATAATTTTTCAAATCGGTCCAGTAGTTTCGGAGCCGATTCAATACCAACAAACAAACAATCAAATCTTTCCTCTTTAAAATATTGGTATAGATTATTTAGAAAGCGCGTAAACGTCGTCATGTTCATGTTTTAGAAGAATCTTCTGCAGGACTATTCTAAATCAGATTTCCGAGTCATAGGCCCGGCGCTGTTTTAAGAAATCATGATCATCAATGCTTGAGTAACAATTTTCTGGCAAAAGCGTTACTCACGATGACTAAACAAGCTTTTATAATACGGACCTAAAATTCGAAATCTGACACGGGTTCGCACGTAATGCAAATATTTTTGCGGTTTTATCATTTTCTGCGTTGTTAATGAAAGCTATCGCAAAAGTTTCCAGCAAAAAAATATTTTTTATGAAACCATTTTACAACAAGGTTTGATTTAGAATTCAATTTCAATATATTGATTTAATTAGAACGGTCATTTAAAACCACTTACACTAACAAATTTCTTCTAAGGGTAAATCATTATTATTATTATATTATTATAATTAGTATAGATTTTAATTTTAGTTTTAAGTTAAGCTGAGTTAGATATATGTAGACTTAAGTGGTTTGTCCTGTGAAGTTGTTTAAATAAATAAATTGAAATAGAAATTAAAATTTAATAGTCTAACAATACAAATTTCACACAAAACGTAGCAATAGAATCTGGATTCAATAAATCAATAATGATAAGGTATTGATAATTCAGCTACCTGTAGATTGTTTGCAACAGTCTGCAGTTAACTTAATTGTTTCAATTGTAAATACTAGTATAATTTTCTTCGTGAATAAAGGCTTCTGCCCTAATACTGAAAATAAAAATAACAAATTTCTAATAAAAATTCACATTAAAATAATACCTACCATCAAAAATTTTAATTTTAATTAATAATGCAACAACAAAAATTTCAAATTCAAATAGTATAAATAGACCAACACTCGAACCACATAACCCTCACCGGTAAAAGAAATACATGTCATATTGTACATCCGTATGTAGTGCGAGCGAGCGCGTTGATATCTTTTGTTAGGAAAAGTGATTCTAGCCAACTGATGACAATTAATTCTTCTGATTTTTCATGTTGAGTTTTGTTTGAGTCTCCAGATAAATAAATAAAATAAATAAATAATGCTGTACAATCCACACAGCATCATCTAGCCCCAAACTAAGCAGAGCTTGTGTTATGGGTACTAGGATGACTGATATACATAATATTATACATTACATAGATAGATATTTTTTATTATACATAGAAACGACCAGAACACTCGGAACAAATATTTGTAGGTCGTACAAACATTTGTCCCAAGGCGGGAATCGAACCCGCAACCTCCCGCAGGCGGACCTTCGCCCACCGCGCCACAGAGGTCGTCTCGTATATTCGTCGGATATTTTGCCTATTTCTTATTTTACTGTCAAAATACATAAAAGCATTGCTTGTCATTTTATTTTTAAATATTTGGTCCATTAAATAAATTCGTAGAATGCTGGACAATCCACACAACGACATCTAGACCCAAAGTAAGCATAGCTTTTCATAAGGGTACTAGATTACTACTTACCTAGTGAATACAATATTAAGAGCGCAAACTGTCCCACTACTGGGCAAAGTCATTGATAGCCTTTACCAGTGCACTGCTGGACTTAGGCCTCCCTTACATAGAAAGAAAGATATTTCATAGAAAACACCAACACCGGGAACAAATGTATTTGCAGATAGTACAAACCTTTTCCCGTGACGGAAATCGAACCCGCAACCTCATGCGTCGCAAGCATTGAACAGATAAATCCGAAATAGACACTTACCTCATTTCCTTTCACACTTGACTCTAAGGTGGTTGGCATTCCGGAGCTCAAGTTCAATACGTGTCCTTCTACGTTGCGCAATAAGACACATTATTCTGTATCAACTCATTTATCTAAGAGCTTAGATAATCTGGTATTAGTGCAAAGATGAGGCTGATAAGTCCGATGAAATGAAATACGAACCAATCACGAGATAAAAGGTCGTACAGGGATGTCATGGCAACGTCACGAACTTTAAATTCCGTATTGTTTGCGATTTTTTTGTTACCATTAATTTTATTTAAGCAAATAAATTTATTAATATTATATTGATTATCTTCGAATTGTATCAAATTATTAATGAATTCCTGTATGACTAGTAATGATTAGAATAGTATTTATTAAGTCAATATAAATAAAACAAAATAAGTTTGGCAGCAAACTCACTTGATGAAGGTCTGCTATACAATAGTTTGGATGGGGCCTAAAGAAGCAATAGAAATGACTTTATTTTCAACTGACGACCTCTGTGGTGCATTGAGCAAAGGCCCGCCTATTATATCCTCAACCTCAAAAGCCTATGTGTTGGTCCACTGCTGGACGCAGGCCTCCGCTGATAAGCGCCTTGTTGGCTTTTATCTCATGCACATGATATTGGTTATGTGTTTTCTATTTAAGAAGTTTAACGATCATCATATAGGAGAGCTTGTTCTATCGCTACACGAGCCGTAGGTGCCAACTTTACTTACTTTTTGTAATACTGTGTAAAATAGATAGTTATGTAGATAATACTTCTAAAATAGATATGAACATAATCTTTTTATAATGTCCATCATAATTTATTTATTCTACTTTAAACTACTCCTACACAATAACTTCTAGTCTATCCTCGTTTAAGTGCAAGCAATAGGTACCAACACGAACGCCTTGATCGCAGATTAAATGTTTTAACGTTAAAAGTGGTCATGCTTTGTACTTATATGTGTGTGCGCCTGATGCAATTATGTTAAGGTCATTTAATCATCAAAAAACATATTAAAAGAAAAAAATCTGGATATAAAAAACTGTGATACAAACCTGAACTACATATGTGATCGTATGTAAATTTAATATATTATTTAGACATGCAGCAAATTGTTGTAATTCTTTGACATAACTAAGTTCCCCGTTTTTCTCTAGCGCAAAATAAATTAAATGAACTGTTTTTTTATGAACTGATTAGCAAGCGCTGGATTCGCACTGGTATCAGAGCAGTTTAACAAATTTTTTACGATGAATCTTTCCCTATTACATTGTTTTTATACAATTCAAGTTTAACGCAGCGAACGCCAGCAAAACTTCCAGTCGGCAAAATCTTCCGACCTCTTCTAGAATCGTCGTCTTTAAGCCTAGTTACAGAAAACCTTTATAAATTATAATTACTTTTCTACACCAAAACTTTTCTAATAAATCACTCCTTGCATTGGTGATAAATAATAATAAAAATAAGCTGTTATCCATACGCATTTCGTCCAATAAGCGGTTCGTCCAATAAGCGATTCGTCCAACATCGGTGCGTCAAGAATCCATGCGCAGTTCGTCCAATTCTTACTAAGTACTTTAGAATCATTCAAAATCGTTAACCGTTTGAAAACCCGTTCGGTGCTTTTTGAGTTTATCGCGTTCAGTCAGACAGATAGACGCGGCGGGATACTTTGTTTTATACATGACTTGTTCTGTAAAACTCACTGAACTTGAAACTTTTTAAATATTTTCATACTTCCTACGCATAGACATAAAAAGTGCCAAGTCTTTACTGCGCTTAATTTTAGTTTTTTTCTGTAAACTCAACGGAATGCTGCTCAGACTCGACTTAATTTGAAGGTCTTCGTCAATATGCTCTACTTAATGACTTGCTGATCTTGAAGCATCGTGGAGAGAAATCTTGCGCAGGAAAACATCGTCACCGTAATAAAATAATTTATTAATAGAATAACTTGGAACTAAAAGGATAAGAAAGAAGTCCATATTAGTCTTATCTTATATTCTAATGGAATAAGGCGAGCTTTATGTATTTTATGTGAGTTTAATGCTCTGTTGATTGCAGATTTATCCTCCAAATGCTTTCCACCTTGAATCATGTTTTCTCACTTACTTACCGTCTAATATTAAAATAGAAAAGTGTGTTTGTTTGTGAAAAATGTACTACTGACAGTCATTTATTTATTTGACAGATAAATTACAGCATGAGTTACGGATTTGGATTCCATCGAACCTATTCTGTGCAATTTACATTTAAATAATATGGTCTGTAAGAATTTTTTTTCAGATACATCGTCGCTGGCCGCCTACTTTATTATTTTAATACCAAATTTTTGTGTTAGGTATGTGTGAACTAGTATATACAATTGTAACCATTGAGTTAGCTGCTGATTATTTCAAACAATCTAGAGGTAGCTCAACTGATCAATACCAGTCGGATGCGTCCCCAAGCTGTCACTTGTAAGAAGTGTATTGTATTCTTTCGCACAATGACTTTACGTGAAAGAAGTCGCGACCACGAGCTAGTTTTCAATAAATAGATAGGTACCCATACTTCCTGGCGTTAAATTACAGTTGCATTTACTTTTTATAACATGCAAATACTTAATTCCGCAACTTGAAGCGGTTCACCGAAAACTGTCTGCAAGTGACAGCTGACCCGATGTCCTTGCGCGCCCAGCCCGCGCCAGATAACTCTGCAGTTGCTTCAATAGAACACACTGTTGTCATGTAAAGATAGATAGATAAAAAAAATATTTGGTACTACAGACACACATACAATTAACAAAGATAATTTACAATTTAAACACAAGTACAATAGGTTTAATTAAGCAAACGAGCACTTTAAAAAGGAAGTGGGTACTTAGTTTGTGTGTGCTGCAGCACGACAAATAGGCCATGGCTCAACGAAAATTTTTGGCTTAAAAGCAAAACACTGATTTTCAGCCAAAACCTGATCGAGAGCGAGCAGAACGAGTACAAACGGACAGTGCGTGCTATTAATTAATGTGTTTGTGTTTGTGTAGCAAAGTATTGTGCAAAAATTAATTTATTAAAGAGATAATTTGGCGTTTTTAAAATAACGATAAACCGACTTAAAATTCGTCTAGTGGCATCTAGTTAAAATTCGAGTCTAATTTAGTTTGATGACACATCGAGGTATAACTATCCAATAAAAAAAAACATTATCAAAAGCGGAAAGTTATGCGTGGTCAAACATAACAATCAGTGAGTGAACAATCAATCATCCCCTGTTTTCCTACCCTTAAGGTTGGATTTAGTTTTTAAATTTAAATAGGACCACCTTCGGGGTATACCCTTTCCAATGAAAAAATAATTATCGAAATCGGACTACTCTGTAAATAGTTATGCGTGGTCATACATAAAAAAAAATATACGCGTCGACTTGAAAACCTCCTCCGTTTTTCGTCGGTTGAAAAATCCACGCGCGATCTGAATGGGATGGAACCAATTCGAACTGAAACAAAATCGGACGGACATTTGTTTGAGGAAGGTCTATCCTGTTTTGGCCAAAGAATTAGTTTTCGCAACGCGCATTGTACGTAAAATAATTTCTTTGACGGTTTCATTATATCTCTGTAATGAGTTTTCAGATTGTGCGTGGATTATAGTTCTATATCCGAGTACAAGCTCCTATTTATCCAAAAACCGCCCGAAGCTGCGGGCTGATGCTAGTTTGGAATTTCACTTCCAAACTGGCATGGTGTGGCTCTAGAAAATAGTTTTCTATCGTTACTAAAGTAACTCTCATTAACTTCTAAGCCAGGATAACACATCTAGGCATCTAACTGCATTAATCCGGGACAATGCGTTCGAAAACTCGAGCAGAAACCAATAAATAAATGAAAGTCGTTACCTCTTCAAAATTACTGAATGGATCGGGTTGAAATGTTTCTTCTACATAGATCTGTATTAAAAACGCTTAAGCTAATTACAAATGTATTTGGTGCCTGATGATTCATGACCAGAGTCCACTTTGTGGCACCAAGCGGTTCATAGCTCGATGAATATTTATAACGACATGACACCCTGCAGTTGACCTGTTGCCCTCGCCACTGGTCACGTCTGAGCTTAGATATTTACTGCCTTTATGTTAGGTACCGACTTGTTGATTAGCTCTACTTTTCCATGATTATACGTTGGTACGATAGCTCGTCATCCCGAAATTTAAGACGCAGGGTAGTCGTTGAGTAAGTTAATGAGTCGTCACCGTTGAGTACGTTCTCAATGAATAAATGACCACTTTATTGTAGTAAGATAAGTTTACTTTATTTATTGTTTATTTTTATAAGGTTTGATGCATTTCTAATAATATGATATGAGAACAACATTTCTTAATAAGAGAAGATAAAGATGAGAGATACATTTATTTGGCCAAAAACAGTTACATACAGGTTTGACAAGGAATTGTGATAAATAGTCATAAGTATACAGTGTGTTTTTTTTTAACTGGGACAGTACGGGGACACCCATAACCAGAGGAGATACAGGTGCAGTTTCTTTTGAAACATCAGCTCCTTTTCGGAGAAAAATATTTTGGCATTAATTTTTTTTTTGTCAAGCGTCAGTAGCACGTTAAAATGAATAAAGTTGGTACAAAAAATTTTTGATGCCAATCGATTCGGCATTTTGTAAGAATCATTTTACTGTATCGAATGAAAACAATCTGAGCAGCGGAAGTTAGTACACAAAAGAAGATAAAATGTATTCTCATACAACAGGACAAAGCAAAATTCCTCCAACAAACATTTTAATAAATTCCAATTGCACATTAAAGAAGTATGAATACTGTAGCGATTAAGAAGTTTAGGAACTCCATGCTCTCACAAGTAATTCAAACACATTTCGTATTTCAGAACAATTTGAAAAATTTTGAAACAATTTTGTTTCCTTTTTTTATTGGGCTCTCGCGGGTGTCGTAAGAGGCGACTAAGGGATATCCACCGGGGGTGGGCAGCAGTGCCTCCTGCAGATCAATGCTACCACCAAACTGGGATCTTCAGCTCGCATACCCAGCGTGGGGATTATGAGCATTACCCCCTTGTGATAAAGGCCGCCTGCAAGGGGACACCGCCGTGCACCGTCGTCAGCTGATTACGTCATCTACTTACACGTCGACGCCGTAATCACAATGTGTTATTAATTAAGTTTTTTATATTTTATGTATGTTAGTTTTAAGGTATATATTACTATGGACCGTAGAATAAGTTAAATAAGATCTATAACTTTTCTATTGTCTGAAATAAATGAATTATTATTATTAAAGGGTAATAAGGCGTATAAGGAATAAGGAGGAGGCCTTCGTCCAGCAGTGGACCGATATAGGCTGTTGAGGTGAGGACTTATCTGAGTGCATGTGACTTTACTTGTAGATAACGTAGGAAATTGTATCTTTTAGATACGCAGTAGAGCTTGAGCTTGCGTCCAGTTTCCTAGGTTGGTACATAAGGTGCAATAAAAGGATACAAAGGCCCGAAAGGGCCTTTAAAATTAAAAATGACAAAGGCAGGTATGAGAATTTTGACAAATATTTGCACGTCGGGAATGTGAAAATTGAACCAAATCGAGCTATTCTAATTCTGACTTTAGGTCATTGTGAATTTGTGACTCACTGGTCACTGTTTACGACTAGCTATCTAATAATGAGAAACAACTTTTCACCAAAAGCGAAGCACAATTAGTTTAGTCAATCAAGTGACATTCAACGAGTAATTTAGTTGTCTTGGAACAATTAGTCAAATTTTCAAGTTTACGCAAGAGCCAGGTTATTTCGCAAAACGTGGACGATGACATCAGAACGGTCGAATACGGCACTCCCGTTCATAATCGCGAATATTTTCTCACAGCGCCTAAAGTTACACATTATCTAGGGAATTTATAATGGTTATAGATTTATAGTAGGTCTAAATCTAAAGTCTAACCAAGAAAGGTGCTACAGTGACACGTCATTTTCTGTGTTCTATGAATGAATATCACACACTTTATTGTACGTTAATTTTTTGTATTCACAAAGAAAATTACAATAAAATTATAGAAATAAATACAATTAAATCAATTGAGCTAACTGCGGACTGTTGCAAATAATCTACAGGTAGCTCAAGTGATCCATATCAATACCAGTCGGAAGCGTCCCCAAGACGCTGGCTACATTGCCCCGCTGTGTGTTGTAATTAGCATAAATACATATGTAAATAAGAAATAAACATAGCACAAAAGGCAGCCTTATCGCTGAGAGTGATTTCTCCCGGCAACCTGCGGATGGTGAAAGAGAGATAAGAAAAAATCGGTTGATAGTGCACAGATAGTAAATAACAGGACTAATATAATACATACCTACATAATTGTCCAGCATTATTATTATTATTGTTATTATTATTATTATTAATTTACAATATAAAATTACCTACCTACCTAACCCTGTTTTACGTCTTCAATCTATATTATATTAGTCGTGTTAGTTACACTATTTATAACTCAAGAACGGCTTTACCGATATGGCTGAAAATTCTTGAGGAGGTAGCTTAGAGCCAGGAGACGGACATAGGATACTATTTATTCCCTTCGATAGCATTCAAGTGTGACTTAACATAACCTCAAAAATAGAATAGGATAGAAATAACCTCAAACTTTTCCATAGAAACAACGCGTGCGAAGCCGCGGGCAGAAGCTAGTAATTAATAAAAACAAAAGTGATCATCCAGTTAAAATTTTGGTGACAGGTTTAGATAGCCTAAAATCTAATTATTAGGATACTGATTCTTAAGATTTTGTTAGTGGTTATTAAACCACATATGGAAGCTCAAGGACAATATGTTTATGAAAAACTAGACGATCGCCTCGCTTTTTCACCCGCGTAGTTCCCGTTCCCGTGGGAATTCCGGGATAAGATATAGCCTATGTCACTCCCTGAAAAGTCTACCAAATCGGTCCAGTAGTTTCGGAGCCTATTCAATACAAACAAACAAACAAACAATCAAATCTTTCCTCTTTATAATATTATAGTTAGAGTTTTTAACAAAACCGTCAGAACAATCGTTTAAAATTTATATACATTAAACGTCAAAGTTAACCGACGAGATTATATATTGGTGAACACAGACATTAGTGAGGTAACAAAAGGTATAAAAATAAAATAAAAAATAAAATAACGCTGGACAATTCACACAGTATTATCTAGCCCCAAGCTAAGCAGAGCTATTGTGATGAGGGTACTAGACAACTGATATACATAATACTATACACTACATAGATAGATTTTTTTTTTATACATAGAAAACATCCAGAACGCTCTGGATAAATGTCTGCAGATCGTACAAACATTTGTCCCGAGGCGCGAATCGAACCCGCAACGTCCTGCGTCGCAGGCGGACCTTCGCCCGCTGCGCCACAGAGGTCGTCAAAAAGTAAGGTAAAAGTAAGGTAAAGCTTACTACTCTATTTATATAAACATGTATTTTAACTCCCTTAAGCATTCTGATTTATACAATTTTGTTAGTGGTTAATAAGAAATATACTGCTATCTAAACCTGTCACTAAAATTTTATTTGGATGATAACTTTTTTTGTTAATAATTGAAGACGTAAAACGGGGTTTTCCAATGGTTCACTTTTGCATTCTACAAGGTGGGGTCAAAATAGTTGCAAATGACCTCCCCCATCACATCACCCCTTATATTATACGGATCCAGCCTAATTTCCAGTAACCCTGTATATCTGTCAACTATATCGGTCATGGACTCTACCTCTAAATATAATGCCCTACAGTAACATTATAAATCATGTTGTTCGTATAAGTTTGACATATTGCCTTGTATTTACATACCATAACGTACCGCCCTGTTCTGTATTAATATGACCTGTCAAAGAAGTGATTTTGACGCATGAACTCCTTTAGCAAGGGTGCCTTTATATTGGTTGATTCACATACAAAACATGAATGAATAAGGTACGAGGTATGTTGTAGGTGAAGATACAACAAATTAAAAATTTAATATAAAACAAGTAAAACATAGTCAAGAACAAATAATAATGAGTTGAAAATAAAAACAAAAATGGCTAGACTCAGCGGTGAGATTACAGAGTGGAAGAGTAGGTCTTTGGCTAGGAATGGAAAAGTTCCAACTTAAATATAAATTGTGTGAACAGAGACATAATAACATCAAGAGATTTTGTAGTAGTGTTAGATCAAGATAAAACGTGTGATATATGCCATTCCACATACTACAACATGTTATGTCCAAAAAAATACGCATGACTTGATAACCAATCCTTGACATTTTGTTTGTTTGGTTGTACGTGTGTGACGTGTGTCGTATTGCGTATCGCAACATGTCTCCGGTTGGGTGCAAGGTGTTGCGCGCCTCATCAATGCCAGTGCGGTACTGCTGTCGAACAGCTTGGTCATCACGGATTATCGTGCACTAGGGCCGCTGGTCGGATATCTCGCCACGCTAGCCTTAACGACGTCATCCGGCGGGCCTTTGTCACCGTTAACGTACCAGCTATTCTCGAACCGAATGGTCTGTTGCGTGACGATGGTAAGAGGCCCGACGGTATGACACTAGTCCCATGGGAGTTGGGGAGGCCCATTGTGTGGGACGCTACATGCGTCGACACACTTGCGCCTTCCCATCTTCCGAGGACATCCGTGAGGGCGGGTGCGGCGGCAGATTTGGCCGAAGATCTCAAGAGGCGCAAATATGCAGGTCTCGACAGAGCCTACACATTTGCTCCCCTTGGAGTCGAGACCCTAGGTCCGTGGGGTACCGAGGCTCTTCGGGTTTTCAAAAAACTATCTGAGCGACTGGTCGAAGCGACGCGTGACCCGAGAGCTGGTGAATATCTGGCACAGCGTATCAGCATTGCCATACAGCGTGGCAATGCAGCCAGCGTCTTGGGGACGCTTCCGACTGGTGTTGATATGGATCAGTTGAGCTATCTGTAGACTGTTTGCAACAGTCGGCAGTTAGCTCAATTGTTTCAATTGTAAATACTAGTATAATTTTCTTTGTGAATAAATGTCTGCCTAACTTTTGTTTGTTTGCTAGTAATAATCATACTAATATTATAGAGGCGAAAGTTTGTGCCCTTGTCAAGGTATTTGGCCGAAGACAACGCCAACGCCTCTACTGAATGGATCAGGTGGAAATTTTGCATAACATAATTAACAAAATCTAATAAAACTGGAAAACATTTACTTAGTACCTATTTCAAACAGTTTTGTAACCATAATAAACTGAAATATAACTGAACCTGAAATCTTGCTTTTGTTTCCTGGATGGAAAAGTGCTTCCAACAAAAAATTGGTTGTCTGTAAAGTCGGTTTACTGACGATAGTTGAACGTGACAACGTCTTAAGAAAAAACTGATGGAATGGTAGCATTTGATACTCGATCAAAACATGTAAATGTACTATAGTATAGCAGCTGTCCACGCAGACGCATCGCTCACTCAAGTAGGAGAGAGGCGGATGTCGAGCGCTCTCGCTTGCACTTCAAGCCTTACATGGAACGCCTCAGAGCGAGGGAACGCCTCAGAGCGAGGTAACGCCGCACGACGTCATGTTTTCTCGTGCGTGCAGCCGGCTCTATCGAATTATAAGACGTTGTCACGTCAAAATCTCTAGATTTTTATGTAAGTGCATACTGATTCGTTGCAAGCACTTTTCCATCCAGGAAACAAAAGCAAGATTTCGGTTTATGTTCATTAAGTATTCAATTAAATTTAAGTCACAATGCAGTACGTGGACGACATAGCATCAATAAATACCACAATTGACGCTTAAACTCAGATAAATGTCACGTACATTAATTAATTAGCAAAAGGTTCGAATAAAATCGAAAATATGCCGTTAAGAAACGGAAGTGAGAAAATACAGGCAAGGCTGTCTGGCGATTGCCTTCGACGATAGAGCGATATGACATATCAACTGAACACGGATCATCTCTTGGAAACCGTAGGAGGATTCTATAGTACTATAGAGCGATTCTATGGCTCCAGTCTCGAGCTGTGTGGTGCCGGCTTAGAATTTGCACCACCCCAACTCTTCCCGCGGATGTCGTAAGAGGCGACCTAAGGGATATCCACCGGGGGCGGGCAGCGAACTGCGATCCCCAACCCGCATGCCCAGCGTGGGGGTTATGCATTACGCCCATGAGATAAAAGCCAACAAGGCGCTTATCAGGGGGAGGCCTGCGTCCAGCAGTGGACCAAACCAGGCTGTTGAGGTTGAAGATGATCTTTTGTTCATGACGGTTTACCATTTTAAGGCATTTAAGGCGACTGGTACTGACCGGCGTTACAGGGCGTTACACGTGTTTCAAAGCGGGTGTTCATGCAGTCAGTACGGGGAAAGAAAGCGCTCGCAACGAACAACGAGATGGATTTAAACACACGCCGTAACAGCTTAAGCGGCTTAGATTGCACCACCCCAACTCTTCCCGCGGGTGTCGTAAGAGGCGACTAAGGGATATCCACCGGGGGCGGGCAGCAGCGCCCCCTACAGAACAATTCTACCACCGAAATGCGATCCCCAACATGCAGCATTTCCCCCATGAGATAAAAACCAACAAGGCGCTTATCAGGGGGAGGCCTGCGTCCAGCAGTGGACCAATACAGGCTGTTGAGGTTGGGGTTGAGGCGTAACGTTTCATGCTCGCTGAGAATGAGGTACATTACGCCCCGTAACACTGGTCACAGTGCCCGGCACAAGGCTCGCTCGTGTCACCTTTTGACGTGACAACGTCTTATAAATTGGTTTGCCGGGTGACACTTCAAGAAACTGCGTTACGCTCCGCTCACTTCAAGAAACTGCGTTACGGTCGTTGTCACGTAAAACTTTCGCCCGTATACCGACTTTACAGGCAACCAATTTTTTTTCTTTGAGGATATAAACTTATAACTTATTAGAGTTTATTTTCGAGCAGGTTTTTGCATTGGTATTGTATTTTTTATTTTATTTATAAAACCTTATTGGCGACCTCTGTTGCGCGGTGGGCGAAGGTCCGCCTGCGACGCAGGAGGTTGCGGGTTCGATTCCCGCCTCGGGACAAATATTTGTACGATCTGCAGATATTTGTTTAGGGTGTTCTGGTCGTTTTCTATGTATAATAAAAAAATATCTATCTATGTACTCGTATAATATTATGTATATCAGTATCTAGTACCCATAACACAAGCTCTGCTTACCTTGGGTCTGGATAATGCTGTGTGAATTGTCCAGCATTATTTATTTATTTATTTATTCTGATTTCACATTTTAACATTCTCTAAGCCCGCCAGGATTTGTGCAGAATGTTACATTCACGTAGTGTAGGACGCCCTCCAGCCAGGTGGGATGACGATCTGCGAAAGACTGCAGGTAGATGCTGGATGCGGCAAGCTGAAGACAGAGCGCTATGGCGCTCATTAGGGGAGGCCTATGTCCAGCAGTGGACTAATACAGGGTGATGATGATAATGATGATGATGTTACATTCTGTGTGAATTGTCCAGCATTATTTATTTATTTTATTTATTCTTCGGGTTGTATCTAAAAGTGTACGTAACGTGCGAATACGTATTTTCTAACTTTACACTTATTTTATAAAGATAAATAAAGGTATGTGTGTACGTATATGATACGAATACATAAGATGTAAACGTTTGATGTCTAGTTTTGATTTAATTTTGATGTACCAACATATTTTACGTGTTAGATTTTATGTATTAGTTTTTTGCAGTATAATGTCAGGTCTGCCTTATAATTAGAACAAGTCTTATTGCAGTTTTACGAGTCCGAGGTATTTAGGTATGTAGTCGCTAGAATCCAAAAAGACAATTGATTCGAAGTTTCTTTTTGCATGGGTTTACAGACAATGCAAGTAGTTTGCATTGTCTGTAAAAGTATCTGCTTACTAAATTACTTGTAACGTCGAGCCTAGAAAAAACAAAAACCCCATTTGTATTTCGCCACCAACATTCAACACACCAACTGTAGAGTCCTTTAAGTATCTACTTTACTTATTTACACTGATGATTTTGTAACCCCACGCTGCGCTATAATATCAGTAATAAAACAAGCTTTGAACGATGTTTATTACGGAGAATCATAAAATGATTCCTTAGTCGCTGTTCAATTTAAAATAATTTAAGGTAGAACAAGGAACCATTAACCAACTCGTATTTAAGACAATAAAATTAACCCAAGCCATTAAGCGATAAATATAAATACCTCAGACGAAACTACAAATTTCCAAATAAGTAAAGGTGAAACATAAAAATTAAGATGGTGAAGATACATTTCCAAAATAAGTGAATCAATTTCATTTATGCACAAAATTGATTAATAATTACAGGGGAACAATAAATGGCACTGTTTGCGCCATATCGATGGAATTAACTTCACCATTACGACGTTATCGTAAATACTTATCGAAACCTACGTGAACCATAACGATAAATATTATAAAATATTTAACATATCTGCATTTTTACCGCTTTTCATCCGGAGATCATCGTAACCACGTCTCAGCTAAGAAAAATAAGTGTTGGACTTGACAAATCAATAACTTATGCTGTGTTCTATTACGCTGTGTATCAATGATAAGCGGAGAAATTTTATTACAGATTTTTTATTTGACAATTGTTTATATTATACCCCGAAATCATCGATCAAGTATGCGGCCAGGGGGGCCGGCCGGCCGGCCGGAAATTTTTGATCGATGCCCGAAATACTCAAACGCAACTCAAGTTGCGATTTTTTGACAGTTTTCCATCAAATTCTGTCAAATATTCCCCAATTGAGACGTGCTTAAATCTGAGTTGCTTTTGAGTATTCGGGGGTATGTACCTAAGTGAAGTTTACCGACGACGTGTCTTGATCGTCCGATTGTCTTTCAAAGAACACCACCCTGAGCTAAGTAAAAACTAAGCTTAGTAAAAACTTATCAAAACACGCGATAGAGTGTCAGTGAAGTTCGGAAGGAAACGACCAGCACAATAGCATTATTAGCAATGTGTCTTTACATTGAATTGATGGCAACATTTCAGTTTTTTCAAAAACAAGACTTGTCCTCAAAAACTAATTTGGTAATGCAATCTAATAGCAACTCGCTTATGCATTCATACAGTAACTAACACCAACCCTGACCTCAAATTTTACCGCAATGTGATCTACTACCTAATACATTGTAAATATCAATAATTAGGTTGTATGTAATGTTGGAAGAATGCTGGCTAAAATGTAAGTTTGTTGACTTAGCCACATTTTCCTTTATTTCATCATATCAACACACAAATGTCCACTGCTGGACATTGACCTTCTCCATAAGACGCCACAAGTAGCGGTCCTGGAGCCCCCTCTATTCATCGATTCCCTGCGACGGCTACAAAGTCGGTCCATCGATGGATGCTCTCAAACCTCCGTTTCGCATTGCATCGCGGTCGCCAGTTGAGAATCTTTACTCCCCAGAGGTTATCAGTTCTGCTAACTACATGACCTTCCCCCTTGCCACTTGTCCTTGTCAGGTTACCTACTAATTCTGAGAGGAATGTCGGTGACTTTGATTCTTCTACGGATTTCCGTATCCAGATTGTATCACGTGGAGAAACTCCAAGCATGGATAAACATTTATTTCGTTACTAGCTTCTGCCCGCGGCTTCGCACGCGTTGTTTCTATGGAAACGTTTTGAGGTTATTTCTATTCCATGGGAACTGATTTATGGGATAAAAAGTCGCCTATATTTGATTCCAGGGTTAGACTAACCTGTATGCAAAATTTCAGCCTGATCCGTTCAGTAGTTTTGGCGTGAAGAGGTAACAAACATCCATCCATCTATACATCTATCAATCCAAACTTCCGCATTTATAATATTAGTGTGAGTTTTTTTATTATTGGCAGACCTTTGCATTAATTTTAGCTGATGGAAATAAAAATGTGGTAGACATTTGACGATAAATCACGAAGTAATTGCTTATCCAGCAACGGAGGATGCTAGGCCTATCATATCGTATGTTATAAAACGGATTTTCCTCTAGTAAGCCGCAATGAGCAAGGGATACAAATCATACATTTTAATGGTGGAGAAGTGCGATCATCTGATCATCAGAGGATCCTTTTGGGGATATGTGCGAGATTTCCGTAGTATTAATGATTTTAGGGATGAAACTTGGCATTTTTGATCTTAAATAATGATGAAATATTATCTTACAATCACACAAAATGCACGAAATTAGTGGTCCAGTCAGCTGTACCAGCGAAAAACATTTTTAGCGTATTCAGTGAATTGGTCCACGGATTGAAAAAAACTTTCGGTGATCAAGTCAACGGGACCAACTGAACGGGACCACGGGCGTAAAGTGTAATTTTCGTGAGTTTATACATCCTTGTTTAAGATCGATGGCACTTTGCCTAGATATCAGGATGTTTTCTTTACGACAGTAATTCCACAAAACAACGCAGTATTTCATTTTAAATGCTAAAATCTCTTTATATCGTAATTGACAGTCATTATTTCTCATCCACAATGTCGACAACAGATTTAAACACTACTTATAAATTGCTCTTACCCTCTCGGACAGATGAACATATCTTTACACGTAATGAATTTTAATGGCATACTATGCATATGAATCAAGCTTGCGAAGAGTTTATGGTAAATAATAAACAAATAAATGAATTGATCGCCTTTTTCGAAGTTCTTTGTTGAGTTAAGAGGATAATTGATAGGATGAAGAGATAAAGATACCTTTAAATACGTTGGAAGATAAATTTGCGTCAGCTTGAAGAAATCGAATGAATCAAATGAAAAATACTTCAGGACGTAATGTTAGGTATAGTGGCAGTAATGTAGAGTCCAAGATAAAGAAAGAAAACAGTAAGCAGATCTTGCGTTAATTTTTCTGTGGGCCCAGTTGCCCACAGAATGGTTATGGGTACCCGATGGCAAAAGAACACCAGCAGATCGTTCAAATATTTTGTCTCGCAGCGAGAATCGAAGCGTCGGCGTCGCAGGCTTTAGTCTACTGCGCCTGTGAGGTCGTCTCATAAATTTCGCTGAAGGAAACTTTCTATGGTTGTAAGACCTAGGTAGCTATGACATGTATGGTATGGTATAGGCAGCAGGTTAAGCGTAGGTAAACTTACCTGGTGTATGCGAAGTATTCCAGTGTTTGAAATAGATAATGAATGCAAGGTCCTTTTGTCCTTGACTTTACATTGCTCATAGATGACGTATTAAAGTCGATCTTAATTATCAAATTATTACCTTCCTATTTATTTAAGTGCTCGTAAAACATGTATGTACGAACTAGTTTCTGCATGCGGTTTCGAACGCGTTTTTTTATCAAAACTTTTAAAGATAACTAAAATATATCTTAATAAATCAGTTCCCATGGGGTAACTATCCCATGGGAACTGATTTATGGGATAAAAAGTAGCCTTTGTTTGATTCCAAATTTAAAGTTACACATATGCAAAATTTCAGCTCAATATGTAAAGACATTTATTCACAAAGAAAATTAAACTAGTATTTACAATTGAAACAATTGAGCTAACTGCCGACTGTTGCAAACAGTCTACAGATAGCTCAACTGATCCATAACAACACCAGTCGGAAGCGTCCCCAAGACGCTGGCTGCATTGCCACGCTAATATGTTCAATTTCGGCGTAACAAACATCCATCGATCCATCCATCCAAACTTTCGCATATAGAATATTATTATAAATATCACCTTCCTGTTTACTTAATTCCTATTTATTAAGTGCTCGTAAACCATGTATGTACGAATTAGCCAATTAATTACGATGACATCGAGTCGCCATCGACTTAAGGAAGCTTAAAACTAAACGCTATCATGTCGTAAAACATATCAATTAGAACCGAATCGGAGATAATTTATGAGTCAAGTATTAAAGATTCATACGTAGCAGTAAAGTAATGAATGAAACAGCCCAATTAGCAAGTCTGTGTATGGCTTCAATGTACATGAGCGATTGCACGCCTTTTGGCTCATAGATCGATAGATAGATAGAAAACAATACAAAACGCAAAGACATGAAACAATACAAACAGAAATGACTAGAGGAAGTATAAAGGGCGGCATTTTCGCTAAGAGTGATCTCTTTTAAGCAACCTTAGGATGGACTGGTTATGAAAGAACAATATAGATGGTGGCAGAAAAAGAAAACAAATCAATACTTACTTACTTACACTACACACCATAATACCAACCTAAATACCCTACAAACATTATAAACTCGTATAAACATAAATATAAGGTTATCTTTTTTCAAGGATATTGCTGATGAAGCAGTTTCATGCAGCTCATGTGGTACCTACCTTGGTGAGACCTAGACGTTATACCATTGTGGGTTAACTATAGGTATTTTAATTCATCGACCAACAGCGGTTTCACAGATTTATTTATTTATTAAAAATATTGTACACCTATCATTACAGGCACACCTAATGCGATAGGGCACTTATTTATTCCCAACCATATGGTTACAGTCATCTAGGTGATACTAATTAATACTAATTTGAAATAGTCACTATTGGTTATTCTTACGATAATAATTTAAAAATTGTAATAATAACATAAAACAATACAAATTAATTAAAAATAATAGTAAAAATAATGGTTATTAATTAATTAAATTTAATTCGAAATTAATCACTCACGTACACATAACATAATAAGTAAATAACAATTAATTAATCATAAATAGGTCCCACGACATTAAAAACATAAAATAAACAATAATGCCTTTGTCAACTCGTTCAAGGAGCAGTCAAACACGTCTATCTTCTCTGCAGGCAAATTGAGTGTGCGAATGCAGCTCGTCATGGGAGCTTTGTTTAGAAGATTGGTTCTCCCTCGAGGCAGAGCAAATAGGGTGGGACGCCTCCTCCGTCGCACGAATTCCTCTGGAACGTTCAGCCTCATCCCTTCCAAAATTCTCGGATTATGAATGATCCCCCGAAGAACCTTTACCACATAAATAGCAAGCGCTGCGTCCCGCCTTACCTCCAGCTTGTTGTATCCAACCATGCCTATAACAAACAGTGTTGGATACATAAGCGGGTAGTAAGGGTATACGCCGTAGAGCTTTAGGTATAGGTATCGGGTAAACTTGTTCTGAATGCGCTCTACCATAACGCTATATTTGGCCTCGTGTGGAGCCCATATCACGGCGTTGAACTCCAGATGGCTTCGAACCAAAGCGTCATATATAGCTCTTATTGCTCTCAAATAGAGGTGAGTAGCTCATGAGTGAGTGATACAAAAGATATAGATCAGTTCAACTGAGCGAATCTATCTCTAGCTCACCTTGGTTTCAACTATATCTTTAGCTCATTTGGAATAAGATTCATTTTCGAACCATTGAAGTGTTGAGCTAAATGAAAAGTGAGCGATAGCGAAGACGACCGAGCAAGGCGAGCGATTCATTGCGAAATATCCCGAATGATTTGATAGAGTGAAATGCACCATGTCAAATACAACGTGAAAAAGAGAGAACGATAGCAAAATCCGGTTCAGGCTTTTAGTTATGCAAATACGTTGACTGCAAAATCTGAAAATTCAATTATTATTGTTTTTAAAGTTATCGTTAACGGTTCGAATCTTTGTTTGTTTACTTTTGGTTGTTGTTTTGGTTTCGTTGAGCACCTACGTACTTTTTCGGAATTTTGGAAACTTGTATGTCCTATGCCTGTGAAGTCTGAAGGAAAATCGTTGACTCTATGTTAATTATTAATCACAAAGCCTTTATACTGTGAACGATAGGTTTATACTTACCTTTTTTCATGTGTCACTCTCTCTAGCGCTAGCTCAGTTGAACGGATACCTAATTATCTTTTTATCTTTCTTTCACTCATGAGCTACCCAGCTCTAAGACTACATCATTGATCCACTGAGCTAAATGAGCTAAAGAGCTAAATGAGTGATATATATCAGTAGATCAAAGAGATATGTATCACTCTTTTCATAAGAGTGATATGATATGCGCATCCCTACTCTCAAATTGGTGAAGCTGTTTGTTTGCCGAAGAACAAACCCGAGAGTTTTGAACGCCTTCTTGCACACGTTGGTAATGTGTACTCGGAAGTTCAGCTCTACATCTAGGTGAACCCCTAGATCCCTTACGGAGCTTACTCTCTCCAGCCTGGAACCGTTCAGTCGGTAGTTGTAGTGGAGTGGTGTATTTGCTCTACTGAACGAGATGAGATGAGATTAGTAAGATTAGGTTAGTCATCTCATCATCAATTATCATAATAATAACAAACATACAAATTTTGCCGCGTTAGTATAGATTTGTATAGATTTACTCGTATATAATGGTATAATTGTACTATGAAAGCTTCCAAACGGTCAAACTAGACCTAGATTTGAGTACTCACGGAATCCCAGTGGTATAAAACTCTAATTTCACAAGATTCTACATAGTTTTTTGGTTCCTCTAACTAATGTGAACATACGATTGAGAACATAAATGACGATAAAAAAACATGAAAGTGCACTATTTCTGTTTTAGTCGCATAACTTGGTCGAGAACCTGCGGTGTATTGAAATGACTCTGTTTTGAATCGTAGGTTTTTACTAATTATTTGGTTCCTGTAAGCCAGTTTCTTAATTAGTTGCATAGTTTTCTTGTAAATAAACAATAACTGATTTACAAAGAAAATTATACTAGTATTTACAATTGAAACAATTGAGCTAACTGCTGACTGTTGCAAACAGTCTACAGGTAGCTCAACTGATCCATATCAACACCAGTCGGAAGCGTCCCCAAGACGCTGGCTGCATTGCCACGCTTGTGCATTAATAACTTGATTTTTGCGTTTACGTCGTTCGATAAATATCGCGCATTGCGCCTACCTACCCTAAGAAACTATGATTTGTGTGTTCTAATGTCTACGTTATTTAAAATACAATAACTTTTGAAAGTGAATTAAAAAAATGCAGTCTTATCGCCGATCTTAACAATGTGTCTAATTATTGGCTTTATTAGATTATTATAATTAAAAATTCATTAGTAGGTATTGCCTTTCTCTCTGTGTAACGAAATTAAAAAATCTAGGATTTTTAACGACCTCTGTGGCGAAACGGGCCTGTAACGCAGGAGGTTGTGGGTTCGATTTCGCCTTAGGACAAATGTTTGTACGCTCGGCAGATATTTGTTGCGGGTGTTTGGGATGTTTTCTAAGTATAATACACATCGATGTAATGTATGTACCTATTAACACTATCATGGCCCAAGACGCAGATGCCAGTCTACTGACGCTGGGCAGTGAATGTGTTAAGTTATCCCGTATCCTTAGCATAAGCTCTGCTTAGCTTGGGGCTAGAAGATGCTGTGCAAAGACATTTTTAACCCCCGACGCAAAAAGAGAGGGGTGTTATAAGTTTAACGTGTCTGTCTGTGTATCTGTGTATCTGTCTGTGGTATCGTAGCTCCCAAACGGATGAACCGCTTTTCGTTTAGTTTTTTTGTGTCATAGATAATTTTATTCCGAGTGTTCTTAGCCATGTTGCATGAAAATCTGTCGGGGGGTTTTTAAAATCTTTATTTTGTTCTTGTAACCAGTTGTGTGAATTTGTCCAGCATTTATTTATTAATATTTCAATATATTATTCACTACAGGGTGTTACTATAAGCCAGGTAACCTAGGTGCCTACTTATCTTTATACCCCTTGAATCTTTCCTTGAACAATGTTTGTGTTGACAGTATAACATTTTATTTAACGTATCAATTTTTTTATCACACTAATATTATAAATGCGAAAGTTTGGATTGATGTATGGATGGATGTTTGTTACTTCTTCACGCCAAAACTACTGAACGGATCGGGCTGATATATTGCATACAGATAATTCTAGGCCTGGAATAAAACATCCTTTTTATCGCATAAATCAGTTCCCATGGGATAGAAATCACCATTAAACGTTTTCATAGAAACAACGCGTGCGAAGCGGCGGGCAGCAACTAGTCGTGAATAAACCTTAGTCATTTTACTATAAAACTTCCGTAGTTAGACGAATTCATTATGAATGTAAGCGGGTTAACTACGACCCTATTTTGTGTTGGAAGAAGCCCGTAGTGCGCGGAAGGACGCGGTACAGGCGCGACGCGAACCGCACTCACCCTGATGAAGTCCCTCGTTAAGGGATGAAACGTTGGTGTTCTTCCAACACAAAATAGGTTCGTAGTTAACCCGCTTACATTCATAATGAAACCTTCGTCATGTTTGACGCATAAATTTTAACGCGGGTGAAGCCGCGGGGCGCAGCTAGTTATTAATAATTCTATGATTCAGGTAGGTATTCTCGTACAAACGTTAATACCTAAATCATGGATTTTTAAGTGCTACTATTCTCTTAATCCTCCAAGATAGGTAGCTTCCGCTGGCTGTACTAAGACTGACACATATGCACTAGGTTTGTGACTTTGGATTTTTTTATTTATTTATTTAACACACAAAACACTTTACAATGCCAGCTAAAATGGACGTACAAAACAATAGTTTTAATCTACATTAATATATACCTACGTTTAGTACTTTAGTAGTTTAGTACGAATAATAATATCACACTAATATTATAAATGCGAAAGTTTGGATGGATGGATGGATGGATGTTTGTGACGTCTTCACGCCAAAACTACTGAACAGATTGAGTTGAAATTTTGCATCGATGTAGCTCTAAGTCTGGAATCAAACATAGACTACTTTTAATCCCATAGTTCCCGTGGGATAGAAATGACCTTTGAACGTTTCCATAGAAACAATGCGTGCGAAGCCG
Source organism: Eupithecia subfuscata (assembly GCA_963564075.1). NCBI lineage: Eukaryota > Metazoa > Arthropoda > Insecta > Lepidoptera > Geometridae > Eupithecia > Eupithecia subfuscata. Next base: position 7,682,785 of record OY751117.1, on the reverse strand, counting down.
CGGGCAGAAGCTAGTAATTAATATTATTATTCGTACTAAATGAACTTACAATAAACAGGAAAATCTAGTTAGTAAAAGACACTGGTGAGAAAATTAAATAAAGGATTAGATTGACTACGAAACTGCGTTCTGCCTGGGGGCTAACTCGGGAAAGAGAAATAAAGAAATAAACAGGCGCTCAATTAGATATACAGGGTGTCCCGAAACTCAACGTCAAGCCGAAAACGGAAGACAGGTGGTTCATGAAGGCCCAGAAAAACCACAAAATCATGGGTCTTTCTTCAATGGTTTCCGAGTTATAGGCTTTTTAATGAAAATCTTAAATTCTCTGTCTGGCGTCAAACTTTTCGATGCTGTGACTACAGGTGTCTATATTTTGCGAATTTTATTTTTGTATTACGAGTACAAACTCATTTATCACATTCATTGCGTGCAAAAGCCCGATCTGTTTTATGTGAAGAGGTAACCACCATTATAAAGGTCCAAACTTTCGCATTTATAATATAAGTGTGACTAAGCTATTTAATGACGCTTCCGACCGGTATTGATATGATGACCTCTAGATTGTTTGAAACAGTCTGCAGTTAGCTCAATTGTTTCAAATTGTAAATAGGTATGTACTAGTCCTAATTTTTCTATTATTTGATTGTAATATTCTTTGTGAATTAAGCTATTTAACATAAGATATAACAATAACTCATTAAAATATTATTAAAAGTAAACTATGTCTTTATTTCAGTAGTTCAGTTTTCACATATTAGTTCAAGTGTAGGGCACCTAATCTAATTTTTCATAGAGAAAGTCGTCTGTATACAGTTCATGCTACTTAGCATTGAACATTGTTGGAAATACCAACAAAATTGTCAGTGACATCGAATTCATTATCTGTGAATTGTATGCTTTGTAATTACTCTATGGAAATATTTTAGTTTCCGTTTCCGCGTAAAGAAAGAACTTCCGATTTACTCTCGAAACAGTGTACATAAATATATTATGCTCTGAAGAAATAATTTTTTTATTTTACTATCATCTCAAGTGTTTCACATTCCCAACTAATACCAACCCCAAACAGGCAACAAAGATAAACTCTATATTTTCAATAATACATTTTTTGCACAGAAACTGACCTTTTGAATAGTATCTGGTCTACTAAAGTATAACTCTCTTGAATTCAAAATGTAAATAATGCAGTAAGTATAAGAGACGATTTGAATATGAAGTCCATTTGATAAAATATTTTTGATATGATGATTGTATTCTGTCTAGACCCGAAATCACACACGCGATTCCTTTATGTACGATAAGAATTCCATAGACATTTTTATCAACCAAAAATTGGTTCTAATAAATGTGTATAGAACTATTGTCAGTATCAGTACCTAACAAAACACTCAAACGCACCAAAAACTCGATAAAGACAAACGAAAATAACTCCACCAATATCACGGCCAGTGTAATTTCCAAATCAACAAATATCAATGAAAAGGTCCGAGAGAAAGAATGGGTACCCCTAAGGTGTTCAAAAATGCAGACACTTCAAAATCAATCCGTAAAAATTCGGTGGACACTGAACCATACGCGGGCTTACTCCATTGCCATTGAAATGTGTATGATATTCGCCTATTATCAATGGCATGTCCCAACACTTTCACGAGTGCGCAGTACACCCCCTCTGCGCCTGCGCCGAAGTATATAAGCGAGCTCCCGCCCTCATTTAGCACAGACGCAAGTTGCACCTCGACATAGCGAATCCTGGAAGACAATTCGGTCTTCCATCAGCGCTATAAATCGACAAAAAAACCTTCTCTTCTCTCTCTGTGCTTTAACTTCATTATCATAATGAAATCTATGGTGAGTAAACTTGTGATAAAGTTTTAGTGATAAGGAATCAATCACGTGGAACCCAACGAAATGGACTGTCAATGGATCACATGAAAAGTGCATTCTGAAAGTAGAACAACACTGCAATACCTTGATTTATACATCGATCGGTCCTTGTTTATTTCCCAACTAGCTAGCCCAGGCCTGACCTTTCGGTCTTGTGATAACAGTTTAGTAAAACAATCAAATGATAGTATCAGCTGAGAGAAAAGATTAACTTGACTGATTTGCCAAATTAATTATACGCGTGGAATGAACAACTTGGACAGCATGTTCACTAGTTACACAATGTAACAATTAGCTCGGGTGCTGTGTAAGAATGTCTTGTTTTTAAATTGTAGCATGATAGAGTTCAGATTTTATTTTATACACTATAGCAGTTTACTATAACGTTATTTTTATGAATGTAAGTGTAATTTGTTAGATTCCAATAACTGCTGCACAATTATACAATTGTCTTTCCATTTGTTCATTCGTGTCCCACTAGAAATGAGAGATCTCATCTCCTTCTATGACAATCCCACATTTCAGAAGCGGCACCTACTTAATTATAGTATAAATCGTTTTGATTAAAAAATAAGGTTTTTTGATTTTAGGCCACCATCTCTTTCACAAGTCAACGTCAATTACCGCTATCGCGAATTCCTTTGCCAATGAGTACCTAATTACTACCAATTGCTATAATTGATCCACTATCAAGTAAATGTGCAATTTTAACAAATTCACCGTAAAAAGTGCGCACGTGACTCGGGGTCAATGTCAAATATTTTACTTTTTGCTCCACATTATTACGCCAGTCTAAAAATATTTGCTTGCATGTTATCATTTTTAACGTTAGGTATGTTTCATGCATGCTTTTTCTCTATGGTTTCTGTATTTAGTTGGTTGCTCGATAAAGAACATAAATATATAAAGATTAAAGATCCATTATCATTTTTCACTATTCCGGGGATGGTGGGCACCCCTGTGTTGACTCGTGTACTCATATAGTGCTATCTATTTTTATAGTGTCAACAAGAAAATTCAAACCTGAGTCGTAAATTATTGGGATGTAAAAAATCATCTAAGTACTACCTACGTGTCTGTCATAGTCTTAAAAATTGAGACTCTCCAACTCCCAAGCTGTCTTTTGATCCTAGTTGTGGAAACCACTTCTGTCCTTATTGTATTGGAATCTCTTACTTTTTCTCATCATCAGTAATTTCCTACTACATTTTCATTCGATTCAGCTGTTATTTTATTACCCGATGACTGATACATTCCAACAATTGCTGCAAAGAGTCTTACATTGCGTCACACCTTGCGTAGCTCATTTCAATACGCGTTTTGCATTTTCCCTAATATTTCTATTACATGCAACGTTTTGTTACGCATTCTTGCTATAAATTCTCACAAGTTTTATAGCCGTGACGTTGTGAAAGTCCCTTTTTGGTAATTCCTAATTATGGATAATTGATTAGATTATACCTATATAGATTGGACCTATACCAATGAAATCTCTGTCCTTCCACTACAACCAACTAAACCGACCAACTGGTTGTGCAGAATGGAACTCGATGAAGGGTTTTTTGCCAATCGAACCAACTGGTTGATCATTTTCTATGTAGTTCTTCAAAATTTTGTCATATATCATTTCATATTATAAATGTATAATAATCATAATATAGGTACCTAAATGACTATGCACGGAAAACTAATAAAAAATATATTCATATATAAAAGTATCAAAATGTTAAATGTTCAAACGCGTAGGTGGTAAAATAGTTCTTTAAATCCACATAAATCAAATCGCTCCCGATTAATAAAATATTAAGCTGTTATCACACAACGTTAATGATGTTAAGTCTTGTCGGATGAATAAATATAAGCTTGTAGCGAGTTAGTCATAAATCGTGAATCGTCAGAACAGAAGTGCGAAATTTATTATCTTTTAAAATGCCTGCTACTTTATTTTTATGAGGTGTATTTTTGCTATATATCAATAAGAGGATCTTTTAAGCCGCTTGATCCAATTTTCATGACAAAGAACACGAAGGGACTTTGTTCACACGCGTTTTTGTCGCCGCAAAAATCTACGGTTAATTGGCCGTGTATTTGCAGGGCGCCGTCAATAAGCTTGCATATAGTGATCCAAACAACATTGACGAGGGTGCCTTCACACGAATTAACCGTAGATTTTCACGCCAAAAAAAATGTGTGTACAAGAACCCCAAGGATAGTTATTCTGATGTAAAATGATCCCCCTGATTAACATTTAGCGCCGCAATGTCACTTTGGCCTCACCCTTTCCCAAAAATTGAAAATGTCTCATAAAAAAAGCAGCCACGTATGCCTGGTTACTTTTTACGTGGTTGTTTATTAAAATATGCCTTAATGCAACGATAAATTCGGCAGTGCTGAGAATCAGAGCAAATATCTCGGTCAATGTCGCTGATAGTTGATCAATTGTAGAGTTTGTGTAGGCTAGTAATTACGGGTTTGAGCCGAAAACAGGAATTAATGCCCTATAAGACGGAATGTCGTCTGTATTATCGTTAGTCTGCTAAGGAACAGAGTTTTTTTTAAATCCATCGTTGTTATTGACAGTGATGTCATTTACAACGGGATATTTCACCATAGTTTCATGCACCATGATCACGGAATAACTTATAAAGGTACAACTGTGCCGAAATATTGGAAAGCTCAAAACTCAAATCATCAAAACTAAACTAAAGAGGAACGGAAGAAACTGTGGTTTTATATTAATTTTACTGTAATAGACTTATATGTATCGTTTCTAGCGATTGATTGGGGCTTTATCCTTCATCACATAAAAAATGTGTCTGAATTTGCGGACCAAGACTACCAAGTCTACTTATTTCTAGCTTATTTTATGTCATAAAACTTCATTTGGCGCAGTCAGGTATCTCAACCATTTTATATATTTTTTACCGTGTGAAGAATGCGTGTTTGCCATATTATTCTTAAAACGAACACATTCAAAGAAATATCTATCGGACACCTTCGCGATTTCCTTTTCTGTAATAACAAACAGTCGTGTAATGGTTCTATAAACTCAGTTATAAAAATAAAAGAGCAATTATTATTGTTTATTCTACCTTATTTCTTGATATAAATTCTTAAAATCCACACCCGAGTCTCGATATCCAGAGTCATTTTAAAAGTACATGTTTCTCAATTTCTCGAAGAAGTACTTCATGTAAGTAGTCTTTATTATTTTCGCTCTTTTACAAAAAAAACAGCTAATTCAAATCAATTAATTTACAAATTACCACTCTACGTTTTCCACCACAAGGTCTAATTCCCCCGAAACCGTCTGAAAAAACGATAAGTTCATCTATTATCCAATTACCTCAAAATTATAGCTTAGCATTGGCTGGTTGCAATAATGGATCGGTTCGAAGCAATAGCCATCAGAAGTGACACAATAAATGTAAGAATCAGTGTTACATCGTTGTGATTTATGATCATGATGTGCCTTGAATTTACTGTCCACTTTTGACTGTGTCCACTTTTAACTGTGTAAACTTTTGACTACGTCTTCTTTTGTTACTTAGGTCAGAGCTCCATGTTTTGCGATATTGAGCGGGGTGTATGTTGGTCATACGCTGAATTTATCGCAATTTTTTTATCGTTTTTCTCACCTCTATCGCTAGTTTATTTATATTATAACTTTCGTATTGCAATTGCTTTTCCACCTAAAATAAACAACGTCGTGATTGCATTTTCTTTTAGAGGCAATAGCAAAAGTCTTTATTCGATTTCACGAGAAATATGCACGTATTTCACATCTTATTGTAGCTCTACGTCGCTTATTGCACATTTTTCGTAACACAACTCTGAATTCCCAAACAAACGTAAAAACGTAAGGAAATCAAACCGCTTGATTAAAAGAACAATTTGATAAAACGACAAAAAAACAAAATACCTATCTACTTAAGAAAATACGCGGTACATTTCAATAGGAAGTATTAAAATGTACCGCGTATTTTTAACTTTCCTGGCATTATATTTCAAGGACTAGTATTGCATTGCCGTTGTGCTGGTTCGACTGTATACCTTTTGTGCTCTATTTAATACAATGTCAACCAGACCGGTCTTCAATCTTCAATCGACTCCAAGCACTCAATCTTGAACGATAACTTTCAATTGTTAAGCTTTTATGATTGCACAATATTTTATGCAATCGATTTTAGTGCAGTTAACTTACTAATTGATTCTAAAATGTGGTAAAATCATCGTCAATTATAATAGCAGTCGTGTTAGTACCTAATCTACATTATTTGATTGTAAAATAGATCCTAAAAGTTGAACATGATTTGCAAATGAACACTAAAATATGAGAGTTTGTTTATAACCTAGTGTTTGACAACGAATAAAATGCCAGCTGTGTAGTTCATGATCGTAAAATTTCAATATAAATCGCCAATATAAATTGTTATTAAAATTTTCTACAGACGAACAACAAAATATGGTTCCTACAAACACTATTTCGAAACTATTATGACGACCGATGTGGCGCGGTGGATGAAGGTCCGCCTGCGGCGCAGAAGGTTGCGGGTTCGATTCCCGCCTTGGGACAAATGTTTGTACGATCTACAAATATTTGTTCTAGGTGTTCTGGTCGTTTCTATGTATAATAAAAAATATCTATCTATGTAATGTATTATATTATGTATATCAGTCATCTAGTATCCATAACACAAGCTCTGCTTAGCTTGGGGCTAGATGATGTTGTGTGGATTGTCCAGCATTATTTATTTATTTATTTATTCTCTCGTTTTCTCACAAAGTATAGGTACCGATAGGACTGATAGGAATTTCGTTCCTCTAGATATAGTACTAGAGGAACGAAATTCCTATCAGTCAAAATAATATTAAAACATATTTTTTTACTTTTTTTTATTCACAAAGAAAATTACACTAGTATTTACAATTGAAACAACTGAGCTAACTGCAGACTGTTGCAAACGATCTACAGGTAGCTCAACTGATCCATATCAATACCAGTCAAGATGATTAGGGTTGAGCTTTTTATATACGATATCACAGTTTTTATCGATATCGATAACAAACATCAATAAATCCCTAACGCGACTGCGCGTTAGGGATTTATTGATGTTTGTGTGGATGCAGGCGCGCCCAACACGCGGCGACTTTGTGACCAGGCAGTGTCGCTCGCCTCGCCGCTCACCAAAGCTTTTTGTCTGCATTCCGTCGCGTACCAATTTAGAAGGGCATGCCCACGCACCGTAGCCAACATTAATCGATATCTCTAATTACAATAATAATAACGCCCAACACTACTACTGCTACCGACACGTTTAATATGGGTCTGGATCTGATCAAGGGCTCGGTAATTACTTTAGTTTCTGGAGAGAATAGTTACCGTAACTAAGTTATTAGTAAAATCCGTAAAGCTGCTGCTCAAAGGCGATTTACGATATAATTTTTTGAATATGGATGGAGTTAAAAGTAATTTGGCCGAATTATCGATATTAAAAATCAAGATAACGAGCGAGTTTGCGACCAATTACATCGATATCGATTCCCAGTTTTATTTTATAAAATATAAGTAAGTTTTATTTGACATTGCATGAAAAAATTACGTCAGCCATATAAAACTAAAGGGCAAGTTCTGAAGGTTATTTTCGATTAATTTCAATATCATTTGGGTAATGTCAGTAACTTGTTTTATAGCACTTTAAATGTCCCTAAATACTTTGCATGAGGTAAACATTGGCACTTCAGTAAAGGAACGAACAGATGTTAATATGACAGATAAGTATGATTTAATGCATAATTTAAACACTCCAAGCTCGTTAATGCACAGCTGGTAGGTGAAGAATTTAAAATGTTATGAAAAGGTTATTTTTCCTTTTATTTCTTGTTTACCTACAACTATCAAACAGATCTTTTTACACAAAGAAAATATCGTGTTTTTTACCCGACTGCGGTTCTAAAACTTTTTTATAGCTGCCAGAGACAAACATGCGTGATAGATTACTTCACAAGTCCATTGTGAGTTTTCTCAATTTCAATTTCCTAGTTACCTTTACATAGCAAGCAAGTTCCAGATAATTTTCTAAAGGGCAAGTAATAAAATGGTAATGGAAAAATGCAAAAGTCAGTTTGACAAGCGAGGGTAACCGGTCCGCGTGGAACTCGGACTTCCTGATCCGCGACCTTCGGTTGGCCTTCACGTTCACATTGCTCTTAATAGGTACCTACTTTTGTTTTTTTGAATCTTATTAAGAACGAAAGTAGGCGGTGCGCGAGCTGTGAAGTTCACTGTCAAATTGGGAAACTTGAATTGTTAAATAAGGCCCGGTAATGACTGTATAGTTTCAAACATAGTTGAGATCGTTTGAGATAGTTAGATCATTAAATCAATCAAGTTTTCACGATCTATTTGTAACTTATTAATTTTCAATAGTTTTTTGCTTTTGAGATATTTATATAGCAAATCTCAGAAGCTGGATTTTACATTACATAGATACCTACAGAACGAAGACTTCGAGCATTGTAAAAGATAAGTTGTAATTTCATTCAAACATAAATCTGCTAAAATGACTCACTCTAAGCACGCCATATTTTCATCTCAATCCACAGTGTCATTGACACGACACGGTTCAACAAATCAAACCAGATATTTCCCAACGCCCTGTAGCTGCAATTCCGACACAGACGAATACGTAAATCGTGCAAAAAGCCATTTTAAAAAACAATAATTCAGTCACACAGTTATCACTAACTTTATTGCGGAATTTATAAGATAAAACGTGAATAGCGTGGATTTCGCAAAACGCGTGCTGCGGTTTTCAAGGGCGCATTTCTCGAATCTTGACCGATTCAGTCGATTTTATCGTAACTTTTACGAAACGCCGGACGTGCATTGACTATCTGATTCATTCAAATGCGAATAAATTATAATCAGCGCACATATTTTAGAACTATTTGTAGCGGATGTATAAATAATAGCTTAGTTTTCGAACGACACTAATTGGGCTAGCCTATATTTTTCCACTTTGTCTAATTAGCAACCTTGTTTCAAATATTTTGACAAGCTAACACCGGATGCATGAAATTAGATTTCATCGATATCGATTATTGCTTGCACAGTGTCCTGTTACATCCCTACTGCCAATAAAAAGTGAAAATTCAAATATGGAATGGAAAAGGACATGGAACAAAGAAAAATAACATAAAATTAAATCAGCGAGGTGTGTTTATGATACGATTAAAGTTTGAGGCATGCGATAATGATACCAACCTATAACTACATAGGGATTGGGTTAGGACGTGCAAATCTGCAATTCGATTACTCTGACCGGTCTAGATCACCTCACCACAAGCCCTGACATCGTTACGTGAACTTATGCCGCGAATTCCAGACTTATTCACTCATCTCATTATGTTCTTATAAGGTTAACTTCCACTAAAGCCTAGCCATCACACTAGTGCCATAAAATAAATTGTTTATATATTTAAATATTAACTTAATTTTCAGTTAATATTAACTTAATTTTACATATGTCTTTTTTTGTTTATATATATAATTTAGTTCGGCATCAACGGCAACTAAAATTATTTTTGTTTTAGAACAAATTTTCCTTTATACTCGTAACTTAGGCCATAATGTCTAGTTGTGACACTTTTGCACTTGAGACATAATCGCTACGCGCTAGAGCGTCGCATTCGTGACCGTCATATTAGTTGTGTAAACGCGTAGAGGTTCGTAGCACACGTCTACGAACCTATGTCGTTTTCACCTCCTTGCTACGAAGATGTTCGCTTTTCAAATCGCTACGCGAGATGATGCGCTTTTTCTTTGCTGTGCAATGCAGAAGATAAAATACGAAAATTAAATTTAATAGAAGTTATTGAGAACCTCCATGATTTATACCACATTTACATACAACCAATATTGATCAGGTTCCCAGATAAAATTACTAGTTGGCTTTATGTTCATTAAAAACAGTTTAGCCGTGCAAAATTTATTTCATACCTACCTAAATATAATCAGTAAACACTGTCATTTTATAGCTTCAATAAAATTGAAATAATGTTAGATTAAATACGTTACCTAAATAATATTTATGACTGGCAACTTTGCTATTCCCACGGTTTAAGGCTTAAAGATTATTGAGAACGGAAATTGAGTACTTACATCTAGGTTTATTTAAAACAATTTGTCTACAACATTCAGACATATAATTAGGACATCCTGTAATATGACTAATACTACCAAACCAGTTGTTTATTGATATTCATATTTATTCATTAATTTATATTTTAAATTATTTATTTTTAAAAAGGTAACGTTTTTACATTCATCATTAATTTTATGTACTTGACCAAAAGACATTATGAACAGAATGAGAGACACTATCTATCCCTATTTTTTCCCGTCCCATCAACAACATCTTTCTTTCAAACTCCATTTGCTCTTTAATTTCCGTTTATCTGTATAATCCTAATGCAACATAATTTCACGTTTGTTTGTAAATATTCAATGTAATACAGAAACGTTGTCCGTAAAGCCGATACTTGACAGACAAAGACCTGCTTAGCATACCGAATAAGACAGGAGCATTAGGCCTCAGATGCAAGCCGCCTACTAGCTTTGCCAAGCCTTAGCACGATACGAGCTGAAACCGCTATTGTTTATTGAAGGCCGAAAAGTGAAACAAAACATGCATATTTTGAAGGTTTTGTCAACACAAAAGTTCATCACCCTTGTAGGTTAAGCAAGTTTAGAGTTCTTTACGGCTCCAATTATCATAAAATAATCAACTGTATACCTATAGTCATATATAACTGTATTAAGCTCTTTTACCTACCGCGTGACTGGTAGGTAAAAGAGCTTATGATAATAACTCCTTAGTTAGAAAGAGTCTCTTTCTTAAATATAATATCTCTTTCTTAAATACCCACTTGCAAAAACAGTATTTAATTAGTTCTTCAAGTAAACTGAATCTGCTCGTACAAACTACGTAACTACAAATAACTCTAGAGCAGTCAAATTTACAACGACAAACCTCGCCATTTAAAATCTCGGTCAATCAAGTGTTTAGTGTTTCTGTCGTGATTTAAAGCCATAAAAGCGCTATACAGCTGCTAAAGTAACTACTCCCGTCCATTTAAATACAGTTGCACTAAGTTTAAACATATAAGAGCCATAGTCATGCCATGACTATGACTCTCTTATACAGTGGGAAATCGCAAGACAGTCATAGACTAGGCCAAGAGAGATAAGTGTACGAGTACAGGGGCCGATAACTCGACCAAGCACTCGTCAAAGTCAAACCGAACACTCAACCGAGCACCTACTGTCCACTGCAATCGTTACATGTAATCAAAGCATTACAGACAGCAGCTCAAAGACACCTGAACAGAATGAGGTCGACTTATCATCGACAACTAGAATTATAAATATCATATCGAGCTGTCCAACCGTAATGAGAGGGTCCAAACCCTGCAATTACAGCACAGTATCTACAGCAATAACTCGGAATATTATCTCTATAATGCAGGATATGCTAAGCTCGATTCGATCAGATAGGCATACAATGCCTGATAGCGATCCACTTGTAAACGAATCGAGTCGATAGATCGTGGACAACACCAGCCTTTATCTTCTGGGGTTTGAATGCAAAGGGCCTCTATTACAAATCAAACCAATAGGATACCCCATGAAGTAGCAACGCTATCGGAGATTTGCGGAAGTTTCTGAAATCTTCGTCGACAGCTTTTTGTATGATCCATTGACAGACCATTCAAAATCTCAACTTTTGTCTAAAATGTCTAATCACAAAGTCCAATCGAACTAATAGGATGGGTTAAACTGTATTGCTCAAAATTTGTACATGGGCGAGCATAATGCTAGATAGCATTCTCTACCTGCTAACCTTTGGGTAGTGTGGACAACAATTTAGTAGGTAGTGCTAGATTAAAAAAATTTACAGAAAAACAAGAAAAAAAAAAAATACTTACAATTAATAATTCGTGTCTTTACCATTAACATAAATAAATACACATACAAACATAATAAAATATAACTAGCGTGCACTAAAAGTATGTTATCTTTGTGAACAGATCGCATTCGCTTGCTTGGCGTTGGCGTGTGGCGCGCACGCATCCGGCTGGGCCGGTCCTCCCGCCAACATCGCGCTGTCGCAAGACGGCCGCAACATCCTCGACACGCCCGAGGTCGCCCAGGCCCGCGCAGCCCACCTCGCTGCCCTCAACCAGGCCTCCCAGAACAACCCCAACCCCTCAGACGACGGCTCATACGACCCCAGGTGGGACAACGAAGAATACTGGCAGGGACAGAAATCACAGGGACAATGGAACGCCGCCCCCGCCCAGCAGTGGAACTCCGCCCCCGCCCAGTCATGGAACGCTCCCCAGAACCAGGGACAGTGGAACGCCGGACACGAAGACGGTCAATGGAACGGAGACAACGGCCAGCAATGGAACTCTGCTCCCGCTCAGCAGTGGAACGCCGCCCCCGCTCACCAGGCCTGGAACGGAGCCCCCGCCCCCGTAGCCGAGACCCCTGAGGTGGCACAGGCCCGCGCCGCCCACCTCGCCGCCCTGAGCGCCGCCAAGCCCGCCGCTCCCCAGTGGAACGCACCCGCTCAGAACCAGTGGAGCGCTCCCGCTCAGCAATGGAACGGCGCTCCCTCGTGGCAGAACAACCAGGGCCAGCACCAGCCCGCCAACATCCGGCTCGCCAACGACGGCTCCGGCATCCTGGACACGCCCGAGGTAGCCGCCGCGCGCGCCGCTCACCTGGCCGCGCACGCGCAGGTCGCGCACGCCGCCCCCGCCCACCCCCAGCAGCGCTGGTGATTCCCCTCCCCCTCTCCTCTCTCCGGGCCCCGCGCCGTGAGCTAGCCCGACTTTAAGCCCCGTTGAGGCTCGCGGTCTAGGCCCACGACGAGGCGTCTGTTCTTTTCCTCCGATCTCTTCTTCTTTTAGTATTGTTAAGTGCAAGTGCGTCAGCCTATTCCTTCTTCGGCTTTTTGTTACTTTCATAAGAAATTTTTACTGAACGAACTTTTTGTAAATAATAAATACTACTTAAAATATTTTTTGTATGTATGCGAAAAAAACGAAATATATAAAAAGGAAAATACCTATTTCTTTGTTTCTCTTGCATGATGCAACAAGGTCCTTTCTTAACGTTATTTCCTGATCTGTCTTTACTGACACAAAAGTGCACGCCTCTGATTAAGTTCTCAGTTGGCAGTTTAGTAGTCGAGTTAGAAAAGCTATGACAACGTCTACAAGGTTAACAGGTTAAATTCCAAGTTAATAAACGATGTTTACAAACGATAATGAACGCGAGTTAGCATGTGACAACAGTCCCATTATTACAGACAAATTACATAGGTAACACCTTAAGTTATTGCTTTCACAAGACAAATGCTTCCTGTCCTTATGTATGGTACTAGTTACTTAGTTTAACTTACCTACACCAGATTCAACGTAAAACAGTAGTTACAAAATAGAAGGTCACTGTAAGTACGACTCAAGAAATACATCACCAAAAGGTCTCTGACTAAGTAAGTCTTAATACCTGTAATCAAACTCAAATCTAGTTCGGGAGTAACAGGGCGTTAAATTAAATGGTTCAAGTCAAATTTACGATCGAAGCTGACCAATAATTACATAGAGGGCCGAATTGACTAGTAGGTACAGTCCACCTCATAAATCAGAAATGACTCTATGGTTATCTAATGGTTACGCATCTAATTCTGAATGGGGTAACTAGGATCTGCTGACATCTCGGATAGGAGTGTATTGAGCATTCACCTCCTGCCTGTCCAGTCCAGCTCCTTGAAGTACCGGAGCAGGATTTTTGGCGATTGAAAGCTTCGTTTCAGCTTTTCTGTAGGCGTGGACGGGTTTGATGCCTCTATGAAGTAGGTTACGCATGTTAAGATGGTTAGTTTTACGATTCCTCGGGCATTTGACTACGACGGTGTTGTCGTTTACAACAGGAAATAAAAGTGTGTGAGTATAAATACCGAAATGGCCATGAAACATCGTTGGATAGAGAAGCCAGGCGATCTCTTGTATCGGAGAAAAAAACCGGAAAAAGCTACGACACTAAGGCACAATTAACGAAGGTTTTTAATACTATGATATGAAAATCATTTGTACTATTCAATAAAAGCAAGATTAATACTATCCTACCAGCCTTTTCACACTCGCACGCGAATCACGGCGTGAAATCACGGAGCAGATCGCGGGCGATAGCGGCACGCACGCGCGCCTTACGATACAACCCTTTGTCGCGGGACATAAAACCGACAAACTAGGAGAACGAAGCGCGAACGCGACGCGAAGCCGCGACGAATATGCGAATGGGATCCACAATCATGGTTCGCGGCTTCGCGCGTCGGCATCCACGTGATGCGAGAAGCGGGTGTGAGGGTGGGTGAGGCTTTACGATTTTGCCATTTGCGTTATGTGTTAAAGATGGACACGAACATTTTTACAGCAAAAAAAGACGTAGTTAGAATCAGATACCGACTGTACTTATAATTTTGCCATGGAAAACTGACCAAAGGTGGCGCAAGGGCGATCTATCAACGATAAACGCAATCGAACGATTAGAGCACAAACATTTGCTGAAGGAAATTAGGTTAGGGAACCATCAATTTGAACTTCTGCTTGATTACATACCCACACGAGTAAAGGTACAATCCATTCTATGTTGCAGTTTTTTAAAGAACATTCAGCTTTTAGAACTCGGTGCGACTTATTTGCTTCGCAGCTTTTTCAAAGTGACAAAGTAAATTGAAGTTACTATATAAGCGAGTGTTGTACCTACACAGATAGCCACACAGATCTTCTGGCCAAAAAATATGGCTATACCTAGTGAAAATTCCGTTAACCCATATCCAGAAAACTTCAGAAAGGTTTGTTTCCTACATACCGAATGAAAGAAATCAAACTATCCGTTTATTTCCGTGTTTAGTTTTATAAATTGACCTTTTCTAAGTGTATTTAATTGATGGCTATAAAGAGTTTTTGATTTTGATTTTGAGATTGATCTATTTCCACTTATTTCCCTATGATGCTTTCATATGCATTTTTAAATTATATACAATTTACCGACGGTCACCAAACGGCTCAGTTGGATGACTAACGTTGGTTTCACGTAAAATCAACCAAGTTATGCTGAGACTGTTTTTCTTTTTCTTTTAAGGTAGGTAGAATATGAGCTTGAAATAAACATTTATTTTTCTGATCGTTGTTGTAGCAAAACTACTGGACCACACAGGACGTTCAGGACGCTACGGCTTGGTATGCATGGAACTCGAAAATTCCAATCATCAAAAACAGTCATGGGGTAGGTATAGTGACGGAAAGTTAAAAAAACTGACAGTTACTATATCTCACTAGCCAAACTCGATGTAGAATGTTTTTAAACAAACCGCCCTACATAAGCTAAAATTCACTGTGTTGTCGCGTATTTTTATACGGAATTTATATTACTTACTTGTCGATCCTTCCAACAATAAATATTGCTTACAACGATATCATATTTCTTGTGTGTTGTGAAACAATAAAAATTATCTTATTTTATCTTAGCTTATATCTGGAACTCAACAACTTGCTTGGCGCAAGTGAGTTTTAGTGTCGTGTTTTTTTACAAATATTCTACATCGAGTTTGCCTAGTGTAGAGTGCTACTACCTAAGTAGCAATTATCAAAATAATAGAAATCTGCCACACTAATAATATAAATGCGACAGTTTGGATGTTTAGATAATATAAATAAATAATAAATAAATAATGCTGGACAATCCACACAACATCATCTAGCCCCAAGCTAAGCAGAGCTTGTGTTATGGGTACTAGATGACTGATATACATAATATAATACATTACATAGATAGATATTTTTTATTATACATAGAAACGACCAGAACACCTAGAACAAATATTTGTAGATCGTACAAACATTTGTCCCAAGGCGGGAATCGAACCCGCAACCTTCTGCGCCGCAGGCGGACCTTCACCCACCGCGCCACATCGGTCGTCTAAAAAAAAAAGTCTAAAAAAGATGTATCGATGGATGGATGTATGTTACGCCTTCACGCCAAAACTACTGAATCGATCGGGCTGAAATTTTGCATACAGGTATGAAATATATGAAACATAAGGAATGAAACATAGGCCTTATATTCCATATATCAGTTCCCATGGGATAGAAATATGTATCACGTGCGAAGACTCGGGCAGAAATTAGTATTTAATATTTGCACATTGCTTGCGAGTCGAATACATAGCGTTTTTAAGATCACGGCATGTAATTATTTTATTCTGCAAATAAACGATTGATTCTGATTAATATGTTTACCAGGAACAATCGCATAACAAAAAGAAGGAGGTAGTAAAGGTGTTTAAAGAAGATCTAAGAACTTACCTTCTCTCGTCTACCCTGCACGGGTTGAGGTACATTGGAGAAAAGAAGTTGACTTGGTTTGAGAGGTAGGTATTTATTTTAATACCAGAAATAAACATAACTCGCTGTGCCCACAACTAGGCTACACAAAATTAATGTATCTTTTATTGGGCAATGTATAAGTACGCTTCTACAACATAAAATCTGCTAGGTTTTAAAAATTTATCTGGGTTCTATTTATTTCTTCTGTGGTAATGATGATCATCATAGTAGGTATCAAAATGTCATCCTTTAGGCTTTCTGATGCAAAAAGCATAATTTTTTAGCACGTTAAATTCTCGAGATTGTGATCCTGATAAACTTTTTCATTGCTAACGTTTACGCAAATATGATTTTCTAAATCTGATTGAAAGCTGTAGAATCTAGGTACTACATCTCAAGAATAGTTTCGCGCAAAGAAAAATCAAAATCAAAAAATGTTTATTTCCATAAATACAATAAATGTACACTTAGAAAAGGTCAAATCATAAAACTAAATACTGACACGGAAATAAAGTGATATTTTTTATTTCTGTCGCTCCATTAAGTAGACTAAAGTAAAGAAGCGACGAAGAAACCTTTAGCCTGTTAGTTGTTATTTTTCGAGTATTTTGTAAGCATTACAAATCATACCATCCTTTTTATTTCGATCGTTATGGACAGCAATGTTTTAAGTGCTGTCAGCAATGTTTTTAGTGCTGTCCAATTCGTTTTGGTGACTTTTGAATTGTCATCAATGTCTTACAGATTTTTCTGGCTTGCCGCGTTCATCAGCTCGATCATCGGGGCAGGATTTTTCATCATGAACGTCTACGACAAATGGCGCTCCTCGCCGATGATCGTCAGCATAAACCCTGAAAATATGGCGCTGAATAACCTGCCCTTTCCGGCCATAACAATTTGTAACGTCAACCAGGCTAAGAAGTCTGTTGCTGAGCGATACGTGGAAAACGGGTGAGGCATAAAAAAATTGCTTTGAAAATTCGTTCAGGGGCAGTAATATGGACAATTATATTACAATACCTATGTATTATGAGATACTTGGCTATTTTGACTTGACTTCTATTATTGGTAGGTCGGGAGTTACATCATCAAAAAACTGAAGTTTTTAAATAAATAATAATAAAGAAATAAATCGTTTAATATGGAACAAAAACAATGGTTACATGGTTAAAAAATGAAAAACGATGTCATCTGCAGAAGTTTAAAAAACTGTGTCGCAGTTTAATTTCTAAGAAATCAAATATAATTAATGAATGAATGAATGAACACTTTATTGCATACAATATTAATAAAATAACTTATAGCTAAATAAAATAAAAACATACAATAGACGGTATTATTGCTTAAAGCAATTTCTTTCAGGCAACCTTATTACTAACAAAAGATATAAGTGAATAAACAGTTGGTACTGGAAGTTTTATCAATATTATACAATTATACATAACATACAATACAAATACACATAACTTCATATATATAATATACCTAATAACTAAGCTACATCGACATCAAAAGTTACAGTACATATCATAGTTGTAAATGTAATAGAATGTGTATTGGAAAATTAAATCTCCAAAACTGGTCAGCAAAAAAGGTTAAATAACTCGCGACGCATAAGCACAGATTAGATAACGTAACAGATACATCACTTACTCGATTTAACCAATCTACTTTGAGTCTTAAGGGAGAGGAAATAAAGTTCGTAACGCTCTACTCGCTGTTAGCGAGGCGGCTCGATCAAAGCCACCCGCGCCCCCCTACCTCTACAGTTCCCTCGCCGGCCCTTGGCTTGACGGTAGGGTTGACCATCGATAGTTTTTGTCCAAGTGCGGATATTAGTGCCTTAACTCTCTCATGCAATATAACTAGGTAGGTAGGTACCTTGGTACTTACATTTTGGGAAGTGCAAGTGTATTTAAAAAAAATCTAAGTGAATGTTTAGTTTGATAACGCGTTTTTTTCTTCAAATTTCTCTACAAGGCCTACCTACGTATATCTCAAGAAATACTTACCTAGGTACCTATGCAGAACCCAAATATAGGTAATATCATTGGTACCTAGAACCTAACTAAACTGATCAGGAAATACGTACCTATGTAGTATGTAAGCACCTACGTATACTCCAGCCAAATTCGGTGTGACATTTTTGTAAACTAACCGAATTTGGATGGTAGGTTCGTGATACGGTTCTGCTCTGCAATACCTAGGATAAGTATACCTAAATTTAGGATTAAATACACGAGTAGGTACCTATCCCACCTACTTAATAAATAAGTCCGTGAACAAAAACAATAGTAGAATAAAAAATACATTTTAATTATTAGAGAACATTGTAAGCTAGGTAAAAGGTATTATTATTGCTAGGTAGGTAGCTGCTTTTATCCTAGGATATTATTTAAATATTTTTGTGTCAAGACATTATTTTCTGTATACGTAGGTAGTAGTATGTACAGATGTGTCATACGTATGTACAGAAAAAATTGTACACTCAAATCACAAATGATAGGTAGATGTAGCTGACATATCTAAAGTCCTTTCAGTCATTTTCGTAGTCTACAAAAAACAAACCTACGCATAGTATTATATTATCTGTGCCTGCGCGGAGATAATCTCAGCTATGTCCGAGCGAGACAAAACTTATCGTTCGGCTCGCGCGAGCCGCACGCTCGCGCGCGGCGGCGGTAACCTTTGACAGTGTGCCCTCGAGGGCACAGGAAAACTGTAGGTAAATAACTCAAAACTGAGCGCGAGTGACGGAGCACTGGCATAAGTTGATATTCTGAAATGTAAGGTATTACATTTTTGAATTTATAAGGTATGTAGTTATGCACATAACTTACCAGAGGTTATCATGTCCCGTAGACCACCCAGGTGGACAACATGGTTGGACTATGGGCAATAGACGAGTTGTCTTATTTATTACACACATTTTTTTTATATCTTTAGATTAGAGTTTAGATTTAGATTGAGTTTTATTTCAGTAAAGGCTACAAAGTAGGTACTTACATGCCTATATCTATCTAAGATCCTAGGTAACAAAAATTTCAAAAACTTTCGGATGTATAATATTATAGTAGGATAGGATATAGATTTTATATAGGTATTCATTTAAAGAAGATTATTATTCTATAGAAGATTATTATGAAATATGCAATAACTTCTGTTTCCCAGGGATCCCGTCGACAAGAAGTTGCTACAGAGCCTATGCACGACTCGAGACGACACCGAGATATTCGAAGATGAAATCGCCGGCAGCGCCGATTGGGATCACACGCGCTCTTTTCTTATCAATGTTTGTATTTTCTTCTACTCGTATAATAATGTACCTACCTATTTCTAGACATGGTTTTCACTTCTCTTGCTCAAAATGTGTGTCATTATCATTACCTAGTGTGTGTTTTTCCGGAATAAAAAGTATTTGTTATTCCAGGTCTAAACTACATTGAGGCAAAGTTACAGCAGATAATATAGGTACTTTACTTTACGTCGATTTACTTTCTCAAACTCGTATTATAATTTTTTTTTATTTGGTCAATCGATTTCTCTTACTGACATCCATTTACTGCAAACAACTCGCAACTTAAACAGAATGAAGTTGGCACCACTCAATAATGCAGCATTCTCGTTCGTTCTAATACAAAATTTCATATGGTGGTTTTACAAAAATTCGTAGCTAAAATCTCATTTATTTTCAAAGGTTCAACTTCCTTCTTATGCTAAATTGAAAGCCTTTTTAACTACGCATAATACCTAATGAACAAGTTGAGCAACTTCTTACATTAATAAGTAAGTTATCAAGTTTTTTCACTCTCCTGAAAACTTGGGTTTTTCGACTTATGAGTTTGAGAAAGTAAAGCGACGATATAATAATGTTACAGCCTGATCCGATCAGATTTTTTCGCGAGAAGAGGTAACAAACTTAACGTCCATGCAATACATCCAACCAAAGCAATCCAACCAAACCTCCAAACTTTCGTATAAAGTATTGCTTTGTGTGATTTATAGACCAAAACCTGAAATCAAATAAATCCATTTTTTTTATTAAACCGATGAGGTCTAAAAACTTTTAGGATATTATATGATTTCTTAGAAATTACTCCGGGTGTGATGGCTTACGCTCTATATTAACAAATCCTTAAAACCTAAAAGATAATTGGATAAAGGAGCTGAAAGGTGGATAATTTTGTAATCATCAATAGACCTTCGTTTGACCTTAATCTCACGTTATGGAAATTGACGATGTGGCTACCTAACTTAGGTACACGACGAAATGAACAGCTCATGGTATGCTAATGAGGTATCTAACAGGTGCTAATTCATCGTGAGGTTTTTTTGTTTATTTATTCATTACAGAAACTTAGTACAGAATTACTTTTCTAATCATACTAGTCATACAGGAATTCATTTATGATAAATTTGATATAATTCAAGGATAATCAATAAAATACCTAAGGGAAGGTCTGGAACACACCTATTCACTCACATTAAATTATCAATCATTCAGGACATGAAATTCTACTTCTAATATTTACTTTCAATGCAATGTTACCTAAACTAAAGTTAAGTAGGTATAGGTACCTATAAATGACATCATGAACATGTTCTGTAGGTTGAGAGGTAGTTTTAGGTTCGCTGCCCAAAGCCCAGACTATAACCAATTAGGTTCATAAGACAAATCGTGCAGATCTTATCGAACCTGATTCCTAATAAAATGTTTCAAAATAATCGTATTCTAGCGTTCAATAAAGCATTTTCGACTAACCAGTAGCAATTCATACCTTATTTATTTGAATATGATATCATAAAAGATGGTAGGCGATATAAAAAGCGACAAAATGTAGCGCGTTGATGTCTTTTGTATGAAAAATGCGACAATCGTAAAATTGAAAGTTACGACCTTCAAACCAGTTGGAACCTAACAAGCAACGAGACACGGGAGACAAAAGTTGGTAAGTATCTTTAAATAGCTATCAAAACGACAGATTTTCGTTTAAGTAGGTACCTAACATGGCATAGCATATAAAAGATTTTTTATCGAGTATTTTACGTGTTTTGATTTCCTCTACGTTTCCATCGCGTTTCAACATTCGTGGTATACCTTGCTTTAAAAGTGTTTAATTATAGCGTAGCTTAGCGGGACTAAAATTCGAGTTTGAGCTCTACGGCTGAAAAATATTTTTTTCTTTAAATTGTTGTCTGAAATCATCAGCCAGTACAAGACGAAGAATGCTTATTTTGCGTTGCGCTGTTACGCGCAACAACACAAAGTAAGCAAAAAGTAGGAATTTGAGAGACATTAAAACAAAGTTGGTATTAGCGCGAAATCTTTTTGTGCTTACTACAAATTGAATTGAAGATGAACGTGGCTTATTTAAATTAATTGAGAATGTCATCAAGCGAGAATTAAGACAATAATATGAAAATGGAACAGAAGGGTGCCTACCTAAAGAAATAATTAATATAAATCTATTGCGGTCGAAATCACTTGAAATATATTGATAAGACTACGAAAAATTCGTGAAGTAGAGAAGTGAAAAGCGTGTGCATTATTTTACTGAAGGTAACTTTTCATTGTTTTTTTTTTCGCAATCGAAGTGAAAAGTACAGAGTTAAATCGGGCCAAAACCACTCATTATAACTCGGTCTTGTCGCAGCGAGGGAGGATCCCTCGCTGCGCTCGGGAGTATAACAACCTCGTATATAAGGGAATGGTATATAATTTAAAGTAGGTAGGTACCTACTTTAACAGCTCAAAATCAATTCCATGAACAGTAGCGAAACTCTAGTCTTCTCTAAATTCACCTTGAGATTCGCTCTAAATTCCGTGGGAATTTAGAATTTCTATTCTCACTAGTTCAGTTGTCCAGTTCAGTTGACTGAACTAGTGAGATTTCTTTTCTCGTTTGTTCACAACATTGGGCACCTAAAAATGTCTTCAACTGTAAAACGTTATTTTGCCCAAGCCGTATGACGCCTCCTATAACACAAGCTCAGCTTAGCTTGGGGCTAGATGATGCTGCGTGGATTGTCCAGCATTATTTATTTCCCTAAAGTCAAATTTTAATGATGTCTTCAACTAGACTCTAAAGACATCTAATTTCTAAGAAATCGAATTATATCAGTCAATATTAAGATGTCTTTAGAGTTTTGTTATTATAGTGCGTAAGCCTCACACTCTGGATAATTTCTAATTTCTAAGAAATTGAATTATATCGCAAAAATTTTCGACTTCGACGGGTTTTTGCATATCGATCTTTGCGATATAATTCGATTTCTTAGAAATTATAAATTATCCAGAGTGTGAGGCTTACGCACTATAATAACAAAACTCTAATGACATCATTCCAACACGCAACACAAAATTTCTCATCCATCCCTCAGGTAACTCAGCCATGCAGCGAGATGCTGGCCCTCTGCGAATGGGACTCCAAGCTCATGGACTGCCAAGATCTGTTCAACGCACAGCTGACCGATGAAGGTCTCTGCTGCACCTTCAATGTCGTGCATCGGAACAACTTGTTCCGGAACCCGTGAGTAGCATTATCCATCAATCTATTTACATAAAAGAGAAGAGAAAACTGACTCATCAAGAGATCTCTGAAACTACAAGAGCTACGAAGCTGAAATTTTGCATGGAGGTTCCTTTCAAGACGTAGGGACCCGCTTAGAACGGATTTTTGGAAATTCGTTTCACTTTGATGTGTCCAGCGCATCTGGCTAGTCTCCGATGAGACTGGCCGCCGTGGTCGGAATTCGGCTAGGGGGACATTATTTGTGACCACCTATCCGCCAGCCAAGCGTGGTGTTTATGATAAAGCTAATTTTTGTAGCTATTTTAGCTGTGTGGTGCCGGCTTAGAATTTGCACCACCCCAACTCTTCGGGCTGGTGTCGTAAGAGGCAACTAAGGGATATCAACCGGGAGCGGGCAGCAGCGCACCCTGCAGAACAATTCTACCAACGAACTGTGATCCCCGACCCGCATGCCGAGCATGGGGATTATGGGCATTACCCCCGTGAGATAAAAGCCAACAAGGCGCTTATCAGGGGGAGGCCTGCGTCCAGCAGTGGACCAATACAGGCTGGCTGCAGGTGTAGGTTGGAGGAGGTATTTTTGTTTGATGGAGGCATGTTCATACATGACAGTGGACGAATGTCGTGTCCACGACGTTAAAAGCAGGTACCTGATTAAAATTAAAAAAAAATGTTTATGGCATAAAAAGTACATGACACATATTTAGGGCTCTTTATTACCAATATAAACTATTCTGAAAATAGCTTGTGGTTTGTGTGCTTTCCCTTACAATAAATAAATAATGCTGGACAATTCACACAGCAATATCTAGCCCCAAGCTAAGCAGAGCTTGTGTTATGGGTACTGGATAACTGATAATTATACTTACAATACACTATATAGATAGATATTTTTACTAAACACTAGCTGCGCTCCGCGGCTTCGCCCCGTGGAAATTTATGTTTCCAACTTTCTTAATTTTTTCTTTCATAAGAACCTTCTCCTGACAATAACAAACACAACAAAGAAAGAATTAGCGAAATCGGTCCAGCCGTTCACGCGTGATGCCGTGACCAAGGAAAACGGGTTTCATTTTTATATATATGTACATATATAGATAGAAAACATCAAACAATAATTACGACTATTTTATATTATAAGTATTGACTATTTTATACTATATTTTATAAGAATTTACAGCACCGACTTAAGTGTCAGTACCTACGTCTTAAAAAATAAAAATTGATACTTTGTTGCAGTAAAGACTTGAACGACCTGAACTTGACTTTCCCGCTGCCCGCTGTCGACTGGACGCCGGAAGGCGGATACCCGCCCGATGCACCAGTGGATGGTTTTCCTTGGAGGCCCAGAGGCAAGTCTCAGCCATAAAGCTAAGAAGACAAAGTCAGTGTCCCTGCTTCTCTCTTTCACTCGCTGACATTGCGTAGAGTGAGATAGATTTCGCCGTTTGGTTTGGTCGCTTCTGTCTCATTTCCTGTTTCTCATACTCATATAATTATTAAGAAGTCCCATAGAAATCTAAATAACAGTTATTTAGATTTATATGAGAAGTCCACATCACATCACACTTTTAAAAGGAAAGTATTTAATTACTTTTTAAACGTCACGTCACACTAGATTATTTAGCATGTCCAATATAGTTACTAAGTATAATTATTTTGTTGTAGGTAGGTATGTATTAGTGTATTAGTTTAGTAGGTATTATGTGTACTATAGTATTAATAGTTTGAAGTTTTATTTTTCTTCCATCGTTTTGGTTGCCTGGGAGAAATCGCTTTAAGCGATAAGGCCGCCAGTTCCATTGTTGTTCTTTATGTTTCTATGTAAAATTTGTTTTTCGGTGATGAATAAAAGTATTATCTATCTATCTTTATTCGCAGTACGAGCACAAAGCACACTTGGTTAAGTCAATTTACATTTCACATTATAATAAGTTATCTACTTAATAGGTAAATAAAACAAAATAAATAATTATATTAACACAAAACCAAGAAATTCTCTCATTCCCTCTGATCGTGTAAACAGCGATCTGTTTACACGGAAGATCGGACAACAGATGGAAGATCGGACAACAGATGGAAGATCGTACAACAGATTTTTATGTTTACAGGAATTGGAACACATCACGGATTGACTTTGGTTTTAGACGCGAACTTAGCTGAGTACTACTGCGGCTCTACTAAAAGCGCAGGATTTAAGGTACCGCTTGTAAATGATGTACTTAATAATGTGGTAGAGTCGCTGCATTGGCGATTGACATGGCCTCCGCGGAAAGCCAGCGTTTGAAGCTGTGTCATGGTTTTATTCGCTACCGTAGCACACGCTTAGTGTGGGCCATTTTTGTAGCCTTAAATATGACTAGTTTATGCCCGCGGCTTCGCACGCGTTGTTTCTATAAACGTTTAAAGGTGATTTTTATCCCATGGGAACTGATTTATGGGATAAAAAGTAACCTATGTTTGATTCCAGGATTAGAGTTACCTGTAGATATGCAAAATTTCAGCCCGATCCATTCGGTAGTTTTGGCGTGAAGAGGTAATCCATCCATCCAAACTTTCGCATTTATAATAGTAGTGTGATTTTTTTTAAATAGCATTAGGTAGATATTTTTAAAATTATGTTAAATCTAATAACGTATCGGTAGACGCTAACGTAGCAAACGCTCTCAAGTCCCCATTATTCTGCTCGTAGATGCACCTCCACAACCCCACGGAAACCCCAAAAATCCGAAACATAGGAGAGATCTACGGACCCGGCATAGAGGCCAGGGTCGTAATCAGGCCGAGGGTAATGGACGCCCAATCAGCCCTTAAATCCATTGACATCAAGAAAAGGCTGTGCTTGTTCTCCATTGAGAAGGAACTGGTTTTTTACAGGTAAGAGAAATTTAGTTTAATACCATCCATTTGATCCTACTCGTCATTGTAAAGTAATTTACATACCACACATATATTTAGTTTCAAACCATGTTGCTTGGATTATAAATATTACAATACAACTCAATCGCCTAATTAAAAAACTAATTAACGCGCCTTAGCTATACAAATTTAACTTAACGAATTATTTAAGTATCACACTTTGTGAGTGCACTTGCCATGAGTGCAAGAGCGAGACTCCCTGCCGTCATATAGTGTAAACTCGTACGGAGGAAAGTCATTTGAGTATTTCAGGCCTTGCACTTTTACAACTTACCTATCCTAATAAAAATAATGACTTATGAAAGACTTCTTGATCCTAATCTAAGTTAGTTTTAAATAGAGTTAGTAAGTTAATAGTTACGTAAGTCTGTAAAGTTAAATATGAATAAAATTTTCATTTTTTTTTTCATTTTGTTTGAATTTACTCTGGCCACTTCTTTCATTCAATCTGGACACTTGTCTTGTCAGCATTGTAAAGTAACAGTTCTGACAAGTGTGTATTCTAAGAAATCAAATAACATCGCAAAAATTTTCGACTTCGACGGGAACTTAGGGACTTAGGGGAGGACGCGGGTTCAAGTCCCGTCGAAGTCGAAAATTTTTGCGATGTTATTTGATTTCTTAGAAATTACCCTTAGTGTGGGGTTACGCACTATAATAACAAAAAACCTTAAGTGTGTATTCAGCTTTATATCGGGTATCGTTGCACGAAGTTCCATGTTACGAAACACTGGTGTTGGTTATGTAGGTATGTTCCTAAGTGCTCAGATTGTTATCGGTCACGTCAAACTATCTTCCATCTGATTTCCACAGAACTTACACGTTGAAAAACTGCGAAATGGAGTGTGAAGCTCGCGCCATGTTGGATGTTTGCAAATGCGTCTATTACTACATGCCGAGTAAGTGTTATGGCAGGGTTGTATTTAATTATTGGGAATACTAGCAGCACATAATATCTCCACACAAGTACCTTAATTTACCAATTCTTTATTGCATAATGCAACTAAAATTAGACAATACTCGATATAGATTTCTAAAACCTGTTAAAGCTTAGTATTTAAGGCCACGGCCGCACTGCAGGTGCCTTGCTCCGAGGTTGGCAGGAATTCAAAAAAACAGCCTAACCTAGCTACATCCAGGCGACTAGCTTAGCTTGTCAGATGTCTGTTTCGTTATTTATAACTCTAAGCCACGCGCCTAGGTACCATCGAAGCAGTCCGCTAAGCTACCCGCCGACTAAGGACGCCTTCAGTGAGGCCGTGGCCTCAGTTTTTCAAATTAGGAAAACGCTAATGAGTGGGCGCCCTTTTCTACCCGTTGTCCCATCTGAGTCCGGCCCTGTCTGCATTAAATGACTGATAGCATAACTTATAGAAACGCATTGTTGCAGAGAACAAATCGACACGGGTCTGTGGCAAATCAGATGCCCGCTGCTATACGAATCTGAGTTTAATTATGCCTGAAGGTAAGATTATGACGTCAAGATTACGGTCCTAACTTTCCGTCACTGTGTTTTTTTAGAGCAATTTTTATCAGACAGGTTTAAGGGTTTGATTCTTGGCAAAGGCCAGATTTTTTTCAGTTTTATGAATGAGAAAAATTTTATATCTTCAGAATTTCGGGTACTTGCACTCCATCCCACTGTTGGGCAAAGGTCTCTACCACTTGAGGCCACGTATTTCGGTCCTATGCCATTTCCTGTCAGCCGCTTTGGTGTCGTCGCCTCGGTCCAAATAATCGCGCCCGACCGGGATTAGTTCCCCCGAATAATAACTAGATGTCGCTGTTTATTTTGACCGAGCGCTAGATCGCGCTAACGATGCGTTTCACATATTTAAGGTTGTCGGTTTTGGTTTCTTATTGAAACATATACAAAAAATAATAAACAGATCTTCCTCTTTAGTTCGTGCTAGCATTTTGCTCGCGACTGGGAATAAGTTTTTGAATGAGTGCTCTCTCTAAGGAAAAGAGACTCTTAATTACTAATATTGAATTCAGGGCAGAGCTATATAAAAAAATAGTGAATAAACGCGACCCGTGGAAATTAGATGAAAAGTTTAGAGGTGTAAAAGTAACGAAAACATGCGTACCCGTATGTATTCGTTACTTTATGTATTAGTACTCGTTACTATCGTATCGTTACTCGTTACTTCTGATACCTCATCATAACATGCTATGTTAGAGCATCGAATCGAGTCGTATTACGTACCTACGCGTACAGGGCCACCATTCTCATGACGTCACAAGGGGCCATTCATTTATTACGTAAGACGATTTAGGGGGAAGGGGGTCGACCATGTCTTATTTTTTCTTACAAGGGGGTGGGCGGGAGTCTCGATAGTTCTTACGTAAGATCACAAAAATGCGCACAATTAAAATTATTATTAGGTATACTTTGAAAAGGCGCGGGCAACCGCGCGAGTGCCGACGTTCGCTCGGATGCGTATAGGTAAATGATTTCCATTTCCATGGCAACAGGCCCGCGCCACTCGCACTAGTCGCACTGCGCCTCCCGGGAACTCCCCGCTTGTGGACTACTAGTCACTTGTTTGCGTAAACAACACTAATTACTGCTATTTAAAAATTATCAGTACTTTTGTAAGTACCTAGGTAACTACCTACAAATAAAATTTTCTAAAAATTGTTAGGTACTTTGAAAATAAACATTAGAACAAACCAAATGTGTCGGTATTCATCTTTTCCTTTGGATCCTTACGTAATAAATACTAAACAGGGGGGAGGGGGTCGGCCTATTCTTATTTTTTCTTATAATAGGGGGGAGGGGTAAAATGAGCGAACATCGTCTTACGTAATAAATGAATGGCCCCCAACGTGTTCTAAACACAAACGTCTATGCCCCGTGTTTTTTTTTCGATTATATCACATGATCAATATCATACATCTGGTCTACTCGGAAAATTCTTTTCTTCGATCAAGCATCGTTCTTTGTAACGTACGTTTTTAAATGCACCGAATAAGCGCGCGCATGCGTAAAACATACGAACATTTCAATACACGCATCAACGTTACTTGCGCGAACTGAAACAGCGTAGGTACCCAAAGTACGAAAGATGCGAGTAACGAGATGCATTCGTGTGTAACGTTTCGTTACTCGGTACTCGATGGCGCACCCGTTACTCAGTACCGAATACATACGGTTTGCTACAGCTCTAGAAAAGTTTTCTTAAAAGTTGCCTGCGATTATAATAACAGACAAGAATCGTTTGAATAGCAAGTTGAAAAAAATATATAAATAATAAATATAATTTATTCAAAGAAACTCGTAAATAGACATACATAAGTGCACTAAACAAATAAATACAGCTAAAAGTATAATATTAGCCTGAACTCCTGTGTTACATCTACTACCTCCTGCTCGCGGCTTTGCACGCGCAATTATTGGATAAAAAGTAACATTTTATTTAATTCAGATTATATACCTACACCGAATTTCATCTTGATCCGTATAATATTTTTGAGTAACTACCATATTTATTGTCACTCTTTACAAGGAAGGAGGACAGGGAGGCCTTTGCCCTGCATTGGAGCCCTAATAGGCTTATAACAATAATTAAAAAATCTTCACAAACGTCAGGTTTTATAACATGTATACAGCCGGTTATTCGTACACTGATTATCTATATAACTAACTAGCTTCTGCCCGCGGCTTCGCACGCATATTCTCGGTATAATAAGTAGCATTATTATCTAAGTACCTCCCGAATACTCAAACGCAACTCAGATTAAATCTGAGTTGCGTTTGAGTATTATAGAGTATAACCGCAACCTGAGATGTGCTTAAATTTTAAGCACATCTCAGGTTGCGGTTTTTGTGACAGTTTTCCATGAAATTCTGTCAAAAAATCGTCATTTGAGACCTGCATAAGTTTCAGTTGCGTTTGAGTATTCGGGGGGCTTTGTTCTAAACGTACCTACGCCAAATTTCATCATGATCTGTTCAGTAGTTTTGGAGATCCAAGGTAACAAAAATTTCATATTTAACAAACTTTCGGCTTTATAATATTAGTAGGATTAAAATGATCAAATATCTTGTATCAGCATTGCCATACAGCGCGGCAGCGTGGCAATGCAGCCAGCGTCTTGGGGACGCTTCCGACTGGTGTTGATATGGATCAGTTGAGCTATCTGTAGACTGTTTGCAACAGTCGGCAGTTAGCTCAATTGTTTCAATTGTAAATACTAGTATAATTTTCTTTGTGAATAAATGTATATCTAAAATATCTTGTCAACATCAATTCGGCAAGAGAAATTCTATTTGATGAGACTAGCCATGTGCGCAGGACATTATGGTGCTAAATTATGTGCGCAGACACAGGTGCACTCTATATTCCATAACTCTCATAATCGATGGGATGGCAGACCGACGACGGGGAGAGTACAGACGCAGGACCAACATCTTAACGTTCCATCCCCGGGGCTTGGAAAGCATTGATTAAGTAGTTAATCAGCGTACCTCACCTCAACCGGCTTAAATGGTCCACTGCTGGACTCAGGCCTCCCCCTCACAAGTGCCTTATTGGCTTTTATCTCATGGGGGATAGGTAGCACCCATAATCCCCACGCTGGGCATGCGGGTTGGGGATCGCAGTCTGGTGGTAGAATGTTTCTGCAGGGGCGCTGCTGCCCGCCCCCGGTGGATAATATGGATATCCCTTATTCGTCTCTCACGATACCCGCGGGAAGGGTTGGGGTGGTGCAAATTCTAATCCGGCACACGGCCTGTAGGAAACGGACAATTGACGGTAGGTAATCAGAACCTCATTGTGTACCTCTGTCTCCAGGTCTAGATGTAACGTGCTTGGAGTGCCTCCCCGCTTGCACAGAAATAGCTTACTTCGAGAGAGTCAGCACCGCTCCGCTTACAAGGGCGCTCGTCCGCCACCTCGCTGAGAGCCTTAATACTCCGGTCGACTATTTCATGTGAGGAACTTGGATTTAGTGCAAGCTAGGGAATTCTTTAACACATCATAACCCAAGCTCTGCTTAGCTTGGGGCTAGATGATGCTGTGTGGGTTGTCCAGCATTATTTATTTATTATTATAACTAAAAAAATATGGAAATCGAACCAAAGTGCAATACACTTGAATTTTACAGCCTACTCGGAAAGCGCATCGGAACGGAGCGGAATGATTTGATTTTTGTAATAAGCAGAATTTTGATTTTTCTATTGGTGAAGTCAGCCATATTTTGGCTGCTCCGCTCTTGGAGGAAGCCCTGAAAATGTTAAAATTTGTTAAATTAGGAAATAAGCGTAGATACTAAGATAATTAAGTATAATTTTGAGGGTGGCATAATCATGTTGATTAAACCCTTTATATTTTCTCATAAAGGTTAGAAAAAAAACGGGTTCGCAGTCGTCTGGTCAGATTATTCTGTCAGGTTATTCAGTCTGGTCGAACTATTTATTTTGATCAAAACGCCTCACGGCCACTTTGTCAGCACGCTTTTATGAAAATTGGCAAATCCTGGGAAGGAGTGGCAAATCGCACTAGTATAGTAAAACCCACTGACATTAAAATTGTTTGGTTCCAGGGAAAACATGCTGGTAATACACTTTTACTTTGAAGAAAACACATTCGTCAGGTTCACGAAAGGAGAAATATTCGGTCTAACCGAGTTTCTATGTGAGTATTATATTATTATAATAATAATATATTGCCTCCTCGACCGTGTGGTGCCGACTTAGAATTTGCACCACCCCAACTCTTCCCGCGGGTGTCGTAAGAGCCGACTAAGGGATATCAACCGGGGGCGGGCAGAAGCGCCCCTGCAGAACAACTCTACCACCAAACTGCGATCCCCAATCCGTATGCCCAGCGTGGGGATTATGGGCACTACCCCTTGTTAGATAGGCCAATAAGGCGTTTATCAGGGGAAGGGCTTCGTCCAGCAGTGGACCGGTATAGGCTGTAGATGAACCTCTATTTTGACGGCTCGCTTCGCTTTCCGCTAATAATTTACACCTATTTATAACCTGCTATTTTTTTCAGCTAACACTGGCGGTCTTCTAGGCCTCTGCATGGGGTTTAGCGTTATGAGTTTAGTGGAACTGCTCTATTATCTCACTCTACGCGCCTTTTGCAACGCAAGACAGAGAATACCGAAGCAGCCTTTCACCAAATAGCATTTTATAAGCAATATTATACAAATTGCTGACGGCATGTTATAAACGCTCCTGTAGGCTGCTAAGTTATCATAGGGCTTACATGATAGGGTATAAAATAAGTAAATATTGTTGTGTAGTAGAAAATCTTTAATAACTTATAGTAATAATAATAATAGTACATAACTTACTCAAATCAGTGAGATGTTAGACCAAAAATTTTGAATTAACGATTTTCTTCTCAATATATTCGTAAGTAAAAAGTAATAAGGCATAATTAGTTGTAAGTATAAACATTAATATTGAGTTTAAAATCAACTAGCTACTCCAGTCTCTCATCTTTCAGCTTTATTTTTCTATGCTAAGTTTAAGTCCATAAACATTGAGTCCTTTAGCATTTGTTTAGAAATCCACTAACCAATCACATTTCGCTATGGTTGCTGCCTCGGCACTTGTTGCGGCGGCACGGGGGGCGCCGGCAGTGCGGGCGCGTCTGGAGGTTGAAGCGTCCTAGTCCTCCGCCGCGTGTAGTGCTGCCATAGTAGGATGGCTTGATCATCCATGAACTTGCAAACCTGGAAGAGGATATTTGATTTGTTAGTGTTAAGTTGAGTGGCTAGGTTGATGACGTCATCAATAGGTTGTCCAGAATATGGCTCCTTTTCAATCGCTTTGTTTTCATAGGATTATCAACGAGAGCTCTTGCTGGAGGATTGGAGTGGTGCTTCAGGCGGTCACAGTATCGACTGCTTAGTGATTTTATTAACGCGCGTTTTATTAGCGTTAATAAATGTGTCGTATTAATTCAAATGTCGTTTTTTGAGAGTACTATCCAGTCTACGGAAAATAGGTCCCACTGATTAAGCGTATGCGTCATGGCGTGTCGTGGGGAGTAATTTGATACCCCGGGTGGTGCAACATACATAAGAGAATATTGATGACTCGGCAAACGTAGTGTAGGACGCCCTCCGGCCAGGTGGGATAACGATCTGCGAAAGAAAGCAGGCAGATGCTGGATGCGGCAAGCTGAAGACAGGGCGCTATGGCGCTCATTACGGGAGGCCTATGTCCAGCAGTGGACTAATATAGGATGATGATGATGATGATGATGATGAATATTGATGACTGTGTCACAAGAGGAAGAGTAAGACATGTGTTCTTCAGATTGTTAATCGGAAGACTACATTTTGATTGACATTTTTGACAGAAGTATGCTAATCATCTTTAGAAGAACACCACCCTAAGCAAGACAGAGGATTTAATAAATACCAGGGGCCCAATCTCACCGGGACGCCACGGCGACGTCGCTAACGGTCGCCAAGTAAGTTAGCTGCCATAAAATACAGAATGAAAAGTTTGGATAAGTTGCCAGCGACATCGCCATGGCATCCCAGTGCAGTTATGCAATGATACTTACCATTTTGACAATATCCATTTCATTCCATGCATAAAAAAAGTGGCGCTCATTAGGGGAGGCCTATGTCCAGCAGTGGACTAATATAGGCTGATGATGATGATGATGATGATGATAAAAAAAGTTAAGATTAAACTCTCACCTGTGCCGAGACACATTCTCTCCTGAAAGCCTCATGCTGCAGCAGCTCAAGAAAATGCAGACACATCGGGTACTTGAGGTACCGCGCATATTCCGGCTCCCTCCAGTATTGTAGGTACTTGATGTAGTTCACAAAAGTGGCCTCTTTCAGGTAGCCTCGCTGTGCCAGGACTGAAAGTTACAAAGTATTTTTGTGAGATGATTTGGCCCATAAGTATTTTATGGTAGGTAGTAACTACCTATCAGCTCTCATACATCCACTCCTAAAAGTGCCTTCCCCAAGCAAGGAGGGGGTTTCAATGAGGTGGTAGGTAGTAAATAATAGAAGAAATAGGGCCATACTTAACTATTTATCTAAGTAACCCCCATATACTCAAATGCAACTCAGATTACGTACTCTACGTACTCCTTGTTACCATATGGGCCATTAAACGTTTTCTGCCGTCAAGCACCGATGTTACCTTATGGGCCACGGAACTATAGACCACTTTAAACCTTATTAGTATAATGCAGGGTTTATTTTACAGTGAAATCTATATTCTACCTGAAGCTTATTGAAATGAAACGTAAATGCCATTTTAGTCTATGGTCAAAAGATTTCTAAAAAAATAAAAAATATTGGCGAAAAGTGACCGTGTGTCACTTTGATGCCAATTCACGTCCAATTCTGCAGTACATCGCTTTGAAGTTATCCATAAATTTCACCATCTTCATGCATATTATTACTAATCAAAACTAGATGATTATCGAGAGTAGTTATTCATAATTATGTAGCTGTTTACAGAATTAAAATTAACGCAGTACTTTTAGAGATATCGGAGTTTATATACAAAAAACGGGAGCGCGGCGTTGCGCGCAAATACGCGAGAGTCTTGAGGGATAAGGAGCAGTTTTCAAAAAAAGTACTGAAGGGTTAAGCATGTCTCAAGTCCTGACTTTCTGACAGATGTCCTTGAAAGGGTGTCATAAAATTGTGACTTCAGACACACTTACATTGTAACTGTTGCTTAGGATTTGTATATGAGTATAAGGACTATATTGGCTTGGCAGTCTAGTAAACATTTACCTATCTTTTGTATCAGTAGTGGCTTAGAATAGGTATAATAAAGAGGACCAATAGAAAGAAACAAAGCATTTCTGTAAGTTCTTTGTGGGCACTCAAAAATTATGGAGGCTTTTAAGACTTAAAATCATCCGCTTGTGCGGACAGATTTGGGACGTTTTGTGAAATTGCCATTATAAAAGTACTCACAGTGAATATAATTTGGATTGGCTAAACATTGTACAAACTCCAATTCAACTTGAAATCTTATTCTGTTCTGGTCTTCAGACTCAGCTATACCTGTGGGGGATAAAGGTTTGAAATGTATATGATGATTTAGTTACATAAACTTGTCACTTCTGCTTGGAGAAAAAAATTAGGTGAAGAGAAACAAACACTTTAATTCTTGTTTTTGTTTAGTTAGTCTATGTGATCTTTTTGTAAGCAGAAATAAACGTTACTAACTCTCCCTAAACCAAAGATCATAATAGCTTACGAAACCAACTCTATAAGAAGGATGTTTGTTTACCTTTTCCAGTCATCATTTTGAGAAATAAATTTCAACTGATTGTTTGTTTAGAACACATGCAGCAGGGCGGCAGTATTTCATAAATTTATTACACAAAACGTTGGTTTTCCAAAGCTGGATTAAACCAGCTAATTATCAATGAATATCAACAGGCCAATTCACAACACAGCCGTCTCGCCGCGCCCGTGCCGTAAAAGAAAAGGAAAGGTTTTTTTTTACTTATTTGTTTGTCTTGGTGGCAATGTAATGTACATAATTGCTCTAATAAATTACCGCATCGATCGATGATCGATCGAAGCGGAACAAATAGGAAAATAACTATTTATTGCTAATATCTACTTTTTGAAACTTCAACTTCTTTCATAATAATGGCGTGGGTGGCGCCGCCGCCGCCGCTCGCACTTTTCGGAAAGAAGCTCTGCATCCTGGTTTGACACATTTCAAATTGACTGTTGAGAGATGTTCAAAGCCATGGTAAGTATTTAATATACTTTCATAGAATGCTTTCTTACCGTGCTTTCTTAAATCATGGCCAAAGCCAGAATCTAAGATCAAGTACACTATTCAACAAAGTCTAGGGAACTAGCAATTTCAACTTATTTGTGAAAACTCGTAAAAAAGTACGGGCCACTGCCAAAATTATTATTAAGTGAAAGAGGATTTCAAAAATAGTTCGAAATTCAAAAAATTATAACAAAAATGGCTACGCTATTCAAAATAAGAAGGGTAAACCTAGTTTGGTCGCAGAGTAATTAAGCTAGGTTCACATTGCTGTGTCGGGGTGTGTCGTCGTGGCGCGCCAGAGCGCAATCGGTTACGTTCATTACCTATGACTAGATTCACATTAGTAAGGCACCCCAACACAACCTACTAATGTGAATCTAGTCATAGGTAATGAACGTAACCGATTGCGCTCTGGCGCGCCACGACACACCCCGACACAGCAATGTGAACCTAGCTTTTGGGGTTTGCTAGCATAAAGCGTTGAGTGATTTTTGTCATTTTTTTTCTTGTGAGAAACCATTACCGCCAACTTTTTCGAGATTAGAGAGCAAAGCCCAACACAACCTACTAATGTGAATCTAGTCAAGTAGTCATAGGTAATGAACGTAACGTAACCGATTGCGCTCTGGCGCGCCACGACGACACACCCCGACACAGCAATGTGAACATTGTGAACCTAGCTTTAGTCCCACAGATGAAAAACTTATTAGAGAGCCATCTACCTAGTAACTGGCGTAGAACGAATTGGGGCTGCGTTTATTGAAACTTGAGATAAAATTGAAGTAAGTCAGGTGGTTATCGGCTGGTGACTGTACTCCTCACGGACAGTTTAAGGCTAGTTTTTTTGGGGACTGCCAAAGAAAAGTTGAATTAAAAATGCTGTAACGGATTAAAGTTCATAACACCTTGTACTTCACCGTCAGAGCGTTAAAAATGTAAAAAATACAAATACAAATGTTTTATATTTCGTTCACAAAGTACATTAATTCTATAAATTATTTTGAAACCTCCTTTTAAGTAAAAATACTTGTACTAGGAGGTTCCGCTCTTCCTAAGTTACAAATGAAATGAAATACATAGTTCTTGTATCTGCTATTGTAATGTATAATGTTAATGTTTTCTGTTTACCTACCTACATAATGTTTTATGTACGTTTATGTACATTATCCCAACTTAACAAATTGCCTGTGTTGTAGTGCTACAACTAACTAGCTACCTAATGAGATTGGCGGATACAGGCGGGGCGTCCCCTTAGAGCAGCCGTACTCAAAGCAAGGAGCTCCGACAATACGACCATTATTGTCGGAGCACACTTTGAGAATGGCTAAAATAAGCGTAGAAAGAGAAACCTAAGTAATAATAGGTAAGTAATGCTGGACAATCCACACAGCATCATCTAGCCCCAAGCTAAGCAGAGCTTGTGTTATGGGTACTAGATGACTGATATACATAATATAATACATTACATAGATAGATTTTTTTTAATATACATAGAAACGACCAGAACACCCAGAACAAATATTTGTAGATTGTACAAACATTTTTCCCAAGGCGGGAATCGAACCCGCAACCTCCCGCGCCGCAGGCGGACCTTCGCCCGCCGCGCCACCGAGGTCGTCATAATAATAATAACAGTAATGAAAAAAATATAGGTTTAGTACCTAAACTTGGTTGCAGGGAAAATTACACGCTTAAAATTAATAAGACTACTTACTTGCTCCTAGGAAGCGAAATAAATTCAATAAGTGCGGAAGGACACATGCCCAGTGCGAGTGCGCCGATGAGTGTCCTGAGTAGGTCAAACCAGTTAGTTTAATAATTTTTCGAAATTTCACACTAGTATAGAATTAATTAGTAGGTATTGACACGGTTCTTTTATCCCAACAGTCGCTAGAAATAACGCAAAATTTTTGCGGCTCGCTAAGCTCGCCGTTACTTTTGCTTTGGCTTTCTTCTCTTCCAAAAATTATTCCACCGCCGCTAGAGTGTCAATAATTGTCGCAGCTCGCACCGCTCGTCAGCGCCGTTATATCGTATTTTCTTCCTTTTCTTTCACAAATTTCCCAATCGTCTCTAAAAAGCCCTTAAAAATGTTCGGGGCTCGCTCCGCTCGCCTTTCTATGTCATCTTTGCTTTCTTTTCTCTCGCAAATTTCGCAATCGTCACTAAGACAAACTTTAAAATTTCGATGCTCGCTCCGCTTTCCAATTTTATAATACACTTGTATACGCTTTTCTTTCACAAATGTATCAATCGGCGCTAAAAAGTCTTAAAGTTTTCTAAGAAATCCTAATAAATTTTCTCTTCGTCTTTTGTTCCTTTTCCCACAAAATTTTTCCAACCGTCGCTAAAATATCTTTTTAAATATCTATTTCGAGGCTCGCATTTTATATGTTTGATCTTTTCTTTTACTAATTTCCCTATGGTCGCTAAAAATTCTTTAAAATTTTCGAGGTTCGCTCCGCTCTCCATTTTTTCATTTTGGTAACGAACTTATTTTAGGGCTCCGTCAAATATGTCCAAAATGGTTGCGTCGCTAAAAGAGTTTGAGAACCGCTATCTTATAGAATGATTTTTTTTGGCACCACGCTGCACTGCCGTCCCTCCACCCGCCGCCCGCTCGCGACTTGATGATTTATTTTGTACAAAACTAATAAAAACTTTATTTTTTGTTTACTTAGGTAGGTACTTGTAATTTTAACCTTTTCTTCGAACTTTGTCCAAATTCAACAAAAACGAGATCCAGGATCCGCCCCCTAATGAACAACAAAAATGGAAAGACGTGATCGAAGTCCGACCGAGACTACTCTAAGCGACCCATACACATTATACGGCGACTTGCAACAAGACACGTATTGCTATCTCTTTTTATGCACGAATGAAATTCACATAAAATTACGTCATAACTAGCATGCGAAACACCAACGCTGACGGGGCGCCGCGCCGCGCCGCCGCCGCCGCCGTCGGACTATGACTGAGGTGGGGTGGGTGGACCTAATGGCACCTAAATTTGAACCTTCAAACTTTCGACAAGCAAGTGCCCAATCTCCCGAATCTTACTTAGGTCTACGCAAGAAAAGAATTAAAGCTCTCAACAGGCTCTCAAATTAAAAATTTATTCGAATTTCTGCAATTTGCTACGATGATACAAGTATTTATTTCATCAATGTTTGTTTGATTTTGTAATCCATTTTTTTACCTACAAAAATTATCTAGGATTCTAGAACCACGTACGGATCCTTTTATAATAGGCATTGCCTTCGCGCGATCATATGAGGAAAAGGTTTGAGTACGAGATAATGTAGGTTTAAATTTATTATTCACTGAACACACTGACACACGTACAGTTGTAGAAGGAAACAGGGAAAAGTTAACTTAATACCAGAGCATGAGCAATACACGTCATGTCATCTATAAAAATATTAGGACTGTTCAATATGCAGTCACTCCAAATTATTTTCCATGATTACACGTGCAAGTGGTAAGTCCTTTATTATCTACCTACATACCTACCTAAAAAAGAATTTTCAGCTGTGGGAACGCAATGCCAAAGTCCAAACATAAATATTTACCAAATCCCATACAATTATTTGACGACAGTGCCGAAGAAGATGAAAATGACGAAGTACCAGGCAGTTTTCGACCAAGGTTTCCTCAAAGAAGGCAATCCCACAGCAATGACAGAGAAGAAGAGCTACAAAGACAGCGACAACTCCTCATAGATAAGCAATGTGAAATCGAGAAGCGCACTCTTGAATCTGCCACAAGGAGCCTAGGACTACTGTATAATTCAGAGGACATGGGGATCAATGCAGCCCAAGAACTAATCAACCAACACGAAATACTGAAGAAAGCAAGCCAAAAACTCGACGAAATGAAGCCGCACTTAAAGGAAAGTCAAAAGCACGTACATGGAATAAACTCTATTATTTATTGCATTAAGAATTACATGTTCGGGAGGCATGTTACACAAAATTCTAGTGTGAAACATACAGAAAGCGCGCACAGTGCCAGCTCCAGCAGCGGAAAGTTATCTACTATATTAGACAAGTTTACCGAAAGAAGTGAAACCAATAGTTACTTGAGCCATCCAGCTACACGATTACGGGAAATTGACCACCATGTATGGACAGAAGCGGCTACTAGTAGTCGACAAGTAGATAAGGTTTTGGAAGCCAACCTTAATGAGATGGGAAATGTTATCAGTCGGTTAAAAGATTTAGGATTAGCCTTTGGTGAAGAAATATCTGCACAAAACGATCTAATAGACTCAATAAGTGAAAGAGTAGATGAAACTGATATAAGAATTGGTGTTCAAACTAAAATGATACAGAAGCTTAATAATTCATAAAGAGATTATCAAAATAATTTGAAGTGTTTTATATTTTTAGATAGTGTTACATATGCCGCTTGCTCTCGGTTGATTGTGTGGAAACATTGTATTTACCATCGGTTGGGGTAGCTAGGGGTGATAAGATTGTATAAATAACTTCGTAACATAATTATGTAGGTAAATAACCTACTTACAAGGAAACGTTATGAAATAATGTTGGATTTTCCTTTGAACATTCTGTTTATTTATTGACAGTGCTAGTCTGTATATTATTATTAATAAGCGAGTCAGGCTGTGCATCAGAGTAAGTAGGTAGAATACCTGGCATTTGGACAACTGTATTATCCCATGAACCTATATTTAACTTTACTTATGTTTTCTTAAAGATTCATGATAATTAACAAAAATACAATCACATCACTAAAATAATCACTATGCACAACACTATGATTTATGAAGTCACTCGTGATCTAATTTGCTGTCAATGTCAGGCCAGGCATTCAGTCAGTGTGTGTGTCTGTCATTCCAACCAAAATTACAGTTCGTTCTTCTCGTTTCTTTCTTCTTCGTTTTTTTATCGTAACGTAACGTGTAACAAAGGGAAATTCAATCACAAAGATTTACGTGCTAGCTAGTTTGTTCATAGTTGCAAGCGTGCAGATTTTCATAAGTTCTGCTAGAAGTGCTCAGTAAAATATCATGGCTAAACACACGTACATCGACCCCTCTAATTTGTTCGAGGACGACGTAGACGACGACCAATTTGTCAATAGTTACAGATCGAAGCTTCCGCCCCCTCAGCCGAAACCAACTTCCAGCTACGGAGGACACATCGGAGAGCTAGAGCGCCAACGGCAGCTCATGTTGGAAAAACAACGGGAAATTGAACAACGCACCCTCGATTCATCCTCCAGGAGTATAGGCCTACTGCGGGACTCCGAGCAAATAGGAATATCCACCGCCGAGGAACTTGCACGACAGCGTGAATCTCTTCAAAACACCAACAAGCGGCTGGATGAAATCAACACCAATCTAAACTACAGCCAGAAGCATCTAAATGGTATCAAATCCGTTTTCTATGGTCTTAAAAATTATATCTCAGGTAAATCTGACCCTCCCCCTTCAAAGAGTCTAGTGTCCCCGAGCATGCGCAGCGCTGGACCCAGTAGCAGTGCATTAGATGATACCTTAGACAACATGACTCACAGAAGTGATACAGACAATTTCAACAGCCACCCTTCCACTCGCTTGCGCAACCCTAACCAACAGGTGACTGCGCCTGTCACAGACAGTCAACGAGTCAATGATATGTTGGATGCTAATTTAGATGAAATGGTTCAAGCCATCACCCGCCTAAAAGGTCTAGGTGCTGCCTTGGGTGAAGAAATTGATTCTCAAAATGAACTCATAGATACAATCCAAGATAAAGTAGAAGTCGCAGATATAAAGATGGGCAAACAAAATAAACAAATGAACAAACTTCTGGGAAAATAGTTAATGACTCATTATCTGGGTCAGGTGGCTGCTGGTTAATCTAATCACATAAGAATTTTAATTAGATTTAATTGTCTTTTAATTTTTGCAATGTAGAATAATGATTAATTAACAATCAGCCCAGCTATAGCTCATGTAGTAAAGCTAGGAATGTCCTTCAATATTTATAATAACTTGACTGTGTAAGTAAGCCTATAAGTGTTCATTCATACATAAAGTCTTGGAACAGTTTTGGTGAAGAGCTCTTCAGATTATGTGACATTTGTTTATTGAAGATGACTCTTCAATAAACAAATGTCACATGATTTTATACCTGTAAGTAAAAGTAAATTATAGTTTGCCTTTTTATATCCACTTACTAAACCAGTACTTTAATAATTAATTTATGATAAGTTTTCTTGATTCATGGAACTAAGGGATGTATGTATGTTATTGCAATATAAGAGATTTTTATAAAACATGTTAATAATTATTGTTGTTAGTTACCAAATTAATTAAAATGGTTTGATGGCAATGAAATGTGTTATGTTTGTACGTAATGATTGGTTACAATTAGATTAATCTTATCAGTTAGTTCCACCATTAACAAACATTGAAAATAATTGTTAGCCCAATATGTACAGAACAGAGATCAACATTGTTTTATTTTTGATAAAAGTATATATCTATATATATATATTTGATGAAAGTACGTAATTTTGCTGTTTTTTATTTTTGAATAATTATTAGAATTAATCAGTTGAGCTATCTGTAGAATGTTTTCAACAATCTGCCGTTAGCTCATTGTCAACACTAGTTCTAATTTGTTTCTTTATTGCAATTTTGTATTATTTGATTGCAATTTTCTTAGTTAATAACTAGTTTTGTTTATACATTCAAGACAAAATTTAGTCAACATTAAAACACAATTCCTGGTAATGAGTTTGTTTATTTATTGTCTGTACATAATTGTTAAAAAAGACAAAAACAAAACACAAGAGGCTCAAATTATTCTATGTTAGTGGGTTTCTAAACTTGAGTCATTCATTGTTTTACACATTCTTAAGCATGTTATTTACCCTAAATAGTATAGTAGTCTATGAATCACTTAGTTGATAACAAAAATGTATTTATGTACTTTAATCATCAAATAAATGTTTTCTGCACTCATCCTTTTTGGTTTAAATCTGTTCATTTGCAGTTATTTAACAAAGTAGTTAGATAAGGCTTAACAAGAAAACTGTATTTCTAAATATTGCAAATCACTCTAATTTAACTCTATCCTATGAGCAAAGTATTAAGCAATAGTAGCTCAATTAATATGACATATTTTAGTGCAAACTAGGGCATACAATTACAAATTAGCACAATTGGTTATTTACTATGATGACTAACAGTAAACATTTTGATTCCACTAGGTATCAAGGTTAATAAACATATTTCCTGATTACATGTTTTTGGCTCAAATTCAGTTCAAACTTAAATAACCTAATAATAATGATCAAAGAAAACACTATCAGCTACAGTTTCCAAGATCATGTCATTAGTGTCAATATCATGGGTCTTAAGATGTTTTTGAAGCACTCTCCTGTTAGAGAGCTTTTTTCCACAAATCTTGCAGCAAATCTCATTCTTCATGTGAGAATCCATATGGATCTTCAGGCCAGAACTTGTAGCAAACCCCTTATTGCAAATATAACATTGATGTGGTCTTTCGGTGGTGTGGGTGTGTGCAGTGTGCACTGATAATGAATGTTTGGTGTGAAAATTCCTGCCACAGTTTTCATAAGTGCATGAAAATGGTTTAGGTCTCTCTTCACCCGTGTGCACCACACTATGAGCCTTCAAGTATGTAGCTCTGGAGTACACCTTTGGGCAACTTGGGCATGGGAACCTCTCACCATTGTGGGTCTTAGTATGCATCATCAAAGAAGATCTCATGGTAAATCTTTTCCCGCATACAACACAAACAAACCCTAAGCGATTGCTAGAATGTGCTAGTCTGAAATGCTCTTTCAGCGACTGTCTTGATTTGTAAGTTTTGTTACAGAATCCACATTTAAACTGGGCAGATTCTTTATGGCAGATTGCATGCTGCCTCAGTCCACCGGATGTGTGAAATTCTTTGCCACATTTTGAGCATAAGAACCTTCTGACATCAGTATGTTTGGTCATATGGTAGCGTAGGCCTGAAATCCTGGTGAACGAACTGTTGCACACAGTACATGGGTATTTCTTATCTCCCTCTTGCCTTGGTGGCTGCTCAGTTGAAGTTAGTGCAGTGACCGGAGGCAATGGGGTCAACTCTTTGCCATCAGTCAAAGTAGACTCAAAATCCAAAGAATGGTGGTTACTAAAAAGAGGAAGGTCATACTGATGGTCCTGATAAACAACATTGATGTCTATAGCATCAATATCAGTTCTAGGGAAGTTGGTTGGAGATTGTATCATAAGAATCCTGGATAACATTGAAGTAGCCTTCAAGCATTCTATTTTGAAGTTGTATGCATTCAATGATGCTGAAACACACTTGGAGCATATTCCTTCTGGCCAATTCTCTTCATCATTGTTCTGGAAATAAGGAAAGTAAAATATTAGCAAAGGTTCAGCAACTCAACAGGGTTTGCTGTTAGCAGGTAGTGACAATGGCAACTAAGGCATACATACCTCCAAGCAGTTTAGGTAAACCAATATATCAATCAACTTGATCTTGTTATCATCGTGCTCTATCACATCCTGTATGTTCATGAAGGAAGACGGATCAGTCTCCATGAGACAGGTACGACAAATATTTTTGGTAAGGGGCAATATCAATCCCGAGAACTCCATTTATAAATCTCTGCATAGGATTGT
The DNA here is from genome assembly GCA_963564075.1 of Eupithecia subfuscata. Classification (NCBI taxonomy): domain Eukaryota; kingdom Metazoa; phylum Arthropoda; class Insecta; order Lepidoptera; family Geometridae; genus Eupithecia; species Eupithecia subfuscata. Next base: position 7,638,570 of record OY751117.1, on the reverse strand, counting down.
GTTATTTTACTATAAGACTTCGTACGTTTTATGTAAGCTGCTGGGCGAATGTAGGTAATGTAATTTTTGAATTATTCCTGAAAAACAGCTTTTCAAAACTCATTGAAAACACGACGTCATTCATTTTATTTTCAATGGAAGGAAAGGAAGGAAGGAAGGAATGGGTGGCAGTGTTGCCTGATGGAATTTGACAAAATCAGTAGAAAAACACGTAAAAAAATCAGTAGCTTGAAGAAAAAATCAGTAGATTTGAAAAAAAAAAATACAAATTTCTAGCTTCCGACACGAAAAACGCGTGGTAGATATCAATCTGTACGTTTTTTTTTTGTATCTACTATTATAGTTCCCTATAATAATAGGAACCAAAATCATAAAGGATTTTGGTTCCGTTTTTTTTTTAATATTTATACAGAGTGTGTGTTTCACTTTTGGATGATGGCATTCATCAAAATTACCCAAGTTGCAACGTAAAATATTCATGGCTTTCGAATTTCACAAAACTACGTGGCTGTAGTAGGTTTTTAAGAAACTTCTTGCAATGATTATGAAAACATTGATTAAAGCAACTCATCAGCTTGGACTTTGACGAGATTTGTTCATTTTCAGGGGCACTGATCAGGATTTTTGAGGTACCTAGGTAGTGTACCTACGATGATGTTCCGTTATTCCAATCTACAAAAAAAACTATATTCACCAGGGAAAGACGGGTTGAAATTTAGAAAAAATAGACACGAAGTTGACTCGAGAATCGAATGAACCAAGTGAAATTGAATTTTTAATTTGTTTTGTTGTAACAAGGCCATAAGGGTCTCTCTAAGTGAAACTGGTAGATTTCTCGAATTTTACAAAATAATACAGTTGACTGTTCAAAAATAAAGTAAATCTACTCGTAGTAAGTATAATAATCCATCTATGAGATCTACTGCAAAATTAGTAGATCGGACAATACTTTTGCTGCAAGAGTTTATCGAAAGAACGAACGGACCGACCAATCAATCGTAAACGATAGGGGCACAAATGCTTACAGAAGTGGAAGGAACGAACGAACAAAACAAAAACTTCAATTGGTGACCATTGGCATGAGAAGTGACACTGACAAGTGACAGCTTACCTAATAGACAAAAATCAGGGAAATCAGGTAGATTTCACGAAATTTTAGAAATAAATCAGTAGATCAGTAGACGGTTTAAAAAGCAGGTAGATTTACTGCTAAATCAGTAGATCTAGCATCGCTGATGGGTGGGCTGGGCTCAGAAGAACGAGAGGGAATGGGTGGGGTGGTTTTACTTCTTCTTCTTTTATCTTTGGCTCTGCATATCCAATCCAATCGATTGGAGCGGCAGCGCGGTCGGTACCAGTCGGTACGGTACCCACAACCAAAACCATAGACTTATCTTCCTAGAGGGCGATGGTGGGTGGGTGGAGATAACTGTCTTTGTCAAAATTGCTGTCTTTTTGACGGCCGCAACGCCGGACAAAACTGTCTCTTTGACGTTTGGATTGCGTCGTGGTCAAACTGGGATTTGTCCAGTTTCATCATAAAATTCACCTTTTCTTCATGAAAGTGATCACCTCTTACAGTTCTTTAACTATTTTTACTCAGTTACTTTTTGTGGGAAGGTTAGTTCAGTCGTTAGGTGTGCAATTCGTGATAGGTAAAAGTCTAACCTCAAAAACTGGAACTCTGAAGTGTTTACGCGGTTTTTACGTTTATTTCACCAGATGTTGGCTTCTTACAGTCGCTATAATTTAAAATTCTCATTACTTCAAGGGTTTGGTAAAGCTTGCAGTGTGTTTTTAGGTGAATAAGTGAAAAGACGCAAACATGAGTCGGTTCTTCGCCACTGGTACTGATTCTGAGTCGGAAAGCTCCAGCGAAGACGAGCCAGTAGTACGCGCCCCAGCGCCCGTTTACACGGTCAGTACGATTCCCCCAATCCTACTAAAATAAGCCTAATGTTAATGTTTGTTTGGAACCTGTTACTGGATTTTTTAATATAATTTTGACTTATTTGACTCATAGGCGCTACTCACGCTCACGATCTAAAATATTTTTCACCAAAAAAGAACTCGTGTTTCTTAGGAAAGTTTACCAGTAACCTTTAGTTATGGCTGCCCCCATACTGTCCTAGAAGAAACACACTATAAGTTTGGTGTATTATCATGACTTATCCCACAAATTCCGTACTGTTTTCTCCTGCAAAGGAGTTTATGGACTTTTACACACAATCAATCTTAATGTTAAAACTTCTCATCTGATTTTCATAACAGATTTGCTTTGATCTGACCCAGATAAAATTATATCAACAAACCCCAAAGTTGAATGAAAAATCTAAAAAAAAAGAGGGATCTCTCTCTGTTTTTTTCCTATAGTCTGGTTCTACTTGTTTTCTTAATTCAGAATTAATAATTTAGTTTAAATTTTTAAGAAACTATGTTGAGGTTAATAGTGCCTATTTATTTCAATTACAAACATTAACCGTATAAGGTTTATGAGGCCCGGAGCAGGCCGAAACATTTTTTATTTACACTGTGCTAAATTTACTCTTTTTTTTTATATAATAAATTTATTCACAAAGAAAATTATGCTACTATTTACAATTGAAACAATTGAGCTAACTGCCGACTGTTGCAAACAGTCTATACATAGCTCAACTGATCCATATCAACACCAGTCGGAAGAGTCCCCAAGACGCTGGCTGCATTGCCACGCTGTATGGCAATGCTGATACGCTGTGCTAGATATTCACCATCTCTCGGGTCACGCGTCGCTTCGACCAGATGCTCAGATATTTTTTTTTAAAACCCGAACAGCCTCGGTGCCCCACGAACCTAGGGTCTCGACTCCAAGGGGAGCAAATGTGTAGGCTAACTCTTTAAATGCATTTCATAATTCTGAAGTTATCATAATTGTTTGTTAATACAGAGGTAAACCTACTTTTCCAAATAATTTCTTTCACTTGCTAGAAACAAGTTTAGACCCAGGTATTAAATAATGTAAGTGCAACCTACCTCCTATAAAATGGGTAAAGAGCAAAATCTAAATTCAATGAAACAAAAACATATGAGTGTTTAAATTGCTGTAAAGCAATAGTCTGGTTTAATTTAAATTATTTAAACTAAGTTATATAATACTCTAAATGTACTTATACCATTTTTTGTAGTATAACAATATCGGTCGTAACATGATCATTCCTATTATCGAGGAGATATTGCCTGTGATAAGTCACCTACTTAACTTTTCTATTGCCTCCGAAACCGTCCCGACGGTGTGGAAGGAAGCTAATATTATTCCTCTTCCTAAAAAACCCAAGCCGTCTTCATTTTCGGATTTCCGGCCCATATCTATCCTTCCTTTCCTTTCCAAGGTCCTTGAACGCCTTGTTCATGGCCAACTCAGTACCTTCATCTCTTCTCATAACCTCCTTAACCCCTTCCAGTCCGGTTTCCGTCCCGGTCACAGTACTGTTACTACTCTTGTTAAGATCACTGATGATATCAGATCGGGAATGGAAAACGGGCATCTAACCGTTCTTACACTACTTGACTTCAGCAATGCTTTCAACACTGTTGATTTCGAAATCCTCCTTAGTATAATGCGCTCTATTAACATATCTCCATCGGCGATCGGCTGGTTTCGCAGTTATCTGCAGGGGCGCCGGCAGCGGATTCGTACTGATGACTCTTTCTCGTCTTGGTGCAACATCTCCGCTGGTGTCCCGCAAGGCGGCGTGTTATCACCACTTTTATTTGCATTGTTTATTAATTCAATCTCTCTTAAATTGACTTCTTCCTACCATCTCTATGCAGACGATCTTCAAATCTACACCCAAGCTCCACTGCAAGACCTGGCCAGCGCGATTCACCGCACGAATGCCGATCTCATCTGTATCCGTGATTGGAGCGAGGCCTACGGTCTCCAGGTTAACCCGAGCAAAACCCAGACCATAATCATAGGTAGCTCGCGCACTTCTGCTAAAATTGACTGGTCTACTCTCCCTAAAATCGAATTTAATAGCGTTTTAGTTCCTTTTAGCAGAAGCGTTAAAAACCTGGGAATCTTTATGGATAGTGACATGTCTTGGGTCCCACAAATGGATGCGGTGAGTCGCAAGATATTTGCCTCCGCTGCTTCATTGAGAAGACTCCGTAACTTCTTGCCCACGGCCACTAAAATTGTGCTCGCTCAATCTCTCTTGCTTCCCATTCTTGATTACGCTGATGTCTGCTACCCTGACTTAACCGAGGAGCAGCTTAATAAGGTTGAACGCCTCCAAAACGTATGTATACGTTTTGTGTTTGGTCTTCGTAAATTTGATCATATTTCGGAGTTCCGCACAAAACTGAAATGGCTTCCTGTCCGTCTTCGCCGACAATCCCATATCCTTTCTCTTCTTTATAACATTCTCTTTAACCCTGTCACTCCCTTCTATTTAAAGGAGCGCATTGAACTCCTCCACAATTCTCATCCTCATCCCTCCCGTGTCCTCCGGTCGTCAGAAAATTTGGTTTTGAATATGCCACCTCACAAAACCAGTTTCTACGACAAATCCTTCTCCATCCAGGCCATAAGGTTGTGGAATGCACTGCCAGAGTCTATTAGAAAAGCTGTATCTATACCAGTTTTCAAAGCTCGTGTTAAGGAGTTTTTCCTGGCAAAAAAGTGAATCTTGGTACATACTATTTATTTATTTATGTATATAAGTAGTCTAATTATTTTTATTTATACATATATATATTTGCATTATTTATATTTGTTTATTATTTGTTTCTTTTCATAATGGTATGTATTAATATTATTTTTTTTACATAATCTTCGGTACACCCCCTGCCTTTCGTAAATTCAAATAATTCTTTCCATCCAAAGGTTGCCTGGAAGAGATCGCTTCTAAGCGATAAGGCCGCCCATTGTACTTGTCTCGTGTAATGTCTCCTTGTATTGTTATTTTTATGGTGTACAATAAAGCATTTTTGTATTGTATTGTATTGTAATTTTTCACCCTACCTAGGGCCTAGATTTGTCTTGGTTGCTTGCTCTTTCTTGGTTGAAGGCATTTGATCCTTCCCTTTCGGCACAATTGCAGAAGAATCCTTAGTTTCTTCCTTCTTGGAAGTTCCTTGCAATGTTTTGAATTCCTTCATTTTCAATTTTAGGGCTTCTACCCTTTTTTTATTCTCTTGTTCAAGTAATAACTGCCTCATTCTCTTCCTTTCCAACTCAGCTTCATAAGCTTTTCTTTGGAACTTTCTCACTCTTAGACCACCGGGCCAAAAGTCATTAGACAAGAACATTTTTAGGTTCTCCGTGGGTACTCTAACTAGGAAGGCCTTGCCAATATCATTGCCGGAGTCTAACTGCTCAATTCGCAGGATATGTCCGGTCTTCTGTTTCAGAAAGTCAACTAGGTGCTTTGTTTTGACTGACTGGTTAACTTGGGACAAGTACAGCTGCGTTGTGTGTACATCTGCACGTAAATATGGGTTGGGTGTAACCTGTGTCGTGACTACAATTCTTGGTCGCTTCTTTTGTTCCACTTTGACAAAGCCCATGTCTTGGTTGTGGAAACCAGGTTGTAGATTCAGATCTTCTTTTATTGGTTCTCTTGATTCAACGGTCGCTCGGATTGGTTGTTGGATTGCCGATGGCTCTGGTTCAGGGACGTTGATGTCGCTGATTGGTTCCTGGGTCGGCTGTGGTTCGCTCACGTCGTTCTCGCACAGTGAAGCGGTCTCACTGGCATCTACAACAGAAGCTTCGTTGGAGCTGTTCACTGTGTTCTTCAACGTAGCCACCTCGGTCCGTAGCGCGCTGATCGTCGTTTGGGATTCTTCGAACTTCGTCTGAACTTGAGACAGCTTTTCTTGCATTATTCTCATTTCTTTCAGCAGTTGGGTGAGGTCAGCCTGGTTCGCAGGTGCCACTGCTTGTTTCGAGTCTTTTTCAACCTTTTCGCGCCTCTGCCTTGGCAGCATTCGGTCAGCCTCGTTTGACCGAATCTCGGATTTGACCAAGAGCTCATCAGCCATGAGCTTTCTAGAACTCATGATCACGAAGGCGCGAAAGTCGGTTTAAAAAGTTAGACGAAGTTCGGTCGCGGAATAATTTTGTGTTTGTGCAATGCGACCATTAACTGAAACGACCAGTTTTGGCCGAGCGCACTGCTACACTGCCATTCCTGACCCAACTAGCTTAAAAGGAAACTTCGTGTTGATGCCTACGATTGCACAACTAAAGCACACGCGTTGCAATCGTGAAACTAAGCGCCGATAGCAAAACCCCACTCAGTATGATTCAGTGTATGACTAATGTTTTCAAGCTCATCATTGTGAAATGGACAATCTTAGTGTCCGGATTGATTTCCAAAAATTCTTCGTTTGATTATGATATCGTGAAAGTATGATATCATCCTGCTGTAATGATAAGTCAACAAAAAGCGGATATATCCAAAAATAATCTGAGCGTTAATACCTACCAGCCTAAGAATTTATTCGAATGATCACTATGAGATAATTGAAGAGATGTCTCTTTCAAAACTAGCTATTTACCCGCGTCTTCGCACGCGTTATTCCCGAGTAAAAGATGCCGTTTATCTAAGTAAGATTCTAGGTACCTAACAAACATGTCCACAAACATCTTCGCACAAAATTTGGCTCTCGTTAAAGGATACAGCACTGTGCCTAATTTTCCGTTTTCTGAAACCAACCCACAACTAGGTACTGTTGATCAATCTTGCCCTTTCTTTCGATTAACCCGACATGTTTAACCACTACTTATTTTAAAACAACATATAATATGTAATGGATACCTAAACTATCTGAAATAAATGAATAAAAATAATAAAAGCAATTCTTTCCCACAGTTCAGTGATGATGAAGAGGAAACGAAGCGCGTTGTGCGCTCTATGAAAGAGAAACGTTACGAAGAACTAGAAGGCATCATCCATTCTCTACGGAACCATAAGAAGATCAAGGACTTTTCGTCCGCTTTGGCTTCTTTTGAAGAACTCCAGAAGGCGTATACTAAGGCAGCTGCTATTATAGCCAAGGTAAGTCGTCATGAACATAAAATCTGGGAGCATCTTGTCGATTAGTCGGAAGTCCTTTAATGATTATCACTGGCCTTTCACTACGGCCTGCACGATAGCTGCTAAATTATTGAAGATAAAATTTCTTCAATAATTTAGTTTTTTGCAAAAACTAAAAAATTCCTGCCTGCATTATTTAGACTGTTTTCCCTTAGGACGTGTGAATCCCTTAGGACAAAACTTATATTATTGTGACTATGTGACCATCTCGGGCGGGATCCCTATCGATTCAAAAGCTTAAGAATCGTATTGGTGAAATTTTATTCGGTTGGAAAGATCGCAACGCAATTATCTTCGTTCCAAATCATCGACCCCGAAATAAACTTATCGCATATTGATGTCAATTCAGAGGTAACCAAAACTAAAGTAAACCAATTTGTCAGCACTATAAACTGCTGTCCTTTTCATATAACGATCGAAATAAATAAAGCAAACAGCATTATCTAGCCCCAAGCTAAGCAGAGCTTGTGTAATGGGTACTAGCTAACTGATATACTTAATACAATACACTACATAGATAGATATTTTTTATTATACATAAATATAAAAAGGATGGTGATTTCTAATACTGTCAAATTAGTATCTATAGTTTAGTTTTGGGACATCTGAAATGACACCAGGTTTGATGTTTATTAAGTTTGTGAACGCTGAGCATGTTAGGCCTCATTATTTTATCAAATAGGACTATCCAATGAGATCACAAGGAAAAATGTGATCATGGTCTTATAATTAGGTGTACCTATAATACCTAAGCAGCTCAGCGCCCTGAATGGAGGCGGCTTATTCACCAACATGTAGACGCCTTTGAAACTGAGCGTCGTGCAGAACTCGATAACAAGCGCGACGAGCTCAAGGCCCGCCCATCAGTGGCCATTCATTACAACTACGTCGATGGCATTTTGACATGCCCAAAGTGCGCTCGTACATATAGCCATAAACTTGGGTATGCAAGCCACCAAAGGGTAGACAACACCCTGTAAATAGTCCGCTCACCCAGTAATACGGTCACTGTAGCCGAAATCGGTTGTGATACATCATCATCATCATTATCATCATAGTACCTAGTAGGTACTGTATTGTATCGTGCATGTTGATGTAGGTAGGTAGTACCTACCTACATCAACATGCACAATAACGATTATTGGCGATGTCGTACTCAGCGTAGGAATCGACTCCTACTCTTCCCATGGATTTCGTAAGATTGAACTCAAGGTACCTTCCAGAGGAAATACAGTATCTTCTGGTTAATCGCGTGTCTATGTCAAATAGACACAAAAAGAAAAGAAGCTAATTGTAAAAGGAAGCTTCCTTACCGTTCACGGATATAAGCCACCTTCTCATCATCAGAACTGTTGATGTAGGTAGGTAGTACCTACCTACATCAACATGCACGATACAATTATCGTAGATGAGAGATCTACGATTATTACTTAGCCATGTCGTACTCGGCGTAGGAATCGACTCCTCCAACTCTTCCCCTGGATTTCGTAAGATTAAACTAAAGGAACCTTCCAGCTTCCAGAGGAAATACAGTAGCTTCTGTGTATAATAGGGTGTCCTGGGTACAAAAAAAATGTTTTAAAATTTTAGGAGGAAAGCGGAATAGCCCCACGGTTTTTCATCCGCGCGCTAACAGAGCTCGATGACTGGGTAGCCCAGGCGTGGACAGACCGCGACAGCCGTAAGGCACTATCCAAAGGCAACAGCAAAGCCCTGACGTCGCTAAGGCAGAAGCTGCGCAAGTATGAAAAGGACTTCGACGCGGAGATCACCAAGTTCAGGGAAGATCCTGATCAACCTGATGATGAGGATGATGAGAGGAAAGGTAATTAAAAAAAACAAACAGCCGAATTGGGACCTCCTCCTTTTTTAAAGTCAGTTAACTTTCGGGTTTTGTTAATGGGTGATTCTCTGTAAAGACGTCTTAAATCTGTACAAAATTGTCCGACCAAATTATTTTTGATTTTATTAGAAAAAAAATTAACATGGGCTACAAAACTATCAGCTTAATCATAATAAATGAACGGCCGATTGAATTTTTGCTTTTTTGATATTTGTGTATCTTTTGCCTTATAACATGACAGGGGGACTGTTTGCCAGGGGACTGTTTTTTTTTATCAAATTGTGAAAAATCAAGCAAACTATTTCAATGCATTCAACTTTTCAAGTTCTCAATGAATGTTTACATTAATTAGAATAATATTAAGACTTATGGATCCAATTTTATAAATAAATTATAAATAAAAATAGTTGCCAGAGGACTGAGTTTCTCGTGGCCCAGACACATATTTCCAGCACAAACGGTGCTTTGGCACTAAATAAAATGGCGATAAAGCGCTAACAGCCCTATGGTTATTAACTCAAGGCTAGTTAGGTCCTTATAAACCTTACAAAAGGTAAAATAACATGCTGGATTTTTTTATTTTTGGCTTTGAACTTCTGGCAGGGGACTGTTCTTAAAATGCCTGGGACAAACTTTGGTTTAATGGATTTAATGAAACAAATTAATTTTCGGTACTTTTTATTGAAGAAGATTGTTAGTTAAATAATTAAGTTTATAAACATTAGGGACCAAATTATCTATTATGGACGAATAACTTAAAATTTAATCTTGAAGTTTTAATTTTGGGAATGGGACAGCCCAGGGGACTGTTATTTCGATGGTTTACGAATTTATAGCAAAAAAACCAAAACTTATTTCATTTTAGTTTTCAATGGTCCAAATAGAAATGTTTTTTTACTTTCGTAATCAATTTGTTTTAGTAACAAAATAACAATTTTTCTAATAAAAAAATGCCTGGGACAGCAAAAAACATCCTTACAGAGAATCACCCTAATAGAATTGAAAATTAATTTATTGTCCAAAGTAACGAGCTACAACAAAATTGCCCTTATAAAACCTAGTGCGCGGCACAATACAATGGAGTCGTCAGATGAGTTTAAACATACTTATGTGTACACAATTCTTAAATATTATAAGTAGAAAAAAGTTTCTTGTAAAAACCCTAAACATATTTTATTGAATGTTGATAATATTATTTCAGTAGTGCCTACCATATTACTTATTGCCTATATTCAGTAATACTTATTGCCTTTGCCAAGCATTGGGATGAAATTTTCATTAAGAAATATAAATAAATAATACTGGACAATCCCCACAGGATCATCTAGCCCCAAGCTAACAATGAGTACTAGATGACTGATATATATAATACAATATATTTATTTTAACCTAATAAACTTAATATGACCCGAGAGCTGGTGAGTTCCTGGCACAGCGCATCAGCATTGCCATACAGCGCGGTGGCAATACAGCCAGCGTCTTGGGGACGCTTCCGACTGGTATTGATATGGATCAGTTGAGCTACCTGTAGATTGTTTGCAACGGTCTGCAGTTGGCTCAGTTGTTTCAATTGTGCTAACTAGTGTAATTTTTTTATGGATAAAGGCTGACTTAATAAAAGCTAACTCGTACACCATTGACGTGCCTGTGAAGAAAATTGCTTTTCACCTTTTCAAAAGACAATACTAGCTTCGTACCGCGGCTTCGCACGCGTTTTATTTAATAAAAATTAGCCTACGACTTTTCCCGGGACACAATCTATTTCCTTGCCAAAAATAAAACCTCTGCCTATTGCCGGCCTTCCCGAATAGATTTACCGCGCCATATACAAGGCTTAAAACCTTAAAGAAACCCTAAGCGCACGTTTACGCAAGTTTACTTATGTGCCCTTATTTAATAAGAAATTTTTATGAGATATGCAAAAGGGTTAACTACGAACCTCGTGTGTAAAGTCCCTCATTATGGGATGAAAGATTGGTGTTCTTCCAACACAAAAAGGTTTGTAGTTAACCTGGTAACATACTTCCTACTATCACACTATATGATATTATAAATGCGAAAGTTTGGATGGATGGATGTTTGTTACCTCTTCACGCCAAAACTACTGAACGGATCGAGCTGAAATTTTGTATACAGATAATTATAATCCTGGAATCAAACATAGGCTACTTTTTATGCCATAAATCAGTTCCCATGGGATAGAAATCACCTTTTAACGTTTCCATAGAAACAACGCGTGCGAAGCCGCGGGCGGCAGCTAGTAGTATTATAAAGCCGAAAGTTTGTTAAATCTAAATTTTAGTTACCTAAGATCTCCAAAACTACTGAACAGATCAAGATGAATTTTCGCGTACGTTTAGAGCAAAGCCTTATTTAGATAATACGCTTATTATGCCGAAAATATGCGTGCGAAACCGCGGGCTGAAGCTAGTTCATAATAAATTCGAAACGAATTAGTTTTTATACCATTATAAATTGAAACCATAGTTTTTATTGTAAAACTTTATTTTGTAATCCAGATACCTCATCATCAGAAGATTCTGATGAAGAAAAGCCGAAGGAAAAGCCCAAAGTCAGGCTGCCTGAGCCGGCGCGCCGCCCCCCTCCCGCCGCGGCTGATGATGAATCCGACGACTCCATGGACTGGGGGTCGGATTCCGACTCGTCCAGCTCCAGTTCTGATGATGAGAAGGTGGCTAATATCCGTGAACGGTAAGTAAGCTTCTTTTTACAATTAGCTTCTTTTGTTTTTGTGTCTATGTGACATAGACACGCCGCGGGTGGCGAGGATTAATCATAGTCATAGTCTATGGTTAATCGCCTCGCCACCCGCAGCTCATGATGAATCCGACGACTCTATGGACTGGGGGTAGAATTCCGACTTGTCCAGCTCCAGTTCTGATGATGAGAAGGTGGCTTATATCCGTGGACGGTAAAGAGCTTTCTTTCTGTGTCTCGTTTCCAATGATACCCTATAATAATCCGACCACTGTATGGACTCGGGGTAAAGGTGGCTAATATCTATCCAGTCTTTTGTTTCTGTGGCTAAGCCTATTTTTTATCGCGTTACCAAGTTACAATTGCGTTGTTTTGTATTTGTCACTGTGTTTATGGTTATCCCCGCCGGAATTTCCACAAGATAATGAGTTCATTCTTGGCACATTGACATCATGTCTTTTTTAATCTTTATCAAGATAACAAGACAATAAACAAATATTTATGGCGCTTGAACTTTATGCCTATACCTTTAAAAAACAAAAGTATTTACAATTGAGACAATTGTGCTAACTGCAGACTGTTGCAAACAATCTAGAGGTAACGCAACTAATACATATCTATTTTTAAAGGATATGGTCCTTTAAAAATAAATTTGTTTTGATATAAAGTACCTACCTAATACGGTTTCTGTACGCTATGTATACATCATCAATGGCCTTTACATCCACGAAGGATGGTTTATGTAGTGTTCGTTTTTCGGCACTTACGTAGATGACTTGTAAGGCCTATGCGGGAATGGCACATGCGGCCGCAGTATTGGCATCTGTGAACCCCGGTGGATAGTAGTACATTACGTATACATTACGTAGATAGACGATAGACGTAATGTATACAGAGTAGCATGTTACTGCGGGTGAGCAGTTTACACTGTGACGTGATTTTACGGTGTACGAATATACCGTGATTTTTTAAAAATAAACTACTATTACACTTGTAGTCTACAAACAATTTAAATGATTGCTTTTTAATAAGTCTTTATTCACAAAGAAAATTACAAGGATTGTAGATACTGCAGGATTAGGGAAGGATCACAAATCGACAATAATGTAAATTCCGTATAAAAATACGCGGCAACAAAGTGAATTTTAGGTCAATTATGAATGGTTTATTTACAAACATTCTACATGGATTCTGGCTAGTGTACAGGGTGTTAGTCAAATTAGTGCGCCATAGGTACTTACTTCTGCTTAGCTTGGGGCTAGATAATGCTGTGTGAATTGTTCAGCATTATTTATTTATTTATTATACTGCATAAGTATAACAGGTGTTACCAACCTAAACCAGAACTACTCGGTTTCATAGGACTCAAAACAACTCCAGCATCTCTGAGAAACCATAATCTTCTACATATTCCCTCATTTAATTCACGTTATAGACAAAATTATATTCTACGTGCGAGCAGATACTTCAATGCAATTGCTGAAGAAGTTGATTTGTTTAACACTTCTCCCAGTAACTTTAAGCGTATCTGTGGTAATCGTTTCTTTGTTTCTTAACCTCATTTTATACCTACTTTGTTTGTCCACCACCTTATTCTCTTTAATATTCTTTTACACTATATGTGAAAACTTTTAATTGGCCATCCTTATATATGTACTTAAATTTTTGTTCGTGTTTAGCCGTAAGTTTTCCTAAAATAAATAAATAAAATAAAATAAACCTTCTAAAACAATCCACTTCTAGGTTCTTGAAGAGAAACACGGACATCGTCGACGATGAAGAAAAGGACAAACGTCGCGCGAAACGTCGCGAGGAACGAGAGAAGAGGGACAAGACGAAACGCGACCAACCCGACGATGGCGGCGAGTGGGAGACCGTTCGGAAGGGCGCCGCCACTTCTGACAAGCCCAAGATGTTCGCCAAGGTATGTGGTGCGCTATGCCACTAGCTGTAGAGTTCTAAATAGTAAATTATTCAAGTCTAGTTCAAGTTCGTACGAAAGCTCCGTGTAAACACTATGAACCAGAAGTTTATTGGTAGACTTGGACGTTATATTGACCGTATAGCTATCTTAACGTGCGTTCCCAATGACGCGGAGCGAGGACGTTAAAAAATCGACCAATCAAATTCGTAAATATATCCGTTGAGCTAAGCTTAATTTGATTGTTGTAGGTTTAAGGAATACTAACATTAAATATAAGAGTTATTGCTGCTACTAACAAACTATGCCATCAATGTCTACACCAAACCCTTATTTATTATCATGTGCTTAAACACTGCATCAGTCAAGATCCAACATGACTTAAATACATAATAATGCATGCAATCACACATTATGTTTTATTAGTGTTTCGTTCTTCTGGTCGCCTCTAAGGGTAATACTGAAAATCAGTGTTTTGCTCTTCGAGCAAAGCTTTTCGCTGAGCTATTGCCTTTTTGACAGGCTGCAGCACACACACAATTACTAAAAAATATGTAGGTAAATTTTTTATTCATTATTCATATCATTTCTTAAATTATTTACTATTCTCAAGTTTTGTACCATTAAAAAAATTAATATTCTCTGTGTTATGTTAAGATGTGCCTTAATTATTGTAATCGTTTTATATTATGTGCTGCAGTGTCAAATAAATCTTTTATCTATCTATCTATCTATCAATGTAATCTGCAAATAAAGAATTTGAATTTGAATTAAGCGTCATTGGGAGCGCAGAGCACACTTAAAATTTCACTAAGGTACAACTTTATGCCCTGAACTTTATCTGGTTTGAGTTCGTTGAAGCAACAGAGCTAGATGATGCTGTTTGATTATGCCCAACTTTATTCACCATCATAATCTTCAACCAATCAAATTCGTAAATATATCCGTTAAGCTGAGCGTCATTGGGAGCGCAGCGCACCCTATGTGTACCCGCAGTCCTATGCCCAACAGTGGACGTATACGGGCTGATGATGATGTATCTTCGACCTGACTTCACCCACTACTCTGTCTAGACCTCCAAGCTCTCGCTATTCTGGTCTTGTTTCACCCTGCAACATCCTACATGCATAATTTCTGTATTGTCAACAGGACAGCGAAATCGACGCCGCCCTCGTAGTCAAGAAACTCGGAGAGATCAGCGCAGCCCGTGGCCGCAAGCGCACCGACCGTCGCGCACAGCTAGAGTTGCTCCACGAGCTACGCACCGTCGCCTTAGCACATAACCTCGGCGACGCACTACAGCTGAAACTCCGCGCTGCAATCGTCGCCGCCCTATTCGATTACAACCCTAAAGTCTCCGACGCTATGAAGCCGGAGTACTGGTCGAGATTGGTAGAGAACGTCGATCATATGGTGACGCTTATCTTAGCCCATGAGGACATGGTTCTAAGCGAGGCTTTCACTGAGGATAACGAGGAGCTGATCACAGCACCGTTTAAAGTACGCGGATGTGTGTTGACATCTCTAGAGCGTCTCGATGACGAGTTTACGAAGCTGCTCAAGGAATGCGATCCTCATTCCAACGAGTATGTTGAGAGATTGAAGGATGAGGTTCGCGTCTCGGCTCTGATTGACCGTGTCTGTTTAGTCGTTGAACGCGACGGAACGCCGCAGGAGATCTGCCGCGCTTACCTCCGTAAAATTGATCATCTGTACTACAAGTTTGACCCACGCGCGGTGCGCAAAGACTTACCACCGGGCGAAGAAACGACCATCAAGAAAATGGAACGTCTCTGCAAGTACATCTACGCCCACGACGAATCTGACCGTCTGAGAACCCGCGCCATTTTGTCTCATATTTACCACCACGCGTTACATGACAACTGGTTCCAAGCGCGCGATTTGCTGCTAATGTCTCATTTACAAGAGACAGTGCAACACTCTGATCCAAGCACTCAGATTCTGTACAACCGTACAATGGCTAACCTAGGCTTATGCGCGTTCCGCCGCGGCAACGTAAAAGAAGCCCATGGCTGTCTAGCTGAACTAATGATGACTGGGAAGCCTAAAGAGTTGCTCGCGCAAGGTTTGCTCCCGCAACGCCAACACGAGCGCTCAAAAGAACAAGAGAAGATCGAGAAGCAGCGTCAAATGCCGTTCCATATGCATATAAACTTGGAGTTGCTAGAATGCGTGTATTTAGTCTCCGCTATGATGATCGAGATTCCCTACATGGCTGCGCATGAGTTTGACGCCCGCCGCCGTATGATCAGTAAGACGTTCTACCAGAACCTGAGGGCTAGTGAGCGACAGGCGTTGGTTGGTCCGCCTGAGTCTATGAGGGAGCATGCCGTGGCTGCGGCGAGGGCGATGCGGAGGGGAGATTGGCGCGCTTGTCTTAACTTCATTGTTAATGAGAAGATGAATGCTAAGGTAAGAAAAGGGGGATAAAAATACAGGGTGTGTCAAGACCACTTCCGATTAAGAGGGGTGGTACAGAACCCCACAACATAAACCAATAAAAAATCGATGGCCGAAAAAAAATTGTAGCCGGAGATATTGTTTGATATGTATTGATACAGAATTTTGTTTTTGCACATCTATTCACGGAGCTTTTCACGATGTTTAGTTCACGATTCGATTTAGTTGGCCCCAAAACTAAACTACTAATCGACATCTTTAAAATCATTGCCTTTTGCACATTTTTAGTACTGTCAAATTAGCTTAGTTTTTTCAACTACCGAATCGACACCATCGAGAATAAAACACTATTTTTTTCTCGATATTCATCTCTGTTTTAGTCCATATAACTCACTGACCTCGGTCATACCAAGTACTTGTATAATGCAGGTCAGTGACTTAACTTCTTGGCCAAAAAATGTTGCACACAAAAACATGCCCATACGAATCAACTGGTGATAGTAAATTCGACGGTGAAATAACTCCCTCCACTTTTCAGGTATGGGACCTAATGGTCGGCGCCGACAACGTCCGCGCAATGCTCGGCCGTCTCATCCGAGAGGAATCACTTCGAACTTACCTGTTCACGTACGCACACGTGTACGCCTCGCTGTCTCTCCGCTCACTGGCTGATATGTTCGAGCTGCCGAGACAGCGCGTCCACTCATTGGTCTCCAAGATGATTATAAACGAGGAGCTGCTCGCCTCATTGGATGATCCGAGCGAGTGTGCGATTCTGCATCGCTCTGAGCCGACTAGGATGCAGGCGTTGGCGCTTCAACTTGCTGATAAGGTAAGCGTTATGGTGAATTCTTTAAAGTCCTGTTTGACTTATAATTATAACCCATAGGTACAAATTATATCTTTGATAAAAAGGATTTTCCGGCTAAGCAGAGAGATTCGTCAAACTAAGTCAATAGGATTGTTTAGCTATAAACCGAGTGAGTTTATTGGTTGGGTAGCTCATTTTGGATGAAAAGCAAACCAAACTGTTTAATTATCAGATCCAGCAGAGCGTTTTTTGGTACCTAACCTCCAAATAGAGACCTGGGCCCAATTCTGCTAACTAATCGCGCCGTTTCTTTCATCTAAGGTAGAATACCAAAATTGGTCTATGGTGGCGATTCTGCGATTAGCTTAGCAGAATGGAGCTCATGCTTGAGCATTCAGGGGTATACTCAAGGATATACAAATCTTGTTGATTCTGATGTGATCAGCAAGGTTTAACTTCTGTTTTCAAACATGAATTTGATGTTGTTTTTCTAGGTTGGCAACGTAGTGGACTCGAATGAGCGTATCTTCGAGAAGCAGGGCTCGTTCTTCCAGCGAGGGGGCGCCGGCCGCGGCGAGGGGAGGGGGCAGCGAGAGCGGCCCAACCGAGAAGGAGGTTTGTTATGTTTTTCTGTCTATGGTACTAGCTATAAGCTGTAAAAAGTTTTATTTTTTTACTCCAGCGTAATGTTGTGTGTCCCACACACCAGTCTGAGGAACACAAAATTTGTTAGCTTGGTCAAATTTTTGACTATATACTTTTGGATTATTATACATTTTGAGTCCAAGATTTACATTTCGACTTCAAGATTTGTTCTTTGATTGTGGTCTTACGATAAAGTAATTTAATTACCCTGGCAACGCCTCAGTGTCTGTTAAAATGTACTGTATAACCCCCTTTTTCGTATATCCAGGCGGATGGAACCGGCGCAACCGCGGCAACCGTCGCCGTGATGACGAGCGCTCCCACGATGACTGAGCGCGCGCGTGCGGCAACCTTCCCCTCTCGCTGCAGACGCTGGTCGTAACGGCCGCATTCTTCTGCCAACCTGCCTGCATTTATACTAGACATATTGCCACCTAAAGCCTTATCTGAGAACTGTTGTTTAAATAAGGTTTTTTGTTTATATGAGAAATCATAACACGAGGGCCTTAAATTAATATTTTATTGTTGGTATTTGCACTGACGGTTGGTGGTTGAATGCGGCCAAATAAAATGCAAAAGAAATTCCGTATCTTCTTCATAAAATGGCGAAATACTAGCCTTTTATATTTAGTTATGTATCTGATATCATTTACTATTGAACAATATTGTATTTTAACCATGTTGCCGCAAATTAAAAAGTCACAAGAAATTTTGTTTTTTTATTTCGAATTCAGCATCGATTTATATCTGCTTAAATTGTTACCGTCAGGATGATGAGTTTGATGAGGCACCTGTCGTATTTAACGTTGCAATGCTATCTAAAAATTTCTTCACATTTGCTTCTATTTGCTTCCTACAATAAGAGAACTGCTTCCTTTATATTTTAGAAGAAATTCAACATTTCAAGGGACTGTTCATTCTGACGTCAGGATGGCCGGTCACCTGGCCCGTAGACTAAAATGGACAAAAAATGGAGAGCAAGCAAAGATAAACTAATAGGAGTTTATCCTTGCTTGCTCTCCATTTTTTGTAAAGGATATAATTATGCTTGCTCTCCATTTTTTGTAAAGGATATATAAAGGAAGCAATTCTCTTATTGTAGGAAGCAAATGGGATGCAATTTTTGGTACGACAGGTGACTCATCCTGACGATAACAAATTGCATTGTGCTTCAGCTGTCTAATAAGCACTCTCACCAGTGCGCTGACCTGAGGTTGAGGACATTCTTGGTAAAGAACTTCCTCGTTGAGACCGAACCTAGAACATGGAAATACACCTACCGCCAACCATTATACCGGCTTCGTCTGCCTCAACTCCAGGAACACAAATTAATGTCAATGCATATCATACCGCTATTAAGATAAAATTTATGGAGGTTGAGTTTGTACAAAATAAAAAGAGGATAATTTATTCTCAATCAAGTTTATTATTTTAATCTTCGTAATCCTACTAATGCATATTTTATTGGCGAAAGTTTGTGCCATTTGTGAAGATGTTTGGCAGAAGAGAATGCCAAAACTTCTGAATGGATCAATCTTAAATTTTGCACACACAACATAAGGGCTACTTTTTTATCCCACAACGCGTGCAAATCCGCGGGCAGCAGCGAGTTCATTCTATACTAGAAACCTAGAACGTAGACTGCTACGAAAAGGAAAAGGGAATCCATAGAGCAAATACAGAGAGGAGATGTTCTAATTAGATTTCCCTAAGAAAGAAACAACGCGTGACACTTTGCGGGATGAGGGGGTGTTAGATCCCGCCCACTTTTTTGTTTTCCATCTACCGGTGAGAAGCAAAACTGCTCGCTTCGTGCTGTGTTGATGTTACTACGTAGTTTAGCTACCTCACACTAGATGTCACTAAGTGTAGGATGGAACAGGGACGTACTCAGAATTTTCGTACCATTACCCATTATGTAAACAAGTACCTAATACTTGCCTAAATCAAAAGTCACGTGATGCGAATGAAGCTTGATACTTAACATAAGTCTTTTGATATGGTCAAGTAATATTAATTTCAGAGGCAGAACAAATAATAAACAAATTAAGTATATCGAACTAAATTTTATCTCTGTATCTGCTCTATGAAGGGAATCCATCTTTCCTGCGAAATCCATCTACGGCCACAGATTAGATAACGCTAAGTGCAGTCTGCCAGAAGAAACAGCCAAGTACGCCATCTAGCGTTGATGAGTGTGTTTCTCACGTGTTTCTGAATGAGAATACTTGCTACTTGATAATAGATGGCGCTAACTCATGTGCGTTTCGTTCGTCATTCAATTACAATTTTGAACTTTACGGATTTATGGTGCTTGCTGTTGTGATCGAAACGCAACGCAACCTAATTTTGACGTTTCTTTCTCAGTCATCGTCCCGTATTTTGCAAATACAATTTTACTGTGAATTCCAATATAATCTTGCTTATTTCCTGTAGGTTGGATAACTATGGTGACCACAAGGACCTGTAAATAAGAAGTTCAAAGTTTTACATAGAATTAGTATCATTTTCTTGGGTTTGTATTTTGACAGACACCAACCAGTACAATGGCTGCAACGAGGAGACTCCAAAAGGTGAGACATCATTTTTACGCCCTAGATATTTTTTTACAATGAACTGAAGATGACTTCTCACCTCCAAAATGATAGCCATATATTTGTTTGCGTTCGGAGCATACAACAACGAAAACAAACAAATGTTTGGACTTGATTCTGTATCACAATAAGTCTTCTTACATTTTAGGAACTGAATGATATCAGGCAATCCGGTTTGAAGTCTTTCAGAGACATTCAAGTAGATGAGTCTAATATCCTTACATGGCAAGGACTTATTGTACCAGTAAGTACCAATATTACTTAATTTTCCATCATGAAGAACCTGTAGTGTAAAGTCGAATAAGGGAATCTACCAGAGAAGCACAGCAGCTTACTTCTGTACCTTTAACAACTCAACTACAATCACCAATCAGGTGACTGACCAAACCTGGCCTTGATTTGGATAGGCACATTCAGCAGTGGAGTTACGTGTGCTGAGAAAAGAGGCACTATAACCCAACCATATCATATAAAAACATAAATTAGTCTAAATGCCGAAGTGACAGAAATAAAAAAATCCCATTTCTGTGTCAGTGTTTAGTTTTATACTTTGACCTTTCTAAGTGTACATTTTTTGTATTTAAGGAAATCAAAAGTTTTTGATATTGAAACATCACAACAATATTAGTCGCTTTTATTTATGACATAATAAAATATGTTGATGACTCGTAGGAATACCGTATTTTTCATTTACATAAGATTTTTATCTTATCATTGGTTCACTCACTAGCAACTGCTTATATTGCATTAATTTTGCACTTGAGCCATATCAAAAACAATAAACCTAATAAACCATGTCTTTCAGGAAAACCCTCCTTACAGTAAGGGAGCCTTTCGCATAGAAATCAATTTCCCTGCAGAATATCCGTTCAAGCCTCCTAAGATTAGCTTCAAAACAAAGATCTACCATCCCAATATTGATGAAAAAGGCCAAGTCTGCCTGCCCATAATCAGTGCAGAGAACTGGAAACCAGCCACGAAGACTGACCAAGGTAATGATCATACAAGTATTAGATAAAGATGTTGTCTAGTTGGATATTGGTTTTTAACTAACAGAAGTAGTGTAGGTACAATGTGTACAAAAAAATAATATTATAAAAAGTAAGACAGTTTTCAGTAAATTTCTTGTCAACCAGGCTGTTTACCTAACCTTATTTTGATACAGACCTATTACATTTAGAGATAACTTTAAGCATGGAAAAAAGAAAGAGAGGTAGACCACAGAGAAGGTGGAATGACGACATTAGACAAGTCGCGGGAATTTATTACATGGGGTAGAGTGGCCATAAAAGGCTAGAATGGAGAAGATTGGAGGAGGCCTTTGCCACTTGGCAAACGGACATACAAAAATGGAACAAAAGAGAAATATACAAATAACAAAGATATACTGTCTTGTCCGACTAAAGAATTATTATTATTATAAGCATGTAAATCAATACTCTTTTAAAATAATGTTTCTTATTGCGAAATTAATTTAATTTTCAGTAATTCAAGCACTAGTCGCCCTGGTGAATGACCCAGAGCCTGAGCACCCGTTGCGTGCAGAACTAGCTGAGGAGTTCCTCAAAGATAGAAAGAAATTCACCAAGAATGCAGAGGAATTCACCAAGAAACACAGCGAAAAGCGGCCATCAGACTAGAGTAGCCACACTTGGTATACATAATTAAGTACTTTAGGTTTACAGCAAATAGTTGAAATTTTGAAATAGCCTTGTTTTTAAGCATCCCAAAGTAGTTTTTCTTCACTATAGCTTGTTATTCCTGAGTAGTCTCGTAGATATTGGTGTTCATTGAGATGGCATAAAAACTAAACTTTTAACAGGACTGGAAATCATGCCTTAATGAAAAAGGGAAAGCAACATTTTAGTGTTGTCAAATTAGTTTTGTTTTGTGGCTTCTGAATTGACACGGTAATATTTTGGTAATCGTTTAAGTAACTAATTTGTCAGTTAAGTTTCATGCAAAAGTTTCTTCAGTTCTGTCAGTTCAAAACTAAATTGCTGTGAACCTGAATTATTGAAATTCAACTAGAAATGCTTTCAAATTGATCACAACGCAACTTGCATAATTAAGTTAATGCACTTGAGCAAAAATAGGTATTTCTCAGTCTGCTATGGCTTTCAGAGGTTCTAAATTTGTTTATGGGTATTTTTTATTTTAATAAATATTTATATCATCATCGAAAGTTTTGTACACCTGTGAATTAGAAATTAATTTTATTTAAGCTTGGTTCGCAATTTAAATTGGCTTCCTTTATAATGGCAATGTAAATAGGTTTACGATGGATGGGTGTGGTAACTAAGATCCCAAATGTGTTTGTCTTGAACAAATGTATTAATGTGCATTTTCTAGTGTTAAATCTCGCTAATGATGGTTTTGTAACTATTTTATCTTATGTATTGTTGCTAGAACCTGGGTAAAACTTAGTGCTCTGAAGTGCCCCTATCATTCAGAGTAAAGTGTTATATTTTCACAGGCAAAAGGTTATTCTAGATCCAGGTGAATGTCCACTGAATTCACCCCACAATGTTTAATTTCTATGTTTCTATGTTACTTGGTAACTTTTGGTGTGCTGAACAGTTCATTGCGTGAACTTTAAAAATATATTTTTTTCGAAATTGATTCCCTCTTTTTTTCTTTAACCATGTTATAAGTTAGCTGCTTAGCTTGGGGCTAGATAACGCTGTGTGAATCAGGCGCGGTCGCAGCCCAAGACTTTGGGGTCACACTTGGTGAAGGCCGTAGCACCAAATGTATTTGTAGGCGGTTGCAGGCCCCACTGAAAAGCACTAAACTTTATCGGCGAGCGGAGCGAGCCGCTGAAAATTTATACTCAACTCCCCACAATATAGTAGGTATAAGATATAGCGAGCTTCGAAATTTTTGAGATGTTTTCTGAAGTTTGGGCAAAAGTAAGCAAGAGTAGGTATACTTGCTTACTCTCGCCCGCATCATTTATTTTGTTGTCGATAGGTATATAACAAAATAAATGACTTTGAATAAGACTTTGCGGTAGTAGATAAAAAGCTATGAATATGAATCGGGGCGAGCGGAAAAAGGGAGATTAACAGAAATTATAAATACAAAAAAGATATGAAAAGGATGTAACGGCGAGCGGAGCGAGCCGCCGAAATTTTTGATCCCTTTTCGGGTGGTGACAAACTGGTTCAGAAAATAAATAACAGCGAGATCAGAACATTTTAGAAGTTTGCGGCGGCTTAGTAATATGTTTAAAAACAAATAAAAAATAAATATCAGCGAGTGGAATAAGCCGCAGTCTTTCTTGAAATTGGTGAGGCATGCGTTCATGCGAGACAAGGAAGCTAAATATGAGCTAAGAACTATTTTAAAGTTTGTCGAATAATAACCAAATATGCGATAAATTTTTATGATCTGGCTGTGCGTGTGAGTTGTTTGGTATCAGATATTTTGCAGTTGCAAACTCACCTGAAACGGAAAAGGAGTCCTGGACTAGAGCAAGCCAGAAGCTTATAAAAACAGCAGAATGTTATCGGAGGCAAACAGAGCATGCTGCGATAATTTAGTGGTTTCATTAGATTTTTGGAGTGCTTGGAAAACAGACCTCAAACGAGGGATGAGCCCATGACCAGAGGTAGACAGTATGAAGTTGCCGGCAAGCTGAGCGAGCTGCGACAATTTTTGGTTTTGTTAGATTTTGATCAATTTGTCAGAAAATTTGGCAAAGTGACCTAAAGCGGGGCGGGGGTCGATCGAGCTTTGGACCATAGTCAGAAGGAACAAATGTTATCAGCGACCGGACCAAAACGCGAAAATTTTGTTGTCTACTTATTTTTTGTTATGGTTGACAAAGCGACCTCGCATATTATCACACTAATATTAAAAATGTGAAAGTTTGGATGGATAGATGGATGGATGTTTGTTACGTCTTTACGCCAAAACTACTGAACAGATTGAGCTGAAATTGCATCGGTGTAGCTCTAAGCCTGGAATCAAACATAGGTGACTTTTTATCCCATAAATCAGTTTCCATGGGATAGAAATTACTTTTGAACGTTTCCATATGGGCCTGCCACACACTCGACGAGTGGCGTGGGAAGTAGCGAGGAAAGTAGGCAGAGACGTAGTGTGGCAACGTTACTCGTCATGCCACTCGTCATGCTCCTCGTCCTGCCCATCGCTCCCTATTTTGTCGGTTTTTGGACCGCGAGTCAAAGGACCGGCAATACGAGCGCGAGTGACTGTCCACATACTCGCGCGGCCGCAGTTCGTGCCGAGCGCTCACGCGAGACGCACGTCTTTGTTTTCGGTTTATATTAATATATTAGGTACTTCCATCGTTCTATTGCGATGAATAGATGTCATCCACCATCTCCGTTGGCGAGGATGCCGACGACGTCGACGATGTATATTGCTTTGTAGCATTACATTGATTGGGCGAAGGTCTGCCTGCGACACAGGAGGTTGCGGGTTCGATTCCCGCCTCGGGACAAATGTTTGTACGATCTGCAGACATTTGTCCAGCGCGTTCTGGATGTTTTCTATGTATAATAAAAAAATATCTATATATGTAGTGTATTGTATTATGTATATCAGTTATTTGGTACCCATAACACAAGCTCTGCTTAGCTTGGGGCTAGATAATGCTGTGTGAATTGTCCAGCATTATTTATTTATTTATTGATATAATTAGCTATACTACAAATACACGCACTCGCTGCCACCACAGTTTCAACGTCCATTGTGTAGCAACGACGAATAGACAAGTGCGGCGCGTAGCGATTAATCGCGCGAGTAGAGCAGTGTGTGGACAGACAGGGCAACATCGCGGCAGCGCGAGGAGCATGACGAGGAGCATAGTGTGGCGGGCGCAATAGAAACAACGCGTGCGAAGCCGCGGGCAGAAGCTAGTTTGATATATTTTTGTGCATTTTATTGTGACGGTTGGATTGATACAAACTGACTATAGCGGACCAGCCAGAACAATAAAATTAGGAACATTGCCTCTGTGGTAATCAAAACACAGAGCCCAAAGAACAGTAATATCGGCGAGCGGAGCGAGCCGCGATTTTTTTTTGTGTAGGTAAATGTAACGAAAGTAAATAGGAAAAGTAATCAACAAGCTCTGGGTTGCAATTTTTTAAGTACCTATACTAAGATTTTGGGGGGGTCATGACCCCCGTGACCCCCCCCCCCCTGGGACCGCGCCTGGTGTGAATCGTCCAGCATTATTTATTTATAGCCTACATCTCTTAAATAATATATAAGAGATGTAGGCTTCCTATCTATTGTACTAAGTATGGCCTGTTATCTAGTACCTACCCATAACACAAGCTCTACTTAGCTTGGGGTTAGTTGATGCTGTGTGAATGGTCCAGTGTTATCTATTTTATTTGTATTTGTATTTATTTATTCCATCGTAGGTACACTTGTGTTACACTTGATGTCGTTACATTCTATATTTATGTACTATTTTAATAATTACATCTATAGGTTTTTCGTTATAGGAAACACCATAAGGTAGGTACAAAGGTAAAAAAGAGAGTATTGTATATTATTTGTGTATGCACATAAGTTATAAAAAATCGGTTCCATAGCTAAACTTTTAATCTTCAAATTCATAAACGTCAACAAGTTTTGATTTCAAGTCCTTATTTATATCACAGTTCTTAGTATCACTATTTTCAGTCTTGTTTCTTTTCAATTTATCCATAGGTAAGTATTTCTTAAAGTTATCTGAAAAATATATAAAATTAATTAATTTTTGAAACTTACTTGGCGCAGCATTATCATCATTGACGTCCTCTGTAGCGCAGCGGGCGAAGGTCTGCCTGCGACGCAGGAGGTTGCGGGTTCGATTCCCGCCTCGGGACAAATGTTTGTACGATCTGCAGACATTTGTCCAGGGCGTTCTGGATGTTTTCTATGTATAATAAAAAATATCTATCTATGTAGTGTATTGTATTAAGTATATCAGTTATCTAGTACCCATAACACAAGCTCTGCCAAGGTAATATTATCCTATAAGTAATCCGACTTCATACAAACGGGCGAAACGCGAGCTATACCTACGCGCCTCGATCTCGGCATGCGCTCAGCATGCAGACAGTCGCGGCTGTGCCGCAGTGACGAACGGATGGTGTGATGTTTTTTTAACAATAACCGCGCGATTTTTTCTCTAAAAATAAGTTCAGGTACATATTTAATAAAGTAGCTGCAGGTATCTAAGTATAACCAAGTAAAAAATATTCCTTTTTCTCCAAAAAAATCTCCTAAAATTTAATAATAAAGCATTTTGTAGGTACGTCTCAGTCGAGGCGCAAATATTTTTCGGTCGCAAATTTATAAGACCGATTTGTTATTCAAACATAAACAGGTTTTTTAATTAAATCTTCCAATCAAAAAACAACACGCATTTTTATTGAACACTTCCCATTCAATTCACAAAGTATTTTGTTTGTTTATATAAAAAAAGTACCTTCCTATATTTACAATCACAAAACTAAATGGAAACACAAAGTAGGCAAATGTAATTAAAATGGTGGAGACGGGCAGCCCTATCGCATGTTTACCTACCGCGCGGCTGTAGGCATTTATTTCAAAGATACGGCCGAGTCCAAATACTGTTGGATAATATTACCGTGGCTCTGCTTAGCTTGGGGCTAGATAATGCTGTGTGAATTGTCCAGCATTATTTATTATGATTTGCCGCAGCCTGTAGGATTTTCTTATTCAAATTCAAAGTGCTTTCTTGATTTTGACCTTATAATGATTCTGAGACATAATAAAATACCTTGAATAGTAGTTATGCTCTCATCAATATAGTTCTTCTTATTCATATCCTTAGCTAAAGTAGGCTGTATTCCTAATGTGTAATCTGGGCCGTATGACGTCCAATATCTGTGTTCTGGAATATTCTCGTCCAGTTCTGTTTCTGTTACTAGAGCGGTAAGGGATGCCCATAGGCGTGCTGTGTTTGCGTGATTGTAGCCTCCTGGAAAATTAAGCGTTATGTACTGAATTGTAAAATTCAAATTGGTCAAGCTAGCGAAAAAAAAAAATCGAATTTGGCCTATTATATTAACAGTAAAATAGGCAATGCTACCATACCTCCTCCAAGAAGCATAGTAGGTTTGTTCTTGGCTAACACTGTTTTCAAACAACTGCAATACCCACGAATGGATAACCTGCCGCCGCCATTCGGGTCATGTGCCAATGCATCGGCACCGCACTGTACAACAATGGCGTCGGGAGCAAAATGGCTATAAGCTGAATTGAACACTCTGCAATAGAAATAAGGTATTGTTATGTTTCATAGATTTTGGAAGAAGTATTCATATTAGGGCCAAGACACAGAAAGCGAACTTTGGCATGTTTTTGATAACATATTGATCTCCTTAGGAACAAATTAAGGCACACTTTTCTATATGTATAAAAAGATGAGCTCACTCGACCAAATGCGCGTGCTTTTAGTAGTAAAATCTTATAAAACCTGCTTTCTGAGGGCCTTGACGCTTAAATCGAGTGAGGCCAGCAGGATCCCCACTGAGCGAGGCCACCTGCCTCCTTAAATCAGGTTTTAACTAGTTTTATTTAAGAAGTGGCTTTTCCTAACTTACTTATCAAAAACATACTCCATAGTTTCATCAGAATAGCCCGCATGAAATGGGAAGTTACAGCTGTATCCTTTACCATGTAGCCTGCCTATGTCTTCTAGCCCGCCTGTGCCAGGGTAAAAGCCAGGCTCGAACTTGTGGAACGATAGAGTAAAAACTGAATCACTGAGGCAGTAAGCATTTTGTACACCATTTCCTGAAAACAATATAAAGATTAGGCAAGATTTGCAGCCAGTCAAAGGACGGGATTGGAGAGTCCTCTTAGTTCGTAGTGGTTCCCTTAGTCGCCTCTTCCATGAATTTAGTTGGAGGGGTCAATTCTTACACCACTTTCTACCTACTAGAGAAAATGATAGGCTTAGTTCAAAGGAATAAACTTACCATGGTGAACATCCAAGTCAACATACAAAACTTTTTTGAATTTTCTTCTCAGAGTTTCGATTCCTATTACAATATCATTGATGTAGCAGAAACCTTCAGCACCAGATCTGAAGAAAAAGGTAAGAACTAAACTTTACAAACAATAGGACATTTCATTTTTTTTATTTTAGCGCTCACACAACAAACAATATTATGATTATTAATCGAAGACCGAACCTTTATGGTCTCGCCTTGTCTGTCCTTTTTCCCTCCTTAATAACTCGGAAACTACCGCAGCTATCAACTTGAATTTTAAAATAATAATAAATTTCGTGCGCCTGTACAGATTTAAAACAAAAAATGAAAAATAACATTTTCCATACAAATGAGGATGCGTAACGTTATAGCAATTTCAATAGAACTAATATCCACGTTATTCTTTATGACATAAGAATGATTATATCTTTTTAAATTATCCAAATCGGACTATTACTCATTACGTACGAAGTTATGACTAAATTACTAGCGAAGGTCACTGAGTGACCGCCGCGGGTGCGTGTGACGTCACTTGCTCGGTCACCGCCCTTTAACCGTAGGCAGATATCAATTTTTAGTGATTTACTCCGAAACTATAAGTATAGGAAAAAAAATACTATAATTTTTTTCATGAAATTTTAAAAGATACATACAGGGTCATGTGGGATATCAAATGAAACGGTATCAGTTTGTTCAAAATAGTTTTTGAAATTTCTGTGGGTTTCATACTTTTCGAAATATTTTGAAAAAAGTCGAAGAAATACCCATTCCCCCCTATCTCCAAGGATTGCAGAGGGATCCATCCAAAATGTATGGAGCGTTTGTGGATATGGATCTATATCGTACAGGATAATTATAGAGAAGTTTGTAAAACAAACACTTTTTGAAAAATGGACAGAAAGGGGGGAATTATTTTCAAAAGGGGGGGATACCTCACTGAGTTGGGTATCAAATAATAGGTATCAGTTTAAACTTTTTAAAACAGTTTTCAATATTCCTCTAGATTTCTTACTTTTTGTAATATTTTGAAAAAAGTCAAATTTACCTATGCAGAGTGATCCATCTAAAATGTAGTTTTGTACCTACTATTTTTAGGTATTCATCAAATAGCAATATCTTGTACCGGCACCTTTAGTACACATTTAAATAACTAACAAACATTCAAAACACCCGGCGCGCGAGTTACACTCGCACTTGACAGATCTTGTTTTTGTATAATAAATTAATAAATCAATAATTTATGCCTAGAGAAGAGCATAATTATTTATCAGCTGACTAGTATAGGCTGATGATGATGTCAATGAACTCCAGCCTTTAGACAGGCACAATTTTAAAAGCATGTTTAATGTTTGAATGAATTGATAGATAATTAGTAATTAGGTACCAAAATAATGACAAGACCTTTGAGCATGATGCCACCCTCCGCACCAGTTGATGGCTACATTAGCTTCGCCAAGCAATAGGCATTTAGCTGCTGTTACCGTACCTCCGGCAAGTGATGCCACCAGCTCAAACATGTTTGAGACTGGGGGACAGTCATACCCTGAAATAGGTAGTCAATTAGGAGCAAAAATAAATATGGGACATATTCACAAATGTTACTTTAATACATTCATTCAGTGCCGTGCCTATGACAGGCAGGATAGTAAATGGGATTTATAACTGTGGGCTCAACGGCTCAAACCCCTTTAAGGGGTACCTACATAGTTATTCCTCCTGTATTTTGTAATTTATAGTTCTAAATAAATTTGAATAGGGGTCTGACTGCATGGATAATTAACCACAACACACCAATTCCATGTTCTTCATCAACTTTGCTGGCCATATATTCATCACCAACTTCTGTAAACGTTTTCAAATGTCCCAGGTAGCGTTTTGAATGAAACTCGTGCAGATTTTCATAAGATGATGGAGATGTTTGTACAATTTTAAGTTGGTTTATAAGATCGTAGCCGTGTATGAGACTATGAACCATACTAGCCTGGAAAATAGTATAATGCAATTAGAGGTTAGTTTTACTACGGATACACTGCGGGTGGTTGTATAAATAAATATTTACTCGTCCAACAACTGCAGGGACCCTATCGCATTGATGTATTAGGTCTTCACTCCAAATGTAACACGATTTCATTTCAGTTTTCAGACCAAAATATTACAATGTTTACAATGTTGTTTTGTTTTGATGAGCGAGCGAGCGCCTTTTTGGGTTGAATGAATGAATGAAATGAATTGAAGCACAGAACAATGAATTGAAGGGAGCCGAGCCGAGGGAGAAGAAAGAAGTTGAGGATAGAGAATGTAAACGCATTACGTTCCTCTCTTACGAAAAACATATTCCATTGTCATATTACTGTTAAAAAAAAAACTATTAAGTCACACACATCATATATGTAAAACAAAACTTGTTTTTGTTGTAGAAAGTTTTAGTATGTAATGATTTCATATCTATCTATGAAATGTATTTTATTATGTATATCAGTCATCTAGTACCCATTACACAAGCTCTGCTTAGCTTAGGGCTAGATGATGTTGTGTGGATTGTCCAGCATTATATATTTATTTATTTTATTTATTTATATATATTTCTTACTGGCTGATCTTGTAAATATATGATGAAATAAAAAAATTGCGTAGGAAAAAAAACAATAAATGGAACGTTGCTATATTTGGACGGTTTTTGTCTATGGTTATAAGGGCGATTATTGGTTGAAAGTTTGACATTTCTGGTGTGTCCTACCAATCAAAACGATAAAATACAACAAAATTAACTAATTCCTCCAATCACGGTAGTCGGCTTGATTGAATAACGGACGAATGGTATGTCAAGATTGAATTGATTGATTGATGACATTTTCAGAAATGGTTTGGTTCGGAATTCCTCCTTGCAGTGCATTTAATTTAATAGAATTAATTGATTATTTCAACATTTGCCTCACGGTACTGTTAACTTTTCAGATAAATTCATAGTCAGGATGTGATGTGAAGCACGTATAAATAATCATTAGGACAAACAAGGTTTTTATTCTAATACATACTTAGTGGTAACTCGAGTCAACCTGGCTTTGTTTGTGTCAGGCATAGGTGTCAGGCTACGCTTAGCTTCTTCGTTCGATGTTGTTCAGTGATTCTGAATCAGTGCTCACCAAGTTCAAGTGGAAATGGTCAAAGGTAAGTGCTTAGAATACTAAAATGGGTTCTTCATTTACGTAGCCCAAGCGTCCTTTGTTCCGCCCGACCTGTAGTACGCGGTACCCTCAATCACGATTCTCGCATAGCATCACTACCCACTAAAGACGCAATGATCACATCTAAAAACAACCTCTCACTCCCTGATTACTATTTCAGATATATAATTAAATTTCTTGGTTACAAGGTTAGCTACCTCCTATATTCTAGAATGTGTAATCATATACAATTTTCAATTATTAAATTGGTATTTATAATGTCTTTATTCCGTTAGGAAATATTATTCTGTGGTCTTTATTTCTCAGGCCTAGAACACACTTAACAAACAATATACTGTGTATGTGTACGTGTAAAAATGGCTTCTTCAATCAAAAAATTTCATAGCTTTGTTGATAACCTAATTTTTTAAGATTTAAGGCTTATGTAACTGTAAAGGTGGACAAATCACCTTGAATTAAATTAAAAAACATTGACTCATTTCTCAAATTTAAAAGAGTCAAATTAGTCGCTGGCAGTTCTGTTGTCTGCATTATTTTTGCTTACGAGTCTTCTTTCATTTATTACTATCTTTACCTTACAATTGCCTATATCATCTTTCCATATCCTGTGTAGGAAATCCTTATTAACAAAGAAAATTACAATCAAATAATAGACAAATTAGAACTAGCATTTAAGATTGAAACAATTGAGCTAACTGTAGACTGTGGCAAATTGAAAGTTTATTTCTACCAGGACTGCATATTTATAAATGCCCGATTACATTTTTATATTAGATAATAACTAGCTTCTGCCCGCAGCTTCGTATGCATAATTTCCCTCCAATAAGTAACGTAAGTTAGGCTTTGCTATAAACATACCCCAAATATTATCTTGATCTGTTCAGTAGTTTTGGAGATCCTAGGTAACAAAAATTCAGATTTAACAAACTTTCAGGCTTTATAATATTAGTAGGATAGTAGAATTATATTTTTATCTGTCTCTTGCTTATTTTCTGGTTGTGGTTTCAGCAAGTAGTTTGATGGCTGCGCAGGAGGGTGTGAAGACCCCACATCGCATTGAACTGTGTGAGGAGAAGCTTGTCAGACCTACGCGCAACTATAGAAAGCGCAGGTAACTGGAGCCTATCTTTTGGGCGACTGATGAACAGGGTAGAGGATTTTGTTATTGATTTATGCTTATTTTTCGGTTTTTGTTATTATAGTGCGTAAGCTCTCACACTCAGAGTAATTTCTAAGAAATCAAATAATATTATTGGGATATTTCCCATAAACAAAACGACTTCAATGGGACCTTTGGGATATTATTTGATATCTTACATTGATTTTCATTTAAAATCCTCTGTCATGTCAATCCGAATCGATTTGTTTTTATTTAAATTCGTCATTGTCGATAGACCTGTGTATTAATTAATATATTTACATAATAACATAACATAATCAGGCTTTCCTACCTCTACCTACAGTAATTGAGAGCTACAAGATTGCTCCATAGAAATCATACTACCTTGATGGATTGGGGATATTTGTATGTTTATTTTCTTTATTAACCCTTAACTACCTACCCGCGGTCTCACAGACACTCGTGAACATATTTTTGTGAAAAACTAAGTGTACGCGCCATTTTATATTTCGTGCGTCCATGTACCTTCTCCCCACACACCGCAGTACCGTGCCTGTGCTCGTCGAGGTCTCACGTGCGTTCGTTTGTCGGTGGTGAGTAAAAATTTTTTGCCAGCGGTCTAAATGACCGCAGGTAGGTAGTTACGGGAGTTTTTTTCACCAAATACTTGTATTTGTTTTAGTGTAAAATGGCATCTAATGAAGAAATTATTGCGCGCTGGTTAGAGGACGATCCTTCAGAAGAAGATGATTTACCCAACGGAGACCATAGTGATGTGGAAAGTGATATTGGAGAAGATTTTGTGTTAGAGAGTTTCACGAATCCGGTCCTGAAATAGATGGTGAAGAAGATTTAGTGCTGACGGAAGAAGGTAACTTGTTGAGGCCCCAAAGTACGCCTCCGGGTTTGTCAACGCAATCATCATCCGACGACGACGTCCCGCTGGAAGCATTACGTTCGAGGGCCAGGAAAAGAAGAGAGGGTGCTCCAAAATGGTGTGCATAAACTGCCGCGAAAAACTGTACGTTGGTGACTTGCAATTTTGGTAAAATAAGTATTTTTTGATTGATATTTTTATTTAGATGTAAGAGTTGATTATTGAACTAAGCTTAATTAGTAAGGAAAAGTTCCTAAATTATGTTCCTTGGAGCATGGATCCCATTTTCTAGATATGTAATTTTTTTTCGGTGTTTTCTGACTCTATGAGAAGATTTTGAATTATGTGGTAAACAATGTTGATTTTGTATGTTTCAATAATTCTAATAAATGTTAAAAACTACTACAATTAGACGTTTTAATACAATTTAACCCCAAAAGTCATAGTTTTTCTTTGCGACAGCATTATATTGCAAGAGTCTCAGAGACCGCGGGTAGGTAGTTATGTGACAAAAATAGGGGGTAGGTAGTAGAGGGTTAATGCTTCTTTGATTGCTTTGCGGAAAATTTGACTAAAACAATTTGACTGAAACACAATTCGACTAAAAACATTTCGCCTATTTATTAACAATTCGATTAATGACTAAAGCAATTCGTTTCAACAACAAAAAAAATGTGTCAACATTATTTATACACACCCTTTCAGTCACAGAGTCGCCACGAAAACGCCGCCCCCTTCGTTAGGAGTAAGTTAATGTTGACCCTCCCCCGCTACGCGGGGGTGGGACGCCTACAACCGTCTACAAGTCGGGTCAACTCAAGGTGGAATTGCTTTAGTCGTATTGTTATTAGTCAAAATGTTCTAGTCGAACTGTTTTAGTCTAATTGTATTAGACGAATTGTTTTAGTCGAATTTTCCGTAGACGGCTTTGATTCCATGAATTTGCCAGAACCCAAAAAATATATTTATTTATTTTTGTACTGCTCTCTCTTCTCTCTATCTTCTTCCGGTCTTATCCCACGCTAGGTGGGGTCGGCACAACATGTATTTTTCTTCCACTCTCCTCTATCAGCCGTCTTCTCCGTACTTAAACCTTTCTTACCTACGTCATCTTTCACACAATCCAACCATATTATATTCGGTCTTCCTCTCCCATTATGTATAAAATATTGTACAGCTATCATTATTTAATATAGAGTGATCTGTAAGAGTAAGAGCTTCAGGGGGGAACATCACAAATTAACAAAATTAACGATCTCTTATCATCAAGGTCTACAATTAGGGTGGTGTTCTTTGAAAGATAATCAGTCAATTAGAAGCTTCGTCGGAGAACACTTTCATGGCCCACGACGTATATATAATATATTTATATAACTTGTCTAAAACATCAATCAAAATTTAATTGTCCAATTATCTTTTCGAACATGTGTCTCAGTAAGAATATTTGGCATATTCTGTCTCACAGATTTACAAATTATACTCAACCTCAACAGCCTGTGTTGGTCCATTGCTGGACGTAGGCCTCCCCCTGATAAGTACTATTTGTTGGATATTATTAACATCAACTATTTATTGACGACCTCGGTGGCGCGGCGGGCGAAGGTCCGCCTGCGGCGCGGGAGGTTGCGGGTTCGTTTCCCTTGGGACAAATGTTTGTACGATCTACAATTGTAGATCCGAGTTTTCTGGTCGTTTCTATGTATTAAAAAATATCTATCTATGTAATGTATTATATTATGTATATCAGTCATCTAGTACCCATAACACAAGCTCTGCTTAGCTTGGGGCTAGATGACGCGGTGTGGATTGTCCAGCAATATTTATTATTTATTTTATCCATAAAAATCAACCTTACTGTTGCTAAAATGCAATTCCCCTTTTGTTTTCGTAATAAAGTTCAATTTCCGGCATTACTAACAGAACTAGGTCAGACGATTGTCGCGCGTTGCAGCGGCGATCGATACGCTAACTTAATATCAAAAATTAATAGCCTGCAAGAATGTTTTATTGAACTTTGCCAGCTAGAACATAGAGCTCATAGTTATCTTTTACTTGGTGTGGTAGAACATATAGCTACATACAGTATTCACACAAACTCCTTTGTTTCTAGGATAATATCAGCACCCAAGACTGAGAACGGCGATGTGAAGTCCGAACCGACGATAAAGAAGGAACTCTCATCCAAACCTTTGAAGACAAGCAACGGTATATCAAACATGACTAACGGACATACACAACGTTCCCGAGCATCCAGGGCCGCCGCCCGCGCGGCCGAAAGCCACAAACTCACGGAATACTTCAAAGAGGAGATAAAAAGCCCTAAAGTCGAGGCGTCACCGTCGCCGCCACCATCGCCGCCACCATCACCGCCACACATTGAAGATGTGAAGTTTAAGACTGCAAAGGTAGAACCTAAGATCAATGGCACGAATCATAAGTTGACAGAGTATTTCCCTGTGAGACGGAGCGTTAGGAAGACCTCGAAGTGTGTGATGGCTGAGAAGATGCGGGATTTGGAGAGGGCTGTGAGGGAGCAGAGAGAAGATGGCTTACAGGTGAGGTTCTGCTATTTATTTGATCATAGACGTGCTCCTGATTGCTGCTTCACTCACGTGTTATTAAAACTGCCTATGTCACTCAAGGATAATGTAGCTTTCTATTAGTGAATGGTTTAACAAAATTGGACCAGAGATTACTCCCTAATCACAAACTCATAAACTCTCAAAATTTGTACCTAATCTAAAAATCTAATTTGCCTGAACTAGGATGGTTAGCGCGTTTTCTGGGATAAAAGTAGACTATGTCCTAAACACGGGATACTTTTACCCCAGAAACGCGTACGACACCACGAAGGAAATTGTATCCTCGGGAAGGCCCCAAGATACAATCTCCTAGCCAAACATTGTGTTCCTTGCAGTTGTTTCGTCGTGAAAAGGCGTAGTTACTTAGACGTATTTACTTAGACGTAGTTACTTAGACGTAGTTACTTAGACGTAATTACTTAGATGTAGTTACTTATGCGTAGTTACTTTCGCACTATAATATGAGTATGGAGAACTCACTGGTAATTTTTGATGTCAGCAAAATGAAACGGGCTTATGGGGCGATTTATCACGCAAATCAGATTTTACAGTTATTGCACTGTACATAGATCATTAATCATCGCAAAAATCCCATCAATCTTGAACAAGTGGTGTCTAATTAGCTCAAATAATAGATTCTCAGCCGTTACTTTGCGGAAATCCATTGTATAATATTAGGATAAAACAATATTTAGTAACAATTCTTAGTAAAGCGGAATTGTTACTAAATATTGTTTTATCCTAATATTCTACTAAAAACTGCCTAGCAATATGCCGAGTACCTGCTGATATTTATGAAGCATCGAATATCGGGACGCAAATCAGGTTTTGAGTTTTATTGCAAGACGATATTTACCATCGCAAAAAAAGCAATCAATCAAGAGTTGTCTACCACACTAATAAAATAGCGACTCTCAGTACCAGTTACGTAATATTATCTAATGCGGATGTCCTCGCCTATTTACTAGTGCAAGTGACTAGATAACCCGCGGCGGCGTTGCAAGGCCAGCCTTTTAACTATTAGATAGATCAGTTAATAATATCTAAGTTACCTACATGCTGACTTACCTATGTGCTTAACCTACTTACATTGTGGCGAGTCGTTACACAGTGTGGGCTTCAGATCGTCTATCGTAATGTATGGGAACATAACTTAGTTTGGTTGTTACGTCACACTCTACTTAGTCGTCTATTGCACTTAGTTTATTCGAAATGGTTTATTCTGACCACAGTATTTTATTGCACAACAACCTCAAAAGTACCGCTTCCGCTTATAAGCTTCGAATCTCTAATTTTTTCACATCTCACCTCACCTCTACAGCCTAGTATATTAGGCCACTCCTGGACGCAGGCCTCCCCATGATAAGCGCCTCATTGGCTTTTATCTTATGGGTAATGCCTACGGTAATGCCCACACTGGTATAACTTTCATCTATACTAATATTATAAAGAGGAAATATTTGATTGTTTGTTTGTATTGAATAGGCTCCGAAAGTACAGGGCCAATTTGAAAAATTCTTTCACCGTTAGGAAGCTTACTTTTCAGGGAGTGACATAGGCTATATTTTATCCCGGAATTCCCACGGGAACGGGAACTACGCGGGTGAAACCGCGAGGCGATCGTCTAGTCATTTATATTTTGAATGACTACTGATCAAACTTGCTCAAAAATTACCTAGTATCCAATCTTATTATTTTAGCCTGAATTGCTGGAGACGGGCTTCTTACCTTCCTGTCCTCTCGGCCTCCTGCTTAAAGAACCTTTTTTATTTTCAAAAAGGTTTAGCCCATCAAGCCATATTTCCCTACCATATATGGCTCTAAAATTATTCTCTTGCATCTTCCAGGTAAAATACTTCGATGGCAAAGGCCGCGGCGTCATAGCTACCCGTCCATTCTGCCGCGGTCAGTTCGTAGTGGAATACGCGGGAGAACTGGTTGGGACGGCGGAAGCGCGCGAACGAGAGTACGCGTACGCCCAGGATCCTGAGGCGGGCTGCTATATGTACTACTTCAGGCATGGCGATCAGCAGTATTGGTGAGTAAGAGCATGGTACAAATAAACAAGGTATGCTACTCCGAGAAACAGCGGTCACGTGGGTTTTCCCAAGCGTACGTCATATCCGCTACGGTGGTTCTCAAACTTTTTAGTTTTGGGAGATTCGAGATCTGGATCTAGGTTTTAGGTTTTCCATGAAATTTTTCAAACTTGGTTTCCATAATTTGAGCAACGCGAAAATGAGCTCTGCACATGGATAAATCAATTTTTCCCTTGAAATGAAATTTATCTAATCGCAGGAACATTTTTCAGCCACAGATTCTCTTTTCGGGAACTCAGAGAACCTTATTTTACCGCCCTTCACACTTACAGTTACGGATAAAGTAACCGCCCATTTTATTTTAAAGATTCATCCGATCAAAAACGCGAGTGATTCATCGGCGTCAATAAAAGTTTGATAGTCACCGGCAAATGAACGTAACCTCCCATTTTTGTGGCAATTGGACAGTGACGTAGGTTTGGGAAGATCTCCGGAGTAGCATACCTTGTTTATTTGTACCATGAGTAAGAGTACACTTGTTCTATCCCACGAAGTCCGTCAACTTACCTCACTACGAACAACTTTGCGCTTAGTTGTCATACTGACGGTACTCGCTACCAAAATCTGACGTGAATACAATGAGCACTAGTAACCCGGACCGCGTCTCGGGCGAGACTGATTGCTTCTGAGCTTACGCACACTAAAACAATGTGTACATGCATTCACTACGACATACATAGCCCAACGGACTTCGTGAAATAGAATATCTGTACCTACTCTTAGCGCAAAGGCCGCAGATTCATAGTCTATTCTATAAGACGAGTCATAGTCCATTCTGCCGTGGTCAGTTCCTGTTAAAATACGCGGGTGATTTGGTGGGGGACGCGGTGGCGGTCAGAACCAAAACTTCACGAACTAATGTTATGTTTCTTTGAGGCCATAGCTGGAATAATAATAATAATAATGCTGGACAATTCACACACAGCATTATC
Source organism: Eupithecia subfuscata (assembly GCA_963564075.1). Classification (NCBI taxonomy): domain Eukaryota; kingdom Metazoa; phylum Arthropoda; class Insecta; order Lepidoptera; family Geometridae; genus Eupithecia; species Eupithecia subfuscata. The sequence goes on along the minus strand of OY751117.1, from coordinate 7,599,746 downwards.
TAGCCCCAAAGTAAGCAGAGCTTGTGTTATGGGTACTAGATCACTGATATACTTAATACAATACACTACATAGATAGATATTTTTTATTATACATAGAAAGAAAACATCCAGAACGCCCTGGACAAATGTCTGTAGATCGTACAAACATTTGTCCCGAGGCGGGAATCGAACCCGCAACCTCCTGCGTCGCAGGCAGACCTTCGCCCGCTGCGCCACGGAGGTCGTCAGTGGAATGGAGGGGAAGTATGGATGTTTGTTACCTCTTCACTTCAAAACTACTGAATGCGGACAGTGTTTTATAAGTGAAAAAGCAGAAGAAATAAAGTTCCTAGCATCACACTTTACCCATTCATTATTTTATGTAACTACTAGTTTATGCCCGCGGCTTCGCACGCGTTGTTTCTATGGAAACGTTTAAAGGTGATTTCTATCCCATGGGAACTGATTTATGGGATAAAAAGTAGCCTATGTTTGATTCCAGGATTAGAATTACCTGTATGCAAAATTTTAGCCCGATCCGTTCAGTAGTTTTGGCGTAAAGACGTAACAAACATCCATCCATCCATCCAAACTTTCCCATTTATAATATTAGTGTGATTTTATCGTCCACAGTATCGACGCAACCGCAGAATCCGGTCGTATCGGCCGCCTTGTCAACCACTCCCGCAACGGCAACCTGTCAACCAAGGCGCTGTGGGTTGACGGACCGCGGCTGGTCCTATTAGCCGCCCAGGACATCGCTCCGGGCGAGGAATTGACTTACGACTACGGAGACCGCTCTAAGGAGTCTTTGCAGCATCATCCGTGGCTTGCGCTTTGACCTCGGTAAGTGTGGTTTACACAGATTTTATTACAGTTTTAGAGCCTATAAAATACAGTTTATAAGATTCCATTCAATACTTTTTACCGCAAATAAACATAACATAGTGTTACAAAGTAATACTAATTTTACACTCCGGTTCTAATGTGGTGCTAAAAGAGGTATTATAGGGGTCACAGTACTCAATTATCCGTTACTGTGTGGTAAAAATCCTATGGATATATATATCCTGAGCAAATTGCTGCTACATTCCTTAACTCCAAAACGTTTAATTCTACCTTCTCTCTTACAGGTTAAGCTTCAAAAAATCTCAATTGGGCTCCTAATTATTTATTATTTTGTAGTATTAGTTATTGAAGTTTGTATATGTTTGAGATGCGATTTTGAAACGTATTCATACGATGTAAGTGACACAAGTGGCCTAACAAGATGTGTGCACGTTTTAAACTGCCTTATGCCACATGAGATATGACTTAAATTGAATAAGGAAAAATACTACAGCTTGAATGCTGATGTAGTAAATTAATGATGCACGAGTTGTGTTGTGACTATTTTGACCAACTAAGTGAAAGCTAAATACAATGTTTGTGATATGACTTTCGGAAAAAGTTCACGTTTTGTATCATATACATAACATAACGCCAGTAAATATTTGACGAAGCCTGACTTTTTAGGTCAAGCATAAAATTCTTAGAAATTGAGATTAACAGCTCGCAAAATTTTGTATAATGGCAAAATAAATGGTTTATAAACTTTTTGACTCTATGAGTTACACAAGTAGTAACTGCCATCTAAGTGAACTCTCTGTTCCTTGAGAAATAAAATATCTTTAACCACAGAAAGGACACAAATACAAAAAGAGCCAGGAATGCTGGCAATGTGTACAAAAAATTGGCGAAGGACGTTATCGACAAATAATTATGTATTATGATTGTATGAGAAACTATTGCGTTGTGTTATAGAAGTTCTACTTGAACTATTAAGGGTATAACTCCCCTTTTGGATAAGAAGTTGTGTGTTATCGGTGAAATAGATTGTCTGATAAATAAATATAGAATTAACTGTCTAGTATGGTTACAACCCTGTGGATAAATATATCTAACAAACATTGTTATGTTTAGATCAGTAATCTACGAGTATTACCCGTAACACAAACTCTGCTTAGCTTGGGGATAGATGATGCTGTGTGAATTGTCGTGCATTATTTATTTATTGTACTTGCGAAGGGATACCAATCTCTCTTATTCGGATATAATATTAAAGAAAGATAATGGGGAAAAAAATGGTATGAGATGATCAAGACACTCGAATAGTTATTTATAAATTAGTATACCATGAGCATACCTTATTGTAAGTTACAATTCAGAAATAATAGATGTAAGACTTGTTCATAGTTTGTTTCCTAATCCTAATAAAGCCTTTTATAGATTTTCGTCATCTTCTAAGACCACCGTAAAATCCCGCCGTTACAATTCACACCTCATTTCCTAAAATGAAGCTTTGGTTTTGAATTCGAGTTTCAATTTCCACCTAAAATACCTTGGCCCTTTGCTTCAAACAGCGGAAAATTTACCTTGAATGGAAGCTTGATCGGTTTCACATCGGAAATTTCACGATCAATTTAAAAACAAACGCCCCAATAATTTCATCATCAATTAATTAGATAAATAGACGATCTCCCAGCATTTTCTTATAGTATCAAATGTAAGTCTATTGACAAAACTTCGCGATTAGTATTATAAGCGTACGTGTGATAAGAGTCTGGATCCTTGGGGCAAAGAGGGTCAAAAATGGAGTATCTATTGGACCATTTTCTTTGCAGACATTCGTAGATTTGTAAGCGTTACATTTCGTAGATTTACATTTTACATTTTTTAACTAAAAAAACTATCGTAGTTTAACCTAATTATTACAGATGTAAACGGATTACCTACGAACCTTATTTGTGTTGGAAGAACATGAAGTATGAAACGGTGGTGTTCTTCCAACACAAATAAGGTTTGTCCCTTAAAGATGGATATTTTTTGGATACGTTGGTGAACGTTGGTGTTCTTCCAACACAAATAAGAATCGTAGTTAACCCGCTTACATAGGTTTTATATAGGACTGCACGGACTACACTGGCTTTTTGAACAGTTGTTAGATATCGAAGTGACAGAAAATGGTCCGACAGAGAACAAAGAATATTTAGAATGAGAAAGTCCTGTCGTGTGTTCAAAATAAATTAACTCAGTCTAAAAGGACTCCAAATTGAGTACCAAGATCATTTAAACGCTTACGCGAGAGCACACGACATTAAATTTTGATACTTGTAGCGTGGGAAGTTAAATTTATAAGGAAATTTTATAATGTATGTTAGATTAACGCAGCTGGTGGGTTAGCCGTGGTCACCAAATAAATAATATTATATTAAAATTGTTATGTATTAATGTGTAATTATTGTTGAGATCCGCCAGTCTTATATTTATTACAATCTAAGAAATATTGTATTGAAATACGCCGAAAATACATGTTTTTTACTAGCAATATCAACGTCCAAAGAAACTCAGACATGGGAGAAAATGCAATCAGAAATGTGGTAACAGTGTCGTTTATTAAATACCTTTTCTAAGATGACTGGCCGATCTCCGTATGGTCACATTTTCATTCAAATTAGGATGTCTGGCGATTTATGCACTGTTTTTGAGACATGCCAGTAAACCTAATAGTATGACATGTGGACATACCTATTTAATTTTATTAATGATGTTCTAAACTGTAAGTGCACTTGATTTTTAAATTTCTACATATTTTAATAATATGTAGCTGGATCAGAAGGTTTTCTATTACTTCTTGTTTACTTTTTCTACATCATCACTTGCTATAACGATTTTCATTCAAACTTAGACCATTATAACATTTCTCATAGCTTGCCTTTTCTTTAACACTGCCTTATCCGTAATAAAGTATCTTGTAAGCCTAGACCTGCCTTTTCATTAAAATGTTAGTTTTCCATTGGTCCAGCAACATGCTTTGTGTAGTGTATGTACTTAGTTCCTAAAGATTTCCTGACGTTCGTGATTTGTTGAAATCACAATAGTTTAATTTTAACAAATTATATGTACCTATAAGGATAGTCCCAAGTTGGAACTGTAAGTTACAATAATTCGCTGCCCTTTTAGTATCTCAATCTCTTGTTAAAATAGGTAATTTTAACCCGGATTCGGAGTAAAGAGTTTCGTTATTGTTTGTCTTTTTCATTCGCGTACAAATTGTTGTTATTGTTCTTTCTCATACAGTCGCAAATCAGTCTGGCTATGCTCGTTACTCCGCGTCCGAACTTAAGTTTATTAGATTAATATATTTGGTATGAATGCATTTTGTTGTGTTGAGTTTTATACACTGCTTAATAAGTTATTGATTAGAAAATTGTATTGAATAATTATTTATAGATCGGACAGGATCGATATCTTTCCTCCTCTATCTGTCTATGGTTTTTTCAATGTGTAGGTACACGGAATTTTTCTGTGTAAATTATTCGTTCCTGATATACTATCCAATAATTGCGGATGGACTGATGCATGTTATGAAAAACCAAAGGATACAGAACTAATTTTATTTTAATAATTAGTACTTACTTAATGAAATTGCATTGTGTTGGATTGTGTATCAGGCTTCTTATGTACAGTCAGAGGCAAATTTAAGAAAGTTTCCAAGGTAATTCTTTTAAGATTGCAAAATCCTTGGATGTAAGCATAAGTTTGCCGCCTTCTGTCCCTATTGTTGAAGAGGATAACTTTATTGTCGTAAGAAGATCATTTAATATAAAATCGAATATGATAATTATATTTTAAAATAATAATGTTATTGTTCATATTTAAAAATGTATTGTAGACTGTAGCACACCTAAAAGTGCAAACAATTAAGTTTTAATTAATGTAATAGCTTACTCTGTGAATTACTTTTAGATTTCCATTATAACAACGAATCTGTTATTGATTATTATGAACAAAATGGGGTGAAATAAACATATTTTTGTAATTTTAAAACTTAGATTACAGTAATGAGTACATGCTAAGAAGTAATTTATTTATGTATTTTTGCAGTGCTATTACATAAAGCCTGATTTACACTTTGTTAAATTTCAAGTGCGAATAACAAGTGTGACTGTTAAGGGTCCGGCGGAGGATGAATTTCCCATACAAACGTAGTACCAAAATGATTTGTAATTTAAGAATATTTTCACCATGGTTTGCTATTATTTGTATTAGAATAGTATTTATTTAGGTTCCTGCCACAAGCTTTTTTCAAAATACTTAACTAGAAAAATACTAAGAAAACATTCATTCTTTGATGTAATAATGCGATTCGGTTTAATTTCATTTTAGAAAGATATTTTGAAAAATAATTGTGTCAGGAACCTAGATAAATACTATTTTAATACAAATAATAGCAGACCATGGTAAAAATAATCTTAAATTACAAATCATTTTGGTACTACGTTTGTATGGGAAATTCATCCTACGCCGGACCCTTAAGACTCTTTATTCACAAAGAAAATTACAATCAACTAATAGAAATAAATGACAACTAGTGCACTGTTAAGTAAGAAAATCAGCGTGTAAACGGACGAATTCTACTAATCACATATTACTTAGGTACACTGGTCACTCGCATTTGATACTTAAACATAGTGTAATCCATTATAGCAGATACATGTGTAGAAAATTGTTTGTGAAATATAAAATTTTATAAAAATGCATTGAGCATGTTAGGATGACAGTATTGTTTACGGCTATTTTCTTACGTAGCGGGGTGTTATGAGACTAATTTATTTTATAAATCGCGGGATGCACTGCTCTATTATAATAATAATAACTTGTAGCGATTTATGAGTGAAATAAAAAATATGGATTTTGATGTTCTTGTTTAATTAAAAACAACTTACCCATTACTCAGCACAAATAATAATAGGAAATCGTCCTGATTATGTACTTCTTTAATAATTTAATATAATATTTAGCGGCTTCAGGAATATAATTAAAAATATTTTAATAAGGATTCAAAAAATAAGGTAGCTATGGTAGGTAAGTATTAGTTTACCGAACGCAGCAGTGTCTTTATTCAAATCAAGAAATCTAAAACGACACCTCGACGACCTCTGTGACGCAGCGAGCCAAGGTCTGCCTGCGACGCAGGAGGTCGCGGGTTCGATTCCCGCCTCGGGACAAATGTTTGTACGATCTGCAGACATTTGTCCAGGGGCGTTCTGGATGTTTTCTATGTATAATAAAAAATATATATCTATGTAGTGTATTGTATTAAGTTTAACAGATATCTAGTACCCACAACACAAGCTCTGCTTAGCTTGGGGCTAGATAATGCTGTGTGAATTTTCCAGCATTATTTATTTTATTTCAAAGGCTGTGTTCCTCAAGTTAGCAGCTGCACCATTTGGTTCAACTATGCTAAAAAATAGTTCCTCGCGGTGCCCGAATCCAATTAAATAGTACACCCCCCAGGGAGAGCGCCTTAGCGCTCGGTGTTCTGCTTGCCGCACGCATCCACCATCTGCCTGCAATCTTTCGCAGATCGTCATCCTTTCTGGCTGGAGGGTGTCCTACACAACATGACGATTTCTAGTGAGTATGATTGTACTATATAAGATGTACGTAAACTTGTGAATTTTTATTTAAATAATTTCAAATGTATTATGTGCAATGTAATTTAAATTTACTTTCATAATGTTTTATGTGAATTATTAATTGAATTTTATTACTTACTTTATTATTGTATGAATTATGAATTTTGTCACATGTAATGACAGTTATGAATAAAGAATCTGAAACTGAATCACGAACGTTGACCTCAGCGGTTATCGGTTCTGCCCAATGCCTCTTCTAACTTGATTATTATGTAAGCTATGTCGATAGCAATATACCTACAGGTTCTCTGTCTGATTATATTCGTTACTAATCCTATCCTTTCGAGAAATTTAGCATAGGTCTTTCATAACTCGCTGAGCAGCTTAACTGCTGCAACCAGCTCCACCGTGAGTGTCAACTCCATAGGTCGATGAAAACAAAATATAAAACTAACTAATTATTATCAGTCAGTTTAATTTAGCCGTATAAATATTTAAAAACAAAATGCATCCACATTGCGTTCAAACCTGAATAAGGTATAAAATGGCTTTACGTTCACACAATTACTTTACTAAAGTAGGCTTAACATCGATGAACAAGGCGAAAGATTAGAACATTACAGAATGTTTTTAGTATATTGTATACAAGTTTATTTATCTGGTATACACGCTACTGCGATTTTATGATGATTCTTGAGGTAGAATAACTGCGTCTGCGATTCCAGTTCTTTCAAAGATTTTACAACCGGCGCTATCTGAGTTACATGGTCCTGGAAAAAGGAATTGCGTAAGTATTATGGAATCAGATACAAAATAATTTAGGTTTAGGTGAATAAAGTAGTTGATTAGTTGGCTTATGTTTCTGCCTAGATACAGCTTATCAATGAACTTGTTTTTATCACGGGAGAGCTTATAGGAGCGAGATACATGAATTAAACATCTAATAAACGCAAACGCGCTAAACCACACCGCCGCCATAACGAAGATGGCGGGCGCCTTTGTTCCTCCTTAGAATTAAAACAGTGGATTGGTTGGTTCTCATCTTAGCCTTAAACTATTTAGTAACTTAGTGTTTAATTCATTTACCTGATATCCAGATCCAACTTGCTTTCTCTTCTGCCCGTAAGTGACTTTTCCATCAAACTCGTTTGTTGGGACCTTCAAATCTTTCTCGATTTGCGTGATGGTCACCCCTAAATGATCTTCGATGTCGCCCAAAAACTGTAATAAAAACAGTTTTATTTGTATCAAGTGTCTCTAGAAGCTTAAAGTTGCTTACGATCTTATATTAAACTTCATATTATAACAAGTTTCAAGTGTTTTATTGCTTTCATATTGTACAAAGATCTTGAATAGAAGAATAAATTACAGCTACCAACATGAGCCCGGGTGGGGCACTGCAAAATATATCTTATTTTTTGCTCTTGTGAGCTAAAATAAATATTTTTACTTTTACCTACATAGATAAACTAAATAAGTATTTATACTTAATTCTAACATTATTAAGATACAACGAGCCTATAAATAACACAACGTAAAATTATTCACAAAAGAAGTCCTGCAGGGCATAGAAGCTTTTTTTAATTAGGAATGTTTTTAGTGCCTTTTTGAATTTGAAAAGGTCACTTTCATTTTTTATATTTTGAGGAATATTGTTGTATATCCTTATTGCCATAGCATGTGTTCCGGAGTGAAAAATCTGAAGTTTAGAAAAAGGGACGGCTAATTTACTTTGGGGGCGAAGATTTTGAGGGCGAGAGTATTCTTGAAAGAAGTTTATGTTTTTCCTAACAAATATGCTTATTTCTAATATATACAGTGTGTTAGCGTAAACAGTCTTATCTTTGAAACCAGAAGTTCAGAATCATGAGCAGAGTCCAAAACCGATGCAAAAACTAAACTTTTTTTTTACATAATTTTGAAAAAAAAATCCTCATACATCATAAAAGCATTTCACCCTACACCCCTAATACCTACGCCGCGTCCGCGCCGCTCGCCTGTTTTGTCGGTTTCAAACAAAGACGCCGCTCGCGCGCCGACTTAAAAGCGCCGCCTACGCGCCGCCCGGGCGGCGCGTAGGCGGCGCTTTTAAGTCGGACTGACGAGTGCGCGAGCGGGCGCGCCCGCTCGCGCACTCGTCAGTCGCGGCACTCGCGGCCCGTCTGCTAGGTAGTGAGCACGTCACGACGCGTTCCGTGCTAATTTGTGATGTGCCGATTTGCTCGCGTATTGTGTTAAGTAGAGAAGTGACGATGTCGTTCACAAATGAACAGTGGACTGAAATGGTGCGACTTTATGCCATCGCTGGTGAGAACATGAACTTGGCTCGTACGATGTACGCAGAGCGGTTCCCAGAACAACGTGTGCCAAGCCGGGAAACGATCCTAGCGGCTACACAAAGGCTACGTGCCTACTAAAGTTAAAGTACGTAAGTAAAAGTACCTACCTACTTTAGCCTACTTACTGGCAAATGTGTTAGAGTAGCTATTTTTGCCTGTCCTAAGCCAGGAAAGGTATGAAGGGAAAGTTCCATCACAAGTTGTAGGTACCTACAATTCGAGTGGTTACCTACACCACCGGCCGGCTACAGGCGAGAGCGGGCGGCACGGCGTGATAAGGTCACTAGGGTGTCCATGTGTCGGTGCTATTTCCCCATACATTGTAACATTTTCGTTTTCCTGTAGGCCTGGCACGGGGATCGTTGTCTAGGGTAGAATAGAGAAGAATGACATTGCATTGTCATACATTGCGTAAATTATTGAAGTTGAAGGAATGGGTTTCAAATATAAGACGCTTTCGATGACGATGTGACGTGATTTTTCTCTGTTCTACCCTAGACAACAATACCCAATGCCTCAGGCCCTATTCCTGCCGTGACCTTGCTCTATTCTCTACAGAGAAAATAAATTACCTGCGGCTCATTATACCACACGCAGCACCCTTTCGGCCTGTCCGTCGTAAGACTCGTGTTCCAGCAGTTACGACCGCGCGACGAACACCATTCACCGTGGTACCAAACCTGGAACAAATAAATAGGTACAGATATTCTATTTCACGAAGTCACGTTGGGCTATGTATGTCATAGTGAATGCATATACACATTGTTTTAGTGTGCGTAAGCTCAGAAGCAATCAGTCTCGCCCGAGAGGCGGTCCGGGTCACTAGTGCTCATTGTATTCACGTCAAATTTTGGTAGCGAGTACCGTCAGTATGACAACTAAGCGCAAAGTCACGGCGACTAGAAATCGAGCTTACAAAACAGCACGACACAAGACGCGGCAGCTGTGGGGTGGAGGCTTTATCATAGGTAACTTCATCTAGATTTGACCTTTATATCTAATAGACATAAAGTCTTACCTTCTCGGGTACAGTGGAGACCAGGCTGATGGCAAGCCCCATCCTCTCCGCGCGCCCGACGCGCCCTATCCTGTGCACGTAGTTAGACTTCTCATCCGGGAGAGTCACGTTTATCACTGGAAATGAAGAAATAGATAGATAGATAGAAAATACTTTATTAATGATTATACCACACAAAGACAGAAAACAATACAGAGAAACAAAACTTCTGTATTCTAAGTTTTGTTTCTCTGTATTGTTGTTAAGATAAAGGGTGGCGATCTCATCCAGGCAACCTTGGAATAGTTAATGTAGGTTCCTTCTGGGAAAGCGTGCTCCATTTTAGGCCACATCTTCACTTAGGTACTTAAGTGAGTTGGTGGCCAAACGCTTGATCACCATCAATAAAAAAAAATTGTTGACAAGACAAAATTAAAAATTTTAAAGCCCGCCGACGTTTATTCGCTGAACAGATTTTCATGAAACATGGCTTAGAACACTCGGGATAAAATTATCTATGACACAAAAAAAAACGAAAATCCATTCATCCGTTTGGGAGCTACAATATCACAGACAGATACACAGACAGAAACGTCAAACTTATAACACCCCTCTCTTTTTGCGTCGGGGGTTAAAAAGAGAAACTTAGGAATGTTAGGAAGGGCGTGGGTTATGTTTTTCGAGTGTTTCTTATGTGGTTGGCGGACAGTTTTTACTACATCTAAGCATCAAAACGGCTAAAGCGATTTTGATTAATGAGAAATCAAAATTTGTAGGCCTTCGCCCTATAATTTGGCTTAAAAGGAAAAAAGCGAGGACCGATTCGGGTTCGCGTGAAAAAAATAATTCAATGCCAAAGGAGTTCAGGCGTTTTGGAGTGCTTTTCCCGGTTTTTAAAAAAACCACGATTATGAACCGAATCAGAGATTAAAAATGTATTGCCAAAAGATTTCACTCACTATGGAGCGTTTTTCCCGGATTTTTAAAAAACGGTTCTTCAGCGACTGGAGCTTGTAAAAGATTATGCAATACTAGCGACCCGCCCCGCGCAATAAAATACTACTATTACTATTATTATAAGTAGGACGTCCGGATTTTGGTATTTCCAGTATTTTATCGATCTCTTTAACACTTTCACTGCCCACAACGCACATGCGCATCCAGCAGAGCACATGTGCCGGGTGTCAGCAGCGAACTTCTTCGGCCCGCACCACCGAGCTGGATAGTGCATGCAATAAAAATTTACCGCTCGCGAGATATACTTTATAGTAAACTAGCTTCTGCCCGCGGCTTCGCACGCGTTGTTTCTATGGAAACGTTTTGAGCTTATTTCTATCCCATGGGAACTGATTTATGGGATAAAAAGTCGCCTATGTTTGATTCCAGGGTTAGATTTACCTGTATGCAAAATTTCAGCCCGATCCGTTCAGTAGTTTTGGCGTGAAGAGGTAACAAACATCCATCCATCGTAAATGAATTCCCTTGAGCCAGAAACTAAAGATGGACGTAGAGATAAACCATTCTAAAAATTAACGCAGATTGTATGACATTTAGTGGAAGGGACGTGCATTTTGGCATGCATTTTTAGAATGGTTTATCTCTACCCCCGCTCCCCTCGCAATCGTTGCGTTCACGCACTAAGCTAAACAAGTATCAACTTTTAAGACACTAAATTAACTCACTAAAAGGCAGCCCCGATATATCAATCCCCCTAGCAGCCACATCGGTACAGATCAGGAACTTGACCTTCTTCTGTTTAAACATTTCCAAGTTAGCCTTCCGCTCGTGCGGTTTGCGGTCGCCGTGCAGACAGACGCACGAGAATTCATTGCCGAAGGATTTCAGGTAACGCTCCAAGTTGTCACAGTCTAGTTTTGTGCGGCAGAAGATTATAGCTCTGTTAAATAAAAATTATCATTAAAATCACCATATAACGGGAAATTTTCCAAGATTTGTGTTTGTGGTGTTGCCCAACAGCGTCGGCTGCGATCCCCAACCCGCATGCCCAACGTGGGGATTATTATGTTGGTCGCTTCCGGATGCCCGCCTTGAACGGCTTTCGCTAGTAGTGGCTGGTACGAACCGCATAATAGGTAGGAAGACAAAATACCTACGCTACAACTGTTACTTTTACTAACCTGTCCATCTTATGTTCCTTGATCGCTCGTAAGCAGTACTCTCCCTTCAGTATCTTCACAGCTTCCGACAGCGTTTCGGGGGTGGTGTTGCCGCTTCTAATGTTGTCCTTTGCATGTACGCCGTCTGTGTTTATCATTCTGAGGGACAGAGGGAGATAGGAGATAAGATAAGCGTGCTTTTCTAACAGAGGTTAACTGAAAGCGAATCGAAGAATTTGATAGCTTATTGAACCCTATCTCTACAACGTAGGGCACACATTTCTTTCACTATGTTTTGTGTTGACCCATAGCGATGCAAAATGTCAAATTTAACCCGATATGCTGGCTTGATTTCTATAGCTAAGCGATTCTCTAGGTAGGCTGAGATTCCCGTGACTCAATGGAAACTTAGTAGTTAGTGTTGGTGCAAAAGGATCTCTAAGGCGCAACGCACACAGAAGGCGGCGAGGCGAGGGTAAGGCGCAGACACGCCGCTCCTCGCCCCCCGCCACGTCGCCCGCAGATGGGATACCGGTAAGGCGGCGTGGCGGGGGGCGAGGAGCGGCGTGTCTGCGCCTTACCCTCGCCTCGCCGCCTTCTGTGTGCGTTGCGCCTAACTTTTACTTTACTTTTATGAAACGTCAATGACGCCACAGGCAAATGTGGCAAGATTAGGAATGCATCGGACGATTTCATGAGAGACGGGTTTTGCTCCAACACGAAAAATAACAACTAACAGGCTAAAGGTTTCTTCGTCGCTTCTTTACTTTAGTCTACATACCGAAGCGACAGAAATCTAAAAAATCTATTTATTTTTGTGTCAGTGTTTAGTTTTATAATTTGACCTTTTCTAAGTGTACATTTATTGTATTTATGGAAATAAAGAGATTTTGATTTTTGATGAGATAGGTAGGTACATGCAGGTTCACCTCCAGAGGTTTACGAAAAATTTTTAAATTTTCATTAGATTTTACAAGCAAATAATGTGTTTTTTTGCAAAAGCTTAAGTTATTTAACACTAATATTATAAATGCGAAAGTTTGGATGGATAGATGGATGGATGGATGTTTGTTACCTCTTCACGCCAAAACTACTGAACGGATCGGGCTGAAATTTTGCATACAGGTAATTCTTACCCTGGAATCAAACATAGGCTACTTTCTATTCCATAAATGAGTTCCCATGGGATAGAAATCACCTTAATACGTTTATAGAAACAATGCTTGCGAAGCCGCGGGCATAAACTAGTAACAAATAAATAAACGACAAGTAAATTAACTTACTGTCTCAGAGTCTCCCAACTCCTATCCTGCTGAGGATCAACCTTGACTACACAATGGTGGACTGTGTCTGGGACCGCGTCTTCGCCCTTAAGGTCCACCCATGTGGGAAAGTGCATTAGTTTCTCCTGAAATAAAACAAAAGAACCAATTTAAAGACTGCATTTGGTGTAAATCATGTTACTCCAGCCGTGGTGCGTTTACAACGACAAAATATACAATAAAATAAATGGAAACAGGAAAATGCTTTCATTTTCCTGTTTCCATTCATAATTTTTAATAAATATTTTAATAATAATTTCATATAATGATAAATAATTTATAATTTTGCTTTTGTATTGTTTTCTTATAGTATTAAAATATCTGTGCTCCAGCTAAACTTAAGATACAATATTTTTAAGCATACCGTCGGTGCTAAATTTTAAAATCACTTTCTTGATGTTTATATTTTGATCTTTCCTCTTCTTGTAGTTGTAGTAAGAGGCGTCGGGATATGCAACGTGGGGCGGACAGCAATGCCTCCCGCGGAATAGTTGTTTCAATGAGGATGCGTAACGTTATAGCAATTTCAATAGAACTAGTATCCACGTTATTCTTTATGACATAAGAATGATATATCTTTTTAAGTAATCCAAACCGGACCATTACGTACAAAGTTATGACTAAATTACTAGCGAAGATCACTGAGTGACCGCCGCGGGTGCGTGTGACGTCACTCGCTCGGTCGCCGCCCGTTAACCGTAGGCAGATATCAGTTTTTAGTGATTTACTCCGTCACTATAAGCTTAGGAAAAAAAATTACACAACCAAATAGACACAGTTTTGAGACCCATCGAAAAATTTTTTTTTTAAAATCATTCGATGAGTCTCTTAAAACTGAGTCTATTTGGTTCTGTCATTTTTTTTCTCAAATAAAAACGTTATCCTCATTGTAAATACTAGTTCTTTTTATTTCTATTATTTGGTTGTAATTTTCTTTGTGAATAAAGATATCTACTTAATTATTATTAAGTACCTATTAATTTTATTTGCCCATGCTCCCAGCCATACCTTTGCAGTGGACGTAGGTATTTCAACTGAAATTTATTCTATAAGTCTTTGATCTGAATACGTACCGCCATTTTCTTAACCTCAAAAGCGTGCAGAGTCGCCGAACAGACAACCATCTGTAATCTACGTCCATCCGACGTGATCTTAGGTATCTGTCGGTGCAGGCGTTCGATGAGCTCGTTGTAACCTGCCTTCAACAGACCGTCTGCCTCGTCTAGCACGAAGAAACGGCAGTGGGTTAGAGCGAGATAGCCTGTGAAAGAGAATTTATGAAATCGCGAGTGGAAGGAGAAAAGAGAGGTTTTAGTTTAGCAGTGGGACAGTTATGGTTGAAATCTACACTAATGTTTTAATCAGGAAAAATTTGTATTGGAGTGCATGTAATCTCCGGAATAACTGAGCCTATTTCGAAAATTCCTGCATTACGAGAAAGCTACATTATTTTTGAGTTGAGTAACATAGGCTACGTACATTTCATACAGGTACCGCGTGAGGGAAGCCACGGGCAGAGGCTAGTTAATATGTTCCGCTGTGCATCATAGACTGGGTCACACCGTGACTGCGTCATACACGAATTAGGTTTTATTAACAGACTTCAAAAAATGAATGTTCGTCAATTACTAGTTTTGCGGGCCAAATACCCAAATACCCTCGGGAATAAAATTACTATACGACTATCTCAGGATCACCTCCACAGCCTGTATTGGTCCACTGCTGGACGCAGGCCTTCCCCTGATAAGCGCCTTATTGGCTTTTATCTCATGGGTAATGCCCATAATCCCCACGCTGGGCATGCGGGTTGGGGATTGCAGTTCGGTGGTAGAATTGTTCTGCAGGGGGCGCTGCTGCCCGCACTCGGTGGATATCTCTTAGTCGCCTCTTACTACACCCGCGGGAAGAGTTGGGGTGGTGCAAATTCTAAGCCGGCATCACACAGCTCAATATCTACCTATACATATATATATTCTTACCAAACATCTTATGAATAAGGCGGGGCCGAGCGGTTTGCTATAAATAACAGCGCGCACATGGACTCGCTTTCACTCTGCGCGTGGCGTTCGGCGGTGACGGTTGAGCTCAGGAACAATTAAGTGTACCAAGTAATTTTGTACGTAGATAAATGATTGTTTAGTTGATTAGGTAAATTAATATTGTCTTTTTTAAAAATTAAATCGGTGTTTGAATTGTAAAAATATACTAACTTTATATATGATGATAATATACAGGGTGGAATTTTGTAATGCCACCTGGAGGGAAAGTACTCTTAATACTGTAGATAGAAAATTGTACTAAAAGAAAACATTCCTTTATTTTTGAAAAGAAAGAAAACTGCATTCAAAGATTTTCGAAAATTCGCTTGCCACACCCGGGAATCGAACCGACTAAAATCTGTAAAAATTACACCCTATACTTTTAATGCATAGATCGTTAGGGTCAATAGTAAGGATGAAATCTCTCTGACAAAGTTAATAAATTAAATGAAAGGAAAACCATGAAATCTTAAATTATAAATTGAATGGGTCTAGATAAGCACTTTAACTTAAAGATCCATCTGTTTACTTGTGTCAATAATTAATAATTATCATTGACGTCATTTATCCATTAAAATGACGAATTAATATTTAGATAAGACGATTGATTTTTGCACGTGTTTGTACCTAATGCAGACTCTTCTATCTTAAAATACTGGATCTCTTAAGAAATGAGTTAAATGGTTTCCCCGAGGCAGAGCGAAACCTAATAATTCTACAGCAAAATGGTGCTCCAGCCCACAACAGCGGAATCACTACTGCCTACATTAATAACCATTTTAATACCTGGATTGGTACCAACGGCAAAATCAGATGGCCTGCGAGATCACCAGATCCCCCTTTAGATTTATTTTTGTGGGGATATGTAAAAAATCAAATTTACATGAAATCTTATGCGAATGTAAACGAGTTGAGAGTTGAAGTTCAGAATACGATTTATAATATTCACCACAACACGTTATTAAAAGTTACTAGAAATGAATTCATTAGAAGAATAAATTTGTGTATCCAAGAAAATGGAGCCCATTTAGAGCAACTAATTAGTAGTTAGTTGACTTTTTATTGTAAATAATTAAAATAATTTAAATAGATTTCATGGTTTTCCTTTCATTTAATTTATTAAGTTTGTTAGAGAGATTTCATCCTTATAATTGACCCGACCGATCTGTGCAATAAAAATACAAGGTGTAATTTTTACAGTTTTTAGTCGGTTCGATTCCCGGGTGTGGCAAGCGAATTTACGAAAATCTTTGAATGCAGTTTTCTTTCTTTTCAAAATTAAAGGAATGTTTTCTTTGAGTAAAATTTTCTATCTACAGTATTAAGAGTACTTTCCCTCCAGGTGGCATTACAAAATTCCACCCTGTATATAGTTCAGGATCAATATCTCTCCAATAGCAAAAGAATCATCAATATCGGTCCACAATTGACTTTTTTAAATTTCTCTTTACCAAAATGTTTATTGTAAAAAGTTTCTGTTGAATTCTGGCTAATATAAGTATGAACGAGCGGAACCTCTTAGTACACGTATTCTATACTTACTTAAAAAGGAGGATTCAAAATATTGTATAGGATAATTATGTACTTTGTGAACTAAATAAATAATACAAGACAAAATTAAAAATTTTAAAAACCCGCCGACGTTTATTGATTGAACAGATTTTCATGAAACAAGGCTAAGAACACTCGGGATAAAACTATCTATGACACAAAAAAAAACTAAACGAAAATAGGTTCATCCGTTTGGGAGCTATGATACCACAGACAAACACGTCAAACTTATAACACTCCTCTCTTTTTGGTTGAGGCTGGCTGGGCAGTGAATGCGATACACTAAAAACATTTGTATTTGAATTGACGGAGAAATCGGCGAACATACACAAAAAAACATACATGAGACATACAGGAATATTTAATGTTGTTTATTTTAAGCTATATTATTAAGTTATAGTTAGTAGCTTGTTGGTGTAATTTTAATAGTCGGTAATGTTATTGTTTAGTTAGTGAGTGTTTTTTTGTATTTCTTAGTCGCATTGGTGCTGCGCTGTAGTTTACTAAATAAATAAATAAACAGTAAAAGCTGATATGAAAATGTTGCCATACCTCCTGAAATAAGATCCTCCAACCTCCCGGGCGTGCCAACAACAATATCCACTCCGTTGTTAAGAGCGCTGATCTGATCCTTCACGTTAATGCCGCCTACGACGAGCAGCTCGCGCACTGTCGGGTTCTCTATGTGCTTCTTGAACATCGTGATCTGATTGCAGGTCTGCTCTGCTAGTTCTCGGGATGGCTAAGGGAAATTACATCACACTAATATTATAAACCAGTTTCTGCATTCCTATGGATATGTTTAGGGTTCTCTATGTGCTTCTTGAACATCGTGATCTGATTGCAGGTCTGCTCTGCTAGTTCTCGGGATGGCTAAGGGAAATTACATCACACTAATATTATAAACCAGTTTTTGCATTCCTATGAGTATGAAGGTATGAAACAAAATTACCTGTCAGTAATATTGCCTGGAAGAGATCGCTTATAACGATAACGTCGCCCATCGTACTTCCGCGATTCTCTGCATTTCTTTTATGTATTGTATTTTGTCTTTGTGTGGTACAAAAAAAGTTATAGAATACAAAATGTTTATTTTCATTCTCATAATGTTTCATTATGCATTGTTCAGTGTTCAAGAACTCCTTTCATTGAAGTATATGAACATTAGCAGACAACACTCTTCATTTTCATACCTTATGAATTAAAATGGGTTATATCTGTCACCGTCAGATAGTATCATCACATCACATCCGTAAAATTACAAAAATCCTAGACACTTTATAATTTTCCGGATCAACAGGACTGTAGTTACTGACCTACAATTTAACGCTTTTAAACACGTCAATTTATAATTTTAGGAAAACTATCCGTTATATAATGAACTAGTGAGTGGACACATCTATCAATCTGACTAAACTTTTACAATAGCTGAAAGTTACCTCAATAATAATAGCCTTGGGCGCATTGCAGACGGGTGCCGCGTCGGTCACAGTGATAGACGTCACTACGTTTAACTTCATGTGCTCTTTGGGAGCCTGGGAGACCCCAATGTAGTCTGCAGGGAGGTGCTGTTACAAAAATAACACAAATAACGTTATAACTTAAAAGATTAAAATGGCTTTCATTTCAATTCTGAGACGTTTTAGAAATAAACAAAGACTTAAAAAACTTTGATGTTTGGCTGCGATGTAGTCCGAATTTAAACGGATTATGATGACCGAGGTACCTCCACCTCAGTCATCAAAATCGGTTATGTTGCATCGGCAGTGAATGCGTTACGCATTCACTGCCAAGCAGGGCCGTCTTAAACTAGGCTGGGGCCCTTGGGCACACAAGAATTCGTGGCCCTTTTGGAAAGTAAAAAAGCGAATTATATAACATCTTTTACTAAGTACCTATGACCATTTACTATAGGTAATCAAAATATAGTATGATAATATAATGTCATTAACCTCTCAAGTGGCACGCCCCGCGCCCCGCTACCGCCGTTGTGTGGTAGGTACTTCCGCAAAAATCCGCGGAAATACATCACAATGCATTATTTCGCTGATTTCTTGATTATTATCTACTAACACCTCGGCTGCATTCCGAGTTACGCTAATATCGATAATAGCGCTCTCTTACGCGTTCCAAATTACTGTGAGCGCGACAACGATGTCCCGTGTGACGTCATAGATGACGTCATTACATGCGCCATTTTGCGATAACACCGACCATCCTACAAACTGAAATCACTGTGAGCGCTCTGTCAAAACTGACGTTTATTCTGTCAAAACTCACATTGTATTACATGTTGTTTTGTTTGTTTTCATCTATTTTCATCAAATTTACTGTTGTTTGCCAGTTTTGCAGAGTTTTTGTTTGTTTAGCGGAGTCATCGGAGTCATTTTCACGTTGTTCTGCGAATAGGTACTGTTTGTTTGTTGTACAGTACAATGACATTTGACAAGTGACTCGTGCGTGGCCGTGAGCGCGTTCACAAAGTGTTCCGAATTGATGATGGCACTCAACTGTCAATATCGTGCTAACTAATTTGGAACGACAAATATCGTTGTAATCGATAACGGCGCTGTTTTTGTAATTCGGAAAGCACCACTCGTAACATCTATAATATTTGGATTCTCCATAAAATTTCAACAAACAAAACATTCTGATGTTGTATAACGTAATTAATGAGGTTGATTAAAATTAAATTATAATTGCGGAAACATGGTAAAACTTTAATATTTTTTTAAAAAATCATAAAAAAACTTTACCGTTTTTATGTCCAGTTTGAGTTTTATTTTAGAGATTTACCATCATATTATTACACTAAACACAAAAAAGAACGCATTTCCAAGACATTTAATTTAAATTGATTTTAATTCAGAAAAAACATTTAAAAAATGGCGCGGGTGTCAGATTTCAATTTTTCGATTTTTTTTTCTTCTAAACTTGGTTAGTTTATGGTTTTAACGTCAGCTTGACACTGTCAGTCAACTTTTAAGACATTGCATTGGCTGAAAATTTGATTCTAAGTACATAAATTCGACGAAACAAAAAACAACAAAAAAAAATCTATGGTCGCAGCTTGACTTTGGAATCCCGAGTGATTGCGTGAGTGATCGCTAGATGGTGTACTTAGTAAATTATGTAGGATGCGTTCGGAAATATTATTAATTAGTACAGTAGGAATAGGCGCAGTCATCGATATAATGGCGTAGTAGGTAAATACCTTCTGTTAAGATTACTGATCTGTGAAAAAAGTGTAATGTGCCCGACAAAAATGTTTTGAGAATAAATGTCTAAGAGAAATTGTCGATCCTTCGGGGCCCCCTGAGAATGGGGGCCCTGGGCACGGGCCCCGTGTGCCCTTATGGTAAAGACGGTATTGCTGCCAAGCCTATGCGACCCGCAGGGGTGCGCCGCAGCTGGAGCTGGTGGACACATCCATGTGGAATGGTTGTGGGCCATGAAAGTATTTGGTTGTGATGTTGTTTTAACGCACGCACCGCAGGGGCGCGCCGCCGCTACACATAGCTCCAGATGAGCGATTTGTCGAGGGCTGTGAAAGTGTTAGTTCGCATTCACTGCCCAGCCACGGTGGTGCGACCCGCAGGGTCGCGCCGCCGCTACACATAGCTCCAGATGAGCGATTTGTCGAGGGCTGTGAAAGTCTTGTATATGGTAATTAAGATTCCCAGACAATCACACGCAAAGATATGCACGAAAAACATATCTGGCAGGTAATAAAATAAGAAACATTACCTCTCAACTTACAAGTTTGATATTTTCACAGAGATAAAGGTTGCGCTTATTTTAAATCTTAGATGTTTTAGGTGTAAATAACACTAGCTTCTGCCCGCGGCTTCGCAGGCGTATTTTCGGTATTTTATGTAGCCTATTATCTAAGTTTTAGGCTTTGTTTTAAACGTACGCCAAATTTCATCTTGATCTGTTCAGTAGTTTTGGAGATCCTAGGAAACAAACATTCAGATTTCACAAACTTTCGGCTTTATAATATTAGTAGGATATGTACTAAAACACTAAAAATTTCCCAAAACTATAACTAAACTAGGGTTAGAATGAGGAACCTAAATCCTTCCAAGATCAACCCCAATTCAAGTCCACTCATTTCTGGACACCAGCAACAGATTGTCTGTTTTTCATCAATTAACTTACCTTGAAAGGTTTAGCTCCGAAGTTGAAGCTGATCTCTGCATTTTTCAGCACAACAGCAGGGAAGTAGCAGTCGGAGCGCCGAGACTGGTCTAGTTTAAATGCAACTCCAAGGTCCTCTCCGTTCTTTGAGAATCGGATCTCTCCTGTGTTAAAGTTTAGCATACACCCTGCAAGATGTTTGTAAATTATGCATGGAAACTTTACGGTGCTCAAATCTTTTAGATCATCTTTGTGGAAACTAAATTTCTATCATGAATAATATGAATAAAATTTTTTTGGGGATGAAAGACATTTTCTTATATTCATCATCATCATCATCAACCTATATTAGTCCACGAAGGGCATTACACTATGTTTGCCGAGTCGTGGTCTCCACTCAAGAACACTTTTCCCCCCCAGCGGTTATCGGTTCCTCGCGAGATATGGCCACTGCCACTTCAGCTGGCTAATTCTCAGAGCTATGTCGATAACTTTGGTTCTCTGTCAGATGTATTTGTAACGAATCCTATCCTTCAGAGAGACTCTGAGCATAGCTCTTTCCATAACTCACTGAGCGACTTTGAACTGGTGGACCAGCCCTACTGTGAGTGTGTGTTTTCTTATGTTACTATACCTATAATGTCACTCATTCCATATGCAGTTCCATAATCTGTAAATTGCTTGCCGTGTGACTTTTTGCCAGTGCCTCCAAAGCCATACCCGAGCCGGTCTGTACCAAGATCCAGCCTAGCCTGAAAAAATCACTTTAGTATTCGATAATATTTAGTCCTTGTGAGTTAGACCTATTAATATTTGCTATCAAGATCCAAGTTCTCTTTTTCACTGGTTTCTGCATTGAGGAGGGTTTTTTTTATTTTAAAATAGATAGTAATACGGAAAGATAAAAGTATGATTCAATATTATGAAATAATAATGAAAACCTGACTGACACACTTACACTCAATCCACACAGCATCATCTAGACCCAAGCTAAGCAGAACTGTTATGGGTACTAGATGACTGATATACATTAAACAATACATTGCATATGTAGATATAGAGACTATTGAACGAGACATAGAATAGATAGATATTTTTTATTATACATAGAAAATACTCAAATCACCCGGGACAAATATTTGCAGATCGTACAAACATTTGTCCTGGGCGTAAATCGAATCCGCAATGGGTCTGGTATGCAGATTGTAATGTGAAAGATATTTCAGTGAGTCAAATACTTACAGCCTGTGTAGACCATCCAACCCTGCACAAACCTTCATCAGTCACAGTAGCTTCATAGTAATAAGCTCCTTTAGTGTGCACTCCCTTGGTAGCCCTGCACCCATGCCAGGCTTGCTGGTCTCTAGACTGACAGCGCAGCCCATCCGGTGTCACTGCCAAAGCGTCTGTGCGATCAAAGAACGATAGGGTCCACTCAGAGGATACTTGAGTCACCACTTTACTCGTCTTCCCTTCCTGTATATCCTTTAATGTTTCCCACACTATCTGCAGTATAGGCAGGCAGAAAGCACCTGTCTTTCCGCTTCCAGTCTCAGCAGCCATCAGAACGTCTCCACCACCGAGGATCAGAGGAATTGCTTCGGCTTGCACGTCTGTTGGCAGTGTCCAGTCCATTTCTTCGATTGCCTTGCCCAGTTCGGCCAAGACACCGAACTCCTCGAAAGCGGTCATTGTGGAAACAAAAAGGGACCCAGTTATGTGTTTTACAGCTCAAAATACGAGAAACTGTAAAAATATTCGCCGAACGCCGATGAAGATGAACTCAAACTGACTCAACTGACTGACCTGACTGACTGACAGCATTACATTCTCGTTGTCATTGTCAATGTCAAGTCAACTGACTATTGACAAAGTATGAACTCATGGTAAATTATTACAAGGTACAACCACGGAAATAAAATAGAAAAGTTCCGTACAACGGCACTCCGAGAAACAACGGCAACAGTCACGGGTGGGTTTTCCACAGGGGTTTTCCCAAGTCTACGTCTACGTCGTCGTGCGCTACGGTGGTTCTCAAACTTTTTAGTTTGGGGACGCGGCCAATAAAAGATAGTCACCGGCTCAGATTAAATATAGGTAGATCTTCAGCCAGTGTGACCAGATTAATTTTTGCGAAAATACCGAGGCACGTCGAGAAAATACGGAAATAAACCGACCTATGCAGGGCAAATATACCAATAAAAATACTGATTTTCTTAACATATTTTATTGTAATAATCATCATCAATCATCGCTATACTTACTTAAATGTTGGAGTTATATTTTAACATTCTTTTCGAAGGATTAAAATTGATACAACCTCCTTCATCTTTGACACGTTGCTTTGTTTTTAAAATAGCTGATACATTTTTGTTGATATATCTGTTTATTTGGTCCGTTTTTATTATATTTATCTGTGAAAATATGCGTTCGCATGCAGCGTTAGAGACCGGTATTACATAGCAGAGATTTACTGGAGCTAGTTATATTTTTGTATTATAACATTCCATCACTACTAGAAATTTCCCCAACTTCCACCAAAAATTGTTCACAAGATAGGGGTGAGCCCGTACTTGAAGATTGAAACAAATTACTTACTTCGCAATCAAGTTTTAGGGTTCTATATTCTTCGTCGATCAACTGCATTTGTACTGGCTGTAATTCGTTTGGGAAAGTTTCTATTACATTTCTTAAACTATGAAAATCTTTATGCACGGCAGTGTGCGGGTCAAGAAACTTGAGTTCCCGAAAAATTTTAAATTTTTAACATCCAAGTGTGATATCGAATCCGACGATATCAAAGTCAATCAACACATCGATGTCAAAACATCGATGTTTTCTAACTATTATCTAACACATCGATGTTTATTCATCATCGATGAATATCGATCATCCCTAAGGTAGACTGAATCCGGGGTTTTAGTTGATGTTCACGGGATTCCCCGAACATTGCTTCGCGACAACCGACGTTCGCGAGGACCATTGCTTACAGTGCTATGCTACTAACTTCATTACCAAAATAAACCCAAAAATACCGACTTCCGGCAATATACCTACAAAAATACTCATATTCAAAATAATCGACAAAATATACCGAAAAAGTATTAAAATACTGAATCTGGTCACACTGTCTTCAGCGAGCATGCCCCAGAGCAAGACAAAGTATACGAGGTGGTGGGGGAAAAGTGTTGCCATGCAATTTTCTTACCCCGATTTTAGGTTCCTTATTTCATGTCTTAGTTGGTTGATCGGATTTGCGATTTTTCAGTTATTAAATTTAAAAAATTAAATTATCTGAGCGTCTGGTCGAAGCGAAGCGTGACCCGAGAGCTGGTGAGTATCAGGCACAGCGCATCAGCATTGCCATACAGCGTGGCAATGCAGCCAGCGTCTTGGGGACGCTTCCGACTGGTATTGATATTGATCAGTTGAGCTACCTGCAATAGTCTGAAGATAGCTCAATTGTTTCAATTGTAAATACTAGTATAATTTTCTATTTTGTGAATAAAGGCTATTGCTAGGTCATTATAATTATACAAGTAAGTATCACAATGAACCCTGTTTGGCGTTACAAGTGGAAGGCAGACCGAGGTTGTTTTTGGTAGGTAAATATAATTATGAAGGTATTAAGGTGAGTAGTACAGATAGAGAAACAAGTGTTTTTGTTTTAAAATAATCAAAATTTATTACAATAATTAACGTTTATAAATTTTACAGTTTAAATCAGTCTTCAACATTTCGTTTTATTACTACTTAATCATAAAATCACAGTTTAATTATAAATGTCTTAGTTATATTACCTTTACATTTACATAAATTAATAACACCTTAAAAAAATGGTTACTTAAGAACGTAACATCGTATATTTGCTAAAAAATAGTAATGTTGCTATCTAAAAAGTACTTAACTTTCATTGTACTTGCGTATAGGTACTTATACCTAGTTAGTCACAGCATTTTTTTTTATTAAAAAATACACACGCATTTACACAGAAGCATTCAAATATCGCAGAATCATTATAAAAATCACAGAATCATTTTAAAATTAGCATACCAATTTCTACAAGAACCTACTTAAGATATTATTTTTCTTATTTATATAGGACAGTTAGATTAGATTTGGACAGTTGAATTAGATTAAGTACAAAAATCACAGAATCATTTAAAATATCACAGAATCATTACAAATTTTTTTATTACGAAGATTTTTTTAGGTTCCCAATCTTTGCGACCCGTTGCTTTGATCCAATGCAAACGTAATTCTTTATCTTCGGGAAATCTGTAACAAATAAAAACACTAATATTATAAATGCGAAAGTGTGGATGAATGGATCGATGTTTGTTATAGTTGTTCTATCTCACGAAGTCCGATGGGCTATGTGTCATAGCAACAACTTACATATTATCTCTTCACGCCAAAACGGATCGGGATGAAATTTTGTATACAGGTAAGTAATTCTAATCCTGGAATCTAACATCTATGTTAGATTCCAGGATTTATATAAAAAGCCTATAGGCTTTTTATCCCACATATCAGTTGCTATGGGATAGAAATGGCCTTTAATCGTTTCCATAGAAACAACGCGTGCGAAGCCGCGGGCATAAACTATTTTGCTATGCATAGCGAGCTACATTATCTATAAACTAGCTATGTAGGTACCTATTAAAAAATATTTCAATGCGCCATTCGGGGAATTTTATCATCGGGTGCAGGCAACCCTAAATTTTCACAATTACAAGTTAGATGAACTAAAAATAGCATAAAACATAATGTTTGAGCCTTGTGTGTATGTAAATCTATGAAACTGTAAATTTTGAACCTTTTTGTAGTCAAAAGAACTTGTACTTACGAGTGGAATGATATATTCGGCACTTTTTCTTCACTATCACTTCTACATGCAAAAACGCTGCACCGCACCATATTTCTCTCTCTATTTTATTGTTTTTAGCTGCGGGAATGTCCACATAAACACATTGATCACATTCAAACATAAAAAACAAAAGTTTAGAACTTTTAAAACTTTTTTCACCAGTCTCGTGTCGAGCTCCGTCGATGAAGAAGGAAATTTGTTTAGCACATGGAGGTGCTAAACAATGCAAAAACCGGCACGCTGGATGAGATAGAGAGCTAATCGTCCTATTTAATTTCTTCTTAGGCTTTAGGCATAAGTCGTTCTCTCTTTAGTGTGAATGCGATGGCAATTGCGCGAGTTCTATAGGTTTCTCTTTCTACGGTCACCGGCAAATGAACGTAACCTCCTTTTTTTTTGTGGCAGCTGGACAGTGACGTAGACTTGGGAAGATCTCGGAATGTCAGACCTTGTTTTCTTAGATCTTTTTATATGAACTCAGAACTGTAGCCAGCGTTGCCACCTTGGTGATTTTATCACTAGATCTAGTGATTTTTTGGAGTACGTTAGTGATATTCTGAAGAAAAAATCACTAAAAAAATATCTGGTGATTTTTAGTGATATTTATCGAATCTCGAAATTTTTTGAAAATACATACTTATTAGCAACGAATTCCCCAATTTATGTGAAAAAAGCGCAATCCTTTTCTTAGACAGCCGAAACGTAATTAAACCATGAATCTTTATAGGTTCATGAATTAAACGTTTTTGTTTGGTTATGCAAACCTACCTTGGGGAATCCCCGACTACTGATGAGAACCTCTCACGTACCTACTAAACTAGTTTATTTGAGTATGTACCTATGTAGTTAGGTGCTTGCTACTGTTGCTAGGCAGTTCTTGCTAAACTTCGTTCGGGAAAGTAGGTAAGTGATCACATCGAAATCATTCGCGTAAGATTTGTGAAGCATTTCTTAGTTATTTCGCATTTACTATGGACGTGCCAGTAAAAATAAAACGTCAAGTGCGAGTCGGACTCGCGCACTAAGGGTTCCGTTTAATTGTAAGACCTTGTTGCTTGCCAATTATTATGATTCTAGGTCAACTTGAAGTAGATACCCTGTATATTTTGATCGAGGCAGGATCAAAACTTATTTTTTTTAGGTAATAAACTACAAATTTACGGTTTTAGGATTTTTTCCTTTACTTGTGCTATAAGACCTGGCTTCAATTTTATGATTCTTCGTCAACGGAAAGTACCCTATAGGTTTTGGTCCATGGCGAGAGTCAAAAGTATTTTTTTTTTGTGAATAAATCACAAATTTATGTTTTTCGTATTTTTCCCTTTACTTGTGCTATAAGACCTTGCTGCTCACCAAATTTAATGATTCTAGGTCTACGGGAAGTACCCTATAGGTTTTGGGTGCATGTGATTCCCTTGGAAATTTCAAAATTTTCGGATATAAACGTCTGCAACTTTTGAGTGCGTTGACTTGGAAGTTTAATTTATATCACGGCTTCAAGAAGTTACGGACTTGAGTATTTGATGTTAATTTCAACTCGATCCCTCCACGCGTTCCTGAGAAAAGAGGGTTGACAGACGGACAGACAGACAGACGGACAACAAAGTGATCCTATAAGGGTTATTTTTTCCTTTTGAGGTACGGAACCCTAAAAAATGACAATAAGAAACACAGAGTTGTGTGTATAAAAAAAAACACAAAAACAAATATCTATCTAGTTATGGCATCAGGGTCTGTATTCAGCATCCCATAAGATCGGGCATTGCTTGTTTATTATCAGACGCCCACACGCTTTCTCACGACGAGCAATATCGCCGAGCTAAGCGTCTGGACATTCCTATCAACGTCCTGTGATGCGAGAACTCCGGACTCAAAGCCTCAGTCGTAATTAAGTCACCATTGTAAAACCATTGAAATTAATATTAAATTCAACTTCAATTTAATTATTTTGATTGTTTTTAAAAATACTTTCCACGCTTTCCCATACAAGTCTGGCGCAGCCTATCGGATTTTCCACGCATTTCCCGTGAATCCGCAATCGCGAAAACCATAAAATCGGTCTAGCGAAAACGCGAAATTCCGGAACCGTCTCTACGCGGACGTGGAAACCAAGAACCAAATAAATTTGACTCCCGGTGATCGCGTGTGATTGTGACCCTGATTCGGCTCCTGGAGGACATGGGATCGAGCAGCTTGTGAGTAAACCTTTTCACTTCCTGTGTTATATTCCTGTGTCGTTTCCACCTTTTCCCCCGAACTCAAATCGTCGGGCTTATTAATTGCGTTTATCTGATTTTGTTTGCACTAAAATTGGCAAACTGGTTTGCACTAGAAATCGGCATTCCGTTATTCTCGCGATTAATTTGTGTATCTAGTTATAAGTACTTGATTTAGCCCTAAAATAGGCTTATTGATTTGCACAAAAATTGGTGAATCAGTATTTTAAGAAATTTAATTTATTTGATATTTGAATAGAGAAAATTAAAAATCTGTGAATTTAAATTGACAAGTAGATTACTGCATAGTATAGTACTTAATAGATTTAATTAGTATAAGCAAAATGTCGACTGTTAAGGCGATACCGAAAGAAACTTTGTCGCTTATTCCTAGATATGACGGGGAGGAAAATCACTTGAATCTTTTCCTTTCGAAATGTGATTATGTGATTCAAGGCGCCTCTATTGAGGGAAACCTGGAACAAGTTTTGTACTTGTTTCATGCCGTATCGAGTAGACTTACTGGTAGAGCCGCGACTCTACTTAGCGACCATCCGAATATCAAGTCATATGATGTACTAAAGGAGCTACTTACGCAACATTTCGGTGATCCTCGATCAGAAGAGTGCATAGCTATCGAACTCGAGCAGTTAAAAATCAGGAATGGGGAAACGTACATACAGTTTTGTCATAGAATTCAGAATGTGCGTAGTTCTTTGTTTGCGAAAGTGAATAGACTTACAGATGAAGGAATCAAAGCTGCAAAAATGATTGTGTATAACAATACGGCTCTTAACACGTTTCTGTTCAACTTACCGGAGGACATGATTCGAATTGTGAGGTTAAAAGGTTGCTCTAATTTGGAAAATGCTTTGAGTATTGTAACGGAAGAGGTAAATTTCAAATTTCAGTATGATGCAAAAACTAAATTACTAAAACAAACAGCGCCACAATTACCAAGCGCACAAAATTCACAAAACGCACCAAAACCCATGCTTGCTCAACCAACTCCAGCGGTTCAGGGCCAAGGTTTTAAATTCGGCATTCCACAAAATAATTTCAGATTTGGCATTCCCCAAAACAACTTTAGACCCGGCATTCCTCAAAATCAAGGTGGGTTCAGACCTAACTTTGTTCCACAATTGCGATTTGCACCGCCTCCTCAAGGCTTTCGTTTCGGGATTCCTCAGAACTTACCGCAACGTAATTTCGGTTCAGGCTTTCAGGCTGTCCCGCAACGAGCGCCGTTCCAATATGGAGCTTACAAATTCGGTATCCCTTCACAAAACCAACCTCAAATCCAATATAAATTTGGTACCCCCCAACAACAGGTTCAAGCTCCTAGGCTCCAAGATACAGATGTATCAATGCGTACGGCTCCAATTAGGCAAAACATGATTGCAAACGATCTGTATTTTATAGACGGCAATGGATTTGATAGTGATTTTGGTTATGACACGAGTATGAATGATATGTATGGCTATGTAGAGTATCCTGTAGGCGATTGCAATTACATTGAGCTCGAAGGAAATAATTCCTTCAATCCGGAAAACGTCAACACGGATAAAGTTAATGTGGACAACACCAGTTCGGACATGCACAAACCTGAAAATTTTCAGGAAACTGCCTCGAAGGATACGGTGAAATGATAAATCTAAACTATTGTAACAGTATATTGAAATTGCCTCATATTGACATCCCGGAAATTGGCGCAAAGTTTTTGATTGACACCGGAAGTAGTAGGTCTTTCATAAGCCCCGCCAAAGCCTTTGAATTTTTCAACGACTTCAGATACTATGAACCGTTCACAGTGGTAAGCACCCACGCTCAAAGCATGCACAATGAGGTCATCTACATACCACTACTGAAGACCTTTAGAAGCACGCTTCCTCATAAATTCTACGTTTATGATGTTGACGGACGATACGACGGCTTGATAGGATCTGACCTCCTGAAAAAGTTAGGAGCTAACATAGACATGTGCAACCAAATGTTAGTAACGCACAATGCGGCAATTCCAATCGTCTATAATCCACCATATGAGATTGATGTACCGCCACGGACTGAGACTAGGGTTAAAATTCCCACGACCCTGAAAACCGGTGATGCTGTCATGGAATTCCTTCAGCTTCAGGAAGGCGTTCGCATGCCTAGCGCTCTAGTTAGGTGCGAGAACTATTTTGCTGAAACGATTATTCAAAACGTAACAGACAACACATATAAACTGCAGTTCAAGGAACCTTTTGAAGTCACGGTATTCGAAAATCAGGAGTGCGAGATTAATTTTACGAAAGATGACTGCATGATTGATGATATTTTGAAAGAGAATTTAGGAAAGTTACGGTTAGATCACATGAATAAGGAAGAACGCGAAAACATTTATAAATTGTGCAACGAATACCGCGACATATTTTATAGTGACAAAATACCTTTGTCCTTCACAAATCAAGTGAAACATAACATCAGGACAACCAACGAAGACCCGATTTATATTCGACCATATCGACACCCACCTATTCTTAATCACGAAATTCATAAGCAAGTAGAAAAACTGTTGGCAGATAACGTTATTGTAGACTCACACTCTCCATGGAGTGCCCCAGTTCACCTGGTTCCAAAAAAATTAGACGCATCTGGAGAAAAAAAATATAGAATGGTTATCGATTACCGTCGTCTAAATGAGATCACAGTCGATGATAAATATCCGCTACCCAACATCACTGATCTTCTAGATAAGATAGGTAAAGCCCAATACTTTAGCACCTTAGACCTTGCTAGTGGGTATCACCAAATAGAAGTCAATGAGGCGGATAGATCAAAAACGGCTTTTTCAACCCAGACGGGTCACTATGAATTTAAAAGGCTCCCGTTTGGTTTAAAAACAGCCCCAGCGACGTTTCAACGTGCGATGGATAATATATTGCGAGGTCTTCAAGGGATCCACTGCTTAGTATATCTTGATGATATCATAGTATATTCATCCAGCCTACAAGAACATGTAGACAAGCTTCGAAAAATATTCGAACGTCTCAGGGAAACTAACTTAAAAGTAACCCTCGACAAATGCGAATTTCTTAGGAAGGAGGTCCTTTATTTAGGTCACACCATCACTAAGGACGGCCTATTACCTAATGACGACAAAATTAAAGCGGTCATGAAATTTCCCTTACCAAAAACAACAACAGAAATTAAAAGTTTTCTTGGTCTAGTAGGATACTATCGTAAATTCATTAAAGATTTTGCTAAACTAACACAACCACTTACATCTTGCTTAAAAAAAAGAAATAAAATTGATTACACAAAAAAGGAATACATCGACGCATTTGAAAAGTGTAAAGAGCTTTTAACAAACGCGCCGCTCTTACAATTTCCCGACTTTTCTAAGCCATTCGTCCTTACGACGGATGCATCCAACTTTGCAGTAGGAGCTGTCCTATCGCAAGGACCTAAGGAAAATGATAAACCGATAGCTTACGCGAGTAGGACTTTGAATGACGCTGAAACAAGATACAGTACCATCGAAAAGGAACTCCTAGCAATAGTATGGGCTGTGAAACATTTTCGTCCCTATTTGTACGGGCGAAAATTCATGATTTTCACCGATCACAGACCCTTAACCTGGCTTAAATCTTTAAAAGAACCCAATAGTAAATTAACAAGATGGAAATTAAGATTATCGGAATTTGATTATGATATTCAGCATAAAGAAGGCAGGCTAAATTTAAACGCAGACGCTTTATCTCGAATCAGGCTAAACGTTCTAGGGGAAGATGATGATGTTTCCATGAAGGTAAATCTTGACAGTAAGGAGCAAAAACTACAGCGGCACATAAATGATTTAACTGAAGAAATTGTTCGGTTAAGTAAAGATCACAAGGACGATTCTCGAGCCTCCACCCCTCGTCAAAGAACACCATCCCCGATAACAATATCATCTGGATCGGAGAAAAGCAATAAGTCAGTAGCAGCTGGCGGTAGGCGGTCTCCTTATTCGTTTCCATCTTCAGGTAGTAGCACTATCACAGCCTCCGAAGGTCGTGCGGAAAGCATAGGCACGATACATTCGGCACGTGATTTAGATACTGATGGTATTCTTATCCTCCAAGAGGCCATTGACACGAAACCGAACCAGATTCTGGTTTATACCTGGAACAGAGATGAGTTGTCGGTTAAAGACATATCTAGATCAAAACAAAAGGTGTTGGAAGTTCATTTACCAACAACTAACACGGAATTGGTTAAAAGATTTCTGAAAAGCTACATTCGACCCAAAATAAAATATTTCTTTTATTTCGAAGATGCATTACACCGCAAACAGTTTTCAGAAGTCACCCTGTCGCTCTTTCAGAAGGGCACGGTAAAATTTTATGAGTGTACTAAGAGAGTAGTTTATGTAGATAGCGAAGAGGAACAACGAAATATTGTGCTTAAATATCACGAGGGTAAAAACAGCCATAGGGGAATAAAAGAGACGTTAGTACATCTAAGACGTACTTTTTACTGGAATAATATGGACCAAACAGTAGCTAGCATTATCAATGCATGCGAACTTTGTAAGAAAATGAAATACGACCGAAAACCTTTAAAACCAGAATTACAACTATCACAGACTCAAGTTAAACCCTTTCAGGAATTATTTATAGACACATTTTCAATTGAAGGAAAACATTACCTGACTATAGTAGATGCCTTCAGCAAACTTGGTCAAGCATTTGAAATCAGCACTAAATCCACCCCTGAAGCGATAAGAGCACTCATAAAATACTTCTCTTTATACGGAACACCTTGTAGAATAAGCTCGGATCCAGGAACCGAGTTTAATAATACGCTCATGAAAGAAATGATGTCATTTTATAAGATCGACCTGCACATCGGTACCCCCCATAATCCCAACTCTATGGGGATAGTTGAGAGATTCCATTCAACCCTTATAGAGATTTACCGTATAGCAAAGTATGAACAGAAGATAACTGACGCTGCATCTGTTATGGCTTATGCTATAATGTCGTATAACCACTCTATCCACTCTACCACCGGTCTTACACCGTTTGAAGTAGTTTTTGGTCACACCGAATCTAACAGCGCATTTTACGTGGATTTTAATAAACAGTTTACGCAACAATTGATTAAAGAACACGCTAAACGAACGAAATTTTTGTACGAATATCTTACTGATAAAATTATTGATAAAAAATCAGCGGCAATCGAGAAACGTGGGGGAGAAAAGGGTTTTGACATAGATGTAGGTGATACGGTATTTATCAAAGGAGTGAATACTAGGCGTAGTAAAGATAAGCCTCGTTATCAAAAAGCTCAAGTCATCGGAGCCATTCAACGGAATATTGTACCAGTAACGACTCATAACCGGAATACTAAAGTTCCTATTAAAGACATAAGACGTCCTCCACAGGTTGGTCCTTCTGGCGGTCCTAGTGATCCGCAGCCAGGCCCTTCATCTGCAGCCGATTGACAAGAACCCGGGGCTGTTACCTGTAAAGCAAGGTCAAGCTGTTGTTAGCCATGATACGTGGACCGTTATAAAAATCTTAGATCTAAAGCACATTCATGATCAATTAGAATTAAACATCGATAGTTACGTAAGATTAAAGCGGCAAATTCAAAGCTGTTACGATAATAAAACATTTGATTATGATTTTACCGAAGTAGAATTAGAAACTGATTTTAACATGAATATAACTTTAGAAAAGTATGGGCAATTGATTCCATCAGTAAGATCGAAGCGCGGTCTCATAAATCCTCTTGGTACTTTTATCAAGACGATTACAGGTAATCTGGATAATGACGACGCTGTATTGTATGAAACGTTAATTCATGAAGTAAAATCTAAACAAGACGCGGTTAATAAGAAAATGACTATTGTCGCCGAAATGGTGGGTAAACTTACGAAAATAGCCAACTCTACCAAAAGCAATTTCATTCAAATTGAAGGTAGTATCCAAGATCTTAATCGTGGTTTAAATAATTCGAAATTAACCCAAGTTGGTAACAAAATTATACACATATATAACGTCTTTTTGCATAACTTCCAAACTCTCTACATGCGATTGAATGAAATTGAAACGGCTATAACTTTTGCTAGGAATAAAATATTACATCCATCTATTTTAGATACTAATGAACTTTTTGTATTGTTAAAAGAAATTGAGATAACCAATAAATTAGTGTATCCAGTAAATCATGAAAATATTGTAAAAATAGAGCAGTGTATAGAGATGAAAGCGTATATCAAACAAAATCAGATAAAGTTAATTATGCAAATACCTTTGATAAGAAATGAGGTTTTTAACTATTTTAAATTGACTCCTTTGCCCGTTAACGATAGAGTAACCCACCAAACAGTCCTTATACTACCCAAATATCCTTACATCCTTATGAAAGGGTTGAAAGCGAAGCCGCTCTCCCAGTCATGCCGAGAAATCGACGAAGCTCGTTTCCTGTGCTTTGAGAGCGATGAACCGCCTCTAGCTGAAGACGAATGTATCACGGAGCTGATGACATTTTCTACCAACATCTCAAGCTGTTATCCGGTTCCTGTTACCATAAACGAAATCAAGGTTTTTCCCATACAGCCTAATCGATGGATAATTTACACCAAAACTGATACGTTACTCACCAAGTATTGCGAGAACGAGATATCTCAGGAAAACATCTGTGGAACGTATCTCATGACATTAGACGATGATTGTCAAGTAAAGATAAAGAATTTGAATCTAAAAAGACATCTGACTCATGGGAAGGATATAATATTTGCAAAGATTCCCGTAATTAACTTACCTAGAATAATGTCCAGTTCATCGGATACTCAGCGGAAACCCGTTAATCTCAACGGAATCGATCTTGCCGACATTCAGTTCTTGAATTACTTATTGCAGAAAAGTGGAAGTGAAATTTATAGCGATAGTGAAATTAATCATAGTGCTCTAGATTATAAAAGTGTTAGTGTAGGAAACTTAACGTTCTGCTTTATATTAACTTTCTGCCTTTTATTGTTAGCATTTAAACATAGAGTTAAGCATTTATTTTGTAAAACGGGGAAAATTCGAGATAATCCCGAGGATAATCTCGAACTACAGGAGGGAGGAGTTATGGCATCAGGGTCTGTATTCAGCATCCCATAAGATCGGGCATTGCTTGTTTATTATCAGACGCCCACACGCTTTCTCACGACGAGCAATATCGCCGAGCTAAGCGTCTGGACATTCCTATCAACGTCCTGTGATGCGAGAACTCCGGACTCAAAGCCTCAGTCGTAATTAAGTCACCATTGTAAAACCATTGAAATTAATATTAAATTCAACTTCAATTTAATTATTTTGATTGTTTTTAAAAATACTTTCCACGCTTTCCCATACAAGTCTATCTAGCTTAGTGTCAAAAAATTTTGCTATTAGATATCAGTATGTTGTGTTTTTAGTTTCTTATTTTCACAAATAAGTACATTATTTTGTAGTACCTAGCGTGTAATTTTATTTTAAATTATCTAGTGATTTTTGTCCAAAATATCCCGAAATCTAGCGAGTTTTGAGACCAAATCTAGTGATATTTTTTTCTGCAAGGTGGCAACACTGACTGTAGCACGGTAATATTATCCTATACAGTAATCCGACTTCATACAAACGGACGAAACGCGCGCGTATTCCTACGCGCCTCGATCTCGGCATGCGCTCAGCATGTAGACAGTCGCGACCACGGAATTAAAGTAAGGGGAAATAATAATAATAATAATAATAATACATTTATTTCAGACAACATTAGAACAAGTACAGATCTTATTAACTTATTCTACGGTCCATATGAATATATACCTTAAATCTAACATACATAAAAATATAAAAACTTATTTTAAATAAAATTGCACACGTTCTAAATTTGCGGCGTCGACGTGTATGACGCAATCAGGGTGTCAGCTGACGACGGTGCACGGCGGTGTCCCCTTGCAGGCGGCCAGTGAACCGTCGGAATTTGACACCCTTCGGCCAAAACTCTTCACTCAAGTAGGTCGAGAGATGTTGAGTTGGAACTCTCACCATAAATGAACAGAAGCTTAAATTATGGCGAGAGTCCAGCTTCTCGACGCGCAGCGAGAGCCCAGTCTTCGTCTTCAGGTAGTCCTCCACAGCCTTTGTCTGCACAGCGTAGTGGACGCGTGAGATGTAAAGCTGCGTTGTAGGGACTTCCGCCCTGAAGCCAGATGTGATATCTAGCGGTCCAACACCGCACCGGTTTCGACTAGAGGGCTTCCGGCGAACTACCCTGATGAATCCATCCGAATCACAGGGTCCCTTGCCAGAAGGTAGCTCAGGCACAGGAACACATGAAGGTCCACAGGGCTGCTTCTTCTTTTTCCGCCTCCTTTTGGGGCGCGCTGCAGGCTGAGGGCGCTCAGCGGCTACGGCACAGCTCGCGGCGGTGGCGGTGGCGGCGACGGTGGCGTATGCGCGCGGGGGGAAAGGCGCTTGCACACATGTCGGTTCCTCACGTGGTGACGCGGGGAGGGGGCGGGGGGAACGCAAAGTTTCGGCGGTGATGTTGTCGGCCGCGACCGGCGCCGCGTCCAATATCGCTGACTGGAACGATGATGCCGACATATTATGCGCTCCTCGCTGCGTGTTGATGGACGAAGCCGCAAGTGACCTAGTTACCGAGGTCGCACGTAGTGATGCAACCTCAGAGCGAAGTTCACTGATGGTAGTCTGCGACTCCTCCAGCTTTAT
The DNA here is from genome assembly GCA_963564075.1 of Eupithecia subfuscata. Classification (NCBI taxonomy): domain Eukaryota; kingdom Metazoa; phylum Arthropoda; class Insecta; order Lepidoptera; family Geometridae; genus Eupithecia; species Eupithecia subfuscata. The sequence continues at coordinate 7,562,976 of OY751117.1, read as the reverse complement.
CTTTACTTCAACCAGACTTGCTTTGAGATTTGTGACATCCTTCAGCAGTCTGGTCACATCGACGTGGTCGAATGTCACGGGGGGCAGCTTGTGCAGCTCCTTCGCGACGAAGTCAGGCACGTCGTCCGGATCTGTGCTCTTGAACAGCGTGATGATGTCCTGCACACTTTTTTCTCTGCCATCCCGGCGACGAGAGGAAAAAATGGTAAGTGGGCGTGGCACGCGTGCCACAAGTACACGTTGTCACGTTTACTCGACCCCAGTCGGGTTCTAACATCGCGTGGAGTAGCTAGTCTCGCAACCAATTCATTTTTTCCGTAATCATGCCGTATTGTTCGATTTTAGAGTGTAAAATGAGCAGATTTGAACAAAACAAGGGAGGCACATTTGAACATGTTCAAAGGTGGCTCAATAGATCCATCACTAAATTATAAGTGCGAAAATTTGTGTGTTTCTTTTATATGTGTTTGATTGTTTCTGATATCTCATTGTTTAAACTAGGTCAATAAAACTAGTCGTTTATGTTTAATAGTGTTCAAATTAGGAAGTAACCCTATATAACTGATTTTATCAGAGGAAGTCTACTTATATTGTTGTATTCTACAGTGATTGCGTCTGAACGTAATTTAATCTGATTTTAGATTTGTGGCGTTCAATTACAAAAAGTAGAAACGGAACGCACCGTCACTGACGGCGGATCTGACAGTAAAGCTGACAGCAGTTTTTCACGTCAAGCCGACACGTGCTCGAGACTAGAAAAGAGGCATTGTTTGAATTTAAAGATTTTCTACCGGTCTCCTACATTCTCGGTTGTGTACACATTGTTAACGTACTATATCTGGTGTTTCAAAAGTGTTCAGAGAGACACTCGTACTTATCAGACAATCTCACTGTGCCTATCCCTGTATGTTCGTGTAACTGTGTTTAATAAACATTTTCTTGGAGAGAACCGTGTTTTGGTGTGTAGACATTCCCTGCCTACCGGTTTTCCAAAGTGGTGACCCCGTAAACAAACACAAAACGCGAAGAACACTCCTAGCCGCCTTCAATGCACTGCACATGTCCTCTGTCAGATGAAGAATTTCAGCTGCCTGCGGAGCTCAACATCAGTCTCCCTCTGCGCCGTCAGCTATTCCCTCGCCCGTCGGCCGCCATCCTCAAGAAAGAGCAGATCGTGACCCACACCTCAACAACGTTGGTGACTCGTCTCACGCTACAATAGCACCTTCCTTACAAATTGAGGAATCCGCCGCAAGCAACCGGACCAACAGCTGGCGCCGAGCTGAATCTTCACCACAAGTACAACACAGGATACCAGCCACCACCGGTCAGTGCGTTCCATTTTACTTCACTAATGACAAACATCTCTATTTTTTTTTCAAAAGTGTTGTACTGTTTCCCCGCTTTAAATACTTATGTTAACTGAACTTTGTGCATATTCAAAGTGATTGCTCAGTAGGTACTTTTTCATCAGCTAAAATACAGCAACAATCCACATTATTAGACAAACAAAAAGTGAGTGAACATTATCAGTGAAAAATAAAAATTATAATTTCCAACTTCCAATATAACGGCAAAGACAAACAATTCATAAATAAGTTAATTGTAATATTCCTATAAGTACAAATTATTAGTATTTATCTACTTTATGATTACATGAGACCTTTCAGTCGATGATAAAGGTTGTAAAGTTTTAACCCTTTGTTTTAACACTTTAAACCCTAAATGCAAACTTAATACTTTTATACCTAATTTTATTTTGTCATTTCTCATATATATTTTTCTCTTTACCTAAAGGGTAAGGTAACTATTGTAACACCTTGTAATGTTTCAACATTAGCTTAACGTTAAACACATTCCATATAATTAAATTTTCTACTCAGAAGTTTAAATAATTTGTAAGTTTCTTATTTTTAATTTTTCTTTTTAATCCACTGTTGTGTTGTGATCTTGTAAATTTAAGCTTAGACAAATCTTTTATACTTTACTACTTTAGTTTATTATAAAAAATAAAAAAATCAAGAATGGAGGAGATTGAGGCTCAGCTACGTTATCTCAAAGAACAAAATGCTGCCCTCCAAGCACAATTAACAACATTAAATCAGAATCTAAACAATCCGTCTGCATCTGCAGATGCAACCGCTGCCCCCCAAATTCATAGCGTATCAAAGGTGTCCGTCAAACTACCTCCCTTCTGGGCTGACCGTCCGGCTGTGTGGTTTGCTCAAATAGAGGCTCAATTTGAGATAGCAGGAATAACTGCCGATACCACAAAGTATAATTATGTAGTGGCTCAGCTCGATACTACTCATGCAGCCGAAATCGAAGATATTATTACACAGCCACCAAAAAGTGATAGGTACCAAAAAATTAAGGATGAGCTTATTAGAAGGCTATCATCCACAGAGGAGCAACGCATTCGTAAACTCCTATCAGATGAAGAAATTGGTGATAGGAAACCTTCACAATTCTTAAGACATCTCCGCTCTCTGGCTGGATCCATTTTACAAGACCAGTCAATACTAAGGCAACTATGGCTTCGTCGCCTGCCGAGCCACATACAGGCCATTATAACGGCCCAAGCGGACCTTCCCTTAGAAAAACTGGCGGACTTGGCCGACAAAATATTAGAGGTTACTCCAGCTCCAATAAATTCCAACGTATATGCAGCCGCTACTGCCCCACAGACATCACCTGACATCTTAGCATTAGCTACGCGAATAGATGAACTCACAGGCATAGTGGCGGCCATGTCTCGTGGAGATAGAGGACACAACAGGCCATACAGATCTCGATCAACGTCACGAGACTCTCGGGGGCAAGAAGAACCCCAAGTATGCTGGTACCATAGAATCTACAAAACCAAAGCTGTTAAATGTACGAAACCATGTAGCTGGGTGGATAGAACGGAAAACTCTCAAGGCAGTCAGTAGCGGAGGCGACAGCTGACTGCCCCGCCATCAGTCGCCGATTATTCGTTACAGATAATAATTCCAAATGTCAATTCCTTGTTGACACTGGATCAGATGTTTGTTGTTATCCTCGACGGCTCATTCGAACCAAGCTGAGGTCTGCCGGCTATAATTTAAATGCAGCCAATGGTAGTGTAATAAATACTTATGGTGACACTTCACTCTCACTCAATCTTGGCCTACGCCGCGCCTTCAATTGGCGTTTTATTATTGCTGATGTAGACACTGCCATTATCGGTTCAGATTTTTTAGCCCATTATCATTTACTCCCCGACTGTAGAAACAAGCGACTACTCGATGGAAAAACTGGTCTCTCAGCTCCCGCCACTATTGCATCCATTCAACAAACTAGTGTCAAAGCAGTGGGTTTAAAAAATAATTCACAATTTGATAACCTCCTAAAGGATTTCCCGAATATCACGCGTCCTCCCGGTCTGCCCCGCACCGTGAAACACTGCACCGTCCACCACATAAAGACTTCTGACGGGCAGCCAGTTTCATGTCGACCACGCCGCCTCGGTCCCGAAAAACTAATGATTGCAAAAAAAGAATTCGACAACATGATACGATGCGGTACCGCAAGACCTTCAAAAAGTCCATGGTCCTCTCCGTTACATCTGGCTCAAAAGCGGGACAACACGTGGCGACCGTGCGGTGACTACCGCGCCCTGAATCAGCGTACCATCCCAGATCGGTACCCAGTGAGACACATAGGGGATTTTAGCCACAATCTAGCTGGATCTACGATATTCAGCACACTGGATCTGGTGAAAGCCTACCAGCAAATCCCTGTAAACGAAGACGACATATGTAAAACAGCAATAATTACGCCATTCGGCCTTTTTGAGTTCCCGTATATGACCTTCGGGTTAAGGAACGCAGGGCAAACATTTCAACGCTTCATCGACGAGGTTGTACACGGATTAGATTTTTGTTTTGCTTACATCGACGATATTCTAGTGTACTCCCGCAATACTGCTGACCATGCCAACCACTTGCGCATCTTGTTTGAAAGGCTTCATGAATACGGGGTTGTAATAAACCCATCAAAATGCCATTTAGGCGTTGAAGAAGTTACATTCCTGGGATACACCGTTAATGCAAAAGGCACACTACCACCCACGGAAAAAGTAAAGGCTCTTCGAGAGTATACCCTTCCAAAAACAGTAGGTGGCCTTCGCCGTTTCCTAGGTATGATCAATTATTATCGCCGGTTTCTACCACATACGGCTGAACTACAAGCACCGCTTATCGACGCAATAACCGCCATAAAAGGAAAAGGCGCCGTACCCGTTCCCTGGACCCCTGATCTAGAACATCGGTTTCATATTTTGAAAGACAGCTTAGCCAACGCCACTTTACTGGTACATCCGGCCCATAATGCACCGCTGGGTCTTTTTACAGATGCATCTAACACTCAAATCGGCTCTTGTTTGCAACAACAAGTAAACCAGGATTGGCAGCCCATTGCGTTTTTTAGCAAGAAACTGGACGCTCAACAAAGCCAATGGCCAGCATACCACCGCGAATTACTGGCAGTATACGAAAGTATCCAGCATTTCCGGCACATCCTTGAAGGGCAAAGAACAACAATCTACACGGATCACAAGCCATTAATATTCGCCTTCAAACAACGCCGTGAAAAACTTGCCCCGATTCAACTAAACCAGCTATCATTTATCTCCCAATTTACCACCGACATCGTACACATTAAAGGAGAACAAAACTTAGTAGCAGATACCATGTCCCGCATAGAATCTATCACCATCGAATCTGACTACGCACCCCTTGCTGAATCGCAAACTACGGATGATGAACTACGCCAATTATTACACTCCGATACAAATTCATTAAGCCTGCAAAAAATCATCATTCCAGGGACAAACACTTCACTAATTTGCGACATGTCGACAGGGATACCGCGACCATATATAACACATCCATTTCGTCTTTCGACCTTTAACCAACTCCATAATCTCAGCCATCCTGGTATCAAAGCCACCCTAAAACTCGTAGCAGACCGTTTCGTATGGCTGGGGATGAGAAAAGATTGCCGACGGTGGGCCCGAACCTGTATACCCTGCCAACAAAATAAAATCACAAGGCACACCAACACACCGCTAGGAAACTTCAATAACCCCACTGGACGCCTAAAACACGTTCACATAGACATCATTGGCCCCCTACCAACTAGCAATGGGTTTCAGTACTGTCTTACCGCCATTGATAGGTTCACCAGGTGGCCAGAAGTCTGGCCTATGACGGGTATAACGGCAGAAGAAGTCGCCGAAACCTTCACCAACGGCTGGATTTCGCGTTTTGGAGTTCCAAGCGCTATAACAACGGATCAGGGCCGACAGTTCGAATCTCATCTTTTTCAAAGACTGCTACAGCAATGTGCTACCACAAGAATAAGAACAACAAGCTACCACCCTTGCGCCAACGGCATGGTGGAAAGACTTCACCGCCAACTGAAGGCTGCCCTAATGTGCCACGCAAACACATGGTCCAAGGCATTGCCTATCGTACTTCTGGGCATGAGAACCGCTCTCAAAGAAGATTTAAAGTCGTCTTCAGCGGAACTACTATATGGAGAACCCCTGCGGCTGCCAGGCGAACTAATCGTTGCCCCTGCTTCAGCCGAACGTCCCGAAGACATTGCAGACTTTGTTGAGCAATTGCGCAGAAAAATGTCGAAATTACGTCCAACACCCGGTTCTCACCACGCACAACCCAAAATATTCATCTCGAAAGAACTGCCCGCTTCTACACATGTTTTTCTCCGCGACGATACAGTTCGTAGACCGTTGCAACCTCCTTACACAGGCCCTTACGAGATCATCAAGCGAACGGACAAGACGATAACACTCAGTATTAGAGGAAGAAACGTAGTCGTTAGCTTAGACCGCATCAAACCAGCCTACATGGAAAATGTTCTTCCATCAGAAATTTTACCAGCAACCCCAACTTCTTCCAAACCCTTGGAAATAGCCCCGTCGTCGTCCGCCCCTCGGAGTAAGTCACCGCCGAACAAGAATCCTACAATAAAACGAACGGAAACAGACGAACCGGAGTATACCACACGGTCGGGTCGCAAAGTCCATTTCGCGAAACCTTTTGATCTTTAATAATTTTATTTATGTTTTGTATTTTATGGCTCTCCGTACTGCGTAGGGGGGTGATGTGGCGTTCAATTACAAAAAGTAGAAACGGAACGCACCGTCACTGACGGCGGATCTGACAGTAAAGCTGACAGCAGTTTTTCACGTCAAGCCGACACGTGCTCGAGACTAGAAAAGAGGCATTGTTTGAATTTAAAGATTTTCTACCGGTCTCCTACATTCTCGGTTGTGTACACATTGTTAACGTACTATATCTGGTGTTTCAAAAGTGTTCAGAGAGACACTCGTACTTATCAGACAATCTCACTGTGCCTATCCCTGTATGTTCGTGTAACTGTGTTTAATAAACATTTTCTTGGAGAGAACCGTGTTTTGGTGTGTAGACATTCCCTGCCTACCGGTTTTCCAAAGATTTAAAAAAATTGGTTGCCTGTAAAGTCGGTATACGGGCGAAAGTTTTACGTGACAACGACTTTGAGTTCCTTTCACTTTTTATGTCTGTCTCTCTCGCTCTTAGGCGGGCTAACCATGCCCGAGTGGAAGGGACGCGTGCCTCTCACTCACTCTCATTGTGAGCGCATAACGTGAGCGGAGCGTAACGCAGTTTCTTGAAGTGTCACCCGGCAAACCAATTTATAAGACGTTGTCACGTCAAAAGTAAAACTGTGTTATTATTATAATTTTCTTTTTAAAAGATACTTTTTTATTGTTTTTTATTAAAAGTTTATTACTTCAATATTTAACATTTGAATAATTCACATAGTTCCTTTAATACTATACGTAACATCACGTAACACAATCATAACATTTTAAATAACTTTATTTAATAAAAATATTTTACTTATGTAAACAATGTATTTTTTGTTTAAATTCATCAATTCAAAGGTGCCCCTGGTATGTTCAAAGCTGCCCCAGGAAAGGGGCAGCTTTGAACATTTGAGTTACTTCACTAAAAGATCAATTCTGACTAAACCATGTAAAAATTGATTATAATTTTAATTTATTTATGTAGCTAGATCATTTAAATGTATTTAATAGCAAAAATAACTAAATAAAAATAACTATCTTAGATATTAAAGACTCTAATGTAAAAAATGTTCAAAGGTGCCTCCTTCTCCCCTACTATATAAGATGTACCTAAACTTAATTTATTTTGTGAATTTTTATTTAAATAATTTCAAATGTAGTATGTGCAATGTAATTTAAATTTACTTACGTAATGTTTTATGTGAATTATTAATTGAATTTTATTACTTACTTTATTATTGTATGAATTATGAATTTTGTGACATGTAATGACAGTTATGAATAAAGAATCTGAAACTGAATAACGAACGTTGATCTCAGCGGTTGTCGGTTCTGCCCAATGCCTCTTCTGACTTGATTATTATGTAAGCTATGTCGATAGCAATATACAGGTTCTCTGTCGGATTATATTCATTACTAATCCTATCCTTTCGAGAAACTTAGCATAGGTCTTTCATAACTCGCTGAGCAGCTTAACTGCTGCAACCAGCTCCACCGTGAGTGTCAACTCCATAGGTCGATGAAATCAAAATATAAAACTAACTAATTATTATCAGTCAGTTTAATTTAGTCGTATAAATATTTAAAAACAAAATGCATCCACATTGCGTTCAAACCTGAATAAGGTATAAAATCGCTTTACGTTCACACAATTACTTTACTAAAGTAGGCTTAACATCGATGAACTGAACAAGGCGAAAGATTAGAACATTACAGAATGTTTTTAGTATATTGTATACAAGTTTATTTATCTGGTATACACGCTACTGCGATTTTATGATGATTCTTGAGGTAGAATAACTGCGTCTGCGATTCCAGTTCTTTCAAAGATTTTACAACAGGCGCCATCTGAGTTACATGGTCCTGGAAAAAGGAATTGCGTAAGTATTATGGAATCAGATACAAAATAATTTAGGTTGAGGTGAATAAAGTAGTCGATTAGTTGGCTTATGTTTCTGCCTAGATACAGCTTATCAATGAACTTGTTTTTATCACGGGAGAGCTTATAGGAGCGGGATACATTAATTAAACATCTAATAAACGCAAACGCGCTAAACCACACCGCCATAACGAAGATGGCGGGCGCCTTTGTTCCTCATTAGAATTAAAACAGTGGATTGGTTGGTTCTCATCTTAGCCTTAAACTATTTAGTAACTTAGTGTTTGATTCATTTACCTGATATCCAGATCCAACTTGCTTTCTCTTCTGCCCGTAAGTGACTTTTCCATCAAACTCGTTTGTTGGGACCTTCAAATCTTTCTCGATTTGCGTGATGGTCACCCCTAAATGATCTTCGATGTCGCCCAAAAACTGTAATAAAAACAGTTTTATTTGTATCAAGTGTCTCTAGAAGCTTAAAGTTGCTTACGATATATTAAACTTCATATTATAACATTTTCGTTTTCCTGTAGGCCTAGAATCGGGGATCGTTATCTTGGGCAGAATAGAGAAGATTGTCATACATCGCGTAAATTTATTGAAGTTGAAGGAATGCGTTTCAAATGTATCCCGCATTTGATGACGATGTGACGTAATTTTACTCTACCCTAGACAACAATCTCCGTGCTAGGCCTACTGATCCCATCCAGGTTTAGTTGTCAATCTTTGTGATGCAATCAGCCCATTTGGCTGCTGATCTGCCAGCACTTGTATTTCCCTAGTAATCCATTCGGCTGAGGCCCTATTCCACCTGCCGTGACCTCTATTCTCTACAGAGAAAATAAATTACCTGCGGCTCATTATACCACACGCAGCACCCTTTCGGCCTGTCCGTCGTAAGACTCGTGTTCCAGCAGTTACGACCGCGCGACGAACACCATTCACCGTGGTACCAAACCTGGAACAAATAAATAGGTACAGATATTATATTTCACAAAGTCACGTTGGGCTATGTTAGTGAATGCATGTACACTACACATTGTTTTAGTGTGCCTAAATTCAGAAGCAATCAATCTCGGCCTAGACGCGGTCCGGGTCCCTAGTGCTCATTGTATTCACGTCAGATTTTGGTAGCGAGTACCGTCAGTATGACAACTAAGCGCAAAGTCACTACTACAACTAGGGCTGAACGGACGTGAGATTGAACAACTGTATAAAGAAAGTGTTCAGCATAATGACGTTTGGGTATGGATTGATGGAGAAGTATCGCGGAATAAGCTGTTAAGCTGATCATGGCTGTGGCCATTTCATAGTTTAATTGCCATCCCTGTAACCAATGTTTCGCGAAGTTAAATGTTTCCTTCTGGGAAAGCATGCCCCTTCTTAGCCCACATCGTCACTTTCTTAAGTGAGATGGTGGTCAAATGCTTTGCCATCCTCAAGATGTAAAAAAAAAAATAGAAAGTCGAATAAAAATACCTAAAAAAAATTAACAGGAAACGGTTAGCTTTGAAAATCATCCGGAGTCACATTAAAGCCTCCACCCCACAGCCGCGATTTTGAAGCGCGTCGACACGCGATTTGTTGCGATATTTGTTTGCAGTACATTTTGTACTAAGACGCATACGATCTTACACACTGCTGCGACTTTATCGACGCGATAGAAGTTGTCCGAGGCGTTCCCGCGTCCTGCGATTTGGGATAACTGTTCACGGAACATTTTGTATTAGGACGCATGCCATCTCACACACAACTGCGTCTTGCGATTTTTACGGGGAGGGTCTTCGACGCGTAGCCGGGGACAGTGTAGTACGGCGGGGGGAGGGGGCGGCGGCGGGTCGCGGCGACTAGAAATCGAGCTTACAAAAACGCAGCAGTGTGGAAGTAATCCCGCAACAAAATCGCACGACACAAGACGCGCCGGCTGTGGGGTGGAGGCTTTATCATAGGTAACTTCATCTAGATTTGACCTTTATATCTGATAGACATAAAGCCTTACTTTCTCGGGTACAGTGGAGACCAGGCTGATGGCAAGCCCCATCCTCTCCGCGCGCCCGACGCGCCCTATCCTGTGCACGTAGTTAGACTTCTCATCCGGGAGAGTCACGTTTATCACTGGAAATGAAGGAATAGATAGATAGATAGAAAATACTTTCATAAACCACACATAGACAGGAAACAATACAGACAAGCAAAACTTAGAATACAGGAAGTATAAAGGGCGGCCTTATCGCTGTGAGCGATCTCGTCCAGGCAACCTTGGCTTCTGGGAAAGTGTGCTCCATCTTAAGCCACATCTTCACTTACTTAAGTGAGTTGGTGGCCAAACGCTTGACCACCATCAATAAAAAAAAGTTAGGAATGGCATGAGTTATGTTTATCGAGTGTTTCTATGTGGTTGACGGACATTTTTTACTACCTCCAAGCATCAAAACGATTTTGATAAATGAGTTATTAGTACATTATTGCAAAGGCAGCGAAATAGGCAATTGCAGGTCGAGTATGAGTTTAAAGGCCGAACCGCAGGCGAGGACTTCAATGATACGAGATAGGCAATTGCCATTTCGGTCGAGGCATATATGCTTTTCTTAAAAAAATTGCAAGGAAATAAAAAAGGGCCTTTTACATAATTGCACTAACATTATAAGTATTACAGTAGCAGCCCGGAGTCAGGAAGTTGGCGCTGTTACACCCCCGTGCCACAGATTAGATAACGTTACTTCGTAACAGATACCTCACTTACTCGATTTAACCAATCTACTTTGAGTCTTAAGGGAGAAGAATTATAGTTCGTAACGCTCTACTCGCTGTTAGCGAGGCGGCTCGATCAAAGCCACCCGCGCCCCCCTACCTCTACAGTTCCCTCGCCGGCCCTTGGCTTGACGGTAGGGTTGACCATCGATAGTTTTTGTCCAAGTGCGGATAATATACTTTAAGTGCCTTAACTCTCTCATGCAATATAACTAGGTATCCCACCTACTTAATAAATAAGTCCTCGAACAAAAACAAACGTAGAATAAAAAATACATTTTAATTATTAGAGAACATTGTAAGCTAGGTAAAATGTATTATTATTGCTAGGTAGGTAGCTGCTTATATCCTAGGATATAATTTAAATATTTTTGTGTCAAGACATTATTTTCTGTACGTAGTAGGTATGTACAGATGTGTCATACGTATGTACAGAAAAAATTGTACACTCAAATCACAAAAGATAGGTAGATGTAGCTGACATATTAGAAATTATAGGTTAGCGATTTCTTCCGTCCACGGTAATTTCATACAACGACCTGGTACCTAAATTCTCTATGGTAAAATAATTTCTAAAGTCCTTTCAGTCATTTTCGTAGTCTACAAAAAACAAACCTACGCATAGTATTATATTATCTGTGCCTGCGCGGAGATAATCTCAGCTATGTCCGAGCGAGACAAAACTTATCGTTCGGCTTGCGGCTCGCGCGCGGCGGCGGCGGCAACTTTTGACAGTGCCACTCCGGGGCGGTAAGAAAACTGTAGATATATAACTCAAAACTGAGCGCGAGTGACGGAGCACTGCCCGTGCCTCGGAAAGCACGTTAAGCCGTTGGCCCTGCGGCTGACCTCTCCCCGGTCGTGTCGGTTAATCGCCCCATCGGATTAAGAGAGTGCGGGTATAGAGAGCACACACTTGTGCACTAGAATATGTCTTGCACATCTCTGTCAGTCTCCGATGGGACTGGCCGCCGCCGTAGTCGAAATTCGGCTAGGAGGACATTATTATTAATGTTCTCCTGTCTTTTTTTCTGTCTACGTTATATCTAGTACTAAGTAGGTAGTTTTTTATTTTTATATTATAAGGTAAACGCATCTGTGGCTATAATACAGCCACGAGAACGCAATGTGTACGATAGATGAGTTCTAAATTCAAACAGCACACCGTTTCATACAACATTGCCCGCGCTCTTCGTTCCAAATTCAAAGAACGCGCCGGGAAGTGATTTTGGTTTTTCAGTGTAGGTACGTATGTAAATATGATACTTCGCGTGTTCTTTATTCAAAAGTAATGACAATATTTCCGAGCACGTTTAAGAAAAATAATTTTAGGCCTTCGCCCTATCATTTGGCTAAAAGGGGAAAAGTGAGGACCGATTCGGGTTCGCGCGAAAATAATAATACATACAATCAAAGGTTTTCTGTCGTTTTGGAGTATTCCCGGTTTTTCAAAAACCAATGTTTTTAACCGAATCGGGTACGCACGAGATTAATAATTGATTGACAAAAGATTTCACTCACTATGGAGTGTTTTTCATGGATTTTTTTCAAAATCTTTGATTTTTAGAAAACGGATATTCAGCGACTAGAGCTTGTAAAAGATTATGCCATATTCTGGGTTCGACGTCCGGATTTAGGTATTTCCAGTATTTTACCGATTTCTTTAACACTTTCGCTGTCCACAAAGCACATGCGCATCCAACAGAGCACATGTGCCGGGTATCAGCAGCGAACCTCTTCGGCCCGCACCGCCGAGCTGGATAGTGAATGTAATAAAAATTTACCGCTCGCGAGAAATACTTTATAGTAAACTAGACGAACGCCTCGCGGTTTCACCCGCGTAGTTCCTGTTCCTGTGGGAATTCCGGGATAAAATATAGCCTATGTCACTCCCTGAAAAGTAAGCTTCCTTACGGTGAAAGAATTTTTCAAATCGGTCCAGTAGTTTCGGAGTCTATTCAATACAAATATACAAACAAATAATCAAATCTTTCCTCCTTATAATATTAGTATAGATGAGTTCATTATTATTACAATTATTTAACGGGTATTTATCGCGTTTATTTACCTATTTTTCCCGACGTTTCAACAGGTTTACACACTGTCGTGGTCACGGGATGACTGGAGTACTGGAGTTAAATAATACTAATAATAATGTATTCAGATCGCGGAAGTTTAAAAATATTTATAGTAAACTAGTTTATGCCCGCGGCTTCGCGCGTTGTTTCTATGGAAACGTCTAAAGGTAATTTATATCCCATGGGAACTGATCACAGAAATCTGAATAACAAGTGCCATGTTATTAAGATTTCTGTGGAACTGATTATGGGATAAAAAGTAGCCTATGTTTGATTCCAGGATTAGAATTACCTGAATGCAAAATTTCAGCCCGATCCGTTCAGTAGTTTTAGCGTGAACAGGTAACAAACATCCATCCATCCATCTATCCATCCAAACTTTCGCATTTATAATATTAGTCTGATAGTGTGATGAATTCCCTTGAGCCAGGAGCTAAAGATGGACGTACACCCGCTCCCCTCGCAATCGTTGCGTTCACGCACTAAGCTAAACAAGTATCAACTTTTAAGACACTAAATTAACTCACTAAAAGGCAGCCCCGATATATCAATCCCCCTAGCAGCCACATCGGTACAGATCAGGAACTTGACCTTCTTCTGTTTAAACATTTCCAAGTTAGCCTTCCGCTCGTGCGGTTTGCGGTCGCCGTGCAGACAGACGCACGAGAATTCATTGCCGAAGGATTTCAGGTAACGCTCCAAGTTGTCACAGTCTAGTTTTGTGCGGCAGAAGATTATAGCTCTGTTAAATAAAAATTATCATTAAAATCACCATATAACGGGAAATTTTCCAAGATTTGTGTTTGTGGTGTTGTCCAACAGCGTCGGCTGCGATCCCCAACCCGCATGCCCAACGTGGGGATTATTATGTTGGTCGCTTCCGGATGCCCAGCCTGGAACGGCTTTCGCTAGTAGTGGCTGGTACGAACCGCATAATAGGTAGGAAGACAAAATACCTACGCTACAACTGTTACTTTCACTAACCTGTCCATCTTATGTTCCTTGATCGCTCGTAAGCAGTACTCTCCCTTCAGTATCTTTACAGCTTCCGACAGCGTTTCGGGGGTGGTGTTGCCGCTTCTAATGTTGTCCTTTGCATGTACGCCGTCTGTGTTTATCATTCTGAGGGACAGAGGGAGATATGAGATAAGATAAGCGTGCTTTTCTAACAGAGGTTAACTGGAAGCGAATCAAAGAATTTGATAGCTTATTGAACCCTATCTCTACAATGTAGGGCACACATTTCTTTCACTGTGTTTTAAGTTGACCCATAGCGATGTAAAATGTCAAACCAAACCCGATAGGCTGGCTTAATTTCCATAGCTAAGTGATTCTCTACGTAGGCTGTTTGAGATTCCCGTGACTCAATCAAAACTTAGTAGTTAGTTTTAGTGCTAAAGGACCTTTAACTTTTACTTTTTAACCCCCGACGCAAAAAGAGGGGTGTTATAAGTTTGACGTGTCTGTCTCTGTATCTGTGTCTGTGGTATCGTAGCTCGCAAACGGATGAACCGATTTTCGTTTAGTTTTTCTTGTGTCATAGATAATTTTATGTCGAGTGTTCTTAGCCATGTTTCATGAAAATCTGTTCAGCCAATAAAAGTCGGCGGGTTTTTTAACATTTTAATTTTGTCTTGTTACTTTACTTTTAAGGAACGTCAATGACGTCACAGGCAAATGTGGCAAGATTAGGAGGTTGACTTCCAGAGGTTTACGAAATATTGTTAAATTTTCATTAGCGTGCCTTACAGATTTAAATTTTTATTACAAGCACATAATGTGTTTTTTTTGCAAAAGCTTAAGTTATTTAACTAATAAATAAACGACAAGTAAATTAACTTACTATCTCAGAGTCTCCCAACTCCTATCCTGCTGAGGATCAACCTTGACTACACAATGGTGGACTGTGTCTGGAACCGCGTCTTCGCCCTTAAGGTCCACCCATGAAAGGTTTCTTCGTCGCTTCTTTACTTTAGTCTACATACCGAAGCGACAGTAATCTAAAAAATCTATTTATTTCCGTGTCAGTGTTTAGTTTTATAATTTGACCTTTTCTAAGTGTACATTTATTGTATTTATGGTGTTCACGCCGTAAGGCGCGACAACTTCACATCAGTGCCGAGCGCGGTGCGCCCCCCGCCGCGGCCGCACCCCGCAACGGTGATTCCCCTACGAGACGCAGCGCCGAACGCACGCGCATATTCTTTACCCGCGATCTCGCGACATCTTATTGTTACAAGCTGTACCTATTGTAAATACCCAATAAACCCAATCGAAATAAACCTGAGTCTTTTCAATACAAGACATCTTGGCGACCGTGACAGGACAAGAAACTTGGATGCCGTTGGAAACGAAACCGGAGTGCAGGAGTCGTGTCATTGGATTGGTACCCGTGAACGACAAGGCGCCGGCCGAACAAAGAAAGTAAGCCTATTCCTTTTACTTTCCGTATTCCTAATTTCCAACTTCTATTTGCTGTGTGAATGCCTAGCTACTTCGAAGCACTTTAAGGGCGGTATCTTGCTATATGCGTACCATCCTTGCCTTATTTATTTGCACAGACAAAGTCAATTTCAAAGTCCATTTTTCTTGTCCGCCATTTTAAAATCGATTTTGGCTAATTTCTTCTTCACTTTGCCTTTGTGAGCCATTCTTTTCTATGCTGTTCAAGCCTATTTAGGTAATGTAAATATTCCTTTGCATAAATATTGTGAGGTTTTATGACCCTAATTAGTGCAGCCTTCCTTATCTCTGCGCCGAACTTGAACTCGCATAACCTTTAGCGAAGAATTTGCCCACGTTGCAAAGTGCGTTAGCCTTTCTTTCAATAGGTAATAACTTTACAAACGTTAATAATACATTATTTCGTTTAAATTATAAACTTAAATAAATACATAAATATATTGCTTTGTTAATAATTTGTAAAAATAACTGTAGAACTAAAGTTAAAGTTTCCTTTGTCACTAATCAGAAATTACATTCAATTTTATTTCATTTCTGCTACTTATCAATACCTTTTAGTTGGTTAGGTACTTTGGAAGAAAAAACCCATTTCGTGCACTCATCATAGCATTTTATTTCAACGCTTTTGCCGACTATTCCAGGCTTGATATCCTCGACCCTCGTCGCGCCTTGGCTGCGTCTTGCTCGACGTAGCTGGTGTTGCTGGCGGCGTGCTGTGCTGTGCTGTGCGGCAGTGTTCTGCCGTGCTGTGCTGTGCTGTTCGTCTTGCCGCGGACTCAGTGGCAGCTGTGGTTTGAACTGGTGACTGCTGGATTGTTTACGGTCAGAGTGCACAATTTATTTACAATAACTTTTACCTAACTCATTGTTCTCGGTACCTACCTAATTTCATAAAATTATTATATACCTAACTACCTAGATAAAAACAAAGTTCTATATAAATAAAATGGCTGAAAATGAATCTAATACATTAAGATCAAAGAGTCCAATTCCAATCATAAATATTGAGTCTATAAATAAAAATGATCCCAAAGAACACTTAAAATTTTTATCCCGTAAACGTGGAGGGATTAGAAGTAGACTTTCATTATGTAAAAACTTTATACAAAACTACAGAACAAAATCTGCCGATCTTACCAGTTTAGAAGTAAAAGAACTATCCTTGCGATTAAATCAGTTACAAGAATTATTGTCTAATTTTGACACTGTACAAACTGAGATTGAAGAGATGTCTGAAAATCTAGATGAGCAGATTTTACAAAGAGATTTAACTGAAAGCGAGTTTTATTCTCAAATAGCTTTAGCGCAAGAGATTATTGATGAATTTTCTGCCAAAAATAAAGATTCTGAACATGGTTCTGCAAAGTCAAGTTGTTGTCATGCTGCTAACAATTCAATAACACTGCCAACAATAAATTTGCCTACTTTTGATGGCAACTATACAAAATGGCTCGAGTTTCGAGACACCTTTGATTCGATTATCAATGACAATAACTCAATCGCACCGATAAATAAATTTCATTATTTGAGGAACGCGTTAGTGGAAAGTGCTAGTGTCGTAATAAAATCCATAGACTTTTCAGCGAAAAATTACGATTATGCGTGGAAGGTTTTATGTGATAGATACAACAACAAAAACATTTTAATAAACAACCACTTGAACGCATTGGTGAGCCTCAAACCTATTCAGAAGGAATCTTTCAAATCATTGAGATATTTAAATGATCTAGTGTTCAAAAATCTAAACGCGCTTAATACTCTTGAAGTACCTACGTCAGGTTGGGATCCGTTAGTCATATTTTTGGTCTCAGCAAAATTAGATCCCAGAACTGCAAGCAAATGGGAGGAGTATAAAGGGCGCTTATCGCATATACCTACTCTGGTAGAATTTAAACAGTTTCTTGACAATCGCGCTAATGTTTTAGAAACTGCATACTGCAGCCGCAGTACCTTTGAATCAAAAAACACACATAATAACCAAAAAGAAAATAAATCAAATATAAAAACATTTACTGCGTTGGAAGGTTCCAACAAAAGGGCATGTCTTATATGTAAAAAGTTAAATCACCAAGTGCATCAATGCAACAAGTTCAAGGCCATGGGCATAGACGACAGAATTGTTGAGGTTTCCAAACACAAATTATGCTCAAACTGCCTTCGCAGCGGACATAGCGCTGAGGAGTGCACGTTAAAAGGTTTATGCCGCATCTGCCGAGACAAACACAACACATTTTTGCACAAAAACGCGGTTAGTAATGTAGCCACTGAAAGTACCGAGTCGTCGACATGTGACGCACCGGTTAGCTTATCAGCTGTCTTCTCTGGCCAAGTGCTGCTATGCACCGCTCAAGTTGAGGTCGTAAATACTCATACCAACCGTACTTACCTTGCCCGTGCGTTGTTGGATAATGGAAGCCAGTCTTCGTTCATCACCGATGATCTGAAACATAAAATGGGATTAAAAACAAAACAAATAAATTCGTTCAATGTGTCAGGAATAAACAATGTTGCGTGTAAAGTGTCAGAAAGATGTAATATTTTGTTAAAGTCTCGAGTTAATTCGTTCAGTGCGAATATTAACTGCTTAGTGATACCTAAAATTACTGGCACAATACCTACGGTCCAAGTCGATGTGAAGCGATTAGGACTACCTGATAACATTGTTCTCGCGGATCCCTTATTCTATGAACCTTCCGATGTCGATATTCTGCTTGGTGCAGATCAGTTTTTTAACATAATAAATCCCAAACAAATAAAATTGGGTTCTAATAAACCTATTTTACAAGATAGCTTATTAGGATGGCTAGTAGCGGGTCAAACTGGGGAATCCCACTATAATCCTAATATCCAATGCAATTTTGTGCAAACCAATTCCAAGATATCACTTCAAGATATCCATAATTATATCCCAAAAATCTGGGAGGTCGAAGACTTGCCCTCAGATAAAAATACCTACTCTATTAAAAAACAATTTTGTGAATCTCATTTTATAAAAAATAATCGTCGCTTACCCGACGGCCGATTTTCTGTCACGATGCCGCTGCAGGAAGCCCCTGAGCAGGCGCTTGGCAACTCATTCCCTACTGCAATGAGACGTTATAATAACCTAAAAAATTTTATAAATATAATGAAACTACTCAAAACAATACTTAATACTACTTATTACTACTATAATTATCAATGGAAATAATATTCCAGCCAAATTTAATTCTGCATACTTAGCTTCTAGGAGCATCGATCCGCAGCACCTGCAGGCATCCTTTTAGTGGTGGGAGGGTCCTTCATCCCTGAAGGAAAAACAAGCTGAATGTTGGCACCCAACCCAACCTCACACTACCCTTTGTACAAAAAACCAAAACCCTATGCGTAAGTGAAACTTCTTATAAAAAGTCCATTTAAGTATCGAACAAAAAAAACTATTAATGATATTAAATAAATAATAATTTGTACTTACGCCTATAAAATTACATAACCGTAATTGTCACAATAATTCTAAAAAGTCAGATATTAAATTGACCGATCTAATAAAGGTTGACGAACTTGAACGCTTTCAAACGTTTGCATTAAAATATTGTCAAGCCAAGTCTTTACTTTAGACTTAAAATAATTAAATCTTAAATGAGTAAATCATAAAAATATTAAAACGAAACTCTTTTGCACTATAAAAACAAAATATTGTCACTTAGTCCATTTTTGCCCCCAATTAAGAATAAGAGGTAAATTACCTCAGTCTGATTTCAATATGATAAAAAACATCCTATTCTACTCGGTGCTAAACATCACATAAGTAATCTAAATTAATAATAGATGAGTTAGTACTTACGTTTATCTTATGCAGGTTCTCGCCTTCTTCTGTCGTCTGTACGCGAGAAGTTCTGGCCACTAGGTGGCAGAAACCTGGCCTGCGTCATCATCATAACTAAGAAATATTATGCTGTCCGTATACGCATACGTAGCCAAATAATACAATTTAAAATTAGCAATGTACCCAACGTTGAACAATGAGTTGGGTAAAGTTATTCCACAGTGCAGCCGTCATACAGCTTTGAATTACGCTGCCAATGAGGACAAACCCTGTTTTCACCCGCATATTCACCTCACTTCGGAGGGATATGAGAGGCAAGCGTTAAATTCTGCTAAATATTATTTAAAACGCGTAGCAATACCCCCTATATGTTCGAGGAGTTAGCGATGCTTTTCACACAAATGGAAGCAATCCGCAATTCCCGTCCTAATTCTCCCCTATCTTCCGTTCTGACCCTAATACTGATCTCAATTCTCTTACCCCCGGGCACTTCTTAATCGGCCGCCCGCTGACGTCTGTACCATCACGACCTGTCAACTCAGTGAGCCCAAGCCGATACCAGCGCATCGAGCTACTCCTGCAGCTATTATGGGAGAGATGGCGAAGAGACTTCATGGCAGAACTACAAAATGGAGAAAGGATCAAAGCCCACTTCAAATTGAAAACATTGTCCTACTAAAAGAGGACCACTTACCTCCACACCACTGGAAAACGGGACATGTCAGCAAATTGCACGAAAGCAAGGACGGAGTATGCAGAGTTGTCGATGTAGACATAAATCGAGGAACAATAAATCGAGCTGTCATCCGCATGTACCTGATACCGTCATCATTTGAAGACCAACAATAACCAATTCCTAGTTGGAAACAAGCTTCCAACCCCCCGGAGTATGTTCACGCCGTAAGGCGCGACAACTTCACATCAGTGCCGAGCGCGGTGCGCCCCCCGCCGCGGCCGCACCCCGCAACGGTGATTCCCCTACGAGACGCAGCGCCGAACGCACGCGCATATTCTTTACCCGCGATCTCGCGACATCTTATTGTTACAAGCTGTACCTATTGTAAATACCCAATAAACCCAATCGAAATAAACCTGAGTCTTTTCAATACAAGACATATGGAAATAAAGAGATTTTGATTTTTGATGAGATAGGTACATGCAGGTTTACCTCCAGAGGTTTACGAAAAATTGTTAAATTTTCATTAGATTTTACAAGCAAATAATGTGTTTTTTTGCAAATGCTTAAGTTATTTCACACTAATATTATGAATGCGAAAGTTTGGATGGATAGATGGATGGATGGATGTTTGTTACCTCTTCACGAACTACTAAACGGATCGGGCTGAAATTTTGCATACAGGTAATTCTTACCCTGGAATCAAACATAGGCTACTTTCTATTCCATAAATGAGTTCCCATGGGATAGAAATCACCTTAATACGTTTATAGAAACAACGCGTGCGAAGCCGCGGGCATAAACTAGTAACAAATAAATAAACGACAAGTAAATTAACTTACTGTCTCAGAGTCTCCCAACTCCTATCCTGCTGAGGATCAACCTTGACTACACAATGGTGGACTGTGTCTGGGACCGCGTCTTCGCCCTTAAGGTCCACCCAAGTGGGAAAGTGCATTAGTTTCTCCTGAAATAAAACAAAAGAACCAATTTAACGACTGCATTTGGTGTAAATCATGTTACTCCAGCCGTGGTGCGTTTAAGACAATTTTTTTTTTTTTTTCAGCCAATACTGTCCCACTGCTGGGCAAAAGCCTCTCTTTTCTCCTTCCACTCCTCGCGATTTAACGCTGTCACAGGCCATGATGGATGGTGTGCGTCAAGCTCGTCTCGCCATCTCATCCTGGGTCTTCCACGTCGCCTCCTAGCGTTGGGTGGGCTCCACTCTGTCGTGGTCTTTGCCCACAAGTCGCTGGACATTCGGCAGACATGTCCGGCCCAGTTCCATTTCAGGCTTCCGGCTTTTTGAGCAACGTCAACGATGCGTGTTTTGGAGCGCAGTATGCTGTTCCGCACGCGATCTCACAGCTTTACTCCTAAGATACTGCGCTCCATGGCTCGTTGGCAGACCCCGAGGGCAAACTTCTGATGATCAGTCATGGACCAAGGTTGAGCTCCATAGGTGAGAATGGGAAGAATTCGTACGTCCATGAGTTTCTTTTTAAGGGATAGCGGTAGTATGCCCTTCATGAGTTCTTTCATTGACCAAAAGCTTCTCCAGGCGTTCTCTGTACGTCTTGCGATCTCTTGGGTTTGTCTCGCCAAGAGAGAGACTATTTGGCCAAGATAAAGATACTCTTGGACGTACTCAATCCCCACACCCCCGACATGCATTTGGCGCTCGGTGCTGTTCGTCATCATCTTGGTCTTCGTCATGTTCATATGCAGTCCGATCTCGAGGCTTGCAATGTTCAATTCGTTGATCATATCTATAAGCTCAACTGCGGAAGAGGAGAATAGGATGATATCGTCCGCAAAACGTAAGTTGGTCAACCTTTTGCTACCGACGACAATTCCTCTCTCTTCCCAGCTATTGGAGAGATTCCGAAACACTTCTTCTAAGGTTGCTGTGAAAAGTTTTGGGGACAGGGGGTCACCTTGCTTGACGCCTTTGTGTATTCTGAAAGATGGACCGGAAGTATAGAGTTTAATTGAAGCGGTGCTGTGTTCATAAATTCTTTCTAATAAGCTGATGTAGGTAGGGATGTTCTGATTGTGGAGTGCACGGAAGATGGAGTGGTGATACAGACTATCGAAAGCTTTAGAATAATCGATGAAGGCGAGATAGAGTGGAAGTTGAAACTCGATGTGCTTTTCCAGTACTTGATTTAAGGCGTGAAGATGGTCTGTAGTCGATAAGCCCCGTCGAAAACCAGCCTGATCAGCTGGTTGGTTTAAATCAAGCTGGCCGGATATTCTAAATTCTATTATTTTTATAAAAGCTTTGTAGAGATGGGAAACCAGACTAAATATACAATAAAATAAACGGAAACAGGAAAATGCTTTCATTTTCCTGTTTCCATTTATAATTTTAATAATAATTTAATATAATGATAAATAATTTATAATTTTGCTTTTGTATTGTTTTCTTATAGTATTATAATATCTGTGCTCCAGCTAAACTTAAGATACAATATTTTTAAGCATACCGTCGGTGCTAAATTTAAAAATCACTTTCTTGATGTTTATATTTTGATCTTTTCTCTTCTTGTAGTTGTAGTAAGAGGCGTCGGGATATGCAACGTGGGGCGGACAGCAATGCCTCCCGCGGAATAGTTGTTTCAATGAGGATCCGTAACGTTATAGCAATTTCAATAGAACTAGTATCCACGTTATTCTTTATGACATTAGAATGATATATCTTTTTAAGTAATCCAAATCGGACCATTACGTACAAAGTTATGACTAAGTTACTAGCGAAGATCACTGAGTGACCGCCGCGGGTGCGTGTGACGTCACTCGCTCGGTCGCCGCCCGTTAACCGTAGGCAGATATCAGTTTTTATTGATTTACTCCGTCACTATAAGCTTAGGAAAAAAATTACACAACCAAATAAACTCAGTTTTGAGAGATCCATCGAAAAAAAAATTCAAAAATCATTCGATGAGTCTCTTAAAACTGAGTCTATTTGGTTCTGTCATTTTTTTTTCTCAAATAAAAACGTTATCCTCATTGTAAATACTAGTTATTTTTATTTCTATTATTTGGTTGTATATTTCTTTGTGAATAAAGATATCTACTTAATTATTATTAAGTACCTATTAATTTTATTTGTCCATGCTAGCCATACCTTTGCAGTGGACGTAGGTATTTCAACTGAAATTTATTCCATAAGTCTTAGATCTGAATACGTACCGCCATTTTCTTAACCTCAAAAGCGTGCAGAGTCGCCGAACAGACAACCATCTGTAATCTACGTCCATCCGACGTGATCTTAGGTATCTGTCGGTGCAGGCGTTCGATGAGCTCGTTGTAACCTGCCTTCAACAGACCGTCTGCCTCGTCTAGCACGAAGAAACGGCAGTGGGTTAGAGCGAGATAGCCTGTGAAAGAGAATTTATGAAATCGCGAGTGGAAGGAGAAAAGAGAGGTTTTAGTTTAGCAGTGGGACAGTTATGGTTGAAATCTACACTAATGTTTTAATCAGGAAAAATTTGTATTGGAGTGCATGTAATCTCCGGAATAACTGGTCCTATTTCGAAAATTCCTTCATTACGAGAAAGCTACATTATTTTTGAGTTGAGTAACATAGGCTACGTACATTTCATACAGGTACCGCGTGAGGGAAGCCACGGAGCGAGGCTAGTCAATGTGTACCGCTGTGCATCATAGACTGGGTCACACCGTGACTGCGTCATACACGAATTAGGTTTTATTAACAGACTTCAAAAAAAGGAATATTTTACTGTAAAAACCATATCATCGTGGCGGCTCTCCCTGATGAAGTCCCTCGTTAAGGGTCTTCCAACACAAACTAGGTTCGTAGTTAACCCGCTTACATTCATAATGAAAAGGAATGTTCTTCGCTTACTAGTTTGGCGGACCAAATAATAATCCCTCAGGAATAAAATTACTATGCGACTATCTCTTTGACGACCTCTGTGGCGCGGTGGGCGAAGTTCCGCCTGCGACGCAGGAGGTTGCGGCTTCGATTCCCGCCTCGGGACAAATGTTTGTACGATCTGCAGATATTTGTTCAGGGTGTTCTGGTCGTTTTCTATGTATAATAAAAAAATATCTATCTATGTAGTGTATTGTATTATGTATATCAGTTATCTAGTACCCATAACACAAGCTCTGCTTAGCTTGGGTCTAGATAATGCTGTGTGAATTGTCCAGCATTATTTATTATATTTATTTATTTATCTCAGGATCATTCTGTATCCAATAGCAAAAGAGTCATCAATATCGGTTCACAATTGACTTTTTTTATGAACATGAAATTTGGTGAGCAGCAAGGTCTTATAGCACAAGTAAAGGGAAAAATCCGAAAATCATAAAGTAATTTAATCACTAAAAAAATTGTTTTAATGCTCGCTATGGACCAAAACCTATAGGGTACATACAATTAGATACAATTAGAATACAATCATCCCATACAATTAGAATTATGAAATTTGGCAAGAAGCAAGGCCTTATAGCACAAATAAAGGAAAAAATTCGAAAATAAAGGATTTTTTTTAGTTAATAACAAAAAAAAAACTTTTGATTCTCGCCATGGACCAAAACTTATAGGGTACTTCCCGTTGACGTAGAATCATAAAATTTGGTAAGAAGCTCATATAGCACAAATAAGGAGAAAAATCTGAAAACCGTAAATTTTTGGTTTAATAACAAAAATAATGTTTGATTCTGTCCCTCGACCACAATATACAGGGTATACCTACTTCATGTTGACCTAAAAACCTAAAATCATGATATTTGGCAAGAAACAAGGTCTTACAATTAAACGGAACCCTTAGTGCGCGAGTCCGACTCGCACTTGACGCTTTATTTGATTTTAATTTATCTTTATTGACCAAAATGTTTTATTGTAAAAAGTTTCTGTTAAATTCTGGCTAATGCACCAAGGAAGAGCGGAACCTCCTAGTACAAGTATTCTGTACTTAAAAAGAGGCTTCAAAATATTGTATGTTTTGTGAATGAAATAAATAATACAAGCAAAACAAAATTAAAAATTTTAAAAACCCGCCGATGTTTATTGGCTGAACAGATTTTCATGAAACATGGCTAAGAACACTCGGGATAAAATTATATATGACACAAAAAAAACTAAACGAAAGTTCATCCGTTTGGGAGCTACGATACCACAGACAGACCCGTCAAACTTATAACACCCCTCTCTTTTTGCGACGGGGTTTTTTTTTATTTATTTATTTTTAAAAACATTTGTATTTGAATTGACAAAGAAATCGGCGATCATTCATAAAAAAAAAACATACATTCAGCCGAACATAGAAGTCGGTTAATAATCAAAAGAAGAAATCGGCGAACAGAGATCATACTTACAACTTCCCTTTGTCGGTTAAAATAAAATGGGTGCTAGATGCGGTTAGTAAGATCGGGCCCTATGGCACTCATTAAGGCGAATAGTAGGGTGGATAGTGGCGCCACTACATATTTAATTTTATAATTACGTTATACAAAGGAATTATCAAAAAATCGGACCGCGCGTAGTAGCGCCACTATCCACCCCTACTATTCGCCTTAAGGTCGGTCTATAACCAACATGATATCAGATGAGGATGATGATTATATTCTATGTCCTTGCCAAAATTCAGGGATGTGGTTTTAAAATGTTTGTATAGGACGCATAGGAATATTTAAATTTATTTTAAGCTATAGTATTAAGTTATATTTAGTAGTTTGTTGGTGTAATTTTAATAACGTTAATGTTTAGTAAGTGTTTTTTGTATTTCTTTGTCGCTTTGGTGCTGCGCTGTAGTTGACTAAATAAATAAACAGTAAAAGCTGATATAAAAATGTTGCCATACCTCCTGAAATAAGATCCTCCAACCTCCCGGGCGTGCCAACAACAATATCCACTCCGTTGTTAAGAGCGCTGATCTGATCCTTCACGTTAATGCCGCCTACGACGAGCAGCTCGCGCACTGTCGGGTTCTCTATGTGCTTCTTGAACATCGTGATCTGATTGCAGGTCTGCTCTGCTAGTTCTCGGGATGGCTAAGGGAAATTACATCACACTAATATTATAAACCAGTTTCTGCATTCCTATGGATATGTTTAGGGTTCTCTATGTGCTTCTTGAACATCGTGATCTGATTGCAGCTCTGCTCTGCTAGTTCTCGGGATGGCTAAGGGAAATTACATCACACTAATATTATAAACCAGTTTCTGCATTCCTATGGATATGTTTAGGGTTCTCTATGTGCTTCTTGAACATCGTGATCTGATTGCAGGTCTGCTCTGCTAGTTCTCGGGATGGCTAAGGGAAATTACATCACACTAATATTATAAACCAGTTTTTGCATTCCTATAAGTATGAAGGTATGAAACAAAATTAACTGTCAGTAATATTGCCTGGAAGAGATCGCTTATAACGATAACGTCGCCCATCGTACTTCCGCGATTCTCTGCATTTCTTTTATGTATTGTATTTTGTCTTTGTGTGGTACAAAAAATGTTATAGAATACCTAATGTTTATTTTCATTCTCATAATGTTTCATTATCATTGTTCAGTGTTCAAGAACTCCTTTCATTGAAGTATATGAACATTAGCAGACAACACTCTTCATTTTCATACCTTATGAATTAAAATGGGTTATATCTGTCACCGTCAGATAGTATCATCACATCACATCCGTAAAATTACAAAAATCCTAGACACTTTATAATTTTCCGGATCAACAGGACTGTAGTTACTGACCTACAATTTAATGCTTTTAAACACGTCAATTTATAATTTTAGGAAAACTATCCGCTATATAATGAACTAGTGAGTGGACACATCTATCAATCTGACTAAACTTTTACAATAGCTGAAAGTTACCTCAATAATAATAGCCTTGGGCGCATTGCAGACGGGTGCCGCGTCGGTCACAGTGATAGACGTCACTACGTTTAACTTCATGTGCTCTTTGGGAGCCTGGGAGACCCCAATGTAGTCTGCAGGGAGGTGCTGTTACAAAAATAACACAAATAACGTTATAACTTAAAAGATTAAAATGGCTTTCATTTCAATTCTGAGACGTTTTAGAAATAAACAAAGACTAAAAAAAACTTTGATGTTTGGCTGCGATGTAGTCCGAATTTAAACGGATTTTGATGACCGAGGTACCTCCACCTATGTTGCATCGGCAGTAAATGCGTTACGCATTCACTGCCAAGCCTATGCGACCCGCAGGGGTGCGCCGCAGCTGGAGCTGGTGGACACATCCATGTGGAATGGTTGTGGGCCATGAAAGTATTTGGTTGTGATGTTGTTTTAACGCACGCACCGCAGGGGCGCGCCGCCGCTACACATAGCTCCAGATGAGCGATTTGTCGAGGGCTGTGAAAGTGTTAGTTCGCATTCACTGCCCAGCCTCGGTGGTGCGACCCGCAGGGGCGCGCCGCCGCTACACATAGCTCCAGATGAGCGATTTGTCGAGGGCTGTGAAAGTGTTAGTTCGCATTCACTGCCCAGCCACGGTGGTGCGACCCGCAGGGGCGCGCCGCCGCTACACATAGCTCCAGATGAGCGATTTGTCGAGGGCTGTGAAAGTGTTAGTTCGCATTCACTGCCCAGCCACGGTGGTGCGACCCGCAGGGGCGCGCCGCCGCTACACATAGCTCCAGATGAGCGATTTGTCGAGGGCTGTGAAAGTGTTAGTTCGCATTCACTGCCCAGCCACGGTGGTGCGACCCGCAGGGTCGCGCCGCCGCTACACATAGCTCCAGATGAGCGATTTGTCGAGGGCTGTGAAAGTGTTAGTTCGAATTCACTGCCCAGCCACGGTGGTGCGACCCGCAGGGTCGCGCCGCCGCTACACATAGCTCCAGATGAGCGATTTGTCGAGGGCTGTGAAAGTGTTAGTTCGAATTCACTGCCCAGCCACGGTGGTGCGACCCGCAGGGTCGCGCCGCCGCTACACATAGCTCCAGATGAGCGATTTGTCGAGGGCTGTGAAAGTGTTAGTTCGAATTCACTGCCCAGCCACGGTGGTGCGACCCGCAGGGTCGCGCCGCCGCTACACATAGCTCCAGATGAGCGATTTGTCGAGGGCTGTGAAAGTGTTAGTTCGCATCCACTGCCCAGCCACGGTGGTGCGACCCGCAGGGTCGCGCCGCCGCTACACATAGCTCCAGATGAGCGATTTGTCGAGGGCTGTGAAAGTGTTAGTTCGAATTCACTGCCCAGCTACGGTGGTGCGACCCGCAGGGTCGCGCCGCCGCTACACATAGCTCCAGATGAGCGATTTGTCGAGGGCTGTGAAAGTGTTAGTTCGCATTCACTGCCCAGCCACGGTGGTGCGACCCGCAGGGTCGCGCCGCCGCTACACATAGCTCCAGATGAGCGATTTGTCGAGGGCTGTGAAAGTGTTAGTTCGCATTCACTGCCCAGCCACGGTGGTGCGACCCGCAGGGTCGCGCCGCCGCTACACATAGCTCCAGATGAGCGATTTGTCGAGGGCTGTGAAAGTGTTAGTTCGCATTCACTGCCCAGCCACGGTGGTGCGACCCGCAGGGTCGCGCCGCCGCTACACATAGCTCCAGATGAGCGATTTGTCGAGGGCTGTGAAAGTGTTAGTTCGCATTCACTGCCCAGCCTCGGTGGTGCGACCCGCAGGGGCGCCCCGCCGCTACACATAGCTCCAGATGAGCGATTTGTCGAGGGCTGTGAAAGTGTTAGTTCGCATTCACTGCCCAGCCTCGGCGGTGCGACCCGCAGGGGCGCCCCGCCGCTACATATAGCTCCAGATGAGCGATTGCGTCGAGGGCTGTCAAAGCGTTGTATATGGTAATTAAGATTCCACACGCAAAGATATGCACGAAAAACATATCTGGCAGGTAATAAAATAAGAATCATTACCTCTCAACTTACAAGTTTGATATTTTCACAGAGATAAAGGTTGGGCTTATTTTAAATCTTAGATGTTTTAGGTGTAAATAACACTAGCTTCTGCCCGCGGCTTCGCAGGCGTATTTTCGGTATTTTATGTAGCCTATTATCTAAATTGGGCTTTGTTTTAAACGTACGCCAAATTTCATCTTGATCTGTTTAGTAGTTTTGGAGATCCTAGGAAACAAACATTCAGATTTCACAAACTTCGGGTTTATAATATTAGTAGGATATGTACTAAAACACTGAAAAAATTCCCAAAACTATAACTAAACTAGGGTTACAATGAGGAACCTAAATGCTGCCAAGATCAACCCCAATTCAAGTCTACTCATTTCTGGACACCAGCAACAGATTGTCTGTTTTTCATCAATTAACTTACCTTGAAAGGTTTAGCTCCGAAGTTGAAGCTGATCTCTGCATTTTTCAGCAGAACAGCAGGGAAGTAGCATTCGGAGCGCTGAGGCTCTTTTTTTAGTCTAAATGCAACTCCAAAGTCCTCTCCGTTCTTTGAGAATCGGATCTCTCCTGGGTCAAAGTTTAGCATACACCCTGCAAGATGTTTGTAAATTATGCATGGAAACTTTACGGTGCTCTAATCTTTTAGATCATCTTTGTGGAAACTAAATTTCTATCATGAATAATATGAATAAGATTTTTTTGGGGATGAAAGAGATTTTGTTATATTTATCATCCTATATTAGTCCACGAAGGGCCTTACACTACGTTTGCCGAGTCGTGGTCTCCACTCAAGAACACTTTTCCTCCCAGCGGATATCGGTTCCTCGCGAGATATGGCCACTGCCACTTCAGCTGGCTAATTCTCAGAGCTATGTCGATAACTTTGGTTCTCTGTCGGATGTATTCGTTACGAATCCTATCCTTCAGAGAGACTCCGAGCATAGCTCTTTCCATAGCTCACTTTGAACTGGTGGATCAGCCCTACCGTGAGTGTGTGTTTTCTTATGTTACTATACCTATAATGTCACCCATTCCATATGCAGTTCCATAATCTGAAAATTGCTTGCCGTGTGACTTTTTTCCAGTGCCCCCAAAGCCATACCCGAGCCGGTCTGTACCAAGATCCAGCCTAGCCTGAAAAAGTCACTTTAGTATTAGATAATATTTAGTCCTTGTGAGTTAGACCTATTAATATTTGCTATCAAGATCCAAGTTCTCTTTTTCACTGGTTTCTGCATTGAGGAGGGTTTTTTGACGTGACAACGTCTTATAATTCGATAGAGCCGGCTGCACGCACGAAAAAACATGACGTCATGCGGCGTTACCTTGCTCTGAAACGTTCCATGTAAGCGAGAGCGCTCGACATCCTTCTCCCTCCTACTTGAGTAAGCGATGCGTCTGCGTGGACAGCTGCTATACTATAGTACATTTACATGTTTTGATCGAGTATCAAATGCTACCATTCCATCAGTATTTTCTTAAGACGTTGTCACGTTCAACTATCGTCAGTAAACCGACTTTACAGACAACCAATTTTTATTTTAAAATAGATAGTAATACGGAAAGATAAAAGTATGATTCAATATTATGAAATAATAATGAAAACCTGACTGACACACTTACACTCAATCCACACAGCATCATCTAGACCCAAGCTAAGCAGAACTGTTATGGGTACTAGATGACTGATATACATTAAACAATACATTGCATATGTAGATATAGAGACTATTGAACGAGACATAGAATAGATAGATATTTTTATTACACATAGAAAATACCCAAATCACCCGGGACAAATATTTGCAGAACGTACAAACATTTGTCCTAGGCGTGAATCGAATCCGCAATGGGTCTGGTATGCAGATTGTAATGTGAAAGATATTTCAGTGAGTCAAATACTTACAGCCTGTGTAGACCATCCAACCCTGCACAAACCTTCATCAGTCACAGTAGCTTCATAGTAATAAGCTCCTTCAGTGTGCACTCCCTTGGTAGCCCTGCACCCATGCCAGGCTTGCTGGTCTCTAGACTGACAGCGCAGCCCATCCGGTGTCACTGCCAAAGCGTCTGTGCGATCAAAGAACGATAGGGTCCACTCAGAGGATACTTGAGTCACCACTTTACTCGTCTTCCCTTCCTGTATATCCTTTAATGTTTCCCACACTATCTGCAGTATAGGCAGGCAGAATGCACCTGTCTTTCCGCTTCCAGTCTCAGCAGCCATCAGAACGTCTCCACCACCGAGGATCAGAGGAATTGCTTCGGCTTGCACGTCTGTTGGCAGTGTCCAGTCCATTTCTTCGATAGCCTTGCCCAGTTCGGCCAAGACACCGAACTCCTCGAAAGCGGTCATTGTGGAAACAAAAAGGGACCCAGTTATGTGTTTTACAGCTCAAAATACGAGAAAGTCGAGAAACTGTAAAAATAAAAAATATTCGCCGAACGCCGATGAAGATGAACTCTTCTTCTTCTTCTTTTATATTTGGCTCTGCGTCATAGTTTGACACAATTCTGCCAATGTCAGTTTTAGAACGAATAAGATTAGAAAGAAGATGATTGAAGATGAAGATGATTGAAGATGAAGATAAGAAAATATCTTAAAGATAGTCACCGGCAAATGAACGTAACCTCCTTTTTTTTGTGGCAACTGGGACAGTGACGTAGACTTGGGAAGATCTCGGAATGTCAGACCTTGTTTTCTTAGATCATTTTTATATGAACTCATAGGGTACTGTAGGAGAACTGTAGGCACAGATGTACTAGAGATTATAGAGTATTTATATATACTAAAGAGTATATTATAATTTATCTACAGATAGGCTAGGGATGCAGGGATGAGATAATGCATGTCGCAATTTTTTTTTAGGCCATTTCTAACTCTCAGCCGCGATTTTGAGGCGCGTCTTGTGTCGCGCGTCTTGTTTCGCGCGATTTGTTGCGATTTTGTAGTGCCATTCTTTACACACAGCCGCGTTTTTGTAAGCGCAATTTCTAGACACCGCGCGCCGCGCCGCCCCGCCGCCCCAAAACGTAAGATACAGCTGTCTGTAAGAGGGCATGCGTCCTACATACAAAATAAAATGTTCTACATTATAAAATGTTCCGTGAACAATTATTGCAAAATCGCAGGACGCGGACACGCGTCGTCCAACTTTTATCGCATCGATAAAATCGCAGCAGTGCGTAAGAATAAGATCGTATGCGTCATAATAATACAAAGTGTACTGCAAAAAAATATCGCAACAAATCGCGTGACACAGGACGCGCTTCCCTGGAGTATTTATGTTCCTTGGGTAGAGGTATAACACCGCTGCAACCACAGAGCTGCAACGTTGCGATGCGATGCGACCCGGGTGATTTTATTCATCCAAGGATCGCACATAGGCATGTGCTAAACGTGTCCACGACTGGAGCGGTTCTGGTCCGATTCCAGTTGGGTCCGGACACGTGTCCAGGAGTCTACACACCTCTAATCGCACAGATGTATGAATGTACTAAAGGAACGGAACGGGACGTTACGATAAGAATTAAGATCTTTGTCGATATGATGGACCATTTTTATCATTCAATCTTTAATTACTCTGTGCTTCACATCCGTTTTATTTAATCAGCTGTTTTCTGTCAAATAAATTCTAACCTCTATTTTGTTTACATCTTTGTAAAATAGCCAAATGGAGCTAGAATTATTGCAAAATTCGATACCTAAAGAACCCTCGAAGTTATCACCTATGGGGAAGTTTTTAATTTACACCACAGGAGGCTTAGGAATAGGACTTAGTATAATTTGCATACCATTCGTATCGCCTGCGTTGAGAAAAGTGTGCCTACCATACGTGCCAGCAACTACGGAACAGCTAACAGGGGTTACACGAGCTTTAGCAGGCCGTACAGGAAAGCTCCTGGATGTTGGCTCTGGAGATGGCAGAATCGTATTTACAGCATCTAAACTGGGGTTCAAAGCTGATGGAGTAGAGCTTAATCCCTGGTTGGTGTACTACTCAAGACTAGCAGCTTTACTAAATTCCGACTACCGCGGATCAAAATTCTATCGACGCAATCTATGGAAATTTGACTTGAAACCATACAACAACATAGTGATATTTGGTGTAGAACAAATGATGCAGGAGTTTGAAAGTAAACTTTTGGCAGAAACTAAAGATGATACTGTTATTGTGGCTTGTAGATTTCCTCTGCCAAATATGCTACCTGTGGAAACAATAGGGCATGGTGTAGACACAGTATGGAAGTATATAGTCAAACGATAGTTCAAATCAACATATACTTAGGTTTATTTAGTGATTAAGTAATTTATATACAGAATTTAGACAAGATTTTATCAGAATTTGCCACTTCTTTTTCTACCAGTGTATTTTGTATCTAGCTTAGTGTCCTTCCCTTGTTTCCTTCTCCTTTCCTTCTTTTCTAAGATCCATGCTCGTGTGTTCTTCAATGGTTTCCCTCTAGCATTCCTAGATGCTTCTCTTTTTGCATATTTTACTTGCAGAGTGTTGTCGACTTCATCAGTACCTTTAAAATAAATAAAAAAGAATTAGATTATTACAGAATTCGATGTAGTTGCAAGCCAGACGTACTCATAGCTTGTTGATCAATAAAACATAATAAAAACAAATTGCTTTCATTACCTAAAGCTTGTGGCAAAGGTGCAGCTCCTCCTGTCATAAGCACTAAGTAGAATTTCTTTGCTTTTGTAGAGTTAGGAAAGTCCACCACAACACCTCCAAAGAAACCAGCTTTCATTGCTTGCCCAGTTAGCAGCTCCAATTGACATTCATTCTCAGGATAGAATTGGAAGACTGCTCTTGCTGATCTTGACTGAAAAAATAAGAATATAAATAAATAACTTTTAGAGCAGAAACAACCAAATAAAATCTGCCTTATGAAATTCTGATATTTGGATCTTACCAAAGAAGCATATAATGTACTGAAGAATGTGTACATTCTCTTGACTGGGTTGTGGGATTTTTTGTCAGCATTGAAGAGCCATTGGATTGCAGACACTGAGACGGCACCGTCGAATGCACCAGCTCTGAATGGTATACCTTCACCCATGTCTGATAGAACAAGGTCACCTTCTGTCTCTCTTTCTAATGCTACATCTAAAAATAAACCAATAAATTGCTCTGTTTTCAATCTCCATCATTATTATCTCTGTGCTATTATTAATATGTCTCTTTGAGTAAAGTCTAGAACAAAGGTTGAGTAGGGTTGTAGTAAATGGTTATAGTTCCTCTTACCAAGCATAGCCTGTGATATATCCATTCCCATCCACATGTGGCCATTTTCCTCAAGAACTGTGCCAGATAATCCTGAGCCACATCCAATATCTAGAAGTAAGCAAGGTGTATCTTCAGGGAGTAATAACAGTTCTATACATCGCTCAGTCAGTTGAGCTTGGATGTTGATGATTCTAGTGCTGTAAGCAAGGGTAAAATGTATACATTTCTAAATAACAAGACAAACATATCCCTACTCAAACAAAACAGAATTGGAAGGGAGGTTACTTACTTCTGTGTGTATTTTCGTGCTTCAACTTCGTTGTAGAACTGAAAGTTAAATAATATAGATTAATTGATATAAATAGTGAGTTAAATGAGTTCACCAGCATAATCGGACATACCACTTCAGGAGGAGCTTGATGTTCCGGCCTTCGCGACATGGTGATAAAGGATTTGAATCAGAAATATTTTGGAGTTTTTGTTGTTTCTGAAAATGTAAACAGTTTCATTTGATTTGACACGAGCGAGACACCCACCCATAGCCTCATCCTACATAACTAACTAACCTCAATCAAATTATTGCATTATTTTTAGAGTTAACTTTATGTAGGTACGACTATTTACCCGTGCGCACGACATGGAGGAGATGACATCAAATCAAAATGACATGGAGCTCGAGGCTAGAAAAAAAAAAGTTTAATTCGATTCTTGCTTGCGTTTCGCATAAGGATGAAATGTTGCTGTGTGATGTGAATTGTCCAGCGTTATTTATTATTATTATTAATTTATGTGTCCAAAACGTTAGATGTGTTTGCGGATGGCTAGGAGATGATTGAAAGAGTTTGCCTGCAGTTTTGTGAGATGAGAGAGTGTAAAATGTCTAATAAAATTATTGTTTCTAACAATTTTATTACTTTGATAATGTTAGCTTGTTTGATAATTTTTACAATGTAAAAAAATTATTTGTCATATTTTGTATCTTGAAGTTTTGGTATTTTATGTTGTTGTTGTTGTGTTAAGTTTATACTTGTGTGTGTACCGCATATTTATTTTTATTGTTTGTATATGTGAATTATTTGTAATTTCAAGATTGTATATTATTCTATGTACTAACACGACAGACATAACAGTTTGGAGAAATTCTGTAATGTTGTAGTCTTGTTTTTTTTAATAAATAATAATTTGTGTGTGTGTGTGTGGTCGCTTTTAGTTGGCGCGCGATCTACATAACATGTGACGACCCGACCGGTCGCACCCGCTCCAAACAGTTAAGTGAAAAATATTGCGCAATACTACGCCCATACGCTGCAATGAAATGACATTGCGCAATAAAATGTAAGCTCGCTCAAACTTTTGTTCAATGCATGTGTAATCTTTCAATAGCCCCTCATGGATTCTTACTTATATAATATAATAGTTTTTAACCTTCAATAATATTGCGCAATAAAACGATTGCGCAATATTATTGAAGGTCTGTGGGCTGCTCTACGGTTTTCATCATCAGGGGTCTTCAACATTTCGTTTAGTGAAATGCGGATAAGAATCGAACTTAAGTTCTTTCTTCTGCCTTCAACGTCGAGTGAGACTTCACTCGAGTCATGTGTCTTCGCTTTGAAAGACCTGGTCTCTCATAAGCTGTTCGTTAGCCGACTGGTTGCGATGGTCTTCTTGAGTGAGAGCGTCATTGGGGAGTTCCAGCAGTTCCCAGGGAACTGGTCGCCAGGAGGGTTTTGCATCTGGTGGTCTTGAGTGCAGGGGAGCGAGTCCGTTATGGTGAGCGTGGCGGGAGTTGTCCGCACGATCGTACACTTTTTTCGCGCCAGGTTTACCACAAACTCCTTTATTGAGGGTGTTTGCAGGTCACGTGCGATAACCGTGTTTCGCACGTATCGGCCCGCGCCTGTACAGACTCTAAGAGCTATATTTTGTTGGGCTTGAATCCTCTTCTGGTTGGTTCTCGAGCACAGGGCATACCACGCCGGTGCTGCGTATGTAAGGCGTGAGCGGATGTAGGTTTTGTACACCCCGATCTTCGTACGCAGCGGCAGTTTCAATGTTAGGACAGGTCGAAGCATGGCTCGGGCAGCGCGTGTTTGCCTTAACGCGCGCTCCACCTGTGCGGTCATCGTCAACGACCTGTCTATATCTATGCCTAGGTATCGGACTGAGGTTTGCCAGTCTAAGGCTTGTCCTCGCAGTTCCAGTGGTGATAGGACAGTGCGCTGTCGTGTGACGAGCAGCGCTGCCGTTTTCCCAGCGTTGACTGCAATTCGCCATCTATCAAGCCAGGCTGGGAGAAGGTTTAGCAGTCGCTGCATCTTGCTAGCGGCTTTGGCTGGGTTTGGTGAGGAAGCAAAGTAGGCGCTATCGTCAGCGTAGAGCGCTAGTGTGACATCATCTTCTCCAGGTGAGAGTTGATCTTCCAGAGTCGGTATATCATTTGTATAGAGTGCGTACAGTACTGGAGATAAGCAACTCCCTTGGGGTACTCCAGCTACGATTTTAAGAGGTTGCGATGTTCTTTCTTCTTAGACCAGGGTGCCATACTCGGTCGAACGCCTTTTCCACGTCTAGGAAAATCCCAACAGTGGAGCAGTTGCTGTTCAATTGGTGGGCTAGATGATGCAGAATCCGTGTGAGTTGGAGAGTTGTAGAGTGCTGGCTAAGGAAACCTAACTGCTCTGCTCTGGGTTCTATATGTGGTACTAACCGACGAAGTAGAAGGCGCTCGAAGAGTTTGGCAGTCGTCGCAAGCAGCGTAATTGGTCTGTAGCTGGCAGGGTATCGGCGATCTTTTCCAGGTTTCGGGAGTACGATGACTTTTCCCACCTTCCAGATGTCAGGGAAGTGGCCGGTGCGCAAGATGGCGTTAAAGAGCATGGTAAGGGCGGCCACGCCTCTTCGTGGTAGGTGACGAAGAGCGGTGTTTGTAAGGCCATCGTCTCCTGGAGCTTTTCGTTTTGGCAGACGGAGTATCGTTCTTCGTACTTCAGCTGGAGAGATGAACTCTCCTCCGCTGAGTGTCGGTGTCGGCCGCGCGAAGAAGTCATTTACTTTAGTCTCGATGGTGGCATAGTGAGCAAGGAGTTCCTCAGTGGCGTTAACTGGTATGGGGTGTGGTGAAAATTGCGTTTCCAGATGATTTGCCAGAATTTCGGCACGGTCGCCTGGCGCAAATTTTCGTTGACCGTTCTACGCTTTTGCATGCCTGCCATCCTCAAAATTGACAGTTGTCAAATATGTCAAAATTGTCAAATCAAAAACCAAAACAAAACAAACGAAACGGTAGAACAGAAACCGCGGCACCAGCAGAAATGAACTGATTCATTTTCTTGTTTGATATAGATTTTCGAAATGCCTAAAGGATTAAGCCTTAAGAAGGTGGGTATCTCAGTGTTTTGGTTTGTTGTAAAAGTAACAAATTTAATAGGTACGACTGTTCCTTCATTAATCAAGTTTTTACACCTTCAGGCACAACAAAAGGGTCCCCCGCAGAACCAGAAGGCAATTACCCAATTCTTCATTAATACAGTAAGCGGTAGTAGCCAGAAATCTCAAAGTTTGCCTCTCAAAAATTCTGACAGACCATCATCCAAACGTAAGGCCAGTTCTCCAACATTGGTGGATGAGATAGTGCTGTCAGACAAAAACGACCTCAACAATGTGAAAAACGAACTTAACACTTCCAAAAAAATAAAAACTCACGCTTGCAATGGTTCTTCCAAAGCTGCAAGTCATAAATCACCCAATAAAGAAAATGGATCTATTCATATCATATCCCTCAAAAAAGATTTTAATTTAGAGAAGTGTTCTCAAAGTGCTTCAAAGAAAGTTTTAATAAAAAGTCCCAATGTAAGTCGAGAACTAACTAACAGCCTGGAACATAAGTCATCAAAGTCACCGTTAAGTCCAGTGTGTGCTGAGAATATTCAGGAAAAAAATCTCAATCAAGTCATCAAAAATACTGATCAAAAATCATGTGTAAAAAACTTATTCTGTGATGAATTTGTGCGAAGTCCAGTAAAACAATCACCTAATAAAAATCATTCAAAATTATCAGACTCAAGAATGAGTGCAAAGAAAAGCCCATTAAAAGGTAAATTGGGTACTGAATTGAATTTCTTTTAAATATTTTATGGTTATTAACACTAAAGTCATTTACAACAATGATCATGGTGCATTAAACTGTGCCGAAATATTGAAAGCTCAAAACTCAAATCTTGGTAAATATCCTGTTGTAAATGACTTAAGTGAATTGAATTTGTATTGAAACTTCATAGTATATTATGTATATTGTTAAGGACTTACTTGGTAAATCAGGACTGGTGATTATGGGTTGTTGAGATCAGCATCTTCTCCAGGTACCCACATATATCTTGATAATTAAAATATGTCTATCAAGGTGCACTATTAGAGTGCACACACACATATATCTAATACACCACAGGTCCACAGATGGTAAACAAGATGACTTCGCCTAGACTAAAAGCGTAGCCTAGGCCATCTTCTATTAATGCGGATCTTATTTTAGATGACACACATTTTCTTACAACTTAATGTAGGTGTACATATAGCTATTTACAGTCATTAACTTTATATCTTACTAGCTGACCTGGCGAACTTCGTACCGCTCTCACCTTTTAAACCTT
The DNA here is from genome assembly GCA_963564075.1 of Eupithecia subfuscata. NCBI lineage: Eukaryota > Metazoa > Arthropoda > Insecta > Lepidoptera > Geometridae > Eupithecia > Eupithecia subfuscata. The sequence continues at coordinate 7,524,450 of OY751117.1, read as the reverse complement.
CCCTTAACTTACACAAACATTTCAAGACCAAAATTGGCGAAATCGGTCCAGCCGTTCTCGAGTTTTAGCGAGACAAACGAACAGCAATTAATTTTATATATATACAGGGTGGAATTTTGTAATGCCACCTGGAGGGAAAGTACTCTTAATACTGTAGATAGAAAATCTTACTCAAAGAAAACATTCCTTTAATTTTGAAAAGAAAGAAAACTGCATTCAAAGATTTTCGAAAATTCGCTTGCCACACCCGGGAATCAAACCGACTAAAATCTGTAAAAATTACACCCTGTATTTTTATTGCACAGATCGTTAGGGTCAATTATAAGGATGAAATCTCTGTAACAAATTAATAAATTAAATGAAAGGAAAACCATGAAATCTTAAATTATTTTAATTATGTACTTACAATAAAAAGTCAACTAACTAATTAGTTGCTCAAAATGGGCTTCATTTTCTTGGATACACAAATTTATTCTTCTAACGAATTCATTTCTAGTAACTTTTAATAACGTGTTGTGGTGAATATTTTAAATCGTATTCTGAACTTCAACTCTCAACTCGTTTACATTCGTATAAGATTTCGTGTAAATTAGATTTTTAACCCCACAAAAAAATCTAAAGGAGTGTCTAAAAAAGGAGTCTGCATTAGGTACAAACACGTGCAAATTTCAATCGTCTTATCTAAATATTAATTCGTCATTTTAATGGATAAATGACGTCAATGATAATAATAATTATTAATTACTGACACAAGTAAACAGATGGATCTTTAAGTTATTGTGCTAAACTTGACCCATTCAATTTATAATTTAAGATTTCATGGTTTTCCTTTCATTTAATTTATTAAGTTTGTTAGAGAGATTTCATCCTTATTATTGAACCTAACGATCTATGCAATAAAAGTACAGGGTGTAATTTTTACAGATTTTAGTCGGTTCGATTCCCGGGTGTGGCAAGCGAATTTTCGAAAATCTTTGAATGCAGTTTTCATTCTTTTCAAAAATAAAGGAATGTTTTCTTTTAGTACAATTTTCTATCTACAGTATTAAGAGTACTTTCCCTCCAGGTGGCATTACAAAATTCCACCCTGTATATAAAAAAATTGTGAATCTAAACCATTCCCAGATCCCCTTGAACACACACAAAAAATTTCATCAAAATCGGTCCAGTCGTTTGAAAGAAGTTCAGTGACATACACACTCACAGAAGAATTATGTTTATAAAGATTTCTTATATCAAAGAAAATTACATTCAAATTATAGAAATAAATTAGAACTAGTATTTAGAATTGAGCTAACTGCAGACTGTTAGTTTAACTTTTTGTATACCATTAATTATTTGCAGAGTTCCACTGTTCACCAGTTGCCAAACTGGTCACCCCAGAGAAAACCCTTCAGGCGTTACTTTCTCCTTCTAAATGTGGTTCGACTGTAAAGTCCTTAGATTTTGAACAAGATGATGTTGGTTTTGATGATGAGTGGGAAACAGAAGGATTTGATGAGGTAACTATCACACACACCTCACCTCGTAGCCTACATACACCGCTAAACATAGGCCTCTCCTGAAAGCCCCTTAATGGCTTTTATCATTAAGGGGTAATGCCATAATCCCCACGCTGGGCATACCGGTTGGGGATTGCATTATGGTGGTGAATTAGTTCCGCAAGGGGCGCTGCCGCCTACTCCCGCTGGATAACTATAACCAAAGTTTATTTCTTTCTACGGAAATTTAACGTTAAAGGGCTTTGCCCTTTGTTGTTTCTAAAACGCGGGCAGAAACTAGTATTAAAAATGCAAAAGTTTGGATGCTTAGGGTATAGATGGAAATTTGTTGCTTCTTCACGCCAAAACTACTGAAAAAATTGGGCTGAAAGTTTGCATAAATGTGGATCTAGACCTGGAATCAAACATAGGCTACTTTTTATACCATAAATCAGTTCACATGGGACGTAAATAACCTTAGAACGTTCACATAGAAACAGCGCGTGCGAGGCCGCGGGCAGAATCTAGTAGCATAATAAGTACCAAATACATATTATTTCCACTCACCAGTTGTGGACAAAATATTTAAGTGAATAGAATATCAATAACACCTTATTTGATAATAATTTATATTCGTATCGTATTCCAATTATATTCTCTTTGTTTTGTAATTCTAGCCGAAATATTTATTTATGTAGTGGCATTTATGCCACCGTCTAGTTCTACACTAACCGATCCTGTCCATCCAAAGGTTGCCTGGACGAGGTCGCTTTCAGCGATAAGGCCGCCGATTGTGCCATACTAGATTGACTTAAGTAGTAGTTTGTAAGAAATTTAATAAATATTGATGGTACACTAAATATATTATCTATCTATCTTCCAGGAACAAATAGAAGACTTGGATCTCAACAGACTCCAGAGATGTGAGATCATATCAGCAAAGAACACTGGCTGTAGAATAGAGCTCAAATTGAAGAATGATCAGGAAAATAAAGGAACATGCTTTGTTGAAGGTATTTGGTGAGTTTACTAAGTTTTTATAAATTTTTTTAAAGTTTCGAAGAAAGGGTTACCTACCTATTCACGATAAAAAAACAAGTAATCTTGCCATGAGAGCGTGGCTTAAGTCACAGTCACGTCACGGTGGATATCGCAAGAGGAATCCGCGCCACACGAAACAAATCGGTACCTATACATACACTAGCCAAACTCGATGTGGAATGTTTGTAAACAAACCACGACACAAAAACTAAAGCTTGCTTGGCGTTGAGTTTCAGTTGTAATGAGGATCCGTAACGTTATAGCAATTTCAATAGAACTAGCATCCACTTTATTCTTTATGACATTAGAATATCTTTTTAAATTATCCAAATTGGACCATTACTTACGAAGTTATGACCAAAGTACTAGCGAGGTTCACTGAGTGACCGCCGCGGGCGCGTGTGACGTCACTGGGTCGCTCGCCGCCCGTTAACCGTAGGCAGATATCAGTTTTTAGTGAAAACTTATAGTTTCGGAGTAAATTACTAAAAACTGATATCTGCCTACGGTTAAAGGGCGGCGAGCGACCCAGTGACGTCACACGCGCCCGCGGCGGTCACTCAGTGAACCTCGCTAGTACTTTGGTCATAACTTATACAATTTTTGTCGTAGAACAATAATTTTTACACTGTGTGTTATGGATTTCTTAGTTCTATAAATCTGCATCCTCAACTAAAAATGTTACGAATCCTCATTGTAAGCCATATTTACTGAAGGAAGGACCACAAATTGACAAGTAATGTAACGTATAAAAAGACGCGTACACAGGGTGAATTTTAGGTTAAGAATGGGCAGGCTGTTTACAAACATTCAACATCGAGTTTGGCTATCGTATAGGTAAGTACTTTTTATTTGGCCATTTTGGACAAGTTCGAACTTCCGGAAGATGCTCCGCAATAAGTATAGGCAAAGCTGGCGCGATCACCATTTGTTTTTCGTATAATGGAGCTTGGAGACCTGGATTTGCGACGTCTCAGCGTGGATATTTGTATGAAAAAACAAAGTACGCGCCAGTTTTAAAAAAATTTTTTTTTCCCTTGCGCATCGAACGCTGTCACTCAGACGCGCTTAACCTTTTCACTTGTATATTATATGTATGATTCTTGCAAAAACTTTAAACCCCCGACGATTTTTATCAAACATAGCTAAAAACATTTTAGCGCAGCGGTCATGTATGTTGAAGCGCAGGATGGGGGACGCAGGTCATGGGTTCGATCTCCACCAGGGGTCAAATGTTTGTACGATCAGCAGATATTTGTTCTCGTCATAACTTTATACAGTAAAAAATATCTTTCTATGTATGTAAAGATAAGAGTTAATAAAAATAATTTTCAGGCTAGACACTCCCTTAACACCCGGTGACAAAGTCAGCATCCTAGCCTCAAAAGACACAGCTGGTCAGTATTCCATCGGCAACACATCAGGGCTGTTAGTCCTGAGGCCAGACCACCTGGTATCGAGCACCAGTGTGGTGGCCGGAGTGTTCTGTAAGAGGAAAGCAGTGCTGCAGGAGCGGTGGAGAGGGATCGATAGTGCTAATACTGCGGTAAGTGAGGATTGACCTTGACCCCGAGATCAGCCGGTCAGTATTCCATCGGCAACACATCAGACGTTAGTCCTGAGGCCAGACCACCTGGTTTCCAGCACCAGTGTGGTGGCCGGAGTGTTCTTTAAGAGGAAGGCAGTGTTGCAGGAACGGTGGAGAGGGATCAATAGTGCTAATACTGCGGTAAGGGAGTGACCTTGACCCCGAGGTCAGCCGGTCAGTATTCCATCGGCAACACATCAGGGCTGTTAGTCCTGAGGTTAGACCACCTGATATCCAGCACCAGTGTGATGAATCCGTAGGATGAATCTCTTCACTTTAATTTTATTTGACTAGCTAGAACGATTGACCTTGACATTCGAGTTTAATGACCTTGATCTCAAAGTTGATCCCAACCTTGACCTCAACGATCCTGCTATACCTACGTAATAATATAATGAGATTATGGCTTGAGATCAGGCCTCCCACTGGCGCATGCCTATTTACAAATGCGCGGTCACCAATCACCATTTAAACTATTGAAGCTATTGACTAAATCATCGTCATCATTTCACCGCTTCATCCGACACTCACTGCTAGGTCTAACTTACACGCCAGCTTAATCGGTCCTGTGCGAGCCTCATCCACAGTCCAGGGGCCCAATTCTGCAAACCAATAACTTTACTACGTGGTATCGTCGCAAAATCTGAACGTAGAATGCTTAGAGATGAAAGAAACTCTAGATAGTGCGTGCGGTGCTATTTGTGGTTTGAACCTTGACACTTTTGATGCGCGTCTCTCAATTTGTAGTTTCTTTCATCTAAGGTAAAATTAATGTCAAAATGTGTCATTCTGTGACGATAAAATTGTCATAGAAAAGCGAGTAGTTTAGCAGAAAAGGGCCCCAGTCTTTCTTTCTCTTTGACGACTTCAAAACTTATAAATAGACTTTTTATTTCAGATGACAATCGGCATACTAATTCACGAGCTAGTACAAAAAGCACTCACACAGAACATAAGCTCACTAGCTCGGCTGCGTTTAGAAGTGGACTTAATCATAAAGGAGTCTATACAAAGTTTATATGACGCTGGCATCACTGAGGAAGAAACTAGGAATAATATGCAGCTTTATATCGGTCCTTTGGCTGAGTTTATGCAGAATTATGTGGTTGGGAAACAGGTGAGAAATATACTGAGGGGTGAGTCTACATCTCCTGTTTCCATACAATTTGGTACCTACAGCGCCCCTAACGTGCGGACAGGGAATAACGCAAATGCCATACTCAAAGCAGACGTCACGGTCACGTCCCATTACCGACGTCAAATAGACGTACCCCTCTGGTAGGTAAATTATTTTACGCATTTAAATTCCAAATATTAACGACATATTAACGACTCAGGCCGGTCTTGAACCCGCTACCTTTCTTCTATTTATGGAAATGCGTCGAAATTTCATCGATCCTTCCTTCGATCTGAGTGATGTTCTGAGTCAATCATCTGGCTGGCCAATCGAAAACCTTTGGGACTTGCAATGGCACAAGCGTTTTTTACCCAATTCATCTCCACCCTGGATCAAATACCTGAAAGATTTACCCATTGGCTTTCTGCAAAGAATTTTAACCGAACCAAACCTACTCAACTGACTGGTAATATTTCAAATAGAATTTGCATCGTACCTTGTTATTTTTTGTTGCCACCGAATCGTGACCGCCTTCTGATTAATTCTGCGGCTGGACAAGTCGTCCAGGCCAACTCATCAGTGGGCGCGGCCTAAGTGTATGCTATCTCACCTGACATAATAGACATACCCGCGCCGCGCTCTAGAACGAAATGCACAAAGATTTATTCGTAAAACGGCCGCGTAATAAAATGGGAATAGACTTTTAGCACAAGGGTTATTATAGAAAAACCATAGAGTGTATCTTTTCAAAATAAATGTATTTCAACTTTTAAATAAGTAAACTATGTCGGTACGGGCTTAATTTTAGAGTTTTCTTTTTCCGTATATTATTTATTTTCGCTCAAAGTTGGGTTAACATCAGTGTTGAAATACGAAAGCTTAGAAGCTTGTATTTTTCAAATGTATACTTTTTTTACAGTTTTGGGTGCATACAAACATAGATATTGACGAGATAAATTGATATTATCCTTAGTTTTGGATGGTTAACATCAAACAGCGTAGTAGTTACCCTTCCCCGTTTGTATGAAAAGATGAGCGACTCGTTCAGCCTTAATGGGCAACCAATACAGTTTACAATCGGTATTGATGAATATGTTTGCACTTTTAGTATTCAAATAATTTTTCCAGCAAGCTCCTAAAGGCAATGATAACTGGAGCGGCCACGTCGATAAAGTTCTGGATATAGAGGAGAATCTATGTTGCCCACAACTAGGACTCAAGGGAAAGATTGACGCTACTCTACAAGTCACTATTCACGACAGAAAAGGTAGGTAAATTTGAAATTTTGAGTAGAATACAATTTCTAATAGCTAGTAATTTACGGAATCCATCATTATGGGAACTAGAAAACTGATATACTTACCCCCGAATACTCAAACGCAACTCACGTCTCAAGTGACTAATTTTTAACAGATTTTCATTGAAAACTTTCAAAAAATCGCGACTTGAGACGTGCTCAAACGTAAGTTGCGTTTAAGTATTCGGGCGTTAGTACAAAACTTCTTGTACGTTCTCACTACTTTACCTATATTGATTAATTATAAGATGTTAAGTATAACCTAGTCATAGTCACACAAATTTATAAAAAGTAAACTATTTTGTTAAAAAGTGTTATTGTACCTACCTAAGTAAATTTATATTATTATAAACTACACAAATGTTATTTATTGTTCATAAAAGATCTCTTAATTTTGTATAAAATACAAAATAAGTACTTAATTTAGTCCTTAACTTAAGTCCTAGATTAAGATATATTGCCATACCCTACCTGACAGGAAATATTAAACAAAAATATTACATACAATAAGTATTAATGTACATTAATACTTATTGTATGTAATATTTTTGTTTCGCAATAAAAATACTGAATACTGAATACCTGTTAAGATTTTCAGTTTATCAGTAATTTTTAATCACCGTAAAACGATTCGACGTTACAGGCGACCAAACCGCAATAGTTCCGCTAGAACTGAAGAGTGGCAAAGCGTCTGTGTCGGCGGAACACCGCGGTCAAGTAGTTCTGTACGGGATGATGCTCAGTCTGCTTCGGAGCGAGGACCCCACGCAGACTGTGCAGAGAGGACTGCTGCTGTATTTGAAGTAAGCATTTATACATAGGCACAGACTCGCATCTCAGCCGAAAGACGTCCACAGCTGGGCATAGAACTGAAGAGTGGCAAAGCGTCAGTGTCGGCGGAACACCGCGGTCAAGTAGTTCTGTACGGGATGATGCTCAGTCTGCTTCGGAGCGAGGACCCCACGCAGACTGTGCAGAGAGGACTGCTGCTGTATTTGAAGTAAGCATTTATACATAGGCACAGACTCGCATCTCAGCCGAAAGACGTCCACAGCTGGGCATAGAACTGAAGAGTGGCAAAGCGTCAGTGTCGGCGGAACACCGCGGTCAAGTAGTTCTGTACGGGATGATGCTCAGTCTGCTTCGGAGCGAGGACCCCACGCAGACTGTGCAGAGAGGACTGCTGCTGTATTTGAAGTAAGCATTTATACATAGGTACAGACTCGCATCTCAGCCGAAAGACGTCCACAGCTGGGCATAGAACTGAAGAGTGGCAAAGCGTCAGTGTCGGCGGAACACCGCGGTCAAGTAGTTCTGTACGGGATGATGCTCAGTCTGCTTCGGAGCGAGGACCCCACGCGGACTGTGCAGAGAGGACTGCTGCTGTATTTGAAGTAAGCATTTATACATAGGTACAGACTCGCATCTCAGCCGAAAGACGTCCACAGCTGGGCATAGAACTGAAGAGTGGCAAAGCGTCAGTGTCGGCGGAACACCGCGGTCAAGTAGTTCTGTACGGGATGATGCTCAGTCTGCTTCGGAGCGAGGACCCCACGCAGACTGCAGAGAGGACTGCTGCTGTAGTTGAAGTAAGCATTTATACATAGGTACAGACTCGCATCTCAGCCGAAAGACGTCCACAGCTGGGCATAGAACTGAAGAGTGGCAAAGCCTCAGTATCGGCGGAACACCGCGGTCAAGAGAGGACTGTTGCTGTATTTGAAGTAAGTATTTAAATACATTCATCTCAGCCAAAAAAGTTCCATTCTTGGACATCGTGGTGTATTTCCGGGGGGAACCCGCATCCTTCCCTCAGTACTGGTATGCGTTAAGCATACCAGTACTGAGGGAAGGATGCGGGTTCAAGTCCCGTCGAAGTCACATTTTTTTGGGATATTATTAGTTCTTTCGAAATAACCCTGAATGTAAGGGCTTACACACTATAATAACGAAACCCTTAATGTTGAATTATTACAAAATATTTTTCATTTATTTTAAGTATTTAAATAGAAATAGTAAGCTTGGCTTACCTCATAATGAATAAATCGTAATATTTTGCTGTGCATCCGCATCTATTATTTACTTTTACCCTTGAATCTATTATTTAAATTTTACATCATAAAAATAAACTTATTCCAGAGAGCAAGTAAACCTACGCGAAGTGAGCTGCGGCTACCCAGAACGTCGCGACCTCATAATGCTTCGAAACCAGCTAGTGCAATACCTGACTCGAAGCCCCGAAGAGATTGATCCGGAGACTATCGTGGATATTGAAGACGCGTCGGATCTACTGCAGCAGAGGTTGCCAGAGCCTGTTAATCATCATAACGCTTGCGCCAAGTGTCCCTATCTCACTTTATGTCAGCTGCATTTATGGTAAGAGATATAGAGATATGAGATATAGAGTATGCCCGGTTCTAGAAGCCAAGAATTTTTTTTCAGAACTTTAATAAATGAAAACTTAACAAAAACGATTCGACGATGATAACAATAACGAGGTAACAAACAGCAAGGTAATTTAATTACTTAGTTAAAACGGAAACTCAACAAGGAATAATGGCACACGCGCTGCGAAAAAGGGTGATTTCGAGTTCGAAGACGGAGAGGTGTCAGAAAAAAAATTGTTTCGAAATTGTACGATTCACTTCATAGTCATAATCACTTTATTGCACGAAAAATGGTATTCTAAAGGTCTTAGGCTTAAAATTAGTTCACACAATTCACCGGTTAATTCGGCATGCAAAATAGAAACACAAAAATATAAATTTAATTTTATCTAAATAAAAAAACATGGAAATTAAATTTGAAAAAATATTTAAAAAATTTGTTAATCTTAAAATGTCAGTGAATTTATATAATGTCAATCTCGATAGTTAAGGAATTTAGCAGATACAGTATAAAATGATTTGTCATTATGAAACTTCGATACTTTCATGATACCAGCGACGACGTTAAATATTTTCCACCGATATTTCTTTGTTTTAAATAATAACAATAAATAATGCTAGACAATTAACACAGAAAAATAATACAATAAAAAATATTTAGTTACAATTCCGTGCAGAACCGTCTCTGTTAAAATAGAACAAAATGTAATTCAATGCGATAAAACTTGCTGTTACTGCATTACCAGCTCTATTTCTACAGGCATACAGACGGCCCCAGCGTCTCCGATTCCCACCCCCTCTCCAAACTTAGAAACGAAGCGACGGGCCATCTCACCGCTAAGCACATCGAGTATTTCTTACATTGGACGGCGCTGCTTAGGATAGAAGAGAGAGGGCAGATGCTGGCGTCTCCCTTACACGCGCTGTGGACTGATAGTGATGAGAAAAGGTATGGAAATAATTGATATTATTAGCTGCATAAGGTTCAAAATAATACGCGTCGGAGGGCGTCAATGGAGGCGGTTAGCACAGGACCGTAGTGGATGGCACAAACTTCGGGAGGCCTATACCCAGCAGTGGGTAAAATCCGGCTGTGGATGATGATGATGAAGGTTCAAAATAGAATAAATAGTACAACATAAATAGTACTACGTGGTGAATAAAGGACGGATTTAAAGTGAGGGCCATAGATGAATCACGGCAAGTGAAAGATTCTAACGACTGAATCACGGCCGTTCATGGCCCTCGCGCCATGATTCATGATGATGTTAGAGTCCTGAGCCACGCGAGTGATTCATGGCCCTCCATATGAATCGATCGTTTTATTCAAGAGTTGTATACTATACTAATTTATATCTACAAGAAAAAGGACCAATCAAATGTCGAGGAGTTATTTGCACAAGGAGTTTGTATGTCGAGTATTCTTTGCACAAGGAGTTTGTATCGAGTATTTTTTGCGTAAGGAGGTTGTATAAGTAATTAGGTCGAAAATTTTTGGGATTTTATTTCATTTCTTAGAAATTACAGAGGGGCTTACGCACTAGAATAACAAAAACATTAGAATTGGGCAATGCGACACCTCTCGTCAAACGAACTAAATGTAACTTTAGTCTTTGAACAGGATTTAATAAACTTCTATGTTTCCCCTGTAGGTGGAGCTATCGGCGCTAGAGTCCGTAGGAAGTCCCAGAGATTTTCGACTCCTACGTCACTTGACCTCTCGTGGTGTAGTTGGTTAGCACATTCCCGTACTGAGGGAAGGATGCGGGTTCAAGTCCCGTCAAAGTCGAAAATTTTTGGGTTATTATTTAATTTCTTAAAATAAGCTTTATAGAGAGAGAGTGATACGAAGAAAATTCATACAACATCAGCTTACATACGTCCACTCCACTGCTGAAGATGCTTACCCCAAACTACGGGGTTTTTTTAAACAGCACACCTGGCAGGTGATCGGAACGGAGGGGTTGAATAATACACAGAAGAAAGCTGCAGCCCTTCCTCTGCTAGATTCTCTTAGTTGGCTCTTACGACTTCAATGAACTGAGTTGGAGGGGGTCAATTCTTACGCCGCGACTGCCACGTCCACTGCGAGCGCCACCCACGGTCATATATGATGTGATATTCTTAAAAGTTCACTAAATAATCGCAAATCAATACTAACCATTTTAAACTTTCGCGATTTGTTAACATAATTCATGATTATTTATCGGGTATTTTTCGCTTGCCTTTTGTTATTATTTGTTAGTTATGTTTGGAGAAATATTAACAAAAGGTACTGGATAAATACCCGATAAATACTAAATGGTTAATTAATACTAATCTTCAATAATTTCAGAGCAAAACGAGGGTCATGTGCTTCAAAGCTGAAACTGAAAACTGTAAAACCGTCCAGCGATAGATATCTACATACGTTTGAGAGGTCCACTCATACAGGTAAATATTATTTCACATTTTCCTTTTCTCGTTTCAGCCAAAAAAAAAAGTTTTCTGACATTTGAGCTAGGTACCCACCTCTGCGTGAATTTTGCTCATTAGTTTCGAAATATTTATTTCTATATTTTAAATTATTAAGCATGCCGTCAAATTTCACACATGGTAGCCTACTTATAATTTCCTCACAAAATGATCACAATAATGAAAATAATAATAAACCTTCTCTTCATTTTCATCGATAATGCCTGGAAGAGATCGCTTCTAATCGATAAAGCCGCCCATTGTACTTGTGTCTGATGTAATGTCTCTTGTATTGTATTTTCGTTGGTGTACAATAAAGTATTTTGTATTTTTGTATTAATGATAATTATCTTTCTTTTCTTTCAGCAAATAATGATAATAAACCGCCGAGCGGACCTCAAGAAGGCGAGTTTTCAATCGTCAGCATAGACAATAGACCGTGGGTCGCCGCGGGCGTGGTTTCTGTATCAACGCAGAAGGAAATAACCATACTTTTGGAAAGGTAGGTACAAACACAAGAAATAAAGTTTCTGACGGGGCTTGAACCAGCTTTTGACGCGATATCGTCATCATGGTAGACTAGAGATACTATAGATTGACATAAGACATTGCTCTTATGTCAATCTATAGTATCTCTAGTCTACACATTACCACCTAGATACACAGCAATAAATTCATTTATCATTATCATTGTCCAGTCGAATCTATTAGTCGATGGATTTATCGGTAAAACAACAAAATAGTGCAAAAACAAGAACGTTGATCGTGGACTCTTTTGACAGATCCGGTCATCCTAATATTAAAAAAGTTTTATCTCTTACCACTTATGTAGAAACCATATGATTTTATAATGAAAAAGAAAATAAATTTTTTATTGCATTGAAATTAACTAGTAGCTTCATACGCGTTTTTCTGGGATAATAACGTGCTAGATCTTCATGCATGTAAAATTTCTGCCCGATACCATAAGTCATCCCTATATATAGTGTTATTTATGATATATAGATTAGTGTTTGCGCAAATGCTATCTTATACAGGTGATATAAGAGTAAGTTTTGCCTGAAAACGAATCAGAAACTTAGATTGTTGTTTTCCGAGTAGACCCCCAGAACTAATTAACGGATCCTGGCGTGTTGTCTTCTTCCAAAAATTTCACAACTTCAAAAACACTTTTATGATGATGTCCTCCTAGCCGAATTTCGACCACGGCGGCCAGTCTCATCGACCTATATATAACGTATCTAGAGCGTAGAGAAAGAAAAATCCCTATGGCACAACTGAATAAGAGATCCAGAGAGACTTCACTTAACAATGATAGCAATATAATAATGACATGATTGAAGAAGTTATGACAACAAAGTTCTTAGGAATCCACATAGATGGAAAATTAAATTGGAAGCCTCACGTGGAAAATGTATGTAAAAAAATAAATAGCCTTGTTTACGTTTTACATAAATTATCCCCAATAGTGAATGAAGAAACCCTCCTTACTGCTTATCACGGCCTGATTGCTTCGAACATCAGGTACGGTTTATTATTTTGGGGGAACTCTACCGACGTCGACAAGGTATTCAAGTTCCAAAAAAGATGAATCAGAGCTATGTTCCGTATTAAAGTAACAGATTCATGTAAACCCCTTTTTAAAAAATACAACATACTTACTCTCCCTTCGCTGTATATTTTGGAAACGGCTATGTTTGTCAGACACAATACGCACCTATTTTGTCGGCAATCTGACGCCGTGCAACGCAATAGGCGAGACCAGTTTAAAATTTGTACTCTTAAATGTAAAAAAGAGGTTTTGCGCAAAAGTTTTTTTGCTATGGCACCATCGGTCTATAACAAAATTCCGCTTCTGATAAGAGAACTGCCTACCACGATGTTTCAGAGAAAGCTTAAAACCTTACTATATGATAAATGTTACTATACAATAAAAGATTTTATAAATGACAAAAATATTGACAAATAATTAAATTAATTCCTATTTTCTCTTGACTATTAATCGTATTTCTTTAATTTGACACTATGTACCTTATTAATTTCTCTTTCTGTTATTTAATTTTTTTTTAGTTTTAGTTGTCTCAATGCATGTAATAGACAGATAATTGCACGCCCATAAAGGGTAAATTACATTGCAACACTATTATTTCACTGTACCATCTATTTAACATGTAATTATGCAATAAATATACTTTTACTTTTTTACTTTTACTTTTACTTTTAATATTTTTTGATGAAGTAGGCAGAAAAAGTCTAGAAAAACCCTAATAACCACCCGACATGCCTATGAATTGTTGATATTTATTAACTGACTAGTTTCTGCCCGCGGCCTTGCACGAGTTGTTTCTATAACAATAAATAAATAAATAATATATAGTCCCATCGGAGGGAGACTAGCCAGATGCGCAGGACATACTATAGTGCACAAGTGTGTGCGCAAACACAGGTGCACTCTCTATTCCCTCACTCTCATAATCCGATGGGACGGCAGACCGACACGACCGGGGAGAGGTCAAGCGCAGGACCAACGGCTTAACGTGCTTTCCGAGGCACGGTGGTGTAACACCGCCAACTTCCTGACTCCGGGCTGCTACTGTGAATTTTTCTGACTATTTTTTGATTACACTTTAATAATATTAGCAGGGTTATAAGTTTCGTAATGCTTGTATTTCAGAGATCTTAGTCGTCGCCTTAGCAAAGACACACAGTTTAGTATAGACACGTATGAGTCTTATGCAACGACGGTCCAGAACCTCACCAACCTGGGAGTTCTGATGGAGGACAGCGAGCGGGCTGAACGGCTGAGGAAGTAAGATGTTTTAACTAGCCTTTGATCACTTTAATTTAAATAAATCACACTATCACACTAATAGTATAAAATTTATACTATTAGTGTGTTCGCACTTAAGGCGCAACCCCGACCCAAATTAGCGCTACCACCTATTTTATCTTATTACGTTGTTAATCGAAGGAATTTTCAACAATCGATTGGCCAGTTTGTGATACCTATCGTAAGCTTTTTTTAATGCCTCTATAAATGTTTTAGTTTGTATAGTGTAGGAAGAGATGCGAAGTTGCTCTTTTTTACCACCAAGTGTACAAAAGCAGAATATTAAAATAGGTTTAGCAGAATAATAAAATAAAATAGGCGGTGGCGCTGATTTGGGTCGGGGTAGCGCTAATGCGGACTTATTAAAAGCAACTATGCTCGAGTTTCAAGTTCAAGTAAAATCATAGAAAATATTAGGAGCTTTCTTAGTGGCCGTGTGGTGCCGGCAGAATTTGTACCACCCCAACTCTTCCCGCGCGTGTTGTAAGAGGCGACTAAGGGATGGGCGGGCAGCAGCGCCTCCTGCAGAACAATTTTACTACCAAACTGCGATACCCAACCCGCATGCCCAGTGTGAGGATTATGGGCACTACCCCCCATGTTACAAAGGTCAATAAGGCGTTTATCAGGGGGAGGTCTGTGTCCAGTAGTGGACCGGTATAGGCTGTACATGTAGGAGCTAATATGTGTGTATGCTAATATGTATTTGTAAACTTAGCTTGTCTAATAAAACGCCCTATTTTCAGGTTAATAATAGACAAAGCATCCCCGGAGTTCGAGAAGAAGCTGCCTCGCGAAGTAGGCCGGCTTGGATCTAAACTAATGCGCTCGCTCAACATTGAACAACAGAGGGCGGTGTTGAAAGCGGTCACTGCGAACGACTATGTGTTGCTACAGGGTTTACCTGGCACTGGTAAGATTTTGATGATTTTGTATTTGGAGGAATCAAAATGACCTGAATCCCTTGTAGGTCCTTCAATGTTTCCCCTGTAGGTGGAGCTAACGGCGCTAGAGTCCGTAGAACGTCGCAAAGATTTTCGATTCCTACGTCACTTGACCTCGTGGTGTAGTTGGTTAGCACATTTCCGTACTGAGGGAAGGATGCGGGTTCAAGTCCCGTCGAAGTCGAAAATTTTTGCGATATTATTTGATTTCTCAAAATTACCTGTAATAGAATTTTTAGTTTTGGTTGATTAGATTGCTTGTTCCTACCAAAAATAAATTAGTTTGACACCACAATAAAATGTTGCCGTCTGATTCTTTACGATATAAATAAAAAGGACATTTTAAATGCTGTAAATTAGTAAAAATGTTGTACCAATCGAATCGAATCATTACTGGGAGCTAAGGTAACATTGACAATCAAGGCAAATGCTCGAATGCTCGAACCTCGATTTATTTTATCTGGATAAAATGTGTACATTACCTTCATAATGAATCTATATTAACTTAATTTTTTATGTCAATCAATATGACCTCTGTGGCGCAGTAAGGCGAAGGTCTGCCTGCGACGCAGGAGGTAGCGGGTTCGATTCCCGCCTCGAGACAAATGTTTGTACGATCTGCAGACATTTGTCCAGGGCGTTCTGTTCTATGTATAGTAAAAAATATATATCTGTGTAGTGTATTGTTTTAAGTACCTATATCTGTTATTTAGTACGATAACGCAAGCTCTGCTTACATTGGGGCTAGATTATGCTGTGTGAATTGTCCAGCATTATTTATTTATTTATATGCTGTGTAAATGTTTTAGCATCGTCACAAGGCGTGCGAAGCCGCCGCGGGCATAAACTACACTTGCGAGCTTTAAACTGGAATCGCTTCAAGGGTTGTTCAAGACTAATTTTTACAATTTCTTTGCAGTGAACTATGAGTTAAGTTATGTTTTCCCTTACGCAGGATTTATTGGCGACGATAAATTTTGATTTAATGCACGATAATGTCCGCTGCCACACCGCAGCAGTGACTAGACAGTACCGACAGACGTCTTCCATGTCGGCATTCCCACACTAGACTGGCCAGCCCTTATTCCTGACTTGAAACCAATCTGGCATATGTGGGACGAGCTAAAACAGCGGATACGAGGGAGAAATCCAGCTAATCCAGCTCCGGCGCCGATAGAAGCCGATAGATGCATCTTCGACCTATTGCAATAATTCCCAAAATTTAGGTAGCCAATTTAATTAATTTTAAATCTTCTTGATATCACTTGAAAGGTAACAAAATTACTTTTCAAATGATATACCACAATCTATAGTTCATTGTACATAAATTGTAAAAAAATTGTTTTGATCAACTCGCGCGATGAAGCGATTTCATTTTAAAGCTCGCAAGTGTAGTTGTAAATAAAATAGGATACTGATTGATATTTTATTGACAAGGTTGAGGTGCCACATAATTCTAGTTGAGATGATTTATACAAGGTTATCTATAATAATAATTTCGGACCGGTCTACGGTAGAATCGAACGAAATGCACATCAAATTGAAGAGCGTAAAAAATTAGTCGATCCGAGTCGACAACTTATAGGCGGAAAATTCGGACTATCGAGTAGTTTCAATATGAATAAATTGCTAAAAAAATTGTAACGGCGTTGCAAAGTAAACATGTCAATTAAGTATAAACATGTCTATGGTTCGGTCTTGGTACCGTGGACGGAAGAAATCGCTGCCCAGGGCATATAAATACTCCTTGATCGTAGCTTGGTACATATATAGTGATCTGTGGTTCGGTCTAATTTCTTTGAATGAAAACTCTTTGCTCTTTGATTGAGAAATCATAATATGTATAATAATAGATAGTAATATTTAGTAGTATTTTATTGCACCCGTGCGAAGCCGGGGCGGGTCGCCAGTAGTATTATAATATCTGTGGCATCGTTAAGCTTTTATTGTGCATTGACCGTAAAATGTCACTACAGTAATGATGATGTGATGACTATGCGCTAAGTAAGTTACAAAGTCATCATGCCGACTCCCCATTTTCTTTTTCAGGTAAAACGCAAACAATAAGCGTCCTTATCCAGATGCTAGTAGGTCTAAAACAGCGTGTGCTAGTTACGGCGCATACCCACTCCGCAGTTGATACAGTTCTGTGCAGGTTTGTAAATTTCAGTTTTATCTACTTTTACCCGACTACTGCAGACCTAAAAGAAAGGGTAATGCATTCTGTATTTACCTACTTACGTATGTTTTATTGTCGCGTAACTTTTACCCGATTGTGATGAATGCGGTGTCAATGACGACGAAGTTGACGACCTCTGTGGCGCAGCGGGCGAAGGTCTGCCTGCGACGCAGGAGGTTGCGGGTTCGATTCCCGCCTCGGGACAAATGTTTGTACGATCTGCAGACATTTGTTCAGGGCTTTCTGGATGTTTTCTATGTATAATAAAAAATATCTATCTATGTAGTGTATTGTATTAAGTATATCAGTTATCTAGTACCCATAACACAAGCTCTGCTTAGCTTGGGGCTAGATAATGCTGTATGAATTGTCCAGCATTATTTTTATTTTATTTTATTTTAATCAATTGGTTATTATAATCCAGCCTATGATACGTTTAAGAAAATAAATAAAATTAATAATACCATAGACGGTCAATGTGACGGATTTTACATATAAAGAAATTCCCCTTCCGCCAACATAAATTAAATTGTTAAAGGGATTTCTAGTTTTTTTGTTTAATAATCCCCTTCCGCAGCTTAATCCCCGTCGCAGGGGATTCTCTAAGGGCATTTTTAGTCCAAGCCGGGCGACCAAGCTAAAGCTAAAGGAGGGGCCATTATAAAGATTTCCTGATTTTTCTAAGTTATTTATGTTATATATGCAGGCCTTCGCCCTGCAGTGGAATCGTATAGTATAGGCATAGTAATAATAATTAAATTGATGAATTACCTGTTTACTCTTTACTCAGATTACCAGAGACAATGAGAATCATGCGACTCGGCTCATCCGCTCGCATGGCGCCCACCCTAGCTAAACGCAGCGAACAAAGTCTTATAGCGCTGTGTGAAACTCCTGAACAGTTGGCACATGTCTACGAATCTATGGTAAACCCCTTTTGACGTGACAACGTCTTATAATTCGATAGAGCCGGCTGCACGCACGAAAAAACATGACGTCATGCGGCGTTACCTCGCTCTGACGTCATGCGGCGTTACCTCGCTCTGAGGCGTTCCATGTAAGGCTTAAAGTGCAAGCGAGAGCGCTCGACATCCGTCTCTCTCCTACTTGAGTGAGCGATGCGTCTGCGTGGACAGCTGCTATACTATAGTATATTTACATGTTTTGATCGAGTATCAAATGCTACCATTCCATCAGTATTTTCTTAAGACGTTGTCACGTTCAACTATCGTCAGTAAACCGACTTTACAGACTACCAATTTTTTTTATAATGCATAACCATACAGCTATATTTTATTTTTGGGCTACTAGCTAGATAACATGAAAGAAGGTGGACAAAAGCCATGGTTGGTGGCCAAGAGATGCGAGAAAACCAAAGGCGGAAGGGAACATGCGCTATAGATAGATGATGAATATATGATATAGATGCTGTGTGAATTGTTGGCATTGTTATTATTTTTATCTGCTCGATGGTCCAATTCAACATCAAATTTATTGTTGGTGACTTGATGCGACACCTCTGCATGGCAGCCAATGGTTTTTAACAATCGGACGGAGCAATGGCGTGCTTAACACATTCATTGAAATATCTATCTATGTACTGTATTGTATTATGTATATCAGTTATCTAGTACCCATAACACAAGCTCTGCCTAGCTTGGGGCTAGATAATGCTGTGTGAATTGTCCAGCATTATTTATTTTATTTATTTATTTATTGGCCAGCCTTTGTGTGATAGCCACCTTTAGCGGGTTATTGCACTAACTGGGTCTGATTTCTCGCTCAGTTTTCATAATGAAGAAAGAGGTGCCCTCTATTTCCACGCAGAAAGACAGCTGTTAGCCATTTAGCGCTCTGACGGAGAAGTACAAGCTGTACTTCTCCGTCAGAGCCGCTGAGCCACAGAGCTGACAACCTCTGTGGCTCAGCGGGCGAAGGTCCGCCTGCGACGCAGGAGGTTGCGGGTTCGATTCCCGGGACAAATGTTTGTACGATCTGCAGACATTTGTCAAGGGCGTTCTGGATTTTTTCTATGTATAATAAAAATATCTATCTATGTAGTGTATTGTATTAAGTATATCAGTTATCTAGTACTCATAACACAAGCTCTGCTGAGCTTGGGGTTAGATAATGCTGTGTGAATTGTCCAGCACTATTTATTTATTATTATTATTTATTAAATGATATTTTTTCCTTGAAGCTAGAATCTAAAATGTAATTTTTCCCGGCCTAGAAAGATAACCCAGAAAGAATAATGTATTTTGGCTAGAAGAAGCCATGTGAACAATGAAAGTGTTAAGATAAGGCCTGCTAAATCCAGCAGTGGGCACAAATAATGATAATAAGGCTGTATAAGTTCTTATTATTCTTGTTGGCTTTAGGAATATGTGATTTGTTATGTAAGTTATTGTTATTTTTATAGGAAGTTGTCGGTGTCACATGTTTGGGCGCAGCGCATGCGATGTTAACGAAAAGCACCTTCGATATATGCATCGTGGACGAGGCTACCCAGGTTAGTAATAGACAAATCAATATCCACCCATAATTCATTATAATAATATCACAATATATAATTAACCTATACAAAAAAATAACCCGATCCGCGCCGCCGCCGGTCGGATTATGAACGAGTTGGGTAGACCTAATTGCACCTAATTTGAGCCTTCCACTTTCAAGGGGCTGGTATCTCTGTTTAACCCCCGACGCAAAAAGAGAGGGGTGTAGTAAGTTTAACGTGTCTGCCTGTGTATCTGTCTATGGTATCGTAGCTCCCAAACAGATGAACCGATTTTCGTTTAGTTCTTTTGTGTCATAGATAATTTTTATCCCGAGAGTATTTAGCCATGTTTCATGAAAATCTGTCGGAGGGGGATAAAATTTTTAATTTTAGACAAAAAATTAGGATCCACCACACACCATCAAGGACCTAAGATGCCACATACCTACAAGCACGGGAAAGTAATAATACCTCTCTTTTTGTGTCGACAGTTAATAAAATAGTCTTCAATAATCTCAATTTTGCATGATTGATCTCCATTAATATGCAGACAACAATGTTCCATAAACAAGATAAAAACAAACAAGTAGTACAAAACTAAGGGTAGCTAAATCTAAATTATGACTACTTTCTCCCAGTGGCAAAGAACAGAACAATCATACTTTTCTGATATTTTGAGTTTGTTTTTCCAGGTATTACAAAGCACAGTGCTCCGCCCGTTGTTTGCAGCCAAGCGCTTCGTGCTAGTGGGTGATCCGGAGCAATTGCCACCGGTGGTGAGAAGCAGAGCTGCCAGGTACTGTAATATCACTCTTATGTTTATGAAAATAAGGTGTATTTACACGGCAGCAGCTTTTTTCTGTGTATTATATACACCTCAACAACCATTACCAATCCGCCTGCTAAGCATTGATTAAGGCGAATAGTAGAGTGGATAGTGGCGCCACTACATATTTAATTTTATAATTACGTTATACAAAGGAATTATCAAAAAATCGGACCGCGCGTAGACGATATCTATAATAAGCTTATTTTAAATGTATCTTTAATAGTTTTGTACTGTATTATTTAGGCAGATACTTGTTTCAAGAGTTTAGTTCCTATTGGTGGCCACCAAGCTCTCCAAACAAGGTTTTTGATTGAATAACACAAAACAAAACTATTACAGATACATTAAATTAAAGCTTGTGATAGGTATCGTCTACCAGCGGTCCGATTTTTTGATAATTCCTTTGTATAACTTAATGATTAAATTAAATATGTAGTGGCGCCACTATCCACCCTACTATTCGCCTTAAGGTTAAACGAGTCGCTCATCTTTCCATACAAACGTGGAAAGGTAACTACTAAGCTGTTTGATGTTGACCATTCAAAACTAAGGATAATATCAATTTATCTCGTATTTATCTATGTTTGTATTTAGTTTAGTTATTCAAAACTTTAAATAAAATTATTTTGAAAAGATACACTCAATAGGTTTTCTATAATAAGTTTGTGCTAAAAGTCTGTTATCATTTTTTTATGCGGTTGTTTTAAGAATTAATCATTGTGCATTTCATCCTAGCGCGCGGGGATGTCTACTATGTCAGGTGAGATAGTATACATTTAGGCCGCGGCCGTTGGGGCCGACGAAATTGTAGCCTTTATCAAAATCCCCCTTATTTGAGGAAGCATGTTCAGCAGTGGACGTTTATTGTGCAATGATGAGAGAGAGACACAGAGACATTTGTTACGAGACTAAGGTGTTAATAAAATACCAGTGTTGGAAAAAGATACTATTTTGTTTTTTATCACTTGTGTGACCAACTTTTCTCTAATATGCTACGGCCACATTACAAAGCGAAGATTCGTCTCCGCGTTATCGTAATAAAACTTCGTGTTCGTTCTACGACGAAGTGTTTGGCCTCATTGGAAAAAACTTCGGAACGTCGCGCCGCGAAGGGCATTTGTTGTCACGATGGTGATAAGACGAACTTCTTGGCCAGACTTGTCGCGACAGCGCAAATCTTCGCGTTATCGCGATAGTGTGGGCGTAGCATTAGGATATTGACCGATGCTAACGTACATAGATTAAACCTCGTCAACACAAATGTCGCCAAAACTAAATTTAACTAATTCGTCAGCTTTAAAAATGATGCCGTCCTTTTTATTTCGTATTGGGACGGCATGTATTTTAGTGTTGTCAAATTAGTTTAGATAGGTATTGGCGCCATCTGTATTGACGCAATTGATACACATTTTCTATCTAAACTCAAAGCGAAATTGTCGAAACCCTTAACTTCGTGAACATAAAGTTTATTTTCAGACGACTAGGCATGGAAGAGAGTCTGTTCCGCCGACTGATGAGAGAAGAAGCTACATCGACTCTCCAACTCCAATACAGAATGAACCAAGCATTAGCAGATATCGCTAACAAAGTATCCTACAATGATAGACTGAAATGCGCTGATGATAAAGTCGCTAAGGCTAAAATGCACGTTAACCCGAAGGTAATAAATCCTATCGTTTGATTTTTCTATTTGTGTCTACCTAGATGCTTGCAATTGACAGATACCAGAGAATATTCCGTCAGCAAAATTTAACGCAATTGACAGGCAATAAAACCCAAATTCAAAGATCTATAAGGAGTAGGTACTTTTAATTTAATTTCAAACTTACTACATACATTCGCATCACACACGATCAAATGATTTTGCCTTTTTATTTCGATAAAAGGGACGGTATCATTTTTAATGCTGTCAACTCAGTTTAGTTTTAGTGCCATTTAGTTAATCAATTCCTGCTTTCCTAAAACCGATTATATTATTTTTAAAACGGACAAATTATTATTTTTGAAGTTTACGACACTCCTTACTGACACTGGCAGAGTCGTAGCGAAAAGCAAGCGGCGCCATTATAAAAGAAGTTGAAGATAAATAAAAAAAATATGACCATTAACTTCAATGCTCCCTACATTTTAATAGAAAGCTACTCTCTTCGAAGAATCCCCCTGGCTCCAACCAGTATGCAGCACAGAACCTGAAAATGCAGCCTTGTTCTTAGACATGCCCCCATGTTCTGTTAGTGGAAATGGCAAGAAGTCGATAGCGAATGAGGAAGAAGCTTTGGTTGTTTTGGCGTTGGTTGATGCTTTAAAGGAGGTAAGAATAAATTTTGTTTGATTTGAAATACTTGTTCTTGTATTATTTTACAATTACGAGAAAAGTTTGAATTACTCCGACTCACACTAGCGCCTCCACCTATTTATTTCTCATTATTACATACCTATCATTATTACATAGGTAAGTTCTTTAAATCCTTTTGTGACTAAATAAATTACAATCAAATAATAGAAACAAATTAGAACTAGTATTTTCAATTGAAATGATTGAGCTAACTGCAGACTGTTGCAAATAATCTACAGGTAGCTTAACTGATCCATATCAATCAATACCATTCGTCCCCAAGACGCTGGCTGCATTGCTCCGCTGTATGGCAATACTGATGCGCTGCGCCAGATACTCACCAGCTCTCGGGTCTATTTACGTGAGTTAATCAAAGTAATGTTAAAAAATCCATTGGGCATTTTCTGATACCTATCATAAGCCTTTTTATATTGCCTTTTAATGCCTTTGTAATAGTTGTATTAAAAGGTATAGTTTAGGCGGAGATGCGAAGTTGCTCTTGGTGGCGACCACAACATGTTCTTTTTAACACCACTGCCATAGCGGCGATCTATTATGTGCGTGTGAAAAAAAGAAAGTATGCTTGCTGTTAAAAGTTTCCTCAGGTTCATCGATATTGTCTTCGAAATTGAACCTTTTCTATTCGAGAAATCAACATGAACAATTAAACTAAGGCAAATCTTCTTAGACGGTACGAGGTCGAAACATTTATATCCTCAAAAAATCTTGTCAAACCATGTTTAAAGAATTTTATTTTTAATTATACATTTTTAATTTATTTAAGTACTAGCTGTACCCGCGACTTCGTTCGCGATTGCCATACCTGCCGACTAATTAAGTTCACATTTAACCACAGTTTATCTCATTTAATGAAATGCCACCGTGCAAAAAAACTTCAATGCGCAGAATTGGACCTTTTACACTTGTAATATAAGCATCTATATTTAGGTAGGTACCTAGTTAAATTATGTATAGATCGTGTAGGGTCTACGGGGGATAGCATGTTGACATTTGATTCCGTTCAGCTGGGGCCCTATTCTGCCAAACTAATCGCTTCACTATAACAGGGGTATCGTCACAAAATTACACGTTTTGGTATTCTACCTTAGATAAAAAAATTATGATGAATGCATATAGAGAGACGCGCGTCAAGTTTGAAACTATTGATTTATCTCGCACGCACTATCTGGAGCTTTATAAATCTAGAGATTCTACGTGATGATTCTGCGACGATTCCATTGCCATAGTGAAGCAATTGTATTGCAGAATTGGGCTCCTGATCCATTTGACTGGACCACCGTATTTTTTTTTTCGTTAGTAGGTAGGTACAGTTGATTGTGTACCACAGTAAAAAATATTTTTTCTGTGGTCCTGTTAGTTTCATTGAACTTACTGCAGGCTTATTCCAATAATCCCCTGCCATAATCCCCTGCGAAGGGGATTCCTGGACTTTTTGTCCAGAAATCCCCTGCCGGCTCAAAGAGAAGACGCACAGGGGATTTGTGGACAAGAGTTCCAGAAATCCCCTGATCCACTTATTTACACCGTAAGTAGTTGTTCGTTCTTGAAATAATCAAATGCAAACAACTAAGTAACCTAAGCTTATAAGTAGAACATACCAAAATGTTAACATTAAAACAAAAACTACGAAAATTTTGGGCCTTTGTCACCGCTAACATACCATCTATCTCGAATCGAATGGTCTGTTGCGTGACGATGGTAAGAGGCCCGACGGTATGACACTAGTTCCATGGGAGTTGGGGTGGCTCATTGTGTGGGACGCTACAGTCAACACACTTGCGTCTTCCCATCTTCCGAGGAAATCCGTCTGGTTGAAGCGACGCGTGACCAGAGAACTGGTGAATATCTGGCGCAGCGCATCAGCATTGCTATACAGCGGGGCAACGCATATAGCTATTGAAGTGGTCTACATTTTCGATGACAGCTGTCAAACTTGAAACGGCCACATCTCTGAAACTACTCTTCCTTGACCTTGGTGCCAACCTTTCATCTAAGCCACTAACTGAAAGTCTAGCACTAGTCTAGAATCTTAGAAAAAGAAGACTTAGAATGATAGTTGACACAAACGAGGTAAGTCTAAAAAATTGCGACGGACAATCGCAATTTTCATTTTGAGCCGTTAGTACAATACTTCAAATGACGCGGAAAGCAGCTCTCACATAAAAATATAAAAATGATGTGTTTTGCGGTGCAAGGATGTTTAAACCCCAGTAACAGGAAAAATAATACCGCAAATATCTCATTCCACTGGTGAGTACTAATATTCCATTTGTAATTTTGCCTAAAACAGTCATCAAAACTCATAAAGAAATTAAAAAATTTCGTCCACCATTTTCGAGAAAATGTTGCTATGCACTGGGAACAAAATACCCATGTTTTATTACTTAGTACTTAGGTATATAAAATAGTAGAGGAGAGGGTGGAATTCCCTCAAGTTAGGACTTAGGAATTAAACTACGCGGAATATCACAGTTTTAGAATTTTCAGTCACTCGACGATATTCTGAGTAGATTCAAGATGTAAAATCAAATTACTATTTTACATAGAAAATTACAATCAATGAATGGAAACAAATAGAACTAGTATTTACAATTGAATTCATCATCATCATCATTAGCCTATATTAGTCCACTGCTGGACATAGGCCTCCCCTAATGAGCGCCATAGCGCTCTGTCTTTAATTGAATTACGCTGAAGAAATCATAGGAAAAAATCTGTTTTTTTGTTCAGTGTAGGTACTTGTCTAAGTTGGGCATTATTATTTGTGAAAAAAATGCTAGCAGTAGGTGGTGTGAATTTAAAAGGAAAACTACACAGCTTTAGTATGCTTTACTAGTTGAGTACCTAATCATAATCAACTAAAAAAATGTAGTTGGTTTAGATAGGCCATGAACCGTGCAACTAGTTACACTGCACGTAGCCGAACACGCACTTGACCGTCTATTTTAAATTATTGTTCCGAAAATGATCGGAGCCGATCTTATTTTGCAGACTTGGAGTGAAACCTTTTTGTCGTTTGATCTAGGTAGAATGATAGTAACC
Organism: Eupithecia subfuscata; assembly: GCA_963564075.1. Classification (NCBI taxonomy): domain Eukaryota; kingdom Metazoa; phylum Arthropoda; class Insecta; order Lepidoptera; family Geometridae; genus Eupithecia; species Eupithecia subfuscata. Next base: position 7,498,408 of record OY751117.1, on the reverse strand, counting down.
ATAGGTACCGGCTGGTATTTCGTAAAATTAAAAACGATGGAAATGGATTTTCATAGATTTTTTTAGATTTTTGCTATTTGACAATAAACTATTGACACCTTCGGTAAATTGAAATAATGGAATATCAAAAATAAAAAGGTAGGTGATAAAAACAATGAAGTGTTTTCTTAATGGGAACTTTGCTTCAGTTACCCAATTTTTTAGGGAAAATGCTATTCACTTGCAACATTCAATCATGCGAATGTGTGAGTGAAGGCACTGTATTTACGTGCTGTCAAAACACACATAGATCTGTTTTTGGTTACACAAATTTTCAAATTGTTGAATGACACTATCCCTCTGCTGAGACAGCAGCGAGTTTTTACTCTATGTCTAGAATAATATCCGTTTCATTTTTAATATAACCTGTCATTTTTGCTCAATTCTAACTGACTGTAACAGTCGTTTTCTGACATCGGGTGTAATTTTTGACATCCGCTGTCATTTTTGACATCAGCTGTCATTTTTGACATCAGCTGTCATTTTTGATATCAGGATCAGGATCAGGATTTTTGATATCTTATTTGGAATTCACTGTCATTTTTCATAAATGTTTGGAACAATATAAAATTAATTAGTAAGAACTGGACGAACTGCGCATGGTTTCCTGACGAACTGCTTATTGGACGAAACGCTTGTTGGACGTGTATCCATGCAGAAAATATATACAGGAAGAAAATTTCCACAACCGCACATACTAATGGGACTACGAGGAGTAGTTCTCCATCGTGGTCCTATTCTTGGAACAAAATAATGGGACGAAAAACATCGTAAAAAAGGTACTCGAAATCAGCTGAAACCCTATTGTTAGTTGCAAATTCCTGAATGCAATGATAATATTTTGGTATGTTCTACTTGTAAGGTTAGGTTACTTAGTTGTTTGCATTTGATTATTTCAAGAACGAACAACTACTTACGGTGTAAATAAGTGGATCAGGGGATTTCTGGAACTCTTGTCCACAAATCCCCTGTGCGTCTTCTCTCTGAGCCGGCAGGGGATTTCTGGACAAAAAGTCCAGGAATCCCCTTCGCAGGGGATTATGGCAGGGGATTATTGGAATAAGCCTTACTGCACACTTACTGCAACCAAACTTCGGTGGTGAAGTTAACTGAACCAGCTAAACCACCAAATATCATGTTTAAGAAGATTGCATGGACCATTTGTACATTTACTTTGCCTGAAACAGGCATTGACACACTCATTAGTTAGGTTCCTACCTACTAAGGTAGGAACCTAACTAATGGGTGCGACTTGGAAAAATAAATAGATAACTTGAACTTACCTACCCCCTATTTTACCTTTTTTCTTCAATCTACAGATTATTTCATCAATCCACTGATTTTCTACTCGACTTTCTACTGACTTAGTCAAATTCGATCTTGCAACACTGTTCCTAACAAAAAAGAGTGCATGAAATCGGACGACGCGTTAATGAATTAAAACTAAGTACCTACACATTTTGACTTTTATCCCCTCTCCCGAGAGAACCGTGCCTACTGAAATCACTGATAAAATGTATCCTAAGTTCTTCCTCGTAGTATGAACTCAAATCGTGCCGACTTCCATTCGAATTCATTCAGTAGTTCCTTCGTGATGCGCGGTTAAAGGATTTTACTTTCATCCTCTCTCCCAGGGGAACCTTACTGAATTCCAGGATAAAATGTATTTCATGTCCTTCCTTGTAGTATGAACTGAAATCGTGCCAGGTTTCATTCCAACTCATTCAGCAGTTTCGGCGTGATGCGCGGTGAAGGAATTTTACTTTCATCCCCTCTCCCAGGGGAACCTTACGGAATTCCAGGATAAAATGTATCTCATATCCTTTCTTGTAGTATGAACTCAAATCGTGCCAGGTTTCATTCCAACTCATTTAGCAGTTTCGGCGTGATGCGCGGTTAAAGAATTTTACTTTCATCTCCTCTCCCGTGGGAACCTGACTGAATTCCAGGATAAATAGTATCCTATGTCCTTCCTCGTAGTATGACCTAAGATCGTGCCGAGTTTCATTTCAATACCTTCAGTAGTTTCGGCGTGATGCGCGTTTAAGAAACAGACAGACAGACAGACAGACAGACAGACATGAATGAAAAAAATTACAGTTTTTGCCTCAGTATCGATAATAGAGTGCCCTCCAAAAAAAAATTTCAAAATATCTTCAATGTACAGAATTGGACCTGTTACAGTTTTATTATAAGTATATATGTTACAGTTTTATTATAAGTATATATAGATTAAAATAAAAAAATTACATCTACTTTTGAATAAGTAATCACAACTGCTGGCTTTTCTCCCTTAGATCGGCGTAAGCCCCTCAGACATAGGGATAATAGCGCCCTACCGTGACCAAGTTTCATTCCTCCGCTGGTCCATCCCATCTGTGGAAGCCAGCACCGTGGACCAGTTCCAAGGGAGAGACAAGTCCGTCATCATCTACTCCTGTACCAAGAAGGATGGAGATGATAGGAAGGTTAAGGTGAGTTTTGGACTGAAGTACAGTTACTGCCTAAAAGATTTCACGCACAAAAACACAGAAACCACAACTAAATCTGCTAAACCTGCTCGACTCCAGAAAACATTCTGTTTGTAGGTGTGATTTAAACACACACACACAGACAACGATTAGGAAAAGGTAAAAAATTTAGAGATCCAAAGTTGTTGAGAATTTTATTAGCTTTCATTATGTAGGATAAAAAAAAATCCTTGACGCATCATTTCCGAGATGTAAACAAAAATCTAAAAACCTTCTTTGTGCCCATGCCTTGTGCTCACCGCACAGGAGTGGGGGCTTTTAGTATTTTGGTCTCCTAACTGGTCCAAACAAAGTTCCAAAGTTCAATTTTCTGCCTATGACTTTTCCACCCAATCCCCTCTTTCGAGCACTAATTAACTATTGGATGTGACCAGCTCTAACACTGATTAGAGCTAGTCACATCCACCAGTCAATCTGTGTTTTGAGTATTCGATTGAGCGTAAGCGCAATTTATGACATTTTTAACAAAACAAATAAGAACTATTTCTATACAGCCGCAAACAACTTCTTAAAATAGACTTATTTGTTCTAGGAAGGAGAAATCTTGAACGACCAAAGGCGTCTAGCAGTGAGCGTGACTCGCGCGAAGCACAAATTACTCGTCGTAGGTAACGCGCGAGCTTTAGAAAAATACGCACCTATACATGGCTTGATGAACGCATGCAAAGTAGTACAGTTGGATCCGTCTTTAGTTGGTAGTCTTAGGAATAAGTTTAAAAATCTTGTGTTGTGATATTTATTTTATGTACCTACCTAGGCTTAGTAGAACGAGCTATTGAAACGTTTATGTGCTCGATCGAGAGAAATACGCTTTTTGTTTGAGTTTTATTATTATTTATTGGTTCGTATCTCTAGCTAACGTTATATTTTTTTAGGTTGTATTTGCTATAGAACTAAATCAATAATTCCAATTATGTATTTTAAGGACCGAAAGTGCCTTAATTTAAATAATAATGTTAATTTTATTTTGATGTAAAAACTAAAAAGTACACAATTTACTACATTTTGTTTTATTTCTATTTTTACTATGTTGGTAGCACTGTACATACTCGTACGTCAGATCGAAACGTCAGAATGACATGTGAAGGTCAAGCGTCGTAATTTCCATCATAACAAATATTTATTTTAGGACACGCTGCTGCCGGTGTTTACAGTTCTCTGATTAAAGTTTTAATTATTTTTATAATGATATCTTTATCGATGTGATGTAATAAAGGTCTTGCACTCTATTCGCTGTTGGAATAGAACCAAACGTGCGTGATTTATTTTAGGAACTGAATTATAAGCTGCCTAGTGGAGTGTGTTCTTAGTGCATGTGAGTAGTATCTTTATGTTTATTAATGCTGTGTAAGTGAATATTGATGAGTTGTTGCTGAAAGATAATAAGTGAAGAGTAAGCTATTTAATTTATCTATACCTATATTTCATAATAATTAAATAATTTACAATTAATAAAGTTGTGTTAAATAATTTATTCGAATGAAAAAGTTTGAAAGCTTATTTTTTAGCGCCTTTGAGATTAATGATCGGATTTTAAAGTAACCTTTTGTAAACATTTTTCTTACTTCACCCACTACATTTGTTGATTAGGTAGGTACCATTTCCACTTAGAAATATTACAATCGGAGAATAGAAATAAATTCGAACTAGTATTTACGATTCAAACAATTTAGCTAACTGCAGACTTTTGCAAGCAATCTAGAGGTAACTGATCCATGTCTTACCTATTTACTTTTTTTTAGCAAAATGGTAAAAGCGGTGGCTGTGATCACAATAAGTGACACATGCTTCAAAGATAACTCCAAAGATTCATCAGGACCAGCCTTAGCTGACTTCATCAAGGATCTGTTCCCTGAAGCCAATCTCCACACCATCATCATACCTGATGAGAAGGAAATCATTGAGCGAGAACTGAAATACTTCTCCGAGACAAACTTGGATTTAGTTTTAACAACTGGAGGGACAGGTGTGTACCTATATTACCCCACTATACCAACTTATTTTTGTATACGTAATGCAAACCTATACCTATACCGTGGTCCAATATTCTCATACTCTCATAAAAATCCTCCGAATAGGAAGAAGTAGTTGATATTATAATTTGATGTTTCATTATATCAGCCTGTTTATACGAAAGATCATAATCATCAGTTAGGTTGGGAATTGATTTTTAACACTTTCAAAATAGAGGCTATTGAAAGAGCTATGCTCAGAGTTTCTCTGAAGGATAGGATTCGTAATGAATACATCCGACAGAGAACCAAAGTTATCTACAAAGCTCAAAGAATTAGTAAGCTGAAGTGGCAGTGGGCCGGCCATATCTTGCGAAGAACAGCTGGGTTAAACGTGTTCTTGAGTAGAGGCCGCGACTCGGCAAACGTAGGGTAGGACGCCCTCCGGCAAGGTGGGATGACGATCTGCGAAAGACTGCAGGCAGATGCTGGATGCGGCAAGCTGAAGACAGGGCGCTATGGCGGGTAGTCTTATGTCGAGCTGTGCTGTGGACTAATATAGGTTGATGATGACTTTCAAAATGATGATGATGACACAGATACCTACAGGACAAGTTACAATATAGAAAGGAACTGCAGGGTTTTCCTTTCTATCTTTTTACTTGACTTGTGTCTGTGTCTATAACTAGCTTCTGTCTGCATGTGACTATATTTTTCCGATAGCTCCACCGGTTATAGTACCTGCCCTCACTGCTCTTTGTATCTCTTGATATCTTACTACAAGTCAGGAGGAACAGCAAACACGTGTAAACTTTCTCTTCTTTTATTTTATGCAAACACAATAATTTATCAGTACTGACTAACTATAACAACACATCAGATAATTATGACTACTCGTTAAAGTCTTGAAATAGAATGAATCCGGTTCAGTTTGCCCTGGCATTTTATAGTCAGCCCACTGCCGCTCGATGGCTCGCATCGCGACTTGTCGTCGTTTCGGTTCGGGTGGCTTCGGATTGGATTTTTCCTACGTAAACAACGGTCGGTTCGGCTCGGGACGCTTCGGGTGGAACTTTCCTACACTAATCACCCTGGCTGGTTTGTGTTGTTGCTGTGACTCATGCCAGCTGCTGTTATTCATGGAAAATTCCCGCTAAATAAGCTAATATTCATAAACAAAGCTTACAGATTCGTCCATCCTGATAATCAAATCACGGCCTCGTGATATCTACTCAATAAGCGTACGTACATACTGTGTAAGCGTGCATGTGATTATAGACAGGCACTATTGAAGTAGTGTCGAACCAGGTGAGTTTGACACAAAATCGATACCTTATTCTTTGAACCCATATCCATCTCTACATCTAGGAAGATCCAAATCGAATGGATAGGTATTCTTATATTCATAGCAGCTAGGAGTCAAGAAGGTCAGGATCAGGAAGTTGGCGGTGTTACATCTTCGTTGCCTCGTAAGGTACGTCAAGCTTGGTCCTGCACCTGATCTCGCCCTGGTCGTGTCAGTCTGCCATCTTATCTCATTATGAGAGTGAAGGAATAGAGAGTGCACTTATTATGATACTATGTCCTGTGCACATACGTGGCTGCTCTTCATTTAGAGACACACACACACACTTCTTTTTGTTATGATACAATACTACAAGACATTTTATTAAAGTATGTTATCGTATCCTTTTTGTAAAACTTTGTGTTATCATTACTGCATTATTACATTGCTAGGTACCATACTACATTATCGTATCATTGATCATTGACTTTGTGTCATAATTAGATTCATTACTGCGTTATTACATTGCTAGGTACCATACTACATTATCGTATCATTGATCATTGACTTTGTGTCATAATTAGATTCATTACTGCATTATTACATTGCTAGGTACCATACTACATTATCGTATCATGGATCATTGACTTTGTGTCATCATTAGATTCATTACTGCATTATTACATTGCTAGGTACCATACTACATTATCGTATCATGGATCATTGACTTTGTGTCATCATTAGATTCATTACTGCGTTACTAAATTGCTAGATACCATACTACATGACCGTATTATTGATCATTGACTTTGTGTCATCATTACTGCATTACTACATTGCTAGTTACCATACTACATTGCTAACTTTATCGTATAGTGATTGTTTTAATACTACTGTACTATTAGAAGCTACAAAAACTGGTAGGTTAATTGATTCTACTAATAATATGAATCAAAACAAATCATATTTTAATCATGACGTTTTTCGTGTCATGTAATAAATTTGATCCTTCAATTATTTCAAACTCCAATCTCTACTACAATACTAGAACCAGAGTATTACGGTTCAAATCAGTTTCTTTTTCAAACGTTATTTACATGATCATCATCATTTACTTATACCTCGTCCTTTAATAATCTCAATTTCCAATCTCTACTACAATGCTAGATCCACAATATATGGTTAAAATCAGTTTCGTTTTCAAACGTCATTTTACTTTTTTTTTTAAACGTCATTTTGCCTTTTACTTTTTTTTTTATCGTATTCGTCCGGTTTATCGCTTTATCTATTTCATTAACTTTTTCTATTTCAATGATTTATTTAACTATTATTCACTACTCATAAACGAACTGTTTTTTTTATCGTCATTATTATTTATCATCTTCCCTCCATTTTTTTCATCAGAACTTTTTTATTGAATTGTATCCCTTATCGGTTCCTCTGTCACTCATATTACGATCATTTAAATTTAGATACGGATGAATATTTTCGTAGTCTTTTAATTGCCCATACCATTGTTTGGTGATTGGCGTGTCTTCTACAGTCTATCTCCCATTACTTAATAATTTACAATAGGAATTTTGTTACAAATTATTTTTTTACTCAACCCGGACATAAGGTCGATCGGTCTACCCAAACCTAAATTGGCACGGTTTACATCTACTCTTATTTACGTTCCTTTGGCAACTGCAGACTGCATTATTTCAATATTTCTTTTTTATTGCAGCTTACAAAATAAGCACACAGAAAAGTAAAATTTTATAAAAACTATTATCAATAAGGTGCGTCACTTTAATGTGGTTTTCTGCATCTGTTCTAATGTTCTATAGATTCTGAGAATTATACTTTGTTTTTCTTTTCATTTTCTTATTAATTGGACACCTTATCTATTATAATTGGACACCTAAAAAAGCGGCAAGCATTAATTCTATTGCTGCATTGACTTTTCTTCTACTCATCAATCTGTTATTTCTTTTTTTTTTTGCATTTCTTTCGTTTTAATTTATTTGACAATTCATTATGAATGTAAGCGGCAATTTTATTATTATTATTTATTTGACAATTTTACTCTAGTATACCTATGTGACATTATGTATTATTAACTTCTTATAATAAATTAATTTTATTTCTGGCATTATTTCATTTCTCTATACCTAAGTATATGTAATTTCATTACTTTTAGTTTAGTTTGACTAAGCCCTTACATCAGCATATTTTGACATACCTTAAAATTTATGTTACTTCGACAAAAATACGATTTATTTGTTTTTATTTTGTAGCCTTTTACAACCAATCCCTTTGATATTTTGTTTCTTTTGCGCATTGTCTCTGTTTTTTTTTTGTACAACCCTTATATATTATGTTTCGTTTCTCATGAATTTGAGTCTAACCAATAATGTGAAGTATGATACAAACAACAGTAACGACATCAAGTATAATAATGTGTACCTAAGATAGTATTCTAGGACTCTCTTACATTTTTTTTTAAAATATTTTTTTTATAATTAGGTATCACTATAGAACCCTGCTGCTAACTTATCAATAATGTTGCTCAATCCACAAATAAAATCACAATTTTACTATATATGTATTTTTTTTTCTTCTTGTATGCCGAATTATTCGGTGAATTATATGGAACCAACTTTGAGAATAGAACTTGTAAGTATAAAAGCAGTTTTCATGCAACAAAATGATTTTATCTGATTTTTTTAAATCTCAGATTTGCTTATTTATTTTTAACTCACGCATGTAATATCTTCATTTATTTAGATTAGTTTTCAAGCAGGTATTTTATCATTGTACCATAATTCAGACCACATTTCTAGATTTGCCTTATAACCTTATTTCATAGTTATTAAATGATATGCTTTTACTGCTCTATAAAATCTCATTATGTTGTGTATGCATGTTTTGGATCGCAATCTAGTCTAAGAACTAAGAAGCTTAGTTATAATTATTTTCAAAATTAGTGTTATGATTGTTTTCTGTTTTGCATGTCAATATAAATAAATAAAAAGAATATTATTATGATGATGTTCTGTCCCTTTGTTAGTTGTTTATCAATAAAGGCTTCAAAAACTACCAAGCTTTGAACTGTAAATGCAAATCTATCGGCTTTAGTCTGACAGGGCACCCAACAAAAACACCTTGAGTACCTATGTCAATTTATATTTTTTTACAGATAAGTGGACAAAGTCATCTTTACATGTTTTTAGAATCTGCCATCACACTCGATTTGGTATTGACCATTTTCCCCGCTTTCAGTAATCATGGGTATAATAGGAACAAACAATTCAGTTCTAAGCAAAAGTTTTTCACCCTAAGTCTTGAGTTTGTAGACTGAAAAGTTTTGACTCAAGTGTATCATATAATATAACTCAAATAACAAGAACTATTTTCGTCCTAGCAGTGAATTCATTCTTTGAATGTAATTGAATTAGGGTAGGGCGTGGCAATCAAAATTTAACCAACGCCATCCTATAATGAATAGACGCCACCCTCTATTTGATATTTGACTTTACCTGGTTGCCCTCTATAACAAGAACGTATATAAATGTCTCCGTTAAATTTTACACCACAGTCTACTTTAGCCAAATGCAAACCCAAGTGAGACAATTTACCATTTGCAGCAGCTAAGCCCTTTTTTTTTTTTTGCTCCCTTTCATCATATCTACCTAACTTTAGACAAGCTAGTATTTTTTTTAAGTTTAAAATATTTGGATATGAGGCTGCTCAGTTAATGTTTCCACCAATAAGGGTAATTTAAGGAACTGACCCGGCAACACAGCGACACTGTAGGTACACCCTGAATCTGAATTAAGACCTAAGCTGAACCAAGTGAACTTTTGCCCAGTCAAAACCTAACATCAGGTCACTAGTAGCATCGTCTATTTTGCGAAAGATTTACCTTGTAACACTTTCTTTAACAAACACTTAGTCACTACCCGAGTCGACAAAACATACAGTATCCTGTTCATTAACTTTTAACTTTGTACTGTAGGAACATATTTGTACCCTGTGATCCCCTTACCACAATCTCAAAAAAAACCATACTGCATCATCTAGCTCCAAAGTAATCAGAGCTTGTGTTACGAGTAGGTACTGATATTACTTTCTACATTTTTTTCTTTAATTTTTGTGCATATAGCTACTAAGTGCCCTTCCAGTAGGTTTGTTTGAGGTAGATGAGACCGAGATGAGTTTTGTAGGTTCAGCAATTTATTTTCCTTCGGAAGGAATTACAAGGCTAAGTTGTGTGGATGTCACTATCAAGTTTTACCTACACGCTAAGAATAATACCTGTATGCATACAAAAATTATATGAATTAAGAGTGGTATGCCACTCTGAATAAATAAAAGTAATGTACTACTAATACTTCTATTATGCGATGTTAATTAGTCTTGTAGGTAGGTAATAAATTTCGTAATAATTTTAACTTAGTATTGTTTTATGTGTAGGTATGTATCATTTGTATTGTTTTAAGTTATAGCCGTTATAGGCTATAATTATCAAAAGATAGATTATGTTTACTCTCTTTCTTATGTTGGTAGGTATCGGTGAATTTTATATATTTATGTTTATTGCTGTTTAGATTTTATGTTTTTATTGCTGACTTCACAAGTATTTAAACAAGCCAAGTATGGCTTAAAAACCCATCACAATTTATGTTTTACATAGTACTGCCTGGTGAGCCAATGGTTATATTTTTATTGATTTTGTTTTTCAAAGAGTGGTTAATTTTCAATTCAGTTTTATGATGTTAATTTAGAAAGTTTTCCCTATTCTGAAAAGCACATGAGGTGCAGTGAAGCTCTTTAACACCTACGTAAATTCAGTCGAAAGTCTCGCCGTCGTCGTCCAAGCTGCCTGGAGTTCTCTTGCCGTTCATCCCGAGGTCTGTTGTAGTGGCGATCCGCTTCAAAATCAATATCTGGTGTCCGGTGTCGGTGGAGGTTAGACTGATTACATCTCAGTCTGCTTGATGACGTATCCTCTCGCGCTGCTGCACGATCGGCGAACGACTTCTCGAGTAATGTGGCATTGAGTTATAATAAATAATAATGCTGGACAATACACACTGCATTATCTAGCCCCAAGCTAAGCAGAGCTTGTGTTATGGGTACTAGATATCTAATAGACATAATACAATACACTACATAGATAGATATTTTTTATTATACATAGAAAACATCCAGAACACCCTGAACAAATGTCTGCAGATCGTACAAACATTTGTCCCGAGGCGGGAATCAAACCCGCAACCTCCTGCGTCGCAGGCGGACCTTCGCTCGCTGCGCCACAGAGGTTATCAGTTGCACCTAGCTGCAGGGTAACGCCTCGTAGATTCGCGGGGACTGCTGAATGAAGAACACGTTGTAGAGGAGCCCGTGTCCGCGACTTGAAACGCCTAGGATTCCTAAGGTCCACTGCAATATGGGGTGACTCTGCAGATGGGCCAGCTTCTCCCTCGTTTTCTTTCATGTACCTCCCGGGCTGAAAAGTAATTTTCAACGACATCAATTGTTCAAAAAAGGGTCGTGATACTTCTTTTTAGGTGAATATTGTCGTTAGTAGGTTTTAAAAATAAATTTAAGGTATGTAACTTAATCTAACCAATGTCACTGAAACCCTGTTGAAGTTTTTAACCTAAGTTAATTTAGGTTTGCTATCCTCTTCAGAAGGCCACGTCGTTGTATAAGAAGAAACGTTCGTACTTACGTACTTTTTTTTTTAAATTAAAACCATAGGTAGTTAAATAAATTTTAAACCCATACATTAGAAACATAAAACGTAAAACGCTGATAAGTACTTCCACTTCTTTTACCCAAGTAGGTAGGTACAACTTACTTGTAACATTCATAAAATCAATGTTTTCTAGTCCAAGTTAAAACTACATATCATTGGAAATATAATTTTAGAAAACTGTTATAATAAAATAAGAGTAGGTATAAATGAATGACATTAATTGGAACTACCTACATCATGATATCCAATAACTTGTAAAACTCAAAAATAGCGATCAATATTGCGTACTGATTTATGTTACATTGTCGTTTGTTTTAAACAGAATCACATAGATATTGATATCGCTGCTTGCTAAAAGCACCAACATTCTCCAATTTTCTAGTAAATACGATCCTCGACTATTTGCCATAGGTAGGTATGGATGGGTTGGAAGTTGTAGGTTCGAGTTTAAATTGCCATTAAATGGCCTGCTTGGCACTTGAGTGCCAAGTATATGAGTCATGGAACAAAAATCAAGCAAGAAGTATATACTATCTGGTATAGCCAACCACACTTTGTCGAATTGTTAACATTATCATCTAAAATGACTGGCCAAATGGTATAAAATGTAAAATATACTGGGCGTGTAGAAAAGATTAGTAACAGAACTAATTACGTACCTTTTCTTTGGAAGAATCCCAATTCTGACTTGATATCTTACTACAAGTCAGGAGGAACAGCAAACACGTGTAAACTTTCTCTTCTTTTATTTTATGCAAACACAATAATTTATCAGTACTGACTAACTATAACAACACATCAGATAATTATGACTACTCGTTAAAGTCTTGAAATAGAATGAATCCGGTTCAGTTTGCCCTGGCATTTTATAGTCAGCCCACTGCCGCTCGATGGCTCGCATCGCGACTTGTCGTCGTTTCGGTTCGGGTGGCTTCGGATTGGATTTTTCCTACGTAAACAACGGTCGGTTCGGCTCGGGACGCTTCGGGTGGAACTTTCCTACACTAATCACCCTGGCTGGTTTGTGTTGTTGCTGTGACTCATGCCAGCTGCTGTTATTCATGGAAAATTCCCGCTAAATAAGCTAATATTCATAAACAAAGCTTACACTCTATAGCTTATATAAATATAGCTTAAGCTTTTAAGTCAAAAAAAATTGAAAATCAGACCAGTAGTTCCAGAGATAACCCTCTGCTTACATACAAGCAACATCAAAAACCTTTCACCAATTTTACCTCATAATAAAAACATTAGTAATGTTAGTCACATTACTAATGTATTGTATTAAGTTTATCAGTCATGTAGTACCCATAACTCAGGCTTTGCTTAGCTTTGGGCTAGATGATGCTGTGTGGATTGTCCAGCATTATTAAAATTTAATAATGGCGATTTGTACAGTTACAAATAATTCTAATTTCTCAGGTTTGAGCTGTCGAGATGTAACTCCAGAGGCAACTAAAGCTGTGATACACAGAGAGGTTCCAGCCATCAGCGTGGCTATCACCTTAGCGAGTTTGCAGAAGACACCCATGGCTATGTTATCTAGATCTATAGCCGGGATAAGGGACAAGACGTTGATAATCAACTTTCCTGGCAGTAAGAAGACGGTGGTGGAATGCTTTGAGGTTGTGAAACCAGTGTTGGCTCATGCTATATCGTTGATACATAATGACCTGAGTGAAGTGAGGTTAGTGCCTTTTATCTTCGTTTAACTATTTAACTTTGGTTTTCACAAACACCCAGTTATGACCACCTAACAACTACCTACCTATAATCCACACAACATCATGTTGCCCCAAGCTAAACTACCCACCCTGATTGAAGACTAGGTAAGAGCAATGTGGCTTAACCAACCAACTTACAGAACGCGGCGGCGTATCGTAGCTATAGCTTTGGTCTGGTGATCATGACGCACAACGCTGCGGTATGCGCCCCAACGCAGCGTCCGACGCAGCATTTACCGTCCCTGCGGAGAGGTGGTCTGTTAATTTTGCCGCAGCTACCAATCCATATTGTCAACCCGTGACGCACACCCGCACACCGCAGCGATGAAACGAGAATGACGCCGCGGTGTGCGGGAGTACACCTCCCCACTTCACCGCGCTTGCCCCTCGCCGCTGACGCATACTGCGGCGGAACAAGAGAACATTCTCGACGTTTTTCATATGATTGAGTGTCCGGCATCGCATACCGCATACCGCAGCGTTGTGCGTCATGATCACCAGACCAAAGCTTATGTTAGTTAAAGGGTGTAACTGTCAAAGTGCGGCAATGACCTTTGTAAATAACCGATCAACGCAAGTTGAATCTCAAGTTAGAGACCGATTTGGCGCGGCTGGCGAAGGTCCGCCTGCTACGGTACGACGTAGAAGGTTGCGAGTTCGATTCCCGCCTTGAGACATATGTTTGTACGATCTGCGAATATTTGTTCCGGGTGTTCTGAGTATTTCTATGAATAATAAAAAATATCTATCTATGCAATGTATTGTATTAAGAATATCAGTCATCTAGTACCCATAACATAAGCTCTGCTTAGCTTGGGACTAGATGTTGCTGTGTGAATTGTCCAGCATTATTTATTTATTTTAAGTACATTTTTATTTTATTAACACTAATGCCGTTTTTTAGATCGATTCACGACTCGATGCAGTACACACCCACCCACGTCTGCCACCACCATAGCTCCGTAGACATATCCAAAGTGGCGCTAAGGCCCAGAGAATCTCCCTTCCCAATGCTGGAAATGACTGACGCATGGGAGCTGGTGGACCAAGTGATGCAGCAATGGATAGGCAGCTATGAGATAGTCACGTTGGAGGAAGGACAGGGCAGGATTGTGGGGCAGACTCTACTGGCGAAGGAGCCTATGCCGCCGTTTACAGCTTCGGTCAAAGACGGTAAGAACACGTAGTTAAACTAGAGTGAAATCTTACCTTGATAATTTAAATTTTAGTTTTTGAGCACTTATACTGCCATACTAGCATTAATACTGCCATTGCCCATGACGTACGTTGCCCATGACGGACATTGCACATGACGGACATTGCACATGACGGACATTACACATGACATACATTGCCCATGACGTACAATTGCCCATGACATACATTGCCCATGCCGTACATTGTCCATGACGTACATTGTCCATGGCGACGACGGCGCAGCGGCGGCGGCGGCGGCGGCGGGAGAGGCAAAGACAGTAATTGCATTAATTCGCCAATAAATAAGCACTCGTTAGTCTGAGGACGACATCCAGGTTGGCTCGTAGCATTTATCACCAGCCTTGCTATTTTGGTTGTTGTATGCAGGCGTAGGTTTGACATCTTACCCCCATCTAGAAGGGATCAAAATCATACCTCTGACTGTCCGCTTATCAATAGTTCTTTATTTATAACAATAATGTTACATGTCGATAGATCTAAGATTTACTTAGATTATACCTAGGCTACTAGTATAGTATTATAATATCTGTGCCTAGGCTAAACAATTATAAATTGTAGCTACAAATACAACACAATAAAATAATATTAAAACATATCTATAAGATTGATATCACACATTAAGTAGGCACTAATAATAAAAATCATTCAATTCAATTATAATTAAATAGGTAATGAAATAATGTCAATTTGAGCCTAAAAACTCGTCAAAGCTATAGAAAGTTTGCTCGATAAGCCAGCGTCTTAGCGCGCGCTTAAATATACCATTGTTAGCAGCCTCTTTGATGAAATCTGGTAACCTGTTGTACACCTGTTGGCCCATAATATGAGACAGCTTCGAGGACTTCGTCAGGGACCGCGCTAGTGACACCATCTATTTACCCTCCTCCAAACTTGGAGGCGGGTAGGTACTGTAAAGTCAATAACATAAATCGCTGAAGAGGGTGTAATTGTCAATAGTACCTACTTATTTTAAGGTGTAATAAAGGAGACGATATTAAAGTTGTACAAAATTGTCAACCTAGGTATGAGTACAGTTAATAAACTGTACTCATTACCTAGGTCCTCCCATTCGATGAACCGACGACATTGTAACGGTCGCTGGGAATCGATGGATGGAGGTGGCTCAGGTCAGGACCGGTATTCGGGGCGTTGTTTGGGGGAGGCCTATGTTCAACTGTGGAATACGGGCTGCTGATGATGATGATATCTAGGTATTGACTGACTCGTTGGTCTAGCAGTCAGCTTGTTCAACCGCCGATTATGAGGTCCTGGGTTCAAATCCGGGCCAGTAGTTGCTATTGGGGTTTTTCAAGAAAAATTCACAGTAGGAGCCCGGAGTCAGGAAGTTAGCGGTGTTACACCCCCGTGCCTCGGAAAGCACGTTAAGCAGTTGGTCCTGCGCTTGACCTCTCCCCGGTCGTGTCGGTCTGCCGTCACATCGGATTATAAGAGTGAGGGAACAGAGCGTGCACCTGTGTTTGCGCACACACTTGTGCACTATAATATGTCCTGCGGATCTGGCTAGTCTCGGTTTAGACTGACCGCCGCCGTGGTCGAAATTCGGCAGGAGGACATAATCATCGAGTACCTACTAAGAGAGTGTAACAACATAAAAACTGAGTGAGAATTTTCAAACATAACAGATTTACAGCACACAATGGTAATCTCCTAGCTATTGCGTGCGACCTAAATAGATGAAAACATGACATGGCAATTTTCTCCGTTCCGCTAGGCTAGACTATAACGATAAAATTAGAGTCATGTTAACCTACCAGTAGGTATACCTTGATAATGTAGTTTTTAATAAACGGATATTCTACAACACATTCACATTGACTAAGTATTAAAACTGTCGTAGTTTGACGAATTAATCATGAATGTGAGGTGTTCGTATGGTGCCGGCATTGAATTTGCACCACGCCAACTCTTCCCGCGTGTGTCGTAAGAGGCGACTAAGGGATATCCACCGGGGGCGGGAAGCATCGCCCTCTGCAGAACAATTCTACCACCGAACTGCGACCCCCAACCCGCATGCCCAGCGTGGTGATTATAGGCACTACCCTACATATGATGAAATCCAATAAGGCTCTTATCAGGAGGAGCTCTGCGTCCATCAGTGGACAGACAATAGTGTGAGGTGTTCTTTCAACATTCGTAATGCAACTAAATTGAATTGCCTTTTCATTGCATGAAGCTGATAAATGGTTACCAGTGCTTATGCATAAGTTATCGTGGAATTTAAATTGGAAGGACTGATCAAAATAACTCGTTTCATTGTAATTTCCGTGATCGGTTACTCTAATGGCCGAGCTGCGGAAGTTGCCCTGCCTGGTGCCATGTTTGCTTTTTACGATTAACGCATCCACGAAGTCACGGTCGTTCAACATTAGGTCTGGATGGGAGTGTTGATTATTTTTTGCTTAGATCTCAAATTTAGTGCGGACTGGCTTATACTAGAGGCGTTACTATTATATCAATACCAATCAGAAGCGTCCCCAAGACGCTGGCTGTATTGCCCGGCTGTGCTGATGCGCTGCGCCAGATCCTCATCAGCTCTCTGGTCACGCGCGGTCTTTTATAATTTTCTTTATTTGTCCCAAAAAGAATCAATCACACTAATATTATAAATTCGAAAGTTTGGCTGGATAGATGGATGGATGTTTGTTACCTCTTCACGCCAAAACTACTGAACGGATCCGGATGAAATTGCATACAGGTAAGTCTAACCCTGAAATCAAACATTTGCGACTTTTTATCCCATAAATCAGTTCCCATGCGATAGAAATAACAACCTCAAAACGTTTCCATAGAAACCAACATGATAACCCGCGGGCAGAAGCTACTTAAATATAATTTGACAAGAAATTAACTATGATGCTATCACCCAGGGTACGCCTGTATAAGCAACGACGGGGCAGGCGTCCGACGTGTCAGAGCAGCCCTGACGGCTGGGGACGCTCCCACCGTGCCTCTGAACATGGGCGAGTGTGCGCGAATCAACACCGGCGCTGCTCTGCCGGCGGGGGCCGATTGTGTTGTACAGGTAAATGTGTGGTTGTTTCTGGTAAATATGTGGTTGTTTCTGGCGGAACACAGACATTAGTTTTACCTAATTAAGGTTATTTTGTGAGGTGGATGTTTGGCACTATAGGTTACCTAGTTTTGATACCAAGACAGTGACGAATGATGTTCATCTGGTCTTATCTATTGTTTACAAGGCGTTTGATTATCTTTACTTTTACCCGACTGCGCAAGAATGCGGATTGTTTTAAAGAGAGTCTTCTATAACTTCGTGATAGTCGGCCACATCGTGACTTACCATCTAATGAGATTGTGGTCAAACAATGGTCTATTCTATGGTTCAAGCCTCCACCCCACAGCCGCGATTTTGAAGCGCGTCTTGTGTCGCGCGATTTGTTGCGATATTTGTTTGCAGTACATTTTGTACTAAGACGCATACGGTCTTACATACTGCTGCGATTTTATTGACGCGATATAAGTTGGACGACGCGTTTCCGCGTCCTGCGATTTTGTGATAATTGTTCACGGAACATTTTGTATTAGGACGCATGCATAGAAATCTAAATAACATATTTAGATTTCTATGGATGCATGCCATCTTACACACAGCTGCGTCTTGCGATTTTTGCAAGCGGCGACGGCGGCGCGCGGCATCTAGAAATCGCGCTGTGTGTAAGGAATCGCGCTACAAAATCGCAACAAACCGCTCGACACAATACGCGCAAAAAATCGCGTCTGTGGAGTAGAGGCTTTATGGTTCAAGAAACTTATGGTAACGAAAACTGTTTATACATCCATGCACTTTATCCAAACAACCAATTCTCAATAAAAAAAACCATAAACATTTGTGAACGACGATCTGTTCTGGATATTGCAGGTGGAAGACACGAAGCTGATAAAAGCGACCGATGACGAGTCAACAGAGCTGGAGGTGGAGATCCTGGTTCCTCCGAAACCGGAGCAGGACGTCAGGCCCGTCGGCTTCGATATATCTATGGGTGCTAAACTTGTTGAAAAAGGTAAATATACCTAAATAAAAAAAAATAATGCGAAAATTTACTCTGGTTTATAAACTAGCCTCAAAGTAAGCATGGCTTGTGTTACGGACACCAGAGGGGTGAGTCTATTTAACGTTTGTAACGAAACGTGAGCGTGACGTCTGCTTTTTAACCCCCGACGCAAAAAGAGGGGTGTTATAAGTTTAACGCTACGAATAAGTCATAACTTCATAAGTCGTTTAACGTGTCTGTCTGTGTATCTATCTGTCTGTCTGTGGTATCATAGCTCCCAAACGGATGAACTAGATTTTCGTTTAATTTTTTTTTGTGTCATAGGTAATTTTATCTCGGGTTTTCTTTGCCATGTTTCATGAAAATCTGTCGGGGGGGTTTTAAAATTTCTATACTTATGGGTTTTTTTTAATTGCTATTCTCATGTAAGTGACTGTGCCTTTTTTGAGAATAAATATCTTTAAATCTAGCCTATGTTTTCATCCAGAATATAAGTTATCGCCGTCCCAAATTTCATCGAAACCCGTTCAGCCATTTGAGTTATTTATTTCAGGTTGGACGTAACTGGCCCAAACAACTAATTACATTTTTTTGTTACAGGTGATTTGTTGGACGCAGCGATTGTTGGGGTCTTAGCGGGGGCCGGCTATCAGAATGTAACTGTAAAATCTTGTCCTAAGGTACCTACTTATCTTATTTATTACCTACTAGTTTGTGTCCCCGGCTTCGCACGCGTATTTCTATGGAAACGTTGAAAGGTGATTTTTATCCCATGGGAATTGATATAGGGGATAAAAAGTAGCCTATGTTTGATTCCAGGATTAGAATTACCTGTATACAAAATTTCAGCCCGATCCGTTTCGGTAGTTTCGGCGTGAAGAGGTAACAAACATCCATCCATCCAAACTTTCGCATTTATTATTTAATAGTTAGTGTGAAGTATAATCGACCTAATGCCGTTCTAATTACATCAATAAATAAATTAGTTTGAAACAAACCGGTTCATCATGTATAATTTAGCGTTAGAAAACGTGTAGAATTTGAGGTGCTACAATGTCGTGCAACATTTTGCTTTATAGTATTATTTGCTGCTCACATAGATTCAGATTCTTTATTGGCAACATAGTTACATAGTACAATTAAAACAGAAGTTAAATATTCTAGAAATTCATACATTTTGCAAAAGTAAATAAACATATTTTTTTTATATTCAATTTTTACAACCTTTTAACAATGTTTATGACGGTTGACTAAGTAACAATAAAAAAATAAACTTAAAAGGAAACAAAATGAACACTTCTGAAATTAACAAGACAAAATTAACCTATGAGAAAATTGACTTATAAATATTACATTAGTAGGTATACATAAATTTCATCACTACTTAACTACCTACCTACGTGTTGCTACTTGTGAAGCTGAGTTGCCATTTGAGCCAGCACAGTTCGCTAAATCGAACCATTGTTATAGAATATTACGAGGAAAAATACACAAAACATTTTTTTAAACGAAACGTGTCACAAAGTATTTGAAAAAACGTGGACATTTCATTTTCAAGTAATATGTCCGTATTTGTCCACAGGTGGCGCTGCTTTCGACCGGAAATGAGCTTCAAGAGCCATCGGAGGTGAAGCTACGACCAGCGCACATCAGAGATTCTAATCGGACGATGCTCAAGGCTCTTCTAAGGTGAGGAAATATTTTGATTTGACTTTGTCGACGTTGAAATATTTTTATTTGATTAGAATAGAATAGAATTATTTATCCAGGTAAAAAACAACATTACATTTCGGTTAGAAGTGCCTTAAAGCCTATGTTAGGTTTAACTAGACACAGAGTTCTCACCTGGTTCAATAGGAGGTATATTTTGACCACAGGTGCTGGACCTGTGCCCAAGTCAACATTATCGCGCCTTATCCCTTATTCAATTATCAAGTGTTATCCCCATCAGTTAAAATAATTTAATTAAGAAAATTACAATCAAATACTTAGACATAAATTAGAATTAAATTTACAATTGAAACAATTGAGCTAACTGCAGACTGTTGAAAGCAATCTACAGGTAGCTCAACTGATCCCTGTCAATACCAGTCGGCTCAACTGATCCATATCAATACTAGTCAGTTAAAATAATAAATAAATAATAATGCTGGATCCACACAGCATCATCTAGCCCCAAGCTTTGTGTTATGGATAAGTACTAGATGATAGGTACTTAAAAATATTTGGTTTTACTTGAAAAGTTCTAAGTACATAGTACTTTAGGTCAATAGGTAAGTGTGAAGGTAGGTAGGTACTCGGACAGTTTTGAAAAAGTTCAAATTCTTAATTTACCTATTTCTATTGATTTAGGTACCTACGTCGTGCACGCCAGCAAAGCCCAGTCCGCATGATTTTTTATCCGACAACTTCAACAATCATCGACATATTTCAGCCAATTTATATAAAACCTCAATGATTTATATAATAATAATAATAAGCCTTTATTCGGACAAGACACTTTCACGTGGTTCATATATATCTCTTTTCTTCCATTTCTGTGTGTCCGTTTGCCAGGTGGCAAAGGCCTCCTCCAATCTTCTCCATTCTGGCCTTTCTATGGCCACTCTACCCCATGTAGTTCCTGCAACTTGTTTGATATCGTCATCCCATCTGCTCTGTGGTCTGCCTGTCTTTCTTTTCCCATCCCTTGGGTACCATTGTGTGGTTATTTTACTCCATTTGTCTTTTCCTCTGATCATGTGGCCTGTCCATTTCCACTTTTGTCTTCTTATTTTCAGAGTTATATCCTGTACCTTAGTCTTGTTTCTTATGTTGCTATTTCTTACTTGTCTATTCTTTTGATCCCTACCATACTTCTTTCCATGGCATGTTGGCATGTAGAGAGTTTGTTTGATGCGTTTCTTGTTAAGGCCCATGTTTCGCTCCCATATGCCAATACAGGTAAGATGCATGTATTAAATAGTTTGCTTTTTGTTGAAATGTGTAGGTTCTTGTCTTTCATTACTTCTTTTAGGCTCCAGTATTTTTTCCAGCTGTTCGTTATGATGTGTATACATTAAAATTTCCTTCATCATAAATCTCTTCGTCCATCGGTGAAATCTGTATGAAAATCCTTTTAATTGTTTTTGATCGATTGTTATCGCAGTCAGACAGACTACAAAACAAAGTACTTTTACTTTTAAAAACTTTCGTACATAGTTTGAGGAATCAATTATGAATCTAAGCAAACTAGGTTCGTAGTTATTAAGCCGGTTACATTATATTTATGTGCCTTACATTCTTAATGAAGTAACCTTACTTTGTTTTCTATTGATGTTAACTGATCAGACATTTTCCGTCGCCATTTTCCGCTCATGCACCTGCGAGTGCGAGGAGTTTCGCCTATTTATTCTCAAGTGTGAGAGGAACAGATTTATACACATTGGAACCAGTCTAATATGACCTATCATTGCAGAGAATACGGCTACGACAGCATAGACTGTGGCATTGCGCGCGATTCCCCTTCCGAGTTGGTCGCTGGCATCTCATCCGCGTTGGCCCGCGCAGACATATTGGTCTGCACCGGAGGGGTTTCTATGGGCGAGCGGGATCTACTCAAACCTGTGTTGTTGAAGGTAAATTATACTCTAAGTCGATAGAATTATGGCTTAGAATTGAACAATGCTACGACAGTATAGACTGTGGCATCGCCCGCGACTTCCCCTCCGAATTGGTCGCTGGCATCTCATCAGCGTTGGCCCGCGCAGACCTGGTATGCAACGGAGGCCTTTCTTGCGCGAGCGGGATTTACTCAAACCTGTGTTATTGAAGGTTAATTATACTTTATTTCGATGGAAATAAAGCTTACATTTGAGTTAGCAATAAATGTCGAAATTTCAAGCTACATAAACAAGCTCATTCAAAATTGTACCGACTCTATTTTCTAATGAACTAAAGCATTAAAATATATTTTCAGGATTTCAACGCAACGCTTCACTTTGGTCGCATCAGAATGAAGCCTGGGAAGCCCAGTACGTTTGCCACTTGCGAGTATGAAGGCAGGAAGAAATTCATATTTGCATTGCCTGGTGAGTTTGTATTTTATAATCCTAAGTAAAAATAAAATTTTGAATTTCCTCATGGCGTCTCGCACTTGTCCGCATCGTACGCGCCGTACGAGCCGAATCGCATTCATAATTTTTCTGTGTAGACTGAATGAATACGGATGACGTCATCCGCGCCGCCCGCGCCAAATTTTTTTAGTGGAATCCGTATACCTACAGGATTTTACAGAAATGCGGATCTTCGGCGCGGATAGGTGCGCGATGTTGCACCTATTTCATATACTTAAAGGTTTATAAAATTGGACGACAGCGGCGTGGACAGGTGCGTGTTCACTATTAGAGTACGCACGAGTACCTGCCTTGTGGATAAATCTGTCTTCGTCTTAGGTGTGCTTAAATATTTCTCACACTGCGCACGAAAGTAATCTCTAGAATACTGAGTTACGGCCGTGACGTAAGATATTGCTTTATCACCTTGGTCACAGATAATATAGTACTATACCCTTAGTTAATAATCCACTTTAATTCCTAGTTTGATATACTTACCTATGTTATTTGAAATTTCTGACGTAACAAAGATTCCTATAACGCATTTACTGCCCAGTCTCGGCGGCGCGGCGGTGCGACCCGCAAGGACGTGCCGCCGCCGTTTCACGGGGTGAATCAAAATCAAAAACTCTTTATTTCCATAAATACAGTAAATGTACACTTAGGAAAGGTCAAATTATAAAACTATACACTGACACGGAAGTAGAGTGATATTTTTTTTATTTCTATCTCTTCGGTATGTAGACTAAAGTAAAGCAGCGACGAAGAAACCTTGAACCGTGAAGAAGTACATGCTGTGTCTTGGGTCATGATAGTGTTAAATTTCTGACGTTGCCACGAGTCCTATAAGGTCATAAGGAAATAAAGCACTGAGTTTTTAATCTACTATTATTGTACCCCCGTAGGTAACCCAGTATCTGCCTACGTCTGCTGCCTCCTCTTCGTGATCCGCGCACTGCGCATCTGCTGCGGGCGCCGAGGCAGCTGGCCACGCATGCGCGTGCGACTCGCGCACGCGGCCACGCTCGACGCGCGCCCCGAGTACGCACGCGCCAAGCTCACCATCGCCGATACTGAAGATATGCCCATTGCTACACTCATTGGGAGCCAGGTGAGGAAAGGGCCTGATTTCTGTGCCATTAGTCCACGGGCACTCTACTTTGATTAGGTAGAATTAGAATCGACCCCGCGACGTGTAACCTCACACATACCTTTTTTTTCTGACCGGCTTAAGTTATGTAAGAACACAGTGAGACTAGCTAAGCTAAAAAATATTCATGTTTTACATTATCTAAATACAACCGTAGACACATAAAATTATTTTCAGTTGTTACAACTGTTTTAACAAGCTTTTATTTAACTTGCAATGTATGTTTGTACATACATTGCAAGTTAACTATGTTTGTAGGTGGAATCTTGCAATTCAATTTAAAAGCAGACATCTTCTACCGATTGAGAAAATTTCATTTTGTGTATGTGTTTAGTTTGGATGACTGCATTAAAAGCTTGTTTTTAAAAAAGGGTTTTAACATATTTTAACTTATTTCTATTGCAATTGTTTTTTGACAATCCAGTCAAAAAATTAACAAAGGATTATTATTTTTGTTCACAGTGCAGCAGCCGCCTACTAAGCGCGTTCGGTGCTAGCGTGCTACTGGAGCTCCCTGGCGCTAAGGAAGGCCTGCAAAGACTCCCCGCGGGGGCCACCGTCTCCGCACTAATCACTGGTCGGCTAGATCTGAGCGCATAGATACCTCAAGAGTCTAGACACCAATCACGCCGACAAAGTCCGGCGGCTTAGTCGACGTTGACAGAACCTGTCGTCGGCCTGAAATATTTATAAATCGAAATGTCGCCGACATCAACCCGCCGGGCTGTTTCAGCTGTTCGGTGTGTAGTCCTTTATATTATCGCCTACTTAATCTTATTACTAAATAATTGGACCATAAATAAACGATAGAACAGTTCTTCCGTGTTCTATCTCAGCTACCAACTGCTGGGTGCCTCCCGCTTCTGCCAGCTATTTCTGTCTGGTGCTTACCGCAGATTAAACGCAGTTAAGCAGTGCTATGAAAGAAAGGAAAAATAATGCTTAGTCTCGCATCTTGTCAGTATGTCTAAATATAACTTCATGCCAAATGTGTGGCAACCCGCTGTAACTGTCGAAACTAGGCAAACCTATGGTTTAATTAGTGTCGTATAAAATAAGAATAGATTTAGGTTTGATTTATAAAGAAAATACTGGTGCGTAAAATTTGGTGTGAAACAGCGCTACACCACATACAATACATAGAATCTCAAAACAAAACACTGCTTTATTTTTATGCTTTTGTTAAAACAGCTCAAATCTTTGTGCAGTGCATCTCAGATTGTAATCACGAACCCACTATGTACTTAGCTATTTAAATTAGCATTAATTAAACTTTTTGTTTGCAAGTAAAATCATGAATTCTTGCCACCAATTTCGTAGCATTTAGAACTAGTGTTCATATAGATTTCATAAGACTGTACTCTAAACTGTAAGCGATCAAATGTAGAGAAATAAATAAATGTCTTAGGCAGTGAAGCCTTCTTAGTTCCTTGGATATAGCCACTAAACTTTTAGATTGTAAAGATATGTAAAATCGTAGATTTTGTAAGCTTATCAATGGTGCTGGTAAGATTGCCAATAAAAATGTTACAGTAACTCAAGAATTTTATTTATTAGTCCTAAATAGTAAAAAGTCAGATTTACAAAACAAGATTTAATTTATTTCATCTATACAACATACTGCATTCCATCATTTATTCTTCAGATCTACCTCACCCCCAGAAAGAAACAAAGACAAAATTCTAAGAAAATAGTGTCAGAAAAATTCATGCAATAGAAAACTATACTGAGGCTTTGTTTACACAGATGTCTATTACAACATTTACATTTTTTAATCATCATCACTTACTGAGGCCGCACATCAGTCAAGTCATACACCTCGTATATCGACAATTTGTAGCGCCACATTTAAAATGTGACACATTTATATACAGGGTGGTTTATTGAGAAGGGTGGTGATGGCCAAGTCCGAAACCACGCGAGTTATAGAAAGTCGCGAGAGGAGTCATGCCCTCGATTTATAAGAAAACAATAACTGCATTTTTTTAAACCTTTTACCTTTGAAGGAAATCGAGATGTAAGTATTTAAAGTTATTTGTAAAAATTTGCTTTTTCCTTTTATTTATAGTAATACATTTCTTTGTAAAGATTGATCCTCATCAGCAACAAAATTCATTGGTTAAATAATACACTCTGTATTACTACTGTCTTTTTTTAGAAAAATCATTCGGTCGATTTCCGTCAAAAGTAAAAGGTTTTATAAAAACTAAATGTGCAGTTATTGTTTTCTTATAAATTGAGGGCATGACTCTTTTCACGATTTTTCTCTAACTCTCGTGGTTTTGGACTTGGCCATCGCCGACCTTCTCAAAAAACCACCCTGTATAGCGCGCAAGCTACTAAAAATGTGTCTCATACATATACATACTATGATAAATTTGGTAAATTTGGCGCTACAATTGTCGTAATACAAGTGTATGTCTGGTGTGCGGCCTCGCGAATCATTTGAGGAACATTTGCAATACAAAACACAAAATAATATAATAGAAATGAATTAAGGGAGTGAGGTACTCAATGTGGGTCATATTACCTCAAATGGTTGTCTATAATACCTGTTATTGTAAAACTGTAAGTACATTTTAAAATTTGATAAACCACCTTTAAGTTTAGTGTTTGATGAAATTAAATATTTGGAGGATACTAGCAATATGCCCACAGTCTGTACAAACATTTCATCACTAGGATTAGTCAGTACAATAGTTTTCTTTTGTGTAACTGTTTCAAGGTTTTAAGTTACACAGATCAGTACAATAGTTTTCTTTTGTGTTACTGTTTCAAGGTTTTAAGTTACACAGATACTTAGTTATGAATAAGTCATAATATCGTATTTGACATAAAAGGAATCTAATGTTGAAGTGAAATAGCGTTATAATATCGTATTTGACATAAAAGAAATCTAATGTTGAATTGAAATAGCTAAGTGGTAACAATTTTTACCAAACAGTGACTTAAAAACTACAGTAACACAAAAGATTGTGATGTGAAGTTAAACAACTCTTTGCACTTCAAAGAATCTCTTGAGATAGTAAACCTGACCAAGGGTCATGATGAGTAGCACTGACGCTTCGAAGATGGACCACAACACAACACGGGAGTTTGTGCTTTCATTGACTGAGCGATGGATGCGGTCTCGGACCTGTAAAATGAATAGGATGTTGTTCAAATAATTTGGAAAGTTGGTATAGTTGTTCTATCTCACGAAGTCCGTTTAGCCCTGGTTGTAGTAGTGACTTTGCGCTTAGTTGTCATGCTGACGGTACTCGCTACCAAAATCTGACGTGAATACAATGAACACTAGTGACCCGGACCGCGTCTCGGGCGAGACTGATTGCTTCTGAGCTTACGCACACTAAAACAATGTGTACATGCATTCACTATGACATACATAGCCCAACGGACTTCGTGAGATAGAACAATCATAGTAGCAATTTAGTGAAAGGATCGTGGCAAAATGTAGTTAACCCTAACACCAACATAATGATGAACTACAGTTTGAGGCTTTTTAGACGGTTATCCTGGATAAAAGGCATTTTAAGTATTTATACACATTTTTTTAAAAGTGGCTTCTGTACTTCCCTAACATTTATGATACACATGAGGGGTATATAAGCAAAATATATTATGTCCAAAGAATACTTTTTTAGGGTTTCGAAGATCGGTTTCGAAACCCTTAGTCTCGCTTTGTCTGTCCTTTTTTCCCTACTTAATAACTCAGCAACTACCATACCGGCGCAGGTATAAATTTGAAATTAAAAATAATAACACATTACGTGCGCCTGTGAAAAAAAAAATGAAAATGAAAATTTTCCATAATAGAGATGACGAAATTTTAAAAGATACATACCTTCATGTAGGCTATTAAATGAAAGGCATCAGTTTGTACATTTTAAAACAGTTTTTTAAATTTATCTAGGATTCATACTTTTTGAAATATTTTGAAAAAAGTCGACAAAATTTACCTAATCTCCGAAGTACGTATGCAGAGCGATCCATCAAAAATGTAGTTTGGTACCTACTATTTTTAGGTATTCATCAAATAGCGATATCTCTTACCTTTAGTAAATATTTATATATTTGACAAACATTCGAAACCCTCGGCGTGCGAGTTACACTCGCACTTGACGGATCTTGTTTAACCTGGAAACACCAATTTCTTCCTTTTGGTTTTATCTATTATCTTGTAAGACTGTTTTGTAGCAAAACCTTAGAGAGTTATAGATACGCTACAAACGCCGTCAAATAATTTGCGGATTGCATGCAAAATTAAAAAATAATACGTTATATGGGTTCAAACTTCACTATGTCCGTTTCAACAAATGAGAACGCGTGTTTGAATGACAAGAAAGATGGCGAATTCGTAGTTTTGCAAGGAGAAATGTAGAGGAAAGTAACCAAATATGGAATAGTATCCCTAATTTGGAATACCGGCATTTCTCGCAAACAAATATTCCAAAACGCCAGGAGCTGTGATCGTCTACCTCATTCAATCACTTTACGCACGTACAAGTTTTGACGTATCAGTCGAGCGAGTCCTTTGTCCGTGGTGAGAGCGTTTTGTTTTGTCACTGAGAGAAAACTTTCTCAGTTACGTAAATAATAATTATTTTTCGTAAAGTTATCGCAAAAAGTATTGTGTTTATTGCTTCTATGTATTGTATACATGTTTGTTTGAAAGTGTTAGAGCAATTTTATAGGATTCGTTTATTAGGTAGGTATAAATGTATGAATATAAGTTTAAATTAGTTAGAAATGCCTAATATGGACACCTGGATCAAATGTCACATGTGCGGGCTCTGGGCACATATTGATTGCACTGGTCCAGAGTTTGACACCTGGATTTGAGATATTTGCAAAAAGTTGAAGTTAATTTTATATATTCGACCAAAGTTCCTAAGAAGTTTCATATAGGTTAAGATTGGTTTTTGATAGTATTTCTGGTGTTCCATATTTGGGGTACCTATTCCATTATTAGATACCTTTTTGTTGATTTTGTTTTTGCGAAATTATGGTACTCATAATTAATCATGATGACACAAGACTGTTACCATGTAAAAACCAAATATACAGGGTGTAAGCGTAAACAGTCTTATCCTTGAAACCACGTATGTACACCCCTAAAATAAGACGATACAAGTTATTTTTAAAAATAAAAGTCAATTAGTTTCGATGGAATTTCATAATTCATTTCTCTGCTATCCTACGTGATTTTATGGACACCCTAGTGACCTTATCACGCCGCGCCGCCCGCTCTCGCCTGTAGCCGGCCGGTGGTTTAGGTATCGAATCGTAGGTACCTACAACTTGTGATGGAACTTTCCCTTCATACTTTTCCTGGATTAGGACAGGCAAAAAAAGCTACTCTAACACATTTGCCAGTAAGTAGGCTAAAGTAGGTAGGTACTTTTGGCGTATTTAAAAAGTTCATCATCAATCAAGTTTTATGTACAATTCAATTAAAATTTACAGCTTTATGTACAGTTTGATTTACTCACATTAGGCATAAAATGTTTTCATGACTTGTGCATGACTAGGCACGGTGAACTGGCCGTAGGCACGTAGCCTTTGTGTAGCCGCTAGGATCGTTTCCCGGCTTGGCACACGTTGTTCTGGGAACCGCTCTGCGTACATCGTACGAGCCAAGTTCATGTTGTCACCAGCGTTGGCATAAAGTCGCACCATTTCAGTCCACTGTTCATTTGTGAACGACATCGTCACTTCTCTACTTAACACAATACGCGAACAAATCGGCACATCACAAATTAGCACGGAACGCGTCGTGACGTGCTCACTACCTAGCAGACGGGCCGCGACTGAAAGCGCGCGAGCGGCGTCTTTGTTTGATACCGACAAAGCAGGCGAGCGGCGCGGACGCGGCGTAGGTATGTAGGCGGCGGCGCCTTTGTCGGCGCGCGAGCGGGTCTTTGTTTGACGCCGCCTGCTTTGTCGGTTAAAGCAGGCGGCGTAGGTATAAATGTAGGGTGAAATGCTTTTATGATGTATGAGGATATTTTTTTCAAAATTATTAAAAAAAAAAAAGTTTAGTTTTTTTATCGGTTTTGGACTCTGCTCATGATTCTGAACTTCTGGTTTCAAGGATAAGACTGTTTAGCCAAACACCCTGTATGGTTGTTTATAATTACCATTAAAAGTTTTTGATTTTTTATATTTGATTCATATATGCGTAAAAAACAAAACGGTATTCCATATTTGGTTACTTTCCTCTACAACTTTTGCCCGTGATTATTTAAGTTTTAAGTTACAAAATGGAAGAAAACGTGCAAGCATGCCAATAAAACTTATTTCCTTAATTTATTTTATTTTTCACAATTTGACCAAATGACCATCTGCTGAGATAATGATGATGAGAAAGTGGCTACGACGCTTATATCCTATAGTGAACATGGAAATATGGCGGGATGGCTAGGTGCAAAACCGCTAATGTCCTAGTCGTCTATAAGCAAAATCGAATTTGTCCAATGCTTAGGAGCAGAATAGCAATTGTCCATCAAACTTTTAGAAAAACAATACAGAAATTCCCTATGGTTCTATGTTTTTATGGTCTGTAACTCCTTATTGGACCAACAGTTAGTTTTCCCACAGATGGCGGTAATTTGAGAGTAGGTAATGGAAAATCATCCGTTCTGAACATTATTGCCTTCCTCAGACATAAGATGTTTGCTTTTATACCCCTCAATTATAATCATATCGTCGCAATCGTAGAAAAGAAAGAGTCGTTTCTGATTTTTGGCCATTTTGCCAATCGTCTCAGAATTACCTAAAAAATCGAATAATCAGAATTTTTTTTAAATTTGTTTTGTTTGCGAAGATACTCAGTTGATTAAAGACGGTTTTGAAACTTAGAACACAGTAAAATGACGTATGTTTTGATCCGCCTCTTTACGGCGTTGATCTCTGCCCCCGCCAACCTAAGGCGAATACCAAATAATATTATGTTTGCAATATTACGTGAGCAAAGTATGCGTTATGTATGGAATAACGTCTTTTCAGACAATGAGGGTGAGGATGCTGTATTTGCAGCCACCACAGAATAAGACCGCCAAGACTCGCATGGAATCAAATAAAAGAGGTTATGGTTGATGATAAGGTTGCTATCAATAAGCTAAGCTGGGGTAAAACGCTAAGAGATGTTAGCTAGCTGAGGGTGGTAGAACTCCGAAAAGATTAAAATAATCGAACCCGTTGAGTGATGATTGAACACTGCTTTATTGTTTCCACATTAGTTGATAATCGAGGTCAATGCAAGCTAAGCTACACAAAAATGAAATGTTCTGGTCAAAATGTACCTACTGCATGTGCTTTATGCGATACATCTTGGCAACCAGAAAAGAAGAAAAGGAGACCTACAATTTATGAAGTTACAAAACAAACAAAGCTGGGGTAGTAAACTACCTAAGTATTTAAACTATACAATACAAACTCTTATGGCGTGAAAACAATAACGCTAGAATATAACTTCGTAAATTTTTGTCGTAGAACAAAAATTTTTTGTTATGGATTTCTTAGCTCTATAAATCTGCATTCTCAACTAAAAACGTTACAGATCCTCATTAAAACGTCGTACTATTACATCCGTCACTTGAGTGGCCGCAGAGCAATGATGCATGTGACTTTTTACGAAAACTAGACATAATACAGACTTAATAATGTAGGTCATATTGTAAAAGACTATACAAAAAGCAATTGGTGAAAATTTAACGGTGATTGGACAAGCCATTTCCAAAATACGACAAAATAACTGATTCAAAAAATTCTAAAGTTCTCTACTGTAAAGTTGCTAAAATGCACTTCGGACTCTTTTCTACAATTGCAATGATGTATGGATTAGATAATACTTTTTACCTGCATGTACTCTTGTTCATGTTTGACAGTCTTGAGAGTGGTGCCCAGCTCTTTGATCATGTCCTCCAGTTTGTTGTGGTCAACCTCAGTCTCTCCCTCCTTGGGCTTGGCCTGGGACTCTCCAACTTCCAAGTTGAACATTACAACCTGAAATCATTACAATGATTGTTCTGATACTAACCAATAAATATAATGATACGAACCTGATAACTAACCAACAGATTCACAGATAAATTTTCTGTTAATTTAATCAAAGAGTGCTGTTAAGCACTCTTATAACTCTTGTTTAACTTTCTTGTTGCAAGGGAAACCCAGACGCTGTTATTGTTTTTCAGGCAATGTTCATTACAGCTCTAATTATCTATGTGTTTTCATACTTATGGTTCTCACCTTAGGTGTCATGGTAGACATTTTATTGCTGAAGCAGTATGTGTACCGTCCTGGCAGAGCAGCAGAGAAAGCATACATGCCAGAAGACTCCCTTTCTGCTTGGTGCATCACTTTACCATCAGGTCCAGTTATGGATAGATCTATGTCTAGGAAACCACCTTCAGCTATCTCGAAAGTCAGTCCTGAAATTTAGGAATTGGTGATAAATAAAGTGATCGTACAATGGATTGTAGACGATGACGTCTCGACTTTACCGGTATGATTTTAAGTGGCGATTTGTTACGAAGGTAAGTTGCAACAAGTTAAATAACTTATGCAGATTTCGGTCACAGGTCGAGGTGATGCCAATTAGTTAGAGAAATCTAAGGAGAATATGGTAGGAAACTCACCCATCTTCGTGTCAGCTTCTACATTTTCGAAAAAGCATTCTTCTGCATGAGCGTCCACAGTGATGGTGTAGCTGTGTGCTGTGCTGAATATACATGCTGCTAAGATTGTGGCTACACACAGTGATCTCCAAGTGCCTTTCATTGTGAGATAATCTAGTTATTCTAAGGGAATAGTTTAATTTTCTGTAAAGAAATAAACCCAGCGCGTTCGTTGTTTTGCCCTGTCGTAAGCCACGTATGTATTTGACAATGACTTAAATAAATTGATGACGTTGACAGCAAAAACTTGAATGTAAGGCTAAAAATAGACGATCCGATTATTCCAGAGTTCTGACAAAAAGAAAAATCGGACGAGTCCGAAATCCGGTAAAATAGTCTGCTATACCGTGTGCTCGTATCCGTCGAACGTCAAGTTGAAATAGTCTGTGGCAATGCCAAGATTTGTCGATTTTCGTGGCGTCTACAAACAAGCAAGTGGTATAAAACGTTTACAACGAAGTCAACGAACGATACAAAAGTATTTTTGTCCGTAAATCAAAAACAGGCAAAATGGCCTTACGAACATACGGCGATAAGCCGATAAGTTTTCAAATAGAAGAAGGTGGAGATTTTTACTGTGTTGGTTCAGAGGTAGGCACTAAATAACTCATATTAGAAAAGCTATGCTGCACCGCTTTAGTTTACCGCTGTACGTAACGCGTAGAATCAGATTTGCTTTATCTTTTGAATACAGACTGAAATCAACGATAGCCGATTTCATTATTGTAATAATATGATCCATACATTTTTCCTCACCAACCTACTTTTTAATCTCACCATCCTAAATTTTTTAGGTTGGTAACTACCTGCGGTTGTTCCGCGGGTCTCTCTACAAGAAGTACCCTGGCATGGTCAGGAGAACCCTGACTAATGAAGAAAGAAAGCGCTTAGTTGACAATGGGCTAGGACCCCATGTACTTTCCAGTTCCGTGTCATTGTTAAAAGCAGCTGAAGTTGAAGATATTATTGATGGAAATGATGATAAGTATGTTTATTAGAGTACAAAAACACTTTATTAAAATTGAAACTGATATCAGGACAGATTTCAGTTCCAAAGTGGAAACAAAGTATTCACTTTGGTAGAGGAAAATATGTTTTATTCTGTATCCTCCAAGTTCATGGCTTATTCAATGAAACTGAATTATTGTTAACTGTGATCTTATTTTATTTCATGCCTAATAATGTGGCAACTATCAGGCAGTTCTGGAGTAACAGCATTAATATGGGTAGCTGCTATTGAAAAATGGAAAAAAGAGTTGTGACCATCCTAATTTTCAGATACAAAGCAGTCTCAGTCAGCCAAGAGTTGGCCACTCCTCGTGAGAGCAAGAGCAAGAAGACACAGAATCCATCATGGCTGCCGGTGATGCCCAACTCCTCACATCTTGATGCAGTGCCTCAGGCCACTCCTATTAGCAGGACTAGAGTGCATAATAAGAAGGTAAAAAGATAAGAAAAACTATTTATTGGTTCTCATCACAGGATAACACAGAATAATATAAATCTACATTTATTTCTAGTAGGTAAATAACTATAAAATTTAGAAGATAATGATTTCTGGAATGATGATAGAATCTTTTTTTTTTCTTAGAATTGTTATCTAAACATTTTCTATAATAGTTACAAGTGTTGCAATCTAGCAGACATGACTAAAATAAGAAAACTGTGAAAGAAAATATAGCTTTTGGTAATGCTCTAAAACATTGTTTAAGGATTATGAGGCCCGGAGTGGACTGAAACATTTTTTATACCATCAGGTATTACGCGGCTGCTCCGAGCCCGATCTCTCAGGCCAATATAAACCTGGTTATCAAATGATAAGGGTCACAATGGCTTGAAGTCTATAATTCATTTGATTTGGAATATACAATTACTTAATTTTAATGGTATTCTCACCAGTTATGCAAAACATGTGTACTATCCATGAAATTAGAGTAAATACGAAATAAAAATGATGCGTTGGCAGTCAAAATGGGGTGCGCGCGCAACCCCTAATCCTTGAGGGATGAAAACTATTATAAGTAAGAATCCCTGATAGGTTAACCAGTTAAAGTAATTCATGGTTTCATATTACTTCATCTTTATTCACAAAGAAAATTACAATCAAATAATAGAAATAAATTAGAACTAATATTTACAATTGAAACAATTGAGCTAACTGCAGACTGTTGCAAACAATCTACAGGTAGCTCATGGTTTCATTAGTCTTACCAGTTTGACATATTTGTTATTGGCAGTTCATGGCATAGACATATTAGACATGAAATGTAGTTTGAGATCGAAAACCATTCTGTACTCTATAAAACTCTTGTAAATTGTATATTGATTACATAAAGATTAAAAAAATGGATTACCTGCCCGGTACAGTATTTAATAATATTTATTTTAACAATTTCCCAGATAAGAACATTCCCCCTGTGCTTTGACGACACAGACATGACTTCGATGCTGGAGAATGCATCACAGAAGCAGGTGCTGGTTCCGATCAGACTGGATATGGAGATTGAGGGGCAAAAACTGAGGGACACATTCACTTGGAATAAGAATGGTAATATTAGAGACATTTTGTTAGGACCAGCAACTGTGGTCTACTTAGAAATCTTATTATCAAAGAAAATTACAATCAAATAATAGAAACAAATTAGGGGTGTATTCCGAATTACGCTAAAATCGATATTAGCACGCTCACAAAGCGTTCCAAATTACTGTGAGCGCGACAACAATGTCCCGTGTGACGTCATAGATGCGCCATTTTGCAATATCAATGACCATCCTACAAACTGATCTCAGTGATTTCAGTTTTTGCGCTGATTTCAGCGCTCTGTCAAAACTGACAATTAGCATTCATCATAGTATTGTATTCCCTTCTTTTTTCGTGTACTTGTGCCTGACTGACATTTGATACCGCGAATCGTGACCATGAGCCTTCATGAGTGTTCTGAATTAATGATAGCACTCAACTGTCAATATCATGATATCTAATTTGGAACGCAAAATATCGTTGTGATCACTATCAGCGCTGTAATCGTATTTCGGAATGCACCCTAGAACATCTTTACTCACCAAGAAAATTCACATTAGAAATAAATTAGAACTACTATTTACAATCGAAACAATTGAGCAAACTGCAGACAGTTGCAAACAATCTATAGGTAGCTCAACTGATTCATATCAATACCAGGCGGAAGCGTCCCCAAGAAACTAATTAGATAGTATGTTTATTTCTTCTAGCTGTGCCTGCAGTTCACCTGCCTCTATGCCCCCATAGAATTGCCAATTTCATGGGTTTTATTGTTTGCATAACCTTAATCTTTTTCTAAGATAAAAGTAGCCAACTTTTTTATTTATTCCTATGTTACCCGCTATAACATTAGCTATCTGCCAGTCTGCACTCCTGTCTAATCAGTCCAGCCGTTTTAAGATTAGACAAAACTAATAGACCTGATGTGCGATTACGCAAACCCCCTATCTTAAATTGACATTTGAAAGTCCTTCGAATGGCCTTCGTAATTTGCTATTTTATGGGTATGACCATACCCGAATGGCTTTCAATGCCATTCTTTCGGCTTTCTTAGGCTTTCAAAATGTCAATTATAGGATAGGTGGCTAATGCGTCACTTTTGCGTAACTACGCAATCGATTTTGCTTCGGTAAATGTGGACCCTTAACCCGTGCGGGTCGCTCCCCAGAGGCATGACAGTGAATGTGTTAAGGCATGCACTAAATTTTAATCATAATGTTTGATTGCAGAATCTATCATAACACCGGAACAATTCGCTGAAGTGCTATGTGATGACTTGGAACTGAACTCCAGTACATTCATACAAGCCATAGCCATGTCGATCCGACAGCAGATTGAGTCTTATCCCAGCGAGCCTCCAGCGATTATAGGTAAAATATCTTGAAATTATAGTTTAGGATTTTTTAAGTTTAGAATTCATTAATATTTACGGATATTTTTTGATTTCTACAGAAGAAAACCCAGACCAGAGACTCATAATCAAGCTCAATGTACATGTTGGGAACACATCTCTTGTTGATCAGGTATGAAATACATCCTTAAGGGTCCGGCGACGGATGAATTTCCCATACAAACGTAGTACCAAAATGATTTGTAATTTTCACCATGAAGGAATGGTTTTCTTAGTATTTGTGTAGATAAGTATTTTGAAAAAAAAATTGTGGCAGGAACCTAGATAAATACTATTTTAATACAAATAATAGCAGACCATGGTGAAAATAAGCTCAAATTACAAATCATTTTGGTATTACGTTTGTATGGGAAATTCATTCGTCGCCGGACCCTTAACTACAGTAAGCTCTGAAACTTCTGGTCTATGCAACCAACAGACTCACTAAAGTGAGTCTCACTAGAGTCTGTTGGTTGCATAGACCAGAACAAGTGCAACTAAAGTTGCATCTATAATTATACCAAGTTATTTAGCTGCTAGCCATTCCCTGCAGTATGGGAGCGACGAGAAGGGGGTGCTTAAAAATAAATACTGGCCACATACAATAAACAAAGGGGTATGAAGATTTTGGCCCTAACATCGGCTACCACTGTTTTTTTTTTAAATCGCCGCGCACGATAAATGTTATTTAATTAGATAGAGGACACTTAAACAAATAAAAAATGCCCCAAAACATAGTGGCCTAAAGCTTCAAGTTTTTGATATATGCACATCAAAAAAATTTGACCAATAGGTATTTTCATCTGTGAATATCTGAGAAACCTGACGATTTAGGTCATTCTGATAGAGGAAATTTTTTTATTTATAAAAGTGTCCTCTATCCAAATTATATGACATTCATTGTGCGCGTCCATTTTAGAAAAAAAAACGGTTTGGTAGCCGATGCTACGGCCACCTCCATACTAAAATCTTCAAACCCTTTTATGTACGTCTTCAAGCGTGCGTTTTATTTTTCGTAAGACTACAAAAACGGCCAGTTTTTACTTTCTTCTTTCTCACTTCTTTCTCATTCTCGCCGCAGCTCTCGTGCGAGGTCTAATAATAGGTGTACTTTTCCAGGTGGAATGGGATATGGCCGAGAAAGAGAACAATCCTGAGCAGTTTGCGATGAAGCTCTGCTCGGAACTAGGGCTGGGCGGCGAGTTTGTGACTGGCATCGCTTACAGCATTCGAGGACAGCTGAGCTGGCATCAGCGGACGTATGCCTTTAGTGAGGCGCCCTTGCCGGTTGTCGAGGTAAGAACTATTTTATTTGTATTTTTATAGGTAACTAGCTGACCCGGGAAACTTCGTTCCGCTTTAGAAACTCAGATGGCGTTGTAAGACGCAAACGAAAAATGAATGAGAAAACGATTTTTCTTCATATTTTTTCGTATTTTCGTCGTGAATATTTCATATTCGTTTCGTCGTGAATATTTCATATTTATAATACTTATTATCGTATTCCGGTTTAAGAGAAATCCAAAAAATCTAATATCATAAAAATTGGTCCAGCCGTTCTTGAGTTATAAATGGTGTAAATAACACGACTTTGTTATTATATATGTATATATATGTAGATTAGCTTCTGGCCGCGGCCTCGCAAGCACTTTAGCGGAATAAAAGTACTCTATGTCCGCCCCTGGGATATTTTTTTATACAATTTGGCAGGTAGGCAGATCATACCTCCCTGCCAAATTGTAGTAAGATCCGTTCAGCCGTTTAGGCGTGAAAAAGTAACAGACAGACATAGTTACTTTCGATTTTAAGTATTTAAGCGACGCGTGACCCGAGAGCTGGTGAGTATCTGGCGTAGCGCATCAGCATTGCCATACAACGGGGCAATTCAGCCAGCGCGTCTTGGGGACGCTTCCGACTGGTATCGATATGGATCAGTTGAGCTACCTGTAGATTGTCTGCAGTTAGCTCAATTATTTCAATTGTAAATACTAGTTCTAAGTTATTTCTATTATTTGATTGTAATTTTCTTTGAGAATAAACAGTACTTATGAATTTTATTACGTGTTTTTTAAGTTCATTTGTATTTTTTGTGAGTAGTTTATCTGGCTCTGGCGGAAGGACCAGCGTTAGGTGCTAGCTTGCTAGTCATCCAACTCTTGCTGAGGCATAGCCAATTTTGTAACTAATAAACATATTTTATTCTTATTATTTATTCTCCACATGCACCGTCAACTATAGAATGTTCGAAGTGCTGTAAATATAATTTCGATCAAATAAAATTTTGAAGATTCGCACTACGATTCGCAGAACTTGTCCAGCCTCAATGACAATTAATAAATTAAATCTAAATTCTCCTTTTTATAAGAACAATCTAGACACGCGACTGTGTCTTCCAAGTTGTAAAATTGGAAATTTCCTTTAGAAGAATCATAAAGCCTAATTTGATCTGGGCATCAAATGAAACGGCTTTTTCTATGACTGTTTCAGTGTCATCAGCTTAACTGTAAAGTCATTCTGAAAGCGAATCCAACTTGCCTCTCCTTCTTGCTTGTCCTTAGAAATTGTGGATTTGATATTTTTGTAATGTCGTTTAGTAAAAAGCTTGTAGAGAGGATTACTTTTTTAATTTTTTGTGTTCCTTCCAGTTAATGCCTATTGTGTTCCGAGTGTTTTATTTATTTAAATCTTTATTACACTAAGGTGGAAAGGATCGGCTCAATGTCGAGGAATTATCTACGTGTCGACCAAAATGTTGTTTTCAAATAAAAAAATATCTATCTATGTAATGTATTGTATTAACTTTATCAGATACTAGACGATCGCCTCGCGGTTTCACCCGCGTAGTTCCCGTTCCCGTGGGAATTCCGGGATAAAATATAGCCTATGTCACTCCCTGAAAAGTAAGCTTCCTAACGGTGAAAGAATTTTTCAAATCGGTCCAGTAGTTTCGGAGCCTATTCAATTCATACAAACAAACAAACAAACAAAAAATCAAACCTTTCCTCTTTATAATATTAGTATAGATCTATTAACCATATCACAAACTTGGCTTGCTTTGTGGCTTGATGATGATGTGTGTATTGTCCAGCACTATTTTGTTTTTATTTATTTAAAATATAAATATAATAAAATAAATAATGCTGGACAATTCACACCGCATTATCTAGCCCCAAGCTAAGCAGAGCATGTGTTATGGGTACTAGATAACTGATACACATAATACAATACACTACATAGATAGATATTTTTTATTATACATAGAAAGACATCCAGACACCCGAAACAAATATCTGCAGATCGTACAAACATTTGTCCCGAGGCGGGAATCTAACCCGCAACCTCCTGCGTCGCAGGCGGACCTTCGCCCGCTGCGCCACAGAGGTCGTTATCGGATTTATTGTCTTATATCCTGTATCATTACTCAGACGCCGTATCGTCTCCCATCGGAAGCGGAAAGCTGGGCGCCGCATCTCGAGACGCTCACCAACGCAGAAATGGAGAAGAAAATCCGTGACCAGGACCGAAACACGCGGCGTATGCGTCGCCTCGCCAATACTACTCCTGGTTGGTAGCTTTCAGCATTATTATCAATAACCTGCGTACTTATAGAATGGGATTGAGAATGACATGCTGTCCGACTCAGTTCGAATCCGATCTGAGCGACACAGCATGAGCGATGACGTCATTTTCAATCCCGTTGTTTAAGTGTACAGGTTATTCATACGTCTATTCTGTAAGGATTGCTGTCGCGATTGGTGTCAATAAAGCAATTTTTGTCAGCAAATATTCTAGAAGATCGCTTTTGCTAGAGCCTTGAGTTTGGGTACTCGATAGTACACTCGCGTGCAACTGAATCGAATCAAGCCAACGTATATTCGCACATGAATCAAATTTTTCGAGAAACGGCTTTTCCGATTTACCTACAACTTTTTTTTTAAAACCTCATATTTTTTATTTAAAATGATATCTACTCTATGGTCCTTACTTCAGTAGGTACGGTGGGTGGAGGTGTGGTCAAAGTATGAGCGTATCACAATGAGCTCTCTGCGGTACCCACTGGTTGAGAGACTAAATCAACTTGAAGGCTCAGGTGACCCATATTTCTTATCAGTAACTCATTAGACTGACCGCAGTTCGCCGTCAAGCCTGGCATCAATTTTTCAACTTTCACCTTAACTGACCATTGAGCAATCGAGCTCCGTCCTCTTAATTGACGAGAGCAGAATATGTCTCTGTGATAACGGCAAAGAGGCCGAGTACAATGGCGTCTATGGGAACGGTTTTCCACATGCTGTTTTGCTGAATCTACTTTTTGTGCACAAGTACGGCTTGATTCGATTCAGTTGCACGCGAGTGTAGTTGCATGTTCGCACGCTAGGGGCGCTGTACCAAATTCTTTAAAAGTGGAAGATCTCGAAAGTTCCATTTAGGTATGGGATTTGGTACGCCCCAAGTGTGCGCACATGGGAACTACACAAATCACATACAAAAAGGAACTTTTCGATGGCGTTTCAG
Source organism: Eupithecia subfuscata (assembly GCA_963564075.1). Lineage (NCBI taxonomy): Eukaryota > Metazoa > Arthropoda > Insecta > Lepidoptera > Geometridae > Eupithecia > Eupithecia subfuscata. The sequence continues at coordinate 7,457,534 of OY751117.1, read as the reverse complement.
TACTTTTGAGAAACTAAAGTCAGGGCTCTGGCTCACGGAGCTGTTAAAGACGGAAATGTGTAATGGGCACTCAATGTATTAATAAATAGCAATTTGAATAACAATTACGGCAAGCAATCCTTGAGAATATGTAGGCCGCTCTACACTCTGTCCCGTTGTTTTAGGTTCAGCTAAGATGATTGAAAATTAAAAAAATACCATAAGTACCTAAATTCGCATGTAGAGCGGTCTTAACGTGTTTTTACAAATACAAGACGGGCAGTTAAAATCAATATAACTGATTTAACTGCATTTTACAAATTTTCTAGCATAATATATTTTATTATATTCTACCTGGGATTGCTCAGTAAGGTTGCATGTTTTTCTTATACTTACAGTATTTATTACATTAATGTATTCTTAGTTTTTAGGATTCATTGTTGTACTTAATTTATTATTTTAATGCTTTTAGCTTGTTGATAATCATCACAATCGTGTTTGAATGATTTGTATTATAGGAATTAAGTCAAATGTCACTAAGACTGGAACAGGAAACTCTGTTACTTAAATCAAAGTCAATAATTTATTTGAAGAGAGGTTATGGGTATGGTATACGGAAAATTATAAGAGGCAGTTAACGATATTTAGTTATTTTAAAGTTAAAATGTTTGGGATAAAAGTTGTGAACCACACAGTTGTATCGTGACGCGACAAAAGCATATCGGCCCCATACATTTAGTATAGTTAGAAACCTCTCTCCGGTCGTGTCAGTATACCGTCCCATCCGATTATGAGAGCGAAGGAATAGAGAGTGCATCTGTGTTTGCGAGCACACTTGTGCATTATAATAATATCCTACGCACCAGTCTCCGTTGAGACTGGCCGCCGTGGCCGAAATTCAGAGGAGGCATCATCATCACTGTGAATGTTGCCGTTTCTTCCGTAGCGAACTAAAACGATGGCATTATTTTTAGTTCTGTCAAATTAGTTCAGTGTTGCCAACATCCTAATTGACAACAATGTGTTTCCGCATGCAACGTGTTGTGTCGTTGTTGTAATGTGTTTCTAACCTACTAAATGAGCTGTGTGGTGCCGGCTTAGAATTTGCACCACCCCAACTCTTCCCGCGGGTGTCGTAGGCGACTAAGGGATATCCACCGGGGGCGGGCAGCAGCGCCCCTTGCAAAACATTCTACCACCGAACTGCGATCCTCAACCCGCATGCCCAGTGTGGAGATTATGGGCATTACCCGGAATGAGATAAAAGCCAATAAGGCGCTTATCAGGGGGAGGCCTGCGTCCAGCAGTGGACCAACACAGACTATTGAGGTTGAGGAATGTATGATACCGATATGCTTCTGAGGCATCATGACACAATTGAGGGGTGCAGTATCATAACCCGCTATAATGCTTTTTGACCAATATCGTGTTAGTACCATCAATCAAAAGTTCTTAAAAATTGCTTTGAAATGGTTGGCTGCTTTTCTATTAAAACCCATTAAAACACAGAGAAATCCGCTGGTAAAGAACGATGTAAGGATCAAAAGCCACTATAATAGCGTAGGTCAGTTTCAAAATCCTCTATAACACAATCGACCAATCACAGCACCGGATTTGCGTCGCCTCATCGAGAAAATAGTATGGCGGTTGTGACTTTCTGTGTACAACAAGTGTTCGGATTTTTAATAAATTTAATGCAAAAACATGGAAGAATTAGCCCAGTTTGTGCAAAAATCAGATCTGAAGCATTTGAGGAAGAGGCCACGCGTTCCGTCATCTTCGAAACGTGAAGTGGAGCGCAAGAAATGGTGAGTGAAAATGGAACAAAAATCTCCTGGAAAGTTAGCAAGAAAAGCTTTATGCAAGATGTACCTAGTTAAGTTTTCAGCCAGTTATGTACGTAGATACCATTTTATACCTAAGAGAAACTCGTGTTTAATACATTTTGAATAAAAACTATAATAATATTTCATATCTTTTTATTTTATGTATGTACGCAGGTAAATAATACATTTTAGGTAAAATATCTTTGCTATGTTAACAGTAGGTACCTACCTATTTTTCTTCCTTCACGTGTCAATGACACAACAATTAAAAATATTATTATTTATTATTATTATTGAAAACATAGTAATCAAATACAATACACCTAGTAATAAAATAATATCCTACCTCCGACCCCTATTTTAAAAATTATGTCGTATAACGCCATCCATCCACCATCTTATTGTTGGTTTTGGTTGGTTGCAAAACCCGCCAAAATATGACTGTTCATTTTCAAAACCCGCCATTATGTAAGATTAGTTTCAAAATCCTCTAAAACGAATTTTAATTTGCTTATAATTCAGTATTTTCTCTATGATTTCTGTTGGTAAAGCTAAGATTAGTGGCGCCATGCCCAGGACTAATCGGCAAGACCAAAAACTATGAATTACGATTCATTGGTCAAGATTTAACAGTTATTTCTAATCTGTGAAAATTTTGAGAAAGCTATTATAGTGGTTTTTGATAATACACCCCTCAATTGTGCATTTCTATTTCTACCTTCTGTCAGTCATGTTAAGTTTTTACCTAGATTTGTTAAAAGTCGTGAGTACAAAAAGGAGTCTGATAAACTACACTAGTCCTATCTATGAATATTAAATTATTAACTGTTTTGACTTTGTATTTTATATGAGCACATATATAAAAGAGCAAATATTTAAAAAAATCTATTCTAAAGTTGGTAATTTTGACGCCTTTACAAGTACAATTTTGGAACATATTATGGTACACATTATTTATAAGTTTTTATTGTTGAAATTGAATGAAAATATATTTATAAATTTACTAAATTTAATAATAATTTTCATCACAAAACAGTATTTGGGTGTTGTGTTTGTGTATTGCTAATGTTTTATGCAATTTCAACAATTTTAATATTAAAATTGAGTAAGTGGACTGTTAAAATTTTATCACATTAAAAGGGTTTTTCAAGTGTTAAGCATTTAGTTTTATTTTCAATATCATTACTCCACGATTACCTAACGTGATTCAATTGACACAATCTACTTACCGAAAACATAGTGTTATTACGTTAACATAAATTCATCTAGGATAACTTTTTATAATTACTTGATGAATATTAAGTTGCTTAATTTGGATTTGAGCTCGTTGATTTCATTAGATCTCATTTTAAACTACAATAAGTTAAATGCATAGTCTAACGCCATGCTAATTCAGTATATTACGTCATTTTAACGTCTTTCATCACTGTGTTCAAAACAACTACATATACATATAAAATGCATAAAGATGAAAGTGTCTCCCGCAAAACAAATTGCCAAAAGATGTCTCTTAGACAAAATTCCCTTAGAACCAAGATTTTGCTACAAATTTTGCCCATGCATGAAAGTAGTTTCTTAGTTTTACACACAATAACATTATGTTTTCTGGTAACAGATGTGTCATTGAGTCGCGCCGTGAACCGACTGATACGCGCTGACGAAGCCATGTTCCCCGCTACACCCGAAAAGAGGAGGAAGAAGATATAATTCGACCGGGACGTGGCCCGCGTACGAGCTAATGCACTTACAAGACATGTAATTCGACATTTCTCAAAAGAATTTCCGCTATTTCCTAAGAAATTTCTGTCATTCTGCCATAAGATTTCGTTTTCGACATTTTTCCTAGGAATTTTGTTATTTTCCCTAGAAATTACAGGCTGCCATAAGACCTTATAGTGGATTAAGGTAGAACGTCACCGGTCGCGCGGATAATTCAAACGACGATTGGAAGTTGGTTCTAGTATGGGTTGATAGCAAATGGTTTACAACGGTAGCAAAACGACTTTTCTGTTAGCTACATTACTCGTAGAACGCAGAAAATACAAAAAACCAGATCCCGTACTCGATAAAACGAAAACCAAAGTGTCTGATTCGACTTCTTAACAACGCTATCTTATGCAAGTGTTATAAGAGTTTGCAGACACTTCGATTTTCGTGTTCCGCGTAGGCGGCCCCAGCTTTTTTTGACGTGACAACGTCTTATAATTCGATAGAGCCGGCTGCACGCACGAAAAAACATGACTCATGCGGCGTTACCTCGCTCTGAGGCGTTACCTCGCTCTGAGGCGTTCCATGTAAGGCTTGAAGTGCAAGCGAAAGCGCTCGACATCCGTCTCTCTCCTACTTGAGTGAGCGATGCGTCTGCGTGGACAGCTGCTATACTATAGTACATTTACATGTTTTGATCGAGTATCAAATGCTACCATTCCATCAGTATTTTTTTAAGACGTTGTCACGTTCAACTATCGTCAGTAAACCGACTTTACAGACAACCAATTTTTTTTTATTTCTCGCGCGACATATGTCGTTCCACCTTAAGACCAAACGAACTCGTGTTTACTCAACCCCACTTGACAGTTGTTGTTTCAACAGATAGCACCCTTTCGTTGTTTTACAAGTCTGAAGTGATCTTTGTCTACGGAGAGAGTAAATTTTCGTTTGGCTACTATTTGTTCAACAAGTGATCAAAATAGTTTTTTTGGTGTAGAATAGAGATATGAAACTTATTTTACTCACTTTGTATCTTAAACATTAAAATCATCTAAAAGAAACCATAGTTAGAATATGACAAAAAGAAACACAGTTAGAAATATAATGTAATATAACCAACCAGTCGTTGTGAAGCGTTTAGTTCGCTATTAGGCCATTGGTATTATGCTAAATTAGCTTATCGTAGCTGCTTTGCTAACTAGATAACGATCTACAGTGTATAGGTATCTAGTTGTAGTTATTTCTATGGGTTTTCCAAAACGTGAACAACTTTTCTTAGCAGATTTCTGTCAAAGCATAAAAAAGCTCCAAGAAATTTTAATCCTAATAAAATTCTGCAACATTGTATTAATTTCTATTACACCATGTTGAACATTCCATTCCCAACCTATAATACCAGACCTAGAATATTGTATAGGTACGGGAGCGTCAACAACGCAAAACTTGTCCCTTATGGATCCTCTTCCCCGAACACTAGCGCCGCCACATATTTTATCTTATTATTACGTCGAAGAAAGGAAATTCCAAAAATTACGTTGGGCAATTTGTGAATCCTATCATAAGCTTTTTTTTAATGCATCTGTAATTTTTTTATTTTGTATACTTTAAGCAGAGTTGCGAAGTTGCTGTTTTTGGCCATGGTGGCAAAAAAGAGCAACTTCGCATCTCTGCCTACACTATACAAACTAAAAACTTTATAGAGGCATTAAAAAAAAGCTTATGATAGGATTCACAAATAGCCCAACGTAATTATTGGAATTTCCTTTCTTCGACGGAATAATAAGATAAAATATGCGGCGGCGCTAGTGTTCGGGGAGGAGGAGCCTTAAAAGGTTACCGCGTCTTGGTTGCGTAGCTGTGCAAGGCTCCATTGAGGCGCCCCGCCATTGCAGCGTCCGCCGCGCGCCTTGCATTCCCGCGTGTTTGACGCGCAGGTTTGTCCAAAGCTTCAAATCTATAGGCCAAGCACGGGGATTGTTCTGTAGGGTAGAATAGACAATCATGACATCGCATCGTGCGTCGTACATTGCGTACATTATTGAAGTTGAAGGAATTAATTTCATAGTACATTGTACACCTAGGCGAGAAAGTGCCAAATTCCTATCGAGTGTGTCATTTGAGGAATTAATTTCATAGTACATTGTACACCTAGGCGAGAAAGTGCCAAATTCCTATCGAGTGTGTCATTTGAGGAATTAATTTCATAGTACATTGTACACCTAGGCGAGAAAGTGCCAAATTCCTATCGAGTGTGTCATTTGAGGAATTAATTTCATAGTACATTGTACACCTAGGCGAGAAAGTGCCAAATTCCTATCGAGTGTGTCATTTGAGGCCTTAAAACACACAAGGTAGTGCTTTATACTTCACCTTCGAGGAAAATCATCGTTTTAGAATCTTCTAAATCACTAGTAAATTCAAATTGTAAACTCAAATGCAGCAATAAATACGCGCACGTGCGATTTTCACGTGGTTCTTTTTTTGTAATTATTGTTCCGAATCCGAAGAGACCGATGCCACAAAAGGCGGATTCGGAGTAAAAACTTTTTGTCTTTTGAACTATTATGAAAATAACCATAGCTACCGGGATGATATTTCAGAAAAAAAAAATCACTTTATAAATGAATTTCCATACACTTTTCTCTCCCGCTAAACGCGTGAGAAATGAAATTCCATAGTTTTCCCTCCCGCATTTCAGTGCGCCTGCAATAACGTTCTTTCTACCTTATGTTTAGAAAAGGAATAAGCAATTTTCTGAGCAGATGTAGTATAAAATAATTTACGCATTCGATGACAAAATTACGTAATTTTTCTCTATTCTACACTAGACAACGATCCTCGTGGTTGCCCTACTGATTGATGTTTAAAAAAGTGCATCAATAAATTATGAACATTAATACGGATAATCCTTCTCACACAGAAATTGTATAACGCCCAAATATTTAGAAATTGGGTTTAATTAGCGAATTGTCAACAACAATTAGCGAAGTGTCGCTCTGTTGACATTTACGAAACAAAATAAATGTCTGTGCGCTGAATTACAAATGAGGTTTTAGTCTGTTTTATTATTGTCGATCTTCCGAAGACGAAGAATATGCTCTATTAAATTCACTATGTAGTATTTATAAGTTCTATTCATAAATATAAATTACTTAAGTACCCATAGGTTTTATGGATATCTTAAAAAAACCTATCTAAAACTGATTCAGGTCTAAGCTTAATTTTTTGATAACTTGTGTTTAGGTTACTTAATAAAGGCGAGTTTATCCATGTTTTGTTTTACTTCGTAAATCAGTTATGTTTTCCTGACAAATAGACTACTTTACTTGGTACCTAATTAATTAAAAACTGCAGAAATCGTAGCAGACAAAAACCAGACATACTTTTTCAACTTTCAGGCAACAAAATCTAAAAGTAAAATCTAAAATGTATTTTGGCTTCAAAAGATAAAACTGGGAACATAATTTGCGTTATCATGGTTGCGATCAGGGTAGGTAGGGTAGGCCCTGACTTTGGGGACCGATTACGAGTTAGTCGCGGTGGAAAAGAAACATCGAGTTAAGGTCCGTTTATATCTACAGACATTGAGCGTACCAGAAACGTGCTGTGGCAGACACCGTTTTTTTTACATCTAACGTGACATAAGTGTGCCGTGTTAGTGAAATATGAAAATGCGCTTTTTCTACTCAAGCTACCTACTCTACTAAGGTACCTATTCACTAACTGCCGATGTGAGCGGCCGTCTCTGACGCCGACAGCGGTGTCTGTCGTTGTCTGACACAACACACTTCTGTCACGTTAGATGTAAATAAACGGTGTCTGTCGGTGTCTGACACGGCACGTGTCTCGCACGCTCAATGTCTGTAGATATAAACGGACCTTTAAGCGGTCCTTTTAGACAGCGCGGTCCGAATTGAGAAATTCAAAATGTTAGGAATGCTATAGGTAAAATAGAAGGACATTTTAAGCAAACTATTTTTTACAAACTCTAACGCTTGAATACTCGCACCTAAATGAGATTTATGTACACCTCAAATGTTTTTTGACTAATTTGATTGAAAACTCACAAAATCGCAACTTATTCTTGCTTAAGTATGAGCTGCGTTTGAGTATTCGAGGGTGACGGGGAAAGTGTAGGGCGCCCACTGTTAATGAGGATCCGTAACGTTATAGCAATTTCAATAGAACTAGTATCCACGTTATTCTTTATGACATAAGAATGATATATCTTTTTAAATTATCCAATTCGGACCATTACGTACGAAGTTAGTTAGCTGAGTGACCGCCGCGGGTGCGTGTGACGTCACTGGCTCAGTGAACTTCGCTAATAATTTAGTCATAACTTCGTAAATTTTTGTCGTAGAAAAAAATTCTTGCACTGTGTGTTATGGATTTCCTAGCGCTATACCTAAATCTGCATTCTCAACTAAAAACGACCTACGACTAGATCCTCATTCAGGGTAGAGCCGTTTTTATTACTATCAGTGAAATGGAGGAGGGTACCAAAACAAATTTTAACAATTAAGACTTCACGAACATGTTCGTGGTAATGGGCAGAACCTGCCGTTTATGCAGTGTCAGTGATTTACCAATAACCCTGTATAATAAATTAATACAGGCTTCTAAATGAATATAAGTGTGATAAACAGTATATATCACACTAATTATATTTATTTACAAGCATAGTCGGGTGAATTTCGTAGTATGTGGCATTGTTTGTGCCACCCAGATCTGCATTACGTTAATTAGCTACAACCTGGGCCTTACCTAGAAGACAAGCAGCTATGTAGAATATCTATTTGACACTGAATCGGCATCGCCTCGAAAGTCATAGGTTTTAAATTGTTGACTAGTTTATTGTGATACGCCATCTGTCGTTCCCAGAGTCGGGGCCCTGGCCATTAGGAATGCCACGACCGTCCATACAATTTACGTCGGTTCCGATGCAATATAAATACAGTTACAATAAAACTACACACAATGGCAAATTAAGTTATCTAGTTAAACCTTTAGTATAACCACTGAATTCGCTACTGACAGAGATGTGTCCGTCGAGTTAGCAGCCCCGCCATGGAATTTGGTGGTTTCCATTTGGCTATACCCTATACCATAGTCGTGTGGTGCCAGCTTTGGTCGTGTGGTGCCGGCTTAGAATTTTGACCACCTTAACTATTCCCGCGGGTGTCGTAAGAGGCGACTAAGGGATTCCATCGGGGGACGGGCAGCAGCGCCCTCTGCAGAACCATTCTACCACCAGACTGCGATCCCCAACCCGCATGCCCAGCAAGATGATTATGGGTAGGTATTCCCCCCATGAGATAAAGCTATTAAGGCGCTTCTCAGGGGGAGACCTGAGTCCAGGTGGGGACTATTATGGGCTGTTGAGGTGAGGTGAAGTAAGTATACTAATAATAATAATTGTGCATGAAATAGTGCCATATCTACTTAGGGCACCGGGCCCTAAGTAGATATGGCACAGTAGAAACCACCAAATACCATGGCAAGGTTGCTATCTTGACGGGCACAAAGAGATCGTTCTCTAGCTAGTCTAGCTAGAGAACGATGTCTTTGATTTGATGAAAATGCTAATAAACAGGTAAGAAAAGAAGAAAGACTGTAGACTAACTGAGGAAGACGATAATACTGTTCTGGCAAAGCTCTCATCATTCAGTAAGTATTTACCTACGTAAAGACAGCGCGTCAGAATTAAGTAAGGCCTGCATAACATAATGCAGGTTAGGATCCGATTCTTTATTTTTTTTATCTATTCGTTCTGTTTTTATGTTACCTAAATAATAATAAAATTAATTTTCGACTTAAAACTCCTTACGATTAACAGCTTTGGATGTAAACCTGCATGGGTAATGTGGTTGCATAATTCTGTCGCTGTCTGTACAAACAACTTTAAAATCAAACTTTTTTAAATCACGGGGGTTTTAAACCTAACCTAGCTTCGAAGAAAACTCTAGGTACCGAGCTTTTAAAAAGACATCCCTACAAAAACGTCATCCATTTTTGAAAACGATTCAACATCCACACCGCTTGCTACATTAAATTTCGTAGCCCGTAGCACTGAGCCACCTAATTGCTACGCTGCTACGCCACGCGCTACGAAGCGTAGCGCTCGTAGCACCACGCATGGGCTGCGGAGCGTAGCATGATAATGATTTCTCATCACTACGTACTACTTTTTCTTACGTTTTACATTACGTACAATGTTTTTTTTTGTATTCATTTTGATAACTTTTGATGACATTATAAAATATGCTGAATAGTTATAAAGAAAATTAATGATAACCCACCAAAAACACAAATGTGAAAACATTGTCAAATTCAGCTAGTTAGTGACTTCACCAATAAAAGAGCTGAGGTCATAGATACATAGGTGTGAAGTTCCATAGCAGTTCCTGATCTTAACTTATTAGGCACTATGTTCTTTCGGCTCCCCAATATTTAGGTACAGTCAGCTGCACAGACAGACATGTATACACTTCCAAGGTTTAACTTTCATTTTACTCGGAACTTTTCAAATAAAAGGACATGCACACGTTTTTCGTACAAAGTAGTCATCGTACCTACTTCGTCAGAATGCGGTACATAAATTATCACAATTACTATACACCTACTAGGTATTTAGTCAAATTGAAAACTTGGGAGTGTATACATATTTTTGCAGCCGACTGTACCTACCCTAGTCAGACTTCTCGATAAAATTACTCATGTAGATTACTTATATGGATCAGTTGAGCTACCTATAGACTGTTTGCAACAGTCAGCAGTTAGCTCAATTGTTTCAATTGTAAATACTAGTATAATTTTCTTTGTGAATAAAGATGTTCTTATGTAGAGAATAAAGTCCACTGCGATCCCCAACCCGCATGCCCAGCGTGGGGATTACAGGCATTACCCCCATGAGGTAAAAGCCTATAAGGCGCTTATCAGGGGGAGGCCTGCGTCCAGCAGTGGACCAATATAGGCTGTTGAGGTGAGGTGAGGTGAGAGAATAAAGAGGTAGGTAAATGCGAAAGTTTTGATAGAATAGCATGGATGTTTATTTGGATAGAATAGAATGGTTGTTTGTTTGGATAGAATGGAATGGATGTACGTATGTACCTACTCGACTAAGTCGGTTTTAAACCTGGAATAACAGATAAGCTACCTGCAACTTTTACTGGACAAACGCGCGCAAACCCGCGGGTTGGAGCTAATATCAGGTTAAATGAGTCCTCAGGAAGGTTTGGTGAGAAAGTGTTTTCAATTTGAATCCCAAAATTGACTAGTGAATTAGACTCTTCTGGCGGAAACGAAATTACCATGATGAAACGTACCTACTACGATCAAAGTAAAAGTAGGTAACTCAAAGTATCTACCTATCTACTTGTTACTTGTTTATGTACAATGCTACATACCTACCGGTACCGCAATTCCTTAAACTTGGTAATAGTCGTATATTTTAATCAAAAAGCCCTTTGTACTTTATTGAAAAACTTAAAATTATCGCGTACCTACGCAACCGAACATTTGTTAACCGAATAAATATGAAACGACTCAAAACTTTTTACATTACAAGTCGCACATAAAATAGTTCAAAAAGTTTTTAATGCGATCGTAGGGCATTCAACTCAACTAGACGTATGTCGATGTTTTTGTAACAAACCTTTGATTTCCACGCAAATGGGTCTATCTCCCTTGGTGTCGAGATTTATAGGGTACCATTGATATACACCATAGATGTAGAAAATTCAAGTGAGATAAACAGGTTGTACGCATGCGCGATACGGACCAATCTTGTGCCCTGTCAGGGTGCGTGACGATCGCGAGATGTATGGGGATGGGAGGGTATCGATAGAATTTGGTCGAAGGTCGATATATTAGGTAAAAGAGGCTTGTTTTATCTAGGGAGTAATAACCTGAGTAGATAGGTAATTTGTTAATGTGGGAAGGTACCTATTATTTTCTAATATTGATATTTTTTAAGGATAATATTGCCACTTCGGGGAGAGTTCATGTAAAAATTAATAGGTGCCTGTTAGGCAACACACACAATATCATCAGGACATATTTTTTATAAAATATATTTTTTCTCAACGATGTTTTTACAAAAGTGAAGGGTAGGTAAGTACCTATAGTTAAAGTTTTATATTGTGTAAACATACTCCGGTAGCTAAGTAACAATTTTTTTTATAATTTTTTGCGTAAATTTATTTATCTTACATTATAGTATTACCAACTTAAATTGAACTTAAATTGAACGGGAAGAAAGGATGAGGTTGAGGTTTTGTAGATTAAGCCCTCCCTATTCCTATATTTTAAAATAAAATCAACTCCCTAGTCAATAACTTTTCGAAACGATAATATTACTTATGTAGAGAATAAAGAGGTAGGTAAGTATTTAAGTAGATAATATTTCAGTATTCATTGTTAATTAATAACATTGAAAACATATAAAAACAAAGGTACTACCTAGTTTATAATGGTTCTACATATTAAAACCCTATTGCACGGCCTAACGCCTAGTGATGTGATATCAGTGATATGACATATCGATAAAATTACTATCGCAAACAATTAGCACGTCCCTAGCAGATTTCACAAGCGTTCAGACTTCAGTATGATAAAATGTTTGAGGCGGACGGCAATCGTAGGGGCACCGTTCTCTCCCGCCAAAAAATTCAAAATCAACCGTTCTTAAAAAATAAATAAATGTCAAAGTAATCAGTGAAAAAAAAACTTATTTAAATTTTAAATTCAAATTTTGTTCGGTATTTAGTTTTGTTCCGGATGTGTTTTGAAAACTGTTATCTAAGTACCTAGTGGGTGAATACTTGCTTTGACTTGGCTAATGGATCCATTGATTCAGGTATGTGATAAGGTGATAAGAAATTTCCTTAACATTATTTAATACACAAAAACAAATAAGTTTTATTTAAAAAATTAATGAAGTCTTCGTTATCAATCTTTTATGACATAATAATGTTCAGTTGGAAATGATTTACGGTTTAGAAATTTATTTTTTAATAAGTATAATATATTAGGTAGGCATATATGTACATTCGTTTAGAAGAAAAATACAGGATTGTCTTAAAGTAACATGTGCAGAACGAACTTAATTACGTTTTATGTATCTTTGTATGAAACTCAGTGTTTTAATACCTTTTTAAATTGATGGCAATATTTTAGTTTGTGTAAAATATGAGTTGGATTATCAACCTCTTAAAATGTAAATATCAATTCCAGACACGTTGAGAGCAATGAAATGGTCATTAAATGGTACTTGGTAGAGATTTATACGGACTCATTAAATGGGCCATTTAATGACTCTGTCCGGCGTTAGGTAGGTACATGTACCTTTTAGTGGGGACCTACCAATTTACTTAAATCTTTTTCATTCACTTCGATACTTAATGTTGTGGTGTGTTTAGTTTTTTTAATCGTGAATAGACTTTCTTGTGACCACAACATCAGCTGATGGTAAGTGAGGATGTAACACGAAGGTCTAGAAGGGAGAGACCCAGGTTGTAGTGCCTATTTTAGGACTAATTGAAACACAACCTTCAGTTCAAAGATCTTTATTTCTCATTTACAACAAACATGTTACTTACATGAGAAACTTATGCTAAGTACTAATATTATGTTATTTTTAGTCTTTCCAACACTATTCTAGTAGTGGTACATCCTCGGTTATGTACCTTTGCAATTTGGTTTTAAAATTTAATGTCTTCAGGTAGCCTGTTATAGAACTGAGCCCCTTCGAAAGTAATCCTCTTTTTACCTTTTTGAGTTCTAATCGTAGGCAAAACAAGATGGTCACCTCTTCGTTTTTTTTTACCTTAATTTCAGCATGACTCTACTTGACAATAATTTAACAGTTTTCAATGAAAATCTGTTATTAAATTGGGACTTGATGCAGCATCATCGTTCACATTTCTTGGTAGCCCACTATTGGGTGTATCTTGGTACTTATTATCTACAGTTGAGTGTAGGCCGAGAAGGAGGCCGCCTTTTACGCCAACCTTCTTGGCCCTGGTCCTATCGAGTAAATCTAAATGAGGTTTCAGTATTCGATGGCTGTACTTAACAATTATCCATTTTAATTTTCGTTGTGTCTATAGTTAACTCTGACGATAGGCAAAACGATAGATATAACGGTTTATTGTTCTTGATCTTTGGTGAGAGATGAGTAAGGTTGGACGATGAATTTGGATAGTTAAACTTCCATCCACTGGTTTATTTACTTTTAACAGGTGCACGCCTGTGATGTTTCCTAATTAAACGTAATAAGACTTCAGTCTTCATTCTCTAACTTAGAATGAAACATATTTCATAGACACAGTTTCGAATTTGTCGACTCAAAAAATATCAGGATTTACGTGAGCTACCCAGTTGAGATATTAGGTAAATAGTGAAGACCGTATTTATCTCGGCAAGGTTTTAAAAATGTTCTCTAGATTATTACTTACATTATTATCTTTACAGTATTAGCGCCTGTAAGTCTCAGGGTTCTCGCTGAAACTAGTATTAAGCCACTTCACTGAACTAAACCGAGATTTCACTGCGAGATTTCTCCTTTATAATACTTAATCTCTCTTTAAGTTAGTAGCTTAAATTGTGATTTAAATGAATGGCTGCAAGTGGCCCTTTATGTAGAGTTCCTACATTTAGGTAATAGGTGGTACGTTCGTTTCATAACGGCAGACGGTGGGGTGGAAAACTCAAGAGCTTATTTCCTTCCCCTTACGTTTAGCAGGTACAGTCAGCGTCAAACTCATGTAGCAAGCATCAAAATGGTTTGACCTACAAAAACTATCGTAGGTAGTTTGACGAATTCATTTACGGATGTAGGCGGGTTAACTACGATCCTTATTTGTGTTGGAAGAACACCGACGTTGCAACCCTTAACGAACCTATCTTCGGACCTGCACTCACCCTGAAGATGTCCCTCGTTAAGGGATGAAACGTTGAAAATAAGGTTCGTAGTTAACCCGCTTACATCCGTAATGATTTGACCTACCTACTATCTAGATTATAGTATCGAAAAATAAAATGGTATTGCACATTATGCTGTTGGTTCTGCGCCTGACTTCTCCCTGGGCGTGTCGGTCTGCCCCATCGGATTATGAAACTGAGGAATTAGGGAGAGCACCAGTGTTTGCGCACACACTTGAGCACTATAATATGCCCTGCGCACATGGCTAGTCTCAGTTAAGACTGACCCATGGCCATGGCCGCAATTCGGCTAGGAGGACATCGTCATCTCATTTCAAAATTATTAAGTTTTCCTGATGCTCTGAGTACCTACCTCTCTTGCAACTTGCAGCTTCACCTTTCACTGTAGTAGGCGATGATGTTTCCCGATTTTCGGCAGGATCACACAAACGCTCACAATAATACTGAAAGAGCCGTTACCTAAATAATTTTGCAAGCCTAGATTTAAAATTTGATTGCGAAAACTGAAATAACATAAATTGGATTTCAATATTGGAAACTGTAGACAATTGCTAAGATAAGACGGAACCCTTTGGTTGCTCACACAATATTATTGCTAGATAACCCTGCAAGTATTTTTGTTGTTTTAGCCCCGAACTCCTCCAAAATACGCTACCTCAGTACTAGGCAGCAGAGAAAATCATATAATAAAATGTTTTACTCATAATTATGCTACTTAACTAAGTAAAAAAATATTGTACTTACTAACTTTTAAGCTACCTACCAATATAGTTTTTAAATAATAACCAGACAAGATTTGTTTTATAGCAAATATGAAAAACTTTTTACCTAAATCTGAGGGCACCGAACCCACAAACCTTTTGCATCGAAGCCGGACATTATGCTACGCTAAAGGTAGGTATGCTTGCGCAACAAAGGTTGTGCTGATGCCAACTGTACTTGTGTAGGCGTAGTCACACGCTGTGAATGGAAGATGAAGATTCCATTCTTTTATATCATCTGTCATAATTATTTGGTACTTGAATAAGGTATTCACTTCCTTACTCCTTTTGAAGTTTATGTGTTTGCTCAATGGAAAAAAAAAATATTCTTTTCTTGCGGATATGCAGGAATCAGCGCGGATACGTTCTTTTAAAATTTCTATATATAATTCTC
This sequence comes from Eupithecia subfuscata, assembly GCA_963564075.1. Lineage (NCBI taxonomy): Eukaryota > Metazoa > Arthropoda > Insecta > Lepidoptera > Geometridae > Eupithecia > Eupithecia subfuscata. The sequence continues at coordinate 7,441,917 of OY751117.1, read as the reverse complement.
ATACCTAGATCGTCTTCCTAGAAATGTAAGAATTATGAAAATGTTTATCGGAAACTGCGCATTGTCGTTGAAGAGGTCTGAGCGTGGTTTTCAAATTGAATTTGTTTTAGCCATTTACGAATCTAAAACTTTTCTACCAGAAACCCAACTATTAACGTAAACAAACTGAATACAATAAAATAAAGCCAATTCCGGCGGCGCCAAAGTTTTTAAAAACGTGGCAGACGACATTTCATACTCGACACCGAAGAATTTTAATTTTCGGCACGACTTCTGGCGGCTATCCGTGAGTCTGGGAACTTTCCTTAGACAATTTAGTCGAGTAAAATCTAAATTCGACCCTGAATTGATAAAAGTTTCAATTTATGTCGTTGTCGTGCGAGTTAAGAAATAAAAGGATTTTAGCAACGAATACAAAAGTACTTTTTTCAACTTTTGCTAACAAAGACGCGAGTTTGAAGCGAGTGGTGGGTAAGTTTTTCAACTTTGTTATTTTCCGTCTTAGTACTTAACTACCTAGCTTTACTTTTATAGAACGACAGTATCTTTAACCTTTAAATTAATATAGAAATTAACTTCTGATAGGTACCTATGTGTTTAAAATAAAATGACTCTAAGTAGTCATTTTAAACTTTCTATCCATTTGGTTCATTTCAAGGTAAGCTTTCTATCTGGTCATTAAAAGGGTTTATTCTGGAGTAACCCAAAAATCACCTTCCGAGGACCAATGAGATTGGTTCAAAGAACTGTAAGAACTTTGGTAACATCTGAACTTCGTGGAAATGCACTGAAACGGCCCCGTAAACATGAGGCGTCCTTTTTATGGGACGCTATAAAAGTGGTTAATTGTAACCCCAATCAGGTCGGTTCCTACTATTTTAGGTAAGAAACTGGAACGAAAATTAATTTCATTTAAAGTGCTTTGACTTAAAAACATTGAATTATGTAATATGTACTTCAACATTTTTTCGCAAATTTTCGGTTATTTCCACAAATATCCTACAATTTCCCAAATCATCAGATATGGGAATCTGTAGGATTTTTCCCTGTTGAACACTCAGAAGGAGACATCTTTAAGGAGGAAGATATTTATCTGTCTGTCTAGCTAGATGTCTCGTCATTTTTGTAGGTTTTTCTCTAACAACGTTTCTAATTTCGAGATCGATCGACAATATTAATCAAATAAAACATCCCTAGGGAAGATCGACATATTAATTTAGGGAATTCCTATACTTTATGCGTATAACTAAATTGTGTGTGTAGTATTGGTTCTCTGTGATAGATAGTCTATTTATTTATTATCAGGAGACTCGACATGGAAGATTAATGGGATGTTGCTGCGAATAAACCGTCGTTGGCTTTATTGATTAACACTTTAGTCTTGTAGTTATGGATTGGGTAATTAGTTAGGATTACAGCAAAGTGCAAGTGATAAAGTTTTTACAGCATCAACAGCCGTAACCAATATTGTTCATTAAAATGCCTTTGATAAACGGTATACCAACTGAATTCTAGCGCTAAGCAGAAGCAACCTTCGCATCATGACAAGAGCCCTAATTCGTCGAAATCCACATAAAGCAAATACAAGACCCGTCAAGTGCGAGTGTAACTCGCGCGCCGAGGGTTTCGAACGTTTGTGAACAAGTAGGTATGTACTAAAAGTACCGGTTAGAGACTCCGAAATTTAATGAAGACCTAAAACTAGTAGGTACCAACCTTCATTTCAGATGGATATCTCTGCATGCTTCGGTGATAGGGTGTAGCGGTAAATTTTTCGACTTTTTTCAAAAAAATTCGATAAGTATTAAACCTACAGAAAGGGCATTGGGTAAAAGTGGCGTTGTTTTTGATGGTCCGCGGCCAGTAAAAAACTATTGCCATTAATTAGTACTCTCAAAACTAAGCAACTTTCATTACTACAGCCAATATCTAAAATATATCGGAAGCGAGATAGCGAATGGCAAAAAATCATAAAATGATCGTCTAAATAAACAAATAACAAGACTTCCCTACAGTTTTTAGTAACCATTGCATTTCATAGAAGTAGTAGAATGAAATTAAACATAACGAGCTCGATTGTATACCGGCCCGGAGCTCGGTTCAGTTATGCTAACCAATCACAGCGCTCTATTCGTTTACCTGCGTGACGCTATCGCTCAACTCGACAACCGACCCTTTCTTTAGTTGTGGGTCGTTGACTGTTTTTGCGTTAACGAAACGAAACCGTTTTCTATAAACGGTCAACCGGTTGAAAAACCGGTTGACGTTTTTAACAGGTTTGTCGAAACGTTAACTGTATTGCACTACAACGTTGTGTTGACGCGTTAACGTCTAAAACGGTCAACTTGTGGCAAAACCTGTTGACGTTTTGACGTGACAACGTCTTATAATTCGATAGAGCCGGCTGCACGCACGAAAAAACATGACGTCATGCGGCGTTACCTCGCTCTGAGGCGTTCCCTCGCTCTGAGGCGTTCCATGTAAAGCTTGAAGTGCAAGCGAGAGCGCTCGACATCCGTCTCTCTCCTACTTGAGTGAGCGATGCGTCTGCGTGGACAGCTGCTATACTATAGTACATTTACATGTTTTGATCGAGTATCAAATGCTACCATTCCATCAGTATTTTCTTAAGACGTTGTCACGTTCAACTATCGTCAGTAAACCGATTTTACAGACAACCAATTTTTTTTTAACAGGTTTGTCGAAACGTAAACTGTAGTGCTTTGGCATTCCGGCATTTTGCAAATTGTTTTTTACTTTATTTTCATTTGAACTACTTAGTATTATTTATTTACAATAAAACACTGTCCTTATTTGCCATAAATATCCTAAATTATCACTAACTTTTACTACCTATACATAATAAAATAATTATTAAACTTTCGCGCAAAAAAAGCGTTGACCTCAACGTGTCACATAAACAAACTAATTAAACGAACGAAAACAATGTCAACGTCGTCGTATGTCGTTGAATGAAATAATAAGTTGATTGAATCAACTTGTTTCGCGGAAAAGAGAAAACGGTTAATTCGTTTTGTCCGTCAACGAACGAACGAGATAGTGTGTCAACGTCATAGTATGTCGTTGAATGAAATAATAAGTTGATTGAATCAACTTGTTTCGCGGAAAAGAGAAAACGGTTGATTCGTTAAATGTAGAAAAGCTGCTTTATAAAACAGTTCGTTGATTCAACGCTCACTACTACCTTTCTTTACTCACCATCTGACTTTCGTGTTGTTTGCGTGCGTAAATAAATAATAAATATAATAAATAATAATAATAAATAGTATTAGAAATAAAATATTATTGATGGGATGCATGTTTTTTATTCATAACTTACTCGTTCCATACGTAAAATAATAGTATTTTTGAAATTAAAGTGCATTTTATCACTAACTTAGATGATTATTGTTCTCAACTTCAAAGTCGAATATTTCGGCTCCGATATAAGTTACGGCGTATTTTGTTTTTTATAATGAATATACAGGTGTAGTACTTAAATTCCACACAAATTCCATCAGTGGCCGCATAAAAAAAAAACAACGCCACGACTCCATACAAACTTACCCAATGCCCTTTAAAAAACTATTTTGAAATGTACAAACTAATACTGCCTTTCATTTGATACCTCACTTGACTCTGTAGGTCTCTTTTAAAATGTTGACATCTCAATTTGTATGGAAAATGTTGATTTTAATTTTTCATTTTTTACGCGTATACTTTTTTTTCTTAAAATCTGTACAGGCGCACGAAATGTATTATTATTTTAAATTTCAAGTTGATAGCTGCTGTAGTTGCTGAGTTATTAAGGAGGGAAAAAAGGACAGACAAAGCGAGACCATAAGGGTTTCGAAACCGATCTTCGAAACCCTAAAAAACCAAAACCCAATGATGTCTGGTAAGCGAGGCCGCACACCGGCACCACATGACAAAATTAAAAATTTTAAAAACCCGCTGACGTTTATTGGCTGAACAGGTTTTCATGAAACATGGCTAAGAACACTCGGGATAAAATTATCTATGACACAAAAAAAAACTAAACAAAAATTGGTTCATGCGTTTGGGAGCTACGATACCACAGACAGAATACACAGACAGTTGCGTCAAACTTATAACACCCCTCTCTTTTTGCGTCGGGGGTTAATAACACAATATACATATGTCATTGAGCGTTTTAAGTACTTACCTATTTAATAAATTAAATGTTTTACTCGGATGTTGGTGAAAATTCGGATGTCGCCAAAACTATTTGACAGGACTAAAATGTTTTCAACGGACGAAAAACGGAGGTCAAAAACGAAAAGTCAAGTCGACGCGTATATTTTTTTTAAATTTATGACCACGCATAACTTTTTACAGAGTTGGATTTTGATAATTCTTTTTTTATTGGAAAGGGTATACCCCGAAGGTGGTCCCATTTGAAAAAAAAATACAACCCTAAGGGTAAGAAAACTGGGGATGATTGATTGTTCACTCACTGATTGTAATGTTTGACCACGCATAACTTTTCACAGATTAGTCCTATTTTGATAATTATTTTATTGTTGGATAGGGTATACCTCGATGTGTCATCAAACTAAATTAGACTCGAATTTTAACAAGATGTCGCTACTAGAAGAATTTGAAATCGGTTTATCGTTTTTTAAAACACGCCAAATCATTGTCCCTTTCACAACGATCGAAGCAAAAAGTATGGCATCATTTTTATTGTCAAATTAGTTTAGTTTAGTTTTTGCGAGATCGACAACACCATTTGATTATGTAGCGTTCAAACTGTCAAACATATCCTTTGTAAAAAGACTTACTACAAAATATCAGATTGTCTAGAGGATAAAAATGCTTGGGACGAGTTTTGCTCCAGCTCGAACAATAACAACACTAAATAACAGGCTAAAGGTTTCTTCGTCGCTTTTTTACTTTAGTCTACATACCGAAGCGACAGAAATCAAAATTATCACTTTATTTCCGTGTCAGTGTTTAGATAAATAATTTGACCTTTAAGGAAATAGAGTTTTTAATTTGATTTGATTAGGGATATACTTCAACTTCTTTTATAATGGCGCCGCTTGCTTTTCGCTACGACTCTGCCAGTGTCAGTAAGGAGTGTCGTAAAGTTCAAAAATAATAATATAACCGGTTCAAAAAAATTAGGGATAAACGTTATATCTACGACTAAATAATACTTATTCGTAGCGTTGTATAGACACCATTTGACATGACATAACATTCAGGGCAGAGCGGGGGCAGTGGGCAGTGGGTAATCCAGTGCGGTCGGGTTGCGGCCCCGATGCTGCGAACATTCCAATTCGTGATCGAACGCGACGATGTAATTAGTGACTGATTGCCGTCGGCGCAGTTTACGATTGACGAGTTACAAAATAATTGACCTTTACCCCTACGGAACGTAGTCATACTTGATCTTTGACCTTTACATTTAGGTAATTTGCATGCAATGTCAGTTATTTACCTGGGTCTGCGCTCATTAATCCAATACCGTTACCACATACAGCCTACGGCAGCACTGACACACCTACATGTCACGAGTAGGATAAGTTAGTGTGTATAACTTTTAGAATGTAAGCTTAGCTCTAAGAATGTATAAGCAACAATTACTTGTCTACCTACTCATAAGTTTTAATCTAGTTTTTTTATATACCTACCTACTTGTCTATGTTTGATTGTATTTTGTGCTGTCCATTTGTGATCCAAAAAACCATTTATCCATCTATCTATCTACATAGCACAAATACATGAATTCAAGGGGGAAAACTGGAACGCGAAAAAAATGAATTCCAGTTTTCCCCCTTAAGGGGGATTTGTCAAGGGGGAAAACTGAAATAACCCAATTCAAGCATGTTTAAACATAACTCTTTAGATACATTTTACAGTGCCGAAATGGCACGAGGGCCTGTCATGTGATACCGTCAATATAACATTTATTTCTGCTCTGCTGCAGCGGTGCTTTCCAGGTGAGCGACAAGTTTTACAGAGAAATTCTACTTACCGACTCTGAGGTTTTGTCGAGTTAAGAAAACTCACAATCCCTAGTACTGTAGTTAAAAATATTACCTCTACTCTGCTAGTCCATACTAATATTATAAAGAGGAAAGATTTGATTGTTTGTTTGTATTGAATAGGCTCCGAAACTACTGGACCGATTTGAAAAATTCTTTCACCGTTAGCTTACTTTCAGGGAGTTGACATAGGCTATATTTTATCCCGGAATTCCCACCTGAGCGGGAACTACGCGGGTGAAACCGCGAGGCGATCGTCTAGTATATAATAAAATTAGTAAATTTTCTAACGATAGTTCTACTTTTATTTTATTTTTATTTTATTTATTAGGTCTACCAGTGGGTGTTACAATAATTCTTATAATATAAAATGCACACTTAATGAGATAGTTCATTGCACAACCAGTTATAGGTGGACACTGCATGCTAAATAGTAGGTTATCAGAGGAACAACTAAAGTAGCAGTAAATGTAAGATGCAGCAATTTCACCATCTCCAAGAAGTTAGTGACAATAGCACAATACAATAATATAGAAATTAGTATAAAATATAGAAATTACATGAGAATAAACTTTGAAGTTAATAACAACTGGAAATAGATGAAACTGCCTTTTATAAAATAAAATTATAAACTAAAATTAACAGCTTATATTAAGTAGGTACATAAATAAATAAGACATATATTTGGAAGTGACTTATTTAGAACTGTTGGACAAGTTCTCGGATAAGAACTTGCGGAAAATCGGTAGTTTTATTGAGAATATATCAATCAGGGCGCAATGATTATTAAGTTCTTTGCTGATTCTAGGAATAGGTGAGTTTTTGCCGAGGACTGTTGAGCGGTGTGGTGGGTCGAGGGTAGGGATCGGTTTACGGGGAATTCTACGCGGGACTTTAAAGCGAATTTTACTAAGGAGAGGAGGACAATTTATTTGGTTGTTAAGGAGTTTATATACAAATATAACTCATATCTATGTAGCTCGTACCTATTGGTAGAACTACAGACAACAAAGCGCCCTTGGTTCGACCAGTCGAGCTTCGCGATAGGACTATAGACAACTATCGTAGAAGCTGTGAGAATTGTCCAGCATTATTTATTTATTCATTTGCTGAACATTTCTTTACACATCATCATCTAGTCCTCACAACAGGGAAATATGTCTTACTCTCAAATAACAAGAACTCACTTGGTTGGCGCCGAGTTTCAGATATAATTGTAAGCAGTATTCATTGAAAGCAGGATCTCAAATTGACATGTAATGCAAATCTTCTAATATATAAAAGAAAGTCGTGTTAGTTAGGTACCTATTTATAACTCAAGAACGGCTTTACCGATATGGCTGAAAATTGGTAAGGAGGTAGTAGACTTAGAGCCAGGAGACGGACATAGGATACTATTTATTCCGTTCGATAGCATTCAAGTGTGACTTGACATAACCTCAAAAGTAGAATAGGATAGAAATAACCTCAAAACGTTTCAATAGAAACAACGCGTGCGAAGCCGCGGGCAGAAGCTAGTTGCGTATAAAAAGACGAGGGAAGGTTTATTATGGGTGTTTTGCTTACAAATATTTTACATCGAGTTTAGTTAGTTTAAAGTTCTCAGAACAGGGAAATAGGTCAAGCTTTACAATACGCAGAGCTTGTGTTAGGTATTGATCTACCCGAAAAATATCGATCAAATACGAAAATAGGCATATTTGTATTGATTGTAAATACGTCCTAATACGAGTAATTATAGGTACCTATAATTACACGTATTAGATAGGTACAGTGGCAGTCATAAATGTTTGAAATAAATTTCTATTGATACCCACAAAAATATTTCTGAAATAGTTCGGTAAAATCATGACTTATTTTTTACTAGCTGCGCCCCGCGACTTCGCCCCCGTGGAAATTTATGTTTCCAACTTTCTTAATTTTTTCTTTCATAAGAACCTTCTCCTGACAATAACAAACACAACAAATAAAGAATTAGCGAAATCGGTCCAGGCGTTGTTGAGTTATGCGCTTACCAACACATTTTGCGATTCATTTTTATATTATAGATATAAAGATTTAGCGCTAGAACAAATAAAAGCAGAAAGAAGACAAATAAAGAAAACATCCATGTGCCCTACAAGCGGGCAGTGTAAGAGAAGTTGGAACAGGAGCTCGTACCGTTGTTGTTTTAAAAAATATTTTCAATAACCTTTACCACCTCGCCTCGTAGCTGTAAATAATAGATAGATTGGAGGGAACCTAGATATAACAGTGACTTTTATTTTTAAGGTAAGGTTTCATACCGTGAGCAGATGTCCTCGTTTTCATTCTATCTACTTTCATAATAAACAACGTTTTCTTAGGAAAAAAAACGTTTAGTCATTTTATTTAGTAATGCTTCTACATCTGTGTAAAATTTCAGCCCTATCCCTTCATCATCATCATCATCATCAGCCTATATTAGTTCACTGCTGGGATTAGGGGAGGCCTATGCCTCCCCTAATGAACGCCATAGCGCCCTGTCTTCGGCTTGCCGCATCCAGCATCTGCCTGCAATCTTTCGCAGATCGTCATTCCACCTGGCCGGAGGGCGTCCTACACTACGTTTGCCGATTTGCCTATCCCTTCAGTAGGTAGTTTTTGCGTGAAAAGGTTACATCCATCCATCCAAATGCGACTAAATATACTACAGAATCGGCCCCCCGGCCGGTACCACCGCAACCGCTATGTGCCAGCATTTTAAATCTGTAACATCTTCGAAATTATTCATTCAAATTGCATGCATTTATATTAGTGTTCATTTTGATAGAAAATTCAAAAGTGAGGAGTCAAAGTTATGAGTTACATTACCCTACTTGACCCAACTTCCTACACATATTATATCCGTAGGTATGTTGTGATCCTATCCTATATCCCTAAAACTTATCAACTAATTAGGGGACCCTTTTGATCCCTATTTGTTCACCTGAAAGGTTAATTTGGAGGTAGGTAAGTAATTTGCCCAAAGAAGGACGCAGAACTGTTTCTTTCTTTGGTGGAAAAGATAGGACATAAGTAGGCACAAATAAACTACCTACTGTAGGTACTGCATAATATCTGCCTACCCTTGCAAACTATGGAACGAGAATGGTTAGAAAAACGCAGCTAACAAGATACAAGATTTTATTGATAAATATAAATTTACACGTCAAATTAAATTATATTACATAGTCTTCGTTACATTTACAATAGTATTCACTTATTTTCGAATTATATTATTTCACTAATTAATCTTATCCGCTATCGACCTTTAGATAACGTATCTAGAGCGCAGAGAAAGAAAAATCCCTATGGTACACCTGAATAAGAGATCCAGAGAGACTTTACTTAAGAATGATAGCAATACTTTTCGATGAAGTAGGCAGAAAAAGTCTAGAAAATCCCTAATGCCTATGAATTGTTGATATTTATTAACAAACTAGTTTCTGCCCGCGGCCTTGCACGCATTGTTTCTATAATAATAAATTAATAAATAATAATGTCCTACTAGCCGAATTTCGACCACGGCGGCCAGTCCCATCGGAGGGAGACTAGCCAGATGTGCAGAACATAAGTGCACAAGTGTGTGCGCAAACACAGGTGCACTCTCTATTCTCTCACTCTCATAGTCTGATGGGACGGCAGACCGACTCGACCGGGAAGAGGTCAAGCGCAGGACCAACGGCTTAGCGTGCTTTCCGACGCACGGGCATAAATGAATAATGCTACACGATCCACACAGCATCATCTAGCCCCAAGCTAAGCAAAGCTTAGTTATGGGTAGGTACATACTAGATGACTGATATACGTGAATGGAAACGTTCAATGGTAATTTCAATCCCATGGATATGAGATTAAAAGCCTGTGTTTTATTCCAGGCCTAAAACTACCGTAAAATGTCAGTCCGATCCGTTCAGTAGTTTTGGCGTGAAGAGGTAACAAACATCCATCTATTCATACATCTAAACATCCAAACTTTCACATTTCATAATATTAGTGTGATACCTACGTAAATTAAAAGAAAAACAGAAAGACACAGCTTTCTGCGATATTTTGTCCTGAAGCCAAACTCTAGAAAAAAACTTGAGAGGTGTCAAGGAACACCCGGATGGAACGAAGTTCAAGAGAGAGAGAGACAGACAGAGAAACATGCGCACGCCGCACGGCTTACAATAGCTTGCTATAGCAAAAAGTGTCGTTACAACTTTTCGTATGAATTTTTTCCGTCGAGCCCCCTTTCACAACGCGCGATAAGGAACTTCGTTCCAAAAACCCATTGATCTACGACGTAACACGTAACACGATATCTTTAATTATCTCCAGGAGAACAAATACACAGCATTGCCAATATGGGCGGCAGTTAGGTACAAGTAGGTACCTAATGTCTTTCCCCGTATTGGACGCAATCGATTGCTGTCGTCTGCCTGATCCCAACGATAGGGCTGTGCTGTCCGGCTTTAGTGACACTTCGACTGGTATTCTATAAATTTAAATACTGGTGTTTTGTAATTGTTTATGTTATGTACATGCAGTATTCAGTATTTTATTTATTGCATTCATACAATCAGTTCTTAGTGATTAGGTGAGTTTAAGTTAAGTTCACAGTATGTACCCATTTAGGGTGTTGCAATGGAAAACTGGCAGGTTTCGTGCCTTTCTACTAAAGATGAACTAAAAGTCGCTAAAAGATTCGTAGAATAAGTCGTCAAGTTCGTAAAAACATTTTTTTATGAGCATATCTTTCAGTTTGCTTTCGAACATGTTATTTTTCTCGAGAGATTGTATGTTATCTGGGATTTTATTATAATTTTTTACCGCCATCGAGTTGGGGGAGGATTGGTGGATTTTTAATTTCGAAACAGGCTTCACCAGGTTGCATGCATATGTTATGTTGCATTGTACCTACGTCTCGTACTTGTACCATTATTTTTGTAATACCAAATTATACAAACAGTTTCCAAAAAATGTGCTGACTTCTGATTTCATGTTATAAGTACCATGTGTACTTTCAAGTGCACACAAAGCTGCTATTTTGATAGTACAATACAAACAGACACTTTACCACACTACGACTAGACTTTTATTTTATCACCATCATCAAACTAAATTAGTCCACTGCTGTCCATAGGCTTCCTGTCTTCAGCTTGCCGCATCATTTGCCAGCATCAGTTTTATTTATTTTTATTTTTAGTAATAAATAGACGTTTTGCTATGAGACGCCCGTAGCAAAGTGCTACGAAGTGCTACGGCGTAGCTCGAACGTTGTTCATTATAAAATAATTCAATTTTAATTTGACTATGTAGTTAGTGAAGTTTCATGCCCTTTCAATTTGTTTTATTGGAAGAACAATGCTGAAGAATGCTGCAGATTATGCAATGGAACTGATGATGTCGTTATTGTGCTGATCTGAACAGGCCAAATGTTAATATAGGATGGCTGTTTTTTGCGTAAGCAAAAATCACTCATCCTATATCCTATATTAATATTTGAAAGCCCTTGAATGGCCTTAATAATTTGCAAGTGTATGGCACAGACCATTGATATGGATTTCAAGGCCATTCAAAGGCCCATTCAAACCATTTGAAATGTCAATATCGGTTGGGTGGGTTTTGCGCAATTGCACAGCTGGTCTGGAAAAACAAGAAATTAATTTAATTAATTCATTTTGGACATTACTATAATCTTAATTGAGGAATTCGTGAAATACACCGCATTGTCATTGGCAGTTCTGTACGAGTAGGTTAATTTCTAACGTCTTCCACCTTATTGGATGCAATTGATTACCGCTATCAGATTGACCCCAAGTGTGTCATTCAGCTTTTGTAAAATTGAGAATTTACAATTTACAAGCTTTTGTAAAAAGAGAATTTTTGTAAAATTCAGAACTTTTTTTAGGTGAATTAAATTAAATTAAAATTAAAATTCATTTGTCAGATAACTGTAATCCATAATTTCTTAGTAGCAGAAAGACTTCTTGTATTAAATGTTAGTATTCTTAGTCTATCTAGTACATATAATTAAATTTAAATTCAATCTAATATCGGGTAAAGGTAAAGGAGTTTGCGTGGAAGTCTTGCCTTTTGTAGTTTTGCACATCAGCAGCAATTCAGTAGATAAGAGTGGAACAGGGCACCAATTCGGGCTTTTTATATCTGTCTACAGTCTGATCCCAAGCTATAGGTTTGTGCTTTCAGGCTTTTGCGGTCAATTTCAGTTTAGAACGGTTTGCTAGATGAGAATTATTTTTATCGTAAAGTCCTGGATTTTGTTTGGAACTTGGAAGTTGTATTTTGTAGTTTGTCACATCATCAGCTTGAGGGCTGGTCCGGGAGTCTGTTTTGTATTTTTGAAATATCATGAGGGCATCCGTTATTATTATGTTTTTAAGTGCAATAAAGAACAATAAGACGTTTTGAACTATGTAAATTCGCCAAGGTCTACAACATTAAAAATAAATCTCGAACAAAACAAGCAAATACACTAGTTAAATCTAGTTTTACTCGTTCTATAATCTTTTTCCTAGTTGTTAATTTTGCAAAAAGTCAATTATTTTTTTAAACATCCCTAGCTTTGGAACCTAATAGAAATGACATCAAAGCTGGTAACATAATATCCAACTTTCCTGATTTCTTACAACCCTACAATCTGATAAAAGTTGAACGTCCTTTAAAAATACAGGATAACATGTTGCGGGATACCCGACACGGACGGCATCTGATTAGATTTATGAAAAATTTACATCATATTTTGATCAGATTGGATAGAAACTGTTTAAAGGTTTACCTAACCTTTTACCCACCTTTTTGCACTTATAGGTAGGAACCAAATCAATAATTGTGAACTTACTGTAATAACTATTTCAGTAAGTTCGTTAAGTGCGTCGAAACTTGTAGAAGAATATTCTCCTAAAAGTTTTAACACATTATTGGAGGACTGACTCAATAAATCGGCCAATAATTAAAATTATTTTAAGGTAAATATAAAATTCTGTATTCACGTAAACCTCACGCTCGTTAGAGGTGCTTGTTGTAAGCACCTACCTACCTACGTAGGTACTAAAAAATTCGTACAAATTATAGCATACTATACTTATTATATTCACTTCTTCCACTAGTAAATAAAAAAAATTAAGTGGAAAAAATCAATACTTAACACTTTATTTCTTATTTGATAAAATAATTAATGGGTTTTATCATCGTCATTCGAGCCTCAATTGTACAGAATGCCAAAAAAGTTTTCGTTTACCTTCTGACGCTGACCTGCTAAGTTGTCAGAGCTGTACTGCTGACTTGTGTAAGTACGTGCTTATTTTGTAAGCCTAAAGAAATATAATTATTGATCTCTAATTTCTATTAAACATACATAATAGAATGTTGCAAAACAGAAATGGGTGAAATAAAACATAAAAGAAAAAAGATAGAGATAAAAGCGTAAAAAATGGCAGAAAATATGTTTTATAAAAGTCGTGGAACCTTTCATATTAATACAATGCATAATACAATGCAACAAGTAATAAATAAAATAGTAATACAATGAGGTGAACATACTTAAGTAGGTACCTAAAATTCAATGCCTCGGAAAATTTCATCAATAGACAGATAGTACACCCACCCCACAGAATTTGGAGAGCATGTTGATGAATGACTAGGTATATTGGAATGCCGGCTCTGTGCGAAATATAATCCTCAAAGGGATTTTTTGGTTTTAATCCTTTTCTTTTCTCATTTCGGAATAGGTATGATGCCAGTGTTATGCATACTTACTCTCAAAATTTTTATACTAGTGTCTGCCCACGGCTTCGCACGCGTAGTTTCTATGGAAGCGCTCAAAGGTTACGTATATGGAACTGACATACAACTGTGCAAATGCCCAATTTCAACCCAATTCGTTCAGTAGTTTTGGCGTGAAGAAGACACAAACATACATCCATTCGTGTGATTATCAAGAAAAGAAGTATTTTTATCATAAAAACATATACTGCTGGTGTTGCGTATATTTTGGGATAGGAAGTTAAATATATACCTTGGCAGGTAGGTTAGGTCGCTGGAAAATTAAGTTCCCACGGGAACGCAGTCGGGAAAAAAGCAGGACATGAGAAAAGTTCTTAATGGCCAAGAAACTTACTCATCTTGACCTAGACTATCTATCACCTCGTAGGAAACAGAAGTTAGGAATTAATATCGGAAAGTTTCTTGGACTGGTTCTTGATCAAGGTAGCTATCTAAGCTTTTGATTGTTATGAATTTATGAAGTATTGTAGTTATAATGACATTGAATGTGTGTACATTTTATCCTACTAATCCTACATCACACTAATATTATAAATGCGAATGTTTGGATGGATGGATGGATGTTTGTTACCTCTTCACGCCAAAACTACCGAACGGATCAGGCTGAAATTTTGCATACAGGTAATTCTAATCCCGGAATCAAACATAGGCTACTTTTTATCCCATAAAGCAACCTCAAAACGTTTTCATAGAAACAACGCGTGCGAAATCTGAATTTTTGTTGCCTAGGATCTCCAAAACTACTGAACAGAATAAGATAAAATTTGGCGTACGCTTAGAGCAAAGCCTGACTTAGGCTACTTATTATACCGAAAATACGCGTGCGAAGCCGCGGACAGAAGCTAATAATATTATGAAGCCGAAAGTTTGTGAAAGGTTAATGTTTGTTACCTAAGATCTCCAAAACTACTAAACAGATATTGATGAACTTTGGCTTACATTTAGAACATAGCTTAACTTAGATAATAGGCTACTTATTAATATCGAAAATACGCGTGTGAATCCGCAGGCAGAAGCTAGTCATTTATAATTTGTTTGTTCTGAAAAAAAAAGCCGACGTCTAATTTCTTTATGTTTACACTGTTTTTGAAATTTTGCCAGACAATACTAATATTTCGGGAATCAAATTATTAGAGGACCATCTTGGGATAATTTTTTATTTAATAGCATGAATATTTTCATCAAAATCCACAATTAATGGAGATATCGGCGAACACGCATATTTACAAACATAATGTACATAAAGCCGAACATTGAACCTCTTCTTATTTTTGAAGTCTGTTGAATACAGAATTACGTTTAACGTAAGTTATAAGTAAAACATGTATCGTCAAAATTTTATTTTATTTATACAGGGTTATTGGTTATTCACTGACACTACGTAAACTGGAGTTTCTGCCTACCATCATAAACACGTCCTTGAAGACGCCAGGTCTCAATTCATAAAATAGATAGATAGATAGATAATTCTTTATTCATCACCTTAACAAAAAACAAATTTTGTTAAGGTGAAAACGGAATGATACTAGTAGGTACCCTGTTCAAAAATCGTTCATTATATGGGTTTCTTTGAAACTAAACCTACAATCAGCTTTGCCCTGAAAAATCAGTGGATGGGTTTATGTTCGGCTGACTCCCAGCCAGACCAATACCGCTTAAATCATCTTTCGTATACGTAAAATAAGCCAATGATGATGATGTGGATTTAAATAGGTGTAGGAGGTCGGTCTTAAGTAATAAATTGTTTTTTTTTTTTTTTAGCCATTACTGTCCCACTGCTGGGCAAAAGCCTCTCTTTTCTCCTTCCACTCCTCACGATTTAACGCTGTCACAGGCCATGATGGATGGTGTGCGTCAAACTCGTCTCGCCATCTCATCCTGGGTCTTCCACGTCGCCTCCTAGCGTTGGGTGGGCTAATTTGGATTAATTGGGATTCGGAAATTATTTTGTAGGGGAGGTGATTTACACAAAATTTTAAGAATTAAGACTTGGCATCATCACAAACGTGTTCGTGATGATGGGCAGAACCTGCAGTTTACGCAGTGTCAGTGAATTAACAATAACCCTGTATAATAAGGTTCATCAACAGATAATTATACATATTTATACGAGTAGCTTACATATTACTTAATGTAATGACGTCATGTTCTTATACATAATTCCTATGACAGGTGGACACAACATTCTTAAAAACTTTGATTATCACACTAATATTATAAATGCGAAAGTTTGGATGGATGGATAGATAGATGTTTGTTACCTCTTCACGCCAAAACTACTGCTCGAACGGATCGGGCTGAAATTTTGTGTGTGTATACAGATAATTATAATCCTGGAATCAAACATAGGCTACTTTTTATCCCATAAATCAGTTCCCATGGGATAGAAATCACCTTTTAACGTTTCCATAGAAACAACGCGTGCGAAGCCGCGGGCAGAAGCTAGTAATTAATAATAACAATTTGTTGATCATAGTTAAACAGTTTTCTTAAAATCTTAAGAATCGATCATTTAGAATAAAACAAATTTAAACTAAGATATACCTCGGTGATAACAGACGGGGATTCTGTTATTCCTAGTAAACAATAATTAATTCGCATCTAATTAAGGCTGATGAAAATATTCCAGTAGCTTATTTTTTAAAACAATGTGATTCATCGTAAATCGTATAGAACGACGCTAGGTCACCAACGACCTCTCATGATAAATCTAGGAATAGGTGTAGTTTCTATTAATCCAAATCCACAACCCAATCAATATTTATTCCATTAACTATGGATTACATCCGGCTAAGATCTCTGATAGTTCGTGAAAGTTCGTAAAACTTGCTGGAGTAACTTCTATTATGGCTTTATGTCGTTGACTTTTATTAGGTACCTACATACTAGCTGAGCCTGCGGTTTCGCTCGCGTACATTTACTATAATAATGGGTTTTAATTTTTGTCCGTAACCCTTATTATTTTTAACACTTGACGCAAAAAGAGAGGGGTGTTATAAGTTTAACGTGTCTGTCTGTGTATCTGTATGTGGTATCGTAGCTCCCAAACGGATGAACCGATTTTCGTTTAGTTTTTTTGTGACATAGATAATTTTATCCCGAGGGTTCTTAGCCATGTTTCATGAAAATCTGTTCTTAGGTTTTAATTTTTTAAATTTTGTTCTTGTTTTGTGACGTGTTCAAGTGTCCTGTATAAGTTCTAAAGAAAATTAAGCACTTTGTGTCTTTTTCTGAAAATATAAGTAGCCTTAGTTACTCCTTATATTAATTTGTAAGCATAGATATCATTAGCTATCTGCAAGTGAAAGTTCTATATAAATCTGTCCAGCCGTTTCGGAGATTAGCCGGAACAAACACTTATTCTAAGTGGGTACCATACTTATTACTTTCATAATGATGCATTTAGATAACTCACACAAACACAAAATAGAATACAGATGGAAATTCTGTGAGAAGAAAGTACAAAGGACGGCCTTATAGCTTTGAGCGATCTCTTCCAGGCTACATTGGGGATGGACTGGACATAAGAGAAAAATGGTGGCGTTTTAATGACTTAAGGAAATGAAAACAATTAAAATTATACCTGCACTACGTGCTATAATACCTCACATGCCGTATTATGATATACTAAATACTTATGATGAACTTATATACTCATAAAAATAAACTTGTTGAATTTTATATACGGTTATATAATGCTGATGAAGCAGTTGTTTGAAGATAGGGAGTGATTTCGCGGGTTAGGGTACATCTGGTCCGAATCTCAAACTGATCCACGGACGAGATGTCCACCTCATTTTTGAGTAGGGGTACATCTCGTCCGAATCTAAAATCTCTTAATTTTAGATTCGGATGAGTTGTACCCTCAACTAAAAGTGAAGGGGACATCTCGTGCGAATCTCTTTTTTATCTTTTCAAGGGTTCTGTATCGAAATGTTTTAAATACAAATCCAGCACAAAATCCAGGGGAAGAGCATTCCATAGATAGCTTGTACAGTGAAAGATTTTAAAATCGTCAGTCAGCCGAATCCATCCACTGCTGAACCTAGGCTTGTCCCAAACGCTACAAATAACGACACTGAGCCGCCTTACAAACCTACACACGAATTTTATTTATTTGTTTATTTATTTTACCATTTGGAGGGTTTGGAATTGTTTGGAGCATTGAGGTGTACCTACCTAAGAGTACATGTACTATTGAAGAGGCAATTTACTCGGCCCACGTGAATGTAAATGGTTTCATAGCTTCCCCGCATTTGATTATCGGTGAATCAAACGTTTATTTATTCCTAAATATGAATATTATATAAATTAATATTATAATTGGTTTAGACAGAAATGTTATTGGTTAGGTATTATTTTATGCTTAATTTGACCTTATGAAAGAAACGTTTTGCAAGTGCGCATTTGTATCTATGGAAATAAAGAGTTTTTGATTTAATTTGATTTGTAATACAATCACTTTACTCAGCTTTTTACATTTGTTACTAGCTCGCGTGCTTAGCCCGCATTTATTTCGCTATTTTACTTTTTTTGCGCTAACCCTAATTCTTTTACTTATATAAAAGTTGCATTTTGTTACCGGCTGCAACATCAGCTCTCTGGGTTTACGTCAAAATCTGTCCAGCCGTTTCAAAGATAAGAGCTCAAACATAAACAGGCAAAAAAAAAAACTGGAGTTTTGTTTTGAGTGTCTATTGTATACTCTCAAATACATTTTGTAAAATCTCTTATTTTTACAGTACGACACACATATCAGTTTTATTTATTTGTCCAGAAGATTATCAATGAAAAAGTGCTTCTATACGAGAAGCACTTTTTCATTGATAATCTTCTGGACAGACAGAATTTCCAGAAGATTATCAATGAAAAAGAGGTTCTATACGAGAAGCACTTTTTCATTGATAATCTTCTGGACTTCGTAGCAAAGTGCTACGAAGCGCTACGGCGTAGCACAGGCAGCAGTCACAAAGAATTGCATTTTTATTTGACCACAGATATTATAATACTATACTAGTAATTTGACTACGTATTTAGTGAAGTTTCATGTCCTTCCAATTAGTTTAATTGGAGGAGCAATGCTCCAATGCAACTGATGAGATCGTTATTGCGATCATTTCGGTTGGAAAAAATGAAATTGATTTTAATTAATTTTGGACACAACGAACAGACTTTAATATAAAAACTATCATAGTTTGATGGAATTAATTATGAAGATGTCCCTCGTTAAGAATGTTGATGTTGATTTTTAGTTGGGGTTTTTAATTTTATAACCGTTGTACATGAAATAAAATATATGTTACAGCGGGCATTTGCCGCGAATAGTGAACCATTTTCTATGAAATCATGGTGTTACAAACTTCGGTCTATGGTACATTTGGAGCGTTTGGGAATATTTTTTTTTTTACTAATAATCAACAATCGAATTACATTTTACTATGGGTTTATGATTTGCGCTAATTATTTTCCCAGTAGCTTTAAACCTTGTAGAACAAAGAAGAAATTAAAAACAGCAAAAAAATTGTATCACCCGTACAATATAAATCAATTCACCTTAAGCAGGTTAGAACCTGCTTAAGGTGGAACGAGCTTAAAGGATGAAACGTTGGTGTTCTTTCATAACAAAAGGTTCTTAGTTAACTCGCTCCGCCGCACATTCATGCATTCTTCAAAACCTGCTTTAAAACTATTTGTGCTTTCCTATCGAATTTCTCGTGATCGTTCAAATTGTTATAACAGCGTAGCATACAATTATAGAATGTGCCAGTATATATATATGTCTATATAGTATATGTCTATTTATCCTCAGAGAGTGCCAGTCCAAACCCTAACAGAGGACAAACAAGGCAACCAACAGGAATATACCGTCAAAATGGGACACGTTTGGGAACGCTTTACGCTGAGCACATAAATTAGTTTCCTCTACAGAGCTTCTTATTCCATCGTTTTAGGCGTTTCTATATGAGACTAGGGAAATGTTTTTGCGAGACTGTGTAGGCGTTTCTATGAATTACTGAATTTATAGGTACGCCAAATGAATGTTTTGCCACAGGTTAGAAGTAATACTTACCTATTGACCTAAACTAAGCGTCGCGTTCATGAATGGATGGAGATAGTTTAATCGGGAGCTTAATAATTACCGACTTTTTAACCGATTTCGAAAAAAGGTGGAGGTTGTATGTTCACTGATTACACCGCCAATTGTGCGCCGACCAAATCTTTTGTCAGTTATTTATTATTGTTTTTGTTTTGTAAGAAGAATGTGTCCGGGGTCAAATACCCCGGACACATTATCCCGCAAAATCTTAAAAAAAAAGTGAACAAAATAATGAAATTCGAAGTTTCGGAGTCAAGAAGTAGGTACTGACCTGATAATTTAGATGAGAAAATTTCTACACAAGTTATATAAGTTGTAACTCAAGCTCCTACTTAGCTTGCAGTTAGATGTTGTTGTCTAAATTGTCCAGCATTATTTATTTTATTTCATCATCATCATCATCATCGGTCTATATTAGTCCACTGCTGGATTGGCCTCCTCCGAGGAGCGCTATAGCGCCCTGTCTTCAGCTTGCCGCTTCCAGTGTCTTTCGGATTTGTTATTTTACGTAATTATTTATAACTAGCTGCGCCCCGCGGCTTCGCCCCCGTAGATTTTTTTCCAACTTTCTTAATTTTTTCTTTCATAAGAACCTTCTCCTGACAATAACAAATACAACAACGAAAGAATAAGCGAAATCGGTCCAGCCGTTCACGCGTGATGCCGTGACCAAGGAAAACGGGTTTCATTTTTATATAAGTACTAGCTGCGCCCCGCGGCTTCGCCCCCGTGGGAATTTATGTTTCCAACTTTCTTAATTTTTTCTTTGATAAGAACCTTCTCCTGACAATAACAAACACAACAAAGAAAGAATTAGCGAAATCGGTCCAGGCGTTGTTGAGTTATGCGCTTACCAACACATTTTGCGATTCATTTTTATATTATAGAAGATATAGATAGATTATTTGAATGGACGTTTAGATACGGATTAATTTTATTACCAGATATCTATTAAATTGGTTCTAGAAGATACCTACTGCTACCCCGTAATACCCCAAATAATTTGGAGAAGTTAAGCAACAGAACTTCAACATGGTTTTTGGATATAACAAAGCCAGTAAGGCCCGTAGTCGTCTTATATGGTCTCGTCAAGTGCCTAATCATTAGAGGTCTTTGATGCTCCAGTTTCTCGAAGGCAACTCTCGATCTGTGATAGAGCACGCTGAGTTACATGGAAGCTTACAAAAGAATTTTCGAGAAGTTTATCATGCGGGAAGGGCACTCTTTGATTTGAATTCAACACACTTTGGTTTACACAATCGAAGGATTGTTAAGATTCATTGGACCACTTTTCTTTTTACCTACGAGTGTATAGATATGTGTTTTTCGATCGTACCTATGTGGTTGGCTGGGACGCTTTAATAAACGGCAAAACCGATTTTGTTGAAATAGGTATCAAAACACTTGTTTAAAATCTGGGATTGTTCTTAGCTACATTTTGAAGATACAAATTAAAAAAGCGGGCAAGGAGTCCGATTTTATGTACTAATAAATTAGATTTCAATTAGAGGATGATTACATCTTTATTCACAAAGAAAATTATACTAGTATTTACAATTAACACCAGTCGGAAGCGTCCCCAAGACGCTGGCTGCATTGCCACGCTGTATGGCAATGCTGATTCGCTGTGCCAGATATTCACCAGCTCTCGGGTCACGCGTCGCTTCGACCAGACGCTCAGATAGTTTTTTGAAAACCCGATGAGCCTCGGCACCCCACGGACTAGGGTCTCGACTCCAAGGGGAGCAAATGTGTAAATAGATAATTACTGGTTTTCCAAAAATCAAACGAAAGTCTTCAGTTAGCTCACACACACCTTGACCTTGACCTTGAAAAAAATAGGCATCTTTTAAAGTTTAAAATGCACAAACATCAACATATTTTATATAAAAAGGAAAAATCCCAATTTATTTAATAAAACCTAACATAAAATTGGGAAATTCCGTTCCTCACAGCAGGGGATGACACGACATGATACAATTTGCGCTGGGCGGGCGGGAATCAAACATGTCAATCTATGTGCTTGCTTGCTCTATACATACATTGCTAATGTCATCTCACACAATAATCCAATATTATGAGTTTCCAAATAGTGTTTCTTTGTGTAAATTTGATCAAGTTAGCATAACTGTTTTTTTGCATAGTCAATCATGATAGTTTGTTGTAAATCAAATCTTGCAAACTCATTGAGGAGCTCTTCTCTCTTGACGGGCTGAGCTAATAAGGTATTGAACAAACGAAACCATAATTTTATTTAATATTTTCTATGTATAATAAAACCATATCTATCTATGTAATGTATTTAGCTTGGGGCTAGATGATGCTGAATGGATTGTCCAGCATTATTTATTATTTTTAATTAATAATAAATAAGTATTTATATTTTTCTAATTCTGTGACATTTCATTTTAACAGTTCCTGGTAGTTAAAATAAATTCAGACAGAATACCTGTTAAGGTGCCTACTTCAATTAAACAAATCTACTCTTCCTGATACTAAGCTCCAAAAAAAGCGTCAGGAAAACGTAAATCTAAAATAAATATCGCAGGCTCACAATTAGCAATCGAGTAAAGGTTACATAACTGGAAGAATTTCCTCAGCAAATCGTCTAACAAATTGCGATCCATGGTTCGCTGCCTGCCTCATTATATCTAGCGATCTCGATGCGCAGAAATGAAACTCCGTAATCTATAACTACCTATACCGGTGGTGGGAGTTAAGCTATAATATTGCAGTAGCCACTTATAGTGGTTTTACACTGTAACCTCTTCTTGCTCCCTGATTTTGTGCATCCTCAACCTCAACCTCAACAGCCTGTGTTGGTCCACTGCTGGACGCGGGCCTCCCCCTGATAAACGCCTTATTGGCTTTTATCTCATGGGGGTAGTGCCCATAATCCTCACGCTGGGCATGCGGGTTGGGGATCGCAGTTCGGTGGTAGAATGTTCTGCAGGGGGCGCTGCTGCCCGCCCCCGTGGATATCCCTTAGTCGCCTCTTACGACACCCGCGGGAAGAGTTGGGATGGTGCAAATTCTAAGCCGGCACCACACAGATTTTGTGCATGTGAAACACAAATTATCTCTCGCTCTATTTTCAATGCTAAAACAACTTGAGATAAGACTCGCTTTCAAGATGGTTTTATAAGTCTAGACAAGCCTAAAAACGGACAAAATCAATGTAAAAATAGCCGCCTTGACCTCGACTTACCCTCGACGCATCTTAATACCCGACTGTTCCGATAAACGAATGTGTCGGGAACAAAGTTACCGAATACCGAAAATAAAATTACTTGGACAAAGTGGCAATGTGTTGGGGTTCGGGAGAAGATAGATAGAGCAAGCGATGCTTGGGCTTCGTAGAGGCGAAAATCACGATTGAGAAAGAAAAAAGAATTTATTTATTTATTTATAGACATAATAACATCATTACAGGTTTTTTTATTAAGCCCTAAGACGATGTTATTATACAACCAATACACATACTAATAAAAATACTAATATCTACTAAATATTAATCTAAACATTTTGTTTCGATAACAATCTGTGCCATTTCCATGGCTTTCGGCATGTTTTGGTAAAATATATCTACGCTGTTTTCAGACAGCGTATTCAGTAAATAGATAGCATAGACATGGGGGCAAACCTAAGTAGGTTGGTCCTACAGTTGGGCACCTCCAGCATGGCGGGGCGGCGGCGCGCGCCCAAGTAGTCGTTGGGCGCGCGCAGCCGCAGCAGAATATTGAGTTCAGCTAAAAAAAGTTAGTAATTGGTCAGCATTAGTTAATGTTAAAATTTATGAACCCGGTTAGTTTGGGAGTAGATGATGCAGTATGAATTGTCTAGCAATTTTTTATGTAAGCAACATTCATAGCACTCATGCTGGCTGAGTACCTACATAATGGTATTAATCCCGGTAAAAGTGCTTGAAGCGTTTGCGTTTTAGAATGTGATAAAAGATAAGCTTAATTGCTGTGGCATTTATTCATAGATCCAATAAGTAGAAATATCTCAATATATTATTTATTAGAGATGGGATGAGTATTCGTTTTATATTCGATATTCGGCATATTCGGCAGCTTTACCGAATATTCATATTCGGCCGAATATTCGGCTGAATCACCTAATGTTCGGCAAAGTGATACTCAAAGTTTTTACTGTTAAGACCCGTGTATTATCATGATTTGAGTGTACAGTGTAATGAAGTTAGTATTTTAGAGTGTAGCTTACTGATTGTGTCGTCACTGAAGCTTTATTTTCAATTAAAGTAAGTTGGTAAAAAGATAATAACTTCAATCAATATCTTCACGCCGGATCCCTTGCAGGGTAGGCAAGGAATCCAGAATAACTTAATGCAAAATATAGGTATCTAGCTGTTTTGGGATTGGGCTTCTGTGTTAACTCTTTAGAATAATATATTATAAAGGCCTTTGAAGGAAAGAATTGAAGGAAAATAACCAAGATATTTATTTCGGCAATTATTTAAGATCAATTCAAAATGTCAATAATTACTTAAGTATGTAATATAATAATATAGGAACATTATTCCTAAAAAATCACAATTCACATCTTCATTGACTTACATAAAAGTGTTTTGTTTATCTATAAACAGAAAAAATATAGTTCATAAACGGTGTTGGAAACTACAATAAAAAAAACGTAAACACAAATGTTTTGTAACACAATTAGAAAATAAGCCTGGTGTGATTTAGTATTTAAAATTCACAAGTGGCAAGTTGTGGTGTAAAAAAACACGGGTCTGTCGGCAATCCGCGAGCTTGGCGTAAACAAGTTTAGACTTGCATTTGTGCGACAGAACGGAATCAAATGTACCGAATATTCGGTTCGGTAAAAGTTTTACTGAATATTCGGCCGAATGTTCTGTTATTTATTTTATTTATTTATCTTTCCCGAAAGCAATAGGCCAACGTTTCTTTCTATAATATAAACTAACTACAGATAATGGATCTGTAGTTAGTTTATAAATATAAATATAAATAGGTAATACTGGATAATTCACACAGCATTATCTAGCTCCAAGCTAAGCAGAGCTCGTCTTATGGGTACTGATAACTGATATATTGAATACACTACATACATAGATTATTGTAATTATACATAGAAAACATCCAGAACAACCTGAACAAATATATGCAGATCGTACAAACATTTGTCCCGAGGCGGCAATCGAACCCGCAACCTCCTGCGTCGCAGGCGGACCTTCGCCCGCTGCGCCACAGAGGTCGTCAATATTTGGTGTGTCAAGTAACAAGATAAACAAGTAACAAGATACTTCGATTAAAATCGATTTTTCCATAGATTCATAGAACTAAAATTTTGCTGGTTCATTTTTTATGCACAAGCTTTCGGTAATAATAAGCTACAAAAAAATATCTTTATACTACACCTGCTCGGAAAGTTGCCTATTCCTTTTCCATTTATAGAATAGAAAGTATGTCTTTGCAGGCCTATAGGAAACCGGGAGGAAAAACTCTATGGAATTTCATTTCTCACGTGTTTTAGCGGGAGGAAAAAGTGTATGGAAATCCATTTCTAACGTGTTATTTTTTTTTAATTTCCTAAAAGATCGGCCGGTAGCTATGATTATTTTCTTTCGGTCCAACGACAAAAAGAAGTTTTTACTGCAAGTCCATTAGGCCTCCTCCGATTTCCGAACAATATTTTGAAAAAAGAACCCAAAGGCTGGCGCGGTCAATGAGGTTTTACCTACATCATTGGGCGCGATTTCAATTAATAATTAATTCTGCTTTTTATTTTCCTCGAAGGTGTAGTATAAAGCACTATTTATCACTCGGCAGAAAGTGCGATTCTTACCTCGTGTGTTTTAGGGCCCTCGGCTCGTCCAATACGACACACTCGGTAGGAATTGATCACTTTCTCGCCTTGGTGTAAAATGCACTATTTCACGTTTCTACAAACAAGCGGAATTTCCTCACTCTGTTCCTCAACAGGGTCGCCATTAGCCTTGGCGTCAGATTACCGAAAGGCACGATTCCTATTTCATTAATTTACATTTTATTTATTAGATGAAAATGTTTTATTCTCGGAAACTTGTCAATCCGTTACTAGTAATCATGAAATGTGGATTGATATAATCATATCATGAGTAATCAATCACTCATATTAATCCACATTTTGTGAGTATTTGTTGTAGCTGGTGCCGGCTTAGAATTTGCACCACCCTAACTCTTCCCGCGGGTGTCGTAAGAGGCAACTAAGGGATATCCACCGGGGGTTGGCAGCAGCGCCTCCTGTAGAACATTCTACCACCGAACTGCGATCCCCAACCCGCATGCCCAGCGTGGGGATTATGGGCATTACCCCCCATGAGATAAAAGCCAATAACTCGCTTATCCGGGGGAGGCCTGCGTCCAGTAGTGGACCAACACAGGCTGTTGAGGTTGAGGTTGTGATTATTTATAATCGGAAATAAACTTACGTAATCGGCGCAGAAGCCAAAGAAAGGCAAACACAACGAGGCCTGAGGAGGTAGGTATTTGGTACTTGCGTCGACTCAGACACCTGGCTTAGAAAGACGGGTCATTAAGCCCACCCGTGGCAGTTAGGATGAGATCTTGTCATATATCGTCCTGGCTAGCTAGCATAAACCGATGCAGCATTTTTTTCTACATTTTTACATTTTCTGTGCCGATTTGTAGGAAAAAATTGAATTGAATATCGAAAAAAAAACGTCAAGTGCAAGTCGGACTCGCGCACTAAGGGTTCCGTATAATTGTATGAGTAGAGACTCGCTTGGAAATTTTAAAATATTCTGATATAAACGGCTATAACTTTGATTGCGTTGACTTAGAAGTTTTATTTATATCACGGCTTCAAGAGGAGGACTTGAGTATTTGATGTTAATTTCAACTCGATACCTCCACGCGTTCCTGAGAAAAGAGGATTGACAGACGGACAGACAGACAGATAGACATACGGACAACAAAGTGATCCTATAAGGGTTCCTTTTGAGGTACGAAACCCTAAAAAGAGAAAAATCTATAGTTACGCTGAGTTTTCGTAGAAAATTCGTCATTCTCTTATTTTATGGTTGACGGTTAGGAACGTTAGGGATGTAGAAGCTAAGAATGTGCTGTTTTACTTTCGTACCTAATCCGTAAGGGTAATTTCGTGAAAGATTCATCACGGCCCCTTTAAGGATAGATCTCGTGATTGTGATAAATATAAATAACTAGCTTCTGCCCCCGGCTTCGCACGCGTTGTTTCTATGGAAACGTTTTGAGGTTAATTCTATCGCATGGGAACTGATTTATGGGATAGAAAGTCTGATTCCAGGATTTGAATTATTTGTATGCAAAATTTCAGCCCGATCCGTTCAGTAGTTTTCGCGTGAAGAGGTAACAAACATCCATCCATCCATCCATTCAAACTTGCGCATTTATAATATTAGTGTGATTAGTGTGATTCTACAATTTGATTCATTGTACAGTACTTAGCGCTGTAATAAAGCAATTCGTTCATTCAATCGTGTATTGTCAACTCATTTGAAATCGTACATTGTTCGATTGATCGCTATTCTACTGCATTTCTGTCAAAAATTACGACTGCAGTAGCAGCAATTCTACCTATGTAGTAATTACATAGGTAGAATTGAGCAATATTTTGAGCAGTAGCAATTCTTCTTCTTTTATTTTGGCTCTGCATCATGGTTTGAATGTCAGTTTTCGAACGAATAAGATAAAATTTATGGTGGTTGAGTTTGTAATAGTCAAAATAAAAAGAGGATAATTTAATCCCAATCAAGTTCATTATTTACAAAAGCAAACATAAACAACCAAATTACATAATAAAAAGCTATTCAAAAAGCACTAAAATGAACTATCACCCTGAGTATGAAAAAACTTATAATATTTACATAATCTACAATTTTAAATTATTTACAGAAATAGGTAAATCTACAAAGTTTAGATACAAAAGGTGAAAACAACAACCGGTCACTGAAAATGTCACTATCATGACAAAAGAAGTCATCAAACCGCTCAGTATCAAGGGCCATAGAATTTGTTGCGATATAAACAGTTCCCTGGCAATAAACATAAAATTTCACGACGCAGTGTTGATATCGTAAACGACACGACATGTTTGATTACTTCGATTTCGCTTTTCGGAGTCAATATTTGAAAAGGTCTGTTACTTTGGTAGGTATCAATTCGAAATTGAGTATTTGTGTCGGTATAAATAGACGGTTGAATGTTTGTATCGGTCTGAAAAAGCTCGTCTAAATCAAATTATAATGTTTACTAGAATTCAAACTACACAACCGCATTAACCTACACATTGTACGTTTTCACTCGTTCTGCTCGCTCGATTAGGTTTGGCTGAAAATCTGGCCTATTTTTCGTGCTGCAGCACACACAAACTTACCAACACCAAGTTATTTCTGAGTAGGTAGGTACCTACCTATTTACCTACTTTTTTGAAAATGTTCGGTTGATTTATTTGTAGTACGTATTGTGTTTGTGTTTCAAAATAGTTTATAAATGTAAACCTTTATTGAAAAGGAAAATTACAATAAAAAAAATAATTAGAACTACATACAATTGAAACAATTGAACTGCAGATAGCTTCAAACAATGTAAATTGTATGCGTGTCGAGTAACAAATTAAGTTATTTATCCATCTATCACAAGACCTCATAGAGCCTCTCTTTATACAACATAGGTACAATACAAAACAAAGATAGGTACACTTGCAACAAAGAGCAACGGCGATTTCCCAGTGTATGTTGGTTGAAAGACTCCCCTAATCGCTGTAATTACCAAACAGATAGTGTCATTCAGCAATTAGGTCCGTGGAGGATAATCTAGAATAACATAATTGGCTATTAATCCGGGACAACGGCAGCGGACAGAATCACTACGTATTAAAAAAACAACGTCCAGTCTGTCTGAAAGCGATAAACTCAAAACCTTCAACGGATCTTCAGTTATCACCAATGTACGCAGTGATCCACGCGGAAGGTTTAGGTGTATTAATTCATTGATAACGACCTCTGTGGCGCCGCGGGCGAAGATCTGCCTGCGACGCAGGAGGTTGCGGGTTCAATTCCCGCCTCGGGACAAATGTTTGTACGATCTTCAGATATTTGTCCAGGGCGTTCTGGATGTTTTCTATGTATATATCTCTCTCTCTCTTATAGAAAGCAAGCTAGTTATTTTCGTTTCGTCTTTCTATATCGCATTGAAAAGTGTGGTGTCGCGACGATTACAATTCCTTCACTAATTAATCGAAAGGAACTTCGTTCCATCCGGGTGTGACTTGATACTTCTCAAGTTTTATTATTATTATTTATTATCATTATGGTTTTGTGTTAATTAGCTAAAAGATGACCGTGAGCTTTGCTAGCTAGCGTTGCGTAAACGTTATATACATATAAACAATGTAGGTATTTCGGAATTATTCCTCTTAAATGGCTCTATTAAATCTCTCTGCGGAAGCCGGGCGGGTTGCTAGTCAAGTTTATACCTAAACAGGTAAACTTAGTGAATTCGGATCGTAATCCAGTTGACGCTATACAATGTTAATTAGTTACGGTGAACTGCTGTAACGCGATTATGGAAACCTTAGGAAGGCGACAATTCAATGTTCTCAATAGGCAGTCGCGGGGGTGTAAAGTTCTTGAACTATGTCCTGAGTTGACACACTATGTTACCCGACTTGATGAATGATGGATGAATGAATAAAATCTTAATGCTTCCTTTATTATACAAATCCTTTAATAAGTCCATGAGTTGCCAATCTTTTCATTATTAAAAAAAAGTTCGTACGTTCTAGGTTAGGTAACACAACAACATTTCTTATTAATCTAATACATAGGTTACTACATAGGATACACCTAATTCCAATTTATGAACCTAATTTTCAGGATATATACAGGTTATTGGTAATTAGACCGGATCCTTTTAGGGGGTGATGGGGGAGGCCATTTGCAACTATTTTGACCCTATATCGTTTTATGCAAAAGTTAACCATTTTTGAGATATTCGCAAATTCTTAATTTTTTGGGAAAACCCTGATTTACGTCTTCAAAATTAAATTAAAAAAAAAGTGATCATCCAATTCAAATTTTAGTGACTGATTTAGATAGCCTGAAGTCTAATTATTAATAACCACTAACACAATCGTATGAATCTCTACCCATATGGAAGCTAAAGGACATGTTTATAAAAACAAAGTTTATTTTTTTTGTAAAGTCCTTACAAAAACCCCATTTAAAAAAAAATACTCCAGTGAATTTGGTCTGCATGTTATTTAAAAAACATCTACACATCTTTAGCTATCCAAAGAGGTATAAATCAATGCACTTTGTAACACAATTGCAGAAAAATACGGGTAAATGTAATGACTTAGCTGGTGAATAAGTTTGGATACATTGCTTTACCAACATCTTGGACTTGGGCTTTGCTTGCGCGATTTTCACTTAGTTCTTTTTTTGAATTATTGTTCCGAAAACAGAATAGGCTGATATCATGGCGGAGTAAAAACTTTTTGTTGTTTGACCTGCAATGAAAATAACCGCCGAAATCTCCCGCTAAACGCATGACAAATGAAATTCTAATAGTTTTTCTTCTCGCATTTTTCGAACCGGTGAAGTAATAAAAGATTTAATTTATCAACAATTATGGCTGCAGTGCCACGCATCCTACCACCTCCTCGAGACTTTTCAAACGAAGATTATGCGGATATACTGTTTTGTTATGGTTATGCAAACGGTGTCTCTACACGTGCACGGGCAGAGTATCAGTCTCGGTTTCCTCAGCGCCGGTTACCTCATGAAAGTGTATTTGATAATACATATCGGCGACTTCGAGAGACTGGCAGTGTTCAGAGACGACAAAGTGACGCCGGCCGACCGCATGTTCATCGAACGGAGGACGAAGAAGAAATCATTCGTCATTTTGAAGAGGATCCTACCATTTCAACTAACATGGTTGCTCAAAGACTCGGTGTAACCCAATGGAAAGTTTGGCATACGGTCCATGGAGCAGGTCTCTATCCGTACCATTTAACCCCTGTACAAGTATTAGAAGACGGAGATCCCGCTAACAGGATAACATTTTGCAAATTTATGCTAAATGCTGACATAGAGAACCCTAATTTTTTCAGAAAAATATTATGGACGGATGAATCAAAGTTTGATCAAGATGGAATCACAAATTACCATAATATTCATTTTTGGTCTAGAAAAGCTGATCTTAATCCCAATAAAAAGAAAGAGCAAGGGTCGCAAAGACGATTCTCACTTAATGTATGGATGGGAATAATTGATGATAATTTAATTGGTCCCTATTTCTTGCCTAATTATTTAAATGGTGACACATACGAAGAGTTTTTAAGAAACGAAGTTTTTGGCCTTCTTAGTGAGGTACCATTAGCAACACGCCAAGGTATGATTTACCAACATGATGGCTGCCCCGCTCACTACAGGACTAGTGTGCGTCAATGGTTCAATCAGCATTTTCCGAACCGATGGATTGGTAGAGGAGGTAGTATTCCATGGCCAGCAAGGAGTCCCGACCTTACCCCATGTGATTATTATGTTTGGGGTCGTATGAAGAGCCTAGTCTATGACGATTTGACGTCACCTATCTCATCAGTGGATGAATTAAGACGCCGAATAATAAGAGCTGCCGAAAAAATGAAAATAAATTTGACAACAAGGGTTGTTAAAACTGAGTTACGCCATCGTATGCGGCTTTGCATACGGAATAGAGGTGGACATTTTGAAAACGAATTGTAAATTGTAAATTAAAATTTGTAAATTGTAAATTAATAATGTAAATTGTAAATTAAATAGTAAATTGTTTTGATAGTAATAAATTTTTTGTTTGTTTTACAAAATTCATAGTTTGATTTATTGGAAGTTACTACCTGCTTATGGTTTATCCTTTTTTCTGCAATTATGTTACAAAGTGCATTGATTTATACCTCTTTGGATAGCTAAAGATGTGTAGATGTTTTTTAAATAACATGCCGATCAAATTCACTGGAGTATTTTTTTGTTAAATGGGGTTTTTGTAAGGACTTTACAAAAAAAATAAACTTTGTTTTTATAAACATGTCCTTTAGCTTCCATATGGGTACAGATTCATACGATTGTGTTAGTGGTTATTAATAATTAGACTTCAGGCTATCTAAATCAGTCACTAAAATTTGAATTGGATGATCACTTTTTTTAAAATTTAATTTTGAAGACGTAAATCAGGGTTTTCCCAAAAAATTAAGAATTTGCGAATATCTCAAAAATGGTTAACTTTTGCATAATACGATATAGGGTCAAAATAGTTGCAAATGGCCTCCCCCATCACCCCCTAAAAGGATCCGGTCTAATTACCAATAACCCTGTATAGTGTGTTTTTTTACTGGGACAGTACGGGGGCACCCATAACCAGAGGAGAAACAGGTGCAGTTTCTTTTGAAACATCAGCTCCTTTTGGGAGAAAAATGTTTTGGTATTAAATTTTTTTTAATGCCAATCGACTCAGTTCTTTGTAAGGATCATTTTATTGTATCGAATGAAAAAATCTGAGCAGCGGAAGTTATTCAAATTTAATAAAATGTTTTCACATACGATTTCTTAATATTTTGGTACAAAACGGTACTAAAGCTATTACAATAGATGTTCGATATGGCCCCCACGTTGCTTTATGCAGGTACGGGCACGTTTCAAAACACTTTTACTGGCCTTAGACAACCATGCCCATGCCAAGCTGATGTTTCCAAACAAACTGCACCTGTATCTTCTCTGGTTATGAGTGCCCCCGTACTGTCCCGGGTAAAAAAAATTGGTTGTCTGTAAAGTCGGTTTACTGACGATAGTTGAACGTGACAACGTCTTAAGAAAAGAGCGAGGTAACGCCACATGAGGTAACGCCGCATGAGGTAACCCCGCATGACGTCATGTTTTTTCGTGCGTGCAGCCGGCTCTATCGAATTATAAGACGTTGTCACGTCAAAAATACCTACTCTGTATATTGTATTTTAATAACTGTAGAACTCACAGTGAAGTTCTGCCTACTTTTATAACTCTTTTAATACCTACTACCTACAATAACACTCTGACACTTAGAAATTAAGCTCCTATTTTTGTCAAACCTATGTATCTCAATGGTAGTTACTCGGCTTACTCGCTAATAACACTCCCTTACAAACCTCTGTGGTTAACTCAATGTTATTTTAATAAGTTTTCTATGTAATATTAGTTTAAGTTGGTAAATAAAACAAAGGTAAGTACAGATTTAGTTTATAGATTTATTTGCACATGCTGTGGGTCTCTCAAGACTGAGTCTATTTGGTTCTGTAATTTTTTTCCCCAAACTTATAGTTTCGGAGTAAATCACTAAAAACTGATATCTGCCTACGGTTAAAGGGCGGCGACCGACCCAGTGACGTCACACGCACCCGCGGCGGTCATTCAGTGAACTTCGCTAGTAATTTAGTCATAACTTCGTACGTAATGGTCCGATTTGGATAATTTAAAAAGATTTATTATTCTAATGTCATAAAGAATAACGTGGATACTAGTTCTATTGAAATTGCTATAACGTTACGAATCCTCATTGTTAGGCATCACTTTTGAGTCGAATCTTGTATTAGGCAGCCAGACCAAGCTCAGAAATAAAAAGACAGATGAATTCATGTCCTCACTTTGGTGTCAAATTCTGGCTACTTTACAAATGAAAACACGTTACTTTACAGGTCTACGGTTTACCAAGATTAATTACAGTAAAGCTATGGGAATCAAGCGATCCAATCGGTAGGTACACGCAAATTCCCCGCTACGCATCCCCGCACTCGATAGAAATCCACGCTCGACCTAAGCTCAACAAACCTGACCCCCTGGATTCGAACCCATTCGTCGGCATTAAGCCTACAATCTCGTAATTAATCTACAAAACAGTATATTTTCATGTAAACGACTTCGGAGGTTTAATCAACTTGAGGAACATCTTAGGGATTTCTCAGTTTAATCCGCTTTGAATATCCTGCTAGGAAATAATACGCCTGACTTTGAATGTTTTACTTTCTTGGATTATGAGAAAGTGAGTCAACAAAAAAGTAAAAAGGTGAAAATCGTTTATTGGTAGGTACAGAACATGGAAACAGAAATAGTTTTGAAAAATGATGTCATCTGCAGAAGTTTAACATTGCGTCGCTGAATTACAACGCTCTCCTCACATCACAACCAGTAATAACCAACCTATTGTCTAGAAAGCCAAATCGTATTTTATTCTTTTTAGGGTCTAAGTTCAAATGGTGAAAGCGGCACCCATTTTGTTTGGGTTTTTCCAGTTTTCCCCCCTGAAATCCGCCCTAAGGGCGAAAACTGAACTTAAAAAAAATGAATTCCAGTTTTAACCCTTGAAGTTTATCCTTAAGGAGCAAAACTTGTCCATCAAGTGTTTGTAAAGTAATAGTATGTGTCTCCACATAATATGGTCAGAATTGAAATAGTTATGGCAGGGCAAACATAAAAATTTCCATTTCCATTACCTATTTCAAAGAACTCGTGATACAAGTCAAAAGAAGATGCACGGGGATTGCTGAAATAATCGAGTTCGTTTTGTGCGGCAAAGCTTTCTAAAATCAAAAGCTTGTTACAGTTCGGATTTCAGTCCCCTTTACCTAGAGATAGGTACAATGAAAGAATATTACCCTCACACGAAAAATGCGAAACTTTCCAACCGTTCGGAACGAACTCTTGCTTTCCTTTTGGTATCGGCTGACTTTTGGCACATCTGCTATGAGGCCGACTTTTGAAGCTTATATTTGGACTTTTTCAGAGATCAAACGAAGAGTTTTTGAAGCGAGAATGCACTATCTCTATAAATATTCGGTTTAATAATTTAATTTTAATAATTCTGGACAATTCATAAAACGTCATCTAGCCCCAAGCTAAGCAGAGCTTGTTTTATGAGTACAAATCTCTGATATACTTAATACAATACATTACCTACATATTTAGACATTATGTGTGCATAAAATTAAAATAAAATCAACATTATCCCGTTGCGTTGAGTTGTTATTCACAATTCCTGTTACAATAAGAGAGTAGATATTTATAATATACGTCTATCGAACCTGCTGGAGGCAATTATTTGCCAGGTAATCTCATCTATAGCTATTCCATTACGTGGGAGATATTCATTGGAGCCAATTCCGAGGATAGGAGTTTCGCGCAGCTGTGGCCTGACGAGATTTCCATTCAACAAGACCTATAAAATAAAACTGTGGACTGTTTGCAACAGTCAGCAGTTAGCTCAATTGTTTCAATTGTAAATACTAGTATAATTTTCTTTGTGAATAAAGATTGTTAAAAAAAAAAAAAAACTCTCGACTGTCCTTACCATAGATAACAAGGCTATTATTTTGATGGCACTTATTTCCTCAAGAATCTAAGTCATGAGCTCATAAATTCAGTTGGTGGGTATGTAATAAAATGGTGCGTATTAGTGGGATGGCTAGATCCTGAATGCGAGAAATTTGTATGAGATCTTGTGAAAAATGCCTGTTGTTTTGTCATGAGCTTCGTAAGGACCGCTAGATTGGCAGTAAATGGCCCGAGACATGCGTTGTAATTTACGGTAACTGTCGGCTTATTTGTACTTAGTAGTAAGTTAAGTAGAGTACGTAAGTCACTGGTAGGTAATACTATACCTAAAGCATTATAATATCTGTGACCTAAAGGAACTCTTTCTATGTGAAAAGTTTTTTTTACCTAAAAATCTAAATAAAGTTATTAAATAAATAATTCTAAACAATCGACACAGCATCATCGTGCCGGTCGAAATAGAAAAGTAAGGGAAAGTAAGTAATATCTGCGGAAACTTTTAATTGGCCCTCAGCACACATGCGCTGGCCTGTACCGGCATGTATTCAAATTCAAATTCATTTATTGATTCAGACACAAAGATCCATAGATTAGAGTAGTATTAAATGTCACACAGATAATCAAACAATAATACAGTAATTATTAACACAACAAATTAATTTATGTAATAAATTTGTTTAGCGCAGGGGTTGATCAGGCTTGACATCCAGTGCCTTTGCAGTTTACTGCAATGCCTATCAGCCAGACCCCTATCAGGCTGTTGGTGCTGCCCAGTATCCTGCGTTTTATAGATGTTATTTTATTGCGAATCACAGCGTAAAAGTCCTTTACATGTGCGTCAGCAAACATGCCAGACGCACTACAGTATCTGGGCAGTCCCACCATTGCTCTAAACAAATTATTAATTAGTATTATGTAAATAACTATTCTTAAGACCTAGCTGTAATTTTCCTAAAATTTTGAAAATAAAATAAAATAAGTCTTAAATTTATTTGCGCTATGTTTTTATTTCAAGTAAAATAAAGAAAACAAAAATCTCCATCGGCCATGAGCACATACGAACATATTTGTAGAAAATACAAGAAAGTTATTTGATTCGTGTTTGTATTTCCTTCCTGCCAAAATAAATGTTACAAGAGCAATGGATCGTGCAAGAAACTTTCCTATTTCCAGCGGCGTGATCGCGAAGAAAACTAGTGTTGGGTATCTTACCTGCTAAGAAAAATTAGAGTCACAATTGTTGGATCACAAAGTGGCTTCAAAAATTACAAGTGGGTTTAGTAGCGTCGTTTCTAACTTGATCACGACGTATTTTGTTTCTTGAAGTAAACCTGGAATCTGACATCAACGAATAAGCAAGTTTTTTAGGGTTCCGTACCTCAAAAGGAAAAAAGGAACCCTTATAGGATCACTTGGCTGTCCGTCTGTCTGTCCGGCTGTTAACCCCCCTTTTTTCAAGAACGCGTGGAGGTATCGAGTTGATATTAACATCAAATACTAAAGTCCGTAACCTCTTAGAGCCTCGATCTAAAAACTAATAAACATCTAAGTCAACGCAAGCTAAAGTAACAGCCGTCTATGTCCGAATATTTTGAAATTTCCAATCACATGCACTTCCCGTAGAACTATGAAATTTGGCAAGAACAAGGTCTTATAATATAACACAAGTAAAAAAAAATCAGAAATCCATAACTTTTTAGTATATTCTAAAAAATAATAATTTTTGATTCTCGCCGTGGACCAAAATGCACAGGGTACCTACTTCTCGTTGACCTCATGATATTTGGCAAGACACAAGGTCTCACATTTATGCGGAACCCTTAATGTGCGAGTCCAACTTACACTTGACGTTTAATTTACAATCAACAGACGCCTTCGTTAGACTACAAAATCACCTAATGAAAGATGACGGTGTAGCCTACAATGTATCACGAAAGTCTAGAAGAACCTATTCACTCACTATTCAGGTAAACGCGCACACCACATGGCGTGTCTCCGTTGAGATAGGCCGTGGTCGACAATTCGGCGAGGAGGACTTTGTATAAACGTGCGCCTTAAGCTTACCCTATCAAAAACATAAGTTTCTGGTCTTTCTACAGCGACGTCTACCTAGCCTGAGGAACAGTTGTAGGTAAGCCGTACTGGACACAACTTTCAATCTGAAATGAAATGTTATCTGACGAAAAGAGATAATCCCAACCATAACCCTATTTCGTGGCAAGTTCCTGCAAAATATATCTTTAATTCCAAAGAATCCAGAAAATAAATCATAAAGTTTTGGCCCTGAAGTTAGAAATAAGTTTGACAGCATGAACCTGCCGAGATACCTTCTAACTTAATTTAAGGTGTAATTTTTACTTCTGAATAACTTGGAAACATTTTACGTCGATTTGGGGGAAACTGGTAATACAAATGAGATTTGGATTAGATTTTGCATCATCTCGTTTTTGGAATTGCAGATTATTACCACGTCTTTTGGCATTTATCATGCCGTTACCCAGAATCCGAATATCAAGTGCCTATTAAAATTTACAAAGTCTGAAAAGCGTACCCAGACAACTGAAATTGCCAATATGTGGATGAAATTCGGAAGGCACTTATGGGACTTTGCATGCGCATGTTTGACTAACCCTTGACCGCTTTATCATATACCTAAGTAGAGTCCGTCCAATTTAAAGTTACGTAAAGTTTCACGGCAAACAACTAGGAAACGAAAAGGGTAGTTCAAACAATATTTTGAAGATTCGCTCGGCTCTTGTCTCTGAATTTGTAACAAAGAGTTCTTTTGACTAACTTTCTAGTTTTACTTCGTAAGTCTGTCCCAAATGCCCTGAAGCTACCAGGTACCTAGGTAAATTTAAACTGACCGCCACTGCGCCCGATACCCGAGTACCAGGAATGCATATAACGAGGGAGCTCAAGATAGCTGTGCGGCAGGATTTTCTCATTTACCATCGCTCGCACGCCCCCGGGACTGCTCCAGCACAGAAATAGATTACTTGCTATTGATTGAATTGAGTAAGTTCTGTTGACGTAAACAGCGAGGTTTGCACAGCACTCCACGCTTCTGTTGTCCTGGTGATTCAAGTGCCTTGAGTTATTATAATAAAACATTATGTTTTTGGTGTAAATTGAGAATCTTGTGGATTGAACGTCGAGTGTTTAAAAATTATATCAAAATCTAGGTTGGTCTAAGATCCGAATCAGGCTTATTGTAATTATTTTATTGTTCCCCGTGCAAAAATGCAACGCAACTTCACCTGACAATGTTTATTTTCTCAGGCCGCGAGATGCAAACGTACGGAAAAGTATTTATTTTATTTATTTATATTTTGAAAGTGAGTAGTGAAAGGTCATCCCCTAGTAAAATGTAATTTTTGAATTACTTATCAATCATGTCTGGCCAGCGTTTTTTTAGCCAACTCACTCACGATCACGAAATTTAGTATGTTAAGATATATCTTTACATACTAAATTTGGGGTATCGAGGCTCTCCGGGTTTAAAAAAAATATCTGAGCGTATAATCGAAGCGACGCGTGACCCGAGAACTGGTCAGTATTTTGCGTAGAGCATCAGCATTGCCATACAGCGGGGCAATGCAGCCAGCGTCTTGGGGATTGCCCAATCATTGATTGCCCGATTGCCCGATCAGTTGAGCTACCTGTAAATTGTTTGCAACAGTCTGCAGTTAGCTCAATTGTTTCAATTATAATTAGTAGATCTAAATTATTTCTATTATTTGGTTGTAAATTTCTTTGAGAAAGATATACTTTATTCTAAATTTGATATAAAATTCTAGTAGTAGGTAAGTAGGAAGAGAGACGAGCACTATTTTAATCTGTCCCTCAAAAATCATAAAGGGAATTGTCAAGATATTTTATTTGTGTTCAAGTTACGCTCAATTAAAATTAACCCTACAAGTCCCAGGGTACAAAAAGTTTTACGTTTGTTGAAACTTTGCTCCTTTATTATTTAACCTCTTTGTAGCCGCGATTCCAGGCACTAAGTACTGATAACTTTATTCACAAAGAAAATTATACTAGTATTTACAATTGAAATAATTGAGCTAACTGCTGACTGTTGCAAATAGTCTACAGATAGCTCAACTGATCCATATCAACACCAGTCGGAAGCGTACTAAGTACTTATAATTAATTATTGTATTTTCTACTATGACTAGACTTACATAGAAAAAACTAAGTGAATACTGAATATAGGTAATAGAAATTTGAACAACTATGAAATTGTTCAGATTTCGATATAAAAAAGAATCTTTCCCATATTCATTTTTTGAAGTTGAAATGTTCAAAGATTGTGTTGAAAAAATTGGTAGGTGTTAGGAAGGTATCGTAAAGTAATGAGTTTTCCCGAAATAATCTAATAAATAATCTCATTTTATTCTGATATCTCATTTGGCGCCAATAAGCCGTGTGAAATAGGTTCGAAATAATTTTGAATTTAATTTTTTCAAAGAGGTTTTAAGATTCATGGAAAAGTCAAAAAGTTCTCATACCTATAGGAAAACCTCTTTGGAAAATCTGTAGAAAACGTAGACCCACTGATTTTTTGTACCTAGTATTTTTAAAAGCTTGAGTTTCACCTATCCGGTGTCTGTAATCAAATCTTGCAAGTTGAATTTGACCTACCTTTCCGGTCCCGTCACGATTAAAAAGGATGCAACTTCCACCACGAAATTTAAAAATAAATTAAAGATGGCTCTTAGAGAAGAAACAGAGAGGAGAAATAATTGTTTTTTTTACTCTGTAGACGAGTTCTAAGCTATTATTTAAATTGCATTACAAATGAATTTGCTATACAATTATAAATAAATTTATATCAATAATGTCAGTATTGAATACTATATTGCCAACCTTAAACCCTTTTGACTTGTGGCGTTATTAATAAAGAATTGTATTGACTGTATTGTATTGTTTTGGATAGTGCTGAAATTTGACATTTGTACAAGCCACGGATGCTTTAAACTGCACGACTATCTGTCACGACAAAGTGGGAGCCCGCCCCTAGACACTTACATCCCTATGTTCGGAAGTGAACAATCTTTAATTCGCCTCACCGAGGACAATAGTAATTGGTCGTCCGCGCACAATACTCAATACGGTACTCATTACCTATACTCCTATTATATTCTGCTATCCTGGTACAGTAGGGCATTGTTCAGTAGAGTAGGGTATTCAGTTGCTCATATAACATTATTAATCGGTTTTTGGGAATTTGGAAGGCTTGTTCCATAGAATTTGCTTTCAGCGATTAATATTTTTAGGGTTCCATACCTCAAAATAAAAAAAGGAACCCTTATAGGATCACTTTGTTGTCCGTCTGTCTGTCTGTCGGTCCTTCTGTCTGACAACCATCTTTTCTCAGGAACGCATGGGGAGGTATCGAAATGAAATGAACATCAAATACTCAAATCCGTAAACTCTTGGAGCCATGTTAATATTAAAACTTCTAAATCAACGCAAACAGCCCTAAAGGCTGTACTTAACTTTATTTATTATAGAATTTTTTTAAATTTCAAATCTAATCAATGCACACAAAATCTGTAGGGTACTTCTCGTAAATCAATAAATTTGGCAAGAAACGCGGTCTTATTGCACAAGTAAAGGCAAAAATGAAAACCGTAAATTTGTAGTTTATTCACAAATTTTTTTTTGTTTCTCGCCATGGAACAAAACCTTTAGGGTACCTACTTCCCGTTTCTTTGTTTGTATTCATATTAAGTTTCTCCGGAAACAGATGTATTTATTTAATCTTAATTTGTGAATTGAATTACAAAAAGAAACTAATGTACCTATCTATGTCATCATAATTTAATCTAACGTTTGCATTATGAATAAATACTAATACAAATTGTTTTATAATGTTTATGCAGGTTTTATAGGTTACTAGCTTCTGCCCGCGGCTTCGCACGCGTATTTTCGGTATAATAAGTAGCCTATTAGCTAAGTTAGGCTTTGCTCTAAGCGTAGGTACGCCAAATTTCATCTTGATCTGTTTAGTAGTTTTGGAGATCCTAGGTAACAAAAATTTTACATTTCACAAATAGGGGTTGCATTATCCGTTAAATTTTCGTATCCGGATAATTCGGATAGTAGTGAGCCTTACTATTCGGATATTCGGAT
Organism: Eupithecia subfuscata; assembly: GCA_963564075.1. Taxonomy (NCBI): domain Eukaryota; kingdom Metazoa; phylum Arthropoda; class Insecta; order Lepidoptera; family Geometridae; genus Eupithecia; species Eupithecia subfuscata. The sequence goes on along the minus strand of OY751117.1, from coordinate 7,400,504 downwards.
ATTTCGGATAATTCGGATAATTGAAAAATATACATAAACATTAAATTTTATCAAGAAAAATGGGTTTTTAACGTATAAGTATTTATTAATTTATATTCAAAAACGTTACATTAAAGTTCTGATAAAATAATAATAGAATTCGCATAGAAACTGAACACCATAGAGATTTAAAATTCTTTACTGTACGTTTGTTAGAAGCATCTTAGAATATGCATCACCGATTTGGAACCCTCGTTATGATGTTTATAATAAAAGAATCAGCGCATTCAAATTAAGTTTATGAAGTACCTTTGTTTCCGTTTAATTCCATACAGTTCAGCCAATCACCTCGATTTATGTAAGCAATTTCACATTCTCCCTCTTTCCAAGCGGCCCGACTTATCTTTTATACTTAAAATCACGTCGAATAATATTAATTGTCCCAATTTGCTTCAAAAAATTAAGCTTAACGTTCCCTGCACACCTATCAGAGTTAACCCCCCTATTTACGTTCCCCATGCTGGCACTAACTACCGACAAAATTCCTTCTTGTGGTGAGCGAGTAATAATTTTAACAAATTGAGTAAGCACTTTGACCTGGATTTATTCTGCACAAGTGTCAGCTCGGCCAGGCGGCGGCTCAGCGGAGAGTTTTTTGGTGCCAATGATGATGATAAATATGAAGTCTAAATTTTTTGTAATGTAGATCCTAATCTAACTATGTTTTTAGAGATGATGCATGTTGACTAGTCACATCATGTTCATAGTCTTTTTCATTGTAATAATCCACCACTATCCATGAAAACCTTCATTAAGCTTTCTGGTACTTATTAATTTGTAATTCTGTTAATTTTTAAGCCTTTGGTTTTTCCCTAAATAAATAAATAAAATTAAAAATAAGAGTATCGATCAAATGGGTTGAAAAACTAAAATATCTATGAAATAAAAACAGTTTACTTCGTTCCATCGAACTTAATCTTTAACAACGAACGAACGTAAATCAACTTACTATTTTAATAGGTACTCTAAAATGATTTTAACAAAGAACCAACACAGTCACGAGATCAAACTTACGAATGTACACATACAGTTATGTTATAGTAGTGTGTGTGGGGTAGCTGTGCTGCGTGCGCGGAGATCAGTCTGTGTCGGCGTCGTCGAATCACTGACCAACCAGTGTCAACGCTAGCGATGCGTTTGCGCGCTACCGCTAGTGTAGGTCTTGCTTGTTTATAGCTTCCAGATTCAGAAACACGCACGAATTATTACATTTATATTTTTAACAACACGAAGTATTGTATGCATTAAATATAACATTTTTAAAATGCTGGATGCGGTGTAGTGTTGTGTCGCGAATTAGAATCTCATCTCAGAAATCTCAGAAATCAGCTGTAGGTACCTATCCGTATTATTCGTATTATCCGGATAAAGGAGCTCCCATTACCCGGATATGAAAATTAGCGGATATCCGGATAATTCGGATATCCGGATATCCGGATTGCAATCCCTATTCACAAACTTTCGGCTTTAAGAAGATACGGCTGAGTTAAGAAGAAGCCAGTAGGCTTCTTCTTAACTCAGCAACTTCCGCAGAATACTTGAAATTTAAAATAATAATACATTTCGTGCGCCTGTTCAGATTTAAAAAAAATAAAACAGAAAAAAAAGAAAAATGATATGAACATTTTCCATACAAATTGTGATGTCGAAACTTTAAAAGATACGTACCGCAGTGTATGTGGGGGGTATCAAATGAAAGGTATCAGTTTGTACATTTAATTTTTTTTTGAAATTTCTGTAGAGTACACACTTTTTGAAATATTTTGAATAAAGTCTAAAAATTGACCTAATCTCCGAAGTACATAAGCAGAGCGATCCATCTAAAATGTAGTTTGGTACCTACTATTTGTAGGTAGGTATTCATCAAAAAGCGATGTCTCTAACCGGAACCTTTAGTACATATTTGTATAATTGACAAACGTTTGAAACCCTCGCCGCGCGAGTTACACTCGCACTTAACGGATCTTGTTTTTCTAGCAACTTCTCAAAAGTAATCCGTTCGCCCGATATAACTGATACCCACATCTTCAGCCCTACAAGTGCCAACTCCTGCAGACTTAGAAACTTTTCCTGTCTAGAACAACTTTTTCAATTTCCCGATCTGTTATCAAGAGGGTGCAATCTTGAATGTTTAATTACAGAAGCATGTGAAGGCAGAATTATGATCGAAGGTTATGAAGGAAGGTCAGAGATCTGTAATTCATCGAGATGCCCGCATTCCGATGATCTATTTAGGTTGAGGACACAGGGCAGGGGTATTCTGTAGGAAAGCTCTCAGGGACATTAGCGTGACGTGCGTTTTATACGTCTATGTGTATTTGTATATTGTTTTCTGTTTGAGTTTTTTTTAACCGACCTAGAAAAAAGGTTCAATGCTCGGCTTTATGTAGGTTTTCTTCTATTGTGTTGTCGTAGATTTCTCCGTCAATTATGGAATGATTTTGAAAATTCTTTCGCTTTTGTATAGTAAACTAGCTTCTGCCCGCGGCTTCGCACGCGTTGTTTCTATGGAAACGTTTTGAGGTTATTTCTATCCTATGGGAACTGATTTATGGGAATTATAGGATTTATAGAAAGTAGCCTATGTTTGATTCCAGGCATAGAGCTACACCGGTGCAAAATTTCAGCTCAGTCTGTTCATTAGTTTTGGCGTGAAGACGTAACAAACATCCATCCATCTATACATACATCCAAACTTTCGCATTTATAATATTAGTGTGATGATCCCCAAGTGGTCTCATTAAAGTTTCATGATTAGTATTTGAAAGTGTAAAATTAAAGTATTCGGAGTCGGTTTTCCTCAACCTCAACCTCAACAGCCTGTATTAGTCCACTGCTGGACGCAGGCCTCCCCCTGACAAGCGCCTTATTGGCTTTTATCACATGGAGGGTAATGCCTATAATCCCCACGGTGTCATGCGGGTTGGGGATCGCAGTTCAGTGGTAGAATTGTTCTGCAGGGGGCGCTGCTGCCCGCCTCCGGTGGATATTCCTCGCCTCTTACGACATCCGCGAAAGAAAAGGGAAGAAGAAAGAAAGAAAAAGTATTTATTAAACACTACACCACTAATAAACTAAAAAATAAATAAAAAGACTACTTAGTAACACGTACACGAAACAAGTGAACATTATACTAACACAATAAGTACTTATATTAACACAAGCAAGCATTGGGTTGGTACGGGAAGAGTTGGGGTGGTGCAAATTCTAAGCCGGCACCACACAGCTATGTCGGTTTTAGTTTTTCCAAAACAATTCAAATGATGCTATTTCAAAAACCTGTCCTGTTTTAAATTAATTAACCCGAATAAAATTGCGTAATATATTGAATCATATTTTAGTGTTCTGGGTGTTTTCTTGAGTTAGGTTTCCGTTTGACGGTACTAATTGAGATGTCTCATTTTTGTATGGGATTGCGTGCCATGTCCGCAATAGAGGCGCTTTACCATAATCTGTTAAGTTTTTGCTCAGACAAAAATAAGCTAGTTTTATTTAGTAAGGCTATCAGCCGATTTCGCCCTACCCTTTGTTGGGAAATCGGAGAATGAACTGGATGTGATGTTCCATCTTCTGCCGACAACGAACGATAGAGGGACCCCCGTTTCGGCCTGTTCTATTTCAACCGTCGTACATACAAGATGAACGTATTCACGGAAAATATTTCGTGTTCAGAATATATACAAATGTATTACCGTGATATTACTGACTAAAATACATTATTATATACTCGCAAGTGAATGTCTAGTCCTGTGTTCTGGAACCTGGATCCTTGCATGGCTTGAAGAAGTCATGCAAGGTCAAGGAAGGTTACACAGGGTAGATCAAATAGTGGTCAAACTATTTGATCTACCCTGTGTAACGAGCAACGATCTATCCATTTCCTTAGGTATTCTCGATAGGTACCTACAGAACTATACATATTTCACTCCTAAATCTTCGGTCCTTCGATTTATATAATATTACCAGCCCTCCTATTGTTCCACAGTACCTGTCTGTTATACCTAGAAAAATAATTCGTAACGTTAACGTCTCGAAACTACCATCAAACCAATCTCAAGTTTCCACATTTTCAGTGTATGTTAGCTGTGCCTGTGACAACCATGACATATGAGACTGTTACATATGTAGGTATATGCGTTACATAATCCTACAAACTACCTTCTTACACAGTTCCAACATTGCGGAACTAACGCGACTCGAGGAAACGCTCTTTAGGTACTTATATGCATGAAATACTTACGAACAATGTCAAGACACTCAGACTTGAAGTAAGAGAATACTAACTTCCGCACGGGTACCTATTCCGTATCCGTATAAAACAGTGCTTAGTAAATCGAGGTAAAAAATGGCGATGTTCTTAGGTTGCTCTGTCTGCATGACAGAGCAACTATTGCGGTAACAGGTAACTCGCAAAGCGATTTGACTGATGACCGATGTGGCGCGGTGGGCTAAGGTCCGCCTGCGACGCAGAAGGTTGCGGGTTCGATTCCCGCCTTGGGACAAATGTTTGTACGATCTACAAATATTTGTTCTAGGTGTTCTGGTCGTTTCTATGTATAATAAAAAAATATCTAGGTATCTATGAAACGTATTGCATCACGTATATCAGTCATCTAGGATCGATAACACAAGCTTTGCTTACCTTGGCGCTAGATGATGCTGTGTGGGTTGTCTAGCATCATCGATATAAGTAAAATTCGGAAGATTGGGCACGCTTCTCGAAAGTGGAACGCTCAAATTGAGTGCAATTAGGTCCACCCGCTTCAGTCATAGTCGGACTGGTGCCGTCGGCGTACGTGTTTCGCGTGTATTGTTGTCTCGATCGCACTTCGGTCTAGGTACAGTCGGCTGCAAAAATATGTATACACTCCCAAGTTTTCAATTTGACTAAATAGTAAGTGTATAGTAATTGTGATAATTTATGTACCGCATTCTGACGAAGTACGATGACTACTTTGTTCGAAAAACGTGTGCATGTCCTTTTATTTGAAAAGTTCCGAGTAAAATGAAAGTTAAACCTTGGAAGTGTATACATGTCTGTGCAGCTGACTGTACGTCTTTCCATCTTTGTATTCAATCATTAGGTAGGTATATTGCAAAAGATTGGAAATAACGTGTCTTTGCGTTTAGTTATAACAGAACACAACACAGGCCATTTGTTTTTTTTCTTTATATTATTTTTATTTATTATTATTTATTCTGCTAGTGTGGAGTTAGCGCTGGGAGAACGTGCCGTATCTACAGAATTTTACTTATATCTATGTCCAGCATTATTTATTTATTTCGTTTTTTTCTGGACAAGCAACGTAATGACACCCATTTCGTATTCACCGAGTGTTCCAGACAGACATGTCTCGAAGTAGTTGGAACTCGCATGACGAAAAGATGTTATGCTAATCAGAGGGTTCCGTCATATAAATTCAAGCAAAAAAGCAATATTTTATGTTGATGTGCTTCGTTATCCAAAACGTATGTATTAAACTCATGTAATGCAAAGATTTTCGATCTTTAATGTAAGTACCTTAAAGATCGAGTCAGGAGGAGTACATTTGTGTCTGTTTTTGTCCTGTTTCAATCAATTCAAAATCAATTCAAAGGGAAAGAAAAATCTACAACTACCTAAACCTAATACTCCGTTCTGGAATCCATGATATTTTTTGTAAATGAATGAAAACTAAACAAAAACTGGTAACAATAACTGAAAACTGAAAACACGATAACTACTACTAGGTACCTACTATAAAAAAAACTTCAACACCGTTTAAACGCGTAGCGAAAAAGATGCATATTCGAGTTCGAAAATGGACGAGAGACAAATAACATGATGAATGAAAGCTGTCTAAACCAACAATTATTTAGATTTCTGCGACTTGCTACGATGATGCCACCATCGTAAAATATTTACCTTCAATATTTTTTTTTAATTTTGAAACTCAATAACCTAAGGTTTACAATAAAATTCAAGCAAGTAGGAAAGTTCTCATATGTAAATTTTAACCACGATAAAAAAAGATTCCAATTACAAAGTTTTTATTGGAATCGTATAAACATTCCTGCGCGTGGGCAGATCCCTACGCACACAATTTAATATTTATTCTGCTAAGTGTGGATTTGCAATATTTTTAGAAAGGAAAAATCGTACCCAATATCCTTCAGGTCAGTAATATTAATGATTTTCAAGTGGGAACATTTTTCATTGATATTGAATAATAATGTTGACGTATTCGTTATGGTTTCTCGTGAATTTCACGATGAGAACTTATGAGGGTAGGTAAATTTTTAAAATCTGGTGCGATTGTCTTTTTTTTTATACAATTATCACAAAGCTTTTAAAAATATCTTTAGCTCTAGCTTTTGAAAGCGTTTGAAAACCAAACTTGGTGTAAATATTTACCCGTATATATAAAAAACTAGCTGCGCCCCGCGGCTTCGCCCCCGTGGAAATGTATGTTTCCCACTTTCTTAATTTTTTCTTTCATAAGAACCTTCTCCTGACAATAACAAACACAACAAAGAAAGAATTAGCGAAATCGGTCCAGCCGTTCACGCGTGATGCCGTGACCAAGGAAAACAGGTTTCATTTTTATGTATATAGAAGATAAATAGAGCAAGAACAACCGTCTGTAGAGTATGCAATAATTTGTGCTTAAATCTTTGATGATTACTTACTTACAAATGAATGCAAAAATACTCTTCAGTCGGTTGTTCGTACACTGACTCCTGAAAACATCCATCCGGCAAGAGAATGATTAAAATTTGATCATTTATTTTTCATTTAGGTATCTGTAAAATTTTGACTTCGACGGGACTTGAATCCGCAGTCTTCCCTCAACCTACCTACCTACCTACCTAACAGCCTGTGTCGGTCCACTGCTGGACGCAGGCCTCCCCCTGATAAACGCCTTATTGGCTTTTATCTCATGGGGGGTAATGCCCATAATCCCCACGCTGGGCATGCGGGTTGGGGATCGCAGTTCGGTGGTAGAATGTTCTGCAGGGGGCGCTGCTGCCCGCTCCCGGTGTATATCCCTTAGTCGTCTCTTACGACACCCGCGGGAAGAGTTGGGGTGGTGCAAATTCTAAGCCGGGACCCATTCTTCCCTCAGTACTCAGTTTTCTCAGTTGTTTCATGTGTACATTTCGAGTTCTTAGGTTATGTATAGTGAGTGAGATCATAACATGAACCCCGTTGGGGCACTACAACATAAAATTATATCTATATTTACTCATGAAAAACTTAAATAAATTAACATGTTTAGCTTTTCATCGATTAGTTTAGAAAAAAGTTTATCAGCGCACGATAAATCATTGTACATACGTACACCTTGCTACCTTTGTACTTGTATTTTGTGACTTGGTTGTAAATTATTCGTCAGTAGAAAAAAGACTTCGATTCTTTACCTGCAAAATGGACCTCACAAATGGATTGAGACAATATTTTAAATCCATTGACGAGGTTTTCAAATCAACCAGAGTGAAAAAAAAAAACAATTTCTTTGTTCATTTGTGTTTTTAGGGGTTTTTTTCGTTTCCATTTCAATGAAAACCATCTTTATGTAATAATTAGGTAACTACCTAAAACATATTTTGATAACAATTTAGTGGTCTAAAGTTTTAGTGATTTAAGAAAGTCATCAATCATTTTTTTCGTTTAAAACGGTGTAGTGTTAGTACATTACTCGTATACAAAAGAAAAAAATAGATGAAAAGTTACCTAAAATATGTAATAATTTATCAAATTCAAACGAATCGAATGGGATCTTTTAGTGCGAGTGTCCTTGGTCAACATTCACATACATATTTGAGGTTTCAAATTCAAACTTATTACTCTCTTGGGAATAAAGAACATTATTCCCTTAGGAATAATGAACATTACTGCCAAGGGATTAATGAGATTGAATTTGGAACATCAAAATTTTTGTGAAATTTTTGACCAAGGAGATCCGTACACTGAGATCTTCTATGAAATTTAAAGTAACCTCTGTTCAGAAGGACGAATAAAAACGAATTACGCAAAACACGTCCAATCTTTTAATATTTTCTCACAGATAGTGTGAAAAGTACAGTACTACTCGTGTATAAAGCTGTCTTCGTCTTAGGCGTGATGAAATCCCTCACTCAGGATTCTAGTAATCCCTCGCTTCGCTCGTCAGTTATTCTAGAATCATCTGGTTCGTCCGGGATTCAAAAACAGACGTGGTACTGGTACAGTTTTCTGCTCGTGTAAAAAGCTGTCTTCGTCTTGGACGTCATTAAATCCCTCTCACACTCAGGATTTTAGGAACTCCCTCGCTTCGCTCGTGAGTTATTATAGAGTCATGTGGTTCATCCGGGATTCATTGACACCCGTGACGTACAAAAACCTGCCCACGGGCGCTACGCGAACAAGAGAGTTAATTAAACAAAAGCGTTTTGTTGTCCTTCTCTTTCGCTTGGAATCCTAATATATTAAATGAATACTTGCTTTGAGAGCTGCAATTTGTTATTCCATTTTATTTTACCGTATTTTTTGCAACAAACAACTCAAAGGCTGTTCAAGTAAAGCCATCACTTGTGTCCGCTCAATCAGACCGGCAGTTACAAAGCTCAAAGAATGAAAGAATGAAATCCCCAGGGCCGGTGAATCGCCATTGTGGCAGCATTGTGATCGAGGTAATGCCAGATGGAATACTTGTATTGAGCACCGGGCAATTATTTTTATTGTAGATAATAGATATTTCTGATTTATAGACTGCTTTATTGTTGGTAGGATTCAGACCGGTCCATTATTTTTTGAATCCTTTCGACTTCAACTAAGAAAGGTTTCGAAGGTTTCAATATTGAATGAAAAATATTAAACAATAGGTAGGTACTTACCTAACCTGTACTTAAGCAGTTGTATGCGAGCCTTGAACATTCAATATTATTTTATTTCTTTAGAAAGTGCACCAAGAGTAGATAAACCTTTTTAACATCATCATCATCATCATCATCATCAGCCTATATTAGTCCACTGCTGGACATAGGCCTCCTCTAATGAGCGCCATAGCTCCCTGTCTTCAGCTCTGCCGCATCCAGCATCTGCCTGCAGTCTTTCGCAGATCGTCATCCCACCTGGCCGGAGGGTGTCCTACACTACGTTTGCCGATTCGTGGTCTCCACTCAAGAACTCGTTTACCCCAGCGGTTGTCGGTTCTTCGCGAGATAAACCTTTTTAACATGAGAAATTATTTCCACAAAAACATCGCTTATATAAACAAGGCACTATTTGTATAGTTGTGGGTAAAATGAAAGAAAGAAGAGAAACAAAGAAGCGTTTGAAAAAGAAATCTAAATAAAAACAAAGTTATTTTAGCCATACTGCTGAGTTATGCAGCAATAAACTTATCTAAGTGTGTTTTTATTTAAGTAATTTAGTTATATGTGGTAATAGTATTTTTTGTTAAAGTAGTTTGACGTGTTTTAAAAACTATAAACCGACTTTGAATTTCGATAAATAGTATAAATACACTCGATAAATATTATGTTTACATATCTGAATAAATATTCTTTGAAGTAAAAAATTGGGTTTAGTAGTAATTTTAAGTCCAGAACACTTTGAAAGCGCGATCTAAATTTGTAGTGGGGACATCTAGTTGTTATTTGAGACTTATTTAGTTGGATGGCACATGGAGGAAATTTGTTTACGCTCGTTGCCATAAAAACCATTACTTACACTACAATAATCTACTTAGAAAATGAAAACAGACGTTTATGTTTCGTTTTCAGGCAAAACCAACTCAATTTCAAGCCTCGGGACAAATGTTTGTACGTTCTGCAGACATTTGTCCAGGGCGTTCTGGATGTTTTCTATGTATTACAAAAAATATGTATGTAGTGTATTGTATTATGTATATCAGTTATCTAGTACCCCTAACACAAGCTCTGCTTAGCTTGGGGCTAGATAATGCTGTGTGAATAGTCCAGCATTATTTATTTATTAATTCTATTCAGTATAATTTATAATAATTGCCTTTTAAAAATATTATTATTAAAATTACAGAGTTTTGTAAAGATTAATACAACTTGGCAGAGATGGCATATGGCAACAGATCTTAAGAAGGCTTCGTGGTACTGAATAAAAACTTAGTAGGAATAATAATGTCTAAATTCTCACTATCACACATAGATAATCTATGCCATCACACACAAACGAACTTCTCGCAAATCTCACGTCGAATGAAATGGAGCGGGTTATATGAGTGAGAAAGCGCGTCTAACCACCAAATAATCCGTGACGTCTCCAAACGGCTCTGTTGGAGGACCAGCGTTGGTGGTAACGTGTTTGCAACTAGCTCATGCTGAGACAGAGACCGTTTTGTGACTTTAATCGACAGAAGCTGTATCTTTTATTTTATTTTGACGTAACAACGTCTTATAATTCGATAAAGCCGGCTGCACGCACGAAAAATCATGACGTCATGCGGCGTTACCTCGTCATGCGGCGTTACCTCGCTCTGAGGCGTTCCATGTAAGGCTTGAAGTGCAAGCGAGAGCGCTCGACATCCGTCTCTCTCCTACTTGAGTGAGCGATGCGTCTGCGTTGTCACGTTCAACTATCGTCAGTAAACCGACTTTACAGACAACCAATTTTTTAAATCATGTTTGTTTTTATTGATTGGGTTACAAATAAAATATTTTCATTCTCATTCTCTCATTCTTAAATACAAAGCTGAGCCTGCGAGTACTCGAAACTACAAGGAGTTTTATAATTTTTTGATATCTTTTCTTACATTAAAAAAACTTTTTCAAATCTTTTTGTTTATTTCTAAAGTTGAATATATTTACTATGTCTGCAGTGCAACAGATTTTTTTTAAACATGATAAACAATAAAGGTGTTTATCATGTTTAAATAATCGACCCTAACTAATTGGACACTTTAATCCGTGTCAATCCCATTTTAAATGATAAATATAGTGCTGGACATTTCATCTTGCCTCAAACCATCTAAGCTGCTGTAGTGTTTACCGATCTGCAATCACTTAACTCAATCCCATACACATCATAATCCCTAAATCCCTCGGCCCTGGGGCGCAGGGTAAACCGGCCTAAACCAGGCTACATAAATTCTTTCACCCCGGGAGGGCATTTTAATTCAAGGGCCCACATTCACTTACCCACAAAGCCAAATTGGCCGTGGTATCGTAAAGTCTTTTCATTATGGTACTTGTTATAAGAGCAGGATTAAGCCTACAAATTATATTTGAAACAATTAGCGATTATCTTTGAAAAGCTTAAGCGAAAGTCTACGATGTTGATAGATGATAATGGTAACGGCTGTAGCCGTTACTAATCTACTGCTGGACGTAGGCTTCCCCTGATAAGCGCCAGTAGCTCTTATCACTAGGGGGTAATACTATTAACACATAACACACTGGGCATGCAGTTCTAGGCATTATACAGGCTGTGAAATCCGTAAACGTCAGAAAGAACTCTGCCAATATGCCAATGCAGCCTAAGGGCTTTAATTTATTTTATGGTTTTACAAAAACTTAAAACCGATTTCAAATTTCGGAATATTGACACTGATAGATTTTTATATAGGTATTTTATTGGAATCTTTATATATTAAATTCTTCTGTGAGTGTGTATGTCACTGAACTTCTCTCAAACGACTGGACCGATTTTGATGAAATTTTTTGTGTGTGTTCAAAGGGATCTGGGAATGGTTTAGATTCACAATTTTGTCCAACGCGGGCGAAGCCGTGGGCAGAAGCTAGTTCATATATAAAAATCTATTGCTGTTCGTTATTCTCGCTAAAACTTAAAATCGGTTTGAAGGATTGGTTTTATTTTTATTTTAGTTGATCTATTACAGAGATTTAAAAGAAATAGTTAAAAAAATGTGAGTGATATAGAAAGAAAGAAAGAAAGAAAGAAAATACATTTATTTGGACTATGCATAACACAACACATTACAATTATATATACATACAATGAGCATACAGGATAATATCGAAAGGAAACAGCAAAATAAGAGAAAAGCAGATACAAATTAGTGGTAGTGTTAAGTACATAGGCCAAAAAGGTCCCTGTCTCAGCATTATGCCGCTACAAGCCGAAGCTAGTAGCGGCGCTGGTTTTCAGACAGGTCCTAGTGTGGCAGCAATACAAAGAAACAGAATACAAAGAGTAGGTACACAAGTTACAAGCAAGATACGAAAAAAGAGAGGAAGAAAAAAGGATAAAATAAATTATAATAAATGAGTAAAACCTCTATGGAGATACGGAAATAAGATACAGAGAAAGAAACGTAAATGTAAAAAATTATAAATAAGAAAGGAATAACAAAACAAACAAACAAAAATAACATAAAAGAAAAAGAAAGAAAGCTCTGGCAGAAATTTTTCAAACCAGATGCAGAGCCATAAGACAAGAAGTTGAAGTTGATGTTTACATGCATGCATGTCACGTAAAACGTCAATTCTGCTGGCTGACACTCTTCGCGAGAGTTGAGTGAGAAAGTAAATAAATAAATAATGTAACAAGATTCGGTTTCCAGGTTGTGGCTTCTAATGTTACGTTTTATTTTTGTTCGGGAAGGTCAGTTAAAGTTATTAATACGTTGGATACATAGGTTCATGGTTTTCACACGCAAAAGTAGGTATACGAAGTTATGGTATGGGTATGAACATCGAGTCGGCTACCGTACCACTAATGCATTGCATCATTATTAATCATCATTTCAGTATGAATATTCAGATAATCCCTGGGTGTAAACTGTCATCTATATAATTAAACTTTATTGATCAACAGCGAATTTTAAACAGCCGACAATGTAATCTCATTCAATGAATTCAAAAGATACGCAATGGGCAATTTTACAAAATGAAGATAGGCACAATATTATTTTACTGTTCAATGCACAACTTATTATCACGAAGGCTGAAAATGAAAAGAATTTCACTTAGCCCGTCTGTTAAAAACGAAATGAAAACTCAAAACAGGAAATTTTAGAAAATGGGTGATCCTCGGAAATGAGAAATTGGGTCGGTTTATGTATAGAGATAACAATCAACATTACGACATCAATTATAGCCACGATGGACCATTTTGATAAATTCGCGGTTCCTGATATTTTCGCACCTTAGTGCGAAAACCGCGAAACCAGAGTGCCCACATGCGAAATAATTCGTGGCATTTTTCAGTGCTTTGAAAGATGAAACACCGCTTCGAGTTAATCCGGAGTGATACGCAAAGTTAATTTTGATAATTCATAATCACATCGAAATACGTCGGATTAGCTTCAGAACTACCTTAGAAACGTCCTATTTTTAACCCCCGACGCAATAAGAGGGGTGTTATTAGTTTGACGTGTCTGTCTGTGTATCTGTCGATCTGTGTATCTGTCTGTGGTATCGTAGCTCCGAATAAGAAAGCTAAATAAGAAAGCTCTATGAACCGATTTTCGTTTAGTTTTTTTTGTGTCGTAGATAATTTTATCCCGAGTGTTCTTAGCCATGTTTCATGAAAATCTGTTCAGCCAATAAACGTCAGCGGGTTTTTTAAAATTTTTATTTTGTCTTGCGTCATACAAGAGATTTATCATGGATTAGCTAGCTAAAACAACGTCATAGATAATTAATTTAGGGTTATTATATTAACAACTGGTTTATTAATGCCATATCTGTCACTTTTCAGTCTTTATTCTGGTATGAGAAGAATACACTTGTATACTATAGCCAACATTAGTGTTTTTTTAACAATAACTTACAAAGCTGACCATTGTGGGCTTGGTTTGGATTCTGACGATCATCAATATTGGCGTTGATAGACTGAACAAATATGGACGTGCATGCCGCAAAACTGGTGCAGTAAATAAATTTGTCGATGGGCCAGACCACCAATATTCCATACTACACATTTAATTCATGGTTCTTTGTAGGTACCTATAGGTATTGTTGGTACTTAAAGGATCAAGGTATAAAAAATTGTCTTACAGTTGTTCTGTAAAGAAAGAATTTTAATCTATCAATCTATGTAATGTATTATATTATGTATATCAGTCATCTAGTACCCATAACACAAGCTCTGCTTAGCTTGGGACTAGATAATGCTGTGTGGATTATCGAGCATTATTTATTTTTATTTTATTGGAATTCATTTGTGGTTTAAAATGTAGGTAGGAAAGGAACGTATTCAAAATTCTATTGACTCTAGCACTGCATGCGGTGTCATATTTGTACTTAGTACAAAGATTCTTGATTTTTTGATCAATAAATAGTACTGATAGCGTAAAACAAAAAATATTAATTATAATAATCACGTCTGCTCTTCCGTTACTTCCATTTGATACAAGCTGAATTAAAAGTGATAAAAACTGATGCTTTTCTTAAATTTTATTTATGTAAGTATATCTGTAATTCAAAAACTCTTACGGCCTATTCAGATCTACGCGGTATTTGCTACCCAGAGCGAAAGCGAATTCCGAGTGAGTACGGGGTACCTAATTCCATCGTCACTGTCACACAAAATACTCAGAGGAATACAGCGGACCCCGCAAAACCCCGAGTGAAACCCAAGCTAAATTTACCGCTACCGCTCTGGGTACCGCGTAGGTATGAAAAGGTCATAATTCATTAAAAATTTTTTTTTGTTCCATTCTCATCTGCTATCAGTCTCCTGACTATGAGCAAATTTGATGTAGGTGAGAGTCGTTTCAAGGAACTGGTGCAGCGATCATTTCCCCATTGTTTCCTTTTATCATACGTCAAGCTCTATGATGTGTTGTCTGCGCAGCCTCTTAGGGTAGCTTATAGCGGTCAATTGTGATGCCAGTTGGTTAGGGTGTTGATTCAGGCGTTGTTTGTATTTGGCTGAGAATCGCTTTATTCGTCGTTGACGGTGTTCATGTCCAGTTCGTTGTGCAGCTCAGATATCATTAGGAACCATGGAGCATTGGATAGGTTTCTTAAGATTCCATTTTGGGCTCTTTGTATGATTGATACGTTGGATTTACAGGCCGATCCCCACAGCTGAATACCATACGTCCATATCGGTTTTAGCACCATCTTGTATATCAGCTACTTGTTGTCTAGGCTGAGGACTGAGTTTAATTCATTCAAAATAACCTCATCAATTTCCAACAACACTTTTGTTAAGGACGTGTCCATTGCCGAGTTTGGATTTAAGCAGCATTAGGTACAGACAACCGTTGTTTGTCAATTGCCCAACCGTGGTCCGGAGTGGTTACTTCTCCGTGGCTTCCGTGTCCCGAGGGGAGAGAGGGATGTCTTCTTTCCGGCTAATTTGTACCGTCTTTTCGTAAATACAAAGATGCTAGAAATAATTTATTATTGAGTAAAGAAAAGAGGAAACAGCAGTATGATAAGAAATGTAATCCTATTAAATATAATGTAAACGATGTCATGGATTTAAATAAAGAATAAATCATCAAAAAAGTTACACAATATATTTGATGGTCCTTATAATGTTTTAGAAGATAATTGGTTCAAATGTTAAAATTAATATAAATAATAAAATTGAATAATGAAGATAGAACTAAACTATATGTTGTTTAATAATATTTAACCAGTTTTTAGTATTATATTATGAATGACACTATACCAAGTTTATTTATTTAAAAAATGTTAAAATATGTACCTTCTGCTATCCCCGGAGGTTTAATGGTGTACTTAAAAGTAGGAATATTCTATTATAATAAACAGTCCAGTGGTAAAATGGGCAACACAATCCCGTAGGCTCAAAGTGGAAAGGTAGCGGGTTTAAGTCCGGCCTGAGTTGTCAATCATTGGGATACCCATAAGTTCTCGAAAAAATCGCTAAGTATGAGTAATCAAATAACTATAAAAAAAATTGGTTGTTTGTAAAGTAGGTTTACGATTGAGATGTTTACGTGATAACGTCTTATTGCATGACGTCACGCGCTCGTGAGGTTTTGGTGTGACACAAGTTTCTGAACATGTCACCTGACTAAAACGATTTTAAAGACGTTATCACGTCAAAAAGTACCTATTGGTGTTCATCTAGTTTGCAAAAAACTGATAATGAGTTCATAGCCCTCGTCAAATGATAGTTCGAGTTTCCGTGTGGTTTACGTTTCTGAATTAATTTATTTCTGTATTCGTATTTCTTAATTGTTGTTAGGTTAGGACAAATCTGTTTAGTAGTATTTTCAGTACCTAAATCTCCACAATTCAACCACCCCTCCTAAACTTCTTCAACATAAATTACCCTGAACATAATTTCAACCGGCCGACACTACATAATTGCCGGCAACCCTAGCGTTTCTCCTCTCTTTCCCCCACAATACCCGCTAGTCTTTCATCTCTTTCCCCCACAATGCCCGCCGGCTTTTCATCTCTTTCCCGAACACCTTCGTGACACGTTAATTGCTGTGAAGGGCCTTTTAAGCCTCAATTGAACATGAAACTGAAATGTTTCAGAATAGAATTAGATTTTGCATGAAATACCTTGTTTTGTTTCGTTTTGAATGGAGAAGGAACGGTCGCTCTGTAGGGCGGTATGTAGACGGCTAGGTTGGCTGGTTTGCTTCAATGGTAACTAACACGTGCCTTACAGCTGGTTGATTCTACGATGATTATGTCCTTGATAGACAAATCAATGGTCATAATCTCTTGTCAACGTCAATTCAGCAAAGGAAACAACTATTTGACAAAAGACACAACTGAGACTACACCAATCTTATGTACCTAATCATAATATAGGAGTATGATAAAATAAAAGGAAAATCAGAATCAAATGCGTTTATTTTCTCATGGCTTATTCCAACATTGTAACTTTACATCTACTAAATAGAAAATGTACGACTATTTGATTCTCTTCGCTTCAATCTTTTATAAGCTAGTGCAAAGAAGCGAAAAAGAAATCACTAGCTGGTTAACTAAATATCGCTTATCGACTAGAAAAACTAAGTACAGCAAGAAAATAACGTACCTTAGCTTAACTGCCACAGCTGACGGGCACTCACTATTGCAATTTCACACTATTAGTGTGTTCCGAGCGGACGACCGCTTCGTTCAAACGCTCCAACAAGACTGCTAGTTTCTACCTACCTCCAATAAGAATTTACATCTGACAGTTACTCTGGAAGTCTAGTATCAACAACCAAGTATCAACAAGATTGTAATATTGCTTTTAAAACTATCTGAACATAGTATAACAATATTAAGAGCTGTTTACGATAAAAACATTTAGCGTAAACAACTTCGTTACAATATTAGCTTAGTTTAAACAAATCAAGATCTAAATTACATTGTTATTCCTTACAGCTCGACCATCCTGCTAGAGCTAGTCCCTACGCGACAAAGTATGTAGATAGGTGTAAAATGGTTCTGTTGAGGAATACGTTAATTGAATTAAAATTTGAATTAAAATCTCTAATTAAAAATAAAGTTCTGGCGTAGATTTTTTTACTATATAAGTTTCAACACTTATTACTTGTAACCAATTAATCATGTAATCTATAGTTAATATTATATTTATTCATCAATATTATTCAAGCTTATGAGCACGTTTGCTAACGAACTGTATTCAGCCTGATTTGTATTTCTGAATTATCGTCCCATGTTTGTCGTATTGGCCATTACGTCTGAGTTACCGATGAGACTTAATTAAGGATTGTTCAACCCTCTTAGCATGGGATCTAAGTACCTACTTCAAAGAATTTATTAAGATGCCCCGCCTTTTATATATATAGCCTTACATATCGCTTTTGCTATTGGATACATCGAGGAAAGATGTCCCTCTTCAGCGCTTTTGTAGCGACCAGATTTTTTTGAAACAGCTGGATTATCGAATAAAATCACTACACCCACAACAACACGCCTACAGCTCAGGTAAATCAACAACATCTGCGCTGCACACAGTAGTTAGCAGATTAGAACAAGACATCTCAATCAAAACGCTCCATTTCGCAGCCTTCATAGATATCGAAGGGGCTTCTGACAAGACAAACTTTGACAGCATCAATACATTCCTGCAAAATCACGGAGTGGAGCTAACGATGGTAAACTGGATCATAGATCCTATCCATTCACGGTTATCTGGTAGAGATCGCTCTTGAGCGATAAGACCGTCAATTGTTACTTAGTCTGTAATTTTGTTGTTTATTTCAAAATAGTAAATTATTTTGATAAGTGTGCAATAAAGAATTTTCTATCTATCTATCTATAATCACGCTTATGCTGAGAGCAGTATGGGCTTTAAGTTTATGGGACAAGTACGCAGGGAGTAATCCCATGCTACTCTCGATTTATGATAGGGTACCCAAAAACACATACACTCAAAAAGCTTCACCATACAAACGCACGAAGAGCCAAGTGATAGCTCAAACATATACGAAATAAGAACATACACAGATGGCTCTAAAATGAATTATTTAAAAGTAGTATATATTTCATTGCGCCGGCGATTTACCCTCAGTACCACGCGAGCGCTTATCGAGGGCAGACCTATGTCAATTCAATCGCGAGACAATAGAAAGTTACGCTTGAGTAGCTCGCTGCCCGCTCGGTGCGTTAAATAAAAAATAGTAGCGCCGAGATGTAAAAGCGCTCTTAAGTCCAAACTTCAATAGAGTAACGATACGCCGCACATCTCGTTCATTTGGACTATCACCTTCCTCATAACAAGGCGCTTCGGTACCCTCCTCATAACAGGGCACTGGATTAGCCTTCTCATAATAAGGTTCTGAGTCCGTGCTAGCGTGATGACTCAGCGAAACTGCTGCGCCAGATTTAGTATGGAAACTGTACATTTTTGTAAATAAATAAATTATAATGAAGCACTGATTCGAGTATTACTCCTCTCCCTCTACGAAGACCTTACGGACCCTGAAGTATCCTCTGATGAGCGAAGACATTTCCAAACAATTTATTTACACAATGAGTTCTTACAATGAATAAACGTAAACATGCCGCGCATCCGCGCGGAAATGGGATATGATGCATTATTTTAAAGTTACATAGCTTATCGTTACAATAGAAACAAAAAAAAAGAAAACATAACTTATACAAAGAAAAACGATAAAAACGATGACGCACGCGTCAGTAACTAATTTTGAATTTTACGATTTTTTTTAAATTTATAAATTAAGCTATTTTATGGGCTAGACGCACTGATAGGGCTACACCATTAGGGATGATAGGATACGTGGTTAGGGTCCAAATTAGATTCCGTAAGTAGGGGTTAGGCTACGTAGATTAGGTAATAGTGAGTAGGTACGTTCTGTGCCTTTAGTACGCCCTTGTGTAGGTACCGACATTCAACGCCTACACGTACGTAGGGTAAAACACTGGTTTGTCCTGCAGTGAGAGTTAGTGTTTGTATCACCGGCCGGTCATGACACCCGTGCGGTCACCAGAAACGCTCGTAGGGTTAAGTGACGATTATTAGGTGGTTTTACACCCGGACTCGATAGATTTCGAACGCAATCGAAGTATAATCCCTCTACTGCGTGTTCAACTTCGACTAGGTGTTCAACTTCGTGTTTGTTTTTAAGAATAAAGGCAAATTTCAATCGGCAAATCAAATGAGTAATTATAGATTAATTATAATATATATATATATATATTATAATTAATTATACCAAGATATAAAAATAAATTATTTAGACATCAAACAAGATTGACATTATCCACGCATAATAGTTTTATGATGGCAATTAAAATATACAATAAAATTCCCGACAATTTTAAAGAAATGACATTATTAACTAGATTTAAATGTAACCTGACAAAATGGCTGACCGAAATATGTTTTTATTGTATAAATGAATTTTTTAAATATAAACTGTAGGTAACTATTAATTGATTTTGCATGATTATGTGTGACATGTTTCTTTTTTTAATGTAAATTTTATTTAATTTGTATTTTCATTTACAACCTACAATCATTTATATTCTTATATTATATTCATACGCCTGAAAAGGCAGGTTTTGGTAATAGTAGCTATAATAATAATAATGTAAGATCTATGTATAAACCTGAAACTTTATGAATAAATGAAATCTGAAATCTAGGATCCCCACAATAACGCCGGCAAAGACGCTAATGACGACGCTGCTATGTTGACTCCTCGCTTGAACTGCTTGAACGCATTATCACCTTCCTCATAACAAGGTGCTTCGGTACCCTCCTCATAACAGGGCACTGGATTAGCCCGTCTCTCATCACCCCTATCACCATAAAGCTCCGAGTCCTTGCCGACCTGATCAGCCCGGTTCTCACCAACCTTATCATGATAGGGTACTGAGTTCGAACTACATTTGATGCTCTCTCCACGAGAGGGTGGTTTCTCCTGCTGACTGTTATGCCTCATCGACTGAACACGTGACCGGAAATATAGCTGCACCGGTCGGAGAAGTGTACCTCGATGAGATGCTCGATCTGGTGTTCCTTGGTTGCCGTCGGAGGCGGCCTGCACGTAGCTGCTGCATCGTCACCGCCATCCCACCTTCCTCATAACAAGGTGCTTCGGTACCCTCCTCATAACAGGGCACCGGATTAGCCCGTCTGTCAAAACCCTTCTCATAATAAGGTTCTGAGTACGTGCTAGCGTGATTAGCCCATCTCTCATCACCCCTATCACCATAAAGCTCCGAGTCCTTGCCGACCTGATCAGCCCGGCTCTCACCAACCTTATCATGATAGGGTACTGAGTTCGAACTACATTTGTTAATGATGCTCTTTCCACGAGAGGGTGTAGTGTTGAGATGCTCGATCTGGTGTTCCTTGGTTGTCGTCGGAGGCGGCCTGCCCGTAGCTGCTGCATCGTCACCGCCATCCATGTAACTGGATCGACTTGACGCCATAGCTCGCAACAAGAACGAAAAAAAAACACAATTAAACACAGGCAAACTAACAGAAAAACACAACCAGTTGCACAATGGGCGGCCCTTACGCTAAATGCGAGGTACGTAATTATTTGAACAGGTATAGACGAGGGCGTATTATAGAACGTCCTACCTTTAGTTAGGATGATTTGTATATTTTGTTTATTGAATTAATGTTCAAACTGTATTTTTTTTTTTTTACAAACATAGCCCAACAAAATATAAACTTCTGACATCATAAACTACCATAATCATTTATTTTAACATTTACAATTTATTGTCATTATTTTTAATACAAATTTTATCCTAGCAACTTATTTCCACAACCGGTATTCAATACCGGTATCCCATACCTGAGGTACCGATATACCCGCTATCAGTACCGGTACAACCGCTATCTTTACCGGTATAACCGAAATCCATACCGGTATAACCGAAATCCATACCGGTATAACCGAAATCCATACCGGTATAACCGAAATCCATACCGGTATAACCGAAATCCATACCGGTATAACCTAAATCCATACCGGTATAACTGAAATCCATACCGGTATAACCTAAATCCATACCGGTATAACCGAAATCCATACCGGTATAACCGAAATCCATACCGGTATAACCTAAATCCATACCGGTATAACTGAAATCCATACCGGTATAACCTAAATCCATACCGGTATAACCGATATCCATACCGGTATAACTGAAATCCATACCGGTATAACCGAAATCCATACCGGTATAACCTAAATCCATACCGGTATAACCGATATCCATACCGGTATAACTGAAATCCATACCGGTATAACCGAAATCCATACCGGTATAACCTAAATCCATACCGGTATAACCGAAATCCATACCGGTATAACCGAAATCCATACCGGTATAACAGAAATCCATACCGGTATAACTGAAATCCATACCGGTATAACCTAAATCCATACCGGTATAACCTAAATACATACCGGTATAACCGAAATCCATACCGGTATAACCGAAATCCATACCGGTATAACTGAAATCCATACCGGTATAACTGAAATCCATACCGGTATAACCTAAATCCATACCGGTATAACCGAAATCCATACCGGTGTAACCGAAATCCATACCGGTATAACGATAACCGTTATGAACACAACCACTTTCGAGCTTCCATACAAAAATTGTAAAATTTTGATATGCCTATGTTTTTTAATTTTTGTGTTTAATTCTAGTCTAGGTTAAGTAATTTATAGGCAATAAATGATATAATTATAATTATTATTATTATTATTAAAATCGTTTCTCAAAACTATTAAAATGCTTTAAAATTATAATTAAATTATTTGACAATATATCGAGTTTCGTATTATTACTTGGCCCCGTATAATTATTACAATTTTGGTCCTGCAGAACATTCTACCACCGAACTGCGATCCCCAACCCGCATGCCCAGCGTGGGGATTATGGGCATTACCCCCCATGAGATAAAAGCTAATAAGGTGTTTATCAGGGGGAGGCCTGCGTCCAGCAGTGGACCAAGACAGGCTGTTGAGGTTGAGGGTTGATCCGGGAAGTTAGTGAAAATATGGTAGTAAATGACAAAAATGTCAAATAACAAGTTGAGAACTAATTTACAATGAAGTTTGTGCAGTTTGTAATCGTTTTCTGGTTTTCCACCCTCGAATACTTATTAATTACCTAGCGATTATTCTTCTTTCATGGTTCGTGGTTAGATAGATTAGTATATACCGATTACGGTATACCGATGAGTGAAGACAAATAATAATAATAATAAAACCAGACAAAAAAAAAAACAAATAAAGAAATAAATTGAATATTATGTTTAAAGACACTTTAACAAGCCATAAATTTTCATGACGCCGGACAAAATTCAACCATAGGAATAGTGATGTTGATGAGCAAAAAGAGAAATGAAATAAAAAGGAACACAAAAAAAAATTAAGCTGTTAAACAAATATCACTCACGATAGTTCTGTGTTCTGCAGTTAAATTGGCCATGACAAAATAAATAAATGTTTATTTTTACATTGAGACATGGGCGCGGCGAGTAATTTATTTCAAATACTCGCCTTATCCCGCTTCTGAGTTATAGGAGTATGATAAAATAAAAGGAAAATCAGAATCAAATGCGTTTATTTTCTCATGGCTTATTCCAACATTGTAACTTTACATCTACTAAATAGAAAATGTACGACTATTTGATTCTCTTCGCTTCAATCTTTTATAAGCTAGTGCAAAGAAGCGAAAAAGAAATCACTAGCTGGTTAACTAAATATCGCTTATCGACTAGAAAAACTAAGTACAGCAAGAAAATAACGTACCTTAGCTTAACTGCCACAGCTGACGGGCACTCACTATTGCAATTTCACACTATTAGTGTGTTCCGAGCGGACGACCGCTTCGTTCAAACGCTCCAACAAGACTGCTAGTTTCTACCTACCTCCAATAAGAATTTACATCTGACAGTTACTCTGGAAGTCTAGTATCAACAACCAAGTATCAACAAGATTGTAATATTGCTTTTAAAACTATCTGAACATAGTATAACAATATTAAGAGCTGTTTACGATAAAAACATTTAGCGTAAACAACTTCGTTACAATATTAGCTTAGTTTAAACAAATCAAGATCTAAATTACATTGTTATTCCTTACAATAACGTACGATCAATCTACTGTAAGCCACTTACCAAAGTCAATGTTTGACAGTGTTTGGTCATACTATCAGCAGCCCGCTGATTTTGACGACCTCTGTGGCGCAGTGGGCGAAGGTCCGCCTGCGACGCAGGAGATTGCGAGTTCGATTCCCGCCTCAGGACAAATGTTTGTACGATCTGCAGATATTTGTTCAGGGTTTTCCGGATGTTTTCTATGTCTTTTCTTTTATTTTCTATGTCTATCTTTAAAAAAAACTGTATATGTAGTGTATTGTATTATGCCTATCAGTTATCTAGTACCCATAACACAAGCTCTGCTTAACATGGGGCTAGAAAATGCTGTGTGGATTGTCCAGCATTATTTAATTATTTATTTTGTGTGACACCATTAGTGATTTGTGAAGATTTAGGTACGGCGAAGTGTACGAGCATGTACGATAGCTTTCACACATACATTGCAGGCATAATATGCATACAATTCCGCGCTGGGTACCCGGCACTGACAACCCGGCGACTGGGACGTGTGAAACTTCTTCCATTTGCGAGAAAAAAAAATTTAGTGAAGTGAAAATCAATAACACTTTATTTCTTATTTGACAAAAATTTATGGTATAAAATTTGACCTGTTTAGGTGCTTATTTTGTAAGCCTAAAGAAATAACGTTATTAGAACCCGAAAATCTGAAAAGACACTGAGAGTTCAAAGTCCACAACTAGATGCCTCGCTACATCCAGGCGACTAGCTAAGCCAGACGCTTGCAGTACGGCCAATTCCTTTACATTTTTATACGTTTGTTTTCTCTCTATTTTCTCATCTACCATACAAGCTACCATTCTGCAGTGCGGCCGGTGGCCCTAAGAACATTACCGTGATTCATTGTGTTCTAATAATATCTTTAGTGAGGAAGGGCAATAGGACGGCACTATTAGTGAAACATTCAGCAAAACAAATGAACATGTTACTCCAAGTTATTCCGGGAATTCGAACCCAGGTCTTTGATAAATTGCCTAGCTTAGATTGAACAATCTGTTCAGTAAATACAGTAGTGGTACCAAAATAACTATGTAACGCTTCTTTTCAAAAATATATGTAACGAATAGAGTAAGAATTTGTGCTAACGACAATATGTCTGTGTAACAGGACAGGTTCCTGCCATACTTGGTAATAAACACAACGGTGTCAATTTAGGTGACACATAAACTTAACTAACTTGACAGCACTAAAATTGATGCTGACCCTTTCTTAATAGAAAAAGAAAGGAGTAAGTAATTTTTATAAAAAAATTGGTTGTCTGTAAAGTCGGTTTACTGACGATAGTTGAACGTGACAACGCAGACGCATCGCTCACTCAAGTAGGAGAGAGACGGATGTCGAGCGCTCTCGCTTGCACTTCAAGCCTTACATGGAACGCCTCAGAGCGAGGTAACGCCGCATGGCGAGGTAACGCCGCATGACGTCATGTTTTTTCGGGCGCGCAGCCGGCTCTATCGAATTATAAGACGTTGTCACGTCAAAAACTTAGTTTAGATTAATACACTAACCAAACTCAATGTAGAATAGATAAAAGATAGTGTTAGACAATTCACACAGCAGTATCTATCTATCTATCTATTCTCACAGCAAGCTAAGCAGAGCTTGTGTTATGTACTAGATTACTGATACTTAATACAATACACTACTATATGATATGGATATGGATATGGATCAGTTGAGCAACCTGTAGATTGTTTGCAATAGTCTGCAAACAAGTGCTCAGTTGTTTCAATTGTAAATACTAGTGTATTTTTCTTTGTGAATACGACTCATATTCTATTAAACAAAATACACTAGTTAGATAGATATTTTTTTATTATACATAGAAAACATCCAGAACACCCTGAACAAATATCTGCAGATCGTACAAACATTTGTCCCCAGGGCGGGAATCGAACCCGCAACCTTCTGCGTCGTAGGCGGACCTTCGCCCGCCGCGCCACAGAAGTCATCGAGTTGTGTCGAGTTTTATTTTTTACAAAGTAGTTTAGAGGGCGTCATAATCGCATGTGCGACAAAGCCCATATTAAAGAATAAAAAAGTAGTTTAGTTTTTGTTCCATCTAATCTACCATTGGCAGGCACAGGCGACTATTTTGATGTCGTCAAAACTAAACGAAACGAAGTTGATTTGACAGGATTAAAAATAGCCCCCTTTAGTCATGATTGTCTCTAAATTATAAGGATTATCAAGAGTATAAACATATCACAAAAAATCAAAATAAACGTATTTAAAATCGACAAGTACTCGTAAAATGTTAAAAGTCATAATGGGCGTCCCATTAATATTTCTATTTTTTTTATTGGGCATTGTTGAGTGAAAACCTCAAAGACAAACACAGCGATAACGCCGCCTTTTGTACTGTGTTTATTTTTATTTAGATTTAAGATTTTTATTCCTGTTAATTTTCAATAATAAAATGTTCATTCATCCATTCACAGTTCATTCATTCATCATTCATTATTTAGCAGAGTTGTACGAGAATAGAACACAGTTCATTCAAGGAAGCTAACTCGAACATAGTTTTGCCTAGTACCGTGTTGTAATTGTCTCGTGTTGCCATTGTTGTGATGTTGGGGTAATTGTGTGTGGTTAGAACAAGCCACGTGAGACTCCTACATTGCGGAGATGTTTGCCAGCCGGTAGGATTTGGATTTACGCAGAATATTGTAGTAGAACATAAACATACCTATACTCTGTTCTCGAATCCTAGATATCTATATCTATACTAATATTGTAAAGAGGAAAGATTTGATTGTTTGTTTGTAATGAATAGGCTCCGAAACTACTGTACCGATTTGAAAAATTCTTTCACCGTTAGGAAGCTTACTTTTCAGGGAAGTTTTATCGCGGAATTCCCACGGGAACGGGAACTACGCGGGTGAAACCGCGAGGCGATCGTGTAGTATTTTATAAACAAAGGGGTAACAAAATCAAAGAAATATCAGTGGAAAGTAAACCTACCACCTACCCTGGCTTTAAGAGTTAAAAGTGGGTGGCCAAATCAGAAAACATGAGAAGATAAAGATAGTTTATTTTCTTGATTATTTACAGATGTTAATGATATTTTAGTTTAAAACAAGTTCTACTAATATTGGATGAGAGTTGGAGAAAGGTCGTGAAAGGAGTCATGTTCTTGATTTATGAGAAAATAATACTAAATAATGGGTACTAATATAAAAAAAAATACGGAATTTTGCATTAAGTTCGATAAACGATCTATTCGTGATGAATTTTGTAAATTCATCACGAATAGATCGTTTATCGAGAATAAGCCCCATTTAAATGCAGGCTAATTATGACGTAGTAAGCCTGTGTAACGAACGACTCTAGGAAATAATCCTTATTAAAGTGTTCATTATAAAAAAATCGACCATTTGACATGAGAATTAAAAGCTGACATTTTGGGAAGTGGTCTTTGTGAACCTAATGCGATACCCTCCCTCATCGGAATACCTCAACCTCAACAGCCGCTTTGCGGAAAGTTCGACTAAAACAATAAATTCGTCTAAAACAATTCGACTAAAACATTTTAACTAGTAACAATTCGACTAACGACTAAAACAATTCGTTTTAACAACGAAAAATTTTGTGCCAACACAATGGCTCTGGGTGCAATTATACATTATACACACCCTTTCAGTCACAGAGTCGCTACGAATCAGCCCCCCCCCCCCGCTTCGCGGGGGTTGGACGGGCTTCGTTAGGAGCAAATTAATGTTGACCCCCCGTTTCGCGGGGGTCGCCTACAAGTCGGGTCAACTCAAGGTCGAATTGCTTAAGTCGAATTGTCATTAGTCGAAATGTTTTTAGTCGAATTGTGTTTTAGTCTGACTGTTTTAGTTGAATTGTATTAGACGAATTGTTTTAGGCGAATTTTCCGTAGACGTAACAGCCTGTATTGGACCACTGCTGGATGCAGGCCTCCCCCTAATAAGCCCTTTATTTGCATTTATCTCATGGAGGTAATGCCTATAATCCCCACGCTGGGCATGCGGGTTGGGGATCGCAGTTCAGTGGTAGAATTGTTCTGCCGGGGGCGCTGCTGCTCGAACCTGGTGGATATCCCTTAGCCGCCTCCTACGACACCTGCGGGAAGAGTTGGGGGTAGCGATCCATCGGAGTATTAGAGAAATGTAGTTAATGATTATATCGGGTATTTATCGCGTACAAATCGCGAAAGTTTAAAAAGTTTTATTACAGAAATGCAAAACAGCTTTTGGTTTGGACAGCTTTTTTTCATAATTTCATTCGTCTGTCGTCGGTTTTAGATCTCATTTTTGCTGCGCGTGTTGTCAAAGATTTGATTTTGTTATTAGTCTATAAATTGCTGTGTGTCTGTTTGGTTTGTTGTATTGTTGGTTGCTGTATCTTACTGTTTTCTGTCATTATTATCAGTTTTTGGTGTTTCATACACAAATTAATGTGGTACTTGTTTACATAAAATATCTTGGATTTTAGAACCGAGTATAGATAGGTAGGGATAGGATAGGTAATAGGCAAGTAATTCCTTCGCTCGCAGGGGTAATTCAATAACCGATTCAATTGTTTGAAGTACAAACACAAGTGCGTCGTCAATTGTTTGTTTAAAAGTGGACGCATAGAGGAACACTTTGGCGAATGAAAGATATTCATTATTATCAAGTGCTGAGAAAAGGTAAAGAGCGAAAAGGTAGATACCTAATTACATTAATTAATACATTTTAAAGCGCGCGCTTTGGTAACGCGAGTTTGTTGTTAACATAATAACTACGTACACACCCAAACGCGCGCTTGGATATCTACAAGCGTGCGTTTGGATAAAGGAGACCAGATAAGTAGAATGTCTTTTCACAAAGAAAATTGCAATCAAATAATGGAAATACATAAATTTAAATTAAAATTTATTTGGGAAACAAAAAGCTTATAATGCTTATTTAACAATACAGAAAACTAGAACAAATAAAGCTAAAACAGTTTCCGCTTGTAGAACATAAATACAGACTAACTGAACTAATTAATTAAAACATAAAAGAAAACGAGTAACGTGCCTCAAACTATTATAATATAACAATGAACTTTAGAACTAGTATTTACGATTGAAACAATTGAGCAAGCTGCATACTATTGCAAAGAATCTACAGATAGCTCAACTGATAACACTACTAGTAAGTTTAGTTACTTAGTTTAGTCTTCGTTTTTAACCGACTTTCGTGGCGGTTCTATATGTTCGGCGGTATGTCCATTTTTAGGGTTTCGAAGATCGGTTTCGAAACCCTTATGGTCTCGCTTTGTCTGTCCTTTTATCCCGACTTAATAACTCAGCAACTACAGCAGCTATCAACTTGAAATTTAAAATAATAATACATTTCGTGCGCCTGTACAGATTTTAAGAAAATAATATTAAAATAAATGAAAAATGAAAATGAACATTTTCCATACAAATTGAGATGTCAAAATTTTAAAAGAAACCTACAGAGTCAAGTGGGGGTATCAAATGAAAGGTATTAGTTTGTACATTTCAAAATAGTTTTTGAAATTTCTGTAGGTTTCATACTTTTTGAAATATTTTGAAAATAGTTGAAAAAATACCCATTCCCCCCCCCCCTATCTCCGAAGTCTGCAGAGCGATTCATTCAAAATGTATGGAGCGTTTGTACATATAGATCTATATTTTACAGGAAATATATAGAGAAGTCTGTAAAATGAACACTTTTTGAAAAATTTGTCAAAAAGAGGGGGGATAATTTCAAAAGGGGGGCTACCCCACTGAGGGTATCATGGGGTATCATATGAAAGGTATCGGTTTGTACATTTCAAAACAGTTTTTGAAATTTCTGTAGGTTTCATACTATTTGAAATTTTTTGAAAAAAGTCGAAATTTTACCCGTTAACCCCCCCCCCCAGAGCGATCCATTCAAAATGCATGAAGCGTTTGTAGATATAGATCTATATTTTACAGGAAAAATATAGAGAAGTCTGTAAAACGAACACTTTTTGAAAAATGGTCAAAAAGGTAGGGGAAAGTTTTCAAAAGGGGGGGCTACCCCTCTAAGTGGGGTATCATATGAAAGGTATCAGTATTTACATTTCACAACAGTTTTTAAAATTTCTGTAGGTTTAATACTTTTCGAAATATTTTGAAAAAAGTCGAAAAATTTACCGCTACACCCTATCACCGAATCATGCAGAGAGATCCATCTGAAATGTAGGTTGGTACCTACTAGTTTTAGGTCTTCATTAAATTTCGGAGTCTCTAACCAGTACCTTTAGTACATACCTACTTGTTGACAAACGTTCGAAACCCTCGGCGCGCGAGTTACACTCGCACTTGACGGGTCTTGTTTTTTAAATGTCCGTCCATTTTTCCTTTTATTATGAACCGATTTAGATGATTGCTGTTGTGTAGAGGACTAGTTTCTGTCCGCGGCTTCGCACGCGTTATTTCTATAGAAACGTTAAAGGTTATTATTTATATCCCATAGGAACTGTTTTGTGGGATATAAAGCCTATGTTTGATTCCAGGCTTAGAGCTACATCTATGCAAAATTTCAGCCCGATCGGTTCAGTCGTTTCGGCGTGAACAGTTAACAAACATCCATCCAATTATCCATCCATACGTCTAAACATCCAAACTTTCGCCTTTATAATATTAGTGTGAAGTGTGATGAACCTGCGGTGGTCTCAAAATATTTAATCACGAGGGATTGGTATTTATCCCACAAAACAAAAACAGTTTATTACTAAGCGATTCGTAATCAATTTCTAGTTTTTTCAAAACAATCAAATTATTAATACTATCTTGTCTCCTACAGTGCGTTACCAGAGCGCAAAACAATCAAATTATTTATACTTTTTTTTATTTCATTTATTTATGTTACATAATTATTAACTTATTTTATCTACAGCTAACATAAACCGTAATTCGGTTTGTCCGTCAGCCTCAGTCTCTAAGGTACAATATAGTTAATATTATAAATAGTTGGTACTATGTATCTTCCTACTTAAGTTGGTAGTTTAATACAGTAAACTCGTACACGAATAAAAACAAAATAAACACACACCGAAGTTTCACCACCTTGTCTATCTTGTATAGTGCGTTACCGGACAAACATTAGTTTAGTTTATTAGTTGCTTGTACAGTGCGTTACCGGAGCGCGCGTTTAAAAACTAGGTAGGTACTACTTGCCCTAAAAGTGTAAGCCAATCTGGGCGCCTACTGGGAAAAGGAAAACCAAAGTTTCGTTTTCGTTGTCGTGCAGAACCAACTTTTAAGTCGCTTGCATATGTTTAGCAATTGGACGAAAACGAATCAGAAACTTCGATTCCGTTCCTAAGAGTACGGGGACGTGCGTCGGTTCCCATTCAAAATTGTCCCAAAATTGATTGAGCTACTTTATCCGGAGTGGAACCTGTAGAACTGCTGCCAAAACCACTTTCTCTTTGTATTATCTTTAATAACTGTTTGTTCTAGAAAGTTCACAAATTATTTGAGAACTTTGTCTTAGATTTACGGTAGGATGGAGTTGGGAAGTGGAACACAAGTTCTGATTCTATTTAAATAGAATAGGGTCATCGACTGAGGTGTGAGTTAGAAACTTTGGTCCGAGTAGGTTTACTTTGGCACCGTACACACATACATAGATAGGTACTAATGTTTGTCTGTTTTCCGTGCCTCGGAAAGCACGTTAAGCCTTCGGTCCTGCGCCTGACTTCTCCCCGGTGGTCGTGTCTGAGTGTCGGAGAATTGTTCAGCAGGAGGCGCTGCTGCCCGCCCCTGGTGGATATCCCTTAGTCGCCTCTTACGACAACCGCGGGATGAGTTTACGCATAAATCATCTAGAATTCTAAATTTGAACTATTGCAATTACTTATTATAATGAAAATGATTAGAAACATTCGTATTTGTGGAATTTTCCATATTATTACAAGCCATTAACGCATTCACTGCCAAACCTCAGCGTTGTGTTATACGTAGGCGCGCCGCCCCGCTGTACGAGCTGGAAGAGAAATAAAATTAAATAAAACAAGAAAAAACATCCAAAATACGAGTAAACCCGGGCGCCATCCTAGTTTCATTTATCTTGGTACAATTGGGACAAATCGGTGCCAATTGTACCATTAATGGTACTGCTTCATGGTACAAATGGCCCGGCGGCGATTTTAAAATGCCCGTCATGGGCACTCAATATATTGATCAACTAGCTCTTGTCCACGGTTTCGAAAGCGTATTTTTGGTACATTAAGTACCCTATTTCATCTTGATCTGTTCAGTAGTTTTGAAGATCCTAGGTAAAATTCAGATTTCACAAACTTTCGGCTTTATAATATCAGTAGGATAGGAAGTATAACCCCGTGACTCCTCACGCCTTTACACGTAATCGGAACACTAATTACTCGCTAATACCTACTGAACAGTAGCTTAACGCCCAAGGTTGATAACCAACATAATAGTTCGCCGCAAACGGGGTACGATAGCAAATCAGCGTTCATTAATCAACCCTATGGTGGTTCGATTCACGTTGTCGGGCGATTAATTTTTTTGCAGTTTTTAACATTTTCATCTAGGAATAAAACTAGCGGGAAGTTAATCGTAAACTATTTTCTATGAACCTATAAAATATAACTACGATTTACACGAGGGGTTATTAGAGATTTGGTAAGTATTAAAAATTAACAACAATGAATAGTATTTAATGGGTTCATAGTATAACCATTGGCAATTTGCGGCAAATTGCTTTTCTTAAAACAGGAGGAGGCTTTCTAATCGTATGTTTGTTTTTTATGTGTGAAAAAACACATCATAATATATTTGTCCAGCATTATTTATTTATTTATTTGACGAATCACGACTAGTTACAACAATTATGTTAATCGATTTGAATAATTCTTTCGTGGTTGTATAGAGATTGATTTCGAAATGGTACCAGTTATTCTCGAGGTATTTCTATGTGCACTATGGAACGTGTGTAAAACATCTTCACATAATAATTTCACAGTCTCTGGTACCTAACTAATGGTTTCTAAAGAGAATAAAACCACTACGTTATAATGGTTTCCATGTCAACGGGCGTAAACGGCGCGCCCTAATTTCTTCCGTCATTTTATCCAAGTGTCATCAAACTAAATATGTAAGACTCGAATTCTAACTAGATGTCGCTACTAGAAAAATTAGATCGCGCTATTGAAGTATTCCGTGTTTAAAACGACTTTCTTCCAAACCCAACTTTTTACTTTCTTGGCTTACAGTTTTATAAAACACGCTAAATTATATTCCTTGTAAAGCGCAGAAAATTTAAAAAAATAACAAAATTATAATTTTACGCCAATGTGTAGCGAACCACCTTAACTTAAGCAAGCCATCACCATCTGATGGTCTATAACAGGATCGGAAAGGGAATTGAATAGTAATTGGTAAGTAATTTCCAACTAAAACAAATGGGTCTATTCAATATCTCTGTCCTTTGGTTATGCGACTAATAGATAGTAGAGATTATAGGACCCCCCCTCCCGTATATAACATATTAAAACAAGAAAAGGTTTTTCAAACCCTGTTCTTGTAAAGCAAAGCGAGCGTAATGTACAGACAGCAGCGTCACAATTAAGTAACCGCCCTGCATAACGCATGCAGGTTTAAATCCAAACCTGTTAATCGTAGGAGTTACTTTTTCTTGTTATACAAATATCTGCAGATCCTAGAAAACTTTGTTCCGCGGCGGGAATAGGGTAGTGTCCTGGGTTGAAAATGGATTATTTTGTTTAGTCCGTCAGTTAGAATCATAAGATAATGGTCACATATTTTCTTTCGTCAATCAAACAAAAAATGACAAAAATAAATCGCGTCGAAGTTTTCTAAAAAGTGTCGCAAGGTGTGATGTCACGCGGAACTTTAACTGGCTGTATCTTCTTCATTTTTTATTTAATCGACAAAAGAAAAAATACTCGTTCAATATCTTTTGATAAAATCTAACTGGCGAACTAATTAGATTTTTTTTATTACACTAGCCTAATACACCCACAACCTGCGTTGTAGTTTCGCCTGCTGCACCACTGTCGTGTCGTCAAAATAATCTTTGTGGCCGTCAAAATAACCTTTGTGGTCGTCAAAATAGCCTTTATGGTCGTCAAAATAACCTTTATGGTCGTCAAAATAAGCTCGTGGTCGTCAAAATAAGCTCGTGGTCGTCAAAATAACCTTTGTGGTTCAACGTTTATTTTTCAATTCCTCAATGAACTCACACTGAGGGCAAAGCGGTTTAAAGAATATACTTTAATTGAACAAGAGGATAATACCGAAGTAATTAATTCTAACGCCTTATCTCGAGGCGCTGGCGTTTTGTTGTACACTTGAGGCACAGGAATGTACCGCTTTGTTTAAAGTTTATCGTTGCTTGCTTGCTTCCCACACTTGGTAAGCATTTATTTGCCTTTTTGATTCGTCTCTCCAGCACTTTTAGTAACTAAAAGGGAAAGTTAATCATCATCAAAATCACATCACACTAATATTATAAATGCGAAAGTTTGGATGGATAGATGGATGTTTGTTACGTCTTCACACCAAAACTACTGAACAGATTGAGCTAAAATTTTGCATCGGTGTAGCTCTAAGCCTGGAATCAAACATAGGCTACTTTTTTCCATAAATCAGTGTGGGCAGTAGCTAGCGTGGAAAGAAAGATAATTGATTTAAATTCTGGACGAAACACCTAATAAACAGTTTTTCTCATACCACGGGGTATGTACCACTATTACTATTGAAATTTAAAAATTCTGAGCCAAAGTTTACCAACCGCTCAGAAGACATATCACTAGACACAAGTATCAACACAGCCAGCTAACTCGACAAAACTCTTACAAAAAACTGAAGACACATCCCCACTTTATCAAGAAGCTCTCCCGTTGTCCCGCAGTGTACATACTCGCCGGGGATCCTTTGTTTCCCACAGGACGTAATTGCAACCTCCATTTGTTAAGCTCGAGCACTCGCGACACTAGAATCTTTTTAAAACAACTCTTCTTGTTTCTTTGACCCTGGTGGCTTCAGTAGTTTCTAGATAACACTAAAAAGCTTTTGTATCGTCTTCGGAAAATAGGATAGGGAATAGAAGATAGAAAAGCGATAAAAACGTATTTTAAAAATACGAGTAGAACAAAATTCTAAAGAAATCAAGGACAATTTCAATGTAGATAGATAGATAAAAAAATTATGTGGTACTACAGACACACATACAATTAACAAAGATTATTTACAATTTAAAAACAAGTACAATAGTATGTAATGTAGAAATCATTGTTTCAAAATGGCATCCATGTCTATAAAATAGCTCTACTCAATTATACAGTTAAATAAGTCATTTGTAAAGCTCAAGTACTCGCGACACTAGAATCATTTTAAAACAACTCTTCTTGTTTCTTTGACCCTGGTAGCTTCGGAAGTTTCTAGATAACACTAAAAAGCTTTTGTATCGTCTTTGGAAAATAAGATAGCGAATAGAAGATAGAAAAGTGATAGAAACGTATTTTACAACTTGAACAAAATTCTCCAGAAATCAAGGACAATTTCAATGTACAAATCATTGTTTCATAATGGCATCCATGTCTATAAAATAGCTCTACTCAATTATACAGTTAAATAAGTCATTTGTAAAGCTCGAGCACTCGCGACACTAGAATCTTTTTAAAACACCTTTTCTTGTTTCTTCGACCCTAGTAGCTCCGGCAGTTTCTAGATAACATTAAAGCGTTGGTTTGTATCGTTTTAGGATTGAAAACTGAAAGATGCTTAAACATTTCTTTAATTGATTTGATATGACCATCGAAAATGAAAGAGATTTTATTGATGGAATCAGTATTTCAAAACAAACCTGCGAAATCTTTTCATCATAAAATTAATTATGTCACTGATAATGTAATATCAGAACCAACAGGAATAAAAGTAATTTAGTGAAACCGTTTTAGAAACCATTATAAGTAACCGTCAAAAGTATCGTAAATGCAAGGTTTACCAATTTAGAACCTAATATTTTCATCATCATCATCATCAACATATATTATTCCACTGCTGGACAGGCCTTCCCTAATGAGCTTGCCGCATCCAGCATCTGCCTGCAGTCTTTCGCAGATCGTCATCCCACCTGGCTGGAGGGCGTCCTACACTACGTTTGCCTAGTCGCGGTCTCCACTCAATATATTTTCTTAATGCTTACTAATTCAGTAGCTATTACACTTAATCCCCCGGTCAAAACCCCATGGCGTAGACCCCGATCTTCCCTCTGAAGCCGACGGGTCTATTTAGTATAGTGGAATCATAAATCTTATATAACAATATGATAAAGATCTCGCAGGTAGCGACCCTATTCTATTCGGAAGTTAATTTGAACTGAAGCTCGTCCAACCCGAGCGGCTGAAAAGGTGATGCCAATAAATTAATGTGTTATTTGGTAAAATAGCGACTTTGAAATTATTAGTTTAATGCAGTTAGTTTAATGCGACCATGTTCCTATAAATATATAATATATAATACCCGATAAAATCTATGTTAACAAATCGCGAAATTTAAAAAAAATAATCTTTAGATCAATTGCTGCGCCCTTACCGGGTACATGTACTTACATTTAAGCTAATTACCACCTGAGTGAAAACTCTGTGATAAGGTATATGTATGCAATAAATAAATCTGAAATCTGAAATCAGTTACTGAATTTGTGGATAGAGCTCATAAATATGATAGACTTTATGATATATCAACTTCACATCACACACTAGGGTAACTAGGGCATTCCTATATTTATTGCTCAAAAATAATTTCAAAAACACAATCATCAAACTTTATTGGGGAGTGAGATGGAGCATGGTACAAATAAACAAGGTATGCTACTCCGAGAAACAGCGGTCAGGTAGGTTTTCGCAAGCGTACGTCATATCCGCTACGGTGGTCTTCAAACTTTTTAGTTTTGGGAGATTCGAGATCTAGATCTAGGTTTTAGGTTTTCTATGAAATTATTCAAACTTAGTTTCTATATTTTGAGCAACGCTAAAATGAACTCTGCACACGGATAAATCAATTTTTCCCTTGAAATGAAATTTATCAAATCGCAGGAACATTTTTCAGCTACAGATTCTCTTTTCGGAAATTTAAAGAACCTTATTTTACCGCCCTCCACACTTACAGTTACGGATAGAGTAACCTCCCATTTTATTTTATAGATTTATCCGATTAAAAACGCGATTGATTCACCGGCGTCAATAAAAGTTTGATAGTCACCGGCAAATGAACGTATCCTCCCATTTTTGTGGAAATTGGATTGGCTTGGAAAGATCTCAAAGTAGCATACCTTGTTTATTTGTACCATGAGATGGAGTATGTATAGTGAAATTGCCAGACAAATTTAAACGAAAAATAAAAAAAATGCTGGACATTTCACACAGCATTGTCTACCCCAAGCTAAGCAGAGCTTGTGTTAAGGGTTCTAGATATCTGATATACTTGATACAATACACTACCTAGATAGATATTTTTTATCATACATAGAAAATATCCAAAACGCCCAGATCAAATAGGTATGTCCCGTGGCGGGAATTGAAGCCGCAAGTCCCTGCGTCGCAGGTGGACCTTCGCCCGCTGCGCCAAAAAGGTCGTCAAAAATAGAGGATAAGTGCTGTATCATGCATAGGTAGTATGTAATCCTACTAATATTTTAAACGCAAAAGTTTGTAAGTATGGATGGATGGATGGATGTTTGTTACTCTTTCACGTAAAAACTACTGAATGGATCGGGCCGAATTTTGCATACAGTTTGTTGTAATTTTAATCCTGGAATCAAACATAGGTTACTTTTTATCCCATAAATCAGTTCCCGTGGGATAGAAATCACCTTTAAACGTTTCCATAGAAACAACGCAACAGTTTCTAGTAATATTATATAGGCAAAATTAGATAATTGTTTCGTACCACCAATCGCCAAACCTACAAAACGGATCGGCCTGAAATTTTTTTCAAGACCTGGAATAATAAAGACTTTTTATACCTAAAAGGAACGCGTGCGAAATCATGAGCTTAAGCCAATGAAATTATAAATGCGAAAGCAACTGTGTCCCAGTCTGATACATTTTCAGGACTAAAAACGATCTTATTAAGAGGGCGCATTGCGTGCCATTTTGTGAATAGGATTTCGCGTTCATGGGAGCGGGACAGAGCATACGTTTTTGGAACGGCATTAGCGCAAAAATGAAATTTTTGCTTATTTACAAGAAAACTACAAATAATTAGTAATAACCTACGAATAAAAACAAAAATCTTTTCTACAGACAGCAGGGCTTCTGAGATCTCAATCAAAATAGGTGCGAAACAGTGAACTTTCACAATCTTTTTATCGTATTTTTTTTTCGCGTTCGTGTTTCCACAAATTCAACATTTTTTGTAATTCCTGTTTTTTACCACGGGGATCCCGTGAGTACTGAGATCTAAGCCCAGTTTAACAACCAAACCCGCTAGGTTTGCCGCTTAAATGTGGGAAGGACCAGGTTGTCTGGCAGAGATCGCTCTTGAGCGATGAGACCGCCAATTGTCACTTAGATTTTAATTATTTCATTTTAAATTGTTTCTTTGTTTTAAGTGTGCAATAAAGTGTTTTCTATCTATCTATCTATCAAGGACTTCCATTAATACCCTGGGAAAGGACATTAATACTTTCTATCCAAAAAAACACATTCGAAGTCGCGGGAAGACGCCAGTTTGTTTTTAAATTCATATTGCATGCTTTCAGGAAACTTCAAGTCAAATTACCGTCTCGGAACTTGCCAGCCGGAAGATTTGCATACATGTACACTGCGAGACGTTATGAAACGTAACACAATACAGCTTTATCTCGACATTGTTTGGGTCGCTGCGTTCATTTGTCCTCAAGTGTACTTGACGCTTGTATAGAATGGAGCAATGTGAAAATGTACGCTGTTAAGCCTCCACCCCACAGCCGCGATTTTGAAGTGCGTCTTGTGTCGCGTGATTTGTTTGCTGTACATTTTGTACTCAGACGTATACGGTCTTACACATTGCTGCGATTTTGCATTTGGCGCGCGGCGTCTAGAAATCGCGCTTACAAAAATGCAGCGGCATCGCGCTATAAAATCGCGCGACACAAGACGCGCTTCAAAATCGCGAGTGTGGGGTGGAGGCTTTATTATGAGGAGCGTTTCTTGGGTGTGTTTTCGCTACGTCTTAGGCCGTATAGGATTATCGCTACAAAAAGCACCAGTAACATACAAACCATCTTATTAAGGTAGATGATTTTAAGGTACCCTTAAAATCATCATCATCATCAGCCGAAATTAGTCCACTGCTGGACATAGGCCTCCCTAATGATCGCCATAGCGTCCTGTCTTCAGCTTGCCGCATCCAGCATCTGCCTTCATTCTTTCGCGGATCTTGATCCCGCCTAGTGTAGGACGCCGGAGGGCGTCCTACACTATGATTTGATAACTAACACTGATTTTATTTTTATAACTAAATTTGATGTTAGTCTTATGAATTATATTTTCAAACATTTGCATTTGAAACAAATCGAAATTTACCCTACCCAGTGGGGTATTAAATGACAAGTATTGGTTTGTACATTTCAAAACAGTTTTTGAAATTTCTGTAGGTTTCATAATTTTTGAAATATTTTGAAAAAAGACGAAAAATATCCATTCCCCCCTATCTCCGAATATTGCAGAGCGATCCATCCAAAATGTAGGTGCCGATTGTAAATATGGATCTATATTTTACAGGAACCATATAGAAAAGTTTGTAAAACGAACGCTTTTTGAGAAATGGTCACAAAGGGGGTGAATAATTTTCAAAAGAGGGCCTACCTTACTGAGTGGGGTATCAAATGGAAAGTCTGATACCTTCCATTTGTACATTTCAAACCCGTTTTCAAAATTTCTCGAGGTTTTATAATTTTTGAAATATTTTGAAGAAGTCAAAAAAAAATCGATCCATCTAGAATGTAGTTTGGTACCTACTATTTTTAGGTAGGTATTTATTAAATAGCGATATCTCTTTACCTTTAGTACATATTTGTATAATTGACAAACGCTCGAAACCCTCGGTACGCGAGTTACACTCGCACTTGACGGATCTTGTTTCTTCTTCTTTTTTTTAAGTTTAATACAATTCCTTATATAATGTTTACGATCGCAAACTTCTATACAAGAAAATGCAAACGGAAACTTTACGAGTGGGTATTTACCGTAAACAAGTAATATTATAAATTCTGGAAATATCTGCACAAAGCGCTTTTTCTCAGATCTCACTGGGTTTCACTAAGCTCTTGCTCGTGATTTTATTTCTAGGTAAAATATTATACTTATTCTTAAAAAAGAACAGACTATGATTTTAAACTGTATTTCAATTCTAGTGCATCATAACCGTTTAAAGCTTGTACTAATAAAATAACTATGTACGTACTGTTTGCTTCGTTATATTTGTTGCAAATTGTTTACTTACGTGTAAAATGATCCGAAGACTCTATTGTATTGTGTTGTGATGCGCACTAAGTTTTACCAAAGACAATTTTGTTGAAGCTCTCTATAAAGGGTGGATGTTTTGGACATGGCACTAAAAAAATATATCAGCTCAAAACTCAAATCATGGTAGTATCCCGTTGTGACTTGAGTGTTAACAAAAACAAAATTAAATATTTTAAAAACCCCAGATTTCATGAAACATGGCTAAAAAGCTCAACTGATCCATATCAGTACCAGTCAGAAGCATCCCAAGCAACAGCTTCATTCTGTGTATTTTTAACACCTACACTGCGATTACTAATCCGACTCCCAAACGTAGTGATTACGGCATAATCCCTTGCTTGGTGGAGGCGGTGGAATTATGTACGTAGTATGAGGTATTACATCAAGTTACTAGCTTCTGCCCGCGGCTTTGCACGCGTATTTTTGGTATATAAGTAGCCTATTATCTAAGTTAGGCTATGTTCTAAATGTAGGCCATATTTCATATTGATCTGTTCAATTGTTTTGAAGATATAAGGTAGTAAAAAAACACATATCACAATCTTTCAGCTTCATAATATTACTAGGTTCTGCCCACGACTTCGCACGCGTATTTTCGATAAATAAGTAGCCTATTGTTTAAGTTAGGCTGCGTTCTAAGTGTATGGGAAATTTCATCTTGATCTGTTTAGTAGTTTTGGAGATCCTAACAAAAATTTCACATTTCACAAACTTTCGCATTTATAATATTATGTAGGAAGTAGGATAACTACAGACAAGAATAACTATTTTACAGACATTCGAGTGCTAACAAAGCGATATTGAAAATCAGCGTTGTCGTGTTCTTGGCAACAAAGAGGCTGCAGAAAGCCATGTATTCTCTGCTCACGGTAGTGTGTATAAACACATCAATCATCCAGACAAGGCTTTTGGCCCCGTTGAGCACACCATTTACATTGAGACCGCACTTAGCTAAATTATGTGATTATTCCAGCTTCTTGTTTTGTTTTATATTCTTTAATATGGTGAGATTTTTTATTTTTGGCATGTTAACGTAGCGTCTAAAAAACAACATGTTTATAAATGGCTTCTGTCCACGGCGTCGCACGCGTGTTTCCGAGATAAAAGTACCTTATATTACCTTAGTTATTCAAGCAGAGGTATTTTAATTCATTTGATTCGTTTCCGAATTAAAGAATCGGATTCGAATTCGATTCCGACGGATCTATAAAAGGCTAGATATTTTGATTTCGTCTCGGGTTGATAATCGGAAATCGGAAGCGAATCTGTTGACTAATGGCCATGTCAATGAGGAGGAGCTTCTTATTTCGATCATCTACCCGAGGTGAAAACAAAATAGCATCTTATAGATCTGTGAGAATCGAATTAGAATCTGTTTTTCGATTCAGAAACAAATCGAATGAATTAAAATACCCCAGCTGGTGTCGAACTACATGTATTCAAAGCCTGATCCGTTCCCCAGTTTTGGCGTGAAGAGATAACAAACATCCACCCATCTATCCGCCAAAATCTTAACTTTAGTATTTACTAGCGACCCGCCCCGGCTTCGCACGGGTGCAATAAAATACTACTAAGTATTACTATTACTATTATTATACATATAAAACTTCCTCTTTAATCACTCTATATATTAAAAAAAACCGCATCAAAATCCGTTGCGTAGTTTTAAAGATTTAAAGCATACATAGGGACTGAGAAAGCCACTTTGTTTTATACCTATGTAGTGATAATACAAGGATAGTCGAAAAAATCTTTAAAGTTCAATATTGTTACGTTCCTTAAGGTGGTACCCTACCTCGTTATTGTGTGATGTGAAGAGGATAGGCATAGGATTTCGCGTTCACAGGAGCGGGAAAGAGCAAAGCGGCGTAAGCCCAAAAATCAAGTTTTTAGTAGTTATTTGCTCCCCACAAACATTAGAATAGTTAATTGAAAAAAAGGCAACATATAAAATGTTCTTTATACTTAGTTCAATCACTACGCTTAATCTCAAGATCGTATCATTTGTGTTTATTGAGAAATTAGGGTTTTAGTAAAAAATTAGAGGTAACTTTGCGATTTTTTTATATCGAGAAAATTTTATGGAATCGTGTTTTCGAAACAAATGATCGATAGAATAAGTCCTGAACTTTACCATATATAAATTTCAAAGTTAAATATTCAGTAGTTTGGAAGATATGGAGGTCCGACGGAGTTGAAAATAAGCAATTTGAGGTTGTATACGCCCTTAAGTAAACCACTATTGGGTAGTTATAACCAGGACTCCTTCAGTTTGCAAAAAAAAATTGATTGATTTTTTGCATCTTTTACAACGCAATCTGCCAAAGGAAAACATTAATCATAAATGAATTGGTTTAATTGAGTGGGCGAGAACACGTTCAACGTTCAAATACAAAGTTCCTCGAGTTTCTCGCTCATAAGATTAATTAATTCGAATCATTCGGGAAGATCAAGTAAGTAAATGTAACTAGAAACTTCCAACATCAGATGGTTTTCTACAAATAGTATCATAAGTATGGCTTTAATTTCCATTGAACTTAATTAACGTGGTTATCAGTAAACTAGCTTATACCAGATTTTGCTGGCATAGCTAGCAACTGTGTAGAAGAATAATTCCACTGCCCAAAAATAAATTTTCCAAGACACAGAAGCCCGTTGTTAATGCGTAATGGACAAGTTTTTAGCCCAAATGCGGAAGGAGTCCATAAGGCTGAGGCAATGTGGCGTTAATCAGTAAATCCACACCGACAGAATCCAGGCTTCAATTATCACCAAATCAGACTACAGTATTTAGACAGCCTCGGAGTATAGGCAAAAATAAATGTGAGGCGATTGAAGGAGGTCGA
This sequence comes from Eupithecia subfuscata, assembly GCA_963564075.1. Taxonomy (NCBI): domain Eukaryota; kingdom Metazoa; phylum Arthropoda; class Insecta; order Lepidoptera; family Geometridae; genus Eupithecia; species Eupithecia subfuscata. The sequence goes on along the minus strand of OY751117.1, from coordinate 7,357,592 downwards.
CAGCTCAAGGGCGGACCAATCAGCCGGTTTCTCCCGACTCGAGTGGATTTTAACGATGCAGGCCTTGGCTATGTACCTTCCACGTGATTATTTTTGCTGGTCACGTGTTTTTTTATTTTTGATGACTTTATCAGAATCTTAAATGAGAACCACGTCAGAGCTGTCGCGCAGATTTCTGTAAAAAAATCAGTACGACACTAAATACAAAAACGAAATAACTTTTGTGAAAGCTAACTAAGACTAACTTACAGTTTATCAATTCCAATTACAGTTTACCAATTCCAATAAAAATAGCAAACGTCTTGACATCTATTACAAGGAACATCAGATAGTAGATGTAAGAGAGACAAAGTTTTTAGGTATTTCATTAGACCAAAGATGTAACTGGAAAGCCCATGTTGATGAAGTAAGAAAGAAATTAAATAAATTTATTTATATTCCTTACAGGCTTCGGAAAACTTCCAGCCTCAATACCATTTTGACTGCATATCATGGATACGTAACTTCTACTTTAAACTACGGACTTATTCTATGGAGTAATTCAACAAACACAGATATTACCTTCATTGCTAAAAAAAATGTGTACGCGCAATTGTAGGAATACCTCCATGGGAGTCGTGCAGGCCTCTTTTCATTAAATTAAAACTTCTAACATTGCCCAGTATGTATATTCTAGAGGCTGCTAAATTTGGAAAAGAACACTCGAATTTATTTATTAAAGCCAAGGATATACAGGGTGGAATTTTGTAATGCCACCTGGAGGGAAAGTACTCTTAATACTGTAGATAGAAAATTTTACTCAAAGAAAACATTCCTTTAATTTTGAAAAGAAAGAAAACTGCATTCAAAGATTTTCGAAAATTCGCTTGCCACACCCGGGAATCGAACCGACTAAAATCTGTAAAAATTCCACCCTGTATACCCTAGATGTGTTCGTAACCCTGACAGAATTGTTCTGTCAAGGACTCCTAAGACCGCCTTATATAGTAAGAACTGTCATGCCATATGTGACTTTATACATAATAAAATCCCTAGTGACATCAAAGACTTACCTTTAAAATTATTTATCAAAAAGTTAAAATTTTGGCTTATTGAAAAAGCTTTTTATAGTGTTAAGAAACTTATGGACATGAAATTGAGAAATTAGTAGTACCTATTGATATTTAATTTTGTTTAATTATTATTTAAATTATTTGAAATGATAATCATATAATATAAATAAAAGCAATTTATATAGAAGCCTAATTTTAAGACATTTTGCATGCCAATGTGTTTTGGTGAAGTATGTGACACTATTCTAATGTTTAAGACCTTGTAATAGATTTCGTGCAATAAATGAAATGAAATTAAATGAAGGAAAGTATGCAGTATCTTTTTTGATTGAAAATAATACTCATTTATTTGGATTATGAAAAGCATCATACATTTGCGAACAAATAAACACAAAGTTCAAAGGATGTTATGATACCGGAGTAAATTTGCTTATCATTTGCTGGTTGTTTTAACTGATTTGGTTTGATGTTATTTTTGCTTTTACGGAAAAGCAAACTTAGCTGTTTTGCACGTATTTTGCATTCCTGGTTTCTGATGATCGACTGGCTATAATTGGCTATAATTAATATATATTAAGAATTCAACCTGCTTAAAATGAAATTTGAGTATTTTAGGGTAAAACATTACTTAAGCTCCTGGAAATTAGAGTTACTCATCATCAATGGCCTTTACATCCACGAAGGATGGTTTAAGTAGTGTTCGTTTTTCGGCACTTACGTAGATGACTTGTAAGGCCTATACGGGAACTATAAAGTTATTAAGCGTTATAAAAAACACTACAACTAATACGCTACAAAAATGATTAAATAACTTACGTAACCATGTCAATTCCCATAGGCACAAAATAAAAACCACCTGACTACAGATTTTTAAAGCCACTGGAACTCAATTCAACTTTTATATTGAATTTTTAATAACAAAGTTCCATCGTAGACACTCGACGATACGGTCGTGAACTGACAGTGAATTATTTAGCGGGTATCTGTGAAACCTGAAGCAATCTCTATCGCCTCTATGGAAAATAGTCCCTTAGCGAATCTTAGAAACTATCTAGCAATGTTAGTGTGCCAATGAAACAGTCCTATTTGTTTTTCCTACGGTCGAGAATAAAGGGAAGAAAACCACATGAACCATCTTTTTTGAATCTAGTAATCACACTAATAAGTAGGTATTATAAATGCGAAAGTTTGGATGTTTAGATGTATGGATGGATGGATATTTGTAACCTCTTGAAAAACTACTGAACATTCGTTCAGTAGTTTTGGTCTGAATTATTTTGTATACCTAAAAAATGTAGTTCTAGGCCTCGAATTTATTTATTGACGTCGTGAATGAAGTGAACGAAAGTCTTCGCTTCAGGTCTGGCCAAAATAGCGTTTTTGTCAGTATGTCCGTAGGTACTCCTCTACAGGTCGTATTTTACAACCGATCGGTACGAAACTTTGTGTACAGATTCTATGATTTTATCGAATTTTATTGTCGTCGGGATTTTTTGATTAATGGCGTACTTCTTCCACAATAAGGCAAAAAGGCGGATTTGGAATATCTCCGCTTTAAGAGATCTGATTTTGATGATTGTATTTTTAATTGAAAGGTAATAACTTTAAACTGTTCTTATAAAAATTTGGTAAAGATCAGATGAGGATATTCGGCATGACGAGCAGAATAGCTCCGCAAAATGCAGTAATATGCAAGAGAGCATTTACAGTACAGCACCACCTATTAGAACATCTTTGTAACACTTCGAGAGTTATATGAAATAGCGCGGCCGCATACACCGTCGTCGTCGGATAAATAATAACAACAACTTTGCGCTGATGGATCAACGCCATCTATTGATACCTAGGTACAGAATTTCGAGCTTTGCTGAGGAACGTAACTTAGGTACTTTGTATGGACAATTGGTCTAATGGTTGATGTGTTTGTGCAACGTTTCGTTCAAAAAATCCGACAACAATCGTATCGCAAGTGAAGTGATCTGTAATACCTACTTACCTTTCCAAGTGCACCTTACCTACCTTACCTACCCTACTACTCACAAACAAGATTTAATCCGTTCTGGAGAAACAGACGCCTATTCTTGCACGGTGTGCATTATTTCAACCTACATACGGAAATCATTTCATTAGTTTTGAGCTAGGTAGGTATATAATTATACCTACTAAACAATTACCCTTACCTACTTACCTACAACCTAAGGTTGGTAAGTTGCACAATGCACACCACACTAGCGTAAACCAATATTTAGGTACCTACCTACTTTTATGGGTTTTTCTGATTTTTGGGTATACCTACCTGGGTATCTACTTAGGCAGGTAAAGTGTAGATACACTACCTACCTACCCATAGGATTTTTCTTACAACGCGTCAAAAAGTAAGCCCCACCGATAATTACATAGAAATTAGGTACCTACTACTTACCTATAATACTTATGACAAGATTAGCACCATTATAGGAAGGCTGGTGCCTACCTATGCTGGTGCTTATTCTGATAAGTAAGCACTTTTGCTCCGTGATAAGATGCTTTCACACTGGCATGGCGATTTGCAAGGAGTCACCGCCGAAAAACATGGTAGGTACATAGGTACCTACCGAAATATCCCGTTTTAAATAACTTTAGTACCTACCTAATAAGTTACTAATATGTTTAAAAAAAATTTAGTGCTTGCGAGGTCTACTGTTCGTAGAACTAGTAGAACATCATTGAACTACTAGAACATGTACAAGAACTTTTGAAAAGGTGTTAGTTTTACAAACTTCTCAAAGTATATTTTTCCTGTAAAATAATAGATCCATATTCACAAACTACATAGGTAGGTACCTAGGTACATTTCAGATGGGTCGCTATGCAATCTTCGGAAATGGGCGGAAAGGGTAACCATTTCGACTATTTTCAAAATATACCTACCGAACCTACCTACCAAAATATCCCGTTTTAAATTACTTTAGTACATTCGTAAGTTCGCGACGTCTACTGTTCGTAAAACTACTAGTTTATTTAACGTACAAAACACATCACAATCACTTTCATATTATGAGGTTACTTAAAGCTAGATCATATGTACGTGCTGCTATAATATAAATATATATCGAGTAGGTAGAAGTATTATATTACTATCTAATACAGGAAAACATACGAATAAAACATAGACTACTTTTTATACCATAAATACTGATTTTTGGGATAAAATTTACGTTTAAAGGTGATTTCTATCCCCTGGGAACAGATTTTTGGGATAAAAAGTAGCCTATGTTTGACTCCAGGATTAGAATGACCTGTATGCAAAATTGCAGCTCGATCCGTTCAGTAGTTTTGGCGTGAAGTGGTAACAAACGTGCATCCATCTATACATGTATCCAAACTTTTGCATTTATAATATTGGTGTGATGTGATTCAACCCACGATAAAATTATATTATTTTGATGGTGATGGTGATAATTTACTTTATTACTATCTATCGATCTAAATATCCATTGCTAATTACATTTTACCATTAATAAATGCTTAGTATAGATGTTGGTCAGTTGAGCTACCTGTAGATTTAAAGTATTTGATATTATAGTGCGTAAGCCTCGCACTCTGCCATACTTGACTTCGTGGTGTAGTTTGTTATCACATTCCCGTACTGAGGGGAGGACGCGGGTTCAAGTCCCGTCGAAGTCGAAAATTTTTGCGATATAATTTGATTTCTTAGAAATTACCTGTAGATTGTTTGCTACAGTCTGCAGTTAGCTGAATTCTTAATTTTAAATACCAGTTCTGATATATTTTTATAGTTTGATTGTTATTTTCTTTGTGAAAAAAGTACTGAGAGCCAAAAATACTTTCGCTAATAATAAACATTGATACTGTACCATAGTAATATTAGCGTTAGCGTTCTGTTATCGCAGCAATAACAGAAATCTTTGCGCCATTTCACCCCATTCGTATTCCGCCGGCGAGTCTGCGAATTGCACCATAATTGCACCTAATGACTTTATTTATTTAAATTAGCTTGCGCAGGACTCTGAGAAGAACGTTTCAATTCCTGACAAGGTTATTTTGAAGTTTGAAATGAAATGGATAGTACATTTCGACGAACTCAGTAGCGCAGCGTGCGCCTCGGGGCATATACATATTTGTATCTTTGACCTCCTCACCTCAACAGCCTATACTAATCCACTGCTGGACGCAGGCCCAACCCTGATAAGCGTCTTATGGGCTTTTATCTCAGCGGGGGTAATGCCCATAATCCCCACGCTAGGCATGCGGGTTGGGTATCGCAGTTTTCTTGTAGAATTGTTCTGCAGGCGCTGCTGTCTTCAGCTTGCCGCATCCAGTATCTGCCTGCAGTCTTTCGCAGATCTTCATCCCACCTGGCCGGAGGGCGTCCTACGTTAAGTTTGCCGAGTCGTGGTCTCCACTCAAGAACACGTTTACCCCAGCGGTGGTCGGTTCTTTGCGAGATATGGCCGGCCCACTGCCACTTCAGCTTGCTAATTCTTGGAGCTATGTCGATAACTTTGGTTCTCTGTCGAATGTATTCGTTACGAATCCTATCCTTCAGAGAGACTCCGAGCATAGCTCTTTCCATAGCTCGCTGAGCGACTTTGAACTGGTGGTCCAGCCCTACCGTGAGTGTCCACAGTTCACAGTATCCTCTCAGCTCCGTAGGTAATGACGGGTAGGACGCACTGATTGAAAACTTTAGTTTTCATGCGTTGCGGTATTGTTTGTAAAACCGTTCTCATTAGAGAAAAAAAGCAGCAGTCAGTAGTAGATTGTTTAGCCATGAAACGTAGTGTGTATTTGTAGATCGGCTCACTTTCGTACGACTTTCAGGAAATTGTACAAAACTTAGCCCACTCACAGGATACTATTTACAGGATACCATTTAAATTTCAGTCCAAACTTCTAATGTCTACAAAGTCCGACTCAAACTTTCCGACTCAATGCTGTGTTGCAAACGACTCTGTTGGTCAGCGGTTTGCAGTTTAGAGCGAGAGTGACATGAACAGTGCAACTTTGTATTTTACCGTCTAATTAGCTAAATCTAACACGAAGCAGCTGTACTCAGATCTAGAATCCAAGATATTTGTAAACAATGGGGTTACTGGCTTTCTAATCCAAAGAAATATTGGTGCAAAATATTTTACGACACAGGATCATAATAATCATCGGAGCCAATCGTATAAGTTCGCAATAATTATTGGTTATGTCAGTTTTCGCCATTTTTGTCTTTACTTTCATTGGTTTCTTGTTCGTTTTTAAAAATATGCTTCTTCCTAAATTCTAAATTCTAATAATATGCTTCTTCCTAACACGTGCACAATCACATATGCGTTGTTGAACATTTTGTTTTATTCTATATCTGTGAACTGGAACCTTGGTGTTGACGGATTTTTTGTAGCTTTTCAAATGCTTACAAAATTAATCTTGGATTAGAATCGATTAGAAATTAGATCTAGAGAACCGAGTTACAGCTTTTGCTGCTGACCAAATGCCACCTGCCATTGAAATTTGCACCTTGCATGCAAGTCTTGTACACGTTTCAATTTCAAAGCTTAGCCAGCTATCGTGCTGCCACTAGTAGTTCCTATTGTTAGAGCTACCAATTGTTGGAGCATATTCCTACCATTGTTAAAAGTTACCTTTGACAGAGTTCATATGCTCAGAGATTATAGGATCGGTTTTGATCTAAAATATCCCTCTATATGTACCTACCTACCTACCTAAAACACCCTACCTACCTACATAAATTAGAATTCTCTATTCTGTGATCTTAATAGATTTATCTATTTTGTTCTTTTCATGTCCAGTCCATCCCAAGGTTACCTGGAAGAGATCGTTCACAGCGATAAGGCCGCCCTTTATACTTCCTGTATTCTAAGTTTTTTTCTCTGTATTGTTTCCTGTCTTTGTGTGGTATAATAAAGTATTTTTTATCTATCTCTCTATCTAAAACTAACAGAAGATTAATGGTTTCTATTCTGTTGTTACAAAAACTAAACTAATTTAACATCACTAAAAAGTCACTGTCCTTTTTTATTTCGATTGGAAAGAAATGGAGGGTAAAATTGTAAGTGCTGTTATTAGGTTAGTTTAGTTATAGACCAACAGAATCAACACAATTACCTGAACATTTACTTTAAAACATTTATTCACAAAGAAAATTATACTAGTATTTACAATTGAAACAATTGAAACATTTACTTACCTATTCCGTGATCATAGCGAATGCGACTGTGCCGAAATAATATAAGAAAACTCAATAATCCAATGGCATCCTACTATATAACCATATTATACAGGGTAGTCTTTTTGAGATGAGAGTAGATGGCCAAATCCGAAACCATGAGAGTTCATGAGAAGAATCATGGGCTTAGTTTTTAAGAAAACAAAATCAGCATTCTTTTTTTTGACGGATTTTTCATGAAAGTTTACAAAACATAACGAATAGATGTTTTATCGAGATACAATACAGGCTCAGTATAATCGTTAGCGGAACATACACCAGTTTCTCGACGTGATTATAGATAACTAGCTTCTGCCCGCGGCTTTGCTCGCGTTGTTTCTATGGAAACGTTTAAAGGTGATTTCTATCCCATGGGAACTTATTTATGGGATAAAAAGAAGCCTATGTTTTATTCCAGGCCTAGAATTATCTGTATGCCCGATCTGTTCAGTAGTTTTGGCGTGAAGAGGTAACAATCATCCATCCATCTATCCATCCAAACTTTCGCATTTATAATATTAGTGTGATGTGATTAGTGTCATAATTATAGATGATAAAATATTGGAATATTTTCACATTGATGCTTGATATTAAAACTAAAACAAAAAAATGAAATTTCTTTTTTTATTATGCATCAATCTTTGAAAGAAGCAGAGATTGGTCCTTATCAGCAAGCAAAAATAATTAAAAAAATGACAAAAAAGAAAAATTGACTTTTCTCTAACCGTCTAAGTGGAAGGCCAAATCCGAAACCATTTAGACGGTCAAATCCGAAACCTTGAAATGATTTCGGAGTTGGCTATCCACTCTCATCTCAAAAAGCCATCCTGTATTGTATAGTACTAAATAGGTAATTATTTTGTGAAATATTCTACCTCTTTATATTAGAAGGTAGATAGATAGATCATACTTTTATTCATCACCTTAAAAAAAAACAAATTTTACATGAAACATATAGAGAACAGGCAATGGAACTGGCGGCCTTATCGCTTAAAGCGATTTCTTCCAGGCAACCAAAACGGTGGGGAAAAAAATTAAGGATGGCGGTGCTTCTAAACATAAATGTAAACTATTAATTCTAATACACATAATACCAACTAAACTAATACACACAACAAAATAAATACATTAAGTAGAAAAACAATGAATCTTTCTTTTAACTAAGATGTCTTTGAAAGGGCAATCTAGAGAAGAATTCTTTCGAAAGCAATTACATTTTGAACCGTTTTCAATAAACCGCTGTCGCTGCTGCAATATATTACGATCAGGGACGATTAAAGGTCTTTACTCACTAGGCTTTCCCGTCTCCGGCTGAGAAGCGATTTCGAGCTTTATTTTTATTGCTGTAGATGTCAATGCTGCTTGGGGATTGTTTCATGGGCAATTGAGGGATGGGCCTTCGTTAGTAATGTGATAGATAGGTACTTACATTTTATTTTTGACGTGACAACGTCTTATAATTCGATAGAGCCGGCTGCACGCATGAAAAAACATGACGTCATGCGGCGTTACCTCGCTTTGAGGCGTTCCATGTAAGGCTTGAAGTGCAAGCGAGAGCGCTCGACATCCGTCTCTCTCCTACTTGAGTGAGCGATGCGTCTGCGTGGACAGCTGCTATACTATAGTACATTTACATGTTTTGATCGAGTATCAAATGCTACCATTCCATCAGTATTTTCTTCAGACGTTGTCACGTTCAACTATCGTCAGTAAACCGACTTTACAGGCAACCAATTTTTTTTATACTTTAGTAGGTAGGTACTAAATTTTTGTGGTCGAATCGTCATGAAACACACTAGTACACCACTTTTGTATTACTTATACATATAATTTTTCATACTTAAGTAGGTAGGTACTCAATTTTGGTGGACGAATTGTCATGGCACATAATTCACAACTCTTTTACACCACAAATAAAACTCAGCAAACATAAAACTATAAAACACAAAGGCACAATGTAGGCGGCCTTACCACTTAGAAGCATATACCTAGTTACTGCGCGGTGTAATTATTTAATAGATAGATAGATAGATATTTATTTATTGTTTCAAGGTTGTTACAATTTGTTAATAGCGTCTTAAATCCTGACATAGGTTTATCTAGACACTAGAGTTCTCTACGTACTACTTAATTATAATTTATATAAGCTAGCATCGGAAATTAATGCGGTAGGCAGCCACGCACACAAGCAACAATATCTATTACATATCTAGATATGGATCAGTTGAGCTACCTGTAGACTGTTTGCAACAGTCTGCAGTTAGCTCAATTGTTTCAATTGTAAATACTAGTATAATTTTTTAGAATAAACCCTACTCCAAATGTAAAATATCATTTCTAATTCTAACTGGAAACTATAACATATTGCCTTCTTATGTCACAGTTACGTCCTAAACCCTTTTTGGGTAAAAAATGTGGGCGAGACTCAAACTTACCAGTAGCCTACTGTTTATAAGTAGGTACAGGGAAAGCGTGAAGGGTCCCTAAGCCGACCTCAGGCTGCACAATATAGAAGTGTGAAATCGCGATATTCCCTCTGAAGTCAACCAAGGTTTACTTGTTCATCCGCTGTGAGAATTATCTCAAGTATTCTCGTATCTTCGCTTGAGGGGTTTATTAAAAGGTTTTATTTAACTTGCAATGCTTGTAACTATGTTTGTTCGGGTGAAATCTTGCAACTCAATTTTGAAGCAGATATCTTCAACCGATTGAGCTGAAATTTTGTATACACGTTGAGTTTGGATGACAATGCATTACAAAATAACATGCATTTTGAAGGTTAATTATTTATTTTAATAAATCGATTGTATTAGTTTGACATAGGACCATACTGTCAATATGTCGTGTTAATTTTGGTTGTTGATTTACTTAATAAAACATAGTGACATTTAAAAAAAAAAAAAATCGTTTATTAATATTAGATTATTGAAACAAACACTGTAATAAGAACTAAGCAATTATTTATACGCATGATTATTGTAATTACGGTCATGGAAAAAATGGCTTTTTTCATTCATTTATCAATTTATTACTTAAATGTCTTTCCTTAGCATTCAGAATAGATAGATACTATAACTGAACTACTATAGTATGTAATCTGTTTTTGACCTACTTTATCAGATTTCAGATTTAATTATTCCAACCAACATTATCCCCCCTGATGTCCAGAATTACCCCCGTTCAAGTTAGGCGCCCTGTATATACATTATTACATAGTTTTAGCTTAAAGAGCACCTCATCTTTCTGAAAATTCATTATGAAACCTGTTTATAATTTTCTAGGAGTTGATAAAGAAAGTTGAAAGGCGACTTAGGATGAAGATTAAATTTATAAAATGTGATTTTCATGCACAAGGCTTCCCTATAAATAAATTCAGGCCCTAAAAGCAATTTAATAATTGAATTACTTTCTGTGATACTTGCCTAGAATGCTATAAACTTGTATTAGGTCTTACGATACGATTAAAAAAAAATTTTGTTAGGAAAGCGATTCTTTAGAAGTCGGAACAGGTAGGCACCTACTGAACCTGAGGGTAATACTGATGATTTAAATCAGTGTTTGCTCTTCGAGCAAAGCTATGCGCTGAGTTATTGCCTTTTTGTCACGCTGCAGTACACACATACCTACCTAAATTACTGAGAATCCATACTTTTTTGAATGTATAATTATGTAGGTACCGACTAATTGTTTGCAAGCATTGTTCCTCAGATACTAGTTCATAGGTTATTCTTATGTCCTCTTGAACCTTCTTTTTTATTATGTTTTAACTGTGTTGCAGTTGCAAATATCTATCTAACCTGTCTCCGCTGTATGGACAAACAAGGGAGATTTTGCCATAATCACCACGCTTGGCACAGAGATCAGTGATCGCAGTTGAGGTGTTAAAACACAGAGGAAATCTGTTCTCTTTTATTATTTGAAACTTTTGAACAGGTATATAAATTTCGTTCTAGGCATAAAGACCGATTACCAATAGGTACCCGCAAAAAAACGCAATGAGGATCAGTAAAGTTATAGCAATTTCAATCGAACTAGTTATTCTATATGACATAAGAATGATATATCTTTTTATATTATCCAAATCGGACCATTACGTACGAAGATATTATGCTGCTAAAATCAAATTACGCGGGTGCGTGTGACGTCACCCGCACCCGCGGCGGTCACTCAGTGAACGTCGCTAGTAATTTGGTCATAACTTCGTATTTTTGTCGTAGATTTTTTTTTGCACTGTGTTATGGATTTCTTAGCTTTATAAATCTGCATTTTCAACTAAAAACGTTACGGATCCTCATTGTACAGTCGCAACTGTTACAACATGGCTATCGAAATTTACAACAAATTGCCAAACAATGTAAAAGAACTGAAGGGTCCCCTATGCAACATAAAGTTACTTATTTTTTAAATTTGCATTTTTTTTATTCTGTGGAAGATTACCTTAATTTTAAGTTATGACCGAGTGAGTTCAGCAAATAATTTATTATTATTTCCGTTTATAGTTTCGTTTATTAATTCAATTATTTCAATGATATCTGATTTTAATGTATATCATTTCTGTAACTAGTTAAGCACTATTTACTCCTAAAATATTCACGTGCCTGTACTAAGAAGAAATAAGAAGATTATTTTTTAACACAAGCTCAACACAAACAAACTTTTGTACAGAAATATAGACTACTTAGAACTAGATAACACGTAGACAGACAAAAACACAGGGGAATATTTATTATGGTTATGGTTATTTTAATTCTCATGGGAACTGACGAATGGGATAATAAGATAGCCTATGTTTTATTCCAGGCTTAAAATTTTGTATGCGAAACTTCAGCCCGATTATTATCAGCTGTTCAGTAGTTTTGGCGTGAAGAGGTAACAGACATCCATCCAAACAGCCAAACTTTCAAATTTATAATATTAATGTGTAGAGAGAAGTACAGAGAGAAGTTTGTTGCATGCATCGATCAAGTATGAGGGGGGCCGGCCGGAAATTTTTGATCGATGGTTGCATGACACAAATATTCAGTTTCACAAATTTTTGGAAATTCCAACACGTTTCGGATATACAGTAAATAATATTCTACTCGTAAATAATGCAAATACTACCGACCTAACTACGGTCACTGAAACAGATCTCATTGCAATATCACCTCAAAGACATACCCACAAGGATGAGATTTGCCTTTCCTTTTCTAAGTCCAAGAGTTGTTTTGATGGGTCGACGAACCGTTGAATCAGATATTCGCGTAGATATTAAACTACGCGATTGTATGATACTTTACTAACATAGATTTTGATTAGAAACGCCGATAGAGTTCAAAAAGTTTGCGAAAGTTCGTAAATTTCTAAGTTACTAACAGACAACTTCAAACGTTCTCCACGTAGTATGATAAAAATTAACACGCTCACGATTTCACGGCTTCGATTGTTTAAGCTTCGGCCAAATCTAATTTTGAAATCACACTAAAATATCCAAAGCCCAACAATTGATGTAATAAATATCTTGAATAATAAGCTTGCTTAACCAGCAAGCTTCAAAATTCAAGATATTACTTGAGTTGAAAAAAAAAATAATAATAATAAAACGATAATTTTCCGGGTAAACTATAGATATGCAATGAATCATCCTATCCTATCCTTCTTTCTATTAATATTGTAAAGCCGAAAGTTTGTGAAATCCGAATTTTTAGGATAAAAGATAAAAGGATCTCCAAAACTACTGAACAGATCAGGATGAAATTTAGCGTACGCTTAGAGCAAAGCCTAACATAGATAGTAGGTTACTTATTATACCGAAAATACGCGTTTAGATAATTCCACACTAGCTTCTGCGCGCGGCTCCGGGCAGAAGCTAGTGTGGAATAATCTAAAAACAAAACACGGGGCAAGTACAAGTAGTTTTGTGGCATACAGAATATAATTTTTCGATTCCACACATCGATCAAAAATTTCCGGCCGGCCCCCCTTAGATGCACAATGCGCGCCCTGAAAACGTCAGTATCAAAAGGTATCCCATTTGGCAATTTGGGATACCTTTTCAACTAGTGTCATATTTTTAGCTCTCGGACTGTAAGCATGGTCAAGTGCTCGTATAAAAAATGCAATAATCGACCGACCAAGCAACAGAAAAAGGATGGAATTTCTTATTTTCAGTAAGTTTAAATGTAATTTTTACCTGTGTATTGTGATATGAGCCAATTGAGCCTTATATACTTGAGAAATCAGCATTAAATATTGTTGGGTTTGCCTATGTAAAAATATTTATTTTGTTCTAAGTTGATGAATGGAGCGGCTATTGTTTCTAATTTTTTATTTATTTATTTGTGGTAAGTTGTAAGTGATACTTTTTTTTTCATGAAAAGACATTTAAAATAACTGGTTGAAGTTTATAAAATAACCTAGCTGACCCGTCCTCAATTTTATTTGCGTGGACACTCTAATAAAAGAAAGACTACCAAAAGTATTAGATATAATCAACTTAGTATTTAATTTTTAGTTACCCTTGAGATCCTGTGCGTTGGGAAAAATGAAGGTCCATTTTAGCACATTGTATTTTATGTTTATTTCACTAGCTTTTGTTAACTTATTTATATTATTGTATGTCCGAAATGACCCTTTTGTTTGTTGACTGTTGCGTCGCTAATTTATAGTTGTATCAATAAATGATTCGTTATCTTTACCTGAATTCTGTTGATTTTATAATCTTTATAAAAATATACAGTGTATAAATTATTTTTAGGTACCTTCCTACCTACTTACAAAATAAAATAAAATAAATTCGACTCCACTAATCTCTTGTTCCGCATGCAAAAAACGTGACAGGCTCTGCGCAAACTGTCTGCGTCAAAACAAAACGTGGACACTTTTGAGTGTCATTCTTGTAAGGTTCTAGGTATCTACGGGGGAGGCCGCATACTTGATCGATGATTCCACACCAAGGCGCGTTTAGGAATCGCGTTTGTGTTTAGAACACGTTGTTACGTCACACAGCCAATCCGTGTGACGTAACAAGGAATCTCTGATGTCATAGAATATAAATGCCCCTGCGCGTCAAACACGAGCAGTGTTGTTCCAAGTAAATTTTAGTATTGCCGTATCTCAACCTAAAAATTGCCGTATTCAGGGGAAAATTTAAAAAACGGGCCGTATATTCTAAGTTTTTATAATAAATGTTTATAAATAAAACATACAGTATTAAAAAATGGTAAGGTATTAAATTTAATCGTCTCTCTCCCACTGTTTCCTATACTTATGTTTGGTGTGCTTAGTTTTGATCTTTTTTTTTGGTGTTGATTGAACGTCTTCGTCAGAATTGCTATACTCATTGTAACAATTCAGTTCAGCAACGTTAACTTTAGAAATAATATAACTGAAAACTCAAGCAATAATTGCGGAAATATTATGTTCAAAAGTCTACAAATGAATGGGTCGTAAGTGTTTAATCTATTAAAGAAACAAAACTTTACACACACTGTAGAACAATACAACATTCATAACTAAGTTACTAAATTAGAGAGTCGCTAGGTGTGCAAACACTAGTAAGGTCCATATGTGCCGTCTCATTTTATCAGGTTATTTTATGTCTACAGCGGGAAACCCTTAGCCAGAAAGAATCCAGTCTGTGCGTTCCGTTACACGAAGAAATTCAGTTTTGTCAGCGCTTCCTATACCGGCCGTATAATTTCATATAAATATTATACGGCTTTGAAATGTCTGCCGTATGCCGTATTCTTGACGATTTACCCCCCCGAAAACCGTATAATACGGCAATTGCCGTAGCCGGAACATCACTGAACACGAGAGACGTGGGAGGCGAAGTGGGAGCGTCAGCTGCGCGACTGACGCTGCAATAATGGCGCTAATTTGCCTCAAAAACAAAACACTACCTTCTATCTTTTCTTTAGAGAGAACGTTCCTACAAAATAAAAACTAAACAAATACTGGAGTTTGACTCGAACAGTCTTAAAGCCCGTATCATGAAACCTTGCTTAGTCATCAATCTATGCATGAGTATCGCTTTTCTATGGCAATAAACATTTTCAAACTTACGCGATCTGAAACCCATTATTATTAGTACCATTTCACGGGTATTCATCGCGTTTATTTATCTATTTTTCCAGACGGTTTACACACTGTCGTGGTCACAAGTGCGTAAACTCGTTGAAACGTCGGGATATAACGGGTATTTATCACGTTTTTCCCGTGGTCACGGGACGACTGTCATCCTGTGACCATGACAATGTGTAAACCGTCAGGAAAAATAAGTAAATAAACGCGATAAATACGCGAAAAATGATACTAATAATCATCTTTTCGATTGCATAAACGTCACTCAAGTAAAGATACTGAGGAATGACTTCATAACGGTTCATGTTTATAACAGAGTACTTTTTAAAACCACGAACGAAGCTCGCCATCCAGACTAAACAAACCAAGTGAGGCAGTTCAGACATAAGTTGGAACTACGATCCATTTGCACCCATACAAATGGTGGTTTTGATGTAGAACCGGAGTAAGCCTCTACGATAGATTGAGCGCCGAGGTTCTCGTCGAGCCAAATCGCTTGAGCTACGAACATCTGGCTTAGTTATTTCCTGCAAATAAATAGCCGGCTTTTGCCAAGTTGTTTTAAGGAAAACTTCGATGTGAGAGATTTAAAAGTGCTGGGTATGAGTGATGAAGGTCAGAATTGGCGGAAAAATGCTGCAATAACTTTTTTGTAAGCAAATCAGATATTTTACTGCTGCCTGTGCATTTTTCATTTTTTATTGCTTTTTCCTTGTTTTATGCCTTGTCCCATAGCTCATAAAAAAAGGGAATAGAATCGGATTTCAATGTCAGCTACGTCAAGCATGCATTTAAAAATAACTTTTTTATATTTTGGTGAATCGTAAACCGAAGATTGTCACATCACATTACACTAATATTATAAATGCGATGCGTTTCGATGTTTAGATGTACTATGTTTATATTTATATATGGATGGATGTTTGTTACCTCTTCATGCCAAAACTACTGAACGGATCGGGCTGAATTTTTTTTGGAAAATCCAAAAAAAATGCCAGCCTTTTTGTGTATAGGTAGTTTTAGGCCTGGAATACATAGGCTCTTTTTATCCCATAAATCAGTTCCCATGGGATAGAAATAACCATAAAACGTGTCCATAGACACGACGCGAGCGAAGCCGCGGGCAGAAACTAGAGTATAAATATACATAAGTTCCTATAATCGCAATTTCAAAGCCCTTTTACGAAAATAACCTATTTAAATGAAGCTGGATAAAGTTGATTTATGTATGAATGGGAGAGTTTCGAAGAATGCCGGCTCATTAAGCGGCCTACGTGAGAACCGAAGAGAGGCCATGATAATGTTTTAGGTTGATGCTATGTTGGCATTGTGAGGGATACTGCAGCTTTCAGTCCGATGGTAAGGGATTATTTCCCAGTTTATTGTTTTTCCCGTTTCTCTTCACTTTTTTTTAGTAGTAATATTGTTTGTTAATGAGGCCTTTATTCACCAAGAAAATTACACTAGTATTTACAATTGAAACAACTGAGCTAACTGCAGACTGTTGCAAACAGTCTGGTAGCTCAACTGATCCATATCAACACCAGTCGGAAGCGTCCCCAAGACGCTGGCTGCATTGCCACGCTGTATGGCAATGCTGATGCGCTGTGCCAGATAATCACCAGCTCTCGGGTCACGCGTCGCTTCAACCACACGATCAGATAATTTTTTAAAAACTCGAAGAGCCTCGGTACCCCACGGACCTAGGGTCTCGACTCCAAGGGGAGTAAATGTGTAGGCTCTGTCGAGACTTGCATATTTGCGCCTCTTGAGATCTTCGGCAAAATCTGCCGCCACACCCGCCCTCACGGATGTCCTCAGAAGATGGGAAGGCGCATATATGTTGTTTGTTTGTTTATTATTCTAGCTAATGAGAATAGCTGTGTGGTGCCGGCTTAGAATTTGCACCACCCCAACTCTTCCCGCGGGTATCGTAAGAGGCGACTAAGGGGTATCAACCGGGGGCGGGCAGCAGGGCCTCCTGCAGAAAAATTCTACCACAGAACTGCGATCCCCAACCCGCATGCCCAACGTGGGGATTATGGACACTACCCCCATAAGATAAGGCGCCATGCCCTGGCATGGTTCATGTTGATCATTAATTAATTTGTGAGAAGTGATGCTTGTAAACGAATTTTGACCACAGCGGACAGTCTCAACGAAGGTTTTTGTTATTATAGTGCGTAAGCCTCGCACTCTGGATAATTTCTAATTACTAAGAAATCAAATAATATCGCAAAAATTTTCGACTTCGGCGGGACTTGAACCCGCGTCCTCCCCTCAGTACGGGAAAGTGATAACCAACTACACCACGAAGACAAGTGACGTGGGAGTCGAAAATCTTTGCGACTTTCTATGGACTCAAGCGCCGTTAGCTCCACCTACAGGGGAAACATTGAAGTTTATCCAATCCTGTCAATCCTCCAATTTTTGCGATATAATTTGATTTTTTTAGATATTAGTCTCAACGAAGACTAGCCAGGTGCACAGGACATATTATAGTGCACAAGTGTGCTCGCAAACACAGGTGCACTCTCTATTTCCTCAACTCTCTTATTTGTGGACATATAATACGTAGGTGACAACAACATCTACGCAATAAATAATTGAAACTCATTAAACACACTCATTACATCACACTAATATTATAAATGCTAAAGTTTGGATGGATGGATGGATGGATGGATGTTTGTTACCTCTTCACGTCAAAACTACTGAACGGATCGGGCTGAAATTTTGCATACAGGTAATTCTAATCCTGGAATCAAACATAGGCCTTTTATCCCATAAATCAGTTCCCATGGGATAGAAATTACCTTTAAACGTTTCCATAGAAACAACGCGTGCGAAGCCGCGGGCATAAACTAGTTAAATAATAAATTCCCGGCTTCGGAAAGCACGTTAAGCTTTTGGTCCTGCACTTGACCTCTCCCCGGTCGTGTCGGTCTGCCATCCCATCGGATTATGAGAGTGACGGAATAGAGAGTGCACCTGTGTTTGCGCACACACTAGTGCACTATTATATGTCCTGCGCATCTGGCTAGTGTCCGATGAGACTGGCCGCCGTGGTTGAAATTCGGCTAGGAGGACGTCACAAGAATATTATGCTAACCAGCCTTACATGGTAGTGTAACAAGTGCTTTGTAATAATGTATTCTCACCCATGTCGTTTGATCCTGGCTACCGTCCAAGAAGTAAAAGTCTGGGCCCGGCCTAAGCAATCTCTTCGTAATATGATTGTTGGGCAGTCGACCCTTCAAGGATGTTAGTCGTCTGCAAACTCGCAATTTAGGATTTAATATCTAAAGACGTTTTTAATATCTGTTCTAAAAGTACAATAGTAAATATCTTTAGGCTGACAGTAGTACGTACGTACTGACTACTTCCCCATGTGTCAGATTTAATTATTTTCTACTGTATAAAAATAAGTCGGGTTTTCCTTCCTGACGCTATAACTCCAGAACGCACGAACCGATTTCACTAATTCTTTCTTTGTTGTGTTTGTTATTGTCAGGAGAAGGTTCCTATGAAAAAAAAAATTTAAAAAGTTGGAATCATAAATTTCCACGGGGGCGAAGCCGCGGGGCGCAGCTAGTTATTTTTAAATGCTGGACAATCCATTAGAAAAAGTTCCTGACTACGTTTAGGTTATACAACTATCTTTGCCATAAGATAATTAATTTCTTAACTCTTTCTAAACGGTATACCTATCTACGCTACGGTCGGTACAATTGCGGTAATAATTGGAGACATACCTTAAAGATCATACTCACTTGAAAATTACTACGATTTAAAATAGTAAATTTTATTTTACTCCAAATTTCGGCCCAACATTATTACTGAATGCTACACGGTATGCATAAGCGAAATATTATAGTACACTTAGGACAAATACATTTATTCACAAAGAAAATTATACTAGTATTTACAATTGAAACAATTGAGCTAACTGCCGACTGTTGCAAACAGTCTACAGATAGCTCAACTGATCCATATCAACACCAGTCGGAAGCGTCCCCAAGACGCTGGCTGCATTGCCACGCTGTATGGCAATGCTGATACGCTGTGCCAGATAATCACCAGCTCTCGGGTCACGCGTCGCTTCGACCAGACGCTCAGATAGTTTTTTGAAAACCCGAAGAGCCTCGGTACCCCACGGACCTAGGGTCTCGACTCCAAGGGGAGCAAATGTGTAGGCTCTGTCGAGACCTGCATATTTGCGCCTCTTGAGATCTTCGGCCAAATCTGCCGCCGCACCCGCCCTCACGGATGTCCTCGGAAGATGGGAAGGCGCAAGTGTGTCGACGCATGTAGCGTCCCACACAATGGGCCTCCCCAACTCCCATGGGACTAGTGTCATACCGTCGGGCCTCTTACCATCGTCACGCAACAGACCATTCGGTTCGAGAATAGCTGGTACGTTAACGGTGACAAAGGCCCGCCGGATGATGTCGTTAAGGCTAGCGTGGCGAGATATCCGACCAGCGGCCCTAGTGCACGATAATCCGTGATGACCAAGCTGTTCGACAGCAGTACCGCACTGGCATTGATGAGGCGCGCAACACCTTGCACCCAACCGGAGACATGTTGCGATACGGAAAGTTACGGGATCCAATAAAGTACCAGTGTTATATGAAGGAAATGCTTGCAACCAATGTCCTGACTCCCATTTAGAAACGGCCAGGAGGCGGGCACGATCTGCAGAGCTGGAGCACGTTTGTAACAAACAGTTCCGTGTCAACTCACACAGAGGCCCGTCCCATTGCCGTTGGGACAAAAGTGATTTTGGGGGAGCAGCATCGGGGCAAGCACTATGCCAAGCCGTTCGAGCTTCGTCTAAAAATGAAATTTTCAATGACATTCCAGGTGGGACCAAAAGAGAAGGATTTAAAATTTTTTCAACTAAAGAACTAGTGCTGTAGACAGAAGACAAGAACGCTGGTAGGGCTACACTTGAAATTTTGCGTATACCTAAGCCTCCCAATTTGACAGGCAGGGAGGCCTGCGACCATGCCTTGTCATCTAAATCGATATTCAAAACCGATGATAATGTATTCTTTATTATGTTGTCTAAGCCTTCCAAGAGCTCGCTGTGTTTCCACATTTGACTACATCTCAAAGAATACGTAAATTTAGGTACAAATAGACAGAACCGAATAATTGTAAAAGCCATATGACTATTAATTTTGAGCAGTCTGTCCGAATTTTTGTGGAAATTTTGAATTTTCTCAAAATTTTGAATTTTTTAGGACAAATTGTTTTAATATTAATTTATAATGGTGTCATAAAATGTTATTTATTTTAGCGGTTTTTTCATAATGAAATAGATAATATATTAAGCCTCAAAACTAGAGTAATTATTAAGTGTAAAACTGTGTGGATTTGAACCTAGGACCCAAATATAATAATAACTTTTAAAAAGGTCGTTAGCAACACGAACCGCTGCAAGACAGTGTCTAGGTTAAAAAACCTAGGTTACTACTTCTGACCGCCTCTGTACATGAGACATCATAATGCAATGGGCCTTTTCCTTTTCAACATTGTATCTTTGCTTCCAGCATCGATCTCTGTGATTTCAGAAATATTAACCTCATTGGCCATTAAAACCGACAACTATATTGTATAACTGTACTGGTTTATGTATGTTCGTGTGCTCTGAGTGTCGTCAATGTTGCAAACTTCGTATAGTGCTAAAACACCAGAAATGATTCGTCTGCCACTCCACTAACCTTAACTGTCAGTTGTCAGACTCATAAACCTGCTCGTAAACACGATAACATGGGTAAACGTAACTTTTTTGCACATTCATGTTCATGTTCTGTTTTATGATAAGTTTTCCCGTTATCATAAATGATATTAGAATGCGAAATTGTTTTACTTGTTTTTGTTAACAACATCGCCAGCTGGGCGGCGTAATAGAAGTAGGTTTGTAAGAAAATTCTTGCTTTATTTGAGTATTTTTATTAAGGTCAACATGTCGCGTCAAAATCGATAATATCGGATAGACTCCTCACGATCGAAACGACTATTATTTAGAAATAATGAAAATGAATTAATGAAATAATAATGAGGAAATTAAAATAACTCCGGGCATCAGAACAAACGGATGAGTCGTTCAATTTATCGAGAATCCATAAACGATCTAATAACGAATAATTTTAAAAGCCGCGCGCGATGTTTTTGCAGTTTTGCTTTTAAAACCGCTTCATTTCGACTTTTCGAATATCTGTTGGCAACACTCCAGGCAAAATCGTGTTTGTGGTCTATGAATTTAAACCTTATCGGTAGTGGTTGTGGAAGTGTGTGAAGCTTTACCCGGCTCCAGCCCAGTCCATCCTAACCGCAAAAAGGAAAACAAAAGAGGTCGACTAACTTTACTACAAATGCAAACTCTTTCGCCTTTTTTGTAGGTAATAGACAAAGCAGTTTAAAAAGGAGTTGAAATTATGGAATTGAGAAAAAAGGTCGTACTTCAGAGAGTACGGAAACGGCTATCTGCGGGTAACGACCATTGGCCATAATATATTTCATGTGGATACGACTGAAGGATGGTTTATGTAGCTCCCGACTGGACAAGCGTAGTTACATAAAGATACAATCTATCTAATTAAACCCCTGGCTTTATAGAGCACCTAATAACATGTGGTAATGAAGTTGATGACTCTGTATGAAATAACAAGATAATAAAGACTAAAAGCTTGATTTCTCGAAACGTAGCACTAAATTTCCATACGAGTTGAAATACACTTTGTGTATTTAAAATGTGAAATAATATTAATTAATCAATTTATAATTTTAATAAACAGCAGATAAATAGTATAACGAAAGACGAGGCAGTATAGCCATAATGGCTTTAGCCTAATTAGTCCAAAAGGACAAATAAAAAAGTAAGCAAGCAGTTGTCATTTCAAAGAGCTTTGATCGCGTTAAAAGACCTTCGTCATAATAACTCTTATATCACAGCTTTGGTATATACATTTATTATGACATTTATTATTTAGACTCCCTTATTTGTGTCAAACCCTGTGATCATAATAATTATACCCATGTATATAACTCTTTCTCATAATAACTATTCGATGTAACAGTTTCAAACAAAATCTATTGTACACAAGGTACCTAGAATCGTGGAAAAGTTTGTTAAGAACTTATAAACAAAGCGAAATCCGGATCCCGCCAGGATTCCCAACATATCTCAGCTTTCAAGTGGAATTGTTTCCAATTCCATTTCTAAACAGAATCAAGGTTCCATATTGCAGGATTTCAAGCAAGGAGTTTGCGTTTGCTAGATGCTATGCTGATCCATGGAATGTACACCAGAGTAGGTAGACATTTTCACTTTACATCATCCAACATGGATACTAAGCAGTTTTTGTAGTGGGTATTTTGGACTATGGAGCTACAGGATGGAACAGGGTCAGTGAATTGCCAACAAACCTGTATAGGCCTATGTCTACCAAGGTAGATAAAGTAATTCTCTCGGCTTTGGTATTCACAGCATGTAGCACAAAAAGGGTCGACAAAAACAACTTATCTTAATGGCAACGAACGAATTAAGGTTGGCTTAAAGTGGACCGAAAGAAACTGCCTAAACCTGGTTAGTAAAAACTGTGTTTTACTGTACCTACCTTCCTAGATTTCCCGCTTTCCTACGACAATGTTATGTCAACGCATTGTAAATATTTTACAGGATGGCAGAAAACCGTCTTGAAAAAGCAGTCTCTAAAAACTTTTGCGCATGATACGGAAAGGCCCAGTAATGACACAAATTTGGCTGAAAAAAAATGATCTTAGTATGGTTAATCCGTATATTTTATTTAGAATAACTAAACCTGCCGGGTGTTAGTGACAAGTCTTGACAATGGTCTTTTTTAGAACTTTTTTCCCCATTTTCCTATAAGGTTACCGTAAAATAAATTACACCTAGTTTTCTCCATCCTTCCGCAGAAAATGGGTAAATATTCATAATAAACCAGACAATTAGGGACTGACATTGTTATTTTAGAACTAACAAGCGAATGGACCTGCCATTCGCTTGTTAGTTCTAAAATATAATGAATAAATATAATTGTTAGAGAAAACTGGGTGTAATTTATTTTACCTATAAGGTTACCTATAGGAAAATGGGAAAAAAAGTTCTAAAGAATTTTAGAAACTGCTTTAAATCGAGCTAGTTTTCCTAGAACTCGTATTGAACAAGCTTCCTCTTACAGAATAATTAATTCTCAGAATGCAACTCTGGGCCATTATTCTAGGTACTCTCTCGTTTCCATATTTTACTTTCTGACTGGAATGCAGAATTTATGTTGCCAGGGCTTTAATTTACATACCGCTAAGTAAGTTCGTGGGTCCATGGAATCTTGTCTCACTAAGAGCCGATTGTTCGTACGCTGATTTAATTTCAAATTATGATGATTCACACATCATGATCTAGCCCCAATCTAAGCAGAGCTTGTATTATGGGTACTAGATAACTGATATACTTAATTTATATTTTTATGTATATTTATTTAAGGGAAAACCAAAGGCTTAAAACTAGCAGAATCACAAATTGATAAATACCAGAAAGCTTATTGAAATGATTATATCGGGTATTTTTCACGGGGCGATCGCTGTAACGCGGTAGAAACGTAGGGGAAATAAAACAAAAGGTACGCGATAAATACCTGATATAATCATTAACTATGTTAACAAATCCCGAAAGTTTAAAAAGTTTTTTAAGCTTATTGAAGGTTTTCACGGATAGGTGGTGGAAATTAATACTATTATAGTAAACTAGATTCTGCCCGCGGCTTCGCACGCGTTAATTAAAAAAACATTGTCCAGCGGACAAAATTGTGAATCTAAACCATTCCCAGATCCCCTTGAACACACACAAAAAATTTCATCAAAATCGGTCCAGTCGTTTGAGAGAAGTTCAGTGACATACACACTCACAGAAGAATTATATATATAAAAAGATAGGTTACTGTTAATAATGATTTATCTGTCACTGTGAATTGGGTTCTTAAAATAAGTGTGCAGGTTACGCTTTCTTCAAGAACATGATTACTACAGCAAACAAAAATTTACTGACATTTCTGAAGCTGAAAACCTACAAATAAAACATTATTATTGAAAGAACTAGCTACGCATTTCGTATTCCCAGACTCTATGAGGTCCTTACTAAGCACAGTCACGTAAAGGACATTGCCCTATTACTTTTATTAAGTTCGATATTCCTTTTCTCGCAAGTCCTCAGAAATAGCCGGGAAATATCTTAATTGGACATCTATAGAGATTTGCAGAGATTTATAACCGTTTCTCATGACAAACGGCAAAGTTTGCGACCTATTTTCTGTTTACTTTTCCAACAAATTTAGGCCTACACAAGGTGACACGTAATGGGTTTATTAAGCCGATGTCGAGGGGGTAGGCTGATTAAATTTTTCAGAATTTCGACTATACTCGATAAAAAGTGACTTTTTTCTTATCCGTGTCCTTTTAAACGTATCTTGCTTACTGAATCACCCCTTTCAGTTCACTAAACCAATTACGTGGCACCGTGTATAGATAATAATAATAATGTCCTCCTAGTCGAATTTTGACAAGCTAATATCCCGTTTCTAGATAGAGATACTACTACCGAACTACCGAACCGCAGGGAATTTGTAGTCTACTATATAAAAATAAGTCGGGTTTTCCTTCCTGACGCTATAACTCCAGAACGCACGAACCGATTTCCACGGTTTTGCATTCGTTGGAAAGGTCTCGGGCTCCGTGAGGTTTATAGCAAAGAAAAAATTAAGAAAGTGGGAAACATAAATTTCCACGCGAGCGAAGCCGCGGGGCGCAGCTAGTTAATTATATAAATGCAAAGTCCATAGATTATCATTTGACATTTGTCCAGTAATTGATTGATATCTAATTATTTATTCATGACTAATTGATAGCGAATGGATCGGTTTAAATAAGTAATGGAATAGTTACAACAAAATTGAGATACGTTGGTATAATCGTGAAATGATAGGCAGGTATTAATATTTTTAGCTGGAGGTTTGTAAAATTATTGCGCAGCATACATATGTCCACAGCTGAACGAAAGCTTGTACGTCCCCAAACAACAGGGTTTTACAAGAAATAAATAAATAAATAAATGAACAAATAAATAAATAAATAAACAAATAAATAGATAAATAAATAAATAAATAAATAAATAAATAAATAAATAAATAAATAAATAAATAAATAAATAAATAAATAAATAAATAAATAAATAAATAAATAAATAAATAAATAAATAAATAAATAAATAAATAAATAAATAAATAAATAAATAAATAAATAAATAAATAAATAAATAAATAAATAAATAAAACAATAAATAAATAAAACAACCCACACAGCATCACATAATAATTACCACGTTCGGCGTATTCATGTACGCAGTGGAGATATTAAAAAATACACAGAAAGAAGACAGCTTGCTGCCCTTCCTCTGGTAGGTTCCCTTAGTCGGCTCCTACGACGTCTACTGAGAGCTGAGAGGGGTCGATTCTTACGCCACGATCGCCGCGGTAGATTAAAGCTTTGATGCGTCGTAAAATTATGATTTTTACTATTTTATCGGTTTGAGCTTAGAACGGCATTATTATTATAGGCATTACCCCCCCCCCATGTGTTAAAAGCCAATAAGGCGCTTATGAGGGGAGGCCTGCGTCCAGTAGTGGACCAATACAGGCTGTTGAGGTTGAGGTTGAGGAGCTTACAACGAGTGCCATTCTGCATGTGATACGAGGAAATAGACTGATACCTACTTACCATGACTTTCATGATTGAATGAGATAATTGAATGACAGGCAGAAATATGTATTTTCATATTTTGTACCTTCTTGTAAATAACGCATTTTAAGAATTCAAATAGTATCCCAAAACTTTTCTTCTTTGACGGGATTAGACCCCGCATCCTTCCCTCAGTACGGGTGTGCTAACCAACTACACCACGAGGTCAAGTGACGTAGGAGTCGAAAATCTCTGGGACTTCCTACGGACTCTAGCGCCGATAGCTTCACCAATTTTATTCCTGAAGGTGTTTTACGCGTGGTATTTACACTATGGATTAGTTGAGTTACCTGTAGATTGTTTGCAGTTAGCTCAACTGTTTCAATTGTAAATACTAGTTCTAATTTGTTTCTATTATTTCATTCTAATTTTCTTTGTGTAATAAAACTGAGAACACACTTTCACAGAACTAGCTTATTTCAAGACTATTATTATTATCGAGCACAGTTGTGTAGATGGAAATAAAATACCGTCCTGGTAACTGGTGGTTTCCACGGAAGATAATTTTCCATCGAGACCACTAGTTACCAAACAGTTGTGTAGATGGAAATAAAATTCCGCCCATGTAACTGGTTGTCCCCGCGGAAAATATATCTTCCACATGGACAACCAGTTGTCAAGTTTGGTAGTCTGGGCGGAACAAACCTTTAGAATACCTTAGGTTTTTCATATTATATCGCGTAAGCCCACACAGACAGGGTTATTTCTTAGAGATTACCCTGAGTACACGTACACGTAAAACACCTTCAGGAATAAAATTGTCGACAGAATTGTAATCTAAGTCGAAATGCGGCGATTGTGATCCACTTGTACAAATCGGACCATCTATCTTGTTAGAGATTGGAGACGTCGGAACACGGTAATGTCCACAGAAGAGGGTTTTTTCTGTTAATGTTGGTGAGAAACGGAGAGTTTATGTCGATGACATACAGAGTACCGAAAAATATCAGGAAACTTCTGAGAAGGATTTATAACAAAAACATTTTCCTAGATTTATAACCAAGTTGAATGCATGCTGTGTGGGAGCGGTATTGGATTATTGGATTAATCAGCGGGGGGGGGGGGGGGGGGTGTCTCTCTTTGCCACCCCAACATTTTGAACAACAGACTTTTCAGACACAATTCAGACAATAGGATGTGCCACTAACTTGGTACGCTATACAAAAGATATTTAAATTAACGAGGAATACCATCTCGCCCGTAGCACACCTCCGCTGCGGAATACGAGTAGTGGAACCGCTGGATGAATTCTGCTGCGATCAAGTGAGTTGAGTTACGGAACTATAGCGGAGGTGTGGCGGACGTCGGAATTTTTGACTTTAATTATATTATAGTCAAAAATCTATGCGTTAGAATAGGCAGTTTCGCTAATGTTCTGCTTCTCTTACATACGGACAAGACATGGCAAAATTACTGCGACTTCGCTGTTATGGTTTCGCAGCGGAGGTGTGCTACGGGCGTCAAATACAGCATGAATTTGTGGTATAATAGATTTTCGTTTTGCATTGCTAATACATTCATTTTCGATACGAAAATTAAATTGGCTATTCGTGGTTAGAAAATTGATTAATAAGTTATAAAAAAAACTCTTATTTTGCAATGGCGTAGTTTCAAAGAACAAGTTATAGAAGCTATTATGAAAGAACCGGTTTTAATAAAAAAATATGTAAGTGCATATAGGAAATTAACTGGGGAACTCCTGCTCATAACGGTTGATTTTAAAGTTGGCTTGCAGCCATGTAGTTCAAA
The DNA here is from genome assembly GCA_963564075.1 of Eupithecia subfuscata. Classification (NCBI taxonomy): domain Eukaryota; kingdom Metazoa; phylum Arthropoda; class Insecta; order Lepidoptera; family Geometridae; genus Eupithecia; species Eupithecia subfuscata. The sequence continues at coordinate 7,329,689 of OY751117.1, read as the reverse complement.
TTTAATTGAATCGTTTCAATAAGTCACCCTAGAAAAAAATTAAGTGTAAAAATGTGATTTGTTTTAGTTATGCCGGAATAATGCTCAGACGTAACATCAACTGACAAATTTTTGATAAATTTTCATTGAAAACTGTCAAGAAATCACGACTTGCTGATTTGCGTTTCAGTAATCGGGCGTATGTTTAGCTTTTACGGAGAAAAACGAAATCTTGAAATAGTTTTTTTTAATTTCTTATTATTTTTATACAATAAGTAATTATGTCACCCTTATGAGTTAAGTCTTACATAACTAATCCGATTGTGATCTTTCTTTAAGAGCTCCACGATATATTTCTATCAGCGCCCTGGCATCCAGGGACACTGGTTCTGAGAGGATGCTGTTGCAACTTCTGCCTTCCAGAAGATATGATGAGGATCGAATAATATTTTACAAATTTCTTTGCCCCATGCACACTCTATTAAAATGAGGTAAACATCTTCGATTGTTAATATGAAACTTTCCACACCATTTCATTTATTTAATTGTTTATTATTTTGTAAAAGTAATAAGCAATTAAAAAACTCTTTTCCGAGTATACCACTGTCTAGGATTAGGGGCATTAAAACGGGTGAAAAATTATTAATCGTAATTAACATTTTTATTCAAAACCCAACTGGTGTAAGTTCCGTTACAGCCAGCTTTGGCTCTGACGTCTCTGATGGATTGGAACCTATCAAGAGGATTTTAAAGCTCGGGGTACATGGGAGTACCAATAACGAGTCGAGAATTTAAGTTTTAGCTATCCTTTATGCGGGGCGATGCAGCCAGCCGCTTAAGAACACTTCCGATTAGTATTGATATGGATCAGTTGAGCTACCTTTACATTATTTGCATAGCCTGCGGTTAGCTCAACTATTTGGATGTTGCAATAATGTGGATGTGGATTCGGTTGTTGCAAAAACCAGATAAACTGCCGATTCATACCACACTGAAATTTAGCGACTATTTCAGTGCAGTCCTTTCTGTTTGGAACGCAAACAAAGGGACGCAATTTGTTTTTGTGAAAATTTAGTTAGATTTATTTTCTGTAACAAATTAATCTGTTACCGGTGTCTACTATCAGCATAAAACTTAAAAAAAAAATTAAGCTGCCGAAAAAACTGAAAAGCGAAATATAATAAACCTAATACATAATCATAATAACTAAGTTTTTAAACTACAGTAAGTATACCTTAGTACTTTTGAGTCTACGACGACCAGCAGTCACTCACTTCGCTAGTAATTTGGTCATTAGTTTGTCAATTTTTGTCGTAGAACAATGACTTTTGCACTGTGTTATAAGGATTTCTTAGCTCTATAAATCTGCATTCTCAACTAAAAACGTTACGAATCCTCATTCAGGTGATCCACTTTAATGGCCTTTACCTATAAGATAGAACGGTAGAGCCGAACTAACGAGACAAACAGAAGTCCCCTGAGAAGTTGAGATCTCAAAACTCAAATAACATTCTCATATTTGCTGTGATGCTTAAGGTGGAACTTGTTTGGTGTAGTCTAGAGCGAGGAAAGTTGTAAATTATACGTTAGTGATAGGTATGTTCCTAGTTATAAAAGTTCAAAGAAAATTTCAAGCCGTTGGTGTTCTTTGAAAGATCAAGAGATCTTTTAATTTGACGTTGGTACAATGCATATAAACTATTGCCAATGAAGTATTAATTATAGCTAAATAATTGATTTTTCGTTCAGTATGTAGAAAATATATCAAAAAACCTAACTCATCAAAACTTCTTTATAGGAAAGAAGCATCTAAGCATGTAAAATAAGGTCCGTAATTAAATGTATATAATGTATGACAACGTGTGTCAAAGAATTATTATTCAAATCTACTGTTTAAAATTTAGCCTGTTGGTTAACTCGGGTCTAAAGCTAACCAGTATAAGCCCACAATTTTTAATCAACCGATATCTTACATCACCGAAGATAGGTTAAGTAGGTAAAAGTAATGGCATTACCAACAAGAAAACTGAACAAAAACCAACATCGACGTTTTAAGAACTGATTATAGAAAAGGTATTGGCGAAACAAAAATAAAACAAAGTTGTTTACCTTTAAACTAGCTATAATATTAAGGTTCGCTCAAAGGTTCACAGGCGCAGCTGTACTTATATCCCGAGGCTGAATCAAAAACGTGAAATTAGAATCACGCTATCGTATTAAGAGCTCTATAACCTATAGAAAATTTTGTTATTGGGGTGTTTCTAGCAAGAAATTCACAGTAGCAGCCCTGAGTCAGGAGGTTGGCGGTGTTAGACCCCAGTGCCTCGGAGATCATGATAAGCCGTTGGTCCTGCGCCTGAACTCACCCCAGTCGTGTCCGTCTGCTGTCCCATCAGATGAGAGAGATGCAGAGATGCAGAGAGTGCACCTGCGTTTGCACACACACTTGTGCATTATAATAATGCCCTGCGCGCATAGCTAGTCTCTGTTGAGACGGCCGCCGTGGCCAAAATCCGTGTAGTAAGACTTCATTGCTTAAAAATGGTTGAATAACTACGTCATTTATTCGTGCTCTCAATTCGGATTTTCTTTCGCGTTTGAAAGATGTTCCTTCCTAGTGAAATATGGCAGACAGAAATCACGTTTACCTGCGCGTTTTTCACACTTGGGCCTCTGGAGGGGCTTGTAAAGACTTTAGTTTTGGGTCTTCGAACAACATACTGCTACACGAGTAAGTTTGTGTTTCACCTTTACCTTTCTAAATCTTGGAACAAATGTTTTGAGAGTAAGTAATGGTTTGTTCTAAGACCCAAACTTATACATAGTACTTTTCAGGGGTTCAAAATAAATACTGCTAGCCTTTTGTTGTTTAAATTCGAACAGATCGGATTTTTACAGGATATTCTAAACAGGATACTCCTGTGACTGCTGGCATTGAAACACGCACACTATCAAACGGAATCCTAAAAAAACTTACCTGCAATAACGGGATAATGCGGTGGAGAGGACCGTTAGGGTCATCAACTCAACTCCCTGATAAGCGCTTTGTTGGCTTTTATCACATGGGGGGTAATACCCATAATCCCCACAATGGGCATGCGGGTTGGGGATCGCAGTTCAGTGGTAGAATTGTTTTGCAGGGGCGCTGCTGCCCGCCCCCGGTGGATATCCCTTAGTCGCCTCTTACAACACCCGCGGGAAGAGTTGGGGTGGTGCAAATTCTAAGCCGGCACCACACAGCACAGTTAGGGTCATCATTGTTTGATAAATTGATAATTATTTATCGCAGACTGGTATTGATATGGATCAGTTGAGCTACCTGTAGATTGTCTGCAGTTAGCTCAGTTGTTTCAATTGTAAATACTAGTGTAATTTTCTTTGTGGATAAAGGCTTTTGCCATATTACTTTATCGGGTATTAACCGCGTACATTTTATATTCACTAATTAATCTTAACAAATCGCGAAAATTTAAAAAAATATCATTAATTGAAATGAGAAAGCGACATAAAACGCAACAAGACAAGAAAGAGAACTGAAAGACTTAATCACACATTAATATAAATGAGAAACTATGGATGTTTAGATGTTTGTTACTTCTTCAAGCCCAAACTTCTGTACTGATGGAGCTGAGCCTTTGCATAATTGTAATTCTAGACCAGGTTTAACATATAGGCTTCTTTTTATCCCGGTAAAATGTGTGCGATGCCGCGGACAAAGCAAACTAATGATATCTTTGACGACCTCTGTGGTGCAGCGGGCGAAGGTCCGCCTGCGACGCAGGAGGTTGCGGGTTCGATTCCCGCCTCGGGAATAATGTTTGTACGATCTGCAGATATTTGTTCAGGGTGTTCTGGATGTTTTCTTTGTATAATAAAAAAGGTCTATCTACAGGGTGTCCCATAATGAGTGGATAATCTTGAAACGGCTTGTGCGGGGGCCCAAGGCCAATCCGAAACATTTTTTGTTTTTTTTTTATCTTGAACCGTTCGGAAATTATTTAACTTTTTGTAAATTTGGAAAAAATTGTACCTTTGTTCACATTTTTAGACTTGGTGCCTACAATTTTTTTATTGTTTTTATTTTTGTATTTGGAATATATTAAGAAAATATAGCGTAATTAAACACCGTTTGAATAATTTTGGTAACTAGGAGCAGTAATTTTCAAGACAGTATTAAAGTGGAAAATTGAAATTTTTCATTTAATTTTACTAAGTTTAAGCATCTGTGGCTTAAAAAAAAGGTATGAAAACCTAAGAAGCCATGTACATAAAAAACATGTCCATTTCAAGAGGATTCTTAAATGATAAAAAACTACGAAATATTATAAAATGAAACACTGAGATATCGCCACTTTTGTGTAAAAAGGGGCCATTCATACTAGAAATAGAATTGAATCATCACACATTAATAAAATATCTTTTCGCCACTCTCGTTGTAAAACGGTGAAAAGTTTGCTTCGCACACGGAAAACACGTAAATAAACAAATAATAATGTAGCCGAAAGTAAAAGGAGTTAGTGTTATGGGTACAAGATAACTGCTTTTTTTACAATTGCAATCTAAAAATAAAATTAAACCAACATAATTGTAAATAATTTTATATTATTTTATTACAGTAGATGTTCGAACTGGTGTCCTGATTCTCTGATGCATGATCTGCATCTTGTAATAAAGGATTTTTTTAGCAAACTTCCGTAGTTGCGTTCGTTAATTTTGTCCGCAGCGTTTTGAACTCGACGTCGAAGTTCCTCTATTGAGGAAATGGGTTTTTTGTACACCAGTTCCTTCAAGTTGCCCCAGTAAAAGAAATCCAATGGATTCAAGTCCGGCGACCGCGCTGGCCACTGGATTGCGCCAGCACGCCCGATCCATCTGTTTGGATACGCTTCGTCTAAATATCGCCGTACCTGTACGGCGTAGTGTGCCGGACACCCGTCATTCTGTAGCCACATTCTATGCCGTGTGGCTAGTGGCACTTCTTCTAACAACCCAGGTAGGTTGTTGGTTAGAAAATCCAAGTAGCTGGATCCATTTAGATTTCCCGGTAGCTCGAATGGACCGATGATTTTTCCATTTAATATCCCAGACCAATAATTTATTTTAAATTGGTACTGGGACCTTTCTTCGCGCATTAAATGCGGGTTAGTTATCTGCCAACTATGTAAGTTGTGCAGGTTTAAGTAGTGTAAGTAGTCCTCTTTTGCAAGAGGATTCATCACTCCAGAGAATTTTCGCACAAAACTCAGGATCCCTTTCGATTTTGCCTAACATGTCTCGGCAAAAAGTAACTCTTGCTGGGTAATCCCTCGGCTGCAGAGTCTGAACGCGAGTAACATGATAGGGATGAAATTGATTTCTCCTTAAAATCCTGTGAACTGTTGACTTGGGTATACCTCTTTGTCGCTGAATATCTCTTGTTGATACGGTTGCATCTTCTTTAATTGCTCTCTTTACTTTCGGCTAGATTATTATTTATTTCTTTGAATATAAGAAGCATGTTTAAGAAAAAATAGATTTTCTGTGTTTTTAAGTAGAAAAGTTACCGTTTCAGAACGAGAGTGGCGTAAAGATGTTTTATTAATGTGTGGTGGTTCAATTTTATTTCTAGTATGAATAGCCCCTTTTTACACAAAAGTGGCGATATCTCAGTGTTTCATTCTATAATATTTCGTAGTTTTTTATCATTTAAGAATCCTCTTGAAATGGACATGTTTTTTATGTACATGGCTTCTTAGGTTTTCATACCTTTTTTTTAAACCACAGATGCATAAACTTAGTAAAATTAAATGAAAAATTTCAATTTTCCACTTTAATACTGTCTTGAAAATTACTGCTCCTAGTTACCAAGATTATTCAAACGGTGTTCAATTACGCTATATTTTCTTAATATATTCCAAATACAAAAATAAAAAAAATAAAAAAATTGTAGGCACCAAGTCTAAAAATGTGAACAAAGGTACAATTTTTTCCAAATTTACAATAAGTTAAATATTTTCCGAACGGGTCAAGATAAAAAAAAACAAAAAAATGTTTCGGATTGGCCTTGGGCCCCCGCACAAGCCGTTTCAAGATTATCCACTCATTATGGGACACCCTGTATGTAGTGTATTGTATTATGTCTATCAGTTATCTAGTACCCATAACACAAGCTCTGCTTAGCTTGGGGGCTAGATAATGCTGTGTGAATTGTCCCGCATTATTTAAAAAAAAAAAAAATACTGCTAGGGAAAGTTTTCTAACAGAATCTATTGTAGTTTTTAGTTGAAGAAGTTTTACAATCCTTAGAGATTCTCACGAAACTCTGTAAGTGAATTTTCAAGAGAAGTTGTGGTTTTGAACTTCGCTTCGACTATAAAGTCGAAGGTTATGTAGTTGTTGTAATCGGAGTCAGGAAGTTGGCGGTGTTACACCCTCGTGCCTCGGAAAGCACGTTGAGCCGTTGGACCTGCGCCTGACTTCTCCTCGGTCGTGTCGATCTGTCGTCCCATCGGATTATGAGAGTGAAGAATAGAGAGTGCACCTGTGTTTTCGCACACACTTGTGCACTATACTATGTCCTGCTTATCTGGCTAGTCTCCAATGAGATTGGCCGTCGTGGTCGAAATTCGGCTAGGAGGACATTATTAATATTATTAATTGTTGTAATTATGCCATGTTAAGAGCGACGTAGAATCGACCACTTCAATTCACGCCGTTGATTTGGCAACAGCCAGAGCCGACGGTAACCTAGCAGAGAAAGCGCAAGAGCTTTCTTCTGGGTATTTTTAACACTTCCTCTGCCATTATCAATCTACCTGCTAAGCGTTGCAAAATCCCGCCTTGTTTGGGGATCGTTCACCAGTTGTATTCTGATGAGTTGGTTGGGATATATGCTGGTGAGGGGGTAATGATGCACAAGGGGAATTTAATTGTGCTTTACCACAATATAAATAAAAAGAATATTATTTAACCTCTTAAGGAAATAGTACTTTATTCACAAAGAAAATTACAATGAAATAATACAAATAAATTAGAACTAGTATTTACAGTTGAAACAATTGAGCTAACTGCAGACTGTTGCAAACAATCTACAGGTAGCTCAACTGATCCATATCAATACCAGTCGGAAGCGTCCTCAAGACGCTGGCTGCATTGCCACGCTGTATGGTAATGCTGATGCGCTGTGCCAGATACTCACGAGCTCTCGGGTCATGCGTCGCTTCGACCTGACGCTCAGATAATTTTTTAAAAACTCGAAGATCCTCGGTTCCCCACGGCTATGGAATAAGGTAGGTAGGTAACCAAATCTATAATCATTATAATAAATTCTCAACAAACACACATAAAGAACGTACACTCTTATACCAAGAAGAAGGCAATAAAACAAGACAAAATTTAAAATTTTAAAAACCCACCGACGTTTATTAGCTTGACAGATTTTCATGAAATATGGCCAAGAACACTCGTTATAAAATTATCTATGACACAAAAAAACTAAACGAAAATCGGTTCATCCGTTTGGGAGCTACGATACCACAGACAGATACACATACAGACATGTTAAAATAACACGGTTAAGAACACAAGAAAATAGAACAACCTTGTTTTTTAAACAGTTCCCCAACTTTGAACTTAGAAGCCAAATTGTCTACAAGAAAATCAACCTCATTTAGCAATTTTTAAAGGAAGTGAGGGGTTTCCTTACAAATGATGGTAATTAAGGAGTTATAAGCACAACGCTTAAGAACGGTTTGATAACAGGGTCGGGTGATAAAAAGTTCTTTGAAAGGAAATGCTTAAATAAGTGATACTTAAGTGCTTGGGAATTAAAACAAGAATTTGTATAATAATAGTAATTAACGCTGGAGAAATTTAATGTATTCAGATTAGATAATAAGTGATTCTTAGCCGCATTTAGATTACATGTCTTACAAAACTTGTTTTTTGCAACTAGATTAAAGAATAGGTACTCATTTCTAGAGTCCTTATTATATATGTTAACAAAGCCATGTTTGTTTGAAAACTTATCACAAACTGAAAAAATAACAGAAAACTAATAAGTAACAGAAAGGTTACTATTAAAAACAAGAACAAAAACTTCAATAACGCATATTGCACACGGGCAGCCAAAAGGTGCAAATTTGAGTAGAAAAACGGTCGGAAGACAAATTAAAATTAGTAATGTTTCTTCTGCATTTCTTCCAATGATACTAGGTTCGATTATTTTTGACAAATTTCTCTTTAGTTTTGTCACTTCTTTGTTGAAAAAAAGGTAGCACTCCGGGAGTGCCGGCAGAAGTGAAAACTTACATCTTACGATCTTACGCATTTTCGATCAGCATCACGTGACCCTGACGCGAGTTTGAAAGTTTTTACCCATACAAAAAAAGTGCTCAGCGCCGCTAAAGAAGTTTTCACTTCAAAAAAACATCTAGTTCCTAAAATCGAAGTATAACTTATTAAATTTATTTAACCATGGTATGCGGTATGCTTATCTCAACAACTATGCCGGTATAGAAGCACCTAAATAAGGGTTCTTAGGAACTCCTGACATCCCGTCAAACTTTCAGCTAATAATAATATTTATCAGAACTCTGACAGGCCCTTAGGCGTAATACCATAAAGTTTATCGAATTTCAGCGATAAACTTTCAAGATTATCGCCCTTCGGATACACAAGAATGTGGCTTGACAGTGGTGCCACTTCCCACTTCCTTTGTATTTTTATGAGTGACGGGCTGGACGTTTTATTTTATCAAATGTGACGGACGTCTACTTAATATAACACAAATGGAAGCTTTATAATAAATAATGCATAGATGATTATTTAGTTATGTGTTATGACAGAATAGTTATTAGATTCCCATTGAAGAGAAATTCTCTTCTGTTCGGAGGTGGTTTTAGAAAAAGGTTTTGTAATAGAATATTAGTTTAGTAGTGGTTTTGTAGTAGAATATTAGTGACACGATTTAAATGCGATGGGGCATTAAATCTTGTCACTAAAATTTGTCATGTCTTACTAAAAGATCATTTTATTCATCGTCAAGGTATTTGTTAAGAATGATGACGATGCACAATGGGACACGGAGCGAGCGCGTTTAGGATCAAACTCATTCTGATGATGTCCCTCGTTATGGGATGAAATGTTAATGTTTTTCCAACATAAAAAAGAATCGTTTACATTCATTATGAAGAACAGGTACTTTATTAAGAACGAAAATAATAATCAAATAATAGAAACAAATTAAAATTAGTGCCTACAATAACACTTGAGATTTTGAAACAATTGAGCTAACTGCGACGACCTCGGTGGCACGGCGGGCGAACGTCCGCAGGTGCAGGAGGTTGCGGGTTCGATTCCCGACTTGGGACTAATGTTTGTACGATCTACAAATATTTCTAAGAAATCAAATAATATCGCAAAAATTTTATAATTTAACAAATATTTGTTACGGGTGTCCTGGTCGTTTCTATGTTTAATAAAAAATATCTATGTATGTAATGTATTATAATATGTATATCGGTCATCTAGTACCCATAACACAAGCTCTGCTTAGCTTGGGGCTAGATGATGCTGTGTGGATTGTCCAGCCTTATTTATTTATTTATTTAACTGCAGACTGTTTCAAACAATCCACAGGTTAGCAATCTACAGACGATTACATTTAATTTTTCTGAAATGAATAAGTATGATTCATTAAAAAAAAGAAATGAAATCATTATTTTGTCTTCTGAAAGAGAGAGAGAGAAAATCAATGTATTGGCTTACGTCAATTACACGTTACTAGAATTTTTTTAAGATATAAAGGAATGTAATTCATTCTAGCAGAAGGGGTTATCGAATATCCCGATTGATTCCGCGAGTGGCGCCTCTTTACTGGAGACTAGCTAAATTGTTTATGGTACCTAAAACTACCTTACCCACGCATTAGTGGTATTAGCACAACATAATCTTACGATATTGGTGCTAGTGTGAAGATATTAACTACGCGCCATATTGATCCCTATCGGGGATTCCTTTTATTTTATAAACTTTTTAAAGGTATTTTAAAGAAAATAAATTGTGTATTTGTATTTGAACTAAGGTTTTTTCCTTACCGACAGGTAAAGAACATTATTAGCATAATACACTGCTTGATGTAGTGTTTCAAATTGAGGATAAACAGCAGTAATTTTAACTATTGAAAAAACTTTGATAAATTGACCATCCGAGGTTTTAGAGGATAAATTTCACATTTAGCCATTTTTTCTAGATTCTCCTTTCTAATATTATGAAGAGAAAAGTTTGTGCCGTTGTGAAGATGTTTGGCCGAAGACATCGCCAAAAATACTGAATGGATCGGGCTGAAAATCGCACACATAAAGATCTAGACATGGAATAATACGGCTACGGTTTATTCCAAGAAAATATGTGCGAAGCCGCGGGCCTAGTTTATCAACCTCGGTGACCACCTACCCGAGGGGAGTAGATTTAAAATCAGCGCTGCATGTTTCTTACATTCAGCACCAAGCTGAATCTAGTCCCTTTGCCTATGATTAGTTTTTTAATTTTTGTGTTTAATTCTAGTTTAGGTTAAGTAATTTATAGGCAATAAATGATTTATTATTATTATTATTATCAGTAAAAAAAAAAAATTGGACTGTCCACATGTTGCCAAAATCATCACAAACGTTGATTGATGAGTAAGGCGGTTACTTACCGTAAGCTAAGCTTAGTAACTCAAGACTTGCCATGACTCGACCAACATACAGAAGCTCTCTCAGAAAATCTTTTCAAACTCAAACTCAAATCGTTTATTCGCTTAGAACATGGGTAGTAAATAAATATACAGTTGGTCGTAAGATACAATGTGTCACCATATTCTGCTTTTTATAGCATACGAATGTCAATAGAATTAAAATTAAAATAATTTGATTTAAACACAAGCTTCAAATAAGAAATAAAATTTAAGCCACATTTAATATCTCATGCATAGGAAATTAGAAAAGTCAAAATTAAAGTTATTTGAATAGTTATGTCAAAATATCATTGTCTATTAAATATTCCATAACCATATAATATGATTTATGTATCAAAAACTTTTTCAGACTTTCTTTAAACATGTAAATACTGTCAATTTCTTTTATTGTCTTAGGTAATTTATTGTAAATTTTGAACACACAGTTTAATCTAGAACAGAACCAGTAGACACTTTCTGTAACTGTTTCCTAGCACCTGTGGAACTGCCTGTTAATTGCCAGCTGAACAGGCGAGCAATAACTCTCAACTTCGCAACTCCGTATCTTCAACTGGGACAGATGGTGTGCAGTCTAGCCCTAGTTTTGAAGATACGCTCTTACAAGGCAGAAGGGAATATTAATATTTCTATTTTAGATGTTATTTCTACACATAAGGGAAATTTAATGTGCTGGGAAAGCGGAATGAATAATTATGAACATTATATTGATGAATAAGAAGCATTACCGTGTGTTTTCAACGACATTGTTAGAATAATTGAGTCTGTGATTTTGCCTTAAGGGGGTATTTTATGATGTTGTAACTAATAAGTTCGTACATAAGTAAGACCTATGTTATAGGTACGAACTTTGCCCTGAAGTATTTCACAAATAATCTTACTTACAGGCGTGGCGCAGTGACCCAAAGTGGATCTAGAGAACGCCGGTTGTTCTTTGCCATTTTAGACCAGTCAACAGCACGAAGTGTTTTTCTTTTTCGACTTTGTCGTCCAGCGAACAAATAATTGTAGATGATAAAAAGTTTACCAACCTCAAATCATGTTTACATTTACATGGTGTAAAATGATAGAAGCTGATGGATGGTGATGAACGGTGTAACATTTTTCATGTTAAAAACCGTGTAACACTGTGTAAGCTGTTAAAAATTGACGGCCCTTACCCCCGCGAAGTATATAAATGATCTTCACGTAGACACACGACACTTTCGGAGGCGGGCAACGTAACGAGGCGCGGACGTCAATGGACTTAATCGATCTTCTTGACATACGACCTAAAGACACAGATACATGCATCTATAGGCTATAGGACTGTGGAGTAAAGGCACCTATAGCTTTAGATCGCGTAACATATAGGTAGGTACCTAGATCTCTATGATAGGTTCCTATAGGTTCGATAAACTTAGTAAATACACATTTTTGTTATTTGACCGTGTTAACTCGTTCTCTCTATCGAATGTTGAGATTTTTGTCGGAATCATTTTGTAGGTACCTATCAGAATACCCAATACCCAATACCCATGTACGAAAATGACGACAATAAAACGTTAAGATCTTAAAATTCCCTAGTATTCAACTCATCCTTAAAGTAAAATGTCCTAGTATCAAAACGTCGGGTTTCCTTATTGTCAGTATACAGTCAAATGAAAGTCATCGTTACATTATATTCCGATTGGAAGCTGCAACTTGATTATATTGTAGTGTAGTAGGTAGGTACTCTTTTGTTACTGGCCACTTTTTCAACTACTTTTCATATCCAGCTAATACAGCAATCAGGACACGTGATTTTATTCTTAAAATTTAGCTCATTAAATTATACCGAAACTAATACAAATTACTAAGTTAAGTACTTATCAAGTCCTAGTTTTCTGTTGCCCAATCGTATAAAGTACATTAAGTGGTACTAATATTTTAGTTTTAGAATTTTTGTAAAGCTTTAAATAAATATAGACTTTATTGATAAAGAAAATAATACTAGTATTTACAATTGAAACAATTGAGCTCACTGCTGACTGTTGCAAACAGTCTACAGGTAGCTCAACTGATCCATATCAACACCAGTCGGAAGCGTCCCCAAGACGCTGGCTGCATTGCCACGCTGTATGGCAATGCAGATGCTCAAATATGCAGGTCTCGACAGAGCCTACACATTTGCTCCCCTCGAAGTAGGTCCGTGGGGTACCGAGGCTCTTCAGGCTTACCAAAAATTATCTGAGCGTCTGGTCGAAGCGACGCGTAACCCGAGAGCTGGTGAGTATCTGGCACAGCGTACAAATACATTAATACTTGATTTATATCTGTTGATATTATAATATCTGTTGAAATTACCAAAACATTTTCACACAAGTCTCTACAGAGTCAAGTATATTATTAATTATACATAAGACTCTGTAGAGATTGCGACCATAATAATGGTCGCAATAAAGAAACTTGAACTTGAGTCCTAACAAAAGCACTGATACGTACTTGGCACGACACGACGACGTCCCAACTTTTAATGCGTCAATTTACGATGTGCAACACAGTGTGTGGGCACAAAAGTTCTGCTCAGTTCTGGTAGAGTGCAGGTAGGAGTAGGACAGCTGTTGGAAAGGGAACTTCACAGGTTTACAGTTGCTGCGGTTTGTGGTTTGGATTTCAGTAGTACTTTACCGGGAGGCCATCGTTGCTTTACAAGTAACGACGTGGACTTTTGTGGGATTTTTGGGTGCTAATTCGTGATAATTTTCTCGGTGAACTGTAAATTGACGGAACCAAGTGTGAGTTGACCTCCTGAAGAGTGCTGCCCATCCAGGGCAGTATTCGTGTGGATGGTTGGTCACGCTTCAAAAAGCAAATAGACTAAGTATTATACACTGAAATATTTGAATAGGTATCCATTGCGTCTTCAAAATGGAACATGTGCTCGGGGCGCGAAAATGTAACTTTAACATTGGAAAATTAAAACACATAACAATACATATAGAAGAATCTACACAGACAGAAAATAGCCAAAGATGCAAATTAAAACAATGACCCGCGCCGGCTCGCTTTTTATGCAAAGTCACCACGGCGAAGAGGATATATTAACCATGCACATGGGTCACATTAATGTAAGGGGAAATGGAAAATGGTCCAAATTTGGACTGTTCTATAACCGTCCATTTGCGTATTGAAACGTGATCATCCATTAAATAAATGTAAAGCGTGATAATGGAAGGATTTCCCAAAATAGTAGGATAAAAATATTTTTTGTAATCGCGGGGTCCTGTGATTGTTCTAGTTTTGGTCTGGACAGAATAACAGCGCCTTCTGTTCACAACAGTTGGTATTATGCTGAGCCTAGGCCCATTTCCTACTGCAGCACACATTGGTTACCTACCTACCTCCTATACATAAATTGTTGACATCGTTTGTACTGTACCTATGTTCTAAATTGTGTAATTGAAAATTATATATATTATTTTTAATTTGTTATGTAAATGTGTGTCAAATAAATAACGTGTCTATGTCTGTCTTTTTTGAATTTTAATAACAATTTTAGTTTGATAGCTAACAAGTAGAAAATAAGATAGAAATACCTATCTCAAAGACCAAAAATCTGTAAATATAATGTAAGAATCTAGTAGGCATATTCATATTGAAATAATATTTGTAAGCGATGATGTCTTTCTATCCGGATTTCAGCCACGGTGGCCAGTCTTAACGCAGACTAGCCATGTGCGAAGGATATATGATAGTGCTCAAGTGTGTGCACAAACACAGGTTATAGATGGAACTCAGAATATTTTATTTTGTAAGTATTGCAAAATTAAGTGTAGGCGACCTCTAGGCGACAACGGCCGAACCACAAGGCTAACGTGACAATAGAGGCGCTAACACCGATAAAACCGAAGTTAGTAAAAACCTAACTAAGCGTTTCAATGAGTGACCGCTAAATGTCGTTAAGACAAAAATTCCAAAACTTATCGGAGAAACAAAAAGTGACCATTCCTAGATCGCGCAAACGCTTGATTCAGTTACAACTGACCATATACGAGTATCCAACATCAACTGTTGGTCGAAAGACCACCGGGCTCAGTGGACCAGATGGGTCGGGCCCGGTTCAGAGGAGATCTCCCTCTGTTCCTATTTGGGGGAAATCCACCTTTACCCCCAAATTAAGTATTGGAAAGGTCTCCTATAAAAAGCAAGGGATGAGATCGCTCTCTCATTCAAAATTGTACTGGAATGAACTGTGGGAACATTTCTCGGAGGCTCTATTCACATCTCACGTAGCCTGATTGTACTTCCCTAAGCTGTACAAACTCCATTAAAGTTGAGGACTGAGTTTTAATACAGATTACGAACAAGGGCGAAACATTTTAAAAACAACGTTTAATTTTATAGGCAACTTTGCAGAATGGTGCTTAGTTGGTTTGGTGTCTTGTACATTCCAATTTTTAGAATTGTCACGTAATTTTTAAGGTTCCTGATGAAAATAATCGCTTGTTTGCTCTTTGTTAGATTTTTAGTGTTCCGTAACCAACGGGACCCTAAGACTCCGCTATTGGTCCGTCCGTATGTCCGTCCGTCAGCGAGCTGCACTTATCTCTTAAACTTTGAAGTTTAAAGGGGATGTATTACTATTGCCGCTATAAATACAAGTAATAAAAATAAAAACTTGAGAGGTGTCAAGGGACACCCGGATGGAACGAAGTTCCTTTCGATTAATTAGTGAAGGAATTGTAATTGTCGCGACACCACACTGTTCAATGCGAAATAGAAAGACGAAACGAAAACAACTGGCTTGCTTTCTATAAGAGAGAGAGAGAGACAGACAGAGAAACACGCGCACGCCGCACGGATTACAACTATAGCAAAAAGTGTCGAAAGCAAAAAGTGTCGTTACAACTTTTGGTCCAATTTTTTTCCGTCTAGCCCCCTTTCGCAACGCGCGATAAGGAACTTCGTTCCAATAATTAAGGGGCTGACCACCGTACCGATCACTGAAATTAAGTAACGTCGGGCGCGGTCAGTACTTAGATGGGTGACCGCATCATGTTGGTTTCTTGCTTCAATCCATAAAAAATCTGTTTTAAGGGGTTCCTTTTGTTTTATTTGCAAAATAGTGTTGAACGATGTGATGGTACGGAACCCTTCGTCTGCGAGTAGAATCGCACTTGGCTGGCTTTTGATCTTGGTTTATTTTGATATCGTTGTTAAGTTCATGATTTTTTGTTATAGTTCCTTAATTTTGTTCAGCAAGCACACATTCTTTTGAAAACACGCATTCTTTCCAGCTGTGTGGTGCCGGCTTAGAATTTGCACCACCCCAACTCTTCCCGCGGGTGTCGTAAGAGGCAACTAAGAGATATCCACCGGGGGCGGGCAGCAGCGCCCCCTGCAGAAGAATTCTACCACCGAACTGGGATCCCCAAAACGCATGCCCAGCGTGGGTATTATGAGTATTACCCCCCATGTGGATAAAGGCCAATAAGGCGCTTATCAGGGGGAGGCCTGCGTCCAGTAGTGGACCAAGGCAACAGGCTGTTAAGGGTTGAGCAAGCACACAATCTTTTAGCTCCAATATGACATGTGAAGATACCTGTTTTAATTTATGTCAGTAAGGCTTAATTCACGAAAGTGTCGGCCGCTGCCATCCCAGTGTGTTTTGAGTCTAAGACCGTATGTCCTCTTAATAAAATAAATAAATTGGTCACAATGACCGGCATCAACACAATACACGATTAGAGAAAAACAATTCAATGGTCCATTTACTTTCCACCTAATTTCTAAGCGTTAAAAACCAAGGTTAGTTTGAAAAGGGTTCAATTTATTTACAGATTTTGATCCTTAACCCCATCTTGTAAAGAGTTCATTAATTTCCTCAACAATATTGCTCGCTCTTTTATTTCTAATGAAAGGAATTGAAGGTTTGGCTTCTCGGGGCTGCAATTACGACATTTGCGACCCTTATCTTAATTAAGCAGTCGTTTGTTTATAAACGGCCCGTTTTTCGGGTATCTTGACAATTAGTTTAATTTAATGACATTGTTTCATTTGAGTGTGGCGTTTAGAACATTTTAGTGCAAATAAACTGATTTGCTGCATTTGAACTACTGGGTGGCTAGTATTAGTTATATATATAGTTGCACAATTCCAAAACGTTCAGTTCCAAAAACTTTCAATTATCACCTGTCAAATTTGTACTGCTAAACCGCAACGAATCACTCGATTTAGTAATCGAGTGATTCGTAGTCAATTGTAGTCAATTGAATTGGCAGAATGGTAGTCGCATAACCCACGAAACAAAAGAAGAGTTATTTTAAATTTCATCGCCGTCATAATACGAAAAGTAGATATCTATCCTGTATCTATTTCTATTCTTTTCTCTATCCGCTGCAAGATGCTTATGGGAGGAATCGAAAACTTTTATAGTTTTCGTAAACTATGCACATACTAACCCTATACCTTATATAACCTACATGATACTAAGGACTCTCGAGTTCTAACGTAAGTACCTCTCATACTAAAATGTTATAGACTACTGGGGTCGTTTTAATGCAGTTTAGTCTAAAAACAGAAGAGAAACAAGGGTTATCTCATGCTCATCTCATAAAATAACAGTGTTTCGCAAACAAATTATTTTGAAACAATAACTCTTTGTATAAGGGACGATGCACACAATAATAGCTAAGGCAATCCCTCACTGATTATGTCAGTCGCTCGTTTACTTAAACGAGTAAATAAATAAATGTAAATAAATAATGCTGGACAAATCATCTAGTCCCAAACTTATCTGGGCTTGTTTTATGGGTACTAGAAAACTGATATACTTAATAGATAAACCTTTATTCACGAAGAAAATTATACCAGTATTTACAATTGAAACAATTGAGCTAACTGCAGACTGTTGCAAACAGTCTACAGGTAGCTCAACTGATCCATATCAATACCAGTCGGAAGCGTCCCCAAGACGCTGGCTGCATTGCCACGCTGTATGGCAATGCTGATGCGCTGTGCCAGATACTCACCAGCTCTCGGGTCACGCGTCGCTTCGACCGGCTCAGATAATTTTTTAAAAACCCGAAGAGCCTCGGTACCCCACGGACCTAGGGTCTCGACTCCAAGGGGAGCAAATGTGTAGGCTCTGTCGAGACCTGCATATTTGCGCCTCTTGGGATCTTCGGGCAAATCTGCCGCCGCACCCGCCCTCACGGATGTCCTCGGAAGATGGGAAGGCGCAAGTGTGCACCTTGCACCTAACCGAAGACATGTTGCGATACGGAAAGTTACGGGATCCAATAAAGTACCAGTGTTATACGAAGGAAATGCTTGCAACCAATGTCCTGACTTCCATTTAGAAACGGCCAGGAGGCGGGCACGATCTGCAGAGCTGGAGCACGTTTGATTGAACAGTTCCGTAAATACTATTAATAATAATAAACTTAATACAATACACTTAGTAGGTATATTTTTTATTTGATAAACTAAGAAACACTCATAACACCCGGAACAATAAATATCAGCAGATCGTACAGACATTTCTCCCGAGGCGGGAATCGAATCCACGACCTCCTTCGTCGCAGGCGACCACGAGCCACTGAGGTTGACGACCTCGATGGTGCAGCGTTAGGCAATCAGTTAGGAAAGCAACATCACGTCATTAAACAAGATCCGTCAAGTGCGAGCGTAACTCGCGAGCCGAGGGTTTCGTTGGCACAATTTTTATTGAAAATTTTCATTTTTCATTTCTTTTTCTTTAAATCTGTTGGTACAGGTGCATGAAATGTATTATTGTTTTAAATTTCAAGTTGATAGCTGCGGTAGTCGCTGAGTTATTAAAGAGGGAAAAAGAAGCGACAAAGCAAGACCATAAAAGTTTCGAAACAGATCTCGAACAAAAATCAGTGAAAAAAAAAGTCAGTTTGGAAAGAACGCCATCTCCAGTTTCCCGTCTGCGCCGACCTTAATGCAAAAGATCCTCTTATAGCATTTATGTTGAATAAAGCAAACAACAATATTAGCTCATATTTCCCTGACAGAAAAAGGTTGTATCAACATGTTTTTAGGACAAACCTTTTAACGTACAAAGGCACCCTTTATTTCAAACTTACGGATTCGACGAAGAACTGTGACCTCCTTTCCGAGGCTATTACAGAGCACTCATTAAGAGCATCTGTCAAAACTCACATCGGTTGGATATCGCTTTACAAGTTCTCAGCGTTTTTGGTGTCTGGGAACAGGGTTGGAAGGTAGTCGGAACACTTGTTTTTCCAACACTTTTAGGCCTTTAATGTAATCAACAAGGTTTGCGAATTCATTATCTATGTAACCGGGTAAACTACGAACCTTTTCCTTTGGAAGAACGCCAATCACGCCAGCTTTTATAGTAAAAAAAGGCAGGGTCGTTTTGTGATTAATTATCAAGCAAGGTGTGTGTTTGTTCTTAGATGATGATTATTCTGAACACATTGTCGCAGACCTTCTTGGGCTATGGAATTATACAACTACTTAGGTACCCATCATAATAAAATACACACATGGACTTTTAAATATTTTCCCGGAACCCTCATTTTTTTAAATCAAACATCAGCTATCTGCCAGTTAAAGTCCTGTTAAAATTGGTTGAGCCGTTTCGGAGATTACCTGAACAAACGGACAGACTAAAAACTTAAAAAATTATTTCATACTTCTTCATGATTCTGCCCGCGCCTTCGCACGCGTTGCTTCTATGGAAACGTTAAAGGTTATTTCTTTCCCATGGGAACTGATTTATGGAATAAAAGTAGCCTATGTTTTATTCCAGGCCTATAATTACCTGTATGCAAAATTTCAGCCCGATCCGTTCAGTAGTTTTGGCGTGAAGAAGTAACAAACATCCATCCATCTATCCATCCAAACTTTCGCATTTATAATATTAGTGTGATTTTAGATACCTAGTAAATTCATTACAAAACACCCTTTTATTTCATTTATTTATGTAGAAGATACACAGCTTGTTCTGGGAAGGGGAGCGAAAAAAGTTACAAAATATTATGTAACAATAAGAAAAAAAAATGCGTCTTAAACTTTATCCAAACCTCGCTAACTAAGCATTTCTATTTGTTCGGAACACTAATGACAGACTCAAACTTGGCGAATTTATTTTTTCTTGAGCTATCGAGGGCAACATCAATCATTACGAAAATGTTTGTAAAGAATTCCGAAGACATCAGGGTTTTTATAGCAGCGACTCTATAGTTTAATGTTTTTTTAGTGATTTTGGTGTAAGTAATTAATTCTATAGCCCTGAGTTCGGTTCGATGATAGTACCGAGAAATCATCGTGACATCTCATTTTTCTTTGAGATTTGGTACAGCGCTTCTATCGTGCGGAAATGAAACTCCGCAAATTCCATATGTCCCTAAAAATGAGAAGTCACCGTCTCGATACCAATAAAATTAATAAATTACTTACTACTATGCACTGGGGCGCACGGATGTCAATACTGCGGCCGCATCTGTAACAAATACAAAATTAAAATTTTTCAAACCTCCGACAGATTTTCATGAAACATGGCTAAGAATACTCGGGATAAAATTAACTATGACACAAATAACACTAAACAAAAATTCTGTACATCCGTTTGGGAGCTACGATACCACAGCCAGATACACAGATACACAGACAGACACGTTAAACTTTTAACACCCCTCTCTTTTTGCGTCGGGGGTTAAAAATGAATATAATAAAGTTTTGATATATTAAAAACCTTTTTAAAAACCAGTTTTTAACGCATTGTCATTCAAACTAAACGTGCACAAAAAAATTCAGCTCAATCTGTTGAAGATATCTGCCTGAAATCCGGAACAAACATAGTTACATACATTGCAAGTTAAATAAAAGCTTATAAAAATGAGATGTTACGTTATCGGGTTGATACTAATGAATTTAATAACTTATTAGATGTAGTAACTTATTAAGTAGTAACTTATTAAATGGGGCACACTGTCGTTACCTTATTGGAATTACAAGCCCTCTACGTATGTGCCAAAAAACTAACAGTTCATAGCATCTTTCGTGGATGTAAATGCCGTTGATGATGATGAGCAAGTAGGTGTCTTAAACACGATCCTAGACGTAACGCATTGGAGAACTCTGTAATGTTAGGTCTGGTTTTTAATAAACGAATTGAATTGAATTGAATTGAATGATACTTCATTGCTCGATATTGTTGTTAAAACGAACTATCTCAGATTTTTTTTCTTAAACCTATGTTACCAATCATACTTGATTGCTGTTTTCAAAAGTTTGCATGTTTCCTCTCTGCGGCAACTATTCGGACTTTTTTTTCTCTAGCCTGATTCATCCTCGTGTGGCTCGAGTAAAAATTAAAAACAGCGAATGCTCGATGTTCTGGTACAAGTAAATGCTATAAGCGAGTTATTCCGAATTTGTCCTATTGTGTTTGGACCAAATTAGTCCTAATGCGGAAAATCAAAATTTATGCACAAATCGTTCCTGATTCGTCACATTTTAAGATTTCTTACAGAAAAGTGGCCAAAGTACCGTCATCCACGCACTTCAGTCTTATTGTTTCTGAAGGATTTTTCTAACTACGTTTATCTTCTATACTCACCTGACAAAATGTTCTTATTTTCGTTCACTGAAAAGAAAACATGTACGTAAATCTACGTAAATACACTATCACAAACTGCGTTGACTTTAGAAACTCGTCCTTTTGTTTTTTATCAGTAAATTTTTATTCTAGACAACACAACATCACAACTTGGGTGTTACATGAAATAGAAAACTTTATCTTTTCACTAAGGGTCACCAATATAAGATGCTTACGAAAGTAGTACATAAATTTATTACGAAACTATTTATGTCAGTGTTATGAAACCAGTTTCACGAAGCGACGACCCATATCACAGCGGCACACGTCAAATGATTTGATATTAGATGAGCAAATAGTGTCATAGGGATAAAGATGAACAAAAACTAAGGGTTGGTTCCTAATTTAGGGTACTTAGGCTACTGTATACGATTTATACATGGTTATCATCATCATCACTATCAACCTATATTAGTTGCTGGACATAGGCCTCCCCTAATGAGCGGCCTATGTCCATCCTTGGACTTTAATAGGCTGATAATGATGATGATCATAAAACATCTTGTAGTTGCCTATTGACAATAATACATACCTACGTGAATTTAAACTCCTTACTTAGTTCTCCTTGTTATGTGTCTTGGTCTCCGATAAGAGAAGTCGCAATTTTTTTCCATTGGTTAAAGTATTTTTTTACGAACTGGTATTGATATGGATCACTTGAACTACCTCTAGATTGTTAGCAACAGTCTCCAGTTAGTTCAATTGTGTCAATTCTAAATACTAGTTCTCCTTAACCTTAACAGCCTGTATTGGTCCACTACTGGACACAGGCCTCCCCTGATAAGCGCCTTATTGGCTTTTATCACATGGGGGGTAATGCTCATAATCCCCGCGCTGTCATGCGGGTTGGGGATCGCAGTTCGGTGGTAGAATTTTTCTCCAGGAGGCGCTGCTGCCCGCCCCCGGTGGATATCCCTTAGTCGCCTCTTACAACACCCGCGGGAACAGTTGGGGTGGTGCAAATACTAAGCCGGCACCACACAGCGACCTTGTGTGTATTTTTAACACCTCTACATAACAGCGATCACCAATTTGCCTGCCGAGCGCGGTGATTATGATAAACCCCGTTTGGGGGAGACATGTCCAACAGTGGACCTATGTGTGATAAAGAAGTGACCAAGGAAAAACGAGATACCAGTAAAGAGGAGGAAATATAATTTTGGCGATCAATTTTAACCGTGCAATTTCGGAGGCGACACTGGCTCCATCCTAGTTTGAATGTGCACTAAACTTTAATGGTGCCTTAACTTAGTCCTCATCGGATCGCGTGGCAATTTATGGAACTAGATAACCTTTTGGAAAGTTTTGATATTTTTGGGACGGGGATTTAGAATATTAAAAACAGATTTCATAGCTTTAAAACTGGCAAAACAGGTCTAATTTGGTATACAGGGAAGAATATTTTTTTGGACGGAGCAGTAAGTGGATGTTCCCAATTCTTTGAAGTTACAGGGAAGTGATTATAGGAGAGAATCTGTAACTAAAAAACAATTCAAATCATTCACAGATTTAACAAAAAATGTACAGTTTGCTAGAAAATTAGACAAAATCTAGTCAAATTATTGATGCCAAGCTAACCTGTTCCTGTTGTTTCAATTGTTAATACTAGTGTAATTTTCTTTGTGAATAAAGGCTTGTTCCTCATTTGATCAACATAATATATACCTATAATTTTTTAAAAGTCTTCGTAGAAAACTTTTAGCATACATTACGTCCCAACGTTAGAATAACTAGGTTATAATTTTGTATGGAATGAACTCGGTAACATATTCTATACAAATGCAAAAAAATCATCAAAATCGGTCTACAATTGACGGACAAATCAGTGAACACACCTAATACACATACATACATACAGCCAAACACAGAACCTCTTCTTTTTTAAAGTCGGTTTAAAGTTCAGTTGTTTCTAGAAGCGACTGAACTTTTAATTTGCAAGACCATGACCTAACTGGAATATTTCGAGCCACTTGACAACCCCTAGCAGCTCATCATATTGAAGAAACCATCTGTTCACGACACGGCTACAATAGCTTTAACTTAAATTCTAATAGGGCTGTCTCTAACTTCTGTCTACTTGCTATAGGAAACTGAATTAATTGTTGAAATTATAAAACCACCTGTACTAAGACTTTACTTTTCATCAATTGTTCAGTATCCATTATTTCCAGTTGCAATATAACTAATAAAGGCGAAATAATTATTGATTTTATCGGATATTTATCGCGTACCCTTTGCTATTATTTCGATTTTATCGCGATAACGCAATCGTGGTCACGGCGCTACTACCCACTACTAAATACCCGATAAAATCATTCATTATGTCAACAAATGGCGAAGGATTAAAAGTTTTAATATATGCGAAAGTTTGGCATTTAGATGCTTGGATGTTTTTAATCTCTTCACGCCAAAACTAGAGAGTAGAATATATAGAATAAATAGAACGGATCGTGCCGAAGTTTTATTTAGATGTTGTTCTAGAATGGATTAAAATATGGGCTATTTCTTGTCTTGAAAAAACGGGAGTGAAGCCGTGGGCACAAGCTAGTATCTTTATAATGGTGGCTTCAAGCAAGCAGGCATGGGAAAATGACGAAATCGGAGTAAACCATTTTAAAAAAACAAGTTACGAACGCATTCATCATTCTTCAAATTACATAAAACAAGAAGTAAGCATTCTAGGCTGTACCTAGACATAATATCGACTGCAGCAATTAACATTGTCGGATTTACTTTTTTGCGATTTTCATTTTATTGCATAAAAGGCTTTAGAATGAGATTATAAATGCACCCGTAAATTGTTAAATCTCTAAAACCAGCCATCTCTGTTTTACTAAGTGGAAAAAGTAGTATGTGTTCAGTGCGCGCAATTAATATTGTCGCATAGTGCATTGCGACGTTGGTTGCGGGGCCAGAGAGGGGAACAGACGCGCGCGCGTCGCGGGGATCTGCCACTTCGGACAATGTTAGCGGGAGGAGCGCACGCGTCGGTTTTTTTTTCAATCCGTAAAACGATTTTCGTCAGTTATATCGTTAATTCAATATTTTCGCTATGTCGAGGTCAAGATGGATTTTAGACTTATTGGATCCAGCAGTTCCGCCAAAAAACGATCGAATTTTTGAACTAACGGACACTTTTGTGGAAACGCATACAAGCAGAAAGAGAAAAAGTAAGTAAGAAAATATTTATTTTAGTATTGCATCATAATGATGGCTGAATATATTAATTTATAGGTTACCATTAGCTTATTGAATTCATATTTTTCTTGATAATGTTCAAAACTACTCTGAACGGACAATAATGTCGTATATGCCAGATACATCAATGTTCATGGTTTTCTATTTCGTTTTCTGTGTTGGATGTGTCACATACTACATTGTTGCTTGCTCGGATGTGGTAAAATTTTGTCGGATATGGTACTACAGACTTTGTTGCATGTTAATTTGATAAATAGTATTGTAGGATGTACCACTTCCTACATTATTGCCTGCTGTGTGTTTGATTGTATCCTGTCGGATAAGGCATTACTGACTTTGTTACCTGTTTATTTCTCTTTTTTTGGTGTCGGATGTACTACATTCGATCAGCTGTCTGTCCATCTGTTCGTCTGTATGCTGTGTACTGTAACTCATTAAACGCAATAGCTAGACCAAAATTCTAACTGCACTGGTTTGCTTTGCTAACATACTCACAAATATTTTAGGAGAATCTTCCCCCCTTCCTGCTGGATTTGAAGAGGAGCTTGTACAACTGCAAGATCTGATTGGAGACATTTTTAGTGACACTGAGAAAAGCGTAGACGTACCTGACGACATTGTGAATCTGGTAAGTAGGTATAGTCTTTTTCAGTGTTTTAACTCTCAAGTAAACAACGCTTTGTCAACTATTCTTTTTAGCGTAGTACAATTCGGCCCCTACCAAAAGTGTGGTTGCAAGAAAAGTTTGTAAAACCCGAAGAAAAAAAGGGGTACCACTTATCAGTTTTACGTGTTTGTCTGTCTGTGTGTCTATCTCTGTGTCTGTCTGTGGCCTCGTAGCTTCCTAAGGGATGGACCAATTTTGATGGGTTTTTTGTTTTATAGCTGATATTGTAATCGAGATAGTTCTTAATTATAATTTAGGCACCTAGAGTATCGGAGGTTTTTATTATATTCAATTCATAATAATAGTTATATTTTATTATGATTTTCAGAGTGACATAAATCCAGTAACTCATTCAAAGGCACCAATTCCTAGCACTCCTGCTACGGATGATGAAGTTTCCAAGCGACTCGATTACACAGTAACAACACCCATGCCGTCCCCGGATCCCACTTCGTGGATTCCTAACGATGATGGTGAGAGTGTAGACACAGGATCACCGTCCCAGGTCTCTTCTGTGAATCACGTACTTCCTACCTACGAGGTTTATGAAAACATGGGTACACCGAGATCTGAGATCTCTTCTGCGAGTCGTGTTCATACGCCATCTTCTACGACCAGTTCCAGAAAACAATCTTTTAAGACTGATAAGGCAAAGAAGCGCCTTGCGCATAAAGAAAAAAAAGCTTGTGGTACAAAGAAAACTGAAGAAAAACAGCGGTGAAAAATTCGTGAACAAAAAAGGGAAGGTAGTCGAAAGCAAAGAACTAAAGAATCCCTGTACCGATAAGTGCCGATTGAAGTGTACCCAACACATTTCTCATGATGATCGAAAGCGAGTCTTCAAATATGTTTGGCTTTTAGGTGAAAAGAAAATTCGTCAAGCGACGCCAAACAACGGAGGTTACGACGCACGATAAATCTGACAAGCAAGAGGCTCAAATCAATAAAAATGTTGTCGCTGCTACCTTTGATTTTCAGAAAGTTTTAGTGACCCCTCACGGAGAAATCAGCGTACTTTACTACAAGAGGCGGTTCACTGCATTGAATTTCACAGTCTATGATCTAGTATCCAAGATAGGTTCTTGACGACCTCTGTGGCGCAGCAAGCGAAGGTCTGCCTGCGACGCAGGAGGTTGCGGGTTCGATTCCCGCCTCGGGACAAATGTTTGTACGATCTGCAGACATTTGTCCAGGGCGTTCTGGATGTTTTCTATGTAAAATAAAAAATATCTATCTATGTAGTGTATTGTATTAAGTATATCAGTTATCTAGTACCCATAACACAAGCTCTGCTTAGCTTGGGGCTAGATAATGCTGTGTGAATTGTCCAGCACTATTTATTTATTTAATTCTATACAGGCTACTTTGCAAAGTAGCCTGTAGAATTAAAGAACTACCTTGTTAATTAAACTATAATTTGAAGAATG
Source organism: Eupithecia subfuscata (assembly GCA_963564075.1). Lineage (NCBI taxonomy): Eukaryota > Metazoa > Arthropoda > Insecta > Lepidoptera > Geometridae > Eupithecia > Eupithecia subfuscata. The sequence continues at coordinate 7,303,086 of OY751117.1, read as the reverse complement.
AATTGACTCAAATAATAGAAGCTTAAAGCGAAGTTTTAAGCCTAATCCTCTTCAGAATCACTTTCTTCACGAGTAAGATTAGAAGCGTTGGTGTGAGGTAGTTTTAAATAAAAGTCATGATAGCGCTCAGGAATAATAAGCGCTTTGCAGAGATCTGTCAAATCTTTGAATTTTTCTTTACTGATTGGCAAAGGTTCTTGATACGCCTGTTTGAGTTCAAGTTCATTTTCCATCCTTTTCCTTTTTTTTTTAAATAAAGAACTACCTTGTTAATTAAACTATAATTTTCGAATGAATTGACTCAAATAATAATGATCGAACTTCACAAGTTCTTGATCATCTATCAAACTTGTTTTAAAATAGTACCTAAGTAACTGTAGTACTTAGTGGACGGTCAAGTGTGTGTTTGGTGGGACCACGAAAAAGTTTTGTCCCACCAGTGGGACATCGCAGTGGGACTACGGTTCCGTCACTGTATTATAATATAGATAATCTTACCATGTGCCATAAAAGGTTGTGATTTAAATTTAGCTTTGTTACTTATTTTTATAGACGAGAGATTTATTCCCTATCGTCTTGAATATTTTTGTATATACTAAAAATATATACGTCCTTTGTAGTCTATCTACTATAGCCTAGTTTATGAATATTAAAGTTATTTACTACAGGACCATAATTTTAGTTTTCATTCATAATCATGGTAAATATCCCGTAGTAAATAACTTTAGTATTAATAACCATGATGGATTTAAAAGTTTTATAGTTTATGAATGTTATCTTTAAAGTAAGTTTCTTAATAAAGGATTGAATTTGATTACTAACACAGTGACTTATATTTCTGGGAATATTAAAACATATGGCATGTACTTAAACAAAGTGGTCAGGTAATGAGGCGGTTTTGACAGCTGCTTATAAGTGAAAACTTCTATCAACAATGTCATTGATGTCATCTATGTATCTCCATACAAATGTGACATTGCCCAAGTCTCAGAAATAGTGTCGTAAGTGGTATTTACTTAAAATATTTTACAATTAATAACGTTTTAAGTGGCACATCCAACATTAACGAAATTTAAAATTCCAAGCAATACTGTGAGTTGTGCCACATCTGACCAAATTCCGAAATTGTCGTTCAGATAATAATGTTGGATCTACCATATCCGACAAAATAGTCGCATGATTTTGTGGTTAACTATGTGGTATGTGCAGTTTCTCATATTTCCTATGCATTTTAGATAAATTTGCATATACTACTACGTCAGGTAAATAATATTTATATGCCATACCAAATTTGGTTAAGGTACATTGACTATTGTTCATTTTATTCATGTTTGTAACTTTGAATGGCTGCACCCTAAAGTATCGATTTTTCACATATGACTATGTTAATTGCTACGGTCGATATACCGACTGGTACAAAAAAGGTTCTGAAAAATCGCTTGGCCTCTTTACACCACGTGATATATTTTTCAACGGACATCCTTTAAATATCGATCTACCCTCAATTAATTCACAGAGCAATTAATCAAGACCTCCTCACGTTCGCAACAAGATTAATGACGAATTTCAATCGTAAAGTCTGTTTGTTCGTAAAAACGCTTCAACATCAGTCAAAATGGTTTGCGGTAAATGGATAGCTACAAACCTTTACAAACAGATTTGCGTACACTCGTTTGTCATCTGTCATTGAATAGAGTTGTAATATTCAACTTGTTATTATTTAATGTTTTAATAATTGCCTGTATTACATACAGACGATATTTCACCAAAACACATTCCGGGTCATCAGTCAAATTTCATACCAACAATAGACCCACCCACATCTACATCGAACATTGGAGCGCTGCCAAATATCATACAACTACTTTGTGGGATATTTTCATATAAATAAGGCTGTATAATGGATTTGTTTCAAAACCCTGTGAATATTTCATCAATCCATTACCAAGAAGTATTTAAAAAGCTATATTAACACGTGACTACGAAATCCCTTCCCTTTAAAAGTTGGAATTCTCTATAATAATAGGAAATGTTGCGAGATTCTCCGAAAATAAATGTAAAGATAGTTTTGTTGTTTATTGATTGTTTATTGTTTGTTTCAGGTAAACACACCCCGGGGAAAACAGATGTTAGTATGTAAGTAAAACGTATCTGTAGAACTCGGATAATAAAATTCATTGAAACTTACACACAACAACCTTATCACCAACGGAGGAGCCGTTGAAATTCGTATAATTATTCAAATTGTGAGAATAGCTTGTTACCAGAATCTTTTAAAGGCTCTTCCACACTCGCGCGCGACTTGCATGAAATCGCGGCGCGGATTGCGGTGTGAATCACGTCACAACTGCAAGAACTGCCAAGGCCCTACACACTCGCGCACGCCTTTATCGCGGGACAAAAAACCGACAAAATACGGGATCGAAGTGAGAACGGGACGCCGCCGCCGAGCCGCGAAAAATATGCAAATCAGATCCACACGTGTGGTAGGGCCTTTACGATTTCGGTAAAAACAATGGTGAGAACAGCACCAACAGTTGGGCGAAAAATAATATTCTAAGTTATTATGTTTATTCCTATTCTAACTAGCTGCCGCTCATGATTTCATCTATAACCTTTGTGTCAGTTATAGTGGACACGACTGCAACCAAACATTTTATAAATAGACTAGACGATCGCCTCGCGGTTTCACCCGCGTAGTTCCCGCTCCCGTGGGAATTTCAGGAAAAAATATAGCTTATGTCACTCCCTGAAAAGTAAGCTTCCTTACGCTGAAAGAATTTTTCAAATCGGTCCAGTAGTTTCGGAGCCTATTCAATACAAACAAACAAACAATCAAATCCTTCCTCTTTCTAATATTAGTATAGATTATGTTATATGTCATGTTTAAACTTTCGTGATTTGCTATTATATGTAGGTATTTATCGCGTGTATTTTATTTCCCCTACGTTTCCAATACAACGTGACCACGACCGCTGTAACGCGATAGAAACGTAGCGAAAATATACACAGGTAACGCGATAAATATAATCATTGAAATGTTACAGGTTACCTAAACTCATGATGAACACACAAACAGAATATCTTCCGCATGTTCAATATTAGTCAAGGAATAATAAAAATATGTGTGGTTAGAAAGGAACTCAATGTTCCGATTCCAATGCTCTTCTATTGTCTCGATCCCATTTATTCCATTTCAATGAGCATGCCTATAAATTGATGCCATCCGGTTTCACCCATCTCGGTTTGACTCTTATTTATGGGACGCTCTGTCCGATTTTTGCCGATTTGCAGAGGTTCTATGGTTCTTTGCGGAATTTATGTTTTTTAAAACCTTTCTGGGTTTATGGTAGGTTAGATAGTTGGTGGTAATAGGTACGTACTTACTCGATCGAGTTTTGTTTTGTGGTCATTATGTCTATTGAATGTGCTGATCTACTTGATTGCGGTCTAATTGTACATCAAGTTTTTTTTGTGTCATAGATATTTTTATCCCGAGTGTTCTTAGTCATGATTCATGAAAATCTGTCGGGGGATTTTTAAATTTTTTAATTTTATTCTTGTCAAATGTGTTCAAGTGTGTGTGCTAACAATTAAATTTTATGTCTATGTCTATTTAGTAAATTTGTGGATCATGAACCACTGCAGCAAGTGATGGATGACAAACTTGATTGCGGGTATCTTTTTGGTCGGGACAAGCACAGTATTAAGTTATTCTAGTTTTTTCTGCCATAATTTTTTTGTATCGGTTTTCATTTTTTATCCCCCGACGCAAAAAGATAAGGGTGTTATAAGTTTGGGTCGGTCTTGGACGGTCTAGAACACAATTTGACTACTTTGATATTTGACTAGAGCTTAAAGTGACTACTACATAATGGGTCAATAACGTGTCTGTCTGTCTGTGGTATCATAGCTCCCAAACGGATGAACCGATTTTCGTTTAGTTTTTTTATGTGTTATAGATAATTTTATCGCGAGTGTTTCTAGTCATATTTCATAAAAATCAGTTCAACCAGTAAACGTTGGCAGGTATTTTTAATTTTGTCTTTTATTCGATGAATATAAGATCGTTATTGTGTGTCTTGATTGCGGTTATCTTTTCGTTCAAAGCACTTTCCAATACCCAGCTAGATAACGTAGATGGAACACGGACCTAGACCTCAAGTTATTCTGGTTTTCGACAGTGTCTATCAGTTTTTATAAGATACGTTTATCGTGGCTTACCTACGTCTATCTACTTCTCTATCATCTGATATTACCATGAGCATAAATTTGCTTTAATCTCTCAGTGTCATAAGGAAATAAAAGCCAAAATAAAGAATATATAACAGTTTGGTTGAGATGTGAAGTCGACTCAAAAAGCCTTGGTACTAAGTAAGTAAACCTGTTACCAGTTAGCTGTAGCCTGGGTTTTTCTATAAAAAGGTTATCTCATAAATCTATTACCGTTAACAAGGTTACTGAGGTCAATTTAACTGTGCGCTGTAACGGTGAGAACCAGCAAAGTATTGCCCGAGGCAGACTCACGAACATGATATCAGAAGCTTGTTTTCTGCTCTGCGTTTTATTAAATAAATAGTTTCTGCCAGCGCCATTGCGCGCGTTGTTTTTATGAAATTTATTCAAAGAATATGAATTTGAGCTAGTTAACTTCGAACCTATTTATGTTTTAGAGGAGAGTTCTAACTTTTCTCATTAATCCATTGTTAACTTTTCTCATTAATCCGTTGAAGGAAACCGTTTGAGAATCTCTTTGTTAGATAAATTATTATTAAACTATTTTTCTGTTTTCTGTTACCTCTACTATCTGTGTGCAAGTAAACGAAGCGCAAAACCTCTGCAAATTACAAATGATGAAGTCTGGCTTCCTCGATACAGGCTCAGCCTAGTGAAGAAGTCGACGAAAATCACTGTTGAAAGTAGCTCAGCAAATTATGTACATATTTACCCATAAAATGTATCATGATTTTTAGATTAAGTCCATCGCATCGGTTCTGATTTGTATTATTTGCTGCAATAAATATTTTTTACTTTTACTTTTATTACTTTTACTTTAGTTTTTGAGTTTATCGAATCGCGAATCCGCGGGGGCAGCTAGTTATAAATAAAAGAATGACTTTTATAAAGAAAAACTGCGACACATTTTTGTTTCTAGTTTGACTTATTTTTAAGTTGCAGTTACGGAATACATTTTGGGAAGTTTCAGTAGGATTTAGAGATATGCCGATTGCTCAGCAGTTTTCATGAATGAGGTAGGTATAAGTAGAAAAGTGCTAGAGTAGTAAAATTCAGACCAGTTACACTCGTCAGAATATCTAGAATCTTCTTACTATATATTCACCTGCTTATCGCGTTTCTTATTTTTCCCTATGGATTCCGGTTTTAGATATAATAGTTTGCTAAAAGTTCTGCTAAATTTTACTTTGGCAGTTGCTAATAGAAACATTTTTTTTCAGCATAGAAAGCTGTAAACACAGAATAGTTGAAGCGTGCTCTATGAAACAGTTCATTAGTCTTAAGGTGACAACTTGAGGCGAGGACGGAGGGTGCTAGTGTCATGCCTGCCCTTAAGGGCTAGCTTTGACAGGTCCTCCTGCGATGGGCTTTATTAGCTAGGCTTCATTAGAAATATGACTTTATTCACTAGGAATGGTAATTTGATACGGTCAACGGGTACTGTTGCTGCTGTGCGATTATGCAAAAACCACCCATCCTATATTGACATTTGAAAGCCGTTAGAATGGCCTTGAAATCCATTTCAATGGCCTTCGCTATATAATTGCAAATTGCGAAGGCCTTTCTAATGTCAATATACGATGGGTGGTTTTTGCGTAATTCCACAGCTTCATTTACAGTATTCGAGAGGGTATACTCTTTTCCCCGCTCATTAGTTCATTGTTCATTTTCTTTTGTTTTTATTGTTTCGTACCTCAAAAGGAAAAAATGAATCTTTATAGGATCACTTTCTTCACGTTACGTCACACTAGATTATTTAGCATGTCCATTAAAGTAACTAAGTATAATTATTTTATTGTATGTATTAGTGTATTAGTTTAGTAAGTATTATGGGTATTAGTATTAATACTTTACATTTATGTTAAGAAGCACCGCCATCCTATATTTTTCTCCCATCGTTGTGGTTACCTGGAAGAAATCTCTTTAAGCGATAAGGCCGCCAGTTCCATTGCTGTTCTCTATATGTTTTATGTAAAATTAGTTTTTTAAGGTGATGAATAAAAGTATTATCTATCTATCTGTCTTTCTTGTCCGTCTGTCTCCCTTTTCTCAGGAACGGGTGGACGTATCGAGTTGAAATCAACATCAAATACTCAAGTCCGTAACTTCATGAAGAATTTATATAAATAAATCTTCTAGGTCCAAATATTTTGAAATTTCCAAGGTTCCACATGTGCACAAAACCCATAGGGTACTTCCCGTAGACCTAGAATCTTAAAAAATATCATAAAGTTAGTGTTTTTTGTTGTGAGATGTTGTTTGTTGAGAGAGTTTAAATTGTGTGTGAGATGAAGTGTGTGATATACTCACTAATATGCACTTCGAGTTAAAATACAGACAGTTCTACATTTGATAACAATTTTTGAACTAGATTGATAGCTAACATAATAAACGATAAAAAAATAATTGATGTAGTTTCAACACACGTATATTTCAACAAATGTTTGTACGATCTGCAGATATTTGTTCAGGGGTTCTGGATGTTTTTCTATGTATAATAAAAAATATCTATCTATGTAGTGTATTGTATTATGTATATCAGTTATCTAGTACTCATAACACAAGCTCTGCTTAGCTTGGGGCTAGATAATGCTGTGTGAATTGTCCAGCATTATTTATTTATTTATTTATTATTATTTGAATTGCCAAGAAATAAATATTATTACCGTTTAATCAAATTTCCAATACAGTTATTGGTTATTCTAGAAATCTGCTTAAAATAGGTTACATTTTCGCAGAACTATGATTTCTAATATATTGGAATTTATTTACAACCAAAAAATTCAAAATATTGAATTATTTAGAAAAAGGTAGGTACTTTCTAAATAGATAAGTTACGAATTAACGATAAGACAGCAAAAGTAAAAAACTGTGGACTACTTACTTGATTTTACAGAATTCAACTACCTACAGTTGTTTACTTTTTGTGTTTATACTTTGTTATATAATAACCATATATTTCATAGAAACGTAAAGGGATTAGGAATATATGAATGTACTTGTAGAACCTAAAAATTGTAAAAACCAATCTTTTTCTCCACGCGTGACCGTGACAACCTAAACATAATTTTTTGGAGTAAGTATAATATACTAGGAACATTTTCCATACAAATTGAGATGTCGAAATTTTAAAAGATACCTACAGGGTTATGTGGGGTATCAAACGAAAGGTATCAGTTTGTACATTTCAAAACAACAAAGTTTTTAAAATTTCTCTAGGTTTCATACTTTTTGAAATATTTTGAAAAAAGTCAAAAAATGTACCTAATCTCCGAAGTACCTACGCAGAGCGATCCACCTAAAATGTAGTTTGGCACCTGCTATTCTTAGGTATTAATCATATAGCGCTAACTCTTACTTTTAGTACATATTTGTATAATTGACAAACGTTCGAAATCCTCGGCGCGCGAGTTACACTCGCTCTTGACGGATCTTGTTTATTCACGCGTGACCTCGCGTGACCACCTTAAGAGATGAAATGTGTAAGTAATACCTTCCTAGGACAAAAAAACACTATAAAATAATAGTAGGCCTTTAAATACGTCTAGGTTTATTCAGCATCCGGTGTATCTACCTGAAGCTGCTCATAAAACAACGGCTAACACAAATCTAAATTCCTGAAATAGAAATAGCAATATCCCATCCAATAAGAACGTTTGGAAATAAAATATATATCATGGAAACGAGTAAATCCGTTGAATAAGATTGCTAGGTCATTCTATCTCTGTTAGATAAACGAGCTTAGAAAAGGACGTATACATAGATTGAAATAAGCATATGCGATTTTTGTTCAGTTGAAATAAGAACATAGGTTACACGTTTCAAAAAGTATTGGCTTTTTGCTTTTGTACGAATTTTATGCTATAGTTTCGTACATTTTCGATAAAAATGCCTCACTTAAACATTGCGTTCCTTTACACATTTTTTTGGCTAAAGATTGTGGCATACAGCCGCACCGCTATCGCGTAGTATATAAATGACCATTTAAAATATATCTTAAGATCATCGATCAAAAATTTCCGGCCGGCCCCCCTTTAGATGCACAATGCGCGCCCTGAAAACGTCAGTATCAAAAGGTATCCCATTTGGCATTTTGGGATACCTTTTCAACTAGTGTCATTTTAGCTCTCGGACCGAAAGCATGGTCAAGTGCTCGTATAAAAATGCAATAATCGACCGACCAAGCAACAGAAAAAGGATGGAATTTCTTATTTTCAGTAAGTCTATATGTAATTTTTACCTGTGTATTGTGATATGAGCCAACTAAGCCTTATATACTTCAGAAATCAGCATTAAATATTGTTGTTGGGTTTGCCTATGCAAAAATATTTATTTAGTTCTAAGTTGATGAATGGAGGCTATTGTTTCTAATTTTTTTTTATAAGATAGTATTTTATAAGATCCTAGTTGACTTGAAATAACGTTTTTTTTTACCCATAGAAAAACTCTTACGAAGCCGCAGGCAGAAACTAGTTCTTTTAAATTTAAAGTACCTGCCTGAAATTGTATTTTAAGTTTATTTCACTAGCTTTTGTTACCATATTTATATTATTGTATGTCCGAAATGCCCTTTTGTTTGTTGACTGTTGCGTCGCTAATAGTTGTATCAATAAATGATTCGTTATCTTTACCTGAATTCTGTTGATTTTATAATCCTTATAAAAATAAACAGTGTATAAATTATTTTTAGGTAATATCTTCCTACCGACTTACAAAATAAAATAAAATAAATTCGACTCCACTAATCTCTTGTTCCGCATGCAAAAAACTTGACAGGCTCTGCGCAAACTGTCTGCGTCAAAACAAAACGTGGACACTTTTGAGTGTCATTCTTGTAAGGATCTAGGTATCTACGGGGGAGGCCGCATACTTGATCGATGCTTAAGATACACTTTACACTGACAGCACAAAATAGCAGACAGCGCGCAGTAAGCAAGCATGTCAACTGCAAAGATCCTATGACTACGTTCCGTACTATCTTTGGTCAACTGTAACCAGTAGGTCTAGCACGGTGATTGTTGTCTAGGGTAGAATAAAGAAAAACTACGTCACATCGACATCGAATGCGTTATATGTTTGAAACTCATTCTTTCAACTTCAATAATTTACGCAATGTGTGACAGTGCGGTGGCATTCCTCTCTATTCTACCCTAGACAACTATCCCCGTGCTAGTCACTCGTTGGGCCTTGCTTACTGCAAGTTTCAAGCGAGTCGCCCGCACGCTGTACTCGCGCGGTCCTCTCGCTTGAAGCAAGTAGCTTGATCATACGGCACTTTGCCGATTGTATGTGTACAGCGAACTTACCGCTAGCTGTGTCCCTCATTATGATTTTATTCACCGAAAGGAACAAAATACTTAGGTAAATACGGACCACGAGAACGAAAGAATCAAGTGCTAAATGACTTGGTTCATCTTTCAACGACACAGGCCTGCTCTTTTGGCATGGCAACCCAAATAATGGAGCCTCATCTATCTTGCGTCAAATCGCCACCACAAACGACATTACATTACAGTCGGAGCCACATCTAAGATAGGACCGTTGCCTCATTCACATAGTAACTAAGGTTTTAAAGGGATACCAGACATGGCTTTAATGCATGGTGTTCTTTGATGATGTAGTTTTCTGTTAACAATCCTACTTTAATACACTATGGAGCTTTTTTGTTACCAGAAAAGGAAATGGGATAGAAAAAATATGTTTTAGTATGTAAATAGGATCTTTTGCAGATGGACTTGCCCAGTACCACACAAAACCATATCATCTGCTTATTGTTTCTTGTGATGCGTTTTTTTATTTGTTAGAAAATAGATCGTATAGACTTAAACTGAAAAGAGGGTGCATTAGGATGTCTTTCCTTTGATTTCCGTACGCTACAGCGCCCATAATTGAGTTTTGTGGTAAAACGGCTTACCTTTTTATGAAAACACCTAATGACAGTGAAAATACTTAGTACTTAAGGTTATTGTTCCACTCGACATGTACTATCTAATGTATCGATGTTCGCTTAAAACACAGAAAGTTATCGGTACTTAATATGTATACTTAGCCAACTGTTCTAAAAGAACTACAACAAAACACAATCGCTAATTGTTTGCCACGAGTCGATTTTCCAGTCGACTGGTGATCTTCCCAAGACTAATAGAAAACGGTGCCCTGCTCGATGTGGTTTCACATCTATGTAGGCAATTTATCGATTGCGGTCCAAGCTTGGCCAGGCTTCGTACCGACAACAACGAAGGTTATCAATTATCAACTTACAGAATTGAAAAAAAAACGGAATTAGGAACCTTTAAACTGAGCCTTTATATAAGCTAGGATTTTGATTGGTCCCGATAATCTGCAAGTAATATTAGTTTTAAAAAAATCTATGAATATATTATATGTAATATGTATTTAGACCGTTTTCACACTGAAGAGCAGCCATTTGAAATTTGGTTTTTCTCTGGTGGGGTGGGGTAGGTACTTAGCCCGTAATACCTATGCGCTATATTTTGAATTTTTTGCCCAATTGGTACACAAATTATATTATTTATCTCGGAAATATTTTCTCGCTAATGTGAGAGTGTAAATCATCGCAGCACATCGACGTAGGTACTACAACCACAGAAGAACTACATAGCTACGACCGAAATCTATCTTTAAATTTGAAGTCAATTTTAATAGGCCTTGAATTAAAATTGACTCCAAATTCAATATAGGTACTCTATCTATCTGATTTCACTGGCATTAAGTGGCATTTGCCCTACATTTCTCTCAAATTAGATTTACACAGAATTTTAACACAATATCCTTGATTTCACTGATATTGCCCGACAGGATTTTGAAATTCATCAGATATTTAAGAAATATCAGATATTTCAGGAACTTTAGTACCATTTTTTCATAGTTTACCTAACCTATAATGTATTCGTTTACTTTATTTTGCCCCCGAGTAGAGATAACTACTTTTTTTGTAGTATGACAGCGATCCAAGAGTGACTTAAGCACTCTTCTTCTTTGTGGCTTTTGCGACTATTTGGCACAATTCTGCCAATTACTATAGTTGTCAAATGATTTTGAGTGATTCATTGCATTTTGACAGTTCAACTTTGACAGGTCAGCGGTAGTAAATGAAAATATTTATCGTTTCAGTACTGTGCAGACCCATACTAGCCTTTCAGAAGGCTACAGATCTTTGCCAAAACGCCGATAAAAATCTCCTACAGATATGATTTATTGGCGCTATATAAAACGCGGGCAAAACTATTTGAATCAGTTGGATTGCATTTCTCGTCTTGGGTTTTTGTACTAGCAATGCCTTCGGTTTCAGCTGCTATAACCTGCGTACTCAAAGAATGTGATTGAGAATAACTTCATCTTTCATGTTGATTCATCATCACCATCTTTTTGAATTTCAGTTGTTGGTAAATATTTATTTAAAATATCCCGGGAAAACAAATTATATTCTCTGACTTTATTACAACCAAATTTGAAATCTATACCCAACTTCCATAATAATTCCCTTAAAGTAGGTATTTTTTAACATAGTTTAAAAAACTATTCAACCATGAAATCCTAATGTATAGTTATTTGGGTAGACCCAACTTTCCTACTTTGGGGGTTCCTACATTTTGGAGTCAAACAAAACAAGCTGACTCTGTGAATAATTATGGATATTTTGAGGAACACATTGGAACAATAACTCATTTATAAGATCCTCCTTTATTTAAAGTCAGTAGGTAAAAACATAACTTTCCTTTTTCCGCAGTCGGGTGTAGGACCTATGACAGCTAAAGATATTCAGACATATCGGTAGGTTTTATCTAGAATGAAAACTTAAATCATATCGTTCGATTTTTCTCAATTTCCTTTTGATAGAAAATGTCAAGTAGAACAACTCTCGCTGTAGATAAATAAATTGCACATAAAACATGATAGAAATAAAGTTTTCCGATAAAAGTATTGCTTGGAATCTAAGTTTTATTACGAATTACTGTTTCGACTACTATTTCTATTTATGACATGGGTAGCAATATTTGTTCCATTTATTTATTTGCAGTTTCATGCAAGTCACTCCTAACGTAAACATTTTTGAGATTATGCATTAAATTAGGGGAGAAGCATTTCAGAGCACCCCGATTTGTTTTTCTCCGTAATGCTCAAAAGACGCTTTTTTCTTCTAAAAGGAATGAAAATCATGATATTTGACTTAAACAAATATTTTTTTAATAATAGGTAGTAATATTTTTAATACTTCTGGATAATCCACATAGCATCAATTAGCGCCAAGTAAGCAGACCTTGTGTTATAGCTACTAGATAATTAATATACTTAATACCTACATCACATCACACTATCACACTAATAATATTATAAATGCGAAAGTTTGGATGCATGGATGGATGTTTGTTACCTCTTCACGCCAAAATACTGAACGGATCGGGCTGAAATTTTGCATCGGTGTAGCTCTAAGCCTGGAATCAAACATAGGCTACTTTTTATCCCATTAATCTGTTCCCATAGAATAGAAATCACCTTTAAACGTTTCCAAAGAAACAACGCGTGCGAAGCCGCGGGCATAAACTACTTACATAATATTGTCTGATAATTTATTTATACATATAAAACATCCAGAACACCCGAAACAAATATCTGCAGAACGTACAAACATTGTCCCGAGGCGAGAATCGAATCCGCAACCACAAAATCTTGCGTTGCTGCGACACAGGCCGATTATAATGAAAATGGTTTCATAATATTATTTCCTACATCATCAAAGCTCAGCGAAAATAAACCCACCGTATTCAAGCAGGTTTTGAGTTACAGCTTTGTCTATACCAATCATACGATGTAATTCAATCACGTATATTTCTGGAGTTTATTTCATCTACCTTTGATTTTCCTGACGCAAACGCCTACGTAACTTTTACAATTAGAAATACCATGTTATCCAATCGCGTAGGTTGAAAAACTTAATCATGAACGAAACAGGATACCGTTCAAACTCTCACACACGTTCCACTTCTGATTGAGAGTACCTAATAGCCAGGCCTACCGTATGGCCTCGGCCGCACTGCAGGATGGTAGCCGTAACGGTTGCGGTGCAAGGCGTAAGAATAAACCAATCCAACTCAGCCCAAGGATGTCGTAAGAACCGCCTAATCGAACCTACCATAAGAAGAGCTTACTACATAAGAGCATAGTATCAATGGCACCGAAAATTTACAACAAAATACCAAAGAGCTACAGGCAACTAAGTGATTGTAAATTTAAAAAAAATTGGTTGTCTGTAAAGTCGGTTTACTGACGATAGTTGAACGTGACAACTCAGAGCGAGGTAACGCCGCATGACGAGGTAACAAAATAAATTTAAGAAATTGTTAATTGAAAAATGTTATTATAAGACTGACGATTTTCTAAATGAGAAATTTTAATCTTTTAATGAATTTGTGTGTTTTAGAATTATTATTAAATATCATTAACGCAATCACTTACCTAAATATAATTTTTGACGTGACAACGTCTTATAATTCGATAGAGCTGCACGCACGAAAAAACATGACGTCATGCGGCGTTACCTCATGCGGCGTTACCTCATGCGGCGTTACCTCGCTCTGAGACGTTGTCACGTTCAACTATCGTCAGTAAACCGACTTTACAGACAACCAATTTTTTTGACATTACATCTAACTCAATTATTACTTTACATATTGTCTCTGTTGCATGCCGCTCACAATTTGTACACCGTAATCGGTAAAACATGTTGAGACCGACATACTTGTTTGTAAAATCTTAAATGCACTACACATGTTTATGCAAATAAATGATCTTTATCTTTATCTTTAAAAGAGCAGCGGAAGCTACTGCCCTTCTTATGGTAGGTTCGAGAAGGAATTCTGTACTTACATTTTTAACAACTAAATAAATAATAAATAAATAAATAATGCTTGACAATTCACACAGCATTATCTAGCCCCAAGCTAAGCTGAGCTTGTGTTATGGTTACTAGATAACTGATATACTTAATACAATACACTACATAGATAGATATTTTTTTATAACTCAAACGCAATCATTAAAAAATCAAAAAATAGTCAATCTCCCTGCAATATTATTAATACTGTATATTACTAGCTTCTGCCCACGGCTTCGCACGCGTATTATTTTCGGTATAATAAGTAGCCTATTATCTGAGTAGGCTTGGCCAAACCAACGCGTTCAGCTCGCGTCCGCGGTGGCGTGCGCGGTGGCGATACTGCGCGTGCAAAAGTTGTATACACCGTCGCGTTTGTTCTTGCGTTCACCAGGCTGGAGTCACGTCATTGACTACTACTAAAACTAAACAACATAGTTCTTCTCAACAAATAAATAGCTGCGTGCAGCGTCCTAACGTAACAAGCCCGATCTGATCGCCACCGCCGCGTGCAGACGCTGCACCGGACGCCGCGACCAATCAGAGGACGCATCGATGTGAACACGTCGCTACAAGTTCGTACACAACAACTGACCGCCACCGCGCACGCCACCGCGGACGCGAGCTGAACGCGTTGGTTTGGTCAAGCCTTTAGGCTTTGCTCTAAACGTACGCCAAATTTCATCTTGATCTATTCAGTAGTTTTGGAGATCCTAGGTAACAAAAATTCAGATTTCACAAACTTTCGGCTTTATAATATTAGTAGGATATCAAGCGTGGTGATTAGGTATGACAAATCTCCCCTGTTTTGGGGAGATATGTTCAGCTGTGTTTGTGGGTTGAGGAAGGAGATGGTCGATGGTAGAATAACGGGTTTCTTCGATGGTAGCTAGATGTAGCGAGCAGATGTCAGTTTTCAGAATTTGAACTCTAGGCCACGTGCATAGCTATCGAATTCATCCTATTAATATTATAAAATCGAAAGTTTGTGAAATCTGAAGTTTTGTCTCTGATCTCCAAAACTACTGAACAGATCAAGATGAAATTTCGCGTACGTTTAGAGAAGAGCCTAACTTATATAATAGGCTACTTATTATACCGAAAATACGCGTGCGAAGCCGCGGGCAGAAGCTAGTATTCAAATAAAGCAACCCGCCAACCTAACGGCCTACCAACCACCCTGAACTGCGGCCGAGGCCTATAACGTAGTAAATGGAAAGGCCTATGAGAGGAACATCATTTCATTCGAAGCCATTCTGTGTTTGAAGTGTCTGAAGCATTCTCAGTCGCGTCATGTTTCATCCCTAATCGGTACTCTGAGGTGCTCGGCGGCAATCAGCGGGCGACGTCCCAACTGCCCGCTAGGCGTTGATTGTCAACATCGACGCGTATCGTTGTTTTTCATACGGTATCCGTTGTGAATAACGAAGTTTTGGAACGAAGTTCCTTATCGCGCGTTGTGAAAGGGGGCTAGACGGAAAAAATTGTAACGAAAATTGGAGCGACACTTTTTGCCACAGAACAACTATATCCTAACATTTGTTGGAAAGTAAACACAATATTAAGTCAGTGTCAAAGTGTAGAACTGTCACTGTAGCGTTTATGATAGGCGTCTGTCATCGCGAATGACATTAGGTTTGCACAAAAATTAGAATCGCTCTCCGAACAATTACTTATCAAAACTGCAAGAATAATATTTAGGCGATTACAAAGTCTTTACGCCCACTATTAATCGAAAGGAACTTCGTTCCATCCGGGTGTCCCTTGACATCTCTCAAGTTTTTTTGATAATGGCGTCGGGATTCCGGCACAATTTGGTTAAGAAGTCGCAGCAAAGTCGGTGACACTGCTTCTTAATAATTGTAATTACTCCTATTACTATGTTGTCATATCCATTCGCTTAAAGTTCACTACATTCATGTCTAAACTTACCTTGTTAATGAACTTGTCTATTAGAATTATGTATCTATATAGGTAATCTGTATCTGTTATGTTTCACACACGCGTGTACTATTTTGTATTTATATTTGTAATTATTTATTCCATCGTAGGTACACTTGATATTACACTTGATGTCGTTACATTCTATATTTATGTACTATTTTAATAATTACATGTATAAGTATTTCGTTATAGGAAACACCATAAGGTACAAAGGTTAAAAAAACAGACAGCCATGAATTAAAATTAAATAAAATAAATAATAAGTAATAAGTAACGGTGGAAACACTTATTGGTTTTTGTATTAATTCTAAGTTCTCTTATTGTATTCTTTATAATAATAATTAATAATAGCTGTTTGATTCTTAAATAAAAACAAAATAAAACAGCTTGGTGGGTTTCTTCAGTGTATGAGTTCCTATTGTAGGAAGTCGATTGCGTTTTGTCAACTTATCGGCTATTTATTTTGGTGGGTAGAGTGATATATAATCGGCGTTGGTCGTTGATTTTCAACATCGATGCACAAAGGTTGCCGTGGTTGGTTCTCAAAACGGCGTAGGCCAACCAACAGGTTGGCACCGATGTGGATATTCGCCATGCTTTACACGGCAACGCTCATGATTAGTTCCGTTGTCGTTTGCAACCGTTGTTCCCGATGCGCCATCCGTTGCCAACATGGCATACTGACATCGTTGGTCAACAACGGTGTTAGCTAAAACGACGATCTCTAATGCCCGCATTAATCAACGAGATTGGGATTTGAGAGGCAGGATTACCATATTGATAGCACCTGTAAACTTTACGATGGAAACTAACTATGCATGTTTTGTAATTGGGATGAGAGACACGCTGTTACTGTATGAATTTGATTATTAGGTGACTCTAGAATATCGCGTATTTGCACTCTATTATGGAGAATTGATGATGACACATTTTGTGATTACATAATTGACGGATAAACCGACGAACACACATAAAATATTAAAAAATACATACAACCGAACATAGAAGCTCCCTTTTTTCGAACTCAGTTAAAAACTGGAAAACTTAACTATGATTAAACCTAATTAGCCTGTTACCAATTAAATTATTAATTAATGCAGCCAGCAGTCTTGGGGACGCTTCCGATTGGAATTGATATGGATCAGTTGAGCTACCTGTAGATTATTTGCAACAGTCTGCAGTTAGCTCATTTAGTTTAATTGTAAATACTAGTTGTAATTTATTTCTTTTAGTTGATTTAAATTTTCTTTTGGAATAAAGATAGATTGTATTCTTTCATCACCTTTTTCTAAATTTAATTAATTTTTTTGTGTATATACCTTTTTGTGTGAACCTAAGAAAAACCTCATGTACTTTCTTTTTTGTGTCGTAAAAGGCGACTCAGGGATATACACCAGGGGCAGGCAGCAGCGCTCCCTGCAGAACAATTCCACCACCAAACTGCGATCCCCAGCCCGCATGTCCAGCGTGGGGATTATGAGCACTACCCCCATGAGATAAAAGTCAATAAGGCACTTATCAGGGGGAGGCCTGCGACCCGCAGTGGACCAATATACGCTGTTGAGTGGAGTATGACTAGTTGAACAAGTGTTTATTAAAATCTAGTTTATGCCCGCGGTTTCGCGCGCGTTGTTTCTATAAACGTTTAAAGGTGATTTCTATCCCATGGGAACTGATTTATGGGATAAAAAGTAGCTTATGTTTGATTTGTTTGTTTTGTTTTTCAAAGTTCTTTATTTAACATAAAAGTTTTACATGCGTAGATTATAAACACTGTTTAGAACCTAACTAAGTACAATACCAAATTAATAATAACTCAACAGGCTAAGGACGCCTTTAAAAAGTTTTTTGATAAAATTTCTATTTATAAAAACTAACACTTAATAAATCATAAACTAATAAAATTATACAAAAATTTTAGCAGTACTTGGATACTTATAAATAGTAACGTCATATGAGCTCTTTGTATAGCGCGCATTTTTATAGATGAGTTTTTTTTTTTTTCAAGCTTCGTAACCTTTTAAAACAATGAAGGTTATTCTTAAAAAACGAAAAATATTTGGGCATAATTAATGCCTTCTATTCTAACATACAAAAATATAAATATAAGGGTACTTAAAGCTAATTGCGGACGGCAAACGTTTCTCGCTACCCGCGGACCGAGCGCGAAGCCGGCCGGCCCGCCCCGCCCGGACAACAATAGCAAGCGCGTAATAACTGCAAGTTAACCAGTTGTTTGTCATACTATAAAATTACTTATTAGTAAAGTTAAATACCAATGGTAATTTATAAAAATAAAAATTAAGGTACAGATTATGTTTGTAATTTGCGAAATTCGTAGGGGATTAATATTGATTAAATCAGAGATATGAAATAGATCGAGTTTGTTTCGATACATATGTACGTTATTATTATTTTATTTTTTACAGTAAGAAGGTTTGTAATTAGACTGTGGTTTTTTTTTAATGTAAAGTTTATACGTATCATACGAAATTCTTTATTGTCATTTCATTTATTATCCTAGAATGACATAATATGTAGTAAAAAAATAATTAGGGGATTTGTTTTTTTTTGTTGTTTTTTTTTTTATATTATGCAAAAAAAATTATAATTTAGAAATAAGCAGATTATGAATTGTGTAGTGGTGGTAAAGCTTACGTTAGCAGTCGTGCGTAGCCTCTAACGGGTTAACCAGTGACGCAGTCGAGTTGCCATTGTTCTCGTCCAAGACGTAGTGATGGGGCAAGCGGTATCGTTTGTAAGTGTCGATGTACGGAAGATTCGATGATCGAGATTTGCCTAATGACGATATCAAGGTATTTTTATGGTTGCAATTGCGCAACAAATAGAAGGTTTTTGTGAGACTTAGGATAAAATCCTTGATTTTAGGAAAGTTAGCTTCTTGGTGCAGCTTCGTCAGATTTGTGCGAAATTTGGTATTGTATGAGATTTTAAAGGCTCGGTTTTGCAATACTTGCATTTTTCGGTAGTTAGTGAGACAGGTGCTGCTCCAGACAGGGGCAGCATAGGTCATACAGGGCCGAATTAAGGTGCTATAGATTTTAAGTTTTGTTTTAGGGCTTAAGTTGCTACGTCTGTTCATGATAGGGCGCAGTGCTCCAAAGGCTTTATTAGCTTTGCTACGCAGGTAGTCCACGTGAGGGCTCCAATTCAATTTACTGTCCATATAAACACCAAGGTACTTAACAGATTTTTTCCAGGGGATTTGATGATTACTAATGACTAGTTTTTTATCGGGTGGTTTTCGTTTACGCGAGAAAAATATGGCTTCAGTCTTAGACTCATTCAGTTTGAGTTTCCATTGACGAAAATACCCAGCGAGTAAGTCTAGAGACAGTTGTAGTCTGCTGATAATGAGGTCATCGTCGTTGCTAGAGGAGAACGACGCTGTATCATCAGCAAAGCAGGCCAAGTATGTGCGAGGCTGTTTAGGAATATCATTTAGGTAGACAAGAAACAATAACGGTCCTAAGACTGAGCCTTGAGGCACACCAGCTGGAGCAGTGTGGAGATCAGACGATATATTTCCTATACAGACTTTAAATCGGCGTTCTGAGAGATATGATCTTATGAGTTTAACTAAACCAGTTTCTACATTATTAGTGAGCAGTTTATGAATAAGTCCGTCATGCCAAACAGTGTCAAAGGCTTTTTCAATGTCCAGTAAAAACATACCAGTAGAAAATTTCATGTTTAAGTGATGGGAGGCGTGCTCACTGACTCGGGCAAGCTGTTGGATAGTGGAATGAGAACGACGGAATCCAAATTGTTCGTTGATGAACCTGGTATCCAAAGAACTGAGTAAACGGTCATAGATAACGCGCTCGAACAATTTGCCAAGAGTGGATAACAAACTTATAGGACGATAATTAACAGCATTACTATGATTTTTACCAGGTTTAGGGAGAGCTATGATTTTAGCTACTTTCCACGAAGGTGGAAAGTAATGGCATTTTAAACATGAATTAATTATTTTTGTTAGGAGTATGAGGCACTTTTGAGGCATATTTTTTAGCATATTATTGTGAACATTGTCGTCTCCTGGACTTTTACTGTTCTTTAGAGTCCGAATATGTTTTCTTATTTCGTATGGAGTTGCAAGGATTGGCGGATTATTATTGGCAGAAGTTTCTAAACTACCGATAGACTTGTCTACAGCGGATTTAATGTCGCTATCGTTCCAATCTATCGTTAAGGTCATATTCCCAGTAAAGGCTGCGGCTAGTTCGTTACATTGTTGTTTAACGGAGGTAGTTACTTTATTATCCGACATCGTCAAAGGAGGTATTACGCTTGTATTTCTTTTCAGTCCTTTTGTGATTCGCCAAAGATCAGAGGGATTCTTTTCAGCTTTAGATAGTTTAATATCCCAGATTTTGTCCTTATGAACTCTGACTGCTAATTTAATTCTAGTTTGAAGAGCATTTATTTGTGTCCTTAAATTTTTAGTTATATTAGTATTGGAAGCATGAAGTTCGCGATAGCGTAGAGCGTTTTTCTGTTTAATTAACTTCTTAATAAATTTGGGTAACGGTTTGGATACCTGGTTAGAATTGGCTATAGGTACGGATTTGTTTCTGGCGTTGATTAAGCTACTAGTAAGCGACATCACTTCCTGATCGATTGATTCAGTAGTTTCTAATACCTTACATGAAAGAGATATATGATCGTTTAAGTATGAACGGAATATGGACCAATTAGCCTGATTATAGTTAAAGTGTTTCAGAATTTGGCGTTGAAATGACCCGTTTATCCTGACAAAAACTGGTAAGTGGTTAGACGAGAGAGCAGGCATGGTAGCTATGCTGCACACCGAATATATGTTGGAGGCAATGACTACGTCTGGAGTAGATGGCTGGCGATCTACATTATAATGTACCAGGGTAGGATTTGATGGAGCATGAATAGCAAAGTTATTTTTCAACATGTGTTGGAATAAGACATTGCCGTGAGGATTGACTTTGCTGAACTTGCACCAATGCGGATGTCTCGCATTAAAGTCGCCTACTAGCAGAACATGTCTTTTGCAATTAAGTAACGCATCTAGGTCATTCTGCAGAAGTTTCAAATTCGGGGATTGATAAATAGAAAATATCACATTTTTTTGACCGGATATGTTGATTTCTATGCCTACTGCTTCCATGTGTATCGTTTTGGGAGTAAGTATTTGCGAATGAGGTATATCGACCCTTACAAATATAGCTACACCCTGACCCCGGGATCCAAGCTTATCTCGACGGTAACACGAATAACCTGGCAATTCAAGGCAAACCTGATTACCTAGTCTAGTTTCAGAAATCGCTATAACGTCTGCCGATAAATCACCGACTGCTAGGTCCGCAAGTTCAGCAAGTTTGCTACGTATGCCGTCCGCATTCCAATATATTAAGCGTAGCTCGTTTGCATTAAACATATTGACCGAGATGCTGTAGGACAAGGATAACTTTGTCCATCATGGTAGTGCATGCCTGGAACTCATGTTTAATACGCTTGATAGTATTTAATATATGCAGCATTTCAATCGTAGCTGCATCTTGTCCTTTCGGTGTATCCAGCGGAGTTGCCTGCTCACTGAGGGAACTCGAAGTTGCAGTGGCAAAGCTGCGAAGCTGGCTACGTGCCTGTTTAGCTGGCTGGGCGCGGGGTGCTGGACGTCTGTTTTCAGCCAATGCGAACGGGTTGGGTTTACTGCTTTGAATTTGCCTCTTTTGGTTTAGGCGCTGCAAGTATTCAACTCGGGCGGGACACTGCCTGTAATTCGCAGGGTGATCGCCCTTGCAGTTACAGCACTGAGCAGGGCTAGTCCGCTCTGTCTTTGGGCAGGCCTTTGTCGCATGCGATCCAGTGCATTTAACACAACGCTCCGTTAAGTTGCAGTTTCTGGAGGCGTGGCCGAATTGTTGGCAGTGGTAGCATTGCGTACCCGATGATGTTTTAGACTTGAACTTTTCGATCCTGACGACGCATCTACAGAGGTATTTAATCTGCTTGAATTTCACAATGTCTGTACCTGCAGGTAGTTGTATTAATAATGGTGGGCATGATGGATTTTTGTCCGAAGAGCTTTTGAGCATATTAACAGTAGCAACGTTGAAGCCCATTTCGGCTAGTTCATCACGCAACATGGGTATAGTGTCACCAGGAATGCCTCTAATAACAACTTTATAAGTTCTCTCTTCCTTCCTGGAAAACGTGTGAAAGAGGACGTTTTCGGCGCGCAGACCATCAGTAACCATGCGGTGACCATCATCTGAGTGACAGTGTATTGCCACTTTACTTCCTTGGCGGTATTGCAAATGAAACTGTTTAGTGAACTTAGTGACTAGTTCAGTCAAGGATTTGTGAGTCCAATCTGGCTTAACTTCAGTAACAATAGGAGGTATACGACCTGTTTTAACGCGAGGACCGGGTGATTGATGAGTCGCTTGTTCTTGGTCGCAGTCGGAGTCATCAGCTAGGTCTCTAAAGCGGTTTTGGGTGGCAAATTTCACTTGGCTAGATGTTTTGCCAGATTTGGCAGTACGCTTGGGGTTTATCCAAATATTGGCTTCCGCTGGTCTCTTATTCGACAAACTTTCGGTAGACGAAGTCCGCACGAGAAATCTATCCATTGTGATGGATAGACTCTACCAGCGCTGGCTAAGAATTTATCGATAACTGGACTATCGACTGTGTCAATCACTATTACGAATTTCTACTGTGCACAGTGGCTGCGTGTGAACACCGCGCGCGCTGAACGGTGAATGATATATATGTTTGAATATGTTTGATTGCAGGATTAGAATTACCTGTTTGCAAAATTTCAGCCTGATCTGTTCAGTAGTTTTGGCGTGAAGAGTTAACAAACATCCATCCATCTATACATCCATCCAAACTTTCGCATTTATAATATTAGTGTGATGTGATGTGATATCCAAAAAACACTTACGTACTACTTACCAAGGTGTGTTCTATTTATGTAGTACTAGCTGCGCCCCGCGGCTTCGCTCGCGTGGAAATTTATGTTTCCCACTTTCTTAATTTTTTCTTCGCTATAAACCTCACGGAGCCCGAGACCTTTATGCAAAACCGTGGAAATCGGTTCGTGCGTTCTGGAGTTATAGCGTCAGGAAGGAAAACCCGACTTATTTTTATATAGTAGAAGGTATTTTGAAGTTATCTCCCAGTCAGTAAAAAAATCCCCCAGTCAGTAAAAAAATCTTAAGAAGGCTACGAACCTCTCCCAAATCTCAGCGGCCGGCCCATGCGGATTTGTTGTTGTTTCATGTCGAATGAAATGGGGCGCGTTATGGAGGCCATACACGTTAGGGTTTGCATGCTGGTTTTAGCCTTGCATGCATAACCGACAGGCATAACCGAGTTTCATATAACACATACACGTTTGGGTTTGCATGCACAGTTTTGCCATTTAACTCTCAGTTGAGCTACGTGACGGTGTGTGTACGACGCCTAGGTACTGTGTACGGTATATACCAACCAAACTACAATCAAGGTAATATTATCGATATTATATGGATAATATTACCGTGCTACAATAA
Source organism: Eupithecia subfuscata (assembly GCA_963564075.1). Taxonomy (NCBI): domain Eukaryota; kingdom Metazoa; phylum Arthropoda; class Insecta; order Lepidoptera; family Geometridae; genus Eupithecia; species Eupithecia subfuscata. The sequence continues at coordinate 7,279,452 of OY751117.1, read as the reverse complement.
ATAAATAAATAAATAAATAAATAATGCTGGACAATTCACACAGCATTATCTAGCCCCAAGGTAAGCAGAGCTTGTGTTATGGGTACTAGATAACTGATATACATAATAATATACGAGTACATAGATAGATATTTTTTATTATATATAGAAAACGACCAGAACACCCTGAACAAATATCTGCAGATCGTACAAATATTTGTCCCGAGGCGGGAATCGAACCCGCAACCTCCAACAATGGACGACGACGATGTGATAGCTGTACTTGGCTTAGCACTTGTTTTGCAGAACAGAAAAAGAAAAAGAGATCGCACTGTATGGTCTAAACGCTGGTTATTGAAAAGAAAGCAGTTCTCCCACGTAAATTTGATAAATGAATTGAGATTTTCACCTACAGATTACGAAAACTATTTACGAATGGATGAAAAACTTTATTTAATACTGAGAACTGTGGCAGGCATGCTCGCCGGACGCCACACACGCTCGGTTATGCTCGCGCGCAAACATAACCGAGCGGCATAAAATATCAATTTTGATATTTGCTCGGTTGCATGTACATGCACCGATAACTGTACAGTTTTATCACATACACGCTAGGGTTTACCTGTTGGTTATGCATGCAAGGCTAAAACCAGCATGCAAACCCTAACGTGTATGGCCTCCATTATGAGTGAGAAAGCGCGTCTAACCATCAAATGCCCCTCTCATCGTCTTATCGCCCCCCGCGTGTGAGCAAGCGGTTGCAGAAATTAGAAGGAATTTCACCATTTTTGATATTTTTTCGTACTTTCCGATTCATTTTGAATAAACGACTGATTTCAGAAATATTTTTGATTACTTCTAATGTTGAATATATTTAGGATGTTTGCAGCGCGACAGATTTTCGAATAAAGGTGTCTATCATGCATAAAAAATAGCTTGAAAATGCCTCGATTTGTTGCTCAAGATATGGCAAATTAGTTTCGCTCTCATTTAAAGATTATAATGTTTTTTGAAAAACTAAAACGCTACAAACATAGCTATTTCTTATCCGGTTATGTATACAAAATTTCATTTAAGCCGGGCATGTAGTTTCCAAATGAATCGAAAAGTACGTTTGTATGGGGGCTTAGGTATCCGCACCGTTCTTAAGAGTGTGCCAGTGACGCGCTCTACGCTAAGGTGCCTCGGAAGACCAGCGCTGCAGCTGCTCCCCGAGCTCCTGCAACACACGCTGAGTGGCAGCTTTTTGGTCTCACGCTGTTGTTTTTCTTTTTAATTCTATTTAATCGTTTTATTTTCTTGTGAACCAATAAAAATTATCTTATCTAATGTTACATGAGTCGAAACCAACTAATGGGGAAAGGGGTTTGAGGCCACCTAAGCCCTTGCAGGGACATGAATCTCCACAGATAAGGATAAGGCACTGGAGGCATTACAGCTCACATAAGAATACGATACAGGCTGTAGCTTTTTAGTTGTTTAAGGCGCTCACCTGACCCAAATCAGCGCCACCACCTATTTTATCTGATCCTGAATCCGATTTACAAGCTTTTTTTAATGCCGCCATAAAAAATTTAGTTTGAAAAGTGTAGTGATGCGAAGTTGCTATTTTTTCCCACCATGGTGGCCAAAAAGAGCAACTTCGCATTTCTGTTTAAAATATACAAAATAAAACTTTTACAAAGGCATTAAAGCTAAAAGCTTAAGACTGGATTCACAACCGTATGTTTTATTGATATTTAGTTGTAGTTATTTGTTGCGTACTTTTCTTTTAGTTAATAGTCTAATAAACTAAAAAAAAAGTACTTTACCAATTAGGCCTATTGAGTGAGTGAGTGGCAGCATTTTTGTCTCACGTTGTTTTTCCTCTTTAATTATTTTTATCATTTTTATTTCTTGTGTTGTGAACTAATAAAAATTATCTTATGTTATTAGGGGAGGATTTTTTTCTTTTTTTTTGTCCACTGTCAAGCTTTTTTTCACAGCCTTCCCACTGCTAGGCAAAGGCATGATCCTTTCATTTGGTACGACCTCGTGCAATATCTTAACTTAGAAATAATCATCACTTTTGGAGTCAGACCTCGCAGATCTGCGTGTGAAGGTTAAACCTCGGAAAATCGTCCCGATATTTTCTATTGAAAGTTTTGGAGTATTGTTTCAGTAGGCAGGTATAGATTCCGCTGAAACTTTCAAAAGAGAATGGCGCTCCAATTTTCCGAATATTAGATTTTCCTAACGTTGGTAGGTACTGAGAGTCGAACGAGTATTAAGAAAGCTTTCTCAGTCATTCGCTATGATTGAGTTACGATTTTCTATAGCATTGCGTTACTAGACCATAGGTCGATGACGAGTCCGTATACTAAAGCTTTTTTCTAATTGTAATTTTTTCCGAGGCTTTCAAAAAATTATCTGAGCGTTTGGTCGAAGCGACGCGTGACCCGAGAGCTGGTGAATATCTGGCACAGCGCATCGGGCATTGCCATACAGCGTGGCAATGCAGCCAGCGTCTTGGGGACGCTTCCGACTGGTGTTGATGTGGATCAGTTGAGCTACCTGTAGACTGTTTGCAACAGTCAGCAGTTAGCTCAATTGTTGCAATTGTAAATACTAGTATAATTTTCTTTGTGAATAAAGACTCTTCCCTTTTTCTAAATTTCTTAAAGTTTCTTATTTTGTTTCATTTCGGTTTATGTTATAAAAACTTTTTGCATTCATACATAAAAGCAAAGCCACCATAATTAGCATGCTTAGAAGTCATACATAACAAGTGGCATAGAACACTCTGTATATGAAAACAGAAACATTGCCAACAGAAAGTTGTTTGTAAGTGGGTGTTATGCTTGATGGATGGCTTATCTGTTGTTATTACACTTTCTTTATTCATACTTTATATTGTTACCGTTTATTCCAAAAGATACAAAAAGTTTGAGAATTCGTGTTACCTCACAGACTTCAAAGACATTATCATCAAACAAAACAAAATTTATTTTTAGTTTATTTTTTTCTTCTATTTATTTCTTTTTGTTTGTGTGTTGTTGTCGTCAGTGTGTGTGAAAACTGCAGGCAGATACTGCAGACTTCCCTAATTTGTAGAGCTATACCTTCTGTTGTGGCCATACATTTTATTATAGTTTCAATTACAAATTGAGTTCTAGCCCAGATTCCTGCAATTAATGATTTTCCAATTGCCCTTCACGTCCAACGAATGGTGAGAATCGTTAAAAGGATCTTTACAATGTAGTTACGATGGCTGAAGATATAGTGGTCGGATTTTATAGCGTTTTTATAGCAATTAAGTGCCGTCAACTGCAGAGTTTCAAGATGGCCGGTGAATAATAGGAAATCGTGTTAAATATGATACATTTGCTATTTTCTTACACATTTTCTTTTTTGACTTTCTCCACCCTGTAGTCGTGTAGCCTTAAATTATTATGTAAACAAATAATTCTTATACTATAATATGTCATGTTCATAACTCTTATGGTGTTTGTATACGTACTAAAGTTAAGCTACTAGATTAAGTTTAAATTGTAATGCTACAAATAAAGATTTCTTATTCTTATAATAGTCCTAAAAAAACACACTAATCACATCATACTAATATTATAAGTGCGAAAATATGCATGGATGAATGTATGTTTGTAATTTCTTTACGCCAAAACTACTGAACGGATCGGACTGAATTTTTGCACAGATTGAGGTCTAAATCCCATAGTCTTATTCCTTAAATTTTTTATTTATTTATTTAAACCTTTATTGCACTGAGGTACAAAGGGTGGGCTTAATGCCGAGGCATTTTCTACCTGCCAACCAAAAACACATGTTTTTACAGGGGGTTGGCGTGCTAATATATAATTTATTACATATAGATAACTAATTATTATATATTATAATTATTATATATTATAACTATTATAGATAAATATTATATAAATATATATATACATAACTAAAAAGAGAAAACCTACTAAAGCATAAGCATAGCATCAACTATCAACGAGAAAACATTTGGTGTAAACTAAACTATTTGTATAACCTCTTGAGAAAAAGCGTGCGCACCATTTGTTTGAAAGCATCTCTTGTATCTGCCTTTCGAATGTCAGTTCCAAAGTTAAATCAGTTCCATAAGCATATAAATAAAAATAACCTTTATACGTTGCGATAGAATAATTATTAGTTCTTGTTTAATTGTCCTCATGTCTTTAGTCTTGTGAACATTAAGTAGGCATAAGAATTTCATACAAAAGATTTCAACTTATATTTGTTGGGCTGAATGCCAGATTCTATGTATTTTGCGTTCATACTTTTAAAACTAAACTAAGTATACTACTTTTAAAGTATGGCAACATTGTTTCCTTCGGTTAATATTTTCTTCGGGATTTCCACTTGTGAATTTAAAAGCTTATTTGTTTTTCATGTCATGGCATGTCATGTCCACTAACATTTACAATGGACAGTAAGTTAGCAAAACAATTGTAGATTGGAGTGATGAACTAGCAATCAGGGGCTTTTGGAAGGCATAGTCCCTGGGGGAAGTAAAAGTGGGGGGTTGGGTGAGGGGCGAAGCCCCGTTGAAAAAGAAAAATGTTAGCGAGGGCCACGTCCACTACCATTTACAACGGACAATAACCTATATACATGTATGGATTATTGTAAACCGGTCTAATGTAAGTTGGACTCGCAAACAAAGGGTTCCGTACCAGATATTGCAAAAGTTAAGCAAAAAATGCCGAAAAAAATACGTTTCTTGTATGGGTGGGGAGGGGTGGGTCCCTCATTAATTTATATAGATTTTTTATTTTTTTTGTAAAAGATTATAATATGTAGGCAAATATAATACTTAGAACTAACTGGAAAATATTTTATATTTGTACTCATCATCACCGTTACAGTTAAACTGTCAATTATGACCTAGCTATGCCCGCGGTTTCGCCCGCACAATTATTTTTGTGCAGAACCCTAATTTGTTATTTATTGAAAATTTTATGAAAGTTGTTCTTATTCTGCTATTCGAGACGGATAAAAATCCAACAAATCAAAGATCATTAAAATCGGCTTAGCCATTCTTGAGTTATACTATCAAGTGTTATATATGGCTCAACAAGTTAAATAATTACGGTGTAATTAACCCGACTATGTTTTAGAGATATACATAGATTTATATATAGTAATTATCGTGGCCTGGTTCATTTTCGTAGTATCCATGGGACATAAAGATTCTACTCTAAATTAACCTCTAAAGGTTGAGTAACTGAAAATTCTTCCCTTAGCAAGTGACAGTTCGCAGAGTTTCCACTTCGACAAAGACGTGGCAAGCGATGTGGGCGGCGACAGATGGTTCGTTTGCGCAGAGACTTAGCAGTAAAAATTCAATAAAATAAGCAGAATATTTCAGTGAACCGTCGTAAACAGCTTAACGCCTTCGATTCATAAAACGTTATGTGATAACAGTGTTACCTACTTCCACCCTTTTTTGTATGCGGTTATAAAAATAAAAAGGCTAAGGAAAATAAGTGAGTTTTGTTTTGTTCAACAGTATTCATGGGCTTTTATATGCTAAATTCGCCTCGCTATCAATCCAAAAACATACAAGATTCCATGCAATAACTACACAGTAATAACAAATGCATCCAAAAAATCATTTGGAGTATTACTAAAGCGACAGAGGTAGCTTTTTGGTAGGTATTTAAAGCGTTTAACGCATTCGCTGCCCAGCCTCGCGACACAGGGGAGTAGACGTCTTGAGCTGGTAGGCACATAAAGAGTGGGCCACCATTACTTACCATTTCTGTACTAATATTACTAAATATACCTACTAATACTAACATACTAATACTAATAATCTTTACTAATATTATAAAGAGGAAAGATTTGATTGTTCGTTTGTATTGAATAGGCTCCGAAACTACTGGACCGATTTGAAAAATTCTTTCATCGTTAGAAAGCTTACTTTTCAGGGAGTGACATAGGCTATATTTTATCCCGAAATTCCCACGGGAACGGGAACTACGCGGGTGAAACCGCGAGGCGATCTTCTAGTAATATTATAAAGAGGAAAGATTTGATTGTTTGTTTATTTGTTTGTATTGAATAGGCTCCGAAACTACTGGACTGATTTGAAAAACTCTTTTACCATTAGAAACCCACATTATTCCTGATGAACATGGGCTACTTTTTACCGCGGGAAAATGCTTCACTCCTACGGGAAAACGGATATTAGGACAACGGGTGGTATGAATGCAGCTAGTAGTTACATAAATAGCAATTTGAATACAGTTTCAAGGTTTATTCAAAACCAGAAAATTCTACAGCAAGGCAAGGCACCATTCTAAATCGTATTCATATAAAGCGAGATAAAAATAATGTATTTATTTAAAGAAGGCGTGAAGCGAGGCGGCGGCTTTGGTGGCGAATTTTTTCGCGCCTCCCGTTTTGTACCGAGGCAGTTATTTCCACTTTAGCGGGACATAACGATTATGGAAGTGGTTCGAGGAAATTGGTGATAAACAGTCAACACTGTTATTATTTCCATGTAGCTAGTTAGAATGAAGAGGATACAAATTGATATATCGTGGGAAGAATATTATACAATATCTAGGCACGATTTCACCGAAAAGAGATCATAATATATTCTTATTTTTTATTGACGACCTCTGTGGCGCAGCGGGCGAAGGTCTGCCTGCGACGTAGGAGATTGCGGGTGCGATTCCCGCCTCGGGACAAATGTTTGTACGATCTGCAGACATTTGTCTAGGGCGTTCTGGATGTTTTCTATATGTATAATAAAAAATCTAAAATCTATGTAAGTAGTGTATTGTTTTAAGTATAATATCAGTTATCTAGTACCCATAACACAAGCTCTGCTTAGCTTGGTGCTAGATAATGCGGTCTGAATTGTACAGCATTATTTTTTTATGTATTTATTGAGGAGGTTTTCATAGAACTCAATAGATGGCGCGGCTCTTTTGCGGAAGAAAAGTGGTTGTCATTGGGATGTCATACCTGTTACGGTTTATGCTATCTTATTTTGTCGGACCAAAACCATAGCGCCCTCTTTACAGTCATGTCGAACTATTTTTCAAAAACAAGAAAACGCGCCATTCATGTGAAAAGGGCTAAAAGTTCCTTTAAGTTTTGAGCTGTCAAAATTTGGTAAATGCAGTAAAAGTTTCCAATGTTTCTAAGGTTATTGTACTGACTAACGACGTGCCCTGATACTCAACGTCAAGCCGACATTGGAGGACAGGCGGGTTCCGGAAAATCACATCACATCACACTAATATTATAAATGCGAAAGTTTGAATGGATGGATGGATGGATGTTTGTCATGTTCTCCACGCCAAAACTACTGAACGGATCGGGCTTAAATTTTGCATACAGGTAATTCTAATCCTGGAATCAGACATGGGCTACTTTTTATCCCATAAATCAGTTCCCATGGAATAGAAATAACCTTTAAACGTTAAACATAGAAACAACGCGTGCAAAGCCGCGGGCATAAACTAGTAAACTAGTTAAATATAAAAATCAATAGTTGTTCGTTTGTCTCGCTAAAATTCGGGAATGGCTGGACCGATTTCGCTAATTTTGGTCTTGAAATGTTTGTGTAAGTTCAGGAAAAAAAATATATATTAATAATAATATATATTCAATAGAGAAAAAAATTTCGTAATCGGTCCATAATTGAAAGAAAGAAAAGAGAGAAAGAAAGAAAAGTATTTATTAAACACTACACCACAAATAAAATTAATAAATGAAAAGACTACTTAGTAACACGTACAAGAAACATGTGAACATTATACTAACACAATACGTAAGTAAGTACACATCTTATATTAATATTAATATAATTGGAAAATTCCTTTGTGGATTTTTGAATTTCCTCATTCTTTTGTGAATTTTGGAAGTCGGGTATAAAATAGTAGGCTGACCTGGCGAACTTCGTACCGCTCTCACCTTTTAAACCTTCCCTGAACTTACACAAACGTTCAAGACCAAAATTAGCGAAATCGGTCCAGCCATTCTCGAGTTTTAGCGAGACAAACGAACAACGATTGATTTTTATATATAAGAAGATAAGATAATAATATAATTGGAACATTCCTTAGTAAATTTTTGGATTTCCTCATTCTTTTGTGAATTTTGGAAGTCGGGTATAAAATAGTAGGAACCCTAGTAGTAAAAGTATGTTTTTGCACTTTGCTACAGCGACTACCTCTTCCAGCAACAGTGCATCTACGTCATTTTGTTTGTAGAGCGTCCTCATTGCTCTGAGTGTATGTATTATTCAGCAGATTCGCCGACAGTGTACTATTTACCATTCGTGATTCAGAGATTTTAAATATTATGTCACAATAGTTGGAAGTTTCTAACGAAAGTGAAAAAAGAACTGTCGGGCCGCGGCGTTGAATATCGACTCACCAACTAAACCCGTGTGTGAAAGAAAGAACTAACGTAACGAGAAATATTTATTTTCACCCATATATACATACTTACAGACTAATATGTAGGTACTATTACTAAAATTATAAGTACTAGAACCTTAAAGAAGGATATAAAAGTAGGGTAAAAGATGGTCTCCACCTCAGCATGTGTAGAATTCGGTTAAGCATTATGCTACGCTGGTTTAAAAAAAAATTGAAAAATTATAGTACCAAAAACAGCAAAATTAAATTAAAATTAAATAAAACCGTAAATTTATAGTTTATTCACCAAAAAAAAAAATGTTTTTATTCTCTCCCTAGACCAAACGTACCTATACCTACTTCGTGTTGACCTAGAATCATAATATTTGGCAAGAAACAAGGTCTTACAATTAAACGGAACCCTTAGTGCGCGGGTCCGACTCGCACTTGACGTTTTATTTGTACCACGCTTGGCAGGGGGATTGGTGGTCGCATGTATGTTGATTAATACACAAAATGAATCTGCTGCCTTTCCTTTTGTAGGTTATCTTAGTCGTTTATGACATCCACAGACTGGGTTGAAGGTGTCGATTCTTACACAACGACCGCCGTGGCCAAAAAAGTGAATGCGGGGCTAAGTAGGTAGGTAGGTGTTATATGAGGTTTGAATCACTGCACAGACACTCCCATTTATAACAAAACAAAAAACATTCCCAAATTTATAGAGGGTGGCACGGAAACGGTGTACTAAGCTGAAAGGGGGTGTTTCTGAACCCCGAGGGGATCGACATGTGGATAAGGATTTTTGAATATTAATTTTTTTAATGCCAAAAATAAAGTATGTTTTTCTTCCTTTCATTATTGCATTATTTAACATTACAAAATATTTCGCAAATGTTTTTTGTTTGTTTTCCAGCTAAACCAGCGTTTTGTCATGAATGGTTACAAAAAAATTAGGTAGGTATGTAAATCTTTTGAAATATAAAAAACAATAATAATGAAGTAAGAATACACATAAAAAACACGTAGGTATATAAAATCGTACGTCCATATTCGTTTTCAAAAAAAGCAAAATAAAAGTATTCGAAACTTAAAAAATGGTAGAACAAATGTTTACCCCGTCGATGTAAAGAATCACCCCCTTTTGGCTTAGTACACCATTTTCGTGGCACCCTGTCTAAATTCGTAGAATCATTTTCGATTGTATGCTGGTCTGTTCCACTTAATTTATACCGAATTTGCTAACCGAAACCAAAAACCACTGTTTGTAAATTGATTGAATGTAACGCCTCAATTATTTTTCACTGCAAGTCAATTGTATTCGGTGTGAATATTTGACTGCACATTTCGGTTCATGACTGTGAATACAAGTGTATTTCAATAAAATAACCAGTTTTACATGTGGTATTTGCAGTTTCGCTGAATGTTTTCTTTTTATATTAATAAAAAGTTATTTGTGCATCGAAAATAATATTTGAAAACTACGAAATATCAAAATGACAACCCAGCTTGTTATAACGCTTTTTAGCAGTACCAGGTTGATGAGTGCAGCTATAATTAAATAAAACGTCAAGTGTGAGTCGGACTCGCGCACCAAGGGTTCCGTATAAATTGTAAGACCTTGTTTCTTGGGTTCCTTTTTTCCGTTTGAGGTGAGGAATCCTAAAAACAAAAATATGAATTGAAGCATAATAATGTAGGTATCCATACTAATATTATAAGAAGGAAAGATTTGATTGTTTATTTGTTTGTTTGTATTGAATAGGCTCCGAAACTGCTGGACCGATTTGAAAAATTCTTTCACTGTTAGAAAGCTTACTTTTCAGGGAGTGACATTGGCTATATTTTATCCCGGAATTCTCACGGGAACGGGAACTACGCGGGTGAAACCGCGAGGCGATCGTTTAGTAAGCTTATAAGGTAGGGCAAAGGCCTCCTTTTCCTGATTAATAATAGAGAAAAACATGTAGCTAATAAATATAAAAAATTAAAATTAAATATTTAGGTCATCATTAATTTCTGCCCGTTTGCACCCACGGCAGGAGAATTTAATTTAATTTAAAATTTTAGGAGGCTTATCCTAAAAGTCAAAATTTAATTCAATTCGTATCCACAACAATTAAGAATAGTGTACATAAAAATCCCAATCATTTATCATCCATATCACAGTACAACCAATAACTGACCAACACACACCCTATGTTCATTCCTTTATGATGACTCCGTAACGACATCACAGGTTTATCAGATGAAGACAGATCATAAAATTGAAATGTGAGTCGTGAACACGACTGAGCACATTCATTTGGAAACTCGACACGTGTTACTCCAATCCAACTGCTAACTCGATTTATCCATCTCGACATGACAGTTGTTAATAACCTCTGATTACGTAGAAACGACGTGAGTATAAACTTTTTAGAACACTGATTATTAGAACGCTTTTATCCATTTACTACTTATAATCCTCTCTCTTAATCTAGACTTCTAGAGGATTCTAAGATACCACTTTGTTTGCTAGCTTTGCTTATGTAAATTGAAATTTCTGCCGTGTCCAAGTCCTGTAAGGTCTAAAAGAAATCACTCACTCACACCTTTACTTATGTACAATAAAGTGTTTATGCATTCATTCATTCATCCACACCCGTTTTCAAGAACAATACATATAAAAGATATCAAGCAATATTGTGCTTAGTAATAACTCACTGCGTTCGTCATGGTAGACTTTTTCATTCGCAAAAAACACTCAAGCGACACTATGCTATGCGAACGTACTGCGTCGATTACAGACCTGTGCACTCCGGAACCGTGGTCCCACTGCGATGTCCCACTGGTGGGACAAAACTTTTTCGTGGTCCCACCAAACACACACTTGACCGTTCAACATACCTATGGCTCTGGGTGCAATTAGGAGTCAGTTAATGTTGCCCCCCCCCCCCGATTCGCGGGGTTGGGAGGATGTGGACGGTCAAGTGTGTGTTTGGTGGGACCACGAAAAAGTTTTGTCCCACCGGTGGGACATAGCAGTGGGACCACGGTTCCGTCACTGACCTGTGAATGGTCCGGTTCTGTTGCTAAGTTCTCTTTGTTTGGCAGATTTTCGGATGACATAAATATAACCTAAAACCCTGCACGAACTTATTAAAACACTTTTGTTTGCATAGCCGCAGTAAGCGATCAAAACGCACGGACAGTTGAGGCTAGTGTCTCTTGCGCGCTTGGACTATTGAGTGGATAGACACTAAAAATGAATACAGACAAAATTTCAAAGCAAAGCAAAAGTGACAGAACATGACCAAACATTTGTTGACATACTAGTCAAAGGTGATATAGCTACACTATGCGTTGGTTAAAATAGCTGTCTATTACTTTACTTAAGGGTCGTGTATTGTTTAAGAATCGTATTTACCGGCCCTATGCGTTCGCGTGCATTGTGGGACCTAAAAATATTGTTCTTGAGTACAGGTGGCAGTTACTTTGAAATTCGAGCATTACAGTTTTTCTCAACTTCAAAAAATAGGTAGGTAGAGTCAAGACAGTTTAGGACAGACAGACGTGAGAGGTGAACCGCATCAGATCCTCAACTTAAAGACCGTTCTGACCACTCTGAAATAAGTATTACGAAGAAGTACAATCGTCTTTACTATCATCTCTTCTTCAAAAAAATCTAGAGACTTATGCCCAGACAATTGACTTGTTTAATAGCTGTTTAAAGCAGAATCTTGCTACATAAACCATCCTTCGTGGATGTAAAGGCCATTGATGATGATGATGATGATGATAGCAGAATCTATGAAAATTTGAGTTTATGATTCTCTAAAGAAGAATTTTATACGGGCTTACAAAAAATCATTTCTAGTTCTAACTCCCGGAGAAATTGTAGTACTGATGGAAGACTCAAACAGGCAGGCCTATGGGATTCCCGGCCCCTAGTGGGCTCATCCATCAAGCCGTGCTGTCGTTGATATTTCGCACAGTCACCGCGTCGCAGATGATATACAATTATATTGAGGCCCGGGTTTGGTTAGGTTCACGATAGCATTTTTAAAATTCTTTCCCCCCTAAAGTCATAGTTACGCCTCTAGTATAAGCCAGTCCGCACTAAATTTGAGATCAAAGCAAAAAAAAAAAATTGATCAACACTCCCATCCAGCCCTATGCAACTCATTACAGGCCCTGTAATGAGTATTATATCTCAAAAAATATGTGTCCAGAAATCCCTGTAATACAGGGATTTCTGGACACATATTTTTCGATTCATGACAATGGCATGGTCGCGTCGTAGAATTGTGTGGTGCGGAGATTGATAGAATGGTTTTAACCTTGACACTTTTCACACGCGCCATCTGTTGTTTCTTTCATCAAAGGTACCAAACTTGGCTGACTGTCGCTTTATCACTGCTAACCAATCGCTTTACTATGACAATGGCATCGCCTCGTCGTAGAATCGTCCATAGATGAAAGAAACTGTAGAAAGTGCGTGTGGTGCGGAGATTGATAGAATGGTTTCAACCTTGACACTTTTCACAAGCGCCATCTGTTGTTTCTTTCATCAAAGGTAAAATGCCAAAATATGACATTCTGAGACGCCACCATGTGAAGCGATAAATTTAGTGAGGGTAGGGCCCTGGTTATTGATTATGATATGTAAAAGAACATCACGCCAGCTTTAAATTACCACTGCAAGAAAGAATATTAAAAATCTAGATTCAATCTCATTGAAGAAGAACACCAACGTTAGTGTTCTTCCAACACAAAAAAGGTTCGTAGTTAACCCGCTTACATCTGTAATGAACTCGTCAAACTACGATAGTTTTTATGGATTCAATTTATTCAATCAGTTCAATCAATTCTTTTCAATCATTGAAGGGATAAATACTAATACCTAGGGGAAAAAAATATGAGACCAATTCGGGAACATTCTCCATAGAATAGTAATAGAGTTTTCATAATCTGTGCATAATTGACGGAAAATGAACGAACATATTATATAAAAAAAATACATGCAGCCAAATATAACCTCCTCCTTTTATGAATTTTTGTCAGTTAAAAAACACGTAACATTTACTCGCATAAGCTCAGGTAAAGGGTGTGAAAATGTTCCCAAATTGTAGCGTCACTTTTGCTCGATCATTTTTAGGGAAATCCCTAGTGATCGTTGTTTTTGCATTATACGTAAGCTCATAGGCCCTTTCTGAGCCCGTGATGGAGCCCTACCAATGGTTTCGCACTGGGTTTTGCATTGAGATCGTGTTATTACAGATGACTGAACATTCCTTGAATTTGAATCGTATTTGCGTTGAATATTTTCGGTATTTTTGTCGCACATGTCTTACGCGTTTTCGTAGTAACCGACAGTCGGTACCTAAGCACTTATATATACGCTCCGAGAGTAATTTGAACGCATTTAAAAACAAACTAACCAAGCTATTGGAGGAAAAAGTTTATTATAATATGGATGAATTTCTGACAAATTTTAATATCCTTTTCTATGACATCGAATATTTACTTTTTTCTGTTTTCAAATTGAATTTTTATGTTTTGACATACTGTAATTTTATTTTAAACTGACTCTATATTGACAATATTTTGTACTAGTGTGATAAAAATTATTCTTTTTTAAATTTCATTTCTTAAATATTAACTATTTTCTACACAACAATATTGTAAGCCGGACCATGGCAGACTAGAGATACAAATATAATATAAGACCAATGTAATGTTACCACCTAGTTAGACAACAATAAATTCATTTATCATTTACTTCTGTAACAAATGTATGTCTCTTTTACATTTATGGGTAAACTATCTTCTGCCCGCGGCTTCGCACGTATATTTTTGGTATTATAAGTAGCCTATTGTTTAAGTGAAGCTACGTTTTAAGTGTATGCCAAATATTATCTTGATCTGTGCAGTAGTTTTGGAGATCCTAGGTAACAAAAATTTCACATTTCACAAACTTTTGCGTTTATAATATTAGTGGGACCATAAATATGAACGATCATAATGTCAATTTATGAATAACTAGGTTCTGCAAGCTTCTTCACACACGTTCTTTCGGAATAAAAAGTTGCCTAACCTTTCAAGTATTAAAAAAAAATATAGCTTTTAACCCTCAATCAACACGGGTGGCGCGCGACGCGCGTTTTTCCCGATTTATGCACTAAAATGCTTGTATCTCATAAAATACTAAGAATTTATTTATTCTGTAAAAAGATATGGAATCTAGAATAACTACCCTTTCTATCAGTCTATTTATTATTTGTAGGTACAAGCTTTTTATATTAGAATTTTGTTTTAATTCATCACTAGAACTATCTCTGCCCGAAATTTCAGCCCGTTAAGTATCTTCTGCGAGAAAAATTACTTAAATCAAACATTTAAGTATTTCTTAATTACGGTGAAACTGTACCCACCTTATTGATGAATGTAACATCCGACTCTTCAGAGTTGGTTAAGTAAAGCTTTGAGTAAAATGAAGGTACATTTTACTCAAAGCTTTACTTAATCAACTTTAAAGTTATTCTGTGGTAAAACACTTGTTCGTGTAAGTCAATGTTGGATTGGAAACAATATAAGCACGTACAAGACAGGTATCAACACTCTTAGAACATTTGAATAATCTTTTTAGAGAATCTAGCTTAAGAAAGTATTGAAAGCTTTTTCAAAAGACAAGTATACCGCTCTCAACCACCATGTTTTTTTTAAACTTCACACTTATATTATAAATGCGAAAGTTTGGATGGAGATGGATGTTTGTTACTTCTTCACGCAAAAACTACTGAACGAATCGGGCTGAAATTTTGCATACAGATAATTCTAGGCCAGGAATAAAACATAGGCTTCTTTTTATCCCATAAATCAGTTTCCATGGAATAGAAATCACCTTTAAGCGTTTCTATAGAAACAACGCGTGCGAAGCCGCGGGCAGCAGCTAGTTTTGAATAAACCATAGTTGACAAAGTATCGGCCATCTTTCTCATTGTAAATTCTAAGAAGAAGAAACATAAATCTTGACGTACATATACTCAAGCCATTTTCAAGATACAATGTTTGTGAACAAGTCACAATACAAAAATCGACAATTATTTTTGCGGTGGTTGAGTTCAGATTCAGAGTCAGAGAGTTTAGAGTTTGAGTCGTGATAAATAAATGTCAGCATTATACATAGTAGTACAGAACCTAAATCGATAAACTAAATTCTGCCTCAACAATAAGTGCCAAACAATTTAAATCAACAATTAGATTAAAATAGAATAGAGATTTATTTAGCACACAAAACACTGATGGTAGGATAAAAAAAACCAATAAAGTTACACTAAGCACAACAATAGACACTGCATAAAACAAACATCTTATAACAAGTGCTTTGAATTTAGAACCAAACTCAAGACAAAACACTTATAAAATGGCGTCCATACTTAACCATTAAAAACCTACGAATAAATAATTAAAAACCGCTAAAGACCGCTACAGATAGGTTGGTAGATGTCGACTGACAAATAGATTATCGCGTGAGTCCAGCTAAAATATGTCCGTATTTGTACCACAGTAACATAGCTATGAGCTCTGACAGTCGGATCCGCGACCTCTGTATTTTGTTAGTATGAATGCACCTAGATATATGAGAGGGCAGCTTCTCAACTACATGCGAGCTGGCACGAGGCCAAGCCTGGATCATCCAGATGAAATAAACTTTCAACTGCTTTTTAACACATTTCTGAAAAAAAATGTGACTATTTCAATTCGTTTTGTCGAGCGAGAACTGGCGCCGATTTCTCCCTGCTAAGCACTTATTGCGTTGGTTCGGTTTTGTTTTGCGACTGAAAATAAACCCAATTAGGACCCTCAACGTACCCAAAAACCTGTAGGTAAAACTTCATACGTATCGGGTATACCAATTGTAACATTAAACATTTGCCAAACAAATACCAAGGTAACTTCTAAATTTCCTCAGTCAATTAACTCCGAGCAATTCATTTAGAAAAGGAAAATCAAAAACTCCGGTAACTGATCCCAGTGATATTGCAAAACAGATTTTCCTATTTTACAGATTTCAAAGGTAAATCGTCCAGAAGGAAAGAGCATTGTGTTTGACACCCCTTTCACGTTTCATCCATTTTATTTGAGAGGATTGGCGGAAATCAAATGATCTGACACGGGCTCCGAGTCGATCTTAAAAGTTTGAGTTGAAACCGTGTTACTGTGGAATAAAGCTCAGTGTACCGTGAAGATAGCTTTTTAAAAGATTGCATAGGTGTAGGTTCGTTGTTTGCAAAGTTAGGTGATTGAATGGAACGTTATTCTTTATTCACATTCATTTGATAACGCTTTTAAAGCTGTCAAGTTATTCGAATCTACTGGAAAGTGTAAAAAACGAACAACTACAATAGTGTCGATCTAGATGTCGCTAAAACTGAACTAAACTAATTTAAGAGCACTTAAAAATGATGCCTGCCCATCGATGTTAGTAAAATTCGGGAGATTGGATACTAGGTTCTCAAAAGTGGAAGGCTGATATTACCCACGAATAGAAAATCAAGATTTGTATTTATTTTTAATTATTTATTCCATAGTTGGTACACTTGATGTCGTTACACTACACTACTATAACTAAGTATATTATAAAAATAACACACATATTTAACACATATCACATAGGAATCAACATCAACAGGGGGAAAAAACAAAGAGACATGACAGAAAAATTAATTAAAATAATTAGTTTGAGTCTAATGAATAATTAATTAAGCTATAAGGTAGGTACTTATGTCAAAGTATGCTGCTGTATGAAGGTATTGTCAAACTATGTTACAAATAATGTTCAAGATTACAATCACAATAAACTGAAAAAAGTATCTGAGCGTCTGGTCGAAGCGACGCGTGACCCGAGAGCTGGTGAGTATCTGGCACAGCGCATCAGCATTGCCATACAGCGTGGCAATGCAGCCAGGGTCTTGGGGACGCTTCCGACTGGTGTTGATATGGATCAGTTGAGCTATCTGTAGACTGTTTGCAACAGTCGCAGTTAGCTCAATTGTTTCAATTGTAAATACTAGTATAATTTCTTTGTGAATAAATTTATTTTAGTATAAACTGAGAATATAATGTATATGTATATAATGTAGAGATTAAACGACATTGACGGAAGAAAAAAAAATAGAATGATCGGCTGAAATCCAGGAAATACTACTAGCAAATATCAGATAGAAATGCGTGTCTTCCCGAGATGCCTATCTCGTATTAGGCGTCGGCAGTGGGCAGTCGACCGCGATAGATAGCAGACGAGTATGGCAGGTCATTAACCCCCTGAATAATGGAGGATATGGAGAAATTTCAGTGCTTAGTAATGTGTAGATATTATTCTTTAACCCAAATCAAAGGAATATAACAGTTTATTAGAATAGAACACAGTATCAAGGCAAAAAAATTACATGGTTGTAAATAAACTTGAGCATTTTTGTGATTGTGTGTATTTTTAGTTGAGTTTAGGATGATATTAGCTGTGTGGTGCCGGCTTAGAATTAGCACCACCCCAACTCTTCTCGCGGGTGCCGTAAGAGGCGATTCAGGGATATCCACCGGGAGCGGGCAGCAGCGCCCCCTGCAAAATATCTAGCACCGAACTGCGATCCCCGCATGCCGAGCGTGGGATTATGTGCATTACCCCCCAAAGAGATAAAAGCCAATAAGGCGCTTATCAGGGGGAGGCCTGCGTCCAGCAGTGGACCAACACAGGCTGTTGAGGTTGAGGAGGTTGAGGTTAGGATGATACTTAGTATTTAAAATTTGTAGTTTCAGCATTATTATACAGAACTAAATGGTTTAATTATTACGTATTTATTCTCAGGATTTACAAAAAACGAACGAAAAATATTTCTTAGAAAATATCCTATTTGTTATTCGCCACTGTAATTCGTAAAACACATTTTTTCGGAGAAAAACCGAAAAAGCGGAGACAAAAATTGAAGCACACGAATGCGAACATAGGTGATGCCTATTTCACACATCGGTACATTCCGTATGAAAATGACATCACGTCTCGTCACAGTCATTTTCCGACCCTATAACTTCGAGTTGAGAGTAGCTTTTTGAATACAACTAAGACACAGCTCCCACTGGTGGAAGTTTGTTTTACAAACATGGCAATTTCCTCCTCACGTAGTCCCAATTACATTAAGTTATTTTTAGAATGGAATTGACAACATCATACACTAATGCACATGTAGAGGTGGGTACCTACCTACTGTAGATGACTTTTCTGCCCTTATACATCTTTTCTTCAAAAGTATTCGGAAAGAAAACGTTTCAGAATCACTGATATACTTTATCGGTTTCTTCGTTTTCCTAGTTTTGTAAACAGGCGTATTTCAAACCATTTTTCTTTCATCACAAAGATTGTTTAAATTCAAACTAAACTATATTCAAAGACTGCTTTTTACGAGAGAAGTGCTACGTGACGCTAAGCGTAGGAATGTGTACAATAATATTATTGTGATCACTTACTGACTGTCATGTCGTATCAACCAAACCAATCATCCATCGTGGAGCACAACTCTGATAGAAAATCATTTTCGCCTTTACCGAATAAAGAAAATTCACAATCTATACTATCACATCACATCACACTAATTACACTTCACACTATCACACTAATATTCATCATCAGCCTATATTAGTCCACTGCTGGACATAGGCCTCCCCTAAGGACATAGGCCTCCCCTAATATTATAAACTCACTAATATTATAAATGCGAAAGTTTGGATGGATGGATGGATGGATAGATGGATGGATGTTTGTTACCTCTTCACGCCAAAACTACTGAACGGATCAGGCTTAAATTTTGCATATAGGTAAGTCTAACCCTGGAATCAAACATAGGCGACTTTTTATCCCATAAATCAGTTCCCATGGGATAGAAATAACCTCAAAACGTTTTCATAGAAACAACGCGTGCGAAGCCGCGGGCAGAAGCTAGTAATGTTATAAAGAGTTTGTTTGTTTGTTTGTATTGAATAGGCTCCGAAACTACTGGACCAATTTGAAAAATTTTCACCATTGCCCATATTATTCCTGATGAACTTAGGTTGATGAACTTTTTACGGCGGGAAAATGCTTCATTCCTACGGGAAAACGGGTAATAGGACAACGGGTAGTAAGAATGCAGCTAGTAAAATATAAAGGTTAATTGTAATAACGTTCTCATAGTGTAAACGATATTACGTTACAATCAGCTGTTCTGTAGTTTTATCGGAGGAAATAAATGAAACGAGGGCACGGATTCTGCCGGCGCTCACGTCTGTAGTTTCATAGGGAGGGGACAAGTTGGAATTGTGTCGGATCGTTGCCAAGCGTGGCCAAAATAAAAGTCACAAAAGTGTGAAAACTTTGTATCTGTTCGATACCGAATCTCTTATAGATATTTGTCGTCAAATGTCTTCACAAACTTTCTTCTAACCGTATATCTATATTGTATTATTCTGTCCTTGTAAGAAATTTGGAAAATATTAGCTGTCGTTAGTATTTTCATAGGTACTCAACGGAATATTATTTTATTTGCACTGTAGGTCAAAATTATAATGCCTGCACGAAGACTGCTGCAGGATTTTTATTTGAAAATGAAGAATTTGCAATTGGAATAGCGAATTCTTCATTCTCACGTCTGCCGGTGTAGTGCTAATGAGAAACGCCAACTGCGTGCCAACTTTAAGGACGAAGCACACACATCACGCACCGCTATGCACAGTACAATATTATGAATTTAGATATGGGCTTAAAGAACAAGGATCAAAATTCACAACTTGGAATATGTCGTAATAAAAAGGATCCAAAAATCCGATGATAGATCGTACCTACCTTTAATTGAAGTCAAGTTCAAATTCAAAAAACTTCAGTTTTCAAAAAACTATCTGAGCGACTGGTCGAAGCGACGCGTGACCCGAGAGCTGGTGAATATCTGGCACAGCGTATCAGCATTGCCATACAGCGTGGCAATGCAGCCAGCGTCTTGGGGACGCTTCCGACTGGTGTTGATATGGATCAGTTGAGCTATCTGTAGACTGTTTGCAACAGTCGGCAGTTAGCTCAATTGTTTCAATTGTAAATACTAGTATAATTTTCTTTGTGAATAAATTTTTGTCAAGCCTTTTTGCACAGCAAGGTTTTAACAAAAAAGTTCAAATAACCATTAAGTATTTCTCAATATTGTAATATAATAATTGTCCGTATTGTCCCTGAACGAATTTTCAAAACAATTTTTTTATATGTTAGAGTGTAAGGATGGAGTTCGGAAACATGCCATCTTCTTACACTCAATCGTTTTTTTGGGATACTTTTCTTTGCTGTAGGACGTGGGTTAATTTTGTACGGACCGATATCGTTGTTCTTTGTGTATTTTAGTTTTATTTTGCAGTGCTAGCATACAACAGCAGATAGTGAGCTTGCCGCAACCTACCTAGGCACTCGTTGGGTTACGCCTTGCATACCGCAAGCTTCAAGCAAGAGGCCCACAATGATCGTACTACTTGAAGCAAGTAGCACGATCATTTAACTCCTCTTTAGCGACTGTCCGTGGACAGGAAGCTTGTTGCTAGCTGTCGCTGAGTGGGAAACGCGTGAACATCGTGCAATCAGCATCATTTGAGGAGGGTGCTGTGGATTTTTAGGACGGGGCAGTAAGAGGAAGGGAACCTTAACTGTTGTAGCTACAGGAAAATGATTTTAGGAGATTATCCATATTTTTAGAGAAATTTTCATTCGCATTCACAGATTTTCTTGAAAAGTTCTAGAAAACAGATTTTTCAAAAATGGACATTTTTTTGATACCAGTTGATTCTGTTTCATATTATACTGATCAAAAATCTCTACAGGACCAACTGAGATTGGAGTACCAATAAAAGTCCAAAATCGCAGAAATCTTTTCCACCGCGTACGTATGCCTCAACCTTTATAGTTCCCTTAGTTCAGCCTCGATTCCGCTTACTAATGAAACAAAAGCTCCCGTTCCAACTCTGACTGTCCCATCACTAATTATAACGAGATTAAAGCACAATGGAGTGGATTAAATTTTAAACTGTTCGCTCAAAAAATTGAAAGTTCGAGCTAAACGTTCTCGAGATAAACTTTTTAATTTGTTATGATTCATAAGCGGTGTCTTGTTAACGCGCAGAGGCGACTGCTTTTCTGTTTGTTGTTTATAGGGTTTCGGTACAAAATGAAACCCTTATTATGGTCTTGCTCTGTCCGACCTATTTTTCCCTATTGTAGGTATATTTTAGCAACTGCCCAAGCTAAAAGCTATAAATAAATATGATTGGACAGTAGGTACAGATATCATAAAAAGATACTGTTTATACTTACAAATTGTGGGGGATGAAATTTAAAATGGACCTACTTAGCCAAATAGTATCGGCCTGTACATTTCAAAACGGTTCTTTAAGAATAAGTCCATACTAATGGAAATTAGTATTAAATCTTGAATTTACATTATTTCGTAGCAAACTATTACGACTAAGTGAGTCAGAAACAAACTAATTGCCTTGTTTTGGTTAAACGTTGACCTGATTGTATTGTAAACAATACACAAAAATACGAATCAAAAATCGTTCAATCAAGTCTTTAAAATAGACATTTAAGTCGTAACTTTATTTCCAAACTTTTACACGACCCTTTTACCTTAGATTGGTCAAAAGGCTTTCAGGTTGAAAGCGGTGAGTAAACGTAATTATGAAACCTCGGAACAAAGGGATATTCTCATTATTTGGTAGGTAATATTTGCATTAAGTTATTTTACAACGTTTTGGAGAGGGGATTCATTTTCGGGTTGATATCGCAACCCCTATCATTATTATCGATGTCACCTTTTATAGTATTAGCGAGTTATCGACTTTCCAATTAATGTTAATATCGTGTTTAGCCATTATTTTTAAATTGATGTTGTAGTCAATATTCTTAACCATGGTTTCTTTACACATTTGTTACTGTTCGAGTTTAAAGATCATGGGCTTATCCTCGAAGGAAGAATTATTTTATTATCATACTTTATCAATAAGTCTAATCTGACTCATTTTTAAAGTAGATCTTAAATTATTAATTATTGTCCACTTAGAGGAAAATCTATATTACCCTTATTATTTTTTAGGACCTAGAAAACCACAAAATTTTATTTTAAAACTACTTTTTTTCTACGAGGTTTTACTTTTTTCGTAAACTGGCCAAAACGCTGTCAGCGATATTTATCTGTGCTGTGACGTCATACGTGTCGAAACTAACAATTGACATTAGGAAACGTTCATCATTGTAAAAATATAGACAGACTATATAGCGAATTTGACTCGTATAGGATCCCATCATGAAATTTGCTTAGAGTCCTATGTCGTCACAACATGGGTTATCAGAGTTCAAAATTAAAAATTATAAAAATAATTTTTAAATTAAAAATATGTAGTCTTACACTTTTAATAGGTACTTAATGTACTTATATTTATTTATTGCACCAAATTCAAATCGATGACCTCGGTGGCGCGGCGGGCGAAGGTCCGCCTGCAACGCAGGAGGTTGCGGGTTCTATTCCCGCCTCGGGACAAATATTTATACGATCTGCAGATATTTGTTCAGGGTGTTCTGGATGTTTTCTATGTATAATAAAAAATCTATCTATGTATTGTATTGTATTATGTCTATCAGTTATCTAGTACCCATAACACAAGCTCTGCTTAGCTTGAGGCTAGATAATGCTGTGTGAATTGTCCAGCATTATTTATTTATTTATAATTTGACATGAGTCAAGTAGCATAATCTTGAATGCTCATTACATTCTACGCGGCAATTTATTGTTAACAACTAAGTAATTAAATGTAATGCCTCTTGGTTCAAGTTTATTTCAAAAGTTATCTTTTAGCAATACATAAAAGTAAACCAAATGCAAAACCGGTTTGAAATCACAATTTTCCAGGCAATTTAGTTTCGTATCGAATTGAAAATAACGCTGCAACTGAGGCCCCTGACTTTGCCGAATGAAATATGCCAACAACAAGATTTGCTTTTATTACAAGGAACTTCCGTCCAGAGCTTTGCTTTTGTGGTATTAAAGCATAAAATGTTCATATTCCTCATAAGTATAATACAATTTTTATGTTGTAAAGATGTTGTCAAAATTTGTCCTGGACCTGAGTGGCTGAAAACAGAGACGAGTAGTAACAGGGGAACAAAACTTTGCAATGGGACAGAACAATGTTCAAGAATAATTTTATTGTTCAAGTGTACATACTATTAGTCAATAAATAAATAAATAAATAATGCTGGACAATTCACACAGCGTTATCTGGCCCCAAGCTAAGCAGAGCTTGTGTTATGGGTACTAGATAACTGATATACTTAATACAATACACTACATAAATAGATATTTTTTATTATACATAGAAAAACACCCAGAACACCCTGAACAAATATCTGTTGATCGTACAAACATTTGTTTCGAGGCAATAAAGTACTTATTATAGTTGCTAAAGTAACAAATCATTGCTATTAGTTCCTACTACCATAGTTACTAAAAGCTTAACGGACAAACCGAAATACGGCTTGAGTAAGATTTATTGTTATTGTAAATCAAAAATCAATGAAAAATAAATTATGGAACATAATATTCGTAAGGTTATCGTTACTCCCGAATTAATATTACCTATGAACACGTTCTACTAATAAGATTATAAGTTCGTGATTAGGTACTTCAAACTTACTTCGGTACTCCTTAATGAAATAATACGAAAGCTGTATCAAACTAGTGTAAGTTTCTGATAGATACCCATTGACTGGTAATCTATTTACCGAACGCACGTCAAGCAGTTTGATAGTACTAAGGATCAATTCACACGAGCCACAACCACACCATATAGTAGTGACAAAAAGTGGTTAAGCAGTGGCTACGTGTGAATAGTTTCCGTGTAGCTTTTTGCAGTTGCGTTGACACCAGTAGTTGCGATGTGTCCAGTGGCTAGCAACCACCCAAGCCACACCGCGCACTAGTGCGGAGTGTGGCTGGTGGTTGCGTTGTGGTTGCGATGTTTTTGCGATGTGGCCTGTACCAACCACACGGTTGAATGAGATGACAAAATGTGAACTAAACTATTTATTTCCACAAAAATTAGCACACGACCACGAGTTTTCGTTGTAGAGTGGTTGTGGTGTGGTTCTGGTACGTGTGAATCGTCCCTAAAATTGCCTACATACATGAAATTACAAGGGTTTAAATTGTGATTGGACGCCCAAAACAAGGGTTATAAGGGAATCCTATTACTTATTTTACAGCGGCTCGGTGTCTGTGAAATACAAATTGTGCTAACAAAACTAATGAAGATATTTGACGATCTTTGTGTCGTAGCGGACGAAGGTCCTGCGACACAGAAGCTTGCGGGTTTTATTCCTGCTTCGGGACAAGTTTTGTACGATCTGTAAATGTTAGTTTCGGTTCTACGTGTTTAATATGTACATTTCTTAAAAATATCTATCCTTGTAATGAATTAAGTATATCAGTATACATAACACAAGATCTGCTTAATTTGGGGAAAGATGACGAAGTGTGGATAGTCCATGTCCAGTATTTTTTACTATTCCTTATGTATGCTAATAAGTTATTCAGTTTTAAAATCAAATCCTAGGTTATAATCTCTAGGTATTTTATCATATGAAGCACCGGGATATTTCAACGAAAAATTCTTCTGAAACTACGCTCATGGAATTCTGAAAATCTGTGACAATATTGCAACTGAAAACTTTTATGTTATTTTTTAATATTAAACTTAACAAAGCTATGATAAGTTGGATAGAATGCTTTGACCGAAACTTAAAAATAACTGAAAATTACCATAAATACAAGCATGTAACATACAATTTGTATAAATAAATAAATTTAAATAATGCTAGACAACCCACACAGCATCATCTAGCCCCGAAGTAAGCAGGGCCTGTTTTATGGCTAGTTGATAACTGACATACTTTAACAGTACATACTAAGATAGATTTTTTTTATAATACATAGAAAATACCATGAAATTCTGGAACACTTAGAAGAAGAAGGCTTAGAATGATAGACACAAATGAGGTAAATCCAAAAATTGCCAAAAACTGTAGCAATTTTAATTTTGAGCCGTTAGTACAAAATTATGACGTGGAAAACAGCTCTCGCATAAAAATATTAAAATGGTGTGCTGTGCGGTGAACGGGTGTTAAAACACCAGTACCAAGAAAAATGATACTTCAAATATCTCATTTCACTGGTAAGTACTAATATTACATATGTAATTTTGCGTGAAACAGTCATCAAAACTCAAATAAAATGAAAATTTTTGTCAATCATTTTCGTAAAAATGTCGCTATGCACGGGGGAAAAAATACCCCGGTTTTGTTACTTAGTAGGTTTATAAAATTGTACAGGAATAGGTGGACTTCACACGAGTTAGGAATTAAACTACGGTGAAGATCGCAGTTTTAGAATTTTCAGTCACTCAACGATATTCTGAGATTCAAATTATAAACTCAAATGACTATTTAACAAAGAAAATTTTAAACAATGAAAAGAAACAAATGAGAAATAGTATTCACAATTGAAACAATTGAGCTAACAGCAAACAATCTAGCGGCAGCTCAACTAATCCAGATTAGTTGAGCTGCAATACCAATCGGAAGCGTACCCAAGTCGCTGGCAGCATTGCCCCGCTGATGGGCTGCGCCAGATACTCACCTCTCTATGTACATAATTACTAATGCTGCAAAAGTCGTAAAATAAAACCCTTTTTTTCGTTCCGAAAACGAGAGGAGCTAATATTTTTTGGTGAACTTAGAGTAAAACTTTTTTGTCGTTTAAACTACGTATAATGATAAACATAGCTACTAGGTTGGTAGTTTGTAAATATAAAAACGTGACTTTAGAAATAGATTCCCGTAATTTTTTTTAGTTTTTTGCTTTTTCATACTTAACAATTGACACCTGCAGTAAATTGCAATAAGATAATTAGAAAAATAAAAGGTAGGTGATAATTGTGATGAAATTCATTACGTGTTTGCTAAATAGAAACTTTGCTTCAGTCACCCAATTTTTTAGGGAAAATGCCATTCACTTTCAACATACAATCATACGAGTGTGTGAGTGAAGGCACTGTATTTACGTGCTTTCAAAACAGAGATGGATCGGTTTTTGGTTACATATTATTATCAAATGACACTATCTCTCTGCTGAGACAGCAGCGAGTTTTTACTCTATGCACTCTATGGAACGAATATCAGTAGATCGTACAAACATTTGTGCTGAGGCGGTAATCGAAGCTGCAACCTCCTGCGTCGCAAGCAAAACTTCGCTTGCTGCGCAACTGAGGTCGTCAAACTGTACGCAATATGATTTATGTCATCAAAGCAAACTTGTATATCACGCGGTTGTCCTGACACATAAGAAAATTAATGTGGTTGCTACCCAGTTACGGATCGACGCAAAAACCGCTCTACACTTTGATGTGGTCTGAAACTACTTTAACTACAATCTTGGGCAGGGACCTCCGACCGGCGACAAGTTTTGCTTTTATCAAGTGTTTGCTTTTTCAAAACTAATAACAAACTTCAAATTCTTAAATTGTATGCTCATCTACAGTTTTTAAAGTTTTATATGTGAAAAGTAATATGCTTTTGGACATAAAACCTTTATGAGACCACTTAAGCACCGTGCACAAGAGAGATAATCATCCATTCCAATTTTGATGATTCTACGGTAATTAAAGAAGAAATTGGTAAAACTGCAAAAAAAAACCTACATACAGTCTACCATAGAAACTCCTTTTTATTTTAAGTCAGTTCAATAATGCAGCAGCCGTGAAGATCGTTCGTGCGAACTCCTCAGATACTGTGTCTTCATAACATACATAGTTACTTTGTAACCAGGATTATCTGATGCACAAACAATAACCATACAAGTACACAATCCAAAGCCTTTGTGGGTAAGAGATCTCGAAAACCATACAAGGAAACAATTTATCGCAACAAAGAGTTTTATTCTATGTATAGGTACGTTCTATGGACACGTAATTCATCTATTTCTTACGTGCCACCCAGTTTTACGAGCGGAGGTATCAGTCATCAGCATTTAACCCTTTTTACGTCTGACACTTCAATAAAACCTTTTCAGGGACTAAAGAGGTATTGCTGTGTGGAACAAAGGAGGAACATTACCTGGAGAGACCTGGAGAGTGCAGGTTATCTTTGTTATGAAAGAGCTAGGCAATAAAACTCAGTTCCAGGTAGGTACGATGATCTTATGATTGCTGCGCCACTGAAAAGTTAATAGATTTTATATGAATAACTTCATTTTCATCAACCTATGTTTATTTATATTTATTTAAGGAAAAACCAAAAAATTAACAAAATTACTAATTGATAAATACCAGAAAGCTTATTGAAGGTTTTCACGGATTGGTGGCGGAAGAGAAAGTAGAGAAAGAAAGAAAGAAAATCAATTTGATGGCTCACAAAATAGGTACCATAAACAATAAAACAAAAAACCTAAAACATAGTTTGTTAAGAATTTCTACGTTACAAAAAATTTAAATTAAACATTAATCATCAATATTATCATCATTGGCACCAATAACTGAGCTGCCGCCTGGCCGAGCTGACACTCGTTTAGAATAAATCCAGATTAAATTGCTTACTTAACCTCTCCCGTGGCAAGAGGCCATAATATGGCTTGTCAAATGAAGCCGTTGTGTGGCAAGCGACCATATTATGGCCGATTTTCCGATTTTTGTTTTGTTGTTTTTTGTTTCGTCGAATTTATGTACTTAGAGTCAACTTTTCAGCCATGTCAATGTCTTAAAAGTTGACTGACAGTGTCAAGCTGACGTTAAAACCATAAACTAACCAAGTTTAGAAGAAATTTTTAAAAAAATCGTAAATTTCAAATTGAAATCTGACACCCGCGCCATTTTTTTTTATCGTTTTTTGTGAATAAAAATTAATTTAAATTAAATGGCTTGGAAATGTGTTCTTCTTTGTGTTTAGTGTAATAATATGTTAAGTTGTTAAAATTTATTACTTGCTCGCCACAAGAAGGAATTTTGCCGGTAGTTAGTGCCAGCATGAGGAACGTAGATAGGGGAGTTAAATCTGATAGGTTTGCAGGGAACGTTAAGCTCAATTTGTTTTTGGCAAATCGGGACAGTTAGTAAGATGTTAGTACAGCGGGACAAAACCTGCCCTAATGAGCGCCATAGCGCCCTGTCTTCAGCTTTCCGCATCCAACATCTGCCTGCAGTCTTTCATCCCAGCTGTTGGTGGCCGTTTTGGGATGGATAGTCTAATATTTGAAGATTTTAGTTTACCACTGTGATACGGAATATCGGACAACATAGGTCATAGTCATTAATACAGTGTGTTACAATAGTGGTTACCTTTAGTTAAGATCTTCGTGAGAGACAAATAAACGTTTTATTATTACAATCGCTGTCTCCACTCAACAACTCGTTTACACCACAACCGGCTACGGTCCTTTGTGAGATATACTCGTATGACCGGCTCACTACCATTTCAGAATACTTCATAATAATATTAAAAAGCCGAAAGTTCTGAATCTCTGAATTTTTGAATTTTTGTTACCTAGGATTTCCAAAACTACTGAACAGATCAAGATGAAATTTGGCGTACGCTTAGAACAAAGCCTAACTTAGATAATAGGCTACTTCTTATACCGAAAATACGTGTGCGCAGCCGCGGGCAGAAGCTAGTATTCCATATACAACATGATGGTTGCTTATCATCAACTTATTAGTTATAGTTTGTAAATAAATATTACTAATAATTTGGCGTGTTTTAAATAACCATAAACCGACTTCGAATTCTTTAAGTGGCGACATCTAGTTAAAATTCGAGTCTAATTTAGTTTGATGACACAT
The DNA here is from genome assembly GCA_963564075.1 of Eupithecia subfuscata. NCBI lineage: Eukaryota > Metazoa > Arthropoda > Insecta > Lepidoptera > Geometridae > Eupithecia > Eupithecia subfuscata. Next base: position 7,250,137 of record OY751117.1, on the reverse strand, counting down.
GGATGAAACGACAAATGAAAGAAGAAACACGAAATACGTTAAGTTTTGGTTGAGGGATCGCACGAAACGAAATACCTTACTGCTGAACGCGCAAACGTACGTTGCTTTCTGCGCGTTACTAAATGACACCTTGGTTTTGGAACTCTAAATAATAAATGTCAAAATCATTTTCGTAGAAAGGTCATCGAAATAAGATATCGGATACAAAGATCCTACGACTACGTTTTGATCGGATATCCTTCGTTTTATACGATTCTGAGTAGACTTCTTGTTTACGCCCGTTGCCATGGAAACCATAGTTACCAGCGACGGCTGTTGTTGTTAATAATTATATGTATGTCTAGCTGGGTTCTTATTCCTAGAGGTGTCCCCCAAGGATCGCTCCTTGGCCCTTGCTTTTCCTGATATTTATCAATGATATCTCTTCCTGCTTTGTCAACAGTCACCTGCTTTCATTTTCTGATTATATGAATATTTTTAAAATTATTGACACGCCCCTGGATGCGCTGGACTTGCAGGCTTTTTTAAATCGACTTTACGCGTACTGTGATATTAATAAACTGGATCTCAATCTGTCCAAGTGTTCAACTATCAGCTTAACTCGTAAAAATCTGTGATCAAATCGGTTTATCTCTTAAAACCAGAGGCTGCAGGATTGTACGGTTACAAGAGATCTGGCCAATTCCAAACTTCTATTTGCTCTGTGTGTTTTTTCATAACCTAAAAGCAGGCACGAAAAGTGTGCCGTAAAAAACTTGTGTGTATTTAGGATAACCTTATTAGAAGGAAACTTTTTATCAAAGTAAACGTTGTTGGAACCTTTGGATGAAAAATTCGAATGTGTAATATTTATACATGGTTCTGGAATTTTGCTCCCCTTGGAGTCGAGACTCTAGGTCCGTGGGGTACCGAGGCTTTTCAGGTTTTTAAAAAAGTATCTGAGCGTCTGGTCGAAGCGACGTGTGACCCGAGAGCTGGTGAGTATCTGGCACAGCGCATCAGCATTGCCTTATAGCGGGGCAATGCAGCTAGCGTCTTGGGGACGCTTCCGACTGATATTGATATGGATCATTAGAGCTATCTGTAGATTGTTTGCAACAGTCTATCGTTAGCTCAATTGTTTTAATTGTAAATAGTAGTTCTAATTTATTTCTATTACTTGATTGTAATCTTCTTTGTGAATAAAGTTCTGGAATCCAAGATATTTTATAACAATGACATTTATGAATAACTTAACAAAAACTGATAACATTAACAGAAAACAACAAGGTTGAGAGTTATCACTGTTAACAAAAGTGCAAACTTCAACAACGTACATTTGTATACGCGCAGCGACAAAGGTCAAATTCGAGTTCGAAAACGGACAAGATACATCATCATCATCATCATCAGCCTATATTAGTCCACTGCTGGACATAGGCCTCCCCTAATGAGCGCCATATATAATGAGGACAAGATACATATGAAATGATAAATGAAAACTTTCTTAACCACAAATTGTTTCAAAGTTCACCGATTTGCTCCGATAATACCAGTGTTTTAAAGTGTTTTCCACTAATATTTCTTTGGTTTTGCAACTCTTAGTTTACAAAAAATATTTAGAACTCTAGCACCGAGTAGTAAAGATTCATATAACACAGGTCACAACAGGTTTCATAGAATTTTTCTACGTTTTAAGAAATTCATTTAACTCATCAGTCTCTTAGCACTGCTGGACATAGGCCTCCCCTAATGAGCGCCATAGAGCCCTGTCTTCAGCTTGCCGCATCCAGCATATGCCTGCATTAACTCATGCACGCTGAAAGATTAGTCCAAATGAGACTCAAAAGTTGAATGAGATTCGATTAGCAAACATGAATGTACCTTGTCTTTCAAACTTTACTTAAATTTCTACTAAATCAAATGAAGCTACTAACTTAGAGAAACATAAGAGCCAGAGTTGTTTACATTACATTTCGTAGAACTTCACTGAAACTTCCTTTGTATTAGGAACTAGTTTGTGCCCGCGGCTTCGCACGCGTTGTTTCTCCTGGAAACGTTTTCTATCCCATGGGAACTGATTTATGGGATAAAAAGTAGCCTCTGTTTAATTCCAGGGAATTAGCTGTTCGTGAAATTTCAGCCCGATCCGTTCAGTAGTTTTGGCGTGAAGAGGTAACAAGCATCCTTATATCTTTTTAATTTCGAGGTACGGAACCCTAAAAAGTGCCCAGGTCTAGTTCCATATACCTTGCGCCACCTCTGTCTAATCAGCCAGAAATTTGTCCAATTAGTTCCGCCATCTTTTAAATAGTGGGTATTGTTTGTAAATAAAATATCTTAGTCGCAAATTCCTCTTTAACAAAAAAATAAGTTATTATCTCCCAAAAGGGTCTTAAAACAAAAAAGTATTTTTTACCGCGATGCGGTATCAATAGGGACATTAGGAAGATCAATAAAGCTCTGCCACTCGCAATATTCAGGCCCTCGTCACTCCGGTCGCCCTCGACAACTTGGCGCCAATTAGTGCTGGACCGTGTCGATGAAATTGTATCGATTGCTGTCTAGGCACTACATCTTTCCAGAGGTAACACGGGCATCTCACGGGTCGTCGGCCGACGGGACTGAAAAAAGTACCTAAAGTACAAGCGACAGAGCGTCAGTCAAGATCTGAAAGAAACGAGTGACAAAATAGCAGTCTTTTACTTCAATGGCAATTACTTTTACTTCTTTTGTTATTATAGTGCGTAACCCCACACTCAGGGTAATTTCTAAGTCCCGTCAAAGTCGAAAATTTTTGCGATATTATTTGATTTCTTAGAAATTTACGCCTTTGGTTACAATTACTTTATAAACCAAACTCATTTAAACAAAGAACGGCCTAGATAGCGTGAACTATAATATTTGACAGTAGGAATTAGGTAGACTGTAGTGTTTTTGTTTAACAGTGATACATATTTTATTAAATAACTCAAGGTCTTCGGGAAGCTAGTTTTAGAAACTTGATGCTAAGTTGCGCATGTTCCAATAACGTTAGTTTGATAATATCGATGTCATAAAAGTTATGTCCCGGAAGTTTAAAATTTTATGATGCAAGTCCGCTTCGAAGTTTTACATTTTAATGTTATGATATCTGTAGAATTTTGTCGTTAAATACAATGTGTTAGTCACCTACTTTGTATCTTTTGTTTAACTCTAGACCAACTCTGCGAAACATATACTTCAGTCGTTTAGAGTTCCACATAGGTATGCCTAGCCTGCGTAAAACAAGATGGTTACTTGTTTATACTAAGTTTGATCGGCTTTACGTGATCAGTTTAACGCAATTTTTTTATTAATCAACCGGTTTTATTGAAAAGATTCCTTTCGAGGTTAACGTTATTCCCTTAAGAAAGATAAAAAGAAAAGAAAGAAAGAAAATTAAATTATTATTTCACTAGTACAGCTTGCAACTAATACAATTACTAAACTTATACTTATATAAGAATAATAAGCATTAATTTAAGATATCACTAATACCGTTTCATTCACATTTCAACAGTAGGATGTAATAATAACAGAGACAAGATACGAATTGAATTTGGAATCACTATCGCGTTCACCTATTGCACGATTATGGAAATCGATAACAAATCAACGTGACGATGTCACATCACTAGCTATCTAGGGCGGAGTGAACTTGGAAGGTTTTTATTCAATATTCATTATTTATTTAAGGAACTCGTACAAAGGGAATCTTTGGTATTTAATAAAAATTCGTGTGCCAGAATGACTTTAATCCGATTTTAAATATATTTTGAATATATTACCCCAAATTGCACGCTTACGATGTTTCATAGTTAGGTGTTTCGGGCTTTCATCTATGAAATACTTTAAGCTGCATGTCAATTTTACATGAAGTCACAAATTAGACGAAAATGGACCGATATCGTTTTGATCCTGACTACTGTTGAGTCATTCCTGTCGGGAGTAGGTACGGCTCCTTCCCATCTCGCAACCTCCCCATCTCGCAACTGTTTTATTACAGTCAGCTCGAATTACATCATACATACATGTTCAGCCTATACTGCCTACTGAGAGATGATACTGAAAAAGCGCGACCAATTTTAAAAATATGAGTAATGCAGCCCCAAAATTACAGGGATAATTAACTATATTTCTAGCCAAACAATCAGGGCATTGAGGTATAATAGGACTAAGGTGATTTCGTTCGTCCAAGAACGCCTCGAAGTAACATAATATTATTATTGATAACTTTTACTATACTATAGTCAAATATATTATGTAGAGGATTTTTGTTGCACTATACACATGCCAGTAAAACATAACAGTAGCCTGAATACTAGATAGTTAACGGCATGTAAAAGTAACTGGCACACAGTGATTACATTTGCAAGCACGTTTTTTAGCTCAGCACTTTCTTCATAAGTGCATAGGATGATGAACAGTTAGATTGAGATCCGAAGAAGTGATCAATAGTCTTACTTGTCTTAGTCAGCTTCACTTTATTCTGGTGTTTATCTCCATCGTGCTGTTTGAGGTTACTCAAACCACCGTTGCTCATCAGGAAGTCTCTTTTGCACAACGTGCAATAAGCTTTAAAAATATTATCTTTAGACGGCTTTATAATTAGCGGCACGAGTCGTGAGCACAGATGGGCACTATGGGCAGTAGTGGGGGTAAGCTCGAGCATGTCCGAATGACATGAATTTAGCCGAATGACACGAGAGCCTCCAATAGACGATGTGCATTGACTGAGGAACCAATCGCGTGCAGTTCGGCACCCCGCCCCGCCCCCATAGACCGAAAAATTAACTACTGCGCAGGTGTCAGTTTGTGCTCACGACTCATGCCGGTCACTATACCACCCGCCCGTGCTGCACTCCCGCCGCTTATCTGTAACATCGCGCGAAATCATGCTGATGCAATTAAACACCTAATTGCCATACGATGCGTTCATTTTTCATAAAATAAAGGACGAAGTTTTGTCCTTTATTGGAGATTTCAAATTAAGGGACAAGATCAATTTTTAGGTCTGAAAAAGAGGACGTCCTTTAAAATAAAGGACATCTGGCAGCCCTATTTGCAAGGCACTTGCATGCCTATATTTCCATGACTATTTAATTACACCTTGTATTGTGTAGTATTTAATTACACCTTTCCTATAATTCATTAATCTCGATCATAGATTCTAGGTCGTTTGCCATAACATTAATCAGTAAACTTAAGACTGAATTTTATCTGTCAGAATTTTCAGACGTACTCTCTACATCAATTTCATTCCATAGTTAAGAACCATATGTATACATGTGTTTTTCAACATTGACGTTTGTTTGTGCGATCTACAAATATTTGTTATGAATGTTCTGGGTATTTACTATGTATAATAAAAATAACTATCTATGTAATGTATTGTATCAAATACATCAGTCATCTAGTACCCATAACACAAGCTCTGCTTAGCTTGGGGCTAGATGATGATGTGTGAATTGTCCAGCATTATTTATTTATTTATTTCAAATCTAACTTTCATTTGTTTCAGATACAAAATATTCACAATGAAAGCGGTACAGTGACTCACGCGCAAACAAATAAATAACCTCACCAAAGTTTCTCAATCTCTAAAACGTATTGTATTTATTTGTGATTGCATCAATAATATATTTGCCAAAACGCATCATAAGTTAAGGAGAATAAGTGATATTTTTGTTTGTTTGTATTTGAATAATGAAACTAAGTGTCAGTGCGTACCGAGCGCATGCGTCCGCGCACAAAAAGATCCTGACGTCATCATACCAGCAACACTATGGAAGCACCGCGGCTCCGCCTCCCTGCAACCCGACAGCGTTCACACCTCAGGTTAGTGTAATACTTTATATATGTTTTTCGTAGTGACGATTTTCTTTATTTCTGTGGTGATTGTTTTAAGTTGATTTTATTTTATAATAAAGCTTGAAAAACAATTTTTTTTGTAATTCTAGACTGACTGTACTTGTCGTTTGAGACACGCAGACTATTTTCATTTCCAGACGTTTTGCTACAAGGTCATTTTCGCATGTTCAATAGTACTGAACGGTCTAGAATCCAAGATATTATTTGTAAATATATGTACACATTTAGGTATGAGATCTTATAAAATAACATAAAACAACAAGGTTACCACTAAGACAAATAACAACACACGTTTATTAAATAATTATTTTTAAAAATGATTTCGGTCCAGGCGTTACTTTGCGGTGCTAAGCCATGCAATCAGAGTAGGTAAAAAACAGACTTACGCAATATAAAATTGCCAAGTCACTTACCCTCCAACTTCAAGCACACCTAAACCTCAACAGCCTGTGTTGGTCCACTACTGGACACAGGCCTGATAAGCGCCTTATTGGCTTTTATCACATGAGGGGTAGTGCCCATAATCCCCACGCTGGGCATGCGGGTTGGGGGTTTTTCAAGCCCACACTATTTTAATATTGAAATTAAGCGGCTTAGTCCCTTGATACCAGTGTCGTAGTATATTTTTCAAAAATATTTCATTAATTTTGTAACCCCTTTGTTACCTATAAAATACGTTATCTTTTTTCATTTCGGTATTCTGCGCACTTACTGTTGTTAAACTCCGTTTTGGAATGTGACCCTTACTTAACTTTTTGTTACACCCTGTATAATTATTATTTCCTTTAATATCAATTACTCCGTCTTAGAGAAAAGGATTCTCCTAAACAATAAAATTGAAATTATTTTTCGACTTTGTCGTGTGTTATGGACAAAATCCTGGAGAAATCGACACTGCCCTCTGTGTATTCTCACTGTAGTTTTCCTTTAATTCACTTTTGCGAAAAGTGAGAAAGAATTAAAAACATGAAGGAACCTAAATACGTAATACGCTAGCATTACCGAGCTACGGCTCCATCGTCACGTAGATTATAGCTCGTAGCAGCATCGTAGCAGTTTCGTAGCTCGTCGAGCTCTCGTAGCACGTTCGTAGAACTCTCATAGAACTCTCATAGCAAATCCCGAAGCAACTTAAATAATTATCAGTAAGGTGGCGTTTTCATTGGATGGCTGAAGCTGAAACAAAAACTAGTTATTTACAGTTTTAAATATAGTTTTTCTGCACCCTCTTATTTCCAACGTCTCACGCATGGTTATTCCCAGCGTCTCACGAGAGACTGGCTATTTTGAACGTCTCACGACAGTCATCATCGACATTTAAAATCTACATCATCAATTCGACAACCTCTGTGGCGCAGCGGGCGAAGGTCTGTCTGCGACGCAGGATGTTGCGGGTTCGATTCCCGCCCCGGGACAAATGTTTGTACGATCTGCAGACATAATTTTTCCAGGGCGTTCTGGAGGTTTTCTATGTATAATAAAAAATATATATCTATGTAGTGTATTGTATTAAGTATATCAGTTATCTAGTACCCATAACACAAGCTGTGCTTAACTTGGGGCTAGATAATGCTGTGTGAATTGTCCAGCATTATTTAATTATTTTTATTTATTGATCGTTTTAATCGTGACTATCATAAAAATAAATCGAGATAATAGTTATTTACCCTGACAGATGTCAAAATGTTACTATCAGAAATAAAGTGCCTATAGTTCATTGGCACCGAATCTCAATCTTATTATCCTGTAATTGGAAATTGATACATCTCTGTTACAAAGTCTTTGTTCCCAGAAATATGAAAGCTTGCGGAAAAAAAACGTAATAAAACTCCAGACAAGAGCTAAATGTTGCTGACTATGTCTCGGGTTATAAATGAAGTAAAGATATTATAATTTTAAAATTCTCTTGCATCTTGTGCATTATTTTTTGTCGTGCGGCAGACAGCAATAAATTTGCAGCCACATTGTCGAGGCCACGCTGTAAGCGAGATATTTATTGCACTTGAAAAACACAAATGATGAAGTTGTCATTTTACACAAAGGGCCGGAACAGTATGGTGGAAAAGTTCATAATAAAGTTTCAAAGTTATGACTATTTCTGTATTATTTTTTAAATCTTAGTATACTTTACTAACAAACGACCTCAGTGGCGCAGCGGGTGAAGGTCCGCCTGCGACGCAGGAGGTTGCGGGTTGGATTCCCACCTCGGGACAAATGTTTGTACGATCTGCAGATATGACAGAACAAAATAAATAGACTAAGTTATATTTATATAATATATCATAAATATACTATATACATTACATAACATAAATAAATATACTTAGTACATTATATAAAATTGCTTTTGATGTTAACCTGCATCACCATTTGCACAACCCATTCATAATGTATTCGCCAACTACGAAAGTTTTTAAAGTAAAATCTAGAGGTAGCTCAGCTTTTCAAATAAATACCAATTAGGAGAATCCTCAAGACGCTGGCTGCATACTGCCCCGCCGCGTCGCGTATGGCAATGCTGCCTACAGCGGGCCAGATACTCACCAGCTCTCGGATCACTCGTCATTTTCGTAATAAAATGGAATTTTATATTGAAACCTAACAAAGGAAGGTTTTATATTATACCCTCCAGCATTTCAAAACACAAGGGGATCGCAGCAGTGAGTGAAAAACAAAGGGAAGCATAGCTAGAAGTGCGTATAAGCCTCCTTTTGTAGGATAATATTGTGATTTCGGACCAAAAGTTCGGTTACAAAGCTATATGTTTGTAAATAAATAATTTTAGTCAAATAATGCTATAAAAGGAAAACCCAAAACAATACTGAAACAGGGATTACGAGTTGATGGTCAGTAAATAAATAATTTTAGCCAAATAATGCCATATAGGGAAACCGAAAACAATAGGTAGTTAAACCAAGTTAAAGCAGGAGTTAATAAAATATTGACACGGAGTTGTAATGTTAAGTACTTATTTACTACTATTACATAGTCAAAGGACATGGTTAAAGATGAAAACTCAAACTCAACTCAAATATAAGCACGGCTCAAGAAGTGACGAATAAACTGACATAAATCACGACTTGAGACTTGTTTAAATCTGAGAACAAATCGTGAAAATTATATAAATTACCTTCTGGTCATTTTATATGTGTTCGTGAGATTATCAATCATTTTGTTTTCGCCAGTCAGTAGTGGCGAAAACATGCAATATGGCTGCGATATAATTATGAATAAAAAACAAATTAAAAGTGATACACTAACAAATAGGTACATCTGGATTTAGCAGCTGCATTCGGTTTTTATTGCATGACACTTTTCTCTAGAGATGAAAAGTTATATGAAACGTTAAAACATTTCTCTTTTTAAAATCTTGTAAGTCATATTTTCTTTATAACGAGAAAATAGGATCGCTCAGTGTACAAGCCAGTTGCGATAACTCTGTTTAAGGCCCCAGAGGGAGAGCTGAGGTCTACAATAAATAAATAAATAATGCTGGACAATTCACACATTATCTGGCTTCAAGCTAAGCAGAGCTTGCGTTATGGTTACTAGATATCTGATATACTTAATACAATACACTACATAGATAGATTTTTTTTTTGACGTGACAACGTCTTATAATTCGATAGAGCCGGCTGCACGCACGAAAAACATGACGTCATGCGGCGTTACCTCGCTATGACGTCATGCGGCGTTACCGGCGTTACCGGCGTTCCATATAAGGCTTGAAGTGCAAGCGAGAGCGGTGAGCGAAGCGAACCGCAATGCGACTATTGGGGAACTGCACGGCGAGCGAAGCGAGCCGTGATGTGACCCCCCTCGCCCCCTGTCCCCTGCCCTCCTCAACCCCCTTTCCCATCAAAAAATCTGATATGGGTATCGTTTTCGACTAACATGGGGGTGAGGATTACGAATTTGATGGCTGCGGGCGTGTGTCGGATTGCGGTGAGCGAAGCGAACCGCAATGCGACTTTTGGGGAACTGCACGGCGAGCGAAGCGAGCCGTGCTGTGACCCTCGTGTGCCCCCCCCCCCCCCGGAACCCCCTTCTCCATAAAAAAATCTGATATGGGTATCGATTTCGACTAACATAGGGGCGAGGATTACGAATTTAATGACGGCTGTGACCCTCGTGTGCCCCCCCCCCCCCCCCCCGGGAACCCCCTTCCCCATAAAAAAATCTGATATGGGTATCGTTTTCGACCAACATAGGGGCGAGGATTACGAATTTGATGACGGATGTGACCCTCGTGTGCCCGCCCCCCCCGAAACCCCCTTCCCCATAAAAAAATCTGATATGGGTATCGTTTTCGACTAACATGGGGGCGAGGATTACGAATTTGATGACGGCGGTTCGCTTCGCTCACCGCAACACGACACACGTGACACAGCAAGGCGAGCGAAGCGAGCCTTGCTTTGTGACACCACACATACTCATATGGGTATCGTTTTCGACTAACTCGAACTCGTAGATTACGAAAAAGATGTCCATTTCAAAATCCAAGATGGCTGACATTTTTGACGTGACAACGTCTTATAATTCGATAGAGCCGGCTGTACGAAAAAACATGACGTCATGCGGCGTTACCTCGCTCTGAGACGTTGTCACGTTCAACTATCGTCAGTAAACCGACTTTACAGACAACCAATTTTTTTTATTAAACATAGACAACATCCAGAACACCCTGAACAAATATCTGCAGACAGTACAAACATTTGTCCCGAGGCGGGAATCGAACTCGCAACCTCCTGCGTCGCAGGCGGACCTTCGCCTGCTGCGCCACTGAGGTTGTACGATCTCAGTGGCGTGTGATGTTTACAACAAAAATATTGAAAAGCAACACTAGTCAGAAGAATCGGAAAGCTTGAGGTTTAAAATGCAACCACAGAATAACTTTAGAGATGCAACTCTCAAATCGTAATTTTTCACGATATGTTTTTAGATTTAAGCAAGTCTCACGTTGTGATTTTTGGTAGATTTTAATAAAAATATGTATAAAATTCGTCACTTCTTGAGACGTGCTTATAATTTCAGTTTCAGTGAGTTGAGTTTGAGTTTTCGGCAGTTAAACTCATATCTTTGAAAAAAACGACGAAGAAAATATCTTTGTCCATTACACAATAGAGTACCCAACATTCTTCTACAATAAAACTAACTCCAATGTTCCTCGTCATTGGGTAGGTTATTAAATTGTGAGCTGTGGAGATTCATTGAAAATTGCCCATTCGGACTGAAGTGATTCAATGATGTATTGAAGTTTTGTTTTCTCTCGTGTGAAGAAAATATTGCAAGCCCAAAAGAGGGTGTTTTCCAATAAGTAGGTACAGTACAAACACATATTTAGTTAGAGAGCTACTCTTAGAAGTCTTTCACCACCGAACCAGCACCAGCTTTCAACACTGGGGAAATGGTTTTTATTCAGCAAGAAGATAAGAAGTCATACTTTTATTAACAAACAAAACGTCAGTTTATTAAGCACAGAGAAATAAAATTAACAGAATAAAACAAAAACAACTAGTATATATACTTATATCTATTTCTTAAAAATCTAAGCCGACACCAGAAGGCAGAGTGCCCAGAATTCTCGCAGCATTGCCACGTTGAATGGCAATGCTAATTCGTTAACCGAAATAGAAGCAAGCATTCCGATCACCTGTGGACTCTATAAGAAGTTTGGTGAGATTTCTACAAACAAAATAACAATCAAATAATTGAAACATATCAGAACTAGTACTTACAAAGAAGATAAGAGTAGTTAAAGCATCAACAATAACAATATGCTGGAGACAACATCATTCTAGCCGCAAGCTAACCTTGTTATGGGTACTAAATAACTGATATAATAATTCATTATATTAAGTGTAGAGTCAGTTACAAGTAAAAGGTTTTATTGAAGGACCCTTCGAATAAACTGGTTTATACTAGTTTTTTGTTTGGTAAAATCCACCAAATCAAGAGGTACCTACTTCTAAATGCAATTAGGTAATCAACACCTTTCGTACTCGACACGCTAGTAGCTGTTATTTCTAGTGGTCCAATTGCACTGACCTTTACCTAACTATCACCGTACTTTATTCTAAAATTATTTTCTGTTCACGGCGGGCGAAGCCACGTTGTTTCTATGGAAACGTTTAAAGGTTATTTCTTTTCCATGAGAATTTTGATGATTTATGGGATGAAACGTACCCTATGCTTGTTTCAGGCTACATATTTGCAAAATCTCAGGCCGATCCGTTCGATAGGTGAAGAGGTAACAAACATCCAAAAATCCATTCAAACTTTCGCATCACACTAATATTATAAATGCGAAAGTTTGGATAGATAGATGGATGGATGTTTGTTACGTCTTCACACCAAAACTACTGAACAGATTGAGCTAAAATTTTGCACCGGTGTAGCTCTAAGCCTGGAATCAAACATAGGCTACTTTTTATCCCATAAATCAGTTCTCATGGGACAGAAAATACCTTTGAACGTTTCCATAGAAACAACGCACCGCGGGCAGAAGCTAGAAAAAAATAAAATAACAGTCAAATAAAAGAAACATAGAAATTACACGATAGAAATTACCTTTGAACGTTTCTATAGAAAGAACGCGTGCGAAGCCGCGGGCAGAAGCTAGTTTTTAATATTATTGTAGTATGATGAAAAATCCGATTGAGTCCCGTCCGAATTTTTCCACGTCGCTCAGTCATGTGCTTCGAAGACTTACGGTCTACCAAATTTAGTTAAAAATTTTGAGAGGCACCTACCATATTTAATTTTTTTTAAATATGTTGTCAAACTAGGCTTACATGTCAGTATTCACGAAATCCCCGTGGCTATAGTATTATAATATCTGTGCCCGTGGTAAAAAAACTCTAATTGCATAAACATAACTCAACATTTTTTCTTTGGTAAATATTAAAAAACGAGAGAAAAATATACGATAAAAAAATCATGAAAGTGCACTATTTCCCACATAAATTGATAAAACTTTTAAATCCATCATGATTATTAACACTAAAGTCATTTACTACGGGATATTTACCATGATTTGAGTTTAGAGTTTTCCAATATTTCGGCACAGTTTCATGCGCCATGATCACAGAATAACTGACGGTACTGCGAGTGAGTTGTTATTGGCAGATATATCGATCTACCCTCAGTTTCGAAATATTGGAAAACTCAAAACTCAAATCATGGTAGGTAAATATCCCACATAAATTGGTCGAGACCTCAAAGGTGCGGTCTATTGAAATGATTTATGTTTTGATTCGTAGGGTTTTACTAATTATTCGGTTCCTTAAACCAGTTTATGAACCAGTTGTGTAGTTTTCTTGTAAATAAGCAAAAACTAGATTTTTGCGCTTACGCCGCAAACGTATGCTTTGTCCCGCTCCTGTGAACGCGATATCCTATTATTTTTATCCTTTTCACAAAATGGCGAGTATAACCTCTTTAAAGCTAATAAAAGCTTTAACATTAAAACCTCATACAAACTCCTTCACTACAACCTTATTACAATGATGACCCTAAATCAATCCCCTTAGACAAACGACTCAGCTCGAAGTTATTGCTAACAACCCCTCGGGTAATGAAACGAGTAATTGGATAATAACGGTACACTAACCGTGGCCTGCTGTTGGAGAGTAGAGTTACCTGAAGAAATCGTAGACATTAGGATATTGGAAACGAAATTGTAGCTTGCACTGATTAAATCAAAGCTATGATGATTTGAAGGCACATACACTTGTATTATATTTGTTGGTATTTCTACGTAGTGATTTGTAAAACACACTAATGAAGACGCTACGTGGTCGAAAATTCAGTTTAATTACTGGACATTTTGGCGTGGTGGAATGTACCTTTACTTTTCTGCAAACTCATCTTCTGCTAGGGTACCAACAAATATAATGTAAAAAACGTTATTGGCAGAGAAATTTATAGCTAAATAATAGAAACTTATAACTGGAGACTGTTGCAAACAATCTAGAGGGAGCTCAACTGATTCATATCAACACAGATAGGGTATTTTACTCTGTATGAGAAAAAATCTTAATATAAATATATTATACAGATAGCTTAGCCAAAAAGCAGTCGGAAAATGTTAGTTTTAGTTCGTAAAATAGCAAACTAAATTTTAAAATTCGATTTAAAGGTTTCAGTTTTTTTAATCTGTTTCATAACACCATTAAAACAGTAGTCGCCATGTTTTTACGTCATACGGCTAAGTAAACTTAGAAGTGTCAACTGTCAGCTATCAGCGTATCTTTAACCTACAAAATATCACTGCATTTGTTTACACAGCCAACTGACGTCATGACCTCATGAGCAATATGGCGTCCACTGCGTTCAGCGTTTTCGTTAAATTACGCGCGAAAGAAAATGCTAAATTTATTTGCATTTTTATGGCACTTAACGATTGAATAATCATTTTGTGAACTTTTAGTGGTTCATTAGCACTTTAGAATCTAATTGAGACACTTTTAAAAAATGGGTGTAATACCCTATTGAAAGCATCCCCAAGACGCTGGCTTGGCTGCATTGCCCCGCTGTATGGCAATGCATCAGCATTGCCATGCTGGTGAGTAGCTGGTGAGTATCTGGTGCAGTGCATCAGCGCTGCACCAGATACTCACCAGCTCTCGAGTAATGCATCGCTTCGACCTGACTACAAGAATATATCTAGATAGAAGCAAAGGTTTTAAAACAAAATGCCTTGTTATTCCATAATTAACTGTTCAAACATTTTTCCTTTTGAAGTACGGAATCCTAAAAATACTTGATTCATTATTTACTTTATAGTTTATTTATACCATGTTTTGAGTGAATCGAACCAAGAAATAATAATTTTCCCTAAAAACCTTACCACACTTTTTAACCCCCTGCGAGGTTAATTTCTCCAAATAAGATTAGCCTGAGTGTTATTCTAGAACGTAAGCTATCTACATACCAAATTTCATCTAGATCGGTTTAGTAGTTACGGAGATACGTGGTAACAAACATTCACACAAACTTTCGAATTTATAATATTAGTAGGATTTAAAAAATATCTTCGTCGCCAAAAAATCAAAGTCAAATTCCGGCAGCGTGAAAAGCGCGTTGTTTCGTTACCGACTGCCTATTGTCTGGGTTTCTAAAAGGACTAGTTTTGCTCGGATAGAATTTATTTATTCAGAAATTAAACAAATTCCGGATATCACACTAATATTATAAGTGCGAAAGTTTGGATGGATGTATAGATGGATGGATGTTTGTTACCTCTTCACGCCAAAACTAATGAACGGATCAGGCCGAAATTTTGCATACAGGTAAGTCTAACCCTGGAATCAAACATAGGCGACTTTTTATCCCATAAATCAGTTCCCATGGGATAGAAATAACCTCAAAACATTTCCATAGAAACAACGAGTGCGAAGCCGCGGGCAGAAGCTAGTTTTACTATAAAAACTATTATAGTAAGATATCCGGATTATAAATTCATTACGGATGTAAGCGGGTTAACTACGAACCCTATTTGTGTTGGAAGAACACCAACACCACTCACCCTGAAGATATCCCTCGTTAAGGGATAAAACATTGGTGTTCTTCCAACAAAAATAAGGTTCGTAGTTAACCCGCTTACATACGTAATATATTCCGGATACTTCGAAACAGTATTTTAATGTTGATGTGGGAATTTAAAAAAAATTAACAAACACAGACCTTTTATTAAAAAGTCTGCATGTGTTAACTAAATATGTTTGTTAAACTATCTTCTGTCTGCGTCTCTCTTTTCTTCAAGATATGAATAAAATTGTGTATGTAGTTTTTTGGCAATTTCTTGTCCGAAACATCTATATAAAACTTTCGCCTGTACATTAATGGTACGATTTTATAATTTTTTTATTAATTTTTCTGTATTTTACTATCCGACAAATATTATAAAGCCGAAAGTTTGTGATCTTAGAAACTACTGAACAGGTCAAGAAGCATACGTTTAGAATAGGTATAGCTTAACTTAGATAATAGGTTACTTATTGTACCCAAACTACGCGTGCAAACCTGTAGGCAGAAACTAGTCTTTGTGTATATTTGACGACCTCTGTGGCGCAACTGGCGAAGGTCCGCCTGCGACGCAGGAGGTTGCGGGTTCGATTCCCGCCTCGGGACAAATGTTTGTACGATCTGCAGATATTTGTTCAGGGGTTCTGGATGGTTTTATATGTATAATAAAAATATCTATCTATGTAGTGTATTGTATTATGTATAACAGTTATCTAGTACCATAACACAAGCTCTGCTTAGCTTGGGGCTAGATAATGGTGTGTGAATTGTCCAGAATTATTTATTATTTATTTATTATTCATCACTCCTTACTCATATGACTGATAAAATTCAAATATTTATTTACTAAGTGTTTATTTACAAAATTACATTTATTTTGAGAAACTACGAGTGCACTGCACAGTTTCTGCTATTTCGTTATAAGTTGAACATTTCGCAATCATGCAAATAAGTCACTGAAATTAAAAGCCTCCCTACCACTTTATTCGAATATTTACCGCAACTAGGGTGGATAATTGTCCGGCTTTTTAAATAGACCCAGTGCGATATTTACAATCTTTTGAGATTTTTTACTGGTGGAATAGGTTTTGTGTTTTAGATTATTAAAGAGATTGATGGAAGGTCGAACAATTCTGCTTTTTGAGATTAACACATATACCACTAACCTTTTAGATACTCGCAGCTTCCGGCAACACAACACCAAAATGTCAGGTATCCTGGATCTAGCTAGATGGTCAGGTCACAAACACAGCACTAGGTAAACGTATACAGCACAGCAGAAGTTCCTAGTTTGTCGATAGAACGTCTATATGGAAGCTCTTGACAACTTTACTGAAATTCCCGAAGCGAAAGCGTTCGCTGTTATCGGCGTGCGCGCAGGTTGTGTCGCGTCACAGCTTTCTCAAATATGGGTCAGTGGCATAATGCAACCCCGTAAGCAGAATTGTACAGACCCGGATGAATTATTTATTTGAAAAAAAAGTTTTCTATAAGTGCATCCTACCCGTCATGACCTACGAAGCTGAGACGTGGACACTCACGGTAGGGCTGGTCCACCAGTTCAAAGTCGCTCAGCGAGCTATGGAAAGAGCTATGCTCGGAGTCTCTTTGAAGGATAGGATTCGTAATCAATACATCCGACAGAGAACCAAAGTTATCGACATAGCACAAAGAATTAGCAAGCTGAAGTGGCAGTGGGCCGGCCATGTCTTGCGAAGAACCGACAACCGATGGAGTAAATATGTTATTGAGTAGAGACCGCTACTAGGCAAACGTAGTGTAGGACGCTCTCCAGCCAGGTGGGATGACGACCTGCGAAAGACTGCAGGTAGATGCTGGATGCGGCAAGCTGAAGAAAGGGCGCTATGTCGGTCATTAGGGTAGGCCTATGTCCAGCCGTGGACTAATAAAGGTTGATGATGATGATTATCATTATTCTTAAAAAAGACAATAAATAAAGTGACAATACATTATTGTTATTGTCCTCATAAATTTTCGTCAAAACAATAAAAGCTGGGTCAGATAGCTAATTGCTTGCAAGCAAACTAGTTTGTAATATATTAGTTAATATTATACTAGCTTCTCCCCGCGGCTTCGCACGCGTATTTTCGGTATGATAAGTAGCCTATTATCTAAGTTAGGCTCTGCTAAAATGAAAATGAAAATGAAATTTTGCGTAAGTGGCTCTGCTCTACACTTACGCAAAATTTCATATTAATCTATTATAATATTAGTAGGATAGTATTCTTACAAGTGTCACCATGATGATGATTATCTTATCATATAATATCGGCGTATATTTAGAACGTAGCCTAACTTCGATAATAGGCTACTTATCATACCGAAAATACGCGTGCAAAGCCGCAGGTAGAAGCTAGTTGAATATAAGATACATGGAGTTAAAGAAGGTAGCCTATTCTAAAAGTAGTAAATTTGAATAGATCTATGGAAAATTCGCGCCTTCTGATGTTTATATTTGTAAAAGTTCGCAATCCATCTCAACCATTGCAAGCCCCGATTTTGGTAATCGTAGGTCGTCACAGATAAGGTAAACTTACTTCGCCTTCCCTCAAAATGGGCATCCATCTCATTCGCAACGTTTTCTAGTCTTATAAACTCGTTATTTAATTTAGACTTCTTTCATGGAACTACGTCTGTAAATTCTAAAAGTAGTAAATTTGAATAGATCTACGGAAAGTTCGGGCCTTCTGACGTTTATATTTGTAAAAGTTCTCAATCCATCTCAACCATTGCAAGCCCCGATTTTGGTAATCGTAGGTCGTCACAGATAAGGTAAACAGTAAGTTTACCTTATCTGTGACGACCTTCGCCTACCATCAAATGGGCATCCATTTCATTCTCAACGTTTTCTAGTCTTATAAACTCGTTATTTAATTTAGACTTCTTTCATGGAACTACGTCTGTAAAATATGTAATCACAATCACATCACATCACACTAATATTATAAATGCGAAAGGTTGGATGGATGGATAGATGGATGTTTGTTACCTCTTCACGCCAAAACTGCTGAACGGATCGGGTGAATTTTGCATACAGGTAATTCAAATCCTGGAATCAAACATAGGATACTTGTCATCCCATAAATCAGTTCTCATGGGATAAAAATCACCTTTGAACGTTTATAGAAACAACACGTGGGAAGCCGCGGGCAGAAGCTAATAACCCTTATTTTCTTGCTGCTCTACAGCAAGAAAATAAGGGTTATTCCAGTTTTCCCCCTTGAAATCCCCCTTGAGGGGGAAAACTGGAAGTCAAAAAAATGAATTCCAGTTTTCCCCCTTGAAGATTAGCCTTAAGGGGGAAAACTGGAATTCATTTTTTTTACATCCAGTTTTCCCCCTTGCAAATCCCCCTTAAGGGGGAAAACTTGAATTATTATTTTTGCAATTCCAGTTTTCCCCCTTAGACGTAATTTGTATAGTAATCATTAATCATATATTACGAACCAAATTAGAGGAAACAAATTAGAACTAGTATTTGAGTATATAAACAAGTATATAAAGAAAATTACACTAGTATTTACAATTGAAACAATTGAGCTAACTGCCGACTGTTGCACACAGTCTACAGATAGCTCAACTGATCCATATCAACACCAGTCGGAAGCGTCCCCAAGAAGCTGGCTGCATTGCCACGCTGTATGGCAATGCAGCCGTATATTATAAAAGCCGTAAGTATATAAAGAATAGAATAGAACTCAAATAGGCCACATGCTCGGCATGAAACACTTAACACCAAAGCGATGGAGTAGCCTCTCCATAGCTTTGGCGGATTTTTCCGGCTTTTTGCTCGTCCCTAGAAAACCCAGAGCAGCCGAGCTAATTTCCAACTTGAAATCTCAATAGAGCACCTAATCTAGTGGCTAGCGGGATCCTTCCGGTGCAGGCGCTCGCATCTCATGACACAGTCTAGTATGAAAAGAAGAATAAAGTTGGAAATATTTCATTCAAATTAGAAAGAGGATAAGCCGCCGTATGCAAGTAAGCGTAGTACTAGGGGTCGCTTCGCTTTTAGAACGCAGATACGTATAATCGGGAATGAAATAATTAATCACTATTTATTATAATGTACCTTTAATAGTGTCAAATGACAACTTCTATTTACTCTATTAAAAAAAACGGCAAGTGCGAGTCGACTGGCATACGAACGGTTTCGTACCGTACTATCGTAGAAATATTTGACATACTAGGGACATCTAGTTTTAAAATCAGCCAACTTTTACAAAGAACACCAATTTTCACTTCTTCGGAGACCCCTTTATATTTTTATTTTATCATTATATTTAGTATTTATTGTTATTACTGTTGAAGTGTTACTTATGTATTGAGAGGTTCATGGATCTGCCTATAGCGGTTCAAGAGATACAGCCTTGACAAACGAGCAAAAATAGTCAAAAAACTCACGTTTTTTGTATGGAAACCCTCTTTAATTTGGATATATATTTATTTTTTATTAATTGCTGTTATAGCGGCAAGAGGAATACCTACACATTCTCTACAAAAAATCAACTGTCTACCTCATACGGTTCATGAGAAAGCTATCTCTAGAGCCCTCTGACAGACGGACGGACAGCGGAAGCTTATTAATAGGATCCGTTTTCATCCTTCAGGTACGGAACCCTAAAACAATCACAATCACAAGCATTTGTCCACATCATTGACCTTTATATGGGTTTCGTTCGGCTCAGCAGCTCAAACGTACCATTTTTGCGGCACATTGGTTCATTTTCTTTTGTTTTTATTCGTAATTGAAATGCAGTTGACGAGTGACGAAAATAGAACGAGTCTGAAAAAACACTGAATAAATCGGGCAGAAATACTATTAGGCCTGGAATAAATAATAAATAATGCTGGACAATTCATACGCCATCATCTCGTCCCAAGCTAAGCCGAGCTTGTTATGGGTACTAGATAACTGATATACTTAATACTAATACCCTACATAGTATATAGATATTTTTTAGTAAACATAGTAAACATCGAGAACACCCTGAATCTGCAGATCGTACAAACATTTGTCCCGAGGCAGGAATCGAACCCGCAACCTCCTGCGGCGCAGGTGGACCTTCGCCCGCTGCGCCACAGAGGTCGTCGAATAAAACATATGCTACTTTTTATCCCTATATAAATTTGCCATGGGACATTTACCCACAGATTCGGTGTATTATTTTGAATCAAAAAAACTTTCATCATCATTCCAGATAGACAGTGATTTCTGTTCAATATTTCATTTCTTCAATTTCATTAAATGACATTTTCGTCTATTCTTACCTGAACTAATCCGAGATCTTGGTCAGAGAATATAATAATAGTAGTAACGTATATAATGGAATTCCCCGCCCTCCACCTATTCAAGCTTCCTCACCCCGCCGGCCCCTGGTCCACTTCAGTTTGCGTTCCAAATGCAAGGGATGCACGGCGCACGCGCAGCCGTCTTGTGAATATATTCATGGAATTACTAAAAATAATAATAATATAAAGTACAACATTGCCAAATAATTATTGTAAATATTCTTTTTTCTTCTTTTTTTATTATTGTGTTGTTGTGTTTCAATTTGACCAATGTTTTCTGTAAATTAAGGTGACTATTTGATTATTACGTACCAATTTTATGTAATTATGGACCTATGTATGAATTCTGAAATAAAGAAATTTTATTTATTACCCTAGACGTCACACACACAGCACGTGTATCGCAACACAGTTGCACATGTATGTGCCGAGAGGCGAGTTTTGTTTGAAGAAATGAGCGAGTGTCCGGGCTTTGGTGTAGCCTCGTTGCAAATTGTCTTACTGTAAATCTATGCGCTGTTAAAAGGAAATGGCGTCGAACGGAAATGCACATCGGGGCTATTGTGTTTATAAATAGCATGCTTATTATTTACTCTGCCCTGATTTACTTTTTATTGATTTGAAATGTTATCAGACACATTTTACAGATACACAGTTTGTGTCAACAGAATCACTACCAGCAGAACAGCTTACTTAACAACCCTTATTTCTTACTTCCCTTCTACAAAACTGTACCTTTTGTTCACTATTATTTATTGTTCTCAAGTTTTGTTCCATCAAAAAATTAATAAGTTTCTCTGTGTTATGTTAAGATGTGCCTTAATTGGGCGTTCTGGATGTTTTCTATGTATAATAAAAAATATCTGTCTATGTAGTGTATTGTATTAGGTATATCAGTTATCTAGTACCCATAACTTTATGCAATGGCTAAATACTATTGTTAATAAGCCGTTGGCCCTGCACCTGACCTCTCCTCGGTTGTGTCGGTCTGCCGTCCCAGATTATGAGAGTGAGGGAATAAAGTGTGCCCCTGTGTTTTAACACACACTTAGACACTATAATAATAACTTGCACACCTGGCTAGTCTCCGATGTGACGGGCCGCCGTGGTCGAAAATTCGGCTAGGAGGACATCATTATCATCAGCATCAGTGTCTATTTCCTAAAAGAAAACAAACAAAACTCAGATAATAAATAAAAGAGGTTTATAATTAAGAGGCATAGACTAGGAAAACAATTAACTAACAATTGCTTTAAATGCCAAACAAATATGAATATGGTCTACTTTCCCACCTCGAACTGATGCAACAAAGCCCACGAAGTCTTTTCACTGCGTAAAGCAGGAACGAGGGGACTTCCACTCTGCAATTTGTCACTTCCGGCCACGCTCAGCCTTTAATTGGCAGAATTTAAATTAAATTCCAAACGGTAGATCGCGCAGTGATTGGTGAGGAATAACTAAGTCGGCAAATGAAATTGGGGACGTTTTTCTGGGTATTTAAAGATTAACAGAGGTTGATTGACTCAGGTTCGTTGATGTTTTTTTTGTGAAATTTTAACCAAAATATCGCCTCCATTAGCGAGTTTATCCATTTCACGTGCGTAAAAAGCTCGCGTGTGTGAAATGTACTTGATTATGATTATTTTTTCAATTATTTTGTCATGCCTGCGATCCACGTAGGGATTCTCTGGGACTCATATTATAGATTGCACGAACAGCCCTCTTCTGCAGCACAAATACGGTGTTAATATCTGCAGCGTTCCCCACAGCAGTATACCATAGGGCATGGGTCTAGGACGTATCTACGTCTGTAAGATGACGGATTTTTTTGACTGATACGCTGCAGAAGTCGTCTTAGTCGCTTAGACAGATTATCTATGTGTGGGGGCCACATTGAAGTTTATTATCTATTGGTGATTTTTAAAAATACAGTACTTTCTACAGTTTCTATCGTTTCTCCTTTAAACGTTTACATCAGCTTTAACTTGTTTAACATTACGTAGAATAAATCTATTACATTTTGTTTTGGTTTCGTCTACCAAAAGATTGACACTAAACCAATTTACTACTTTTGACATTGCATTATTTACATTGTCGAAATTTGTGTTTTGTATTTTCATATTAAAAATTAATGAAGTATCATCAGTAAACAATACAATTCCGTGATTATTCTTGACAAGATGGCGCAGGTCGTTAATATAAACTAAAATGGGAAAGGTCCGAGGATAGAACCGAAGACCGTTTCCCATTAATGTCAACTCTTTGTATCCTATCGTTCAAATAGGATGTAAGAAGATCCAGAGGTGTTCCTTATTCCATAGTGATGTAGTTTCGTTGGTTTAATGGTTTCATAATTGTAACGGAAATGCCCCAGAGATCTGCAGTTTTCTTTATACTTAACAGTTTAAAGGCTTTTTAGAAAACTTATTTTGGCATTATGATACATTTTACAGTCATGTTTTAGCAATTACTTGAGAAGAGTTTAATCACTTTAATCTCATTTATTTAATGTACCTATTTAGTAGTATATTAATAAGTTTATTGAATTTTTAGAAAGTATTTTTATATAAGTGTTGTGTCCGCACAACACTTAACACTCGTCCGAATCCAAAACCAAGAGACTTTAGATTTAAACGAGATGTACCCCTACTCAAAAGTGAAGTAGACATCTCGTCCGCTGACGAGTTTTAGATTCAGAGGAGACGTACCCTGATTCGCTGAATGTACGCTCGTACAATATGAATCTAGGTCTAAATTAGGGTGCCTGCAAACCTTTTTGAGTGTTTGTTATTATAGTGCGTAAGTGTGAAGGACACTAAGGGTAACTTCTAAGAAATCAAATAATATCCCATAAATTTTCGACTTCGACGGGACTTGAACCCGCATCCTTCCAATTAAAATCTCTGGGAGTTCCTACGATCTCTAGCTAGACTAGATTTTGGACTTCTTCGTCACTTGACCTCGAGGTGTAGTTGATTTGCTCATTCCCGTACTGAGGAAAGGATGCGGGTTCAAGTCCCATCGAGGTTGAATATTTTTGGGATATTATTTGATTTCTTATAGAATAGATCGCATGTTGGCCATAAATATGCATTTTGTCTGTTGTGCCAATAAAGGTATAAAATTGTGAGGCTCAATGAGGATCCGTAACGTTTTTAGTTAAGAATGCAGATTATTAGAGCTAAAAAATCCATATCACACAGTGCAAAATTTTTTGTTCTTTGACAAAAATTGACGAAGTTATGATCAAATTACTAACCAACAAACCTAAAACCAAAAATAAAATATTTCTTTAGGTTCAAAAAGTTTTTAATTTTTTTTTTCATTTGATGGGTCTCTAAAAACGGAGTCTATTTGGTTCTGTAATTATTTTTCTTTATCTTATAATTTCGGAGTAAATCACTAAAAACAATCTGCCTACGGGTAACGGGCGGTGACCGAGCCAGTGACGTCACACGCACCCGCGGCGGTCACTCAGTGAACTTCGCTAGTAATTTATGACTAAATTCGTGCGTAATGGTCCGATTTTGATAATTTAAAAAGATATATCATTCTTATGACATAAAAAATAACGTGGATACTAATATATATTTGAAGTTATTTTCGGAAGGAACGATAGATCAGCAGCTGCAAAAAGTTTCAGTTTCAAAAAGGGGTAAAACCCTTTTTGAAAGACGAAGATACTGAAACTTTTTGCAGACTTCATCATGAATTTTTAACCGAAAGCAGATATTCAATAAATTAAATTTGAATTCTTTAAATTCTATCAATATTATATCATACTATGGTATGATATAATATTGATAGAATTTAAAGAATTCATCATTCGCGATATGTCGCGGTCTTTATGTTACAAGCCCTGACTAAGCCTTACTTGAATAGCAAATTATACGGGGTGAGAAAAGTAGAAATTTTCACTTTCTGCGAGACAGTGAACTATGGGCATCCGCTGTTTTGCGAAATGTTTTATTTCCCAGCGAATCGCGTCATATTTTAAATTTATGGCATGAATAAAGCGTTTATGTAAATCGTTGGGTTTCTCACTGTTTCGGATAAGGGTTATAAAAATTCTCAGCGACGTTGAGTGTAAACAATGTTACGAGAAGTGCCGATTCATAAATAGTTAAACAACCTGCCACAGAATATGGGTCATTAAACCAAAAGTTGAGAAAGTTCGTCAAATACCAACTTAAAATTATATTTAGAAAACGTGAGACAAACAACCCCAATATTGATACTGTGGGAGTGATTTTCATTCGATTTCACATCACACACATATGAACAGCCTAAAGAAAGAAAAGAAAGGAGGAAAATCAATTTATTGGCCTCACTAGTCCACTCCTTATTTACTTACTATGATTACATATAGATTATATTTTATGAGCTTCCTGCTTCTGTTTCCCGCTAGAGTACAATCTTGGAGTCTTCAAATCCAGGGTAAATAAGTTCCTTCTGGGAAAGCGTGCTCCATCTTAGGCCACATCTTCACTTACTTTAAGTGAGTTGGTGGCCAAACGCTTACCCATTATCAATAAAAAATAAAAGTAAAAACTCCTGGACTTAGGCCTCCCCTAAAAAGCGCTCAATTGGTTCTTATCATTTGGGGTAGTACCGTAATCATCGGTTTAGATAGGTAAATGTCTAATCACTTAGAGAAAGGAATTTATCAAAGAATATAACAAATAAAAAATAGACACAAATTAGAAAACAATTGAACCAGTTCTAAATTCAGTAGTAAACAATCTAATGGTAGCTCAACTAATCCATATCAATAGGTACCAATCAGAAGCATCCTTGAGACACTGGCTGGCTGCACTGCCCCGCTATACATATAGCAATGCTGATGCGCTGCACCACATACTCATCAGTACCTACCTAATTTATAGATTATTCAAAGCTATTATTCTTGCCTTCGGTACTTCGTATACTTTATTTATTTATTTAATAAATACAGACCTCTATATTTAAACGTAGGTATACGAGTTACATGATAAATTTTGTAAAATAGCCCACTATGTTGTACTCAAACATATAATAAGCTTATAAATACTTATCACTACAGGTTGTTGCTGACCCAACAGTACTACAACTAATTTATATAAAACTAAACTTAATTATACTAGATATTAAAACAAATTTACAACAATGAAAAAGTAATTAAAACAAAAAAGTAAAGGCAAATAGAATAGAATTAGTGACATTTTTAAGGACCGAGACATAACAGGTTCACAGTTCACACATATTCGAATAGTAGGTACAGGAAAGTTTAACAAAACTTTCCTGTACTATTCGCGAATATGTTTGCAAAATTTACATTTTATATCATACGGCGTACAGGCATATGAAAACCGGCGTTGGTGCGACAGGTGTTTACGTAAAATAGTTTACTTCATATATATATTATCTTAATGCTTGAAATCTTGATAATGTATGCAGGTTTCAAGCTACTATTCTTAGGTTTATCTCCGCTAAGACATAGTCAAAGCTTGTCGTAGTAACTAAGCTTTTTTCTATTTCTATATTTCTATCCTTAGTGAGTAAGCTAAATATTATGCTCTTGAAATACGTCATTACATTATATTCATAAATTATATACATACGTCCCGGCTTCGCAAGGGTGGATAGTTATTTTTTAAACATTTTAATAAAGCCTATGCTACTCAGGGATAATATAGCATCCTAATGGTGAATGATTTTTGAAATATGTTGAGTAGTTCTTGAGTTTATTCGTTACAAACAAACAAATCTTTCCTCTTTATAATATTAGTGTTGATGTAACACCAGTTTCTGCTAGACATCGTCGGAAACATCTTCATTTTTATAGGTGAAATTGTGGTCAAACGAAGATCAATTGATTAGAGCAAAAATGTGCTTGGAATTTTTCTCCTCCCAATTATAAAATTCATTAAGTTGCTGCGTTTTATATTTCTGACTTTATTATCATTATTTTTTTAAGTAATTAATACTCAAAGGCAACTCAGATGCAGCTCTCAAGTCGCAATTTATGTGTTTAAAGTCTGTCCAATATCCGTGACTTGAGTCTTGCTTAAAACTGAATTGCGTTTTAGTAGGTATTCGGCGGTTAGATTTAATAATATTAATATGTAATATTTAATATGTTATTAAGTAATTTTTATTTCAAGTTTTGTTTTGCAATTTTAAATCTGGGTTCTTTGTAAATTATACAAAGAGCCCAGATTTAAAATTGCAAAACAATACACGAAATAAAGTTGTATTATGATTAGCTTCTCTATAATCAGAGTGTAACTGGTGACCCGTAATACACTGGAGATGATTTCTGTTGTCGACCCTCGACGTACCCCCATTGGGGGATACTCGGTTTTTTTTTATGAAAACGTGCCATTGTCTTCCACAATGGGAACAAAAATGATGGTAATTTGATTATTCCGGCTGTCCATCACTTAGATATCCCCCACTGGGGACACTGGGATTTTTGTGGATTTAAAGCCTATCAAAATGTAGTGTTAGTAATAATAACCTACTGCATTCTAGAAACTAAACTCATTTTGTGAGAGAAAATAAATATTGACTTAAATTCGATCTTTTAAAGATCCAGGTCTCTATCCATTTATACTGTTTTTTTATCTGGTTAAAAATAGGTATTTTGGTTGGCTGGTATTTTCAAGACTAATTATAGCTTTTGTTCACTTAATTGTACGATCTGCAGATATTTGTTCAGGGTGTTCTGGATGTTTTATCAATGTATAAAAAAAATATCTATCTATGTAGTATCTACATATGTAATGTATTGTATTATGTATATCAGTTATCTAGTACCCATAATACAAGCACTGCTTAACTTGGGGCTAGATAATGCTGTGTGAATTGTCCAGCATTATTTATTTTTATTTTTACTATCAAACTAAGTATTTTTTATATAAGTTGTGTATCGAAGAAAGAAGCTCGGTGATGCTTCGCTCCTGAGGCCATGCAGGCGAAGGAATATGTGCATTCTACTTTGTACTCTCTCGCCTCCATGACCTGAGGAACCAAGCTAATTCTTCTCAAGATTCTGCTCAGCAATGAAGACGTGAAAGTGGTAAGTGTCACAAATGAGGGGTGTTATAAGTTTAACGTGTCTGTCAGTGTATCTGTGTATCTGTCTGTGGTATCGTAGCTCCCAAAAGGGTGAACCGATTGTCGTTTAGTTTTTTTGTGTCATTGATAAATTTATCCCGATTGTTCTTAGACATGTTTCATGAAAATCTGTTCAGTCAATAAACGTCGGCGGGTTTTTAAAATTTTTGATTTTGTCTTGTTTGTATGGGAAGCCCACGTCACGCATCGTACGCGACAAAATGTAGAAAGCGTCCACTCCGGAACCGTGGTCCCACTGCGATGTCCCACTGGTGGGACAAAAGTTTTTCGTGGTCCCACCAAACACACACTTGACCCTTCAACATATGGCTCTGGGTGCAATTATATATATACACACCCGTTAGGAGTAATTTAATGTTGACCCCCCCCGCTTCGCGGGGGTGGGCGTATGTGAACGGTCAAGTGTGTGTTTGGTGGGACCACGAAAAAGTTTTGTCCCACCAGTGGGACATCGCAGTGGGACCACGGTTCCGTCACTAAAGCGTCGGATGGCGTGGCCTACGTATAAATACGTAGGCCATCTATTTTCATACATATTCAAGCGTTCAGATTTCATAATACGTCGCGCATATTGTGTGACGTGGGCCTAATCTTTTTATAGCTTTAAGCTTACCTGTAATGCTTTAAAAATATATAACGCCAAGTGCGAGTCGGAAACCCGCACCGAGGGTTGCGTGTTATTGTATGACTAGGTCATCATCATCATCATCCGCAACCCGACTTCACCCACTGCTGGGTATAGGTCTCGCAAACTTTTGTGCCACTCCACACGGTCCTGCGCCAATCTCATCCAGGTTCGCCCTGCGGTGTTAGAGATGTCATCTGCCCATCTTGCCACTGACTAGGTACTCCTTGCCAAATTATTATGATTCTGGGTCAACGGGAAGTATCTTATAGTTTTAAACCCCTCGCGTGAATATTTTTTTGTGAATCTACTACAAATTTATGGTTTTCGGATTTTTCCTTTACTTGTGAAGCCGGTTTTTGTCGTAAATAGTGATTTATTAAATTAACGGATTGTTTATATTTAGGTACTAGTTCCCGCAACTTTGTTAGATTAATTACTAATTAAGTTCACATTTAACCACAGTTTCTCTCTTATTATGAAACACTGTGCAAAAAAAGCTTCAGAATTGGACCTATTACACTTTTCATATAAGTAGCTATATTAAGGTAGCTAACTTAATAAATATAATTATATTCTAAGGAAGTACCTGACAGACAACGCACAGCCCGAACCACTGGTTCTAGATTAATGATTGCACAGTTAAAAGTTTTAAATGATGTCGAAGTGGCCCAAGCATTTGAAAACTTTTTGACGTGATAACGTCTTTAAAATCGTTTTAGTCGGGTGACATGTTCAGAAACTTGTGTCACACCAAAACCTCACGAGCGCGATCGCAGGTATAACGAGAGAGAGACGGACCGATCTCCCGTCTCATCTCGAGCGCTTCTTTAATTCCTTACTTCCCTAAAACTTATATCACCAATAAGACGTTAGCACGTAAACATCTCGATCGTAAACCTACTTTACAAACAACCAATTTTTTTACTGAAATTCCAATCTCTACTACAAAGTATTTAAACTCTTCTCAAGTAATTGCTGAGTCATTGCTAATAGAAAATGTATCTAAATGCAAAACTAAATTTAATTTTACCCATTTTGATGAAAAACATACTAAAAAAGTCTTTAAACTTTAAAATATAAAGAAAACTGCAGATCTCTAGGGTATTTCCGTTACAATTATTAAACCATTGATTGATACCAGATCTAGCTTTTATATTTAATGTCTATTGATTGTGGCGTGTTTCCTGATCTAATGAAATGTAGTAAAATAATTCCACTGTATAAATCGGGTAGTAGGTCTGACCCCACTAACTTTAGACCAATATCAGTACTGCCAACATTCAGCAAAGTTTTTGAAAAACTTATTTTACGAGTACATCAATTGCTTAGGCATTTCAATGGCAATGACCTGCTGCATTGTAAGCAATTCGAGTTTACTCGCGGCAAATCAACTACTGATGCCGGTGTAGAGTTAGTATCGCATATTTTTTATGCTTGGGAGAAGTCGCAAGACGCTTTAGGCGTTTTTTGCCACTTTTCAAAAGCGTTCGATTGCGTACACCATGAAACATTAATCAGGAAACTACATCACTATGGAATAAGGAACAGCTTTTTGGATCTTTTTACATTTTATTTGAGTAATAGGATACAAAGAGTTGACATCAATGGGAAACGGTCTGTAGTTAAAATGGGTGTACCGCAGGGTTCTATCCTCGGTCCTTTCCTATTTTTAGTTTATATTAACGACCTACCTTATCTTGTCTAGAATAATCACGAGATTGACGATTTTCTTAGAAATTAGCCAGAGTGCGAGGCTTACGCCCTATAATAACAAAAACCTTAGATTTTGAGCACCGCGACACCTCTCGTCAAGGGCCCTATTCTGCTAAACTAATCGCATCACTATGACAGTGGTATCTTCACAGAAAGACACGTTTTGGTATTCTACCTTAGATATGATGTCGAAGTGGCCCAAGCATTTGAAAACTTTTTGACGTGATAACGTCTTTAAAATCGTTTTAGTCGGGTGACATGTTCAGAAACTTGTGTCACACCAAAACCTCACGAGCGCGATCGCAGGTATAACGAGAGAGAGACGGACCGATCTCCCGTCTCATCTCGAGCGCTTCTTTAATTCCTTACTTCCCTAAAACTTATATCACCAATAAGACGTTAGCACGTAAACATCTCGATCGTAAACCTACTTTACAAACAACCAATTTTTTTACTGAAATTCCAATCTCTACTACAAAGTATTTAAACTCTTCTCAAGTAATTGCTGAGTCATTGCTAATAGAAAATGTATCTAAATGCAAAACTAAATTTAATTTTACCCATTTTGATGAAAAACATACTAAAAAAGTCTTTAAACTTTAAAATATAAAGAAAACTGCAGATCTCTAGGGTATTTCCGTTACAATTATTAAACCATTGATTGATACCAGATCTAGCTTTTATATTTAATGTCTATTGATTGTGGCGTGTTTCCTGATCTAATGAAATGTAGTAAAATAATTCCACTGTATAAATCGGGTAGTAGGTCTGACCCCACTAACTTTAGACCAATATCAGTACTGCCAACATTCAGCAAAGTTTTTGAAAAACTTATTTTACGAGTACATCAATTGCTTAGGCATTTCAATGGCAATGACCTGCTGCATTGTAAGCAATTCGAGTTTACTCGCGGCAAATCAATTACTGATGCCGGTGTAGAGTTAGTATCGCATATTTTTTATGCTTGGGAGAAGTCGCAAGACGCTTTAGGCGTTTTTTGCCACTTTTCAAAAGCGTTCGATTGCGTACACCATGAAACATTAATCAGGAAACTACATCACTATGGAATAAGGAACAGCTTTTTGGATCTTTTTACATTTTATTTGAGTAATAGGATACAAAGAGTTGACATCAATGGGAAACGGTCTGTAGTTAAAATGGGTGTACCGCAGGGTTCTATCCTCGGTCCTTTCCTATTTTTAGTTTATATTAACGACCTACCTTATCTTGTCTAGAATAATCACGAGATTGACGATTTTCTTAGAAATTAGCCAGAGTGCGAGGCTTACGCCCTATAATAACAAAAACCTTAGATTTTGAGCACCGCGACACCTCTCGTCAAGGGCCCTATTCTGCTAAACTAATCGCATCACTATGACAGTGGTATCTTCACAGAAAGACACGTTTTGGTATTCTACCTTAGATGACAGAAATTATGACGAATGCAGATGGAGAGATGAGAGCACGTCAAAATGTCAAGTTTGACCGGACCACCGCATTTGTTTTTTCATTTGTAGGTAGGTACAGTTAAAAAATATTTTTCTGTGGTCCTGTTAATTTAATTGGACCACTTACTCCAACCAAATTTCTGTGGTACAGTTAACCTGTTCCTGCCTCGGGAAAACGAAATTTATCGGTGGTACAGTCAACAACTGGACCATCAAATATCATGTCTTCCAAAATCGCTTGTACCATTTGTACATTTCACTTTTCCTGAAATAGGTAGTAGGTAACTAATGGATCGTCTTGGAAGAAAAAAATATGTAGATAGGAACCATTACCATTATTACCACTACCCATTATTAATTTTACTGATTATTTTCTTAAATCTACTGATTTTCTACTCAACTTTCTTCTGATTTAGTCAAATACGATCTTGCAACGTTGTTTCTAACGAAAAAAATGAATGAAATCGGACAACGACGCGTTAATGAATTACAACTAAGTACACATTTTGACTTTCATCCCCTGTCTCAAGGGAACCGTGGCTACTGAATTCCCAGATAAAAAGTATCCTATCTTCTTCCTCGTAGTATGAGCTCAAATCATAATAATAAGATTCATTTGAATTCATTCAGTATCATATTATTACTTTCATCGTCTCTTCCAAGAAATAAACATAATGACAGTACCATGTCAATATATTTATGAAAACTTGTTGTACACACATAAAAATATAAGTCAGTTCCCTAAAAATAGCGATAAACATAATTTGAATACCAGAAACAAACATAAGCTCGCTGTGCCCACAACTAGGCTACACAAAATTAAAATATCTTTTAAAGGGCAATGTATACGCTTCTACAACAAAACTCCTAGTGAGTTGCAAAAATTATCAATAAATAAATTCAAACAAATTGTTAAAACCTTGCTGTGCAAAAAGGCTTACTATAAAATATCAGATTATCTAGAGGACAAAAATGCTTGGGACGGGTTTTGCTCCAACTCGAAAAATAACAACTAACAGGCTAAAGGTTTCTTCGTCGCTTCTTTACTTTAGTCTACATACCGAAGCGACAGAAATCAAAAATATCACTTTATTTCCGTGTCAGTGTTTAGCTTTATATTTTGACCTTTTCTAAGTGTACATTTATTGTATTTATGGAAATAAAGAGTTTTTGATTTTGATTTTGATTTTGATTTTCCAGGGGAACCTTACTGAATTCCGGGATAAAATGTATCCTATGTCCTACCTCGTAGTATGAACACAAATCGTGCTAAGTTTCATTCGAATTTGGTACTTTCGGCGTGATGCGCGGCCAAGGAATTTTACATCCATCCCCTCTCCTAGGGGAACCTTATTGAATTGCGGGATAAAATTTATCCTATGTCCTTTCTCGTAGTATGAATTCAAATCTTGCCGAGTTTCATTCGAATTTATTCAGTAGTTTTGGCGTGATGCGCGTTTAAGAAACAGACAGACAGACAAAAATGAAAACGTTGGCTTCAGTAAGTGCCGATAATAGGGTGCCCTCCAAAAATGTTTTTCTAAATATCTATAATCTATAATGTACAGAATTGGACCTGTTATAGTTTCATTATAAGTATAGAAGATAGATAGATATAGATATTTGTTTTTACAAACGATAACTTCCAATAATAGATAGTTTTACATGGTTTTTTATAGTCAAGCAAATTATTTTTCCACATTAATAGAATTTACGCGCATGAAACTGCGACGGACAGCTCTAAGAAATTGATAGGCATAAAACGAAAACACTGCCCCTTCTGTCTGTTTCTTCGCTTTACCAAGTAACGGATTTCGATACGATACCTATCTGATGTCATATAGCTATTTTATAGGAACGTTTTACAAACTTTCCGTTATTATATCTAAACAAATTGTAGCTACCTACCTTTCTAATGTACACCCGAGTTTTATTTCCCGAGTACTTCGAGTTTGAAGCTGCAGATAGAAGTTTAATTAATAACATATTAAACGAAGAATGTGAATTTCTAAAAAAAAAAACATAAGCAGGTGCTTACGTCCTAAACTAAATTTTCATATAAAATTTCAGCCTCGTTACCCTTCTAGTTCCTGAAATTTCTTGATAAGGCAGTGAGTCATCCTAAAGGTGGTGTGGAGTCAAAGTTAGGCCAACTTTGACTCCACACCACCAACAGACACCTATTTTAGAGGTTTTTGAAATTTGCATCCTAAAGGTGGTGTGGAGTCAAAGTTGGGCTAACTTTGACTCCACACCACTTTTAGGATGCAAATTTCAAAAACTCCTAAAATACGTGTCAGTTTAGGTATATTGAGTCATCTTCCTACGCTACAAATTTTGACGAGGCAACAGTTACGGTTCTGAACTTATTACAAAAATGACCTTTGACCCTATTTTATCTACCTTAAAATACGAATCTTCTGAAATCCGTTCTTAGCAGGTGCCTATACGTCCTAAAAGAAACCTCTATGCCAAATTTCAGCTTCGTAGCTTTTGTAGTTTCAGAGATCTCCTGATGAGTCACCCAGTTTTCTCTTTTATAAATATAGATAAAGACAATTTATCTATTTTTAAGTACCTATATCGTGTTGACATTGTATTATTGGACATAGAAAATTTAAATTGCAAACCTGCTCAAACATTTTAATACTGACACCATATTTCTGTGATTATAAGTAACTTAACCTAGACGTTATATTCATACTCCCATAAGGTTAGATGCAGTGGCGAGATTACGCACTAACATTACCTATCTGTGGCAGTGCTTCCTTACTATAATTCTTGTCGATAAGACATGACAATGTACATCTCACGTACAACTCAATAAACAAACATGATAACGTTCTATTTCACGGTCAGAACCTATACCTACCCAATGCTATTTTGGGTTTTACCCAGGTAGGTACGAAATCACAGAGTTATCAATTTGTAAACAGGTAAACATGATTGAATTGAAACCATGATGTAAGAACACAAGGTCTGACATTCCGAGATCTTCCCAAGCCTACGTCACTGCCCAGTTGCCACAAAAAAAGGAGGTTACGTTCATTTGCCGGTGACTATCAAACTTTTATTGACGCCGCCCCGGTGCGTCACTTGCGTTCTTGATCGGATAAATCTTTAAAATAAAATGGGCGGTTACTCTATCCGTAACTGTAAGTGTGAAAGGCGGTAAAGTAAGGTTCTTTTCATTCCCGAAAAAAGAATCTGTGGCTGAACAATGTTTCAGCGATTGGATAAATTTCATTGCTGCTAATTACCGTTGCTCAAATTATGGAAAATAAGTTTGAAGGATTTCATTGAAAACCTAAAACCTAGATCTAAATCTCGAATTTCCCCAAAACTAAAAAGTTTGAGAACCACCGTAGCGCATATGACGACTTGGGAAAACCCACGTGACCCTTTTATCTCAGAGTGCACCTTGTATTATTTTTCATGATTGGAACGCAGTATTTCGAGTCACTGACGCTTGACCAATGACATTTTGGGTTTTACCCAAGTACCAAATCACCGAGTTATCAATTCGTAAACAAGTAAACATGATTGAAACGCAGTGTCTCGAGTCACTGACACTTGACCTTTGCATACGGTATAAAGAAAAATTCGTTCGATACTTGATTATTACAATTAAACTCCAGAAGACTCGTAGACGCTTTCATTGAATGGTTTTCACAATGAGGTCGTTGACATTGTTGTTGGTTGTTGTGATGGTGTGTTTGATAGCGGTGGTCGGTCGCGCTCAGGGTGAATGCTGCCCCCGAACGTCGTCAGGTGTGTGCAACGATGGTCTTCGACACGAAGGATTGTACTGTGGCAAAGGACCGTGCAACATTTTTGGCTGCAATTGCAAGGGTGGGTGTATCCAAGGTGACGCCGAAACAAACTCATGGAATCGCTTCAAACGCTCCCAAGTATTTCGCAACAGTCGTGCCGGTTCCAAAATAGTTAAAAGCGCCATCGACGGCTACAAAGAGGGACAGCTAAGTGATGACACGAAACGTCGTGATGCAGAGAGGGCGAAAAAGAACGCGGTCACTTTACCACCAACATCGACGCCGAGTCTCGTACAGCGTGCCGTTGACAAGCACAAACCCCGTTGGTCATAAGTTATTCTCTGTACCTGCTGTGTTTGACGGCCATTCTGGATAACCACTAAACACCTTAGCTATGTTTATTGTACTCGTATAGCTTAAAAAGCTTACGATGCAAATATTGTACTATCATCATAATAAATATACGAAATCATACCAAAAATGTTCATCATTTCAACGCACAAGTTTATTTTTAACCCCCGACGCAAAAAGAGGGGTGTTACAAGTTTGACGTGTCTGTCTGTGTATCTGTGTCTCTGTGTATCTGTCTGTGGTATCGTAGCTCCCAAACGGATGAACTTCGTGAGAACTTCATGGATGATTTTCGTTTCGTTTTTTTTTGTGTCATAGATAATTTTATCCCGAATGTTCTTAGCCATGTTTCATGAAAATCTGTTCAGCCAATAAAGGTCGGCGGGTTTTTTTTTGTCTTGTATCTATACTTTTAATAAAACTGTAACAGGTCCAATTATAGAATAGATCATAATTTGACTTTTTTTTTGGAGGGCTCTCTATTATCGATGCTGAAGCCAAAACTGTAATTTTAAGGGTTCCGTACCTCAAAAAGAAAAAAGGAACCCTTATATTGAAATTTCTTTTGGTTTTTGCTGTAGACCAAAACCTATAGGTCCTACTTCCGTAACCTACTTCCCCTTTACCTAGAATCATAAAATTTGGTAAGAAGCAAATTTGCATATAGCACAAATAACGAGAAAAATTTTAAAACCGTCAATTTGTAGTTCAATACCAAAAAAATATATTTTTGATTATCTCCCTGGACCAAAATATACAGGGTACCTATACCTACTTCATGTTGACCTAGAATCTGATATTTGGCAAGAAAGAAGGTCTTACAACTAAACGGAACCCTTAGTGCGCGAGTCCGACTCGCACTTGACGTTTAATTTTCATTCATGTCTGTCTGTTTCTTAAACGCGCATCACACCGAAACTACTGAATGTATTGAAATGAAACTCGGCATGATTCATACTACGTGGAAGCACATAGGATACTTTTTATTCCGAAATTCTGTAAGGTTCTCCTGGGAGAGGAGATGAAAGTAAAATTTCTTCACCGCGCATCACGTGATGCGCGCTGAACTGCTGAATGAGTTGGAATGAAACTTGGCACGATTTAAGTTCATACTATAAGGAAGGACATGGGATATATTTTATCCCGGAATTTAGTAAGGTTCCCCTGGGAGTCTCCCCTCAAGAACACTTCTACCCCAGCGGTTATCGGTCCTTCGTGAGATCCGGCCGGCCCACTGCCACTTCAGCTTGCTAATTCTGAGATCTATGTCGATATCTTTGGTACTCTGTTGGATATATTCGTTACGAATCGTTTCCTTCAGCGAAACTCGGAGCATAGCTTTTTCTATTGCTCGCTGAGCGACTTTAAACTGGTGGATCAGCCCTACCGTGAGTGTGTCTACGTCTCAGCTTGGTCATGACGGTCTAGCTTATAACTATCACACTACCATCGATGTGAGTCAAATTCGGGAGATTAGGCACTAGCTTTTCGAAAGTGGAACGCTCAAATTGAGTCCAATTAGGTCCACCCACCTCAGTCACAGTCGGACCGGCGCTGCCGGCGTACGTGTTTCGCGTGTACTGTTGTCTCGATCGCACTTCGGTGTAAATACGTCTTTCCATCATTGTTGTTCAATAGGTAGGTATATTATTGCAATAGATTGAAGCGTGTCGTTGCGTTTAGTTGTAGGTACCTAACAGTAGGTGGCCTGTGTTGGGCCATTTGTTGAGATAGCGCTGGGAGAACGTACTATATCTACAGAATTTTACTTATATCAATGCACACTACCTAATAATAATGCAAAAATGTGGATGGATGGATGTTCATGTAATGTAATGTTTGTCACTTCTTCACGCCAAAACTACTGAACTGATCGGGTCGAAATTTTGCATAGATATAGGTCCTATACCAGAACCTGAAACAATACTTAGGTGTTTTATACACCATAAATCACATCCCATAGGATAGATAGAAATAACCTTTAAATGTTTCTACAAAAGGAACTCGTATGAAGCCGCGGGCAGAAACTAGTCATAGTATAAATGCAAAAGTTCCTAACAAAATTCCAAGTAAAAATGTACCTCGAAACTCAGCGTGTTTTTCCTCTGTGCTTCGAGCAATTTTAATTCAATTTAGCTAACTCGTAGTTTATAATCCGTAAACTTTCATCTTCCGGGCACCATAAAGATTATCTCTCGAAATAGTTCGCTTGTATGAGAAGACGTCGTAAAGAAGGGTCCTTGGGGGGTAGTTGTTAAAGCATACACTGTTGCGTTTTTTTTTTTGGTTATGACTCACTGAGTGACCTAGTACAACTTCGATCTTAAGGTGCGCCAATTTTAAAACTGTCTTTTGACGACCGATGTGGAGCGGCGAGCGAAGGTCCGCCTGCGATGCAGGAGGTTGCGTGTTCGATTCCCGCCTTGGGACAAATGTTTGTACGATCTGCTCTGGGTATTATAAAAGTATTATAAAAAATATCTATCTATGTGTATAATACCTACACATAGATACAATTGTATTATGTATATCAGTCATCCAGTACCCATAACGCAAGCTCTGCTTAGCTTGGGGCTAGATGTTGCTGTGTATATTGTCTAGCATTATTTATTTAATCCTACCTACCTTTAAGGATACCTATAACTCAGGTTCAAGTAACTATTTTGGCTACATATAAAGAGGTTTTCAGATTTTTTGTAATTTCTGTTTCTGTTAGCAAGTATAATTTTAGATAGCAGGTTGGAAGTTTTGCGTACATTGAAAACCATTTGCTTTGAACCAATTCTAAAACAAACTTTGAAACAATTATCGTTTTGGTATTCATTTATCCATCGACATTATGTGAATTTCAGTAAAAGTATCTCGAATGTCAATAGACCCAGAAATATGGTTTTAGCATGGCTTTATTTGTAGTAAATGAAATGTGAGAAAAATTAATAATATGCTGGATAAATTCCACTCAAAAAATAAATAAAACCAGTTTTTTTTCTCCCGCGTGAACGCGAGAATACAATGATTTGTTTTCAATAAGGTAAGGTAAATGTTTACGAAATAGAACAATAGGAATCGTTTTCTAAGTAGGGAATAGCATACCTACTTTATTATTTATTGAGGACATGCCTTCGTGTGAGAAATCGCATTGTTTCCATTTATTTTCATCGGTGCATAGTGATGACAAATCACTAGATACTTACTTGTAATAGAACAAAGGCAGGGCAGAGTTAAGAATCAAGGTCATAATATATCTGTATATACCGGAAGGGAAGGGGATGACGATGATCTCCAAGCTGAAATTTCGGCCACACCGACCAGTCTCAACGGAGACAAACCATGTGTGCAGGATATAAGTGCACACATGTCAGCCCAAACACAGGTGCACTGTCTCTCATAATCTGGGCCCGTACTCTTAAAAACGAAATCGAAGTTTCTGATTCGTGTGCGTGCAAACGCTAATCTTAAGCCACAAAAGAGTTGGTTTTACACGACAACGAAAACAAAACTTCGATTTTCCTTTTCAGAGTAGGCTCCCTGATCTGATGGAAGACCGACAAGAACGAAAAGAGATCTGGCGCAGGACCAACGGCATAACGTGCTTTCCACGGCACGCGAGTGTTGCAATGCAAACTTCATGACTCCAGGCTGCTACTTTTGATAAAAATTTTGAAGGGAACTGTTGTTAAAACATGATAAGAGATTTGTAAGTGTAGCTCAGAGTAGAGGAAGAGGAGAAGGAGGAGAACTCTTATTATAATTCCCTCTGCCCCCTTACTCAGATCCTCCCCTGTAAACGGTCAATTGTTTTATTGTAGCGATCGCTAAGTTCATGGCATTTTTGCTGCGAAGACATGACAGTATGCCGCGATCTACAGACCCATTGACATCAACATTAAGCATGAAAATTTTACTGTGGTTTATTATTGTAACATTTTATCACCGTGTTAAATGTGACCGTGTTGATTATCTTAATACATTTAACAAGATAAAAGATTATTTTATATTTTTGAAAAAAAAAGTCACCAGTTTAGTAAGTGGATTTACGAGTGAAGAAAAAAAAGTAAAACTAACTAAAACACAGAAGCACGCCCGTGATAGGACACCGTGGCTAGTTGAAACGCACGGTCGCAGAATGGAGACTCATTTAATTGAGACAAAAGATGGACATTTCTTGACAGTGCACAGGATGGCAGTCAAGCCCAGTTTCCGTAACAAAACTGTCCTACTTCACCATGGTCTACTTGGAAGCTCCATGGACTGGGTCCTGCTAGGACCTGGTCCTGGAAATGTGTTGCCGTACATGCTAGCTGATGCAGGCTACGACGTTTGGCTTATTAATGCGAGGGGAAATCGTTATTCTCGATATTACAAAAAGCCGACCATAACTTTGTCCGCATTTTGGAACTTCAGCTTTGATGAAATGGGACGGATAGATATACCAGCTGTCGTTGATTATATGATAAAAGATCAACGTGTTGCAGTTCCTATCGACTTTGT
Organism: Eupithecia subfuscata; assembly: GCA_963564075.1. Classification (NCBI taxonomy): domain Eukaryota; kingdom Metazoa; phylum Arthropoda; class Insecta; order Lepidoptera; family Geometridae; genus Eupithecia; species Eupithecia subfuscata. The sequence goes on along the minus strand of OY751117.1, from coordinate 7,209,902 downwards.
TGGTCACTCGATGGGTGCAACGGCATTTCTGATTTTTCTATCCTCGGTGCCATCTTACAGAAGTAATTTAGGTGTGGGTGTTCTGATTGCACCGCTAGCATTTATGGGACATGTGAAAGGTCCTCTGAAAAATCTAACAAGAGCTCCTGAGAAAATAATTGAGTCCATGGGTAAAGACGAGTTCTTACCTAAACGGAAGATGCCGAACTGTCTCGCTAAGACCTACTGCGAAGGCACAAATTTATTTTGCAGTAATCCGTTATTTTTTCTTAGCGGTCAACGCTCTCTTAAGTTCGACGCTAGCTTTATAGCGCTTCTTCCAGATTTCGTACCAGCTGGTGGATCAACAAAAACAATACTGCATTACATTCAACTGGCTAAAACTGGATCATTTCACAGATTTAATACAGAATCCCAAAGATACAGTTTGCGGCTCATAGACGTTCCGTTGGCCCTGATAAGCTCCAACGATGACTGCTTGGCCGGAGTGCAGGATGTTCAACAAATCTATTACCTTATCAAAAATCCAGTTGATCATTTCCAATTTTATAATAAAAATGTATCTCACACCGATTTCTTGTGGGACAGAACCGCATCACGACGCGTGTTTTTTCAAACTCTTGAATATTTAGAATACGGTTTAAAATGGAAACAATTGCAAGAAATTGGTGACGACTGTGACTGTGACTTATGTAGTCATTCTAATAGTTCGTCTAAATATCTATTAAAGATTTGAAAGCTTCCGAGACAACCTATTAATGATGTCATACATAGTGTTACCGATTCGATTTCTTATACATGGTGCCCCCAAATCACTGCAGTCTTCAAAACAGGTGAAACTAATTCAGCATTGCCATACAGCGTAGCACTGCAGCCAGCGTCTTGGGGACGCTTCCGACTGGTATTGATATGGATCAGTTGACCTACATGTCGATTGTTTGCAACAGTCTGCAGTTAGCTCAATTGTTTCAATTGTAACTCTAGTGTTATTTTATTTGTGAATAAAGGGTTCAAAAATGATTGACAAATGTGTTTAAAAAAGTGGCCAAATATGGCCAGTTGTCGAGCCAAATTGCAATATTGAGACTATTGACATTTAATTTTACAAGAAAAATATATGTAAAAGTAGGCCTCGCTAACCAACAAAAACTTAGAACCTTTTTACAAATGTTCAAGTTCCTGTGTAATCTTTTCAATAGTTTTTTCAAAGACCAAAAGTAGAAATAATCAATTTCCTCGATTCTGCTCTATGCATATCATATTATTGCATTGATCCGAAATCACCGGCCAGAGATTATTACAAAGGTTTTAGTTAGATTCCATACAAAACCTTTGGTCAAGTCAATCACAAATACATATCACATTTAGAACGACAGAAATACACTTTTTGTCGTTCTAAATTATTAATTTTTTGTGATTAACTATACATTTACAAACCTAGAATTTTTTATATTACTTGTGTACCTTGCTTCTTACCAAATTTTATAATTCTAGCTCTACGGGAAGCACCTTATAGGTTTTGGTTTATGCCGAGAATCAAAAGTAATTTTTATAGTGCATAAAGTACAAATTTATGGTTTTTGGATTTTATCCTATACTTGTGCTATGTATAAGCCCTTACTGCTCACCAAATTTCGTAATTGAGGTCTACGAGAAGTACCCTATAGGTTTTACTGTAGCTTTTGATTGCGTCGACTTATAAGCTTTATTTATTTTCAAGGCTCCAAGAGGCTACGGACTTGAGGTCTTAATATTAATTTCGACTCGATACTTCCACGCGTTCCTGAGAAAAAGGGGTTGACAGATGGACAGACAGACAGACGGATAACAAAGTGATCTTATAAGGGTTCCTTTTTTTCCTTTCGTGGTACGGAACTTTGAGTTAAATGATGATCGCTCCACAACCCTGACTTGCACCACGTCTCGCCACCCGGTGCCATTTTATTATAAATCCCGACACGGCTTCATTGTTTCTTTCGCATCTCTTTTTTGGAATCCCATTGTGTCGAAGAGAGTATTGAATTGTAATAGCCTGAGGTAATATTGTTATTACCTTATTCATTGAATTACTTTACCTGCTTATACATGCCGGATGAACAAAATGAACATTTAATGAATCACCAGAATGTCATTGTTTTTACAAACATAAAGCTGCGTTTCCACCAAATGCGTTGCGAGGAATGTGTTTTTAACAACCAATATATAATTTAATTCTGCGCTAAGCGAGGCTGGTAGCCTCGCTTAGCGCAGTTCTGGTGGAAACGGCTCCGTGAGCGAGCGAGGTTTTTGTACATACAAAACAAGGGAAAGATGTGTGCGAGGAATATGTTGCGAGGGATGTGTCCTAAGGACGGACGCGGGCGAAAGAATAGCAGTCACTAGACGGTGGTCCTATCCTTGAAAATAGCCCGCTACACATCCTTGCACCGGTCAGCTTGCTGGCACATCTCTGGTGGAAATAGTCACGTCATTACACAGCCTCGCAACGCTTCCTTGTACCGCTCAGCTACCTCGCACATCTCTGGTGCAAACGCAGTCCAAAGATTGTAAAAGCAATGACATTCTGGTTATTCAATCTGTTATTCAACTAAATGAATGGTGAATATCTGGCACAGCGTATCAGCATTGCCATACAGCGTGGCAATGCAGCCAGCGTCTTGGGGACGCTTCCGACTGGTGTTGATATGGATCAGTTGAGCTATCTGTAGACTGTTTGCAACTAGACTGTTCGGCAGTTAGCTCAATTGTTTCAATTGTAAATACTAGTATAATTTTCTTTGTGAATAAATTTGTTTATTTGTTAAAAAAAACCAAATGAATAATTCAGGCGTATACCTACCCAAATATTTTGCGGACAAAAGAAACCTAAAAAACGAGAAATGCTCCGTGTGATGATGTCTATCTTTGATGTTTATGGTTTTTTGGTGCCAAACAGCGCTACACCAAATTTGGTTTCACCTGTCTGTCATCAAATCTGATAAGTTTTTGACCCACTTTCTGCACTAAGCTTCTTCAATAAGTGAAACTTGCCACCCGTAGGTAAGTTAATTTCCTTTTTTTAATTTATTTAGTTGTAATAATATACATACTGCTAGTTATTATTTATTTATTTAGTTTAACATATTTATTTTGACACAAATGGCCACTAAAAACGTTTTTCGTTCAAAATCATCTACAAATTATGCAGAGACAAACACATAATATCCATTAACGTCTTATCCCATGCAAATTTACGAAAAAATCCATATTTCAGTCGAGTAATTCCACTTTCGAGGTTATTATACCTCTATTTGCATTTAAAGGATAGGCCGAAGTAAGCCAATTTTCTCAGAATACTGTGCTCATTTCAATAAATTTACTCTCGTTTTGATACTTACAGATTGTGCTGACTTGAATTTCATTGCCTCTTTCGAACTATACTAAACAGTAGTTTGATAATTCACTTCCTACTAGCTTTTGCCCGCGGCTTCGCACGCGCTTTTTGGAAGTTCTATTCAAATATGTAACTCTGTGCGCGGCGATTTTGAAAACAAAAAACCAAATGGTGACCGACGTTAGGGCCAAACTCTTTCTTCAAACCCCTTTCGCATTTAAAATAATTATAATAATAATCATCATCATCATCATCAGCATATTAGTCCACTGCTGGACATAGGCCTCCCCTAATGAGCGCCATTGCGCCCTGTCTTCAGCTTGCCGCATCCAGCATCTGCCTGCAGTCTTTCGCAGATCGTCATCCCACCTGGCCGGAGGGCGTCCTACACTACGTTTGCCGAGTCGTGTTCTCCACTCAAGAACACGTTTACCCCAGCGGTTGTCGGTTCTTCGCGAGATATGGCCGGCCCACTGCCACTTCAGCTTGCTAATTCTTTGTGCTATGTCGATAACTTTGGTTCTCTGTCGGATGTATTCGTTACGAATTCTATCCTTCAGAGAGACTCCGAGCATAGCTCTTTCCATAGCTCGCTGAGCGACTTTGAACTGAATAATTTGATAATAATAATAATGCTGGACAATTCACACAGCATTATCTAGCCCCAAGCTAAGCAGAGCTTGTGTTATGGGTACTAGATAGATAACTGATATACATACATAATACAATACACTACAAAGATAGATATTTTTTTTATACATAGAAAAACATCCAGAACCCCTGAACAAATATCTGCAGATCGTACAAACATTTGTCCCGAGGCGGGAATCGAACCCGCAACCTCCTGCGTCGCAGGCGGACCTTCGCCCGCTGCGCCACAGAGGAAGGAGATAATATTAGTGTGATAGCAGGCCTTTTCACAAAAAAAAAAAATTTTAGACTGTGCACACACTATTTTTGAATGTGTGTGTGTGTGTGAGGGCACATGACTATGCATAGTAATGAAGGATGAACCAGTGTCTTAGTTATAAACTTTGTCTACGACTTAGGTATCAAGGGTGAGTTGACCTAGGACTTGACAGCTTCCAACGTCTGAAGCTTAATATTTTGAAGCTTAGCTTGTTCTATAGGGCGCATAAATAAATGCTCCTTTAGTATGGGGATTTGTCTAGTTCCTTGTCCGCACGATAGAGGCGCTGTACCAAATTGTATGGAAAAAGGAGATGTCACACGTCTCGTTACTAAAGTCAAATAGAATCGAATAGACGACCTCTTTGGCGTAGCGGGAAAAGGTCCGCCTGCGATGAAGGAGGTTGCGGGTTTGATTCCCGCCTCGGATCAAATGTTTGCACGAACTGCAGATATTTGTTCAGGGTGTTCTGGATGTTTTCTATGTATAATAAAAAAATCTATCTATGTAGTGTATTGTATTATGTCTATCATTTAACTAGTACCCATAACACAAGCTCTGCTTAGCTTGGGGCTAAATAATGCTGTGTGAATTGTCCAGCATTGTTTATTTTTTTATTTTATAATCACAGATAAAAAACAACAATTTTTTTTACGTTTATAAGTTTTTTTCCAAAAAAATTGAATAGTTGACACTTGTCAGCAACACACATTATTTTATTCCGGAAGATTAGAAATAAAGCTTTAACCTCGGCAAACACATTTCTTCCATGTTAAAGTTTTTGTTTTACTCGTACCTACTTTGAAGTTGAACGACTGTATAAGTTTACGCTCTTTGCAAATTCCACTTTTGATTTATCGCATAATATGGGGAGAGAAAAGTTGGACAAACTTTCAAAAGAAACTTCCTATCTTACAGAAAAAATGGTCTATATTTTTATTTCCGCTTCCATCCAGCATTGGATTGATGTTCAATACGAAAATCTACGTGCCATGAAAATAGAAAGAAATGTGCTTTCAAAATCATTGATTTAGGAAAAATTGTCCTAAAGCGTCGCGTTTCTGAGATATTCACAGATGAAAATAACGTTCCTGGGCAGTTCGTATAATTCCTAATTTGTACAATCGATAAAAAATTCTGATTCACACAATTTTTACTATTAAATTTTTTTATGTGAATTTTCAGAAATCAACGCTTTAGGACATGATACAATAGAACATTTAGTGTCTTCTATCTAATTAAATATATATAACTTTTATTGTGATTTTTGCATAGAACTTCAGTGCAATTCATGGTTTGATCCTAAAAAAACTATCGTGTGTTCCTAGAATCAGAGCTAAACCCATTTCAAAAACTTCTGCGATTCAAATTCTTTGACTGCCACAGACACACCTTGTCACATCGCTGAAGATGGGCTGTGAGCGCGCTAGTCACAGACAAAAAGTGTCTAGCATTATTTTATCAGCAGTTCATTTACTTCGATTAATTTCACAAACTATATTGGAATCTGGCCTAGCGCTGTCTAGTGTGAACGCCTTACACAATCCCTGTGTAGAGCTAATTCTAATTCTAATTCTGAGTGGGGGAACTGGGATCTGCACTGACATCTCGCTTTGGAGTGTATTGTGCATTGTCCCCCTGCCTAACCAGGCCCTAACCAGCCCAGCTCCTTGAAGTACCGGAGCAGGACTTTTGGCGATTGACAGCTTCGTTTCAGCTTTTCTGTGGGCGAGGACGGGTTAGATCCCTCTATGAGAGTCTTCAATCCCGTTACCCGTCTGGTCTCCTCTGTGGCCGTGCAGTGAACCACTACATGTTCCACAGTCTCTTCTTCCTGGAAGCAGCCGCGACATAGGCTGCTGTCTGTGGCTCCAGTCTTGAGCAGATGATGGTTCAGTTCGCAGTGACCTGTGATGATGCCCACCATTGTTCGTAGGTCCTCGCGGCTCATCTTGAGCAGCGTGTTTGTGGTTTTTCTATCTTTGGTGTGTAGAGCTGTGCATCCATCAGATCGGAATCGGAGCGAACGCAGCGTAAGGATTTGTTGCTTTATATAGATTTGTATGGTGCACATTGGCACACATTATTTATTCCGTGGCACCGGAAGATAAGACATAAAGCTTAAACCTGATTTCACCAAACACATTTCTTCCATGTCAAACTTTTTATTTTAAATTCAATCAATTGTAAATACTAGTATAATTTTCTTTGTGAATAAATGTTTTGTTTTATTTTACTCGTACTTTAAAGTTGAACGACTGTATAAGTTTACACTCTTTGCGAATTCCACAGCGTACACTCGGTCGGCATATCCGCCGATACCGATGCTTGCATATTATAAATACCGACGCCGCGTAAGCTCCGATTCCGATCCGGTGGTCGCACAGCCTGAATGAGATCGGCAACGCAAGGCCTTAAGCTAGGAACAGACTGAGCCCACGCCACGCAACGTGCGCGACGCAATGTGGGAAACATCGGATGGCGTGGCATACGATACGTGTGTCTCTAATGATCATGTTTTCATAAAAATTTAATCGTCTAGATCACATGATGCGTCGCATACGTTGCATAAGTAGGTCTGTTTCTAGCTTTACGAATTTCATAAACATTGGTCTAAGCATGATCTATTTGCATCATAACATCTATTCTTGCGAAAAAAATGTTATTTACAAGTTCATGGTTTTGTATCAAAGTTGAATTATTATTTGCGAAGGATACAAATGTTGTTTATGTCCTAGTTTCTTCATTGTTTGACCTGATTTTATAGGTTTTCCGATTGAAGTAAACCAGAGTAAACTTAACATGGCCGAGCAATGGCTGACCACGCTATTATTTGCAACTAGCTAAGTTAGCGTGATAGGAAGGGTACTTAAGACATATCAGTGAACGGAAGAAAACATTTGCATAGAAAAAGCGAATACATCTGTGACTTCTTACACACGAAGCACTTATATTATTATATTATACTATCCACAGAATTTACCTGTTAAATAACTTACTGAAGTATTTCGTTTCCTTGCTGGAGAAAGACATTGGGCGTTTTTCGACTCACCGGCCCGGCACCGGCACGGACGCCGGCGCCGGTGCCGTGTCGGTGCCGGGGTAACAAAAATGTATGAAAATGTATGGCTCGGTTTTTCACTTACCGGCGCCGGCACCGGCCCGGCGTAGAATCCCGCCGGTGCCGGCGCCGTCGCCGGGGTAGCAAGCTTCCCACTCGGTGCCGGCCCGGCAAAACTGCATGTGTACTGTATATGAATTGTAGCAATGTGCGTGTGTGAGTGCGCGGGGCGGGTAGGAGAGCGGAGCGGAGGCTAAGAGAAAGAGACTCGTATTTCGTTTGTGGTTCGCTTTCAGTGCGCACGTGTCATGGCGTTTAAATACGACATCGTGACTCTTATCGAGTTAGTGGAGGCCCTATCTATATGTATATCTAACTTTTAGTAATGGATGAATCCAAAATTTGACGTCTCTGCTTCGGTATCGGCGTCGTAGGTGTAAAAGATATAACAAGTATAGTCGACGGCTTGACGATACCATTGTTATATCTATCTACGCGTTGTACTTTACGTGTCGTCGTGTTGAAGTCCGTGTCAGCACTGTACCACTCACCGAGCGTAAGCCGGCATCGACACCGGCACAGTGGAAAAACGAAGCCCCGGCACCGGTGCCTGTGCACGGCCATGCCGGTGCCGTGCCGGTGCCGGGCCGGTGAGTCGAAAAACGCCCATTCTGTTTAATATTATTATTTTACAAAGCAGATATGACAACATCACAAATTCAATCACTATTTTGACAAATAGACATCATTGCATAAATGGACTTTTTATCTATGTTTTGGTTTCTCGTTGGACGTATGTGTAAATTATCGAAACCTTCTTTAAATGATAAATAAAAATTTCACATTTCACAAACTTTCGCATTTCTATTATACTAGCTTCTGCCCGCGGCTTCGCACGCATTGTTTCTATAGAAACGTTTTGAGGTTATTTATATCCCATGGGAACTGATTTATGGAATAAAAAGTCGCCTATGTTTGATTCCAGGGTTAGACTTACCTATATGCAAAATTTCAGCCTCATTCGTTCAGTAGTTTTGGCGTGAAGAGGTAACAAACATCCATCCATCCATCCATCCAAACTTTCGCATTTATAATATTAGTGTGATTAGTAGGATAGTAGGATACCTACACTTATTTCTAGTAAAACAAATGAAAGGGTTAAAATAATTAATATGGTACTAATATAATTTCACAGACCCCTAACCCGAGACCATTGTTTAAACACAGAGCACAATTGCTTTCAAAACTTTGGTACAAACTTGCAAAGGATATTAAGTAATTTGAACTTAAAGATGTCCTTTAAGGGTTAGCTTAGTTCCGGTGCTGAAAGCTGCGAGGGCGTGAAACGTTGGAAGTGTAGATGTCGCCGTCGGACCATAGAATCAGCCTGTTTGTAGAATGGCTAGACCGATTGCAAAACGGCGCAATTCAGTTAACCCTTAGGGCGATTGTGCACTACAAGGAATTTTACTGTCCGAACATCCGATTTTTTACGGTCCGGAGTGGCATGAAAAAAACGGATGATTGGCTTGTGCACTTGTCCGTCTTTACTCGGATGATACGCCTCAGTTTAGCTCCGTCTTTTCAGTTCTCCGTCAGTTAAACTACACGCCACGCACGCGAAATTACTCTGAACGATGAGTTTCTTGGAACGTCGGCAGTTGCTGAAACGACCGTTCCGGAATTGGGAAAAGTAAAATATCGGACGGTAAAATTACGTATTACGTGCACAAACTAGTGTATGCATTATATATCCGATTTTTTACGGTCCGATATGGCACATATCGGACCGTAAAAAATCGGACTGCCGGACAGTAAAATTCCTTGTAGTGCACAATCGCCCTTAGAGCATCATGTTCTTCCTGCCTTCAAGTTTCAAGTGGACCAATTAGACTTTGTATAAAAATTGACTCATTTTTCAATAACATTTTTATTGTACTTGGATCTGAGTGAACTAGAACGTATTCTAAAATAGGTACTTGTCCATGGTATAGAAGAATGACAGAAAAAAACAGCGCGCGCGTGGCCTCGGGCTCGATCCTTGTGGGATATTCTAGTGCTCTCATAAAAATACTTCAAGGGTTAATAGGCTTGTATACTACAAATTCTAAATAGTCCGTCATTTAGATTATTAGAAGGAAACGTTGAAAATGTAGATGTCGCCGTCGGATCGGAGAATCAGCTCGTTTGTAGAATGGCTTGGCCGATTGCAAAATGGCGCAATTCAGTTAATTAATAGTGTTGTGTCCTAAAAATTCTAATTAGTCCGTCAGTTAGGTTATCAGAAGATATTGGACACGTATTTTTTCTTTTGTGTTGATCGATTGTGTTGTTGAGCAGTAAATGTTACTATGATGGAGGAGGCCTACGTCCAAAAATGGACGTCCCAACAAGAAAATTAAGATTAAAATCGAATTTTTCCTTTTAATAAATTCAAATTAATACATCTATTAGGTAAATTAATGCATGCAATAAGTACTTTTTATTATCATAATTACAATTCTAATCTAATATACATTCACTGTTTTGTAAGAAATGGGAATAAATGGCTATATTATTATATTATTATAAATGTTACTATAAAACATGATGTTTAAAATTAATAAAATGCATTGTTTTCATATCCTTTAATTTTTCACCCAGTTTTCGAAATGACCACCATTTTTTTCAATACAACATTCAACACGTTTAGGTGTGTAAATACTGACCGATAAATGTGCCACCCTATATAGAGCTAGGCTGGCCATGTCTGCCACATGCACGAAGACCACCAGTGGGCTAAGATCAACAGTGGAGTCCCAACACTGTAAAGCATCGCGGCACCGAAGAAACAATGGTGCGAAGAACTGGATAGGTAGGTAGAAAACACTTTACTATACCACACAAAGACTGGAAATAATACCGACAGAAATGCTTCGAATAGAGGAGGTATAAAAGGCCAGCGATATAGCTGATATCGCTGGCGATCTCCTCCAGGCAACCTTAGACACTTTTGATAAAACGCGGATCCAACTGGTTCAGAATCGTGATGCATGGAGCCTTTGCCCAACAGTGGATCGTTACAGGCTAATTGTAATTGTAGGATTACCGTAGCATATCCTCGCGGTTTTGCTGCCAGTCTAGATAGCGAATACCATGTACCTAAGGTCTGAAATCTCATTTACTTATTATTCACGAATAGAGCCGTGTTTTTATCATCATCATCATCATCATCAGCCTGTATTAGTCCACTGCTGGACATAGGCCTCCCCTAATGAGCGCCATAGCGCTCTGTCTTCACGAAAAGGTTGAAGACAGGTTGTTTTTATAATAGCTAGCAATTATACTATCTGTTTAAATTTATAACTCCAAGGTTGGGAAACTATTACCATTTAATTTTCGTAGAAACTGTAAAACAAGTAGAAGCATTTAAATGAGATTTAATTTAAATTGTAAAGGACCTAGGTACATAGTTTGAACGAATTCTGAGGCATTGTGCAATGAAATTACAGCTATTTTCATTTGGAATGGAATACCTAATTGTTTGTACAAGGACTATGTAAATTTTCACTTCAAATGTAAAAGTTACCGACCGCTTTACAAAGTGCAATTGTTTTGTTGAGGATGTTTACAAAGCCTTTGAATACAAAGAAAGTTAGGAGTTCAATTCCCGCCGCGGGACAAATGTTTGTATTTTCTGCTAATATTCGTCCCGTGTATTTTCTAGTTGGTTATTTTTCACGTTGGTTTACACCAAGCTCTGCTTACTTTGAGGATAGGTGGCTAGATGATATTGTGTGATAATTGTCCATTTCTATGTAGACGAAACCAACTCAAACAACTAACTTTTTGCGTTCTAATTACATTGAAATTCGAACTCGATAAGTATTTAAATGGCCAACCAACACAACATGAAACTGGGTTTGTAACAATATAATAAGAAATAAAATAATATCCCATACATTTCCGATTTCGACGGGACTTGAACCCGCATCCTTCCTAAGGGAATATGCTAACTACACCACGAGGTCAAGTTACGTAGGAGTTGAAAAGCCTTGGGACTTCCTTCAGACTCTAGCGCCGTTAGCTCCACCTACAGGGAAAACATTGAAGTTGGTTCAATACTGTTGAAAGACTAAAGTTGGTACATTTATTTCGTTTGACGAGAGGTGTCGCGTTGCTCAATTCTAGGAAAGGGAAGGATGTGATATAGAAGCAAGATCTTATGCCAAACCTTTTCACAAAATAGCGCTCATTGCGACCTCTTAACTACTAGATACCTACTAGCGCATCTTAACCTTAATACTAGATAATACAAAACAACCCAAAATACACTAACAAGTCTTCACAGCTAACAAATGATGATTCTCAGCCACCATTAGCCAATTATCATAATAATACCATCTTACTATCTCCACATTATGCAATGAAGGAAATTAGCTATAAGCGGTAGTGTAAATAAAGCCTAACTTGTGTAATTTGTGGGGCTAAAGGCCTTAATACATACTTAGAGCGAATTAAGGAAATGTAGGTATTTAGGTTCGAATAAAATAATGACGTAGTGCCTTTTCACACGCCCTGGTTGCCGGGTGGCCGGTGCCGGGTATATAGAATAGAACAGAAGATTTTTATTTGTGTGACATAATAACATGAAATTGCGTAGAACTAATATTAAACTTAATGAAACACAAAAAAGGTCACCAGCTCAGCTTAATGCTGCTATGGCACAAGGGCTATAGCTCTGGTTTTCAGCGGTGACGGGTGTTAAGTGCAGCGATACTCGCTACAACAAACATAGCTTTAAGCAAAATAACAGCATAAATACCTTGACTCTAATTAAATTTAAGTTAAAGAATACATTTGCTCCCCTTGGAGTCGAGACCCTAGGTCCGTGGGGTACCGAGGCTCTTCGGGTTTTCAAAAAACTATCTGAGCGTCTGGTCGAAGCGACGCGTGACCCGAGAGCTGGTGAATATCTGGCACAGCGTATCAGCATTGCCATACAGCGTGGCAATGCAGCCAGCGTCTTGGGGACGCTTCCAACTGGTGTTGATATGGATCAGTTGAGCTATCTGTAGACTGTTTGCAACAGTCAGCAGTTAGCTCAATTGTTTCAATTGTAAATACTAGTATAATTTTCTTTGTGAATAAAGTTAAAGATAATCACAAAATTAAACATTTATACAATAGTAACGGTAGTTAGTAAACAGATTTTTTTAAATAGATAAATAAATAAGCTATATAAATTGAATGTATCTCAGGGTGCAAGTATGTACGTGTGTGTGTTTGTGCGTTTTGTGTCGAATGCATCAAAATTATACCATTACGTGTGAATTAAGCTATCGTCCATACACTTTGCCGCCGGGTATCTCCTTTTATCCCGAGACGGAAACTGACGTGTGAAAAGGCACTTAAGGTGGGTACTGACCTGACCAGCGATCACGGTGTGGTAAGGCATGGCATTACGGAAATACAGAAATAGAAATACAGAAATACAATTTATTGGTAAAATCAATTTACATGTCAGACGATTGTCCGATGCCGGACTGTGAGTGCACCCTAACGTTTAAACTGCTAACGTTTGAGCCGTAATGCCGTGCCTTACCACACCGTGATTGCGGCCCTGACCAGCGTTACGGGGCGTAATATATAATACACTTGCGAGCTTTAAAATGGAATCGCTTCATCGCGAGTTAATCAAAACAATTTTTTTACAATTTATGTACAATGAACTATAGATTGTGGTATTTCATTTGAAAGGTAATTTTGTTACCTTCCAAGTGATATCAAGAAGATTAAAAATTAATTAAATTGGCTACCTAAATTTTGGGAATTTTTGCAATAGGTCGAAGTTGCATCTATCGGCTTCTATCGGCGCCGGAGCTGGATTAGCTGGATTTCTCCCTCGTATCCGCTGTTTTAGCTCGTCCCACATATGCCAGATTTGGTTCAAGTCAGGAATAAGGGCTGGCCAGTCTAGTGTGGGAATGCCGACATGGAAGACGTCTGTCGGTACTGTCTACTACTGTCTAGTCACTGCTGCGGTGTGGCAGCGGACATTATCGTGCATTAAATAAAAATGTATCGTCGCCAATAAATCCTGCGTAAGGGAAAACATAACTTAACTCATAGTTCACTGCAAAGAAATTGTAAAAATTAGTCTTGAACAACCCTTGAAGCGATTCCAGTTTAAAGCCCGCAAGTGTATATAATATAGGCGTGACAGAGAGCTTTCGTGCAGTATGGGAAAAAAAGGCGCTTACAACAAGCAACAGACAGACGGAGAGAGACAGATTTTGATGACGGATCATGCTTGCTGCGAATGGTACATTCCGCCTGACACTGACATTATACGAGTATACACAAAATATTATATTGTAACGCAACGCGCATAATATTAAGCAAGGTCCAGGTTGTCTAACAGATATCACTCTTGAGCGATAATACCGCCAATTGTCACTTAGATTATAATGATTTCATTTTAAATTGATTCTTAGTTTTAAGTGTGCAATAAAGTATTTTCTATCTATCTTTCTATCTTAATATTATTTATGCGCATCGCGATACAATGTATTTACTAAGCATTTCTTTAAATTTATAAAATCTCTTAGTTCTCCATCATAATTACTTTAATTTATTTATTTAAACTTTTGCTACCTATTATTATTTACCTATTATTATATTATTATTTACCTATTTGCTATTATCTTTACATTTAGGCCCAACGTCAAGACTCGCAAAATACGTACATGTTCAGAATACCGGTGACATATTCGTCCCTCCTACGCCAGTCAGGTAATAAATTAAGCCTGGAGTATTGTATCGTTACTTGCGAATTTCTCGTGTCGCTCTGGTATAACGACCCCAATATGTTCAAACTTTACAAGGGTTCATAAAATAGGGTATTTCTATTTATGAGGAGATAGATGCGAAACTCGTTTTCGAATGGAGATGAACGCAGTGAATTAGAACTATTATTTAAAGAAGAATCAAATTCATATGTCATGGTGTCTAAGATACCAGCTTGCTCTACAGTAAATAAAACGTCAGATGCGAGTCGAACTCACGCACTAAGGGTTCCGTGTAATTGACCTTGCTTCTTGCCAAATTTCATGATTCTCTGTCTACGGGAAGTACCCTATAGACTTTGTGTGCATGTTTCCCTTGGAAATTTCAAAATATTCGGACATAAACGTATCTTTTGATTGCGTTGACTTAGAAGTTACGGACTTGAGTATTTGATGTTAATTTCAACTCGATACCTCCACGCGTTCCTGAGAAAAGGGGGTTGACAGACGGACAGACGTCTGTTTGTCTGTCGACGGTCGGTAGACTACAAAGTGATCCTATAGGGGTTCCTTTTTCCTTTTGAGGTACGGAACCCCAAAATATAAGAATTTGGAAGTTTTGAGGGGCATTCGAATACATGGAAGACGATTCTCAAGGTTGAATGAAGTTTAATGCAGAAGATTATAGCTCTTTGCCAGTCTTTATCATTTATGTGCCTTGGTTAGGTATTTTAGCAGCATCATTTCATTTGACATTGCTTTGTGGTTACGGCGCCTTTAACAATGTTTCATAAATTTTTTACGGTAAATTTCAAACCCATTATGCGTTTACTACGCCAAGAGAGTGCACGCAGAACTTAGCCCAGCCATATTGAAAGGCTTAATGCTATATTTATAAGTAATGGCTTTATTATGCGTGATCAGCGAGTTTCAGTTCTTGGCAACAGTTTTATTGATTGTTTATTTAGTTTAGAACACTCATGTGTCAAAACTCTTGTTTTATGAATGACTTATCAACTTTCTGCAGAGAAAGTAAAGTGAATACTTTGACCACAGTAAAATAAACGAGAAAGTACCCAACAAGCCAATTTTGGTAGATCAGTAGAGACGTCCTCTGTGGCGCAGCGGGCGAAGTTTCGTCTGCGACGCAGGAGGATGCGGGTTCGACTCCCGTCTCGGGACAACTGTTTGTACGATCTGCAGATATTTCCGGGTGTTCTGTGTGTTTTCTATGTATGCTAACAAATATCTATCTTGTCATGTATTGTTTTCCGTTGGCCTCACTACATCTACGAAAGATGATGTAGATCAGATGAGCTACCTGTAGATTGTTTGCAACAGTCTGCAGTTAGCTCAATTGTTTCAATTGTAAATACTAGTGTAAATTTCTTGACGTAGATGGCATCAGCTATTATATTCAGGGCTTGGAATAGCGATGTTTTCAAATATCGGTTCGACTGACCTAGAAGTGGTACCGGTACATCTTCGGTACCGATATAAATTATACCAGTATTTTTTTTTAACCGATATAGTTAGCGTTAGTGCGGTATCGGTAATTTCATCGGTATCGGTACTAAAATATTGGTATAGTATCGGTATTATCAGTAAGTATCGGGATAATTACCGATAATATGCACGTAAAATATCGGTTTCAACAATTCAATTTTGTGCTAGTACTTACCGGTATTTTAGGTATCGACTCGAATTTATCGAAAAGAAAATACCGTTATTACCGCTATTATTGGTACCGGTATCGAGCCCTGATTGTACTGTTTTAGTATATCAGTTATCTAGTACCCATAACATAAGCTATGCATAGTCTTGGACTGATGATACTGTGAATTGTCAAGTTTTCTTAAGATTCTTAAATCTTAAAATCGTTATTGTGCACAAATAAAACAATACACAAAAGTTGACTATTTATATGTCATGTACAATGGCGCTCATTAGGGGAGGCCTATGTCCAGCAGTGGACTAATATAGGCTGATGATGAATAAATAAAATAAATAAATAAAATAAATAATGCTGGACAATTCACACAGCATTATCTAGCCCCAAGGTAAGCAAAGCTTGTGTTATGGGTACTAGATAACTGATATACATAATAATATACGAGTACATAGATAGATTTTTTTTTATTATACATAGAAAACGACCAGAACACCCTGAACAAATATCTGCAGATCGTGCAAATATTTGTCCCGAGGCGGGAATCGAACCCGCAACCTCCTGCGTCGCAGGCGGGCCTTCGCCCACCGCGCCACAGAGGTCGTCAGATGATGATGATGATGTACAAAGGCGAGCTTAACCTTCAAAAGTTTTCTTACAGCAAACTTTTTGGT
Source organism: Eupithecia subfuscata (assembly GCA_963564075.1). Classification (NCBI taxonomy): domain Eukaryota; kingdom Metazoa; phylum Arthropoda; class Insecta; order Lepidoptera; family Geometridae; genus Eupithecia; species Eupithecia subfuscata. The sequence continues at coordinate 7,193,448 of OY751117.1, read as the reverse complement.
TATGGAGAAAGGTAGTGCAATGAATCAGTTGAGCTATCTGTAGACTGTTTGCAACAGTCGGCAGTTAGCTCAATTGTTTCAATTGTAAATACTAGTATAATTTTCTTTGTGAATAAATGTCGTTATTAATGTGCAATGAATATGGATATATAAATACACTTATAACAGAAAAATAAGATGAATAGGTACCTAATCTTGTACCGAAACTTTATTTATATAACACCTCACACTACAAACGTACTAGGTTTCTGTTTATATAATAAATAGTTTATGTAGTATTCTAACTCAAAGAATATCTTTATCCTACCATATCTTGAGAAGCAGAAAGCATCCGATCTTTACCCCCAACTAAATCGTGTTTGTGCAGAATCTGTGCAAACGTAGTCTAGACTGCCTTAATCTCGAAGATAAATGTCTTTTTAAATCGTAGTGTCTAATAGACCCTGAAATCTTTAAGTTACGTTTTTCTAAAATTTTGTTTGGATAAAAACGAGATATGGGCAAAACATTCAAAACAAACGGCGTTCTTTCTTTCTAAAGATCAAAAGCTGTCGCTACCTATATGTATTGTGACAAAACATCTGTAAAAACTCTAACATCTTATCCTACTTCCTACTAATCCTATTATATTATATTATTTTATATTATCCTGCTAATATTATAAAGCCGAAAGTTTGTAAAATCGGAATTTTTGTTAGGTACCTAGGATCTCTAAAACTACTGAACAGATCATGATCAAATTTGGCGTACGCTAGCCAAAGCCCAACTTAGATACCTATTACGCTACTTATTATACCGAAAATATGCGTGTGAAGCCGCGGGCAGAAGCTAATCTATCTATATATATAAAAATGAAACCCGTTTTCCTTGGTCACGGCATCACGCGTGAACGGCTGGACCGATTTCGCTAATTCTTTCTTTGTTGTGTTTGTTATTGTCAGGAGAAGGTTCTTATGAAAGAAAAAATTAAGAAAGTTGGAAACATAAATTTCCACGGGGGCGAAGCCGCGGGGCGCAGCTAGTAATATTATAAAGCTGAAAGTTTGTGAAATCTGAATTTTGATCTGTTCAATAGTTTTGGAGATCGTTATTATCAATACGATCTCCAATACTATTGAACAGATCATGATGAAATTTGGCGTACCTACGCTTAGAGCAAAGCCCAACTTAGAAAATAGACTATCTACTTATTATACCTTTAATGAGCGTGCGAAGCCGTGGGCAGAAGCTAGTTAATAATACCTACATTAGCACAAACATTAGTATCGCCACCTGAAGCCGCCGGCCACCTGCAGCCAGGGGCCGAATGATGCTCACTTTCTTTTATTTCTTTTTTGCTATAGATTTAATTTTTTTACAAACTTTTTTATTTATAACTTCATTATAAAATAAGTTGTTACCTAGTACATTTTAGTAATAATAATAAATAATAATAATAAAAATATTTATTTACAGAAAGGTTTACAATATTCGTACTACCTAGTCTAATTATTAATATGCATTTCGACTGGATCACTCATCTAGCACAAATATGCTTAAAATAAACCTATTAGGGTCAAAGAAAATGACTCCTCGCTCTAAGTTAAAATAACTTAGTTTAGTGTTATATATATACTAGTTTATGCCCGCGGCTTCGCACGCGTTGTTTCTATAAACGTTTAAAGGTGATTTTTATCCCATGGGAACTGATTTACGGGATAAAAAGTATCCTATGTTTGATTCCAGAATTAGAATTACCTGTATGCAAAATTTCAGCCTGATCCGTTCAGTAGTTTTGGCGTGAAGAGGTAACAAACATCCATCCATCCATCCATCCAAACTTTCGCATTTATAATATTAGTGTGATAGTTCGAGGAACTATCTTACGGTAATCCCAGAGGTGGGCGTTGCAATCTGCATTTTACTTCATCTGGTCGCGTCGCTGCCTATTTTTTGTTATTTGCCTTAATATATTTCGAAATAAAACTTTCGTTTTCAAGCATTGCTGTGTGGATGAAGAGAAGACTCGACGTAGTTTTTCAAACGGGATTTATTCAGTGAGATTCGGCCCCAGCTGCACGAGTTTCATCACGATTTCATACTAATGTAATGTATGTATCTCGACATTATCAAAATAAAAATAAAAATACAATGATAAGTGATGCGATCATCACATGCGAAAGTTTCGATGGATATTTGCATATGTAAGCCTGGAATGAAACATAAGCTATTTATCCCTTATATCGTTCCCATGGGACAGAATAACCTTTAAACGTTTCCATAGAAACATAGCGAGTGAAGCCTTGGGCAGAAACTAGTACAAAAACACTTAATAAACAAAATCCCCCGTTACAAGGTCAGACCACGATTCATTGAGTGGCAAATGCAATTTCTCTCCACCTTCCTATTTATTGTATTCCATTGCCTTATTAATACCCAATTGGGGTAATGGAACCCAATAAACGTTGACATTAACGGTATCACTGAATATTCGACATAATGAGCTGTTTGTGTCTTTTTGCCCTTGGCCCAGTTTAGATGGATGTTGGAAGAAATCTACGCGCGATCAGAATAAATAAATAAAAAATGCTGGACAAATCGCACAGTATCATATAGCCCGAAGCTAAGCAGAGTTTGTGGTATCTGTACTAGATAACTGATATACTTGACAATACTACAAAAAGATACTTATTTTTTAATTCACAATGTAATCACCCAGAACACCCGGAACAAATATCTGCAGATCGTTCAAACATTTGTCCCCAGGCGGGAATACAACCCTTAAACTCCCGGCTGTGCCATAGAGATTGTCGAAGTAGTAGAGTAGAATGGGACAGAACCTTGTCAAAGTAAAAATTTTACGTACGACACATTTCTCTACGACCGATAAACCTTCACACTGTTCCGTCAGAAAAAAATTCCCTCTACTTATCACTAATGTTACCTGTGAGTAGAATTTTTTTTTTACCTTAAATTAACATTGTACACGGTTCTTCACACTAGGATAAAGGTGAGAAAAGAAAATTCCTCTGCTTAACGCATTTACTGCCCAGCATGCAGGACCTGAAGATGGACATATGTATAAGTCGATGAAAATGTTAACACTATATTGAAGTCATTCTCAAGAAATACTGTTTGTAAACAACTCGCAAAAGAAAAATCCGATATTCTCGTTTTGGCTTCGAGTTAGACAATTTATATGCCAGTACTACATATTGTAGGTAAGACTTCAAATAAAATCAATTTGTCTTTATTTCCATAAATACAAAAAACGCTCCCATAAAAAAGGTCAAATTATTAATTAAGCTATACAGGGTGTTTTTTTAACTAGGACAGTATGGGGCAACTATAACCAGAGGAAATACATGTATACAGTTACAGGATGGTAAGTACCTAATTGTACAGCTTATATTTCAAAATAAACTTTACCTGTACCTGTACATCTTGTAATGGGTGCCCCCATACTGTCCTAGTTAAAAAACACGTATAAATTTACAGCAAAATTTTATTATATACTTAGGTATTAGATACCTATATAAAATTGAGCCTAGAAAAGCGAAGGTTTTATCTTCTCTTCCCTGGTAGAAGATAGCCCTATTAAGAAAACACGTAAAAACTTACTCAATCTTAAAATATTTATTCAACTATGTACTTATCTCTGTATAAAGTCCCTATAAAATAGCAGGAGAAAAGAAACCTTGTCTACCAACAGCGCCATCTTACGGATGGAGTATAAACTACGTAGAAAGCTTAAAAAGGAAAACCCAAGAAGGTTCGCAAACTTACGGTTTTTGTTTCTCCGTTATAACGCTAGGGGTGGTTCTGTAGTCTTTTAGATTCTTGATTTCGAAATGATGGGTCGCTGTTTTAGTTATACCCATCTGTGGTACAGATGGGTATAACTAAAACAGCGAATCCCAGGGACGGCCTACCTACTTTTTATCCCGATAAAGAAAGGGTAGGCTATCCCTGGGATTCTGTTTACCTACCTGCAAAATCCGCTCCGCCGTTTAGGCGTGGAGTAATAGACATACCAACACGCATGCCCAGCGTGGGGATTATGGGCATTACCCCCATAAGATAAAAGCCAACAAGGCGCTTCCCAGGGGGAGGCCTGCATCCAGCAATGGACCAATACAGGCTGGTTGAGGTTGAGATATCAGACAGACTGGATAGTATACGTATCTATGTTACAAAAGTGTAGTCTTAAAAACTTTTTCTGAAATAACAATTCATTATTATTATTATTATATAATAAATGTTGTCACAAAATGGCGCACACAATAACCTCATTGGTTAAGTTAGAACGCTCGGTCGCATTCCAATGCAACAGAGCAGTGTGTGGAATGGATCTGGTGAACCAAATCAGGGTACCTGATGTGTGCAGTCATGCCTGCTTCATGCCACGTTGAGGTTTGAGGACAGAATAGGTGAATTGTATGGGACGTTGAAAGGACCTACTGAAGGTGAAGATACCGATAATGTACATGGATTAGCCATTTGAATAGGGAGTGGGTACCGATGCAAAATAATTATACTGAATGAGAAGTTAAATGTGTGTATACTAATTTTTTTTGGTAAATATTATTAAAATTGCGATTTTTGTAAGGTCCCAAATAGGCTTGTCCCAACAGGAATAAGTCCTATTTTTGGAAGTCGACATTATGCCACTACATAATTATTTTCTCTTTCAAAGAGGTTTTGTAGGTGCATAAATTATACTCTGATTTGGTAAAGATAATTAATTGGTTTATCAAGGTGATTTAAATCTAATAAAATAGTGTACTTAACGCACCCGGAAATGACCAGGGTGAATCAAGTCTACTAAAAGTGTACTTAGTCCACCCGGGTGAATTACCCCAGGTAAATTAAGTATACCGCCCCTTTTTTTCTTTTATTTGACTGTTATTTTATTTTTACTAGCTTCTGACCGCGGCTTCGCATGCGTTGTTTCTATGAAAACGTTCAAAGGTATTTTCTATCCCATGAGAACTGATTTATGGGATAAAAAGTAAGCCTATGTTTTATTTCAGGCTTAGAGCTACACCGATGCAAAATTTCAGCTCAATCTGTTCAGTAGTTTAGGCGTGAGGACGTAACAAACATCCATACATCTATCCATCCAAACTTTCGCATTTGTAATATTAGTGTAATGTGATGTGAAGTGTGTTAAAGGTGTGTATTTAATATTTTTTATAAAGGTATGTATTAAAATTGGATATTAAAGATAAGACCCTATTTTTGAGGAAATCCGCTGAATCAGACTAACAGGCAAAAGCTTCCCTGGGTCTGGTAGTCCCTTTCTATCTTCCTTTCTTTCTTTCCCTTGGTTTTGTAAATTGTTTTTTGCCTAACTTCTTATTAGTCTTAAGAAAGATACATTTGATTGTTTTCCTTCGTCCAATGATTGTTATGATAAGAATATTTTTTAATTGAGACAAGCTGATTAGGTTCAGTTGTTTTACCTAAATCCAAACAATGCTACTTCGAGTCCAAAAGGCTGTTAAAGTTTTGTGGCCTAACTATTTCAATGTCCTTGTTCTTAATCGTCGACGCCGTAATCACAATGTGTTTTTTGTATTTGTCTATAATGTCTAACTTTATCTATGTGGGTTGGTTGGAATAAAAGATTTTATGCACTGTACTGAGTCTATTCAAATACACAATAAACACGAGTACATTAAATTACATTTACGATAGTCTATAATCCTTAATTTAGGATATGTATTGTATGTTCTAGGCAAAAGGGTTTGAGGAGTGACTGCCGGCGATAGGCTTAGACTGTAAAAATGCCGAATAATCGAAACGCGTTTGCGCCGCGTACTTTATGTTAAACTGTGTCACTACATGTTATTAATATTTTTTTTATATTTTATCTATGTTAGTTTTAAGGTATTTATTACTACTAGCTGCCGCCCGCGGCGTCGCACGCGTTGTTTCTATGGAAACGTTAAAAGGTGAGTTCTATCCCATAGGAACTGATTTATGGGATAAAAAGTAGCCTATGTTTGATTCCAGGATTATAATTATCTGTATACAAAATTTCAGTCCGATCCGTTCAGTAGCTTTGGCGTGAAGGGGTAACAAACATCCATCCATCCAAACTTTCGCATTTATAATATTAGTGTGATGGACCGTAGAATAAGTTAAATAAGATCTGTAACTTTTCTATAGTCTGAAATGAATGTTATTAATTATTATTATTATTAATTCTTTATTAATATTATTACTCTGTCACTTTCTCCCAATGAGATTTGGTGGACGGGATCTCATTTTAGGGTTAAGCTCGTTTTATGTTCAATGTTTTTTACACTAAAAAATAATTGCAAAAGCGAGTGGAAGATAACTGTTTGTAGGGTCAAACCCTACAAACAGTTATCTTCCAAAGAGTTCTCTTCCACCAAACCTTATTAGAAGATAGACAAGTAGACTGCCACACTGCCAGGTTTAAAATTAGGTTGACAGATGTAAAACAACTTAGTTAAAATAGTAAAAATACTATTCTTTGCATAGCAATATAGCTATGATTACAAACGTCTACCTAATTTTAGCAGGCATCTAATTTGGTCGTGATTAAAATTTATTCTAGTGAAATGCGGGCAGATTCTTTTGAAAAAAGTGAAATATGGATTTTGTGGTATTTTTAGGTATTTTTAGGATCTGTAGAGAGAATACCATAATTTTAGGTCAACCTTACTTAGAAAATGTAGAAATCGTAAAATATATTTAGGAATCCTAAAACAACAGAATCGACATCGATGTCTGTAATCAGAATTTCCGGGAAATAGTGAATCTGACTGTAACAGCACTATATTGCAACTATTTCCGTAATCACGCCGTCATATATCCGTTTCAGTGCAATACGGAAGGGGAGACGCGCTGAGCGATCCATAAAAATGTGCTGACCAATGTTTTGGCAAGACTATTCAGGTGGAAGTCATGATAAGTATAAATATGTTATGGAGTATTTTTAGGAATACACTTGCTTTGTTTGATTGTTTAGATAAAAACTTTTTTGTTTCATGAACTATTTTTTGTGTCAATGTTTGACCATAATCTCACCCGATAGTTATTTTATTTTTCGAGGAAGAACAAACGACGACATTAAATGTATTAGAAATATATAGATTAAAATCACTATGTACAGACAGCGTCAGAATTAAGTAACCCCCAGCATAATACAGTAGGTACAGGCTATAATCCGATTTTTCATGCATCTGTTTTTATGTTACCTTAATGAAATGTTATTTAATTTCGACTTTTTAAACTCCTACGATTAACAGGCTTGGATTTAAACCTGCGTTTAATATGCAGGGGGGGTTACTGGATTTTGACGCTGTCTGTACCTATAAATTATCAATCATGTAATTTATAATATTTTTTTCAATCAAATCAAATCAAAAACTCTTTTTTCCATAAATACAATAAATGTCCACTTACAAAAGGTCAAATTATAAAATTAAACGAAATAAAGTGATATTTTTGATTTCTATGACTTCGGGATGTAGACTAAAGTAAAAAAGCGACGAAGAAACCTTTAGCCTGTTGCCTTCCACTATGAAGTTGGCACATAACCTACTTACACTTAGTAGTTAAGGATAACCTTCGTATAGGTAGGTACCTACAAAATTTCACGCGTGGAAAAAAATCGGCTTTTATTTCGTAGGTTTTTAAGAATGACTCATCTTAGGAGAGATCTCAATACAGAACATTGAATTTTCATCAATTAAATATAAACCACCGATAAACTAAACAATAAAAATCGTATCAAACCAAATAACCCTATTTAGGTACACCGAGGATCGATTTGACCGCCAAAACTTAGAGCAACAGAACTAAATTCAGTTTAATCGAGTTCAAAATGCTGTTTTTTATCTCGGTTTACTTGACGCCGATTTAACCAGCTACATTTTGATTGCGTTTACGAAAACGAAGTTGACATCCGACTTAGAATGTGACTACTGGAATGTGGTCACAAGGAAAGTCAAAAATATGTGAAATGTATGTATCTCAAATTTGTTGTTGTTGTCAAAGTTTTCTGTCATAACTTACTCATAACCCTCATAACTTTTCAAAGAAAATCTAAGTGTAGTTTGGATTTTCTTTCAAAGCTATGAGTAAATCAACAGGTACTTACCTGACATGACATCTCTTGAACTCACGGTCAGCACAATGTGCTAAACTCGTTTAAAGCACTTAACAGAGTTTAGCTTACATTGATCGCGTTTAACTGCAACGGTGAAATTGGTGCTGAATGCCCTGAGACTTCAGCCCTAGCCTAATTCGACGTATTAAGAACAAAACGATGACATTACAGTAGAGGGCGCTGGTGCCATTAAGATGTTCACACGCGCAATTTCGACTGAACACTCCGTTGAAGGATAATAAAAATAAATGGACTGTGCAACCGTAAAACCGAAATATACTTATGGTTTTGCATAATAACAAAATTTGAGTAATTTCAATGCTGAGTGTAGGGGTTCTGAAGACCCATAATATACACAATTCAATTCAATTCAATTCGTTTATTTCAGACAACAATAAATTTATAATACAGAAATAAGTTAGTGTCCATATTCGAGTCATACATGATAAAAATTAAAATTAAAAACAAAATATAAATAAAAATCAATACGTACTAATATTAAAACCATAATCATCATTAAAATCAAAATCGCAATTAAAATTATCACTGAAATCATAATCAAAATAAGATCTATCAGAGTACCTATGGAACACTGGTCAACATCGTCATCATCATCAGCCTATATCAGTCCACAGCTGGACATAGGCCTCCCCTAATGAGCGCCGTAGCGCCCTGTCTTCAGCTTGCCGCATCCAGCATCTGCCTGGACACTGGTCAAGAGAGGACAATATACGCTCCATTCCTCCACTCCTCCAACCAGCTCGCCAGGGCAATGTATCCCATCAGCTTCACCTCCCACATTCATAGGCCTCCGTTCGACCGTCCATCCGGATTCCCGCTCTCTCGCATATGTCCGTGTGACAGGGCACATCGACAGCTGATTAACAACACCTCGAAATACGAGATGACGTATGTCGACTATGATTTATATTATACTAGCGACCCGCCCCGGCTTCGCACGGGTGCAATAAAATACTACTATTACTATTATTATACATATTATGATTTCTCAATCAAAGAGCAAAGAGTTTTCATTCAATGAAATTAGACCGAACCACAATGTACCAAGCTACGATCAAGGAGTATTTATATACCCTGGGGAGCGATTTCTTCCGTCCACGGTACCAAGACCGAACCATAGACATGTTTATACTTAATTGACATGTTTACTTTGCAACGTCGTCACAATTTTTTTAGCAATTTATTCATTTTCATATTGAAACTACTCGATAATCCGAATTTTCCGCCTGTAAGTTGTCGACTCGGATCGACTAATTTTTTACGCTCTTCAATTTGATGTGCATTTCGTTCGAGTCTACCGTAGACCGGTCCGAAATTATTAATATAGACTAGCTTCTTTCTGCCCACGGCTTCGCACGCATATTTTCGGTATCATAAGTAGCCTAGCCAAGTAGTATATCAGTTATCTAGTGCCCATAATACCAGCTTATTTATATATATTTATATATATACAAGATTATTTACTGCTGAACATGCTTAGGAATTTGCCATAATCATCACACATGGCAGTAGATTGGTGATGACAGTGAGGGTGTTAAAAATACAAATAAAGTATCTGCTGCCCTCTCGGCCAATCACAGAGATTGTTGTCTAAGGTAGAATAAAAAAAATTACGTCACATCGTCGATTGCGTAAAATGTTTGAAATTATTTCCTTAACGCATTCACTGCCCGCCGCGACACGGGCGAGTAGACTGACAACTACGTCTTGGGCCATGAATGTGTTAGTATATCGCATTCACTATGCGATGATGATGACGCAGTTGTCCCAGCCTCGGCGGTGTCATTTTTTCTATTCTACCCTAGACTACAAGTAATCCCTTAGTTTGGCCGAATATTTGAGTGTCAAATAAACTATTTCATTTCATTTCATTTGTGTAGGAAATCGAATCGATGGATTCTCAAAAATATTGGAAAGGCAGCAGCTTTCTTTATTCGGCTCGTGGATCCACGAGCTGATTTGGAGAGGTCGATTCTTACACGGCCAATACGGTGAGTTTAACAAAATAGTCTTACATAGTGCAACTTGTAAACCTGCAAACACAGATAACTGTCAATGTATCTAATGGACTCCTCGATGTCAACGCTAACCTAATATATCAACGAACGCTCTCGTAACAAGGTTCAACGACCTCACAATGAAATCTTAACTACGTATTCAAGATTAGAAAAACATTTGGCACGGTAACAACCAAATCAGTCCGCAATTGACGGAGTAATCGTCGAAAATACATTTTAAAAAAACTTACATACAGCCGAACACAGAAGCTCCTCATTTTTTGATGTCAGTTAAAAAATCGCAATAGTAAGTAAGTAAGTAAAATAAGTAAATCATTTATTTGTCACATAAAACACACACGTACAATTATTATTATACTTATTACATAGTGTCAAAACTTAAACGTAACATAAATATAAAAAAAAATTACGTAAATACAAAAGGTAGAGGCATCTCATACCAGTGCTAACCCAGCCGCTAGTTTCCGCAATAAAAACCAAAGATATCCTTACACTTATAACAGTAAACAATTTCCACAACAAAGTATTTGCTGTAAAGTGTAGACAATGGTCTGTTTAAGAGACAATACTTTGTAGCTACGCAAATTGACTCGTATCCGTTACTTGGAGACAGACACTCGGCTCGCTTCACAAACAGAACGAAAGCTATTATTCTCAACTGTTCCTATTCCTCTCAGCTGGCAGCTAACGATGTACTCGGGGGAGCTAGCACGAAACACGAACATTCGTAGAAACAATGGTCAGAAATTCTAAATTCAGCTACACACTAATACTGCAGCCTACCTATATGCATACAGTCGTTCGACGAAAGCGTTTTGACAAGGTCATCGTGCGGGGGCCAAGGGACGGGTCGGGGCGGGAGGACGCTCCCGAGTTACTAAGGCGGTGAGGTATGCAACAAAAATCAAAATCAAAATCAAAAACTCTTTATTTCCATAAATACAATAAATGTACACTTAGAAAAGGTCAAAATATAAAACTAAACACTGACACGGAAATAAAGTGATATTTTTTGATTTCTGTCGCTTCGGTATGTAGACTAAAGTAAAGAAGCGACGAAGAAACCTTTAGCCTGTTAGTTGTTATTTTTCGAGTTGGAGCAAAACCCGTCCCAAGCTTTTTTATCCTCTAGATAATCTGATATTTTATAGTAAGCCTTTTTGCACAGCAAGGTTTTGACAATTTGTTTGAATTTATTTATTGATATTTTTTGCAACTCACTTGGAGTTTTGTTGTAGAAGCGTATACATTGCCCTTTAAAAGATGCATTTATCTTGTGTAGCCTAGTTGTGGGCACAGCGAGTTTATTCTTATTTCTAGTATTTATATTATGTATGTCGCTATTTTTAGGGAATTGATTGATATTTCTATGAGTGTACAACAAGTTTTCATAAATGTATTGACATGGTACTGTCATTATGTTTATTTCTTTGAATTTATCACGCAGGGATTCTCTGGGACCCATATTATAGATTGCACGAACAGCTCTCTTCTGCAGCACAAATACGGTGTTAATATCTGCAGCGTTCCCCCACAGCAGAATGCCATAAGACATAACACTATGGAAGTAGCTGAAATAGACTAGTCTAGAAGTATCAACGTCTGTAAGATGACGGATTTTTTTGACTGCATACGCTGCAGAGCTAAGTCTCTTTGCTAGCTTATCTATGTGTGGGCCCCATTGAAGTTTACTATCTAAGGTTATTCCTAAGAATACTGTACTGTTTACAATTTCTAATGTTTCTCCTTTTACGTTTACATCAGCCTTAACTTGTTTTACATTAGGTAGAGTAAATTTTATACATTTTGTTTTGGTTTCGTTAAGCAAAAGATTATTGACACTAAACCAATGTACTACTTTTGAGATTGCATTATTCACATCGTCGAAATTTATGTTTTGTCGTTTCATTTTAAAAATTAATGAAGTATCATCAGCAAACAACACAATCTCGTGATTATTCTTAACAAGATGTGGTAGGTCGTTAATATAAACTAAAAATAGGAAAGGACCGAGGATAGAGCCCTGCGGTACACCCATTGTAACTACAGACCCCGAAGACCGTTTCCCATTAATGTCAACTCTTTGTATCCTATCACTCAAGTAAGATGTAAGAAGATCCAAAGAGGTGTCTCTTATTCCATAGTGATGTAGTTTCCTGATTAATGTTTCATGGTGTACGCAATCGAATGCTTTTGACAAGTCGCAAAAAACACCTAAAGCATCTTGCGACTTCTCCCAAGCATCAAAAATATGCGATACTAACTCTACACCGGCATCAGTAGTTGACCTGCCCCGAGTAAACCCGAATTGCTTACCATGTAGCAGGTCATTGCCATTAAAATGCCTAAGCAATTGATGTAAAATAAGTTTTTCAAAAACTTTGCTGAAAGTTGGCAGTACTGATATTGGTCTAAAGTTAGTGGGGTCAGACCTACTACCCGATTTAAAAAGTGGGATTACTTTACTACATTTCATTAGATCAGGAAATACGCCACAATCAATAGATTCATTGAATATAAAAGCTAGATCTGGTGCAATCGTATCAATTAAAGGTTTAATAATTTTAACGGAAATGCCCCAGAGATCTGCAGTTTTCTTTATATTTAAAAGTTTGAAGGCTTTTTTAATATCTTTTTCATCGACATAGTTGAAATTAAGTTTATTTTCGCATTTAGGTACATTTTCTATGAGTAATGACTCAGCGATTAATTGAGAAGAGTTTAGACACTTCGTAGTAGAGATTGGAATGTCAGTAAAAAAGTTTTCAAAAGCTTGGGCTACTCGGGAGCATCCCTCCCCCTTTCCGTCCCTTGCCCCCCGTACGATTGCTCTGTCAAGACCACGTCAAAGTACTTCGTCGAACGACTGTGTGCATATAGGTAAGTTGTGCTAATATTAACTTTAACTTAAATTTAATTTGAGTTAAAGTATTTATTTTGGTTATTTTTCTTATAGCTACCTATGTGTGTAAGATTGGTATAGCGAGTAGCGCTGTACTTAACACCCTGGCACCGTTGAAAACTAGCGCTGCTATGGCCCTTGTGCCATAGCGTGCGTTGTGTATTGGCGTAAAGTTTGTATTTTTTTTGTCAGCTTATTTTGTTTCACAAATAGAAAAATGCCTCCCCCAAATCATGCCCTATGTAAAATATGTTGGTAGAAAGGTTTTCAGGTCATCAACCCAGCGACTGAATTACTAGTTTCAGTCATAGTCATAGTCATATATTTATTAGCCAGAAACATATGTGCATACAAAATAAGGTCTTAATTTAAATAGTGTCCAAGTTCTACCACTATAAAGTTGGCAAGCAAAATTTTGAATTAAACAGATAAATAAAATTATACTAGTATTTACAATTGAAACAATTGAGCTAACTGCTGACTGTTGCAAACAGTCTACAGATAACTCAACTGATCCATATCAACACCAGTTGGAAGCGTCCCCAAGACGCTGGCTGCATTGCCACGCTGTATGGCAATGCTGATACGCTGTGCCAGATATTCACCAGCTCTCGGGTCACGCGTCGCTTCGACCAGACGCTCAGATAGTTTTTTGAAAACCCGAAGAGCCTCGGTACCCCACGGACCTCCAACTCGACTCCAAGGGGAGCAAATGTGTAGGCTCTGTCGAGACCTGCATATTTGCGCCTCTTGAGATCTTCGGCCAAATCTGCCGCCGCACCCGCCTTCACGGATGTCCTCGGAAGATGGGAAGGCGCAAGTGAACAGATAAATAAGTTAATTTTTATTGTCTTTAAATTATGTTGATCATATTTATGTGTATGGTAGCTCCCTCATGCTTCATGAACATGGAACCCCGCAGAGCTCGTAGACTCGATATACTCTCGCCTGTCGCTAATTACCCTGAGTTGATCCCCTCCCCAGCTGTTCACAGTAAAACACACTGTTTATGTTGATATGTTTCTTTTGTCAAAACAATGTGACTTCTTGAGCCTTTTATGTGATGATTAAAAGCGGGTCCCTTGGTGGATGGATGGATGTTTTTAGTCCCTTGCCCTTGTTTGTAATTTTTAGGTGCCATCTGAATATATTTTATTAAGATCGGGCTGAAATTTTGCACACGTTTAGGTCTTAACCTGTAATAACACATTGGCTAATTTTTATCCCATTAATCAGTTCCCATGGGATAGAAATAACCTTAAAACGTTTCCATAGAACAACCGTTAGATCTTTGTTACATTGGAATTAATTATTCCAATTTAACTAAAAGCTACTTTTATCGTGGAAATAACGCGTGTGAAATCACGGGCAGAAACTTGTTAAACGTAAAGAATTTATTCGCAATGCATTTAACTAGGTACTCGTACAAGCATTTTAAAGTGGGTTTAACTAAAGTAGAGCAAAATACTTATCCAACATCCATGAATACTGTTATTAACGACAAATAAAACATGTTTATAATAAACCGTGTTTTATTACACTAATATTATAAATGCGAAAGTTTGGATGGATGGATGTTTGTTACCTCTTCACGCCAAAACTACTGAACGGATCGGGCTGAAATTTTCTATACAGATAATTATAATCCTGGAATCAAACATAGGCTACTTTTTATCTCATAAATCAGTTCCCATGGGATAGAAATCACCTTTAAACGTTTCCATAGAAACAACGCGTGCGAAGCTGCGGACATAAACTAGTTTGTCATAAAAATAATAAATTGGAACATGGTTTGAATAAACCATGTTTTGTTAGTCACTAAGTGACTCCCGTGAACATCGTAGGAACCTATTGGTTTTTTTTAAACACCCCGTATTAAACCGAATAAAAAAAATTATATTTAAATTGGTAAAATCGTTCTCGAGTTTTAGCAAGACTAACAGCAATCGATTATTAATATTACTTTAATCTATTTTATTATTTTATATTGAGTTTTCAGTTCGCATTTGTAAACTGAAGTTTGCTAAGCTATAGTAGTAATGCAATATAAGCACTTAGTGTGCAACAAAAATAAAATTTCGTCCACTCTATCGTTAAAGGTATTCATAATTGTTAACTTAAACTCAATTAAACGTTGCTCTATGACATTTGTATTTCTATCGTTTTACTAAAATAATTATTTGTGATGTTATGACTACTCTATTGTATTAGGTTTAACCTGTAATGGTAGATGTTATGTTTTGAATAAATACAAATACAAATACAAATAATTATACTTGTGAATTCTCTTAACCAATGAAATTTGTTACATCGTTTTACTTTTTTTTTATATTACAGCACCAAGTTCGAGATCATAAGAAATTATGCCCAAAAACTGGCAACGTACGCACGATAAAGGTAAAATTATTATAATGTGATAAGTATATTATTCTGATGAATAAGCTTGAGTGGAGCGTCTCACAGTTTCATAAATATTGTTGACTGAAGTGTTTTGTGTGGATCCTCAAGGTTTGTATTATATTGTTTTGTCTGTCTCAGTTTTATACGAGTATACTTACTGATATCCATTAGTTATGGTATTTAACTCATTCTCAACAAACTCTGAGTGGCGTCAGAGCAGGCGACCCTTATCGGTCCATTGCTCGGCGCCAGTTGGCCTGGGTTGGGCTGGTCTCACCCCCCCCCCCCCCCCCCCGAAGGATTCCCGCATTGTCGGGGCATTCAGCATTCAGATTTTGCAGGTCGCATTGGGTTTAGTAATCACGGTCTGGTCACCCGCGATGAAGCTAAGAGGAACCCAAGGGGCCGTGATAACGCAGACGGCGACACGGCTGGCCCCAGGATGGACCGCTCCTCTGGGTTTTGCCCTCTAAGCCCAGTTGGAGCGGTAGTAGGTTGCGGTGTCGTATGGGAGGCACCGCAACTGAGGCGGGCGGCTGTGCTGTATGGGCAGCATGGTCTCATTATCACCAGCCGAGACCCAGACCCCGAAATTAAACCCCAACCATGAGTTCTGGGTGTTTGACGGCGTTTGTCTCCGACATACTCCCCGGGCTGAAGCAGGTAGATAGGCAGGCGTTCAACAAATTTCTTAGAGAGGACAAAGTCAAAAGGCTTTCGAATGATGGCCCCACCCTTTGTTCATAAACTTGGTTAGAGATAAACCATTCTAAAAATGCACGCCCCCTCCACTAAACGTAATACGATCTGAGTGCATTTTTATAATGGTTTATCTCTACCTCTTCTAAGCACATGTAAAATAACAGCTAAATACAAAAATCTCGAATCGTATAGAAACTTTTAACTCGATCAGACTTTTTGCTTTATATTCAGGCCGGTTTTGTTTTTTTCTTCGGTTTTCTCTGCGTTGATATTAAAAACGTGGCTGATGCTAATTTAGGGGAATATCTTTATCACTCAAATTTCTCACAAGTGATAACGATATTACTCAGTAGGTAAACCTTGTTTTCATTCAAAACACTCAAATATTAATAACATTGACGATTCCATACGAGATATAATTATTCCAGAGTATGCTTCAATTTTCAACGCTCACTTCAAGTGTTTACACATTTAATTGATTAATTATAAATGTAGTGCGCGACGCAATTTCATATCTGAGGCTCTATTTTCTGGAATCAAGGCATGTTCGTTTCCAGTAATTTAGTTTATGTAAGTTGTGATGATGCTATTGATGGTGTCTTCCGAATTTAGACCCTGACCAAGCGGTGGCCAGTCTCAACTGACTCACTAGTCATGTGCGTAGGACATAATATAGTTCACATGTGGTCGCAAACACAGCCCTCCCTATTCCCTTCCTCTCATAATCCGATGAGACGGCAGACTGACCCGACTGGGGAGAAGTCAGGCGCAGGACCAACGGCTCAACGTACATTGTATGAAATTGCCAAATCACTGTGGGGTCCTAACGTCTCGACGGGATGAATAGTGAAAACAAAAGTGCTAGGACTGTACCTCAATGGCTACAGCGTAGAGGTGCTACGGCGTAGCGCTGTCATGGCGTAGAGGTGCTACGATAAAAAGTTCTACCGTAAAATGTTTGATCAAAATGGGATAAAACCATACAAGATACAAGATTTTATTGATAAAATATAAATTTACACGTCAAATTAAATTATATTACATAGTCTTCGTTACGTTTACATAAATATTTATTTATTTTCGGATTATAATATTTCACTGATTTTACTTATTTCACTAATTAATCTTATCCACTATCGACTAAGGTACCTATATATATTCTTCGCGCTTTATTTCTTCCTATTTTATATGCATTAGGCACGGGGGTTGTGCTCTACAGTTCCGGTAACTCTAGGAACTCCCCGAAGCTGTAGAACAGTCTCTCCAGCAGCCATGTTTTTATTCGGTGCTTGAATATGTTGGAGGAAGCGGCATCTCTTATTTTGTCGGGTAATCTGTTGTAGACCGCGGGGCCCATTATGTACACGGATCTCTCCGACTTACAAAGTTTGTGTGTGGGTGTTCTTAATCTGTAGTGGTAGTCGTTGCTACGGAGTGCGCGGTTCGGGTTAACTCCACGACGCTGGAACAAGTCCAGATTTTGATGGGTGAAAAGCGCTACCTGGTATATGAGCTCGCTTGGTAGCGTCCACCTTTTGGCTTCACTTCGTCCATTTCGAAGTGAAGCCAAAAGTGGTCGTCCACTTTGACAAGGTTCTATCCCATTTTGACTAGGCATTTTATGTAGGAACGTGATATCTAGTGCTTTGTTTTTTTTTGTATTTATAACGTGATTCTGATTGCGCGTGGATTATAACAACAAATTGATAATACTGAATCTCATTGATAAAAGGATAGAATAGAAAAGTAGCATGTAAAATATGGCAGGCCAAGGATTTCGGGGTAAATTGAAACGCTACCTGAGATGCGTAGTAATGTGCCAAGACGTGATCTTTGGGTAATCAGGTTTCTAGCATGATATTCTAAAAAATGCTCTGTTAAATTATTGGAATGTATTAAATAAAACAAATATAGGTTTTACAAGTTCAGTTAATACAATGTGATTTTCCTTTAATTTATTATTCTCGGCTTCGCACGCGTTGTTTCTATGGAAATGTTTTGAGGTTATTTCTATCCCATGGGAACTGATTTATGGCATAAAAAGTAGCCTATGTTTGATTCCAGGATTAGAATTACCTGTGTGCAAAATTTCAGCCTGATCCGTTCTGTAGTTTTGGCGTAAAGAGGTAACAAACATCCATCCATCTATACATCCATCCATCCAAACTTTCGCATTTATAATATTAGTGTGATTAGTATGGATTTATCTGATAAGGTAAATCCATACTAATAAATACCAATCTGATCGTGCGCGGATATACCAAAACTTTAACAATCCTGCAAAATAATAGCAGTAGCAACAACGTTAACACTTCCAGTGCCCACGACGCAAATTCACTTCTTGTTCTGCGTGCACCTGAAAAAAGCTAGATGCTGGGCAATGATCATCTGAAACTTACCCTATAAAAGCAAAAATAATTAGAAATTAAACCCTCGCCACTCCCGTACCTGTGTAGCACACTCTCGCTCCACCCGTTAAATCAAAAGTGTAAAACTTGCTATTAAGTGTCATTCGAAAGTATTTAACTCACTCGGTACTTAATCAAGCCTCGGGTTAATTACATAATGAGCTCTACAGCCGCTCGCAAGCGCTGAATTAATTTTATGCATTACACTCGAAAAACTGGAAGCTTCGCTCGGAATAGTACCGTATTAAAGTGTCAGCTTAACTTATCGTTCTGAGTACTGGCAAGTGTTAAATGATCTTCAAGGCACTTCTAGCAAATTACTGTACTACACGGGCACTAGTAAAGTGTATTATTATTTATATTAAATTTAATTCTTAAGAAGAACCGTTATGTTGCTCACCTGAGACCAAAAGCCAGTAATAAGATTTTAAGACAAGCATACGTCATAGACCCATTTATTTATAGAAGTCCAATAATAACAAATTATTATTATAAAATTTTTAGGCCTTTTAAAGCCAATCCTTTGTTATTTTGTGTATTTTCAAGTATGTGAAGAGTCACGCCTCTGTTTTTTTCTTTGTCCATTCCCTAGTGTGTTTCTTATTTTAAAATTTAGTGTGTGATTAATATAACATACTCATACCTTGAATTTTAGCGCAACAGAAATGTAACATGTGTACTTACAATGGAATAAATAAATACAAAATACATGTAGAAAAAAATATTTGTATTGTTTGTTTTTGGGATTGATACACTATAATTAACATGGACACCTGGAAACATTAATATGTTAGCCCACAATGAGGCAGATTTGCAACATATAGTTTTTTTCGAAATTTAGTTTCTTAGTAACTATGGACTGCATAACGCTCAAAAACCTTCTTTAAAATTAAAAGTGTTGCGTCGGGAAATCGTTAATTCTTCGTAGCGTTAATTCATATAACGTATTTATCGTTACTTTTTTAGTGATAAACATAAAATATTCGACTTTTTGGTTACTATTTTATACGTAGAAAATATCATATAGAAAATATTATACGTAGGAAAGTATCATACTTGGGGTTAATAAAATTAGCGTAATTCGGAAGGAAATACAATCGTAGAAAAGTTTACATTACTTATCACATGCAACACTTACCACAATCTGCAAAAACTTTTATTTTTGCTGGAAATCTAATAATTTCCTGCTGTGGATTTATAAAATATATGACAGCCAGTATTTTTGCACCAATGGATTCGGTTGTTTTTTAAGGACCAATCTTTGCAAAGACGTGCATTATTGAAAATGAAAGAGAACGGCTATTTTTTACATTTTTAGTTTAAAAACTCCCCTAACAAATCCATTATGGATATATTTTTAAATTTTTCACATTGATGCCAATGTGAAAAATGTAATAATATATCCGATCAACCAGTGTGCTTGCCTTGATACTTAGCCTGTATTTTAATGACTCCATTAAAATAAATACTCTATAAAAAAAAATTGTTGTCTGTAAAGTCGGTTTACTGACAATAGTTGAACGTGACAACGTCTTAAGAAAATACTGATGGAGTGGTAGCATTTGATACGCGATCAAAACATGTAAATATACTATAGTATAGCAGCTGTCCACGCAGACGCATGGCTCACTCAAGTAGGAGAGAGACGGATGTCGAGCGCTCTCGCTTGCACTTCAAGCCGAACATGGAACGCCTCAGAGCGAGGTAACGCCGCATGACGTCATGTTTTTCGTGCGTGCAGCCGGCTCTATCGAATTATAAGACGTTGTCACGTCAAAAAAACGTAAATTTTAATGAGAAATTCCGTGCTTTTTCCAAATATGTATATAGGTTTTATTTTATCATACAATAAATTGATCCCATGACTCCTTTCATGACCTTTCTCTAACTCTCATAGTTTCAGATTTAACCACCCATTCTCATCGCAAAAAGCCACCCTGTAGAGTTTTATAACATAAACTTTATATATAGTAATTATTTGTTCATACTTTATGTTACTATGAACTAAAAATAATAATCACACTAATATTATAAATGCGAAAGTTTGGATGGATGGGTGTTTGTTACCTCTTCACGCCAAAACTACTGAACTGATCGGGCTGAAACTTTGCATACAGGTAATTCTAATCGTGGAATAAAACATAGGCTACTTTTTATCCCATTAATCAGTTCCCATGGGATAGAAAGCATCTTCAAACGTTTCCATAGAAACAACGCGTGCGAAGCCGCGTGCAGAAACTAGTGTGCCATAATTTGCCGTTACAACTCTGATATTAAACCGTTCTTTAAAAAAGTTTATTTGTATCCATTATGTTTCCGCATTTAAAAATTGTTCTTTTAACAAAGAATGAGGACCGATGTGGCGTGACGGGGGAAGGTCCGCATGCGACGCAGGAAGTTGCGGGTTCGATTCCTGCCTTGGAATAGATGTTTGTACGACCTGCAAATCGTTCTATGTATTTTATATGCGGAAACATAATGTTTTTTTTTTATTTTTACATTATTTTTATTTTACTTTAAAAATGAAATTAATTAACAGGTAATTAGGTAGGTACTTTGAAAGATTTTTCTACGTGGAAAATTAGCCTTTATAAATCAGTTTCATTAACTGTAAAGGAAAAAGAAGCTGAGAATATAAAATCAAGACTGACTGACTGATTTCTGACTCGATTTCTGACTTTCCAAAGCATTACAAAGTGTATTAGTAATTTCATGAACGATCATTTTCGTTTGATTTTCTGCTAAATTCCTTATTTGAAATCAAACTAAAAGATTACAAGTAGATATAGGTAGGCATGAGTTCCAATAAGCCGTCGCGGTTGTCTATGTCACATGACGTACACGCGTGTGGATAAGTGCCTACAAAGAAGTTGTAAAAACATTTTTGAGATAAAGATTTTGGTTGCATGGTTAATGTAGTAGGTGTAGGTAAGGCATGTTCATGAGGCTTTGTTGATGATACTGATTGTATACATTGCATAGGTATGTTACGATAAGTTTTTACACATACATCGGATTCACACATACAATTCACAGCGTTTTCTCGCAACAAAGCAAATCGCACTTATTCACTTTAACCTTTAAAACATTATTGCTATCTCACGTACTCTTAATTCAAAAGTTATAATTAGTACAAAGCTGTAATAAAACGTAACAAACTTCCGCCACTTTCACTTCTCCGACCAAATTCTCTACCGCAAAAACTTTCGAGCATCATTATACACACTCGAAACTCTAGACAGAACAGCTAATTAAAACCTCGAAGACAAATCACTTCGGTTCTCGTCTGTACTCGAGGGCACAACTCAGTCTAACGGTGGTCGCGAGCCGGGACACCCCTACCCGCTCACGGCGTTAATCCACAAAAATAAAACAAAATACGCCGAGTTTCGTGCCAACCCTAAAATTCAGCAAACAAACCATCAATTTAAAAAGTGTTAAAAGCTTCTATGAAGTGAAAAGTTCCGTCAAATAATGTGCAAGTGTATTTATAAGTTGGCTGGTTAAATGGCAAATAAAAAAAATAAAATAGTGCGTTTGCCATCAGTGGTAAGATAATAATCAATGTAACGCACCGAAAATGAAATGACAATGGTGTAGTGGCATGTTTACAGGTTTTTACATGACTTTAGTGTAGTTGCATGGCTTTGGTACGGTTGATTTTATTTGGCATTTATAAACCACTTGCACAGTACGAAACAAGGGTAGTTCAACAGCGTGTCAACTCCGTTACTATTGCTGTCTTGTTTGCTTGACGCGATTGCTGTCAATAACCTACATTTTGGTGGTTTTAACTTCTTCTTATCGTTTACGCAGGATATAAAAACTACCCTCTTACTGGATATGAGTTGATACTTATTTTTACCCGCGCGGATATTTATTTTAATCAAACCACATAGGAACCTTTAAGGTCGAATATAATTAATATACACTTCGATAGGTACTTCTAAGGATTGGATTTGAATAAAATGACATTTATATGGCTTGGAATCAGTAGGCAGTCCAGTCGACCGAACAGCAATACCCATGCATTTGTTTACGGTTGATCAGCTAAGCTAATTCATTACCAAATCAATCCATTACCTACTGTAGATGCCTATTAGTAGGCTATGTCTATACATAGCTGTTTCCCAAATTAGGTGCTCGTGAAACACCCAGTACATGAAGCTATTTCAATTGCTCGTAAATTCCGTTCTTATTCCTGTCGTGTATTATTAGATTTTATTGTCGTGTTTGTATGAAACTTGGTCAATACGTCTTGAGTTGATTAAGGTATTAGGTTTGCACATGATGCTTTTTTCCTCTAGCTAAGGAGGACTCGTCGGAGGTGTTCAGGCGGATAGAGGTTATTTTAAAAGTGAATAGAGAATAGACCCCTTCTTTGACTACAATTTCATCTGATGATAAGTGACGATGTGGCTCAAGATGTGTCATGAAGGTCTAGAAGACTTTCGTCTTGAAGAGAAAGAGTCCTATTAATACTATAAATGCGTAAGTTTGTGCGAATGTTTGTTACCACGTTTCTCCGTAACTACTTCACCGAGCTAGATGAAATTTGGTATGTGCATAGTTGGTAGTGGAGGTTTTAGAACAACACAGAAGCTAATCTAGTTACCAAAATTAGCTTCTGAGGGGTAAAGTGGATGGTAAAGTTTCTATGGAAAATTATTATTCCTAGGTACCGAGGCTCTTCGGGTTTTCAAAAAACTATCTGAGCGTCTGGTCGAAGCGACGCGTGACCCGAGAGCTGGTGAATATCTGGCACAGCGTATCAGCATTGCCATACAGCGTGGCAATGCAGCCAGCGTCTTGGGGACGCTTCCGACTGGTGTTGATATGGATCAGGTGAGCTATCTGTAGACTGTTTGCAACAGTCGGCAGTTAGCTCAATTGTTTCAATTATTACTTGGTTCAATTCACTCAAAACTTGGTATAAATCTATACTAATATTATAAAGAGGAAAGATTTGTTTGTTTGTTTGTATTAAATAGGCTCCGAAACTACTGGACCGATTTGAAAAATTCTTTCATCGTTAGGAAGCTTTCTTTTCAGGGAGTGACATAGGTTATATTTTATTCCGGAATTCCCACGGAAACGGGAACTACGCGGGTGAAACCGCGAGGTGATCGTCTAGTCTATACTAATATTATAAAGAGGAAAGATTTGATTGTTTGTTTGTTTGTGTTGAATAGTAAACTATAAAGTAAATAATGAATCACGTATTTTTTACTGTAACAAAACTCTCCGTGGCAAGACGGGGGGTCTTGCCACTTTGGAGGAACGTTCAGTAGTAAAAGTATTTGTACTGATAAGGTAAAGTGTCTAAATGGATATGAGGGGCCCGATATCGGGCAGCCAGGGTGTGTTCGTGGAAGAAAGCGAAAGCGTTCCCACGTTCCTATCACAAGCGGCATAGGCGGAAGCACCCTGAGGGTTTTAGTGGTGTTAAAGTCCCACATCATCGTACTGTCTCCCCGTGGCAGTACGATATAAATAAATAATGCTGGACAATTCACACAGCATTATCTAGCCCCAAGCTAAGCAGAGCTTGTGTTATGGGTACTAGATAACTGATATACATAATACAATAGACGATTTTTTATTATACATAGAAAAACATCCAGAAATATTTGTACGATTTGCAGATATTTGTTCAGGGGGAACAAATATCTGCAAATCGTACAAACATTTGTCCCGAGGCGGGAATCGAACCCGCAACCTCCTGCGTCGCAGGCGGACCTTCGCCCGCTGCGCCACAGAGGTCGTCATATGCGTGCGCATAAAAATGTATCCCTGAGGAATTACACTGAAAAAAATTAAGTTAGCTTATGACCTTTTTGGCTCGGTTTACTGTATTTTTTTTAGTATTGACGAAGACATAATTAAAAAGCTTGAAGTATATTTGGTAATTAACAACCACGAGAACATTGCGAGTTGATTATAATATTATTAACACTCAACTCGGTTAGTTGAAAATAAGATGATCGGTTAGTTTTATAGTTTACTAGCTTCTGCCCGCGGCTTCGCACGCGTTATTTCTACGGAAACGTTCAAAGGTAATTTCTATCCCATGGGAACTTATTTATGGGATAAAAAGTAGCCTATGTTTGATTCCAGGCATAGAGCTACACCGGTGCAAAATTTCAGCTCAATCTGTTCCGTAGTTTTGGCATGAAGACGTAACAAACATCCATCCATCTATACATACATCCATCCAAACTTTCGTATTTATAATATTAGTGTGATGTGATAAAATTCCTTAAAAATGAATAAGTTCACTTGGTTATAGTATTTATCCCGTAAATCTTAAAAACAGTGTAAATTAAGGGATTCGAAGTCGAAATTTTCCATAGAACCAACTCGTAACATTCACCGCTGAGTAGATATACATAGGTATAGGCCTCTTTATCAAGCCACCCCTGGCGGTCCATTAAGCAGAATAAAAAGTTTAAAAGCGTAAAGTTACTTATAAAATAATAGATGGGAGACTTTATTTTTCTTATGAATTGAAATAATACATCGATACTTGTAACAAAACTCTTTTCTAACTGCACTTTATTGTAGATTTTTAAACACTTTAAAGTTGAATTTGAAGTATGAAACTGAACTGAACAAGCCTGAAAGTTCAAGTTCAACTTTACAACGATGGACTTCTAGCATTTTCAGTTCACAATTGGCAATAATTCGAAATCTTTGGGTTAGTTAAGACTGACTCCAAATTCCTGGATATTTGTACTATTTTAAAGTTTGACGGACAACTGTCATGGATAAAACCGAAATAATCATTACAACATTTTATTTTGGACAATATCCATGGGCGAAGATTTCGAGTAACAAATACACAACTAAAAAATTCAGCCGGATTGATATGAATGCCTCCATTTTTGAATTCAGTTGAAAAATATCAATCGTCAGAATAGATTGTTTACTAGGGCCAGAGAGGGCCAGAGTATTAAAGGGCCAGTTTTGTTTGAGGTGACCTCGATTCGATATTTTTACTCGCAATAGTAAGTTTGGCCTGACTCAGTTATCGATAAACTTATGATTGGCAATGAAACTGTTTGCGTATAATAATTAAATTTTATTGATTTCGACTAAGAAAGATAATTTTGTTGTTCTCGGATTTCGAATGACAAAAAAATGATAAAACAAATTCGCTAGTTACTATAAAAAGTACCATAAGACCATATTAAGATTAATTAAAACAAACATAGGTAATATCTTCTCTGGTTAAAGTGGTAGAAATACTATTCTTTACAAATGGGAATTGTGATTGTTTGAAAAAAAAATGTAATTCGACTTTGTATTGTACTTCTTCAAATATTGTTATTTTTAAGGAGGACTTTTAAAAAACATTTGACTATTTAGTAGACTTTTCTTACACTGTTTTTAAAGTTTTGTGGGACGAATTGTAATCCCTCGGTGATACATTTTCCATGGAACTATCTCGGAATTATTTTCTACATAAATCAAACGAATCGAATCGAATTGGTAAAATTGGTGAAAAAAGAAACATACGAGTACATACATACAGCAGAACATAAAATCTCAATTGCTCCAACCTTATAATCAAAGGCCCTATTATGAAAGCTTGCTAAGTCATCGATATTTGCGATGTTATGCTTTCCTAAACGTCACTCGAGCATAGACCAAGAAATCTTTTATAAATAGGGTCGAAGACAGATTTACATCAAGCATGAGCTACGACTTTTTCCTATACGCACAGGAAGGGATAAAAAGGTGATTAATTTAACTTTAACTATAAATAAATCCTACTTGATCCTCGCTTTTTCTTTTTTTATTACCTCACGGATAAAAAATACGCGATTCGATATTTCAGTAACCTTATTTTCCGCCAAATTGTATTATCTCATCAATTTTTCCTATGGTAAAGCAAAGTAAGATTTAAGGTAAAGTGGTTCAAACAAAACATGTCAAAATAACAAGGAAAATAAACACTACATAATATAAAGTAAACTTGAAAACATCCCAACTTTAGAGTAATAAAAATATGTAGAGCCCAAGTAGAAATTTTAGTTTCAAACATCCACAAGTATTTTTGGTTGAGCAAAGTCTAAAGAGGTTAAGCACAATAAATAAGGGTTTATAAATATAATTGTATTTATCTGCTGATAAGAAGGACTTACCTATAAGTCTGATCTAGATATAAATATTTTTTGATATACCTCATAAGCAAATTCCCATTGAATAAATAATATTTGAATATTAGATCTTTTACTTTTGAAGATTTTGCGAGGGGTGGATATAAAGGGAAGTGGGCAAATCCAGAATCAGTATTCTTAAGAACAGGGTTCATCAAGAAGTGGTCAAAACCAGAACTCGTCAAATCTAGAAGGAGTCATCGGAGCCCAAAACAATTACTGATGATACGATTTTGATTGAATTAGTTTCTGTTTGAAGGTGATGCTATCATAACTTATTTATTCATTGTTGTTGTGATACACAAGTATTACAGATGTTCACACATAAAATTAAGAGCACTGTGATAGGTCATTATGCGTACAAATTTTAAATTATTTATCAAAAGAGCAAATAATATTAAAAATAATAATAGTGAAGCTTACAAAGGAAAAGTTTAACGAATTGAAAATTTATAAATTTAAAATGAGTATCAACCACTATGTACTCTACATTTACATAATAATTATTCTAACTAACGTTTCATGAAATCGGTACTGCCAATCAAGTTTCAATTAAAATCAACGGGGTTCCAGTTTTTTTGGGAGAACAGCTTATCAATAAACCCTTCAACAGAGCGTCTAAAACTGCTCCCTACATTGTTCATACTCCAACTCAGGTATTATAAGTACTTGTTTCACTACTCTGTTTAGTACAGAACATTATTTTGCGGTAACAACGTTCCTTGCGAGATATACACGTAAACAAAACCGTTTTCGTCTAGGGTTGCTACTATTTTATCATTCTGGATGTTATGCGGCCTTTGAATTCAATTAAATAGGTAACAGCAAGCCTGGAGTGTACTTACACTCCAGGCTTGTTGACATATTATATTAAATATAATAAAGATAAATTATATAATAATATGTCACCAAGAAAAAACCAATATTTTTAAATGAATTCTTGATACTTTTATTAAGTAACGCATTTGACTAACTAAACTAAACTTCCCAAGTGTGTACCTACTTTGTAAGTTAAACAAAAAGTTTAAAAGTCAAGAACTCTCTCACCTCGTAGGCAAGTTTAGAGCAAGAGCAAGTGACATCACCGTGTTTTTTGCAAGTATCTTTAGTCTTTTTCACGTTGGAAGCGTTTCCTGACAGATGGACTGCGTTTAATTTCAATTAACTAGAATTTTGTCACGTAAATATTTGGAAGATTCAAATAAATTTTATTCCTATTTCAGCGTATTTATTAACAAATAGAATTTCAGTACGCCACTCAAATTATCAAAAACTAAATTTATAATTAGCCTCCACATGTAATAAAATATAGGAAATGTTTTTTTGTATTATCAGGGATAGTTAGTTTTGCGTAGAACGGAACATAATAGAGATGGCCAAATAAAAATGAACTATGTAAATCGAATAATCGATTATTGCAGATTAAAATCGTAACTTACTACATCATCATCATCTTACAAGAGGCTTGCGTGTTTTTATTAGTTTATTTATTGATTTATTAAACATATTGAACACCTATCATTTG
Organism: Eupithecia subfuscata; assembly: GCA_963564075.1. Taxonomy (NCBI): domain Eukaryota; kingdom Metazoa; phylum Arthropoda; class Insecta; order Lepidoptera; family Geometridae; genus Eupithecia; species Eupithecia subfuscata. The sequence continues at coordinate 7,165,185 of OY751117.1, read as the reverse complement.
TTTGTTTTAGTTGTTATCCATTTTCTATTACCTACCTATCTGCTTGTATTATTACTCAAGAAAAGGCTTGAGGTCCACACAAATTTTTTACAAAAGATGTATTATTTAAAAGTCAATCAAGTCACTAAAAATCGAATTAAATTATTTCGATTACATGATTTCTATAATTGTCATACCGAAACGTCACGGATCGCTTGCAACGTAAAAAAGACTATCGTACCTACCTATCTTACCTTAGTTTATTCAAAGCCGGCCTATCTAGGCACAGAAGTTAAGGGTAACGAGCGACTTCAACCAGCATGGCAACTTGTAAGCTCATAAGTTCGTGCACAACTGTCATTCTGACAAATCCCGCTTCACAAATAAGGGGCCCCATTGTCGGGCACCGCAGTTGTTGGGAATTGCTGTGACGTAATCGCATTGTGACATTCAGGACTGTTCTCGCATAATTTCAGGTTATTCCAACTCCTTTTGTTGGGTAGCTCAATGTTTTATGAGCTCGTCGTTTCCACATTTTTGTTTGCTGAAAAATGAGTGGAAAGCGAATTTGTTTGGTTCTGATTGTATTATCAAATGAGTTGAAAACCTTTTTGGAATTTTGAAGAGGTACCTAATTAATTTGTTGTGGAGGTTTTAAAAATCGTGGTGATTTATCATGGGTAAAGGAAATATTTAGTATCTTCTACCTACTGACTAACTAAGCAGTTGTCATTTATCATTGGATACATGTCGGACTGAACGTCTTGGCGCCAAAGTGTTGAGAAGGGTATGGATATCTTTTTTATATAGGTATCTTTAACTCTAATTGAGTTCTTAGCTTTTTGTTTATCAATAAATGACCTAGTTCTAGCCAAAGCTCTATGCAGATTATGAAATCTTTCCCAATAAATAAAAAGGGTTTGATAATAAGTAGATTCACTTTTCTGGATTTATTTATATCTTTTTGCTTAAATTATAAATACGAGATGAGTGATTATCCCATTTCATCATTCACGTTAGAAATTCCGTGATTGTGGCTCGGATTTCAACAATGTTTATGGAGTAGGCGTTGGTAAGGGAACACCATCGTTTTGTCATGAGATTGTCTCCATTGTCCATAACGACCTCTTTTTAGCTTGTTACTGGACTCTCCAGAGTTTATTACCTACTTTTATCATTAATCTTAAAGCATTTTGACTTACATTGATGTTGTCTTGTCTAATCAGTAATCACCAGTAGGTAAACAACTCTCTTAGATTTATGTAGTTGCTTGTTTCCTTCTGTCGATATGTCAGAGTGAGAAAAATCACTGCTTTGTAACTGTGATTTGGGTGGTTGACAGATTTTACAAATGTTTACACATCGAAATACATGTCTCCCAATAGGATAGTTGGTTAACTATTACATTATATTAACATTCAGGAAGGTTCCGATACAAACAGTTGAGATCCAATATCCAACTTATCTGTCAGAAACCGATATTTTGGTATCAGTAACATCCCAACTAATATCGGATTCGAAGTTACAAGTAGATATCATTGAAGCAATGCGAGAAACAGATATACAACATTTACATTTTGGAAATGTTGCATGAAATTTGAGTAGAAACTAAATATACCAATTAGGCCGTAAATAACATTGTCTTGGAAACCTTAAGAACGACACAATTGGATCAACCAAGTCTGTTACGCAAGGGTGGATATTTCAAATGATATCTATGTGTTTAAACCCATTGACTAGGTGTTAAAATTCATTCTTGTGCTATTGCTAACTTCATTTATTGAGGCTTACAAAAACACTCTTGTAATTCCTTTATTATGAAACTCAATAAAATACCTATCAATATATGTTACACCTACCGCACTGTTTTTTTAACAGTAATCAAAAAAGAGAAAGTTCTATGGATTTGCCCGGCAAAACGTAAAAAACAGTGTAAATATAATATGGTTCTGGAATTTAAGGTTTTTTAAAACAGTCTTATTCGGTATTTTATCATTTGAGAGAAAAAGAGTGTCGTAGCTAATGGTCGTCTAAGTTGTTAAACTTATGTCTAACAAAATAAAACTCTAGGATTGAGCAAGACATTTTGAGCAGGGTTGCGTGTTTGCACTCAATACACGAGGTGACAAAAAGACGATTTAGCAATAAATTGTTTGAAACACCTACTGTTGCTTACGTTCTATCTATATTTTGTCTTCAGAATTCAATAAAATATCTGCACCGGTTCTTACTTCTTCGTTTTATACACAAAGAAAACTAAATAAACATCTTATCATAAAAACTTTCTCGTTTATAATCTTAGTGTGATTTTTCTGTTTTAACACTTACGTATACACAAAATCTTTTTCCACGCTCTTCTTTATTCTCAAAGTAAGAAATATTGGGAAAAGGTGGTGTCATTTTTCTCGCAACTTGATCAGATATAGCTCTATCGAAAAAATACAAATCTCTTGTACCTGATACTTAAGACTTTCCGATTTATCGGAAATAACGAGTACCTAAGTATATTTTTTGGCGTCACAAAAATCCTGTTCCTAGAACTCCATTGATGTCGGATTTGAGTTGATTTTAACCTTTTGAAAACTTTCCAGAGCGAATATGCACGCTTGGTACCAGCAAAAACATTGAAATTCTGAAGTAAAAAAAATTCAACATTCTTAGACCCATGGGTAATCATCTATTTCAAATACAAATCAACTTTTAAAATGAAAAGGTACGAATCGCCGGCGGCTGTAATACCCAAAAACGTAATATTACGCACAGGTCAAGCGTAAAATCAAATAAAATTTCAACAGAATGTAACAAAAGTATGAACCAGTGAAAATAGAACCAAAATCTGTCAAAAACAATGCGGACAAACTCCGAAAACCAATATCCGAGCAATATTTGACAAATAGGCAAACTGTGATGCTTCTTCATCTATATTAGCCCAAAACTTCGGCGAAACACATCATAAGCGAATTAATTTTGTGATGTAGAACGTGGCAATGTTAACATCCATGTCAGGCCATAAAAACAAACTACATTATTACTTAGGAATAATCCAATTTTATTGCATGTCATACTGTTACAACTTACTTTGTTGATTAATCACTACGAGCTCATAGAACCGCAGCCTCTAGAGAATAAAGGTCCTCGAGCCCAAATTACGAGGAAACAGGAAGTCAGTTCATTTATCGGCAAGAGAAAGAACTATTACAGATTAGATTATTTTTATAATAATATTTCTTCAGCTTTACTATATGATGAGATTAAGATTAAATTATCAGCGTTACTACCAACAACCAGCTCTATGGTGTTTTATTTTTGTTTCTTTAAATAAATTTTAGTTTAATCAAGTACTTAGAATGTGGAAGATCAGAGCCATGAGTCTGGTTGACGACAGCATCAAGATGTAATCGTGGCGTCTCTTTTCTCCATGGGATTTTCGTAGCTTTCTGTCTGCACGATAGAGGAGCTGCACAAAATCCCGCTGAAGAAGAAGACGTTACGATCACGGCTCGAAACTAACGTGAACCAGACTCAGGGCTCAAATGCAAGGCATTACTACCTACTTTTCGTGGCCTAATTTTCGTAATAAATAAATAATGCTGGACAATCCACACAGCATCATCTAGCCCCAAGCTAAGCAGAGCTTATGTTATGGGTACTAGATGACTGATATTCATAATAAAATACATTACATACATAGATATTTTTTATTATACATAGTAAATACCCAGAACGAATATTTGCAGATATAATGACTACTTCATCATAATAGATATAATTACAACATGGAAATAGCAAATTTCTTTCCTTTTTTCTATTTTTGTTTATTTCTTACAAAAATGTTCATTTCAAAAATATACCATTGTTTATCTATAGGTAACTTTTGTTTTGACACAAAAGAAAATTTTGAAATGAATAACTGTGTAGTATTATATTTATCTGTGACTGAGCGTAGAACCTTTTAATGACGCCTTTGTATGAGAGAGAGAGAGAGAACCTGTTAATTTAAAACTGCCTCGATCACAAACTGCCAACAAAATCTAGTACTTCTTCTATAATTGCTTGTGTATTTGTTGAAGCATGCCTTGTTTGTTCTTCCATACGTGCGGAGCTTGGTAGTTTGCAGGCTTCCGTCGGGATCGAAATTATTACGAGAAGTCTGTTGTTCCAGTTCGGTTTAGTAGAATATTGCTTTCATGGTGCAAAAAAACAGCATTCTGTCGGATGAGCTAACGGGGCAAAAGTCCGTAGGAAGTCCCAGAAATTTTCGAGTCCTACGTCACTTGACCTCGTGGTGTAGTTGGTTAGCACATTCCCGTACTGAGGGAAGGATGTGGTTTCAAGAGCCATCGAAGTCGAAAAGTTTTGGGATATTATTTCATTTCTTAATATTGCTTACGTTCAGTCAGATACGAGGCTAATTTCAATTAGAAAAGACTGTATTTATCTATACTTACGAGTATATTATAAAGAGGAATGATTTGATTGTTTGTTTGTTCGTATTGAATAGGCTCCGAAACTACTAAACCGATTTGAAAAATTCTTTCACCGTTAGGAAGCTTACTTTTCAGGGAGTGACATAGGCTATATTTTATCCCGGAATTCCTACGGGAACGGGAACTACGAGGGTAAAACCGCGAGGCGATGGTCTAGTATAGAATAAACAAAATATCGGATTTTATATCAGAACTGAGCTTTATATCCGTAAAGTTTAATACCTACTGAAAGCCATAATCCAAAACCAAACAAATACTTAATTTAATGGTAACAACGTTTGTCTAGTCGCGGTCTCCACTCAAGAACACGTTTACCCCATCGGTTGTCGGTTCTTCACAAGACATGGCCTTATTTCATACGTAAACCTAACTTATTTTATATCCGACTTGTATTAGCAATTTCAACTAAACTCAGAGGTCCTGATTGGGATTGTTGTGAAAACTTCAGAACTTCCAAGCTCGTGTTTGCTGACAGGAATTATCCACTTTATCCTGGGGTCAGGTAGTTTCTTGCCGGACCGAGTAACTTTTACACACACGAGTATCAGAAATATATGTGTGTGTTGCTATATACAGGGTTATTGTTAATTCACTGACACTGCGTAAACTGCAGGTTCGGCCCATCATCACGAACACGTTAGTGAAGCCGCCAGGTCTTAATTCTTAATTTTTTTGTAAATCGCCTCACACACAAAATAAGTCCGAAACCTAATTAATTACTAAAAACCGATTCCCCACACCTATTTAAATTCACATCATCATCATTGGCTTATTTTATATCTACGCAAGATTATTTAAGTGGCATTAAGTGTACATTTATTCTATTTATGGAAATAAAGAGTTTTTGATTTTGATTTTTGATTAACCTGGGTGGAAGACAGCCGAACGCACACACCCACTGATAATTCAGGGCAGAGCCATTTTTAGGTTTAGTTTCAAAGAAAACCCCTATAACGAACGATTTTTGAATGGAGGGGAGTACATTCTAATATCATTCTCTTTCTGCCAATTTAAGAATTGAGACCTGGCGTTAGACGTGTTAATGATGGTGGGCAGAACCAACAGTTAACATAGTGTCAGTGAATTACAAATAACCCTGTATAGGCTTGACCTTTCCATGTGCTTTGAATTTCGTAGGCTGAAATTGGTAACATGATCTTGTCATTGTGAACTTATGATGTGCCTCGCTTACAAAGGGTGGGATCAATGGGTATAGGTAAGTATGTGTTAGTGTGTGTACAAGCAGGGAAGGGTTATATGTGTGGGATGTCGATTTTAATAGGTAACTCAAAGCCTTGTTTATGACGAAAGTTTTGTTCAAGCCTTGTTAATGACGATTTGTTCATGACCAAAGCTTTGTTCATGCCGACTTTGTTAAATTTTAGGAAAGTTATCAATTTATAAAGAAAAAATCCTATCCCATAAAGTTGATGACACATCCTAGGCAGCATTTATCAGTCAGTCCCAACTAAACTGAAATGCTGCCCAGGGTGACGAGCCACTAGTTAAAAGCACTATAAATTGAATTGTGTAACTAGTAAATAACGTTCTGAGAAAAGATATTCTAATTTAAAAACCTATGTGATATGTGATAGCCAGATTTCGGACAGCATTCCTATTATCTCCTTCAACAGGGCAATCCTACGTACTATTGAAGAGTGGGTCCCTATAAATTCAAAAAAATAGGGACAAGAGCGAAGGTCGACACTGGGTTACTTATCTGTGTTGACCTTCATGTCCGAATTTAAGTCCTTCTTTCAGTTAGATACGGGTCTAGACTACGCTTTGTTAGCACAACTTATGAGTTTGTGAATCACTTTGAGGGTAGCATAGGTTGCAATAGGCGACCACAATTCAAATAACTTTTAAATACATTCAAATAATTTTGGAAGAAAACCGCTTAGAAAGTGAAGATTCAATTTATGATGCATAAATTTTGACTGCGGTGAAATTCATGCTTAAATAAATTCGTTTTGCACAACAAAACTAAGTCAATTGTGCCATAATAAACTTATTTTGTTTCAAAAGTGACACCTAAAGTTTAGTGAAAGAAGTTCTAACAATAGAATACTTTGGTGTTGGATTTAATCTGTTTCTTGTTTTCGGTCATACCGACGACCTCTGTGGCGTAGCGGGCGATGATCTGCCTGTGACTCAGGTTGAACTACCGCTTCGGGACAAATATTTAGACGATCTGCACATATTTGTTCCGGATGTTCTGGGTGTTTTCTAGGTAAAGTAAAAATATCTATTCAATATAGATATGCCAGCATCATACAAGTTCTGCTTAGCTTGGAACTAGATGATGATGTGCGAATTGTCTAGCATTGTTTATATATTCATCTTAATCTACTTATTCATTAACCTATTAGATAAAAGAGTAAAACTTACTTGAAATTTCTTATTACATGAGAACTGCACCGAGTTCAATAAAATAATCATGGATGAACCACTTTCCTTTTCACAAATTTAATTTTTGTAGTAGAATTATGAATTAAATCTTTTTTACTATTCAATAAATTATTTACCCTTTTCAAACAATAAATAAGTTACGAATATGTTGATTTTCTTAAAAAAACTTAGTGAGAAACAAACGTTCCAATTTTAAACTCATATAGATCCTGTATGAATTTAATGCGGTCCGACTCGCACTTGGCTGGTTATTTTGGCTGCAGCGACTACTCCCGTTTTAACCAAATAGATATAGCTATACTAAACTAAGTATATCGAGTTTTATAACGCGCCAGCCGATGAAATCAATGGTTTGACATGTGATGGTTAGATTTAGGTCAGTCAGAAGGTCACGGGATCTATTCTCAGTAGAGGGTCTTCGTCTGAAGCCACTGTCTTACGTCATCAGTTCCCAAATGTATCAAATACTAGCTTAAATCAATTGTTCTAAGTGATATCTATAATGATTTAATCGTCATTGTGTAGATTTTACGATGGTGTCTGCTATTTCCTCATAACAAATTAGCTCATTACCAAAATAGTTTAACCCGTGGTTTTGGATACATCCATATTTTTTTGATAAACATTTAAACATGTTTGGCTATAATAAATAAATTCTTTATTCTATTCTTTATTCTAACCCTCATGCATGAGGGTAATTTCAAATTAATTATTTTTGACTAACTTTCATAGTATCCAAAAAGTTTTAAAAAAAATTAAGTTTTTGATATAATCTTTACGGCTTTTTACATACTTACTTTCCATCAAGAGAATTTTATGAACAAATAGTTACCTTGAGAACTGAAATCTCTGTCTTAATAATGTTTATAGTTTTCACATTAAATATTCTAACCTGGCATTGAAATATTAACTTAAACCCTCTCATATTTCGACAGATATCAGATCAAAGCATTCTGGTGTGCCTAATAATAATATTCAAGGGTGAACTTAAACGCTGCTCTAAAATTTAACGGAATAATCAGACTATGTTTTTGAAAGCTTATCTGGGAATCAATTATGAATTTAAAATTTTGTGTTTTCTTCACTTTTGCTATGAAATCAGAGATCCCGTGTTGTGTTTCTTTTAATTATAATGGTGATTTTTTATTTTTATTTTTTTACTAACGATAGTTAAATTTATTCACACAGAAAATTATACTAGTATTTACAATTGAAACAATTGAGCTAACTGCCGACTGTTGCAAACAGTCTACAGATAGCTCAACTGATGGTGATTTAACTTGGTATCACTTATCCAGCACCCATACTAGCAACTCAGGTTGCGATATTATTGCCTTTGGGGTAAAACGTAATGTGTGATTTTGTCCAGCAACATTTTTTAGCTTTTTCCAAATTTAAATTCTTACATTTTCCATTTTTTTTATCATAATGAAAGCAGGGTTCGTTTGCTCCGGTCCCTAAATCATTTTAGTTTTATCATCCTCAAATTTTGCTATCAGTAACTTTCTGTAGCGTAGCAATCGTATGGAAATCGATGCTACGTCGTAGCAATCGTATGAAAGACATGTGCTACGGCGTAGCAATAGAAAATACGGTATTATTTATGGTTAAAATAACTTACCTTAGTGTATTTCTACCAAAATTAAGAATTAAGATGTTACATCCGAATAGATTTAAGTAACCTAAAAAAGTTTAACCTACTTGTAATTTAACCTAATATATTACCGTAATCACTAAAACTTACTCTGTGTATTTAATGGAGATTTATTACAGGCAGGTACTTTGGGGTCAGGAACATGCAAGGGATAATTGTTTAACTTTGCCTATCCTGTTTTGGTTTAGTTACAGATAAATTTGTTTTAAACAGTAATTTATGTTACACTGCCTAAGTAGAGGCTCATTCATGCGGTTTTAAACCACTTAAATAGGCAAACAAATGGTAATCTTTAGAAACTGATTAAATCCGGCTAAATGTAGTTCAAGCCTAAGCTCAACCTCAACAGCCTGTATTGGTCCACTGCTGGACGCAGGCCTCCCCCTGATAAGCGCCTTGTTGGCTTTTATCTCATGGGGGTAATGCCCATAATCCCCGGCATGCGGGTTGGGGACAGTTCGTTGGTAGAATTGATCTGCACGGGGCGCTGCTGCCCGCCCACGGTGGATATCCCTTAGTCGCCCCTTACGACACCCGCGGGAAGAGTTGGGGTGGTGCAAATACTAAGCCACACAGCTAAATGTAGTAATTTAGTATAATGAGACAAAATTTTAATGAATGCTTTCTTTCCAATCAGTTAAAAGTTTAACCTACTATTATACCTACTATAACCTACTATTATAAGCAGAAGTTTGTAAGACAAAGAGTTCAAGTTCTCCTGACTGAAAACTGAAGAATATCAAGATCGAAGTGCGAAGCGCTAATAACGGCATATTTAACCATGAGGTGATTTGAGTGTTAATAGCCATGATAGTTTTAAGAGTAGATTGTTTTACAAGGGACTGAGCCGCGCAGCGAGGGAGGATGTCAGGACCGAGTCATAATGGGTGGTTTTGGGTCTAGTTAAACACTACTTTTCACTTCGATTGCGAGAAAATAAAACAATCAAAACTTACCTTCAGGAAAATAATGCACACGTTTTTCACTTTTCTACTTCCCAATTGTCGTTAAATCTAATTATACGTGATTTCGACAGCAACAGATTCATGCTAATTATTTATTTGCCCTTTTGTTTAATATGCATATTATTCCAAGTTCCCTTTATTATGTCCTAATTTTCGCTTGATGACATTCTCAATTTATTTAAATACCATACCCCCAAATCAGAATTCAGACAGCAACTCAGATTAAGGCGAAGAGTAGGGTGGATAGTGGCGCCACTACATATTTAATTTAATCATTAAGTTATACAAAGGAATTATCAAAAAATCGGACTGCTGGTAGACGATACCTATCACAAGCTTTTATTTAATGTATCTGTAATAGTTTTGTTTTGTGTTATTCAATCAAAAACCTTGTTTGGAGAGCTTGGTGGCCACCAATAGGAACTAAACTCTTGAAACAAGTATCTGCCTAAATAATACAGTACAAAACTATTAAAGATACATTTAAAAAAAGCTTATGATGAATATCGTCTACGCGCGGTCCGATTTTTTGATAATTCCTTTGTATAACGGAATAATAAAATTAAATATGTAGTGGCGCCACTATCGCCCCTACTCTTTGCCTTAAAGCATTCCTCGTGTGACGAATTTTTGACAGATTTTTATTGAAAACTGTCAAAAACCACGACTCAAAAAACCACGACCTGCTTGAATCTGTTGCGTTTGCCTATTCGGGGTAAGCCACGTTCACCTTATTTTAATTTGTAGGACACAAAAAGAGATTGCTCGCTAAAACCAACTTTTAATTATCTTTGTTACGCGCAACGCAATATACCCATTCTGCCATGGAGGAAGAATCACCCTTCTTATAAACATCCAACAATCGACAAGAAGGCGCTTTCAGTTCGATTCTCGAAATAAATTTAAATAAAATGTATGTTCTTTGTTGGTGAGACACCAAAAAGTCTAGTCTGTATGTAACAGGACGAATGTCTTGTGCTGCGTGATGGTTTTAGACAAAAATTAAAAAGTTAAAATACTTTTAAGCCCCTAGGGCTTTAAATCAAATTTTGCTTCCACTAAGCTACACTAAAATGACACACTTTTTAAGCAAGAGAAGTGTAAAAGTGTATATGAAGACATAGAACAATGCAACTTAAATAATAATAACATGACACATTTTTTAATGGGAATAAAGCGTGCGAAGCGGCGGGCAGAAACTTGTCGTGTACAAATATCAACATTAACACACTATAACTTAAAATACCTACAAAATCCCAATTCTGAAGGCAGTTTCTCTTCTCTGGCTCAAGACGTCAATTATAACGGCGCCTCGTTATTTATGGTATCGTAAACGACATGTTAGAGTACGAAACGTGAGTCCCGAATGTGCACGACAATGTACCGAAATGTTGGAACATGGGAAAATAAACTTGGCGTTACGTCAACCTCTATTTGATCTTACCTATGCGCCGATAACCACCGAACGGATCGAGCTGAAATTTTGCCTACAGGTAATTCTAATGGAATCAAAAATGGGCTTCTTTTATCCCATAAATCAGTTCACATGGGATAGAAAACGTTTCCATAGAAACAATGCGTGCAAAGCCACGGGCAGAAACAAGTTACGAATAAAGAAATAACTAGCTACATTTTAAAAATAATCTAATTGATCATTCATCATCAGCACTCATTAGTCCAACACTGAACGTGCTTCTCCCAAACGAGGGGGTTTCCCATGATCACCACGCTTGGCAAGGGTACCTGCCTGGTAACATATTTGACATTATTTTAGTGATGTATTTGACATTTTACATTATTATTATTATTTTACAAGACAAGGTAACAAGCAAGTCGTAATTACATTGGTTTTGGGTTTAGAATATTGAATTTTGACGTGAAAACGTCTTATAATTCGATAGAGCCGGCTGCACGCACGAAAAAACATGACGTCATTATACGTCACCTCTGAGGCGTTACTCTGAGGCGTTACTCTGAGGCGTTACTCTGAGGCGTGCCATGTAAGGCTTGAAGTGCAAGCGAGAGCGCTCGACATCCGTCTCTCTCCTACTTGAGTGAGCGATGCGTCTGCGTGGACAGCTGCTATACTATAGTACATTTACATGTTTTGATCGAGTATCAAATGCTACCATTCCATCAGTATTTTCTTAAGACGTTGTCACGTTCAACTATCGTCAGTAAACCGACTTTACAGACAACCAATTTTTTTTGATGTTGAAATAAAACAGCATGCTATCTTAATTTTACCGAAATATTTTAAATATTAGTGAAGTAATAGAAATTCACGTCAAACTCAGGGGGGTTACCTATCGATGAGCGGCACTGTACATTAACGCATTCACTGCCCAACCTGCGCCTGCGCCGCCGTAGATGGACCACGAGTGTCTTGGGCCAGAATTATAGATACTGTAGAGTAGACGATGCAGTGAAATTAATTAGCTATTATTTCGTTACAGCTATAATATAGTCTATGTTTTGACGTGACAACGTCTTATAATTCGATAGAGCCGGCTGCACGCACGAAAAAACATGACGTCATGCGGCGTCACCTCGTCATGCGGCGTTACCTCGCTCTGAGGCGTTCCATGTAAGCCTTGAAGTGCAAGCGAGAGCGACATCCGTCTCCTACTTGAGTGAGCGATGCGTCTGCGTTGTCACGTTCAACTATCGTCAGTAAACCGACTTTACAGACAACCAATTTTTTTTCCTTCACACATACCTACTCAATTCAAGGCCGTGATAGTGCCGGAACAATGTTAGGAGATAAGAATGCTTATAGAAATACCCACACGTTCTCCTATTGCCGGACATTCCCGTTTAGTACATTCCACATCATTGAACCAGTGTATTTCTGCGTGACGTTTTATTATAGCGGCATAAATAGTGTAAATGTCTGTAAAGACTAGACGTGTCAACACGGTCAACACACTATCACACGACTCCGCGATCTCCACGACTATTTAAATATGCAGTGATCTAACTGTCTTTTACCTGAATAAAATTCTGCTCTAACCTTGTTTCTTTTATTCTGGGCAGGAGTCGGTGGACAAATTGCTTTGAAGTTTCATGCTGCCTTCAGCATGAGACTTCAAAGCAATTTGTTGCCTTCTAAAATGAACTTGAGCTTAAATGAGCTTGAGATTTTGTTGCACTCTAAAATGAACCTTCCTTTTGCTCGTGAAAAATTCTTAAATTATTTGCAGTGGGTGGGTTTATTTATTATTTTCGCAGTTTCTATAATTGAGTATTTTATCGCGTATAAAGTACAAAGGACCTCTGTTTTATTTTATCAAGAAACGCCAAAGACTTCCCCTTTTTAAACCACTTCCAAAAAGGAGGTTCTCTGGCAGTATGTTTTTTTTCTGTATCTGGCTGGATATACAATTTGATGATTCCTGCTTTTGTATAATAAATGATCTCTAATGATATGTTGTCCCATAAATGTTTTATTTCCTACTAACTGCGGCCCGCGGCTTTGCACGCGTTGTTTATATGGAAACGTTTAAAGGTGATTTCTATCCCACGGGAACTGATTTATGGGACAAAAAGTAACCTATGTTTCCAGGATTACATATTTTAATCCTAGAATCAAACATGCATTATGCAAAATTTCACCCCGATCCGTTCTGTAGTTTTTACGTGAAAGAGTAACAAACATCCATCCATCCATACTTACAAACTTTCGCATTTATAATATTAGTAGGATTTTTATTCAATTTGTCACGTAAGGCGTAGTTTGAATTGGGATTATAGTTTTTGTATTAATTATCAAATTATTTAAATGATCATAACGCCAATATTTGAAATTGTTCAAAAGCAAGCTGTCGCTATTCCCAGTGTTGACGATAATAATAATAATAATAATAATAATGTTGGACAATTCACACATAATTCAATAATTCACGATAATTTTCCATTAAATCGGATTTGACAGATCTAAGTAGAAAGTTGACATCAAAATGACCATTAGAAAGAATGCATTGTTCTGCTTCACCTGCTTATTCACACGAGTTGACTCAATGGAAGAAGCATCGATCTATACACCGGCCGACATTTTACAATGCCTATAAATAAGTTGACGGGTTTGATTATGATTGACTTTGGTGTCCGAAGTGTCGGGTAGGACACGTAAGAGGCAATTTCCTGTTTAAGTAATCTACAAATATTAAGGTTTGAAGTATGTATCTCTTAAATAGAGTTAAGGGCGATTCCACGCTACAGCGTTTTGATTAGTAGTTTGTATGGGAAAAACAAACTCACATTTTCAGATCTGCATACACTTTCGGCTTTAATTTTAGTAGGATGGGTATTCGATAGGTACCGTGATCTGCTAAATAGCTATTTTTCTAGGTGACTGTACTCAAATACACTATTTCTTGAAAAGGTTTCCAAATGGGACGAAATGTATGAAGCATAGATATTTTCTTCAATTGTTTTAAAATGTTTACGAGATGGGCAGGAGCCGTCGTAGCTATTAAGGCATCAAAATATTTCACAATCCGCCTCCATGACAAAATAACCTACATTCAACACTAACAATAAGAACGCGCTTTGTCGGCTGTTACAAACGTATTTCGAAAAACATTTAGCTATGTACAACACCGAAGCAGGGAGAGATTTACGCACCAAAAGAGTACAGGAGTACTCCTAAAAACGAAATAGCTTTTTTTTTATGTTCCTGATTCGTTTCCGTGCCATCGCTAATCTTAAGCAAGCGACGTATGAGTTTGTTTTGCAAGACAACGAAAACGAAACTTCGATTTTTCTTTCCCGAGGCCTCCAGCTTTCCGGACGTAAGAATTTTATATTGCTTTGTGAAGACAAAAAAACGTCCTGATAGACAGATAGACAGGGCCAAGAAGCGATCCTTTAAGCATTACCAGCACAGCTCCATTTAAGCTTCCATTTAAACTTAGCCAGTTAAATATTTCAAAGTCTTTTTGCAGGCGATCCTTAGCATAAACATTACCCTATCGCCTAAGCAGCAGTTTTACGTTAATGGCACGTTAATAAGAAAAGCGATTAGCCCGGAAGCCAAGAGACAAACAATCCCTCAAGTTGCTCGAATAAACGCAAAATTAATTACAAACTTCCACATTTGACAGCCTCTGACGTGAAAGACGACCACAACCTCTGCAAGCTCAGGAAAATTAGAACAATCTATTTATTTAAATAATTACATGTCATTCAGGTTCATCGTTTTGAAAGATTTTCTAAACAAAGTGGTCAGGTATATAAGTATATTTATGGACTGGCAGCCATCCTTTTTAACCGTTAAAAGGAAGGTTATATGTTCTATGGCTGTATGTTATTTTTTTATCGGCTGTATGAATGTTCTCCGATTTCAATTATGGACCGGTTTTAATGATTCTTTCGCGATTGCTTAAAGGACGATCCCAAGATAGTTTTTTTTAATTGTATTCCGGAGGGATAAGTTAAACTTAAAATACTGTGTTAAATTAAGGAATTCAATTCGGTTTTTTTTTCCAAAACAGTCAATTTATCGTCGAATCAAACCAAATCACACCAATCATTTGTTAGTACAATAACCTTTTGACTATCTGGAAAAACTTAGTGCAGATTCTATGAAGGTAAACTTACCTTTATTTAATGTTTCGACTGTTGATTTTACTGACTTATAATTTCTAAAGCTAAAAGCGTTACAGTTAGCGGCCGTGGCGTAAGACTCGACTCTTCCAACACATAGATGTTTAGTTAGACGACTAAGAGAACCAGCGGAAGGACAGCTGATTCTTTCCGTGTCTTTTAACACCCCCCACTGCCACCACCAATCCCCTTGCCATGGTTATTATGGCCAAAGAGGGGGTTTGGGAGACATATTCAACAGTGAACGTGTATGCTGATCTAGAAGAAATCCGTTACAGAAGGAACGGATCTCTGTTAACAAAATAAATGACAATTGTGTAGGAACATAATGGATTATTTTCTATTCAGAACTGCTGAAGGTAACAATAAGGATATTATATGGCTTAGTACGTATCCATACATGATATCAAAATAATATCAATCAGTCCTTCCAAAATAAAATATCAGTCGAAAAGGTTTTCCAATCATGGCTTCCTATTTTCTACCGTAAATGGTATAGGTCCCATGAGAGGTATTCAGACGTGCGTTTCGATCAGATATTTGGCAATATCAAGATGAAACATATTGGTATGATTTGATTAAAATGTATGTTTTTGCCTTAGTGCCTTGTGCCCTTTCTCTTTTCAAACCGAGTGGCAAAGTTTTGACGGTGATGAATATTCACAAACACAAATTAATCTTAGAATTTTTTTGTTTCTACAGTTCTTGTTACTTTCTTTCAAAGAGTTCAAAAGTCCTTTAAGGAAGAAGTAAAGTACTTACCTTAAATTTTGAATTTTCACTTCATCTCATTTGTTGGTTCTGCAAAGTATGTTAAGTTACAAAGAAACGCACTTTCTGTAGCTTATACTTTACAAAAGGATTTAGGAATAATAATAGAATAGCATTGCCATACAGCAGGGCAATGCAGCCAACGTCTTGGGGACGCTTTCGACTGGTATTGATATGGATCAGTTCAGCTACCTGTAGATTGTTTGCAGTTTGCTCAATTGCTTCAATTGTAAATACTAGTTGTAATTTATTTCTATTAGTTGTCATTTTCTTATAGAATGCCTTCTTTGTCTTGGAGCTTCAAGTTGGGCTTAATAGCAAACATGTTTGGTTCTATCTAGGTCAGTAATCATGCCCATAACATTTAAACAATGACCTATAATTTTACAGTAGACCACCATCTACCGGGCCACGTAAGGCGCTACCCCGACCCAAATCAGCGCCACCACCTATATTACCTTATTATTCTGTTAAACGAAGGAATTTTAAAAAATCGATTGGTCAGTTTGTGCTTCCTATCATAAGCTTTTTTTTAAAGCCCCTGTAAAAGTTTTATTTTGTATACTTTATGCAGAGATGCGAAGTTGCTCTTTTTGCCCACCATGGTTTGAAAAATGAGCAACTTCGCATCTCTTCCTACACTATACAAACAAAAACATTTATAGAGGCATTAAAAAAAAGCTTATGATAGGATGCACAGACTGGCCAATCGGTTTTTTTTTGTTTCCTTCGTTTAACGGAATAATAAGGTAAAATAGGTGGTGGCGCTGATTTGGGTCGGGGTAGCGCCTTAAGTGTTTATACTGCGGCCGCATCTATCATTCCCGTATGGCCTATTCATATCATCTACGTAAATACCACCAAATAAAAACTACTTTATACCATCCTTCGCGGATGTAAAAGCCATTAATCCTACTTCCTACTATCCTACTTCGTACTAATATTATAAGTGCGAAAGTTTGGTGAAATGCGAAATTTTTGTTACCTAGGATCTCCAAAACTACTGAACAGATCATAATCAAATTTCGCATACTTTTAGAATGTAGCCTAACTTAAACAATAAGCTACTTTTTAATCGGGGGCGAAGTTAGGTCTTCGCCCTCGATTTGGAATTTAAAGAAGGGTTTGTTAATTTACACATCACGTCCAACGAGAAACCAAAATATTATAGATAAAAAGTCCGTCTATGCAATGTTGTCTATTTTTGTCAAAATAGTGATTTAGTTTGTGATGCTGTCATCGTTGCCATATCTGTTTTGTAATATATGAACATTAAACAGAATGTTTTTATCCAGCAAAGAAACGAAATATTTCAATTTATTCCTAAAGGTATATTCTATGGATAATGTACCTAAATATGCTTCGTGTGTCACAGAAATCAGAAGTCACAGATGTATTCGCTTTTTCTATGTAAATGTTTTTTTTCACTGATGTGTCCTTTAGTAAGGTACGAGTAGGTAAGGTACCCACGCTAACGAAGTTGCGGGTATCAATCAGCTAGTAATATTATAAAGCCAAAAGTTTGTGAATCTGATTTTTTTTTACCTAGGATATCCAAAACTACTGAACAGATCAAGATGAAATTTGGCGTACGTTATTTTTTTTTTTTTTATTTACTTTTGGTGGCTTTCGTATCACTGCGGCCATGATTGGCCTATTGTGATCGCCACTTTGTGTGTTCAGCCTCGAAGCAGCGGCGTTCACAGTTCGCCGCTAACCCTTGCAGCTGCTAGGAACTGTAGGATTTTCTTCGGGGTGGAGTCTTTTAGCTCGTCTGGACTAAGCAGGTGCTTGCCCAGATGGATGCTAGGTTTTTGCATCAGTGCTCCGCACTCTCCTAGAAGATGGAGAGGCGTTTCCTCCGCCTCCTCACAGAACCTGCAGGATTGTGTGTCGCTTAGCCCTAATTTGAACATGTGCTTGTTGAGGCGACAGTGTCCAGTTAGGGCTCTTGGCGTACGTTAAGAACAAAGCCTAACTTAGATAATAGGCTACTTAATATACTGAAAATACGCGTGCGAAGCCGCGTATATTCGGTACAGAAGCTAGTAAACTATAATACTAAATAAATAATGCTGGACAATTTACACAGCATCATCTGGCCCCAAGGCAAGTCGAGCTTGTTTTTTGGGTTGCAGAAAACAGAAGACAATAATACTTAATGCATCAAATTGCATAGATAGATATTTTTATTTTACATAGAAAACACACTGAACACCCGGAACAAATATCTGCAGATCGTACTTTTTGCTCTGTTTAAGAGTTATACGCGTTGCCATGTGTAATAATGCGTATTTAATTAGATTAAAATGAATTTAAATTATATCAGAATACTGTAAAATGATATAATAATATATTATTATAATAATTACATTTTAAGTCTAGAGTTGTACATAATAATATAATAATACATATAATTACATTGTATTTTATTTTATTTTACAAACTCACATGTCTTGTCAACTCAAATGTCCTAGGGCGGAAACTGAGCCTGCAACCGCTTGCGTCAAAGGCGGACCTTCGCCTGCTGCGCCACAGATGTCTTCAGGTCATTAATGATGATGTTGTTACGCCTACTTAATTAGACCTTTGCAAGCTTTTGTTTCGCGACCGACAGAAAACAGTTGACGACTAAACAAGCGAGTCGAATGCGCGGATCTAGGTCACTCCGCCGATCCCCACTTCTGCTGTCAGCACTTGACGGAGAGCCGTGCTTTTGATTTATATTGCAGTTCTGGAACCAGTTTTGCATAGTTTATGAAACCTATAAAAGTTTTCGTTTTCTTACAAACATTTAATGCCTTGCAGCGCCCCTAACGGATACTGAGAGGAATCTATTTTCATTATATGACATCGTGATCCAATAGTTTTATACGAACTCGATAATAGTTCTTGAATGATAATTATTCTTAATAGCAAAGAAAATTACAATCAAATAATAGAAACAAACTAGAACTCGTATTTACTACTGAAACAATTCAGCTAATAGCAGACTGTTGAAAAATAATCTTCGGGTAGCTCAACTGATCCATATCAATACCAGTTGGAAGCGTCCCCAAGACACATTGCCCCGCTGTATGACAATACTGATGCGATGCCCCAGATCTCAATGACAGTGATAAATAAATTATGATTTGTTTGCATTTTAGCAGAACAACTTCGATAGGTGAGGGGTAGTAAACGAAAACTTGATCCTTTTTGGTTTTTGCAAGCCCATACTAGCAAGTCTGACAGTCTATCATGAATCTATGATCTCTTGGGTATAAAACAGTATTAAATAAATAGGATGAAACGTAGAAATAAAACCGATATTAAAAGTTATTGTCGGTTGTGAGAGATTTCACGCCCTTAATTTCATCCGTCTGCTTATGGATTTAGCATCTCAACTCTAGCACATCTTCCGTATAAAAGAGGAAACGCTGCTGACACAGCAGACGGATAGAGTGATTCAAGAATTTTCTTGATTTTGAAGCCATAGCGAATTTTCGTGTGATTTGACAAACATTAACTTCGGTGCAAACGCACGTATACGAATAGGAAAACGAGACGTAACTATTTGTCGGATTTTTTGCTATACCTCTTTTGTCTCTACAACAATACGACAGAAAATTTTGTATTTGATAGTACGTGATGTATTATTTACTATCTTCTGCCGGCCGCTTCGCACGTGTTTTTAACCCCCGATGCAAAAAGAGAGGGGTATTATAAGTTTAACGTGTCTCTGTGTGTTCGTGGTATCGTAGCTCCCAAACGGATGAACCGATTTTCATTTAGTTTTTATTGTGTCATAGATTATTTTATCCCGAGTGTTCTTAGCTTTGTTTTATGTTAATCTGGCGGGGGGGGTTATTAAATTTTAAATTTTGTTCTTGTTGTGAGAAAGTAAAAAGTATCCTATATTTTATTCCAGGTCCACATTTTTATGAGTGCAATTTAGGCTGATCCATTCAGTACTTTTGTCGTTGTCTTTGGCTAGACATCTTAACAACGACCCAAACTTTACCCTCTAGAATATTAATACCTTTGTCCATTTCAGTGAAGACCCTGAGAATATCTTAAGCCCACTCTTTATAGATTTCATACATACTTCTTTCTAATATTATAAAGCCGAAAGTTGGTGAAATCTGAATTTTTGTTACCTAGGATCTCCAAAAAAACTGAACAGATCAAGATGAAATTTAGGGTACGTTTAGAGCAAAGCCTTACTAAGCTAATAGGCTAGATACTTATTATACCGATAATACGGGCAGAAGCTAGTATCGAAATAAAAGCTTTCCGTCAGATTAACTGTAATTTGTAATAGTACAAAAAGAAAAGGATTCTTAGTAAATCGGTAAGTTACCCATGAAAGGTTTTTGTAAATAATCTGCTGGAAAACGATGGATAAAGAAAATAGTATCCCTACTTTAAGATGGAGGACGCGTATGTTTGTAACAATAGTGGGACGGGATAATTTACTGCCTGAAATGGAGACAAATATACATTACTCTCAAGAATAATCATAAAATAAAAAACTGTCGCCATTTCTTGCTGGAAATTCGGTTTTATTCACTAATAAAGACGCTTTTCCGGTTTATACAACTTTATGTGTCCGTTGTATTTTATGCACCCAGGTCTTCCATTGCGTCATAGTACAGTCAGCTGCACAGACATGTATACACTTCCAAGGTTTAACTTTTATATTACTCGGAACTTTTTAAATAAAAGGACATGCAAACGTTTTTCGTACAAAGTAGTCATCATACTTCGCCAGAATGCGGTACATACATAAATTATCACAATTACTATACACTTACTATTTAGTCAAATTGAAAACTTGGGAGTGTATACATATTTTTGCAGCCGACTGTACATAAGACGCACCGCTATCGCACAACACAAAAATTTGCATTCATAGTATGGGCTTAAACTCGTAATGTTTAGATACATTTTACAGTGACTGCATAAAACAGCAAACAGCGCGCGGGCCACTCGCATGTAGCTTATAATTAGCTTGTAAGCGGTATATCACTGTAAAATGTAACAGATTACGAGTTTAATACAATACAATACAATACAATACAAAATACTTTATTGTACACCAACAAAAATACAAAACACTAGACCTTACATAAGATACAAGTACAATGGGCGGCCTTATCGCTTAGAAGCGATCTCTTCCAGGCAACCTTTAGCCCATATTTGAATGCTTATTTTTATTTAGTGTGACTAATGTTTCAGTTCTATGTTGACTGAGGTCGGTCAATACATGGCGAGTCATAACAGGCTTTGTCTAGCATAGCTGTCCAATCCAACGTATTTTGTGATGAATCGACCGACGATGAATCGATGAAGTAACTGCACCATTAGATAACGCGCTTGGTTTCTGCTAGGTACTAGTTATAATTCTAAGTGGGATCTGCATTGACATCTCGCTCGCATTTTTCCTCCTGCCTAACCAAGCCCTAATCACCCCACCTCCTTGAAGTACCGGAACATGACTTTTTGTGATTGACAGCTTCGTTTCAGCTTTTCTGCAGGTGTGGGCGGGTTTGATGCCTCTATAACACATCAAACCAGTCCACACCTACAGCTTGATACTATATTATGACGTTGTTTAACAATCTAATGCATCCCAAGGTTGCTTGGGAAATATCACTCATAGCGACAAGGCCGTCCTTTGTATGAGAGCTATCTTTATTGACGAGGAATACGAAACCGTTGACTGTCTGAGCGCCTTTTTCGTAGACCTTTGTTTTGTAGTAGCTAATAATTAGATATAAGCTTTGTAAATAAAGCACTTCACTTAGTATTTAATATTAGCTGCAGTTCGTAGAATTTAGTGCCTTCCTAAGTAATGTGACCGATTTTGCTATGGAAGCTTTGGACGCATGACAGGTGGCCAAATATGAATTAAAGGTGCGTTCACATGCCGACATCAAACGATCCACAGTGATCGCATCAAACGGATTTCTTGAGCGTTTTTCTGGGTGGTCCGTCTATTCTAACCTCAGTAACCGAATTGCCGACGAGACTGCCATTTGCAAGCAAATTTACAACATTGACTTTCGGATTTGCATAGCTAGCAACTAATTTTGTGCACGAGCTAAACTGGAAACGGATAAGAAAGACGGACGGTGTGAACGCATCGGACTGTTGGCGAGGGCCAACCGTTCCGTTTAGTGAATATGACGACATTCGAATTGCTGATCAGTGGACGCACTTGTATATATTTATTTAAGGACTCCCAACAAAAACAAAATCACATAACATGCGAAATAAGAGAATAAAGTGGTCTTAAGGGTCCGGTGAAGGATGAATTTCCCATACAAACTTAGTACCAAAATGATTAGTAGTTTGAGCATATTTTCACCATGGTCTGCTATTATTTGTATTAAAATAGTATTTATCTAGGTTCCTGACACAATTTTTTTTTTTCAAAATACCTTTCTGAAATGAAATTAAACCGAATCGCATTTTTACATCAAAGAATGAATGTTTTCTTAGTATTTGTGTAAATAAGTATTTTGAATAAAGCTTGTGACAGGAACCTAGATAAATACTATTTTAATACAAATAATAGACCATGGTGAAAATATTTTCAAATTACAAATCATTTTTCTACTACGTTTGTATGGGAAATTCATTCGTCGCCGGACCCTTAAGCCTAGTGTTATCTAATTAAACGGTGCCAAAGCATGAACAAATTATGGGCCGACTAAACATACGATGCAAAGACAAAGGTTAAAATAGTAGAAATAGAGTGATAAATAAATTAAAAACTTACACAATAAAAATGTAGGTACTTGTACACCATACGAAGAATACTAAAATACGTTTGATGCGGTCACTGCGGATCGTCCGACTTGTGAATGCGCACCCTATTCTATTGTATTGCGTTTATGGACTAAGGCATCCGAATCGTCCGTTTTCTTTTGGTTCACTTTATGCTCTTTAGACGTAGACCTTAGACATTATGTAAATAATAATTGGAAACACTCTACATATTCTACGTGCTTCTTGTTCAACAAAAGGTTATTTTGAAATATATAAATGTAGTACGTAAGTAATGGGTATTAAATACATATTATTTTCGAGACTAACAAAAATTTGTGTTTCTGCTCATAGTTTCATTTCTTTCGCTTTGATTTCCATAGATCTACTTCAGTGTTATTTTTGAGCTATATTAATATTCACGGATTCGTTATTGTAGCCACAGCTACCAACATAGAGTATGTAAATGCCTGTAACATACCGCTCAGATTTACACAAAGACCACATACAACTGAAATCACAATATTATGTTCAGAGAGGAGACAATACCACTTATACGAATACAGGTAAGTACAGTGTGACATCACAATAACCACAAAACATTTTCCACACTTTTGTTTACCTTTTCTCTACATAACGGTAGTCATGAATTTTAGCCTTTACTTCTTCTACTTCTCATTTTTGTATTAAGTATATTTTGTATTTGTATTTATTCCATCGTAGGTACACTTGATGTTACACTTGATGTCGTTACATTCTATGTTTATGTACTATTTTAATAATTACATGTCTAAGTATTTCGTTACAGGAAACACCATAAGGTACAAAGCTAAAAAAAACAGACAGACATATATAATGAATAACAACCGAATATTTTTTTTTACTAGCATGTTCTTTAGTAATCTATTAATTACCATAACAAAACACAACAGGCATGCTGTTTAATTGGTGTAGCGCTGGTTCGCACTAATTTTTTCGCACTATAAGCTAAAAGTAGGTAATAATAATTGGTTTTGGGTGTTGAAGGTAACCTTCAAATATCCTTATCTTAATAAATCACCCGATTTGAGATCGTACACAGTCAGAAGCGAGTATACCTAAGCACGACTCATGCGTACACAGTATGAACACATTAGGTTCTTGAAACGTGCGTTTTGTAACGCGCGTTTTAAGAATTTTTTTAAGGCGTGTTTGAAGTAAGCCTTTGAATATCCTAATCCTAATAAATCATCCATTTTTTAAAAGGTACACAATCAGAAGCGAGGAAGCACGAACTATGCATGTAGATATAAACCATTCTAAAAATGCACGCCGAGTGTAGGTACCTATGACGTTTTGTGGAGGGGGCGTGCATTCATTACGGATGTAGCGTTTTAACTACGAACCTTATTTGTGTTGGAAGTACACCAACGTTTCATCCCTTACATCCGTAATGAATTCGTCAAACTACGATAGATTTTATAGTAAAAGGGGCGTGCATTTTTAGAATGGTTTGTCTCTACACATCTTAGACGATGTACACATTAGGCGTTTCGCAGCGCACGTTTTGGTAACACGGGCTTAAAAACAATCTGGCCCGATCCATCGGTATTGTAGGTACGCACTCAACCGCGCACTTGTAAACATGCACGCGCGCGTTTGAATTAGCGGTACCAACGCGCGCCGACCGCAACGCCAACGCCCAATGTGTACTCGTTCTTAGGTACAACAAGTTCTACAAGAACTAAAATAACAAACTTAATTAATAAGTAATACAAAGTCACAGCATCCTTACCTTTAAATAATTGACAGTGTCACTCGGGTGATTTATGGATTTAAACGATCCCCAGGCAGAAGTATTCCTATTTAGGCACCGATTTTTAGGGCATCAAATCTACAGCACCTATTTTATTCCCAGTTAGGGCACCCAAACAAAAGTAGTGTCTAGTGATGAGCTTTTGATATAACTAACTGTAACTTTTGCAATTAGATCTTGATAAAGGTTGCCTGGAAGAGATCGCTTCTAAGCGATAAGGCCGCCCATTGTACTTGTCTTATGTAATGTCTCCTTCTAATGTTATTTTTATGGTGTACAATAAAGCATTTTGTATTGTATTGTATTGTATTGTAAGATATGCTTACATAGTTTTAGAACTACGTACTAGGTAAAAGTACTTAAGATCCGTCGTTACTTTTCAAATGTTTTCTATAAACATCCAGCGACAAGTGCTACCAATATTCTACTCGTCTGCTGTCAAACTTGAAATGATATCTCGGGAACTGACCACCCCAGAGCACTAGTTTCTCTGTTCAGTCATCTAATGGTGGAATAGAAAAACGTCCCTACAATATTACTATTACATTATTACATACATTATTAATATTAGTCTGTAGTATCCCGCTGCTTACGACTTACAAATATACCCTGAAAAATTACACTTCCTTTTTGACAGTCGTGTATAAAAACACTCGACTGAGTGCCTACAGACTTGTAGGTACGAAAATAGAATAAAACAATTTTCTGAAGCGACGTAATTCCTCGTGAAACTGAAAGCGTTTACGGCTGTCATAATACGTCGACCTAGTAGGGAATACTACCCCAGACAATGAGTGATGATAACACGCCGAAGTGGTATGAATATTACACGATCAAGTTTTATATATTTAAGTTCAATCTAATTTTTTCAAGTTATTTATCCCACATTTAACCGAAACAACTCTGCCCGCGGGTGTCGTAAGAGGCTACTAAAAAATATTCTCCGGGGGCGGGCAGCAGCGCCCCCTGCAGAACAATTCTACCACCGAACTGCGATCCCCAACCCGCATGCCCATCGTGGGGATTATGGGCATTACCCCCTCATGAGATAAAAGCCAATAAGGTGCTTATCAGGGGGAGGCCTGCGTCCAGCAGGCCACCAATACAGGCTGTTGAGGTTGAGGTTGAGTCAAAGCGATACGGAATACAATCACTGGTGTAATTCACATTGTTTAAAAATAGGCCCGGAATAGTTTTCAATAAATTGTAATTTACGAAATAATATTTCAAATAGAAACTATAAACCCTATAAAAGATACATAGTAAACAACATTACCTTATTCATACGAAGATGCCGAAGACGTTGTAATAAAATACGTTTACTATAATGAAGCACCTACTTCTGGTGTAGGATTAATCAGAGTCCTTGTGTAGGTGTAAGCCTGTCTTGCCAAGAGCTTTCATTCATACGAAGTGGGTAGAGCATAATGTAAGCCTCACCACTCAGGCTAGTAAATACAAAGACTACCTAGAATCTAGCTGACAATGCTACATTATCTTTCGTTTCGTGTGTCTGTGACCTGTCTGAGCCATATTTTCTTTTACATAGATAGAAAGAGATAGAAAATTCTTTATTGCACACTTATAGATAGAAACAATACAACAAAACAGCTTAAAAACTAAGTGACAAGTGGCGGTTTTATCGCTCAAGAGCGATCTCTACCAGACTTCTTTCATAACATTGTACCTACATAATTCAATACCATTCCAGAATTCCCATTTTTTTTTTCATATCAACATTATTTAAGACGAGGCGCTGTCTTAAGCGAGCGGAAAAATATTAAATTTGAGTGCTAGTAATTAGCAAATGCGCTAAAAATAAATTTAAATACGTTAGAATCTCAATAGGCCCTGACAATAACGACAAATAAAGTTTTTTTTTCTTAAAATAACAATTGAATTCATAAAATCATGCTTACGGAAACAAAGCCTATGACAGTTTAGTAGACATTTGAATCTATTCTGTTCCGTAACTTCCAACAAATCGTACTGTAATTCCCAGAGACCAATCACAGTGCAGTTGGGCACTGCAATTTGAAATGGTAATTGGGTAAGATTCAGAATGCCGACGGCAGTAACTATCTACTGTAAGGCTTAATTACACACTGCACAGTGTAATCATTTAATTAAATGAAAAGGACAGTCTTTAGTTGCCTGTGAAAATAGGTTTAAAACTATTTGGTATAGTTTTAAAATAAGTGGTTCATTTTAGGGACATGCAAAATGTTTTGCACGGTTTATAAAATAGAAATATGTGAATAGGTGTTCTTATGGCACTATTCTCATAGGCAAAGCTGTCTACTTATGATAAAAAAAGTCTAGGTTCAATCAGGTAGACACAATGATCCAAATGCATGAGCGACACAAACGCATGGTTGTAGAGTAAACAAAGAAAAAGTTTCGCGCGCATTTGATTTGATCCCAAAACTAACCAAAGCAGGTATAACAACGTCTACAAATCACCAGACTCCATTTGCTCCAGCTTCTTTTCTCACCACTAATATAAACAATGTTTTGCTACAGGCAGAAGAAGGTACGAGTAGGACGTCCGAAGGCGAAGACAATGATGGCAGCGAAGTCAATGCTGGGTCCTCCAGGGTCCTCTCGGCAGCGACCTCGAGGGAAGAGGATGATGACTCTAGTAACAACGCGAGTAGCGAAAGCAAGAGCCCTGGTCAGAGGTGAGGGAAATTTCCTACGTTTTTTTTAATTTATTAATTTTATATCTTATTACTACTGGACCAAAATATATATTTCAAAAGTAAAAGTCAAAACTAACACTCGAAGTGATCAACGGCATATAGACTTTCGTTCGATAAATGAAATTAACAAGGTAAAGAATTTTTTATGCTTATGAAGGCTGTTTTGGATGGGCTGCGAGAGTGGGAGGGGAAGCCAGTTTTTCACAGTTTGCAAAGTTTGCCTGCCATGTGACACTTTCTGTCAAAAATCTGTTCCCATTTCCACTTCTGCTGTCCGTCTCGCTAGAATTTCTTGGCAAAACCACGAAGCGAATTAGTCCGGGTATTACTATTAATCATATATTTTGGTCCATTTTCTGGTTATTTGGTTTCGTGTTTCACAATGCCCGGTTACTCTCGTTACAAATTCGTGAGCCTGTTTCATCTGATACCTGTTTGTTATTGATACTTGTAAATAACCATGATTGTTCCCCGTTATTATCCCAAGGAATGGTATATTTTGAGTAATTTTGTTATAAGTACCACTTGACATTATTTTTTCAATCAATTTATATTTTTAAGCTATATTCCACAAAAGAATCAAATCCAAGAATTGTAATAAAATTTTCTTGATCATTTATGTTAACTACGTACATTTCTCCACGATTTGTTTTCCCACTTTATCTGATTTGTGTCTACTGAGAAAAACGTTACATTTCCTTAGGACAGATGAGTTTCGATTATCGCAAATGGGACGTTGCTCTCTCTGACAGACGCCAGATATTTTATTGGATTATCTTACTTACCCAGTATCTTCGACAGTACCTTTTTAAATGTAGCGTTACAATTTATTGGACCTACAATATTTTTAAGCAGCCGTCATTCCGTTTTGGAGTTTACAAGTAGGTAATCAACGTAAATGCCACCTAACGAATACTCTCTACATAAACCATCCTTCAGGGATGAGATGGAATGATGACTTATTTGTATGTCTATACAAATGTTATTAAATTTTTAGCTAAAACAATTTTTTTTTTCATAACTGAACAGAAGTTGAAATCGCTATAACCTATCCGCCGCGGTAGCTCACCAATTGCATAAAATAGCGGGCCCGGGCGGGCCTTTCGCATAAAGATAAAGATAAAGATAAATTTATTTGCTTCAACATAATGTAGGTTACAGTTGCAGATCTTAAATATATTAAATATTTCAATTATGTTCTACCTTAAAATTAGGCATGCAAATTTTTAAAATTATATTTCTAATAAGTAAATTGTTCATGTATAATTAAATGATCAAAGTTTTAATTTGTCAACTAAAAAGTCATTAATATTATAGTAGCACTTACTTACTAATAATTGTTTTAATTTACTTTTAAACATAGTCTCACTAAGATTTAAAAAGGACTTCGGTATCTTATTATATATTTTAGGTGCCATATAGACTAGGCTTTTTTGTAACAGTGCAGTTTTGCAACTAGGCATACAGAGTCTGTTGTTATCTCGCCTGTTACGTATCGCAATGTCAGCCATTCTCACAAACAGATTACGGTTTTTTCTTACAAATAATAAAACTTCGAAAATGTATAGTGACGGAAGTGTAAGAATCTTATGCTTAATAAATAAAGGTTTGCAACTATCAGTCATAGGTATGCCGAACATGGATCTTATAGTTCGTTTTTGCGCTTTAAATATAATATCTTTGTCCGTAGAGTTACCCCAAAATATTATCCCAAATCTGAGTATAGATTCTACTGTCCCGTAATAAGCCGTGAGCAATGATTGTACATTAACCGTTGTGGATAGTTTGTATAGAGCATATGCTGAACTACTGATTCGTCTACTAAGTATGTCAATGTGGCATTTCCAATTAAGTTTTTGGTCAATTTGTATACCTAAAAATCGTGTAGAGTCAACTTTATTAACAGTACAACCTTGGGATTCTATATTAATGTCCATTGGAATTTGAGCTCTTTGACTGAAATGCATTATATTTGTTTTATTAATATTTATTTTTAAATTGTTGTTGTCAAGCCAGGAAATTATTGAATAAGAGAATTATTTATGTCAGATTTATAAGAGTTAATGTCATTATACTTAATTGTCACTGTACTATCATCAGCAAATAAATAGAGCATAGCATTATGATCTCCGGAATACAGTTTAATTAAGTAAACAACAATCTGTTTTTATGGCGATGAAATAAAAGTATTATCCATCTGAAAGTTGGCATCTGTCAAATTATCTGAAGCTATGATTAAAATATATTTTCTGTCAGCTAAAGTAATGTGGTCGAAATCTCACTGAAAAACATAACTATGAAATAAACACAGAAAATGAAAAGCACTTTATGCTTGATGATAGGTAGCGGCAATAAAATATTCTAGACACGCTTTGCCGCCTAACAAAATGCATTTGGACTGCATAGCACTCTCGACACAAAGAACATAGTGAATAATTCATACATTGAACAAAAATCTTAATACGAAAGAACAGGACATCTAGCATGCAGCTTAGCTTGCTGCTAAATGATGCTGTGTGGGTTGTCCAGCATAATTTATTGTTATTACAGATAGATAGATAGATAGAAAATTCTTTATACTACACCTGCTCGGAAAGTTGCCTATTCCTTTTCCATTTATAGAATAGAAAGTATGTCTTTGCAGGCCTATAGGAAACCGGGAGGAAAAACTCTATGGAATTTCATTTCTCACGTGTTTTAGCGGGAGGAAAAGGTTCCATTTCTAACGTGTTATTTTTTTTTTTATTTCCTAAAAGATCGGCCGGTAGCTATGGTTATTTTCGTTCGGTCAAACGACAAAAAGTTTTTACTCCAAGTCCATTAGGCCTCCTCCGATTTCCGAACAATATTTTGAAAAAAGAACCCAAAGGCTAGCGCGGTCAATGAGGTTTTACCAACATCATTCAGATTTCAATTAATAATTAATTCTGCTTTTTATTTTCCTCAAAGGTGTAGTATAAAGCACTATTTATCACTCGGCAGAAAGTGCGATTCCTACCTCGTGTGTTTTAAGGCCCTCGGCTGCGCCTCGAGCCCAAAACGACACGCTCGGTAGGAATTGATCACTTTCTCGCCTTGGTGTAAAATGCACTATTATTGCACACTTATAGATAGAAACAATACAACAAAACAGCTTAAAATCTAAGGGACAAGTGGCGGTCTTATCGCTCAAGAGCAATCTCTACCAGACAACCATGGATGTATAGGATCATTGGATATACTAGGGGTATATACTAGGGGTGATAATACTAGGGGATCTGTGTGCTCATGAAGGCTATATAATTATATACTTTAATTATAATCCTAGTACGCTTAAAATATACTACATACATAACATTATATATATACCTACATACACTCACATAAACTACATATATACATAGGGACTCAGGTATACGTTCAGTGACAACAGGACAAATAGTGCTCCTTTACCATGGTTTTGAAGATTGGTAGCCACTTTGCTCGCCTCACCGAGACTGGCAATGAGTTCCATAGTTGTACAGCCCGGGCAGAAAAGGAATAAGCGAAGAATTAAGTAGAGTGATGTGAGATTATAAATCGAAACATATTTATACAATTAACGTGATGTTGTTTTTGGTTTCGTCGATGGGTCTAACGAATCCATATCTACTAATAGTAGTCGACAACAGTCTGCAGTTAGCTCAATTGTTTCAATTGTAAATACTAGTTCTAATTTGTTTCTACTATTTGATTGTAATTTTCTTAATGAATAAATGAAAATCGATAAAGTAACACAATCATTATTAAAATTTGTTTTCATTTACATAGAGTTAAAATTGAAAGAAAATTACCTACATTAACAGAATGGCAATGCAGCCAGCGTCTGGGGACACTTCCGACTGGTGTTGATATGGATCAGTTGAGCTATCTGTAGACTGTTTGCAACAGTCGGCAGATAGCTCAATTGTTTCAATTGTAAATACTAGTATAATTTTCTTTGTGAATTAACAGAATTAAATTGTTTATACCTATAGAATTTTAATACTGAAAATTTTAATTTTGTAAGTTTCGTTCGTTATTGTTATATACTTTAATGGCCATGATGATGAACCACGCACAATTTAATAAATTTCTAGGGCTACTGATTAGTAAAAAAATTGTTTTTTTTTCACGTCATAATGAACTAATCTCCAACAAATAAATAATACATACCTGCAAGCGACGGGATGCCAATTAATCATGAATGACGTTTATGAATTCTAGATGTCGAAAGAAACACGCGAGCTTTTCGTTAGAAGATTAATAAGACATTAAGAATTTATTGTGAGGAGTTATCTTTAAAAGAATTGAAAGTTGAAAATTGAAAGAAACAAGGGTAAAGCTAAAATATAGCTAAACAACAAAGACACAACAAAACAAACGGCAATAACATTAGCATTTTGTATCAATGGAATAGTTGGCAAACCATATATTAAACTAACCATTGCAGTATTGGTATTAAGCAGATAAATCTTTATATATAAAAATGAAACCCGTTTTCCTTGGTCACGGCATCACGCGTGAACGGCTGGACCGATTTCGCTAATTCTTTCTTTGTTGTGTTTTTTATTGTCAGGAGAAGGTTCTTATGAAAGAAAAAATTAAGAAAGTTGGAAACATAAATTTCCACGGGGGCGAAGCCGCGGGGCGCAGCTAGTCTATATATATAAAAATGAAACCCGTTTTCCTTGGTCACGGCATCACGCGTGAACGGCTGGACCGATTTCGCTAATTTTTTCTTTGTTGTGTTTTTTATTGTCAGGAGAAGGTTCTTATGAAAGAAAAAATTAAGAAAGTTGGAAACATAAATTTCCACGGGGGCGAAGCCGCGTGGCGCAGCTAGTAAATAAATAAAATAAATAAATAGTGCTGGACAATTCACACAGCATTACGAGTATCTAGCCCCAAGCTAAGCAGAGCTGAGTTGTATTTTATTTGAAACTGGACGAAATAGATAAGATGGGACACAATTAGGTAACCCTATTTTCTGTGAATGGCGTCGTTCAATACAATGATGGCCTGAAACTTAATTAACGTATTATAATTACAATCTGAGAAATTGATGGGACTGGGGACCTTGGATTAGCAGGACTTATTGGACTAAGGAAACAAATTACTTAAATATTACAGATTTAGGCTTATAAGCGGTTTTGAACGCTTTGTTTAATAAAAGTGCTTTCTTATTCATGTTATAATAATTATGACACCCATGCATTTTCATGCTTTCGTGAAAATACACATTGTTGTAGTTTGCAAGTTGCTAAAATGGTAAAATGTTGTTGTAAAATGGTCCTTAATGTTATTAGAAACATTCCCATAATGAACCCTGAAAACATTGCACTCCTTATTTGGGTAGTCGTGTAATAATAAATGAAAACCCATTTTTAAATTGAAACTCAACTATAGGGTTCTAACTTTAATTAAAAAACTATAAATTAAAGAAGGAGGCCGGTCCAATTTATCTCTTTATTACAGCAATAAAGCTACGCCAGCTGTTCAAATACATAAAATAGTGACACAGAAGTATTGAACAAGATTGTGCTCTAGGTAGACTGTGCTCGTGTCGTATCATGATTTCTTTACTCTTTGTAAAGAAATCATAATACGACACGTAAATTATTGAAGCTGCGATGAGTTTCAAATATTTTACGCACATGCTGTCATTCTTGTCTGTTCTATCTGTCATATATTAATTGCTGTCTAGGGTGCTCAATCAGGTTTCGTATAATCATGCTAAGCCAGCTGGTTTATCATACATATACCTGAGAACTAACAGGAAAAACCCAAAATTATTTTCAATTTCTAATAAAGTAATCATAGTGGCCAGCGCTTTCAAGCAAACCAATAAGTTTTCCCTTTTCTTTGAGTCCTGTTTAAGAGTCCGAAATTTATTAAGACGTGTGACGGGATACCCGAAAAAACAATAGACTTGACTATTTTCAATTTAATCGAATGAACTTTTACCCGATGAACGTTTGACCGAATCCATATTTCTTTTGGCAAATAAGCCATCCAATCAAAAGTATCGTTAGTACTAATTAACGTTCAGGACCAAATTCCAATTATCCAGAGTGAAAAATTGAATCAATATTGTAACAAACTTTCTTAGGAAGTATAACAAGCGGGCGCTTTAATTGTTCAATCGTTATAACTTTGCGATGTCTTATGAGATTTAACAAGATTTTATTTTGATTTTTCAAATTGTATTACGAAAGTAACATTTTTGTGCTTGTTAATTTTCTCTGGTTTTGGTATATGAATTTTTCCTTCACTTCTTTTTATGGAACGTGTTTTGTTTATGTTAAGGTGTCAACGGCAGTTTGATTTGTTCGTACTTATTTCTGAGAACTCTATAGACTTATTTGATCGGTCAGGCATAACATCTCTCTACTAATGTTACAACCAATATTCTTATTTCATTATTATTTATTTATCTATTTTTAACCCGTATTATCCCATTGCAGGGCAAAAGGCCTCCCTCCCTTTCCCGCCTTTTCCTTCCTAGTGGATAAAAAATTGATGTAGAAAAACAATTAACACCTAATTTCACAGTTGATAATAATTTATAGTATAAAGTTTGACTTGTCTATAAGCGTTAAACGTTAACAATATTAATTAACATAATTAAAATAAGTATTTATTTTCAAAAGTGATCCAATGTAACACAGGCAAATGACATAACTTTTTTCATACCCTAGATTGTTGAACAAGTGGTCGCCATTTGCTCCGAATGTGCGGCCCGACGACATGTAAGCGGTAGCCAGGCTTTGGTAGCCCACAGGCTTATGCTTAGACCCTAGAGCACGACCTGAACCAAGATAGATAAAGCTGCATTCGAATAGCTGAGCAAACGAAACGCGAGCGTGTAGCTTAGGTTTTACTAAGCTCGCGTAAGAGCAGGTACACATTGGGCGTGGAAGTGCGCGGTTACGAGCTTTCTGAACAAAATCTGATGCGCGCTTGACACTCTCAGGCGCACGCTTTAGTTGAACAAGCGCGCGTTTGGGTGTGTAGGTACAGATTTAAGTTTCCAGATGGTTATTTCAACGCGCGTTACCAAATCGTGAATCAAAACGCCAAATACAAATGTGCTAACGCTCACGAAGTTTTTAAGACAATGCTCGCAATATGTACAATTTTTACAAGAGATCGCTGCGCCATGACTATTTGCATGCAGCTTTATAATCTACATAGAATAAATAGAAAAATAATCGCCAAATTTAAACATTGCTAAAAGTTTACTTTATTATTTGATGGAGTTTATTTTTCCGTTGTTTTTATAATTTGGACGAGTTTTTTTTATTGGTTCTATCTTAACCCTA
Organism: Eupithecia subfuscata; assembly: GCA_963564075.1. NCBI lineage: Eukaryota > Metazoa > Arthropoda > Insecta > Lepidoptera > Geometridae > Eupithecia > Eupithecia subfuscata. Next base: position 7,130,738 of record OY751117.1, on the reverse strand, counting down.
AGGAATATTCAGTGACGTTGTTGTTATGATTACATTATAACACTTTTGTTCAGTAAAAGTATAATGTGGTGAGCCATGGATTCAGACAGAAGACGAAGACCTTCACTTATTTAAGCACTGATTTAAAAAATGCATGCTTGATTACCAATAAAAAATACAAAACCACGATATAGTCATGAGAATAACGTTCACTTTCGAAAGAGTAATCGGCAACCACGCCTCACAGATGCAATAGTAAATTTAGATCACGTTCACGACTCGCACAGTGACACTGTAATGCAAAGTGTACAAACACTGAAATAGTGGAGCTGAATTGTTAAGCATGTGACGTCACGATTCTGTATCTACGAGTTACTGTGACGCTCCGGTGAGGGTAATTGTATGCTAGCAGCCTTGATCTAGAAATCCCATAGCGACTTAGGAATAGAACCCCCGCCTAGAGCATTCGTAGGTGCCTGGTCTCTTCTTCCTTCCTGAAGTTAGTCACCGTATCGTCGCAAGAACTCCTAGATACTTCGGCTGGGCAGAACACACAACACTTCCCTCCTGTAACACAAGCGTCCTTTATAGGCGAGCGATCATTACCTCGTGCTCGTCCTCACCTCACAGATCGGATGGGGACGAGAGGCAAGAATCAGACTCTGACAAACGAGGACATAAATGGAGGCATGTCCAAGCAGTCATGGCATACTACCAAGCACTCAGGAAAATAAAGAGGTTCGACAAACGGCCGACGGTAACGCCGCACCGATGTCTTTTATACTTGTTTGTTTGATCTCCCTCTGTAACCTTCTGTGTATAGGACTAAGGGAATGGTACTTTGATTAATATCACTCGGTTTTGTGTGTTTTCGGTATTATGTTTGATCACCTTGGACTTTCCTGTCACTGGAGAAGAAGCAGTAAAATGCATCTGTTAGATTTATAGTTGAAACTTCTAATTTAGTATAGAGATTTTAGATTTAGATGAGAATAGATTCGACTAAATTTTACTATACTAACTATTATACCTACAGTTTTTCCTAGTATCTCTAGTATGCCATGCTGCATGTGGATAGTTTGTTTTGCACGAATTTCCGTATTTTTTTAAATGTGCAATGCACAAGTTTCTCTTTATAAAACTATCTATTTAACAAATTTCCTTCTAAAGACTGATTAATTGGATATCTTAACGTTGAAAAAACTTTTAAATTAAGAGGATGAATCGCTCTCAAGACTTTTGTTTCACTTTCCCGTTTATCTTGGAATACGCTGTAGTAATAGTTATGTTTGTTTTACTTTGAAATTTAATGGTTTTCTCCCACAACAGAACAAAGTCGAACCAAAGATGGATGAAACTGAGAACCACAGTGCAGTTGAGTTCAGCGATACAGAAGAAGCCCCCTTTGAAAAGAGAAGACTCGTTTCTGAAGAGATTTTCAACTCGGCAATCACCGACGACGCAGGAAACTGTGAGTGTGTGTTAATGTTGTTAATGCTTTCATTTTACTATCAAAACTTTCGTAGTTTGGTATTCTTCCAGTACAAACTAGGCTCGTAGTTAACCCGATTACATTCATAGTGAATACTTTCGTTGTTTTTAACCCACATTCTTTCACTTTTCTATGTATTTTAACCCACTTTCTTATAATTCTGCAAGTCGTGCTAGTATTCGTTTTCTTTTTTCTGTATCTAATTTATCTCATGTAACTAATTCAAATGACTTTGTGTCTTGAATACATTTACCTAAATACATAGGGATAACCATAGATTTCCAGATTTATAACTTACAAGCAGACGAGTCTTCAGTCGTTTTTTTATCGTTAGCTTCAAGGGCTGCGAGTAGGTGTTTGTTGATAGTTTCATCCTACTTTTATCGTTGTGTTGTGATTCTACTTGTTCAAACCTTCTCATAATGTCTGTGCTACACAAGCCTCGTGTTGTAACTTCGTTACTGAATATCGAATCCTTATAAGTAAGGTCGATGCATTGAAAACACGTGTAATACCCGCGACGCGACGTGTCTGGTTTTATTTTCTGTTATACTTAGAAATAGCTCATTTCAGTGACTTTGCTTGGCTTAGTTGAAACCGTATTATGTTCCCTATTCATGTCTAAGTTCTTTAATATACTTTACATAGACATTTATTCACAAAGAAAATTATACTAGTATTTACAATTGAAACAATTGAGCTAACTGCCGACTGTTGCAAACAGTCTACAGATAGCTCAACTGATCCATATCAACACCAGTCGGAAGCGTCCCCAAGACGCTGGCTGCATTGCCACGCTGTATGGCAATGCTGATACGCTGTGCCAGATATTCACCAGCTCTCGGGTCACGCGTCGCTTCGACCAGACGCTCAGATAGTTTTTTGAAAACCCGAAGAGCCTCGGTACCCCACGGACCTAGGGTCTCGACTCCAAGGGGAGCAAATGTGTAGGCTCTGTCGAGACCTGTCTGTTTAATATACTTAGTTTATTTTATAACTAACTTCTGCCCGCGGCTTCGCACGCGTTGTTTCTTTGGAAACGTTGTGAAGTTATTTCTATCCCATGGTAACTGATTTATGGGATAAAATGTCGCCTTTGTTTGATTCCAGGGTTAGACTTACCTGTATACAAAATTTCAGCCTGACCCGTTCAGTAGTTTTGGCGTGAAGAGGTAACAAACATCCATCCATACATCTAAACATCCAAACTTTCGCATTTAGAATAATAATATGATGGACACTAAGCCAAACCCGCCGAAAAGCCCAATAAATCGTATTTTTGAAATAGTTGTATAAAACCGTACGAAAACTAGCTCATGTCCTCGTCGAATCGTCAGAATTCATTTTGTTTGAAAATGGGATTTTTCAGCTTCTTCGTTGCGGTCGGTTCGGATAGCTTATTTTCAAAGATTTATCAGGTATTTAATACAATTGCATCATAAAGGCACATTAAGGTACAGAGAGTGATCAGATCACTAACTCTTTCCTTAGGACACAAAGAAAAGTGAACTTGCACGCCGAGAACATAATTTAAAACCATTTTATTGCACCGTTGTACCACCAACCATTATAAATGTAGAGACGTAAGTAATTGGGAGGCAAAACTCTGTCCCCAATACGAAAGGCAATACCAATGCTAAAATACGAATTGAGGGAAATCCGGTAAGTTCCGCAGTGGTTCAATTTCTATTGGATTCGTATACATAAACGCGAATAGTGAGTGAGTACCAACTTATAGTTTGATTTCCGATTTCCCATTGGATTCTAACGATTTCCCATTGGATTCTAAGTTAATTTTGTTCATTCATCCATTGGAATTTCGAATCTACCCCTAAATTAGGGAGTGTCTACTGAATGTTCACTATAGTGCTAGAGTAATTTGTGATTGGAAATCTATGTTAGAACTATTTCGGGCAATGTGATGTGAAATCGATCTGCAAAGGTTTAAAGCGCATTAACCTCATTTTATGGATAATCTGTACCTACCGGAGTCCACACAAACGTCGGCGACACAGTCCGGTGGATCGGTGCGACATTTCAGTGTATGAATTTTGTGGACAGCCGAATTGTGTTTAAATACTTTTAGATTACCTATTATTAGATCCTACTAATATTACAATTGCGAAAGTTTGTGATATGTGAAATGTTTGTAACCCAGGATCTCCAAAACTACTGAACAGGCCCCCAATTAAAGTAGCGAATGGCAATGGGGAAAGCAACAATGGGGATCATTTTGGCAGCCTTAATGGTATCTTAATCTTATAAAACATGAATAGGGGAAACTTTTTGGATTAAATATTCCTCCTTTCAAGTTTCAAAAGATTTGGACAGCGCTAAGGCTGCCAAAATGATCCCCATTGTTGCGTTCCCCATTGCCATTTGCTACTGTAATTGGTGGGCAGATTAAGATGAAATTTGGCGTACGTTTAGAACAAAGCCTAACTTAGATAATAGGCTACCTAAGCTTATACCGAAAATACGCCTGCGAAGCCGTGGGTAGAAGATAGTACCAAATAAGCTAGTGTTCAAAGGCTCAAAAATTCAGTGAAACGATTAATTTTTAGGCATTGTCTTTGAAACAGAGACTGAACGTGTTGTAAGCGTAATTTAATTTCAACGAGTTATTATTTAATCTTTTTCATAATTAGGATACTGTTGACCAAACACGTTCCGGATCCTGTGTTACGGGTTATATATGTAGAGAACATACGTATTTAAAATTCGATCACGACCAAATTCAGAACGAGATTCAATCACCCAATAAGGATTAGGTGTCCTTTGCAGCCAACGTAGGTATGTCACATTATGATTTCCTAGTTAATGAAAAGTCCCTGTATATAACGTGTTAGATAATGGTGTTGATTCTGTAGTTTTAGAATTAGCTAAAATTAGGATTTAATGTCAAATAGACGAAAGGTATTCTATGTTTCAAAAATTGGACTGTCAGGTTTAAAAGTAGGTTGACAGATGTAAAACAACTCAACTCATTTAAAATAGTTAAAATCCTATACTTTGCATTGCATTTTAGCTATGATTAGAAATGTCTATCTAATTTTAGTAGGCATCTAATTTGGTCGTGATTAAAATTTATCCTAGTGAAAAACGGGCAGATACTTTTGAAAAAAGTCAAATATGGATTTTGTGGTATGTTTAGGATCTGTACAGAGAATACCATAATTTTAGGTCAACCTAACTTTGAAAATTTAGAAATCGTAAAATTTAAGTTAGGAATCCTAAAACAACAGAATCGACATCAATGTATCGTAGATAACTTCACATTATGATTTCCAAGTTAATGAAAAGTCCCTGTATATAACGTGAATAGATAATGTATCGTAGATTACTTTAACTTACTTCCCTTTCAAAGGAAAACAACTCGTAAATCTCTAATAGTGCATCTATTCCTAACTTTTGTTGCATATAATAGACATCAGACAATCGTTCTGGTGAATTCAGCTCAGTTAGTTGAAAATAGTTCCACATCGATCGTGAGAGATAGGGCTGCTCATTCTAGTTATAGCCTAAATAACCGGGTGAAGGCTGGGTAGAGCTTACGTAAGTTATTTATCAAAGGTTAAGCGGAGACACTGCTTTGTTTGGCGACCGACTAACCATCACACTGTCGGGAATAAGAAATCCTAACCTTAACACTAGTGTGAAGGTTAGGAATTTTTATTCTTATCCTTCACACCGGACACGATTTTTCACCCTAGTGTGAAGGTTAAGAATAAAAATTCCTTACCTTCACACTAGTGTTACGGATGGCAAATTTTTATTCCTAACTTTCACATCGTATCCTATTTTTTTTTTGTTGTTTTCGAGGGGAAAAATCTGCGAACAGATACCATACTGCATGTAGGGTACAGTATGGTTATGTGGGGTTGTCGAAGAGAAAAACTTCGAGGACCCACTAAAAGACCCCCGGTGGCCGGCCTCTAAGCTTAAATCGTACCCTGCTCTGTCTCTAGTGTGAAGGTAAGGAAGAAAATTTCCGCTACATAGGTAAAATAAAACAGTTGGAATTTTTTCATGATTTATATTGTAGGTTTCATCACTGATGACGATAAACTTTTGGGCACAAATAAAAGTTGGTACCTACAACAAATGTCAGCAAAAAAATTGATAGGTTAAAAAAATACTTTTATATGCCTATTCTAACAATAGTACATTAGATAGTGGTTGCATGTCGCTGACAAAGGGTTAGGTTAAATTGGCAAGGTTATGAGGTGAAATTGGCGTTATGCCGTCTATCTCCATGGCGCATTCAAATGTGTGATTGTCCATTCCAATTTTGGCAAAATCGTTGTAGGCCTTTAGGTACCTATATTGCTAGATTTGACAACCTTCAAGAAGCAACGGTCAACATGGGGACCAATATTCATACAACTTGACTGTTTTTGTCCTACTAAGCGGGCAATATTTCAAACTCGGGAATAAGCAATGATGTCCTGAAAAATTAAAATAAAATTGTAGCTACTAGCTGCGCCCCGCGGCTTCGCACGCGTTGTTTCTATGGAAACGTTTAAAGGTGATTTCTATCCCACGGGAACTGATTTATGGGATAAAAAGTAACCTATGTTTGATTCCAGGATTACAATTACCCGTATGCAAAATTTCAGCCCGATCCGTTCGGTAGTTTTTACGTGAAAGAGTAACAAACATCCATCAATCCATATACTTACAAACTTTCGCGTTTATAATATTAGTAGGAATAAGACAAATACTACAGAAAATATTTATTTATTGCGCCAAATTAGATTTGAATCACGTGGCCTCACCTCACCTCAACAGCCTGTATTGGTCCACTGCTGGACGCAGGCCTCCCCCTGATAAGCGCCTTGTTGTCTTTTATCTCATGGGGGTAATGCCTATAATCCCCACACTGGGCATGCGGGTTGGGGATCGCAGTTCGTTGGTAGAATTATTCTGCAGGGGGCGCTGCTGCCCGCCCCCGATAGATATCCCTTAGTCACCTCTTACGACACCCGCGGGAAGAGTTGGGGTGGTGCAAATTCTAAGCCGGCACCACACGGCTATTCCACGTGGTCTATTGTCACTAAATTAACCAATCATTCTCAGGTAGAAGACACTGGTTCGGAAGGTGCAACTGGCGAGCAGAGAACCTCACACCGAACCCGACGGAAACGAATCAGAGTTCCAAGAACCGTCGTGAACCCTGATGAGAACTTCTACTTCTACTGGCTGTGGGTGATTACGCTGTGTGTGCTTTACAATATGTGGACACTGATCGTGAGACAGAGCTTTCCTGAGTTACAGGTAAGGAAACTAAGGGCCAATTCACACATATCAAACAAGGAACCCTTATAGGATCACTTTGTTGTGCGTTTGTCGGTTCGTCTGTCCGTCTGCCAACCCCCTTTTCTCAGGTACGCGTGGAGGTATCAAGTTGAAATTAACATCAATTACTAGTCCGTATCCTCTTGGAGCCTCAAACTAAAACTTCTAAATCTTCTAAATATTATTCACATAAAAAATACTTTTCATTCTCGCCATAGACTAAAACCTACAGGGAACCTACTCCCCTTGACCTAGAATCATGATATTTGGCAAGAAACAAGGTCTTACAATTATACCCTTAGTGCTTGAGTCCGAACCGTACTAGACGTTTTATTTCATTATCATATCCCATTCCATAGGTGCCACCTACCATTTGCAACTCTGTATAAACTTCTCAGCACTCGAAAATAAATAATATACAACTCAGGTCGCAGATCGTAAAAAAAATAATGTGTTTCTACGAAATGTTATTACTCAGGAGAAGAATACTTAGTGGTTAAGTGAGTAGTAAGAGTAGAATATAGTGAATACAGATAATTTATGCTATAAACTGGGCTATAAAGGTCTTTAAAGTAGTCTAAGAATGCTCTAATAAAAACAGATCGAGAAAATTCCTTGATTTGTAACCTTGGCATCGAAAAGAATGGACTAAGGTAAAAAAAGTTAAAAATTTCGAAAATGTACAATAATTCGAAAACCGTGAGACTTTTACTGGGTACAATTTTTTATTTTCTGGACAGATTTGTTGCCCCTACCCGTAGGTAAAGGCTTGACCACTCTTTACAGGCGTAAAGGGTGAGGCCACCCTGTATATAAGGATTTATAAAGAATTATAGTACACCCCATTTTGCTAAAACTGCTGCTTTTATCAAAACTAACATCGACATTAGATAGATAATCCTTTATTACGTAGCCTTAAATTCAGTACTATTATGGCAGAAGCCTTTTTTCACAAAGAATATTAATAAAGAATATTATTGCTGTATTTATTATCGTGTTTAAATTCAGTTTACGAATATACCAAGTCCTAAAAAAAAGTCCCAAAAATAATTCAATAATAGATACTTATTTCATAGAAATGTCAAAGTAGAAAGTTACAATACATAAGATTCAAACAACTTAAATTATTAGAATCATAAAATCACTAAGAATATCACAATAAATGATTTCTCTCAGTGCTTTCGCAAAAGTGTCAATCTCATGTCCAATAACATCTTTTGAAAGATATTATTACGACAATGCTGAGTGAAGAACTTTTGAATCCAATTTATGATAAACTTCACTTTATGTGAAAATGAATTGCAAACTCTATCGAAGGCTGAAGATAAAGTCTACGTATTTACCGGATTATGTTGCTTTATGGTTGGCGGACACTAGGTATTACCTCGAAACATCCAAACAGCTGAAGCGATATTGATAAATGGTATCAAAATACTCATCTGGACTCCGACATAATAATGTGTCATTTTGTAGACATTTGCCCCCACATTTTGCGATACTCATCCTCATACTTATTTATTCGCCGTAGGAGCACAAGGCACACTTGGAGATGTCAGTTTAAATATACATTGGTTACAATAAGTGGTGCATAAATTATGATTCAAGGCCATAAAACAGACAAGACAGAAAATAACCAAGAAACTTGGGATTTGGTACATACAAAAATAGATAAAGTTTATAAATGGATCAGCTGTAAATGGGCATCGTTAGAGTCATCTAAACAAATAATAATACTTAATTATAAATTCATGGTGCTGCTGTAAAATGGCATTAAGGCAGATAAAAAGTGAAAAAACCTAGCATTTTCACCAAGTCGGATTATAATATAGTTTTCAATTAATAAATGATGGGCATTATTTAATAAACATCGCAAAAGTAATCACATAACAATAATAAAATTAAATAAAAAGCTTTTTATTTCTTGAAATATTACAAAATACTTGATAACACTGACCTATACTTTATTCTAAGGTTTCTAAATTATTATTTTAAAAATTTTAGCAGGTAGCAGGCTTTTAGGTAGGTATAAAGTCCTTTTCTCAAGAAACCCTCTGGTCGAAAGAGAAGGCCTCCTCAAGATATTTCCAGGTGACTCTATCGTTAGCTGTGTTTGCCAGCCACTTAAATTATGTCACCTGACCACCGAGCATTTGGTCTACCTCTGTTTCTGTTGCATAGTGAAGTAATCACATAGTGAACAAAAAAGCAACGTAACCGAAAACCATAATACTTATCCTTCCGGGATAGTAAAAACACCTCCAACCAATTCGGTTTCAACCTCCGAGCTCGGGTTTCAACATCCCTAGAGGTTCAAATACATTCTTCCTGAGTGTCTTGGTAAAGAAAGCAGAATAGGTAAGATACGTCAAGATCCCAGAGGGATAATTAAATGTAGTATTGGGCAGGGTTAAACGATTGCGAGTAAAGATCGGGGGCATCATAGTGAAACATAGAATAAAAGAAACTTCTGAAAATTTTATTTATTTTTATTTTTTGTTTTAATATCGTCAAGGCGAATTTGTCCCGCTCCGGGACTGATACTACAGACCAATTACAACTTTATTTTCAAACGTTAGGGTTTACTATGGATTGGAACCTACATATATGTCGTTCGATCTGTAATGAAATGAACTACAAATTGAAATGTCATTGTCAATATTGACCTGTGTCAGAAAAACAAAAAAAAAAACATTGTTTTTGAGGAATTTTGGCAAAGTGCCGCCCCCGTGATACATGTCCCCCGTGATAATGCACAAATCAGAATGAGAGGTACACAAACAGTGTACCCCACCACAACTATGGATAAACCAATAAAGATGCCTCTAATAGACACATTATTTTAAAAATCAAGCATGAACCCACAGCAATTTACTTAGAAGAGAAGCTGAACTATCAATAACTATCATTGTTATTAACGCTAAAATCACTGTAACGAGATATTAAAGCTAACAAGACAAAATTAAAATTTTAAAAAACCCACCTATGTTAATTGGCTGAACAGATTTTCATGAAACATGGCTAAGAACACTCGGGATAAAATTATCTATGACACAATAGAAAACTAAATGAAAATCGGTTCATCCGTTTGGGAGCTACGATACACAATCAAATACACAGATAGACACGTCAAACTTATAATACCCCTCTTCTTGCGTCGGGGTTTAAAAATAACAAAAATAATAATAAATATCTGTCAAAAGTGATTTTAATGTCTGCTACCACAGCCTAAATAAATGCATTCAGTTGTTTGACGAAGCATTTTGACGTGGCATTTTGACGTGGTTTTGACAGTGCAATTGTGCACGGGACGGGACACTCCCGAGTTGCCTACATCACCGCAGTGACTCGGGAGCGTCCCAGTTTGTTTGTACATATTTCAAAGGTCGCTGACACACATAATTACCTACTGTATGTGACTCTACTTATAATGTATGTAGATGCAATCAGTACCAATCTGATAAAACATTTAATAACTCATGCCAATAATAATAATAAATAATGCAGGACAATTCACAATGAGAATGAAGAACTCTGCAATCTGTAAGGGAACTTCTTCACTTCATCTAGTTCGCTTGTGCTAGACTCAATGATCCTTGCGATTGTTCACTCGTGCAGAGAACACGAGTACCTACACACCACGTGTATTCAGCACGAGTTAACACTCTATTTTGGATTTTATGATCTGTGGGTGTTGGGATCTACTATCGCAGTGTTCACTGGACAACGATTTTTCAATTAATTTTGTGACAGGTTATGATATACCTAGTCATGTGAATTTCTACACAACTGTCATGCAAGATCTAGTAGGTTCAAGGTATATTTTATTATTTTTTAATCTTCGTCTATTCTTTAAACTTAAATAATAATAATAATATAATATAATAATAATAAATAAATATTCGTCTATTCTTTAAACTTAAATTGTTATTATTATTTATGGCCTTTTAACAGCCATTCATTTTTCTTTATTATTTTCTGATTAATATTTCAATTTTTTTTTATCAATATTTTATTTCGTAGCAATTGACTTGACCAAGTGTTCTTTGTGGATTTACGGTAAATAAATGATTTGAATTGAATTTAACAAGACGAAATAATAAAAAGCCTGGGAAAAGTATGCAAAGAAATCAATTTTTTAGAGAAGGCGCGTCATGAAAAATTAGGTCATGAAAATGCCCAAAAAACGACATATTTCCTAACTTACTATATTTCTTTCCACTAAAAAGGTGTTAGTTGTGCATTTCTTGTAGATATAAAAAAATAATAAAGTTAACTCATAGTAGCTAATGGGCGGAATATAAAATACAGGAAAAGAGAGATAACAAAGTAGCACAACTATTGTGCAACTTTGTAGACTATGGCACATGACCTACTGGAACCTGGAGCTATTTAGCTAGTTTTATTAAATGGCAGAAGCCTTTATTCACAAAGAAAATTACACTAGTATTTACAATTGAAACAACTGAGCTAACTGCAGACAAATAATATACAGATAGCACAACTGATCCATATTAATACCAGTCGGAAGCCTCCCAAATACGCTATTAAATGGCATTTCATTGCCACGCTGTATGGCAATGCTGGTGGCAGGTACTCACCAGCTCTCGGATAACGCGTCGCTTCGACCAGACGCTCAGACTCGAAGTGAAAATTCGATACTTGGTAAATTTTAGTTATTTTCCAAGTTCATTTTCGAGCTTAATTATCCCAGAAATAATCTTTTGAACTCTATTTCTAACTACTGGGTACCCACCTACTTGCTTTCAAATCTTAAATATATAATAGCGTTGGAAATTTATCATAAAACAAAGTTTCATTAATATATCATAAGTTGACTGTTATTTTAGGAAAAGTTATTTATGCTGTCAAATAACTAAATTCAATAAGATAAGTTTGTACTTTATGGTCAAAGAAAATTACAATCAAAGAATAGCTAAGAAACAAATTAAAACTAGTAAGATAAGTTAATCAAACTTTGTTCACAAAGAAAATTACAATCAAATAATAGAAATAAATTAGAACTAGTATTTGCAATTGAAACAATTGAGCTAACTGCAGACTGTTGCAAACAATCTACAGGTACTCAACTGATCCAGATCAATACCAGTCGGAAGAGTCCTCAAGATAAGTTAGTTAACTAACTAATTAGCCAATAGCTTCTGCCCGCGGCTTCACACGTGTTTATTTTTTCACGATAGAAACTGAAATGTTGTTGGTTGGAGACTAAATAACACGACTGTAGTTGTTTCTGTACTGAATGTTTACTGATGAAAAACCACGCTTTTTAAACAAGAAAACTACCTATAATTTGTATTATTAATTTCCCATCTTTTTAATTCGATATGCTTATTGTTTTAACATAAAATGATTGTCTATTTTCTTATCTAAAGATTCTCCGTACGTTATCCGATATGTTTGACATGTAATAAAATATAAATCTATTTTTCCTTATCTCTAAGTAGGTCATTGAGTGACGTCGTACATTAGGTATGTACCTACACTACAAAACTAGCCATAAATTAGTCTAGGCTATACCTTCGCAAAATTTCATACAGTTCCAATCACTACGTTTGGTGTTCTCTCATCACAGCTTCACCAACTTTCGCCTTTATAATATTAGTAGGTTTAGTAAGATAAATTTTTAGCAGATAGCGATAAAGGTCGTTTCGTTCGAAGGCCGATTTTATAGCATTTATCTATCGTTTTTCAATCAAACTCTTTTTCAACTTGTGGGCGAATGACCGAAGTTGGAAAGTGGCAACGAAATAAAATGAAGAAGATGAGAATTTATGAATTTTACAATCTCGCGCTTTACTTTATGACATTAATTTTATTTTATGTAATAATTTAATTTATTCTACTGTGGAAGATAGAGATTCTTGTCAGAAGATTTCAATTCGACACCTTCTGTCGATGATACCTAATAATATTGATGGAACCGACCTTTTACTACTTGAAATTAAAGCAAAATAATGAGGTTACAGCAAAATTTGAATAGGCTAAGGCGTTGCGCAAACGGACCACCGACCACAGCCCAAGTGGCTATCGCACGCTACCGGCATAATTGCAGCAGTCGCGGAAGGGCGTTTAGCCGTTAGTCGGAAAGCACGTTTAGCTGTTAGTCCTGCGCTTGACCTCTCCCCGGTCGTGTCGGTCTGCCGTCCGATGGGATTATAAGAGTGAGGAAATAGAGAGGCACAATACAATACAATACAAATATTCTTTATTGCACACCAAGATAGAAAAAAAACAGAAAAGAGAGAGGAGAGGCACCTGTGTTTGCGTACGCACTTGTGCATTAAAATATGTCCTGCGCATCTGGCTAGTCCCCGATGAGACTGGTCGCTGAGGTCGAAATTCGGTTAGGAGGATATTATGATGATCCTAACCAATTGTTGAATTGTTTTTTTTTTCTTTCAGATAATGTGCCACTACTTCTGGTTAACGTGCGACGGACTGAGTGATATGGTGTTCGCACTCGATCTCGTGGTTCAGCTCAGAACTGGATACCTGGAGCAGGGGCTGATGGTAATTTGTATAAAAAAAACTATAAGGGACTTCATCTGGACTAGGGCCTTTTTAGATCGTAAATTGACCTCGACTTGTTTGACCACAAGATAGATAGATAGAAAACACTTTATTATACCACACAAATACAGAAAAAATGCCTAAAAAAGAGGGAGTATAAAGGTCGGCCTTATCGCTGAGAGCGATCTCTTCCAGGAAACCTTGGGATGGACTGGAAATGAAAGAACAAAATAGACGGTGGCACTGAATAAATATATAGATACCTACAGAAAAGGAAATAAATACTTACACTATACATACCTACCATAATACCTACAAAGATTAATAATAAACTTACATAAACATAACACAAACTTACATAAATAAAACACAAGCTTACCTGATGCTAAGTAACAATGTGGCCTCCAATGTCATGAAGGCCTCCCCTCCCCTGATAAGCGTCTTGATTGAATTCATCAGGAGGTAATGCTATAATCTCCACGCTAGGCACGTGTGACGTGGGTTAGAGATCGCAGTTCTGTGGACCTATTCTGAACTTTTAACTAACTAGCTACTATCGTGGCTTCACACGTGCTTTTCCTTGATAAAAAGTCTATGTCCGTTGCCGCGATACCGTCTACATCTCAGCCAAATTTCATTGAAATTCATTCAGCCGTGGTAACAGAGAGACGAAATTACTTTCAAATTTATATTATTACTAGCTTCTGCCCGCGGCTTCGCACGCGTATATTCAGTATAATAAGTAGCCTATTGTCTAAGTTAGGCTTTGCTCTAAACGTACGCCAAATTTCATCTTGATCTGTTCAGTAGTTTTGGAGATACTAGGTAACAAAAGATCAGATTTCACAAACGGCTTTCAATATTAGTAGGATAATATGGATCATTATATGTCCAGCAGTGGACTAATATAGGCTGATTATGATGATGATGATGATAGGTAAAAATAGAATTAGACCATCTCTACATTAGATTAGTTCTGTAATTTGGTTTAACGCAGTATACTGTCAATTACCATTGTTAATTGTGCATTAGGTTAATTTCACATTAGCCTATAAGTGATATAGGGGGAGTATAAAATCTATCATATTTGTTTTGTACCAGATTCAAATAGGTGACTGATTTAAATAGGCAGCAGCTGTATTTATATTCGTTTTTCACAAAAAGCTTTTTATACAGAATATATCCATATTATTTTCAAACTGAAACGAGTATAGAAAATATTGCTGAGGACCTGTCTAGTATCTACTAGGCAGATCCTCAGCAGTATTTTTCTCACTAATATAAGAGAGATTTATAAGTAAGAGGGATATGCGCTTTTAAACGAATCGATTATAAATGAGTTGTTCTTAATAAGTTGTTCTTAAAGCTGGCATTAATTGTAATTCAATCGCTTTTAAACATAAAGATACTTTATCCATGAAAATTACAATCAAATAATAGTAAGATCTTTATTCACAAAGAAAATTATACTAGTATTTACAATTGAAACAATTAAGCTAACTGCAGACTGTTGCAAACTCTACAGGTAGCTCAACTGATCCATATCAATCAATCTATTAAACTATTATTGTTTCCATTTTCATGATTTAGTTCCAATAACATTTAAGAGCTTCTGATTGCATTTTCTGTTTTAGGTGTACGACTCAAAGAAGCTCGCCAAGCACTACCTGTCCTCGCGGTCGTTTCTCCTCGACATTGCCTCACTGACGCCACTCGATCTGCTGCAGCTGAAGTTCGGCACAAACCCCATCATACGCTTCCCGAGGTTTTTTAAGGTAAGGCTGTACGTACTCATTTGAATTTAGGCTAGAGTCTAAAAAGTAAAATAAAGGAAAAATGCGTTTATTTTGTAACCAACACACAGCACATACAAAAGATAAGGTTAATATAAAAGTAACAAGATATTGGTAACAAAAATAACCAACACTCAGAACTATCGCAGAATGTATCATGCCATATCACTGGTCTTCCGTGGAGGCCAGAATGAAACACGTGAGTCGCGACATAATTCACATATAAATAGGATAAAATCAAAAGAAAACACCAATATAAACAAACTGAAATAAACACATGAAAAATCTAAAACAGTGTACATCTCGAAGAGTAATTTATCCACCGAGCGAGATGAAACCTGCTCCTCTGAATTTTCATACCAGTTTGTTATCTTAAGATTTTGAGCGTTCCGTATTATACAAGGAATCCTTATTTTCGCCATGTTCGTCTGTCTTTCCGTCCGTCTATCCGTCCGAGGCTCAGAAACTATTAGCACTAATAAGTTCTGAATTAGGATGGAAGCCTGGGAAGGAA
Organism: Eupithecia subfuscata; assembly: GCA_963564075.1. NCBI lineage: Eukaryota > Metazoa > Arthropoda > Insecta > Lepidoptera > Geometridae > Eupithecia > Eupithecia subfuscata. The sequence continues at coordinate 7,115,134 of OY751117.1, read as the reverse complement.
AATTACAGCTTTCTAGTACTACAAAGCTGTAATTTTGTATGGGAATCTTGGTCTTTATCTGGGTTTATTTTATAGCAAATATCCTGTGACCGAAGAATATCCTGTGTGTAGATAGTTCACTGTACGATTTAATGAAAATAAATGGGTTCAATCTACATTAGTTAGTAAGGACGTCTGTACATGTACATACATACATACATTATACGGGTCTTGTCATTACTTAGTTCCAATTCTTGAGAGAGTAAAAAAGTCTCAGGTTTTCAGTGAGAATAAACAAGACAAAATTAAAATTTTATGAAACCATCCGACGTTTATTGGCTGAACAGACTTTCATGAAACATGGCTAAGAACACTCGGAATAAAATTATATATGACACAAAAAAAACTAAACTAAAATCGGTTCATTCGTTTGGGAGCTACGATACCACAGACAGATACACAGATACACAGACAGACACGTCAAACAACACCTCTCTTTTGTGTCGGGGGTTAAAAATATCGAAGGCGCACTATTCTTTGAAAAATAATTTGAGGCCAATAATGTCAACTCACATGTCGCCCAAACTAACTAAATCCTGTCTAACTCGATCGTTATGAAAGGGACGACCTTTTAGTGCTTTCAAATTAGTTTAGTTTAGTTTTTTAGCGATAGGTATCTGAATTGACAACCATTTTCAGTCGTCTTAACCTCTTCTGGATAACCTGAATAAATGATATCTACTGGTGTATTAATCATCTTCTTCTTTATCAGCAAAGCACACATTATACCCACTGCTGGTATCTGGAACACATAATTCAAATATCGAACACAAATTATAATCGTACACAAATTATATAATTTTGATTGACGATAGAGTGGCGCGGCGGGCGAAGGTCCGCCTGCGACACAGGAGGTTGCGGGTTCGATTCTCGCCTTGGGACAAAATGTTTGTATGATCTGAAAATATTTGTTCCGGGTTTTCTGGGTATTTCCTATGTATTGTAAAAATATATATCTACGTAATGTATTCTATTATGTTTATCAGCCATATAGTACCCATAACACAAGCTCTGCTTAGCTTTGGGCTAGACTAGATAATATTGTGTGAATTGCCCAGCATTATTTCTATACAATTATATTTTTACAGTAGATAAGTATAGTAGGGTGAAAGATACAATTTATATCACAAATTTCACTTTATTTATTCTCCGACGCATACTAAACTAGTTCATGATGAGAGTGCATCGTTCCAGCTTGACCATTCGTCGGAGTTGTAAATTTTTTATTTTATGACGATGCTGACGATGTGTTTCAACAAAACTGTTCAGTTTTAAGCGAATGCTATAAGAATGTGCGAATAGTGAAACGACGTAGCTCCGTAGCAAATTCTTGTAGCATTTCTTGAATTTGCAGCTTAACGGAGAATACTCGCTCTGTCGAATTAAATAAGCGATAATAAATTCGAAAGATAACTTAATCTCACATCTATTGAGGATGATGTCCTCCTAGCCGAATTTCGACCACGGCGGCCAGTCTCATCAGAGACTAGCCAGATGCGCAGGACATATTATAGTGCACAAGCGTGTGCGCAAACACAGGTGCACTCTGTATTCCCTCACTCTCATAATCCAATGGAACGCAGACCGACAAGACCGGGGAGAGGTCAGGCGAAGGACCAACGTCTTAACGTGCTTTTCTAGGCACGGGGGTGTAACACCGCCAACTTCCTGACTCCGGCCTGCTGCTGTGAATTTTTCTTGCTAGAAAAACCCCAAGAACAACTACTAAGTACTAAGAACTTGGCTCGGGCCAATAGTTGTACGAATCCTGGGTCGGCCCAGGATTCGAACCCAGGACCTCATAATCAGCGGTTGAACAAGCTGACCGCTAGACCAACGAGGCAGACTCACATCTATAAATAGATCAATGACATATTTTATTTCTTAGAACCAACATTTGGACCGTGTGGAGTGGCAAAAATTTAGGGGGCTACACCTGACATTGGGTGAAATCGGGTTGTGAATGATGATTGTGATGAACCAACTTTTGAAATAAAAATCAGCCGATATTTTGTTTTCCCTTCTTCCCCTCCTCGGTCCTTCCCGTGGTTCTCACGTTTTAGTTAGAGCATTGCAAAATATTTTGAATAGGCTCGATTTTTAAGTACGCAAATTAATCGAACTCGAAGGTTTTCTCATAATAAATATTACGATGACGACATCTGTGGCGCAGCGAGCGAAGGTCCGCCTGCAACGCAGGAGGTTGCGGGTTTAATTCCGGCCTCGGGACAAATGTTTGTACGATCTGCAGATTCAGGTTCAGGGTGTTCTCGATGTTTTCTATGTATACTAAAAATATCTATCTATGTAGTGTACCTATTGTATTATGTATGTATATCAGTTATCTAGTACCCATAACACAAACTCTGCTTAGCTTGGGGCTAGATAATGCTGTGTGAATTGTCCAGCATTATTTATTATTGTAATTTATTAATTCATTGTTTATCGTACCTAATACTTCTGTTATTACGAACCTCGCCTACTCTTCTCAAGCATCTCGTTTTCAACGGAGCTCTTAACAACAGACAAATATAAATACCGTGAATGGCACTAATTGCTCTGTGAATGGCCCCTAATGGGGCGTAAATCAAGTAAGCAGTTACCACCTTCGTTCATTAGTAGGTTTGACTAGTTTTTCCTGCGAGTTCTTTCGCGTTTCAGACAATGGTTTCAGACCACAATAGTGATTTCTGTTTAGAGGCAAAGTTTCAGATTCAGATAAATTTATTAATAACGCTTGTCATAAAAATACAAACGTTAAAACAGTTCATCAATAAATCCAGCAAATAAATTAATAAAATTAATATCAATTTCTACAGAGGTTCTGTTATCATTATGAAAATCTATTAAAAGGTTACGCAAGAAGAAAATCCAGTTTTTCGGTGTTGTGCACTTTCGGTATTCCGTTATGCGGCCTCATGTGCTTTCGGTATTTCGATCTGCGGTTTCGTGTACTTTCGATATACCGTTATCCGGTATTTCGACTGCCGGTATTCCGTAATACAGTCCTGTAATTCATTACTTCATTACGAATTCTTTATGTCGAAACCAGTATCGAGTAAGGAAAGAAACCTATTGTTACTACCGCAGCTGGTTACGAACCTCCAGTTTGAATTGAGTAATAAAAGTAACAAACACGTGTTAAATAATTCAAATATTTTCATAAAAATAAAGAAATAATTAGGTATAGACACATCTTTTCTAGGAGAAACCAATAATTGGTTTCTCCTAGAAAAGACATGTTACTAATTATTAGTAGTGCGGATTTCTCACGCGTTCCAAGGGAAAGTTTAAGATTATTTCTACCCCTTAGGAATTGATTTAAAAAGTAGCCTACGTATTAATCCAGGCATAGATCCACATCTATGCAAAATTTCAGACCGATCTGTTCCGTAGTTTTGGCGTGAAGAAGTAACAAACATACATGCATCCATCGTAAGACCAGAATAACACAGGCTAACAGATATTTTATCCCATAGATCACACCCCAATAAAAATAAATTTAAACCGTTTCCATAGAACGCATGCGACGCCGCGGGCTGAAACTCATGCAATATATATTTACATCAGTTTTTTTGTTTGTACTTTTCTTTTCTGTTAAAAAACTTATTATTTCATAAATTACATATTTTGGTAACATGTATACTTAATAAGTCTAATAATATGTTGTGTGCACATAGGTTAGGTCAAGCCAATTCGTATTCTCTTCGAGTTTTTTGTGTTATATTATTATTGCTTGTTATGTGTTTTGCGTACCTAATAAACAGAAATAAAATAAATACATATCGACATACTCTCACATTGATTTGAATCAGATTAAGCCCGACCAGAGTTTGGTAATTAATTAAGTTAGTGTTTGAGGTTGAAGCAATTATTCTGATTGCTTGTTTCACGTTTGATTTTAGGTTGGTTTAGCTTTTAGCGTGCGGTTTACATGAATGGAACCAATATGGATCTAGTAATTTTGTAAGTAGATGCAATAGATCCAATTTGTGACGTTGTTTTTTAAAATAGATTTATTGGGAAAAAAAGTTCTCAATAGAACCAATTGGATCTTGATCACTATATCTACAGAGAGTAAACGGTTTTTACCACACTCCATCCATAATGTTTTTACAAAGCTCATGGAGCATCTAGACAGCAAAGTTGGTGGGCCGCCGACAAGTTGGCAAAACACTGCGATATATAATGTGATAATAAATTCATGAAAATCTCACCCACTTCAAACTAAGTTTACTCACTCATTTAATTACTTGTTTAAACTTTTTATGATTGTTTAAATTTAGTTTAAGCATATTTTTCGTTCTTTATGTGAAAACTCTTAAGCTTGAATTGTACCACCACTGTTTATACTCATTTGAGTTTTTAAGAGCTTTGTTTTCTACATAAATAAATAAATAAAATGTTGACCCTAGTCTGGCCGCATAGTTTTCATTGGATCTTGGTCCACGCACCATGCCCGAGATTTCTGATGTGTAAAAATTTTAATTATCTAATAATTCCTGCTCTATCGCATCCTAATAGAACGCAATTTTGTGTACAGAAATAAAAGTATTATATATCAATCTATCTCCCGTGCCTCGGAAAGCACGTTAAACCGTTGGTCCTGCGCTTGACCTCTCCCCGATCGTGTCAGTCTGCTGTCCCATCGGATTATGAGAGTGCACCTGTGTCTGCGCACACACTTGTGCACTATAATATGTCCTGCGCATCTGGATAGTCTCCGATGAGATTGGTCGCCGTGATCGAAATTCGGCTAGGAGGACATTGTTATCTATATATCTAATGGATCAGTTGAGCTACCTGTAGACTGTTTGCAACAGCCTGCAGTTAACTCAACTGTTTCAATTATAAATATTGGTATAATTTTCTTTGTGAATAAAGGCTTTTGCCAATTATATGTGACTTTCTAATTGTAACCGACAATAACCTGTTTATATAATCCGTCACCGTACCTTCCTAAATGTTGGCTTATTAGTAAATTATTACAGTCTGTTTCTGTGCTCTAATGCTCTAATACAATTAAATCCTTTTATGCATTCAGAACCGAATTTGTGGATAATCACATTAAGTAGACCAAACAAGCATAAGTATTTCATTCGATAAAACGGGAATCGAATCAGCTGGACCGTAAGCCTCGATTCAGTAATTTCAGGGTTTGATTTAAAAAGGTCAAACAAAGATAGAAATAACCTTTGTGGGTCACGTGTTGAAATCTCAATTGATGTTTTATTTTTCATAAAGGTGCGATTTCACTGGGCTATGGGGGCGCAATTTGGACATTCGTAACCGTCTCAATTCAGTTGCATGGTTTTTTTTTCTGTTGAACCTTTGCCACTGCCGCGCGCTTCCTCCTTTTAATGTTGTGAAAAATTCACTTCCGCCTCACGTGTCACTGAAATTGCGGGCTTTCATTTCGCTTGCGTGCGCGTACCCGCTATTTATCTCTACTTGTGAATACTAGTTTCTGACTGCGGCTTCGCACGCTCTATTCCTCGAATAAAGAGTAGCAAAGAGTAAAAAAATAATAAAGAGTATTCTGTTATTTGGATTAGGAGTACTATTCTCTAAGGAAGACATTTTTTGTCTTTGTTTAGTGATCAAAGATCTTCACAAACTGTCACCCTTTTTTTTAACTGTGCAAATAGCCTTTATTCACAAAGAAAATTATACAAGTATTTACAATTGAAACAATTGAGCTAACTGCAGACTGTTGCAAACAGTCTACAGGTAACTCAACTGATCCTTATCAATACTAGTCGGAAGCGTCCCCAAGACGCTGGCTGCATAATATTAGTATATTATTAGTAATATTAGCCGCCTTTATAATATTAGTAAAAGGTACAATAGACTTCGAACGCATTTTGAAATCTGACAATACTTTGAAACATGAAGAGTGAATCCCAGTCGATACGTTTTTACTGAAACCTCTTTCAGTAAACGACACTAAGTGTCGACTTAACTGTTGACTCTCTCGTGCTCTTTTTCATTCTATTCTCTTTCAACCCTTTTACATACTCTATTTTTAGATAGGAATCAAAAGGGTTGTCAAGGAGGGGATCAAATTGCTTTCCGATAAACGGTAAGGAAATCCGCGAGTTGAGTATGTAGAAAAGTGAGTAAGCCAGGTTTTGTATGTGATTATAAGTAATACAGATTGTAATAAATAGGTACATTAATAAACGTGGTTAGAATAAATAAATACAACTACACCGCTGGATAATTTACAAAGTGTCATCTAGCATAATTTTGACGTGACAACGACTTATAATTCGATAGAGCTAGATAGGCTGCACGCACGAAAAAACATGACGTCATTAGGCGTTACCTCTGAGGCGTTACTCTGAGGCGTTCCATGAAAGGCTTGAAGTGCAAGCGAGAGCGCTCGACATCCGTCTCTCTCCTACTTGAGTGAGCGATGCGTCTGCGTGGACAGCTGCTATACTATAGTACATTTACATGTTTTGATCGAGTATCAAATGCTACCATTCCATCAGTATTTTCTTAAGACGTTGTCACGTTCAACTATCGTCAGTAAACCGACTTTACAGACAACCAATTTTTTTTTTTATTCTGATTGATAATGATTTGTGGACGATAACCATTAAGTTCCTTTCAATCAGATTCTAAATCTTTAGGGTTTACGCGAATTAAGAACGCTTTGCAACGGATTGGATAGATCCTTCTAATTACCCAATTTTCATTTATTTTGCATACTTAAACAAAAGCCCTTCGGCAGAGGACCGCAAGCCGCAACCCAATTTACAATTACAACGCTAGATGCGGCAACAATTAAAAACGTTCGTGTCTGTGCTACAAAAACATGAACAAAGTTATAACAACGATGGCTTTGTTGTCAAAACATCGTTCAAGTTCTTACAGTGATTTAGATGTTCACTTTGTTATGCTAGCTAAGGGAATACAAAAAGTTATGTTTTAATATTTATACAGAATTACGAACAAGATCTTAGTTAAAAAAAATGTTAGGGAAAATGATTGTTTGATCTTTAAAACAAAAACTGTTGAAACCGTTTTGCGTTCTCAAGTGGGAGGAGAAATCAAAATAATAATCAATAAATAATGCTGGTCAATTCACACAGCTGAAGGCAGGGCGCTATGGCGCTCATTAGGGGAGGCCTATGCCCAGCAGTGGACTAATATAGGCTGATAATGATAATGAATTCACACAGCATCATAACTAACAGCTTGTGTTATGGGTACCTACCGATAACCTTTACATTACATAGATAGTTATTTTTAAACATAGGAAACACCCCGAACAATTTTCTGCCGATTTTAAAAAGTTTTGGCTCGTAGCGGGAATCGAACCCTTCCTCCTGCGTCGCAGGCGCAGGAGGCCGCCCACTACGCCACTGACGTCGTAATAGACTATTGACTAGTGTATCTGGTTTCAGGCTTACAGAGCAGTCGATTGCTACTACATCGTGGAATCGCGGACGGTGTATCCGAACTTCTGGCGGGTCATCAACCTGATCCACATTCTGCTAATCTTGGCGCATTGGTTTGGCTGCTTCTACTTCCTGCTATCAGAGGCTGAAGGGTTTCAGGTAAGGTCAACTGCTTTTAAACCTCTCCGTCAATTGTAGACAGATTTTAATGATCGTTTTACTGTTGTTGTATAAAGAATGACTGCGAGTTAGTCCCATCATTTTATTCCCTAGGGATTCATATTTGACACCGCAAAACTTAAAAAACAGAGTAGTTTTAAGGAAATTGAAGTCGTTTTTCGTATTACAAAACAATCAAATTATTCTTGCCTTTTGTGAGTCAGTTGCAATACGCAAAAATATCACTTCATAGCAACTTTGGCATATTGTGTTACTTCTAAAATATATTCAACAATCAAGTTGAAGCGACGCGTGACCCGACAGCTGGTGAGTATCTGGCACAGCGCATCAACATTGCCATACAGCGCACAGTGGTACCGCCCATAGGACATAATTCAAAAAAAAACTTGTCAGCTACCCTCAATTTAACTACCTTTAACGATTAACCGATAAACGAGCTACCCTAAAGTATAAATATTCTACCCATTTTACCTAATAATCACAACATTTTTGACCTCCGAAGTTAACACATTATTACGTTGCACTCGCCTTATCAGTAACTCACTAACAGGCATTGTTTTTGTGACGGTGAATTCTCGGAATTGCATTGTTTTTGAGTGGTTTTGTGACATGGATTTCCAAGATCAAGGTATGTTTTCACTATTAAGTTATAATAATAAATTTTATTTGACATTATTATGAAAAGTTTTTACGTGCTACGTCATACAGGATTTCTACCAAATTTTTATCATAATTGTAAACTTTACATAGACTTACAATTAACTTGCTACATTAAGCTACTATTCTCACCTATCTTAAATTATAGATCAAACTGTCTATTTTGAGAATGTAAAGGTTTTATCTGCAGACGTTTGCAGATGTAGCTGCTATACAGCCTCTACGACTGCGTAGGCTATGGCGTAGAACGGTCAACGAGAAATATGTACCTTTAATTTTTTAATTTTCTTTTCAGGTACTTTTATTAAATGTACATTTTCAAGGATGCATATCTTTGAGATATGGTCTGCCGTACCTGGAGCTGTTCTTCAAAAACATCAACACGTATTGCAAACGATTCTAGCTTCTCTGGGTGAGGTCGAGAATCTAGATATTAGTAACTTAGGTAGTAGAATACTAAGTTTATGTAAAAGTATTGAAAGATACTGGAAAACAGTTGCTAGAAAAAAATCTGCATTTTTGCACAAGTACTCTGATTGGCTAAAAGAAATTGAATGTGTCGAATTAGTAAGAAGTAATGAGCAGTGCATTCAAGAAAACACGAACGAGCCAGAAGGGCCGTCTAGTTTTCAGTAATTCTGTAGTTTCAGCTGAAATTACTGGCTTAAATAAAGATCTGATCGATCGTTGTTCCACAGTTTTAGAAGTTTTGTCCTCGGGCTTTAACATTAATTCAGACAAATATGGTGAATATGCTTTAGAAACTGCGCGACTTTTGGTACAAGAATATCCGTGGTATAATCTCCCAGCTTCCGTCCACAAAGTCCTTATTCATGGTGCTAAGGTGGCACAGTATGCCTTATTATCCATCGGAGAATTATCCGAAGAGGCAGCCGAAGCGAACAATAAAAATTATAAGGCCTTCAGACGAGATCATACAAGAAAAATGTCGCGAGAACTTACGAATAAGGACTTACTAAACAGACTTTTACTCAGCTCTGTTCCATTTATCTCTGGTCTTCGGAAACTTCCCCGTAAGAAAAAAAGCATATTCTCGAGGCAGGTTTTAGATTTATTACAAATTTAGTTTAGATATAAATTAGGTTGATTGTGGTAGTATTAAGTTTCTTGTGTTTGAAATAAATTTTGTTGAAGTTTACTTGCTTTTTGTTTAATATAACATGTATAAAATATACAAAGATTTCATATATATATAATATATATATGTACTATATATATATATAACTATAACCCCTTCATAAAAAGCATTGATATCATATTCAGACGCATTTCCAAACGAGGGCAATAAATCTATAATATTGATTAAATAAATGTAAATAGCAAAAGTACATATTCTAAAGTTCATCCTATATTATGTTATAAATTTGGTAAATTAGGGTATTAATGTACACTTTAGAAGTCTTTTTTATTAATATCTCTAAAGAAAAATCACAAATAACAAAGTTATGTATTTATGTCCGCGCTTGTAGGGCGCTGGTACCACCGTGCAGCGTGGCAATGCAGACAGCGTCTTATGGACGCTTCCGACTGGTATTGATATGGATCAGTTGAGCTACCTGTAGATTGTTTGCAACAGCTGCAGTTAACTCAGTTGTTTCGATTTGTAAATACTAGTGTAATTTTCTTTGTGAATGTGCTTCTGCCATGTGAAAAAAAAGCAATCAAGTACATAATTATTATGTCAAGTATATATTAATTTATGTTTTTGACAAAAAACAATATCTAAAGTTATGTCAAAGTTCTACGACGAAAACGCAAATTAATAAACTATCTTTCAACAAACACCACCCTTAGTTCCACGCTTAGGGCTCCACATTTCTGCCGCAAGAAAGGTTCATTCATTTTTAAAATCAATGGCGGTTTTAAAGCAATGATTTTTGCTTTTGATTTTTTCTCTGTAAACATAAACATTTTCACAATATCAACATGAAAGGAAATCGCAATGAAGTAAGTACCCTGGTTTCATTCATTTTGTTTATTCTCATTTTGTGCTTCAAACGGCCCAATATATTTTTACAAAGAAACTCATTCAGAAAAAGCTAATCTAAAACATACGTGTCGATATCCTCACCAAACGCGAAAAGGCAGAGAATAGATCAAAATAGTTTCTTTAAGCAACCTTTGACTAGGGTACTGTGAACCAACTTCCGGTAGGTAGAGTTGTTACAACATTAGTATACCAGAAAAGTCGGAACACAAAACCGAAAAATATTTACCTATTTCTTGGTAAATAAAAAATATCGTAGTCTGACGAATTCATTGACGACCTCAGTGGCGCGGCGGGCCAAGATCCGCCTGCGGCGCAGGAGGTTGCGGGTTCGATTTCCGCCTTGGGAAATTTTTTTATACGATCTACAAATATTTGTTCCGAGTGTTCTGGTCGTTTCTATGTATAATAAAAAATATATATCTATGCAATATATTATATTATGTATATCAGTCATCTAGTACCCATAACACAAGCTCTGCTTAACTTGGGACTAGATGATGCTGTGTGAATTGTCTAGCATTATTTATTTATTACGAATGTATAGAGGTGGTCGTTTTTACTAACATCGTTGTTGACCAACGATGTCAGTGTACGTTGTTCCCATCGGGTGGCGAATAGGTGAACAACGGATGCCTGCGACAACGAGATGCCGAACCGAGTAATGCCGATCGCCACCGACAACAAACGAACGTCACACCGACATCGGAAGAGCGGGGAGGTTAGTGGCGCGGCATCGGATGGCGAACAACGATGTCAGCCGAGTCATGCCGATTGCCAAACCTAAGCAACGAACATCCATCCATACCTCACCGCCCGCATGCCTGCGTGTGTGTGAGCGAGAGGAGAGGATGCTAGAACATAGAACTGAACGTTTTATTATATCTAACTAGATATGGCATGAACCATGTACCAATGTTATTTATTATTTAAAAAAATACGATATCTAATTTTTTTATCAAATGTCTCGATATAATATAAGTATTATGATATTTTAGATTTACCCTACTACTAGGAACCAAGTTAGATATTGAATTATTTTTATTTGTTCAAATTCCGTAATCCGTAAACCTACCCGTCTAAAACGCTCATGTCACTTCCAGTAAGTTTCATATTATGCTCGTTATTCTTGTCGTTTGTTTGGATTTTTTCATTACGCAAATTACGATGATGTGCGCACCGCGGATTTTAAAAAGTCTTGTAAAAGTGTTTGTGTGATCCTAGGTACCTAATAATGTCGAGACGCCAAAAAACGGCCAATCCTAATACAAAAAAATATTCCCTCGAGTAGGCTAGGGACCTAATAGGTAGGTAGGTACCTACTAATTTAATTGTTTGGTTTGGTTTTCATAGGTTTAATAGGTAGGTAGGTACCTACTAATTTAATTGTTTGGTTTGCTTTAGATAGGTTTAATAGGTCTAATAGGTAGGTAGGTAGGTACCTACTAATTTAATTGTTTGGTTTGCTTTAGATAGGTTTAATAGGTAGGTAGGTAGGTACCTACTAGTTTAATTGTTTGGTTTGCTTAAGATAGGTTAAATAGGTCTAATAGGTAGGTAGGTAGGTACCTACTAATTTAATTGTTTGGTTTGCTTTAGATAGGTTTAATAGGTCTAATAGGTAGGTAGGTAGGTACGTACCTACTAATTTAGTGGTTTGGTTTGCTTTAGATAGGTTTAATAGGTCTAATAGGCAGTGTTGTGTTAGCAACCCGGCCGACATCGTTGGCGGCAACATCGACACCCGTGTCAGTGTTGTGTTAGCAACCTGGCCGACATCGTTGGCGGCAACATCGTTGTTCACAACGGATGCCATTCTGACAAAAACGATGCGCATCGTTGTGGAAATTCAACGACAACGCCCATCTCTACGAATGTAAGTTTAGAACCGAAACGTATTGTATAATGTATATCTTGGTGACACATTAATTATTAAACTTTGGAGGTTACCTTGGAGTAACTTTTAAATTTAATCATTTCAAAAATCCTAAATCTAAGTAAGACAGATTCAAGGCAAACAAACTTATTTGCGGTAACACGAAATGTATGAACAGTAAAACTTTTATTAAGTTGTTTTATAAGGATAACGTACGATCGTATTATCGACGAAACGGAGACGGTATATACCGTCTCCGTTTCATCGCGGTTAAGAATGTTGAGAAATGGTAAGTAGCATTTAACCAAACTGCTACATTTAACTGTTATTATAGTAGTAAGCATTAATGACCACCGTTCAGCACTATAGTTTAGAGAATGAAAAATAAAAAACTTCCTGATAGACACCTCTACGCTGGGTACCTAGTTCACGTTAGCCGTCCGAGTGAGGCCGCGCACCAGACATGTGACACCTACGACAATTTTAGCGCACCAAGGACACATTTAGTACACAACTAAAAATGTGTCCTTAGTGTGCGTGCTTGCGCGCAGACATACGGGAGCGATAAATGTGTCTCGATTCAATGTAGCGCTACAATTGTCGTAAAACAAGACTATGTGTAAATGAACTTCTGAAGGACAAACACACTACAACACAGAACATCACTAGCACGAAACACGTAAAGATATACAGCTTCAGATTTGACGGTTTTCGGTTACCCTCGTCAAAATGAACAAACCGAGATCATATTCTCAATGATTTTAATAAAACTACTATAAAGGATTGATATTTGAGACGGTGGCACTGCCGCCGGCACAATACGGAGGCGGGGTTTTAATGTAGGGTTTGGTATGAGATTTATGTTGATACGACCAGAGGCTTTAGTATGAGTTTTGCATACTACTTGCAGCACACATTATGTCCACTGTTGAACGTGCCTTCGCCGAACAAGTGGGTTTTACTATAATAACCACGCTTGGCCGAGGCCGGAGGAACTATTTTTGGTAGTAAGACAGCGATCTAATTCTTAATTCACCTATTTTCATATTACAGCACAAGACTTGACGAAGTTTTTTAACTAATAGTTTCATACTAACTCGATTCTGGTTGTCGAATGATTTCGGGTGATTTGTTGCATTTTGGCAGTACCAGTTTTGACAGGTAAGCGGTAGGTAGTAAGTTTTCACGTTCTCGGAAACATTTCCGTTTTTTAGTAAACTTATACTAGACGTACAGGTTTTGTTGGGAGAAACCTCATTTTCTGGGCGATAAATGTGTATTGAAAGATATGAGGCGTGATTTAAAATATGTTGGAGCTTTATTATGATGGGTTTTGGTGAGATTATTTTACCAATATCACTTCAATATCCGACCATTGTGGTCGAGTCATCACAGACACCGTTTTCGATTTCGAAATTGATTTTAAAGCCTGTACAGATCAACACGAGAACCTTATATTAAATAAAACTATGGGTCTAGGAACCTCATCATAAGGCCCATTTTAACAAGATTTTTTTTCAAACTTTACAACAACAACTTTATCAACGTGGTTGAATTGCAATCAATCCCACATCAATTATTTTATCAAGATAATATACCTGATCTATATTTATAAAAGAGAAGAGAAAATTGGCTCATCAAGAGATCTCTGAAACTACAAGAGCTACGAAGCTGAAATTTTGCATGGAGGTTCCTTTCAGGACGTAGGCACCCGCTAAATACGGATTTTTAAAAATTCGTATTCTAAGGGGGTCAAAGGTCATTTTTATAATAACTTCAGAACCGTAACTGTTGGCCCTTCAAAATTTATAGCGTAGGAAGATGACTCAATATAAATAGACACGTATTTCAGGGTTTTTTAAAACACTTACCCTAATGGTTAATGGTGTGGAGTCAAAGCTAGGCCACTCACTGACATCACGAAATCTCAGGAACTACACTCGAGAGCAATGAATCCGGGTCACTCAAAGAATCCAAAAAATCTCGGAAAGTAAGAATGCTAGGTTAATGCAATAAATTGTATTTAATAGACAATTTAATACTCCTTAAATGAAAGTTAAAAAAATATGAGTCACCATACATTTTATTTACACAAAATTACATAAAGAAAAAAAACTGCTGATCTCTCCTTAAAACAAAAAATAGGAAACATGAAATTTTTGAATGTTGAATGATAATTTGAATACTTCGTATTACCTCCTCGTGCTTCCATTACTGCGTTTACGCGGTTTGGCATGCTGTACACCAAGTTCCTTATACGATTTTGGGCAATATTCTCCCATTCCTCTGTGAGAGCAATTTTGAGCTCAGGAAGCGTGATTGGGGGAGGGTTTCGTTGTTTTACGCATCTCCCTAGCTCGTCCCAAGCATGCTCGATCGGGTTGATATCCGGGCTGCGCGCTGGCCACTCCATACAAGTAATGTTCATCTCTTGAAGGTAGTCATTCACAATCCTACCTGTATGAGGTCGGGCATTGTCATGCATAAATATAGCATCCTCACCCAAATTGACCATAAATGGACCAACGTGTTCGTTGAGGATTTCTTCCACATATCTTACGCTAGTTAAATAGCCGTTTTCTATGATCACCAGCTCTGTGCGACTTTCAGAGGAAATTCCGGCCCACACAAGTACAGACCCACCACCGTAGGCTACTTTTTCTTCGATGCATGCTTGCTTGAATCTTTCCCCTGGTCTTCTATACACTCTGTGTCTTCCATCGTGCTTGTAGAGCATAAATTTTGATTCGTCGGAGAACATAACTTTCGACCAATCTTCAATACTCCAATTTACGTGGTTCTGGGCATATCTTAGTCTTGAAATACGATGGCCACGCTCCAGTTTAGGGCCGTTTGCAGGTCTAAGGGGTTTTAAGTTAGATTCAGCAAGCCGACGTCTTACTGTCCATGCACTTGGGTTACTTCCTCCGAGGCGTCGAAACTGATTTGTGAGTTCAGTTCCTGTGAGAAAGCGATTTCGAAGCATGGTGTTCACCAAGTATCGGTCTTCTCGTGCTGTGGTACACCTAGTTCTGCCCGTTCCTGGTCTGCGTAGGTTAGAACCAGTTTCTTCGTAACGTCGGAGAACTCTTTGTACTGTTGACAGCGACACACCGACAGTCCTGGCTGTATCGCGCTGACTCCGGCCGGTTTCCACCAATGTAAGTATTCTGGTGCATTCTTCAAGTGTAAGCGACATGATTTCAGCTTGAATAATGAATATTGAGCACTATCAACCTGGTTTATGTACCAACATAAATGACAGATTACAAACAAAAGCAAAAACAAATCCTGTAATTTCGTAGTTCCATCTTCGACAGTGTTCCCTTTTCAAATTTGTTTTTTTTATGATATAATTTTACAATAACTAAGAAGTTTTAATACTTTCATTTAAGGAGTATTAAATTGTCTATTAAATACAATTTATTGCATTAACCTAGCATTCTTACTTTCCGAGATTTTTTGGATTCTTTGAGTGACCCGGATTCATTGCTCTCGAGTGTAGAAGAGCTACGAGGCTGAAATTTTGCATTTAAATTTAGTTTAAGACGTAAACACCTGCTATCAGTTTTTTTTCAGTAATTCACATTCTTCGTTTATTATGTACCTACCTAAACTTCTATCTGCGGCTTCAAACGCGTGGAAGTCGCGAAATAATACTCGGATGTACATTAGAGAGGTAGGTACCTACTATTCGTTTAGATATATTAACGGAAGGTTTGTAAAACGTTCCAATACAAACGACATCAGATTCTGATAGGTACCGTATCGAAATCCGTTGCTTGGTACCTAAAGCGAAGAAACTGACAGAAGGGGCAGTGTCTTCGTTTTATGCCTATCAATTTTTTAGAGCTGTCCGGACCGATTTCAGAAATTCTTTCAGCATTAGAATGCTTCATTATCCCTGAATTACATAGGCTATATTTATTACAAAAATGTTTAAAAAATATATGTCCACCCGTGCGAAGCCGGAACGGGCCGATAGTACAAATATAAAAAATTTAGTTAAGAACTCCATTTAAGCACCTCCTGCCTCAAGTCATTACACGTAGGTAATCAGCAATTATGGTTGATGAGTTCTGCCTAGATTGCAACGTTTTATAGCGAATTTCAGTTTACTAGGCACTTGGGATGTCGCTGTGTCGCCTTCATAGCTTTGTCAGTAACGCATTAGAAAGGTACAACATCATTATTAATTTCTAAGAAATCAACTAATATCGCAAAAAATTTCGACTTCGACGGGACTTGAACCCGCGTCCTCCCCTCAGTACGGGAACTTGACTTCGTGGTGTAGTTAGTTATCACATTCCCGTACTGAGGGGAGGACGCGGGTTCAAGTCCCGTCGAAGTCGAAAATTTTTGCGATATTATTTGATTTCTTTGAAATTAGAAATTATCCAGAGTGCGAGGCTTACGCACTATAATAACAAAAACGCTAAGCATCATTATTGTGATAGAATTTTTATATCTCTGATCATCGGTGTACAATTTTCAACATACTTTTTTTGTATACAGGGTTAATGGTAAATCACTGATACTGCATGAACTGCAGGTACTGCTCTCCATCACGGAGATATTCTTGAAGACGCCAGGTCTTCATTCTTAAAATTTTATTTAAATTACCGAAACTAGTAGTAGTAGTACAAGTATTCTATACTTAAAAGGAGCCTTCAAAATATTGTATAGGATAATAATTATGTTCATTGTGAACGAAATAATAAAAACATTTGTATTTGTTGTATGTGATGATGAACAGAACCTGAAATTCACGCAGTGTCAGTGAATTATCAATATTTCAAGTTTTTTTATGTATAACAATAATATTACATGACGATAAGTATAAGACTCACTTAGATTTTACTCAAGCTAAATTCTAAAAAAAATAAACAATTCTATAAATTGTAGCTACAAACCCAATAAGATAACATTAAAATATATCTATTAAGACATATAACAAATATAATGAATAAGGTTTTTTGTTATTATAGTGCGTAACCCCACACTAAGGGTAATTTCTAAGAAATCAAATAATATCGCAAAAATTTTCGACTTCGACGGGACTTGAACTAGGGGAGGACGCGGGTTCAAGTCCCGTCGAAGTCGAAAATTTTTGCGATATTATTTGATTTCTTAGGAATATAATGAATAATAAAAATAACCCTGTTTATTTACAAGTTAATTGTCTCTGTTTTTAAGCGAATTTGTGGCGGGTTCTTAGTTTCTGTAAAAAACATCAAATTATTCTTTACCATCTGTTTTCGTCAATAAATCAGGTGCGATCAAAATTATCGATTTATAACTTAACAAAAAAGTGTGCTTATGTAAAAATCATGTATCATCAATGTATTAATCTGTTAAATTCTGTCTAATGTAACTAAGGAAGAGCGGAACCTAGTACAAGTATTCTTTACTTAAAAGGAAGCTTTAAAATATTGTATAGGATAATTATGTACTTTGTGAACGAAACAAAACACATTTGTGTTTGTACTTGAATAAATAAACTGTTGTTTTAATCAGTGAATTTTACAGGGAGACTGGGTGTATCCCCATCGTCCTGGTGACTACGCCACGCTCACGAGGAAGTACCTTGGATCCCTGTACTGGTCTACCCTCACCCTCACAACTATCGGAGACCTGCCCACTCCCGAAACAAATGCTGAGTAAGTAGTTTATTATTCATTATTCGGGGCCAACAATGCACGCTTTTAGGACTTCTTTGCAAAAGTGACGATTTATTCAAAACGAAGTAAATAATGAATCGTTTTTCAGTCACAAGAGCCGTAAAAACTTCTAGAGTAGGTAACTTAATATAAGACAAATCAAAAAATACGAGATCAAAATACTAGATCCTCCATAAAATTACTTCAGTACATATTTCCAGCTTTCGTTATGTTTTGAAATGATCAAGGATAAGACTGCACTGCTAAATTTTCTCAAAAAGTAAACTTAACTCTCAAGAATCACGTTCGGGGATTTAAAATAAAATATGTAAGTCACATCGTCTGGCTGACACGACAAATCCATTTATACGCTGCTGTCTTTGTTTACGATAATTCGATAACACAAAACAAAGGAATAAATGACAAAATTCGTACTTGCAAGATTTGTTTTGTTTATCAACTCCTTCAAATAAGAAAAATATAAAATATTAGCTGCTGCCCGGGGGTTTGCACGCACTTTTGAAGTAGCCTATGTCCCCGGGTTTCTATTTACTTCCCTGGCATCTTTCATTATGATCCGTTCAGTTTGGGCGTGAAAATGGTAATAGACAGACAGAGTTACCTTCGAATTTATTATATAACTAGCGGCCCGTCCCGGCTTCGCACTGGTGGACATTTTTTTTTTAACATATAAATATAGCCTATGTTACGCAAGGATAATATAGCATTACAGTGGGGAAATAATTTTGGAAATCGGTCCAGTAGTTTTTGAGTTTATTCGTTACAATATTATAAAAATACAAATCTTTCCTCTTTTTAATATTAGTGTAGATTATTATAGTGTAGATCCATTAATTTGATTTGTAAGTCAAATGCGCACATAGTAATAATAGTATTCATATAAATAGAACTATAATATAATAAAACCTCAGTTTGTTTTTTATATTGACGGACGGGTTTTGTTATACCTACTGACACAAAACGGTTTCTGTCTCAACAGAAACCGTTTTGTGGCTCAGCAAACTGCGTGAGCCACAAAATATAAAGCTCATCATAAATTAGCAAAACTATATCTGATAAAACATCTCAAACCCTCTAAATATCCTACATTATTTAATTGGGTTATCAAACGTTTTTGAATTGTCTACCAAGGAATTTTATACGAAATTTATTGCAATTACCATAAAATGTAACCCTTACTTTAGTCCTATAATTAGAATTCCAGAAACCATGCCTTAATTATATAATGATCCATAAAAATCTCATTAAAATCCTCAGAATGCCAAACTGGTTCCCCAATCATTATGATCGTTAAAACTTCGCATTCCGGAAGTCAGTATTCTTTATTAAAAATTTTGCGGTCATTAAAATTTTCAATATGGTCAGTAAAATTTTAGAAAAACTTGCTATGCTCTGGTCTTTACTTTCTGATGACTATTTACCTGAGTGGATCACTGTTTTTTTTTTGTTTCACTCACTAATTAACGCATCTTTTCATCATCAAATACTAGCTTCTACCCTCTGTTTCGCTTTTACAGTATTAAAAGTAGCCTATATCCGTTCCCGGGATACCTTTAGCTCTGCCAAATTTTTAAGAATCGTTTAGCCTTTTAGGCCTGAAAGGGTCACAGACAGACAGAGTTACTTTCGAATTTTTAATATTAGTATGGATGGTATACTGCCGTCCGATCACTAAAAGGCCGTTAAGTGACATTTCGACAAATTCGACTTTTGTGTACCGCACTAAAACGCAGATTTTGCTCTATCGTCCAATCTGATTAAAAAAATTCTATCTTTTGTCAGTGCTGAGATACAGAGACCACCTACACCACTATCTACATCATTTTTGGGGTTTTCCATTACTAAAATACGGTTACCTCACTTTAAAACACTAAAATACGGTTAAACCAGCTTAGCAAAGTATTTAAATCTATATTTTTCCGTTTTATGCAAACTTAGAAAACGGTTACTTGTAATGACAATAAAAATAAACCGTTAGCTGACTTTACATGTGTTTTAATACATTTTAGTACTGCATGTCACACTTGTACTTACGATGTCTAAATCACAGTTTTTTAACAAGTCCTACTCTATAAAAGCGCTAGATATACTTAGCTAGCTAGTCATTGGAAAACCAATATAAGATTGAAACATTTACAGTACTAAAAGACGGTGACCGTGTTTTAGCTGTGAAATTATTACATTCACGTGAATATAAACAAAACTAGAAAACAGTTTAGTGACAATGCAACGCTAGGAAAAGGTTAACTACGAAGCTTTACCCCGCCCCGTACTCCTGCACAGTGTTGCTAGGGAATGGACGTCGCGGAGGCAGGACGTGCGCACGATTAGTGGGAATTCCCGCCAGAAATGAGTTTAAAGGCGAGTAAGTTTTATTTTATTTATTTTTTAAAATTCACTTTAGGTATTGTTTCTATCACACTTTTAAATAATAATAATACAACTTAATTAAACAAGTTAGTACTTGTTCCCTATCATTAGACTATCTCGGTGACTCAGCGAGCGAATAACAAGCTGAGAAGCAGAGTGGCGGGTTTGATCCCCGCGGCGGTAGAAATATTTGGTTATGACGCAAATATTTCTTCTGGGTCTGCATTTTCTAATAGCAGAGTATTCGTAGTTCCTTACGATACAGGAAATAATCCTTGTGTGGTGTTAGAATTATGTGTGTGTCAGTGATGGTGTATTTAAAATTAATTATTTTTAGGCTTCAAAACCCAAGGATCAAAGCGATGTTACTCGAAGAACGATGCAGTTATGGATCGCAATCGGACTTGCACAGCAACAAAGAAAGCCGCAAGAAGACAC
Organism: Eupithecia subfuscata; assembly: GCA_963564075.1. NCBI lineage: Eukaryota > Metazoa > Arthropoda > Insecta > Lepidoptera > Geometridae > Eupithecia > Eupithecia subfuscata. Next base: position 7,094,476 of record OY751117.1, on the reverse strand, counting down.
AATGACTTGCTTGACTCATTTCATTATTCAATTCCGCGAGGTGAAGAATATAACTATTTGGATGGATAACTGTAGTGCCCAAAATAAGAATTGGCTATTGTTTTCTTTATTGATATATTTGATTAACAGTGACTTGATAGCAACCGAAACAATAACTCTCCAGTATTTTAAGCCTGGTCACAGCTTCATGACCTGCGATAAATTTCATCATCAAGTTGAGCTGGTCATGAAAAGGAAAGGCAAACTGTGATTTTCAGGATTTCACCGAGAATACAAGAATGTATTAATAAAACCATATTTTACACGTCAATTGATTCGTAATTATACAATATCACAATTAATAATTTATTAATATTGTGATTCATCTTGTGAAACATTACCAATTATATTTTAAATGTTGACTATTAAATGTTACGCACCTAACCTCTTAATTAGTAATGGGGGTTCTCTACAGTTCAGGTAATTCAAGGAATTCACCCATGCTGTAGAAAACCCTCTCCACTAACCATGTCTTCGTCGAGTGCGTCGCTTCTGCTAATCTAGCTAGGGTGCATGTAAAAACTATGACCCCAAAAGATATTTTCACTTATCAAAACTTTGTGTCAGATAGACGTGTACAATCTTCAACACCAAGAGTGTACCTGAAAGACATAATACAAGTCTCTTTCCAAAGAAAAAACCACGACATGCTCTATAAAACCGAAGTAGATAATTATGGATGATTTTAACGTTCTGCGATTCTTGACTGACAGATATTTGAAAAATACCGATGTTTTGAAACCTGAATTCAAAAGTTCACCAAAAGGTACTGATAGAGAAAGCAAGAAAGTTTGCTAGTATCAATGCGTTAAAAGACTGATGTAAGCGCACCGCACAAAATGCAATTCTGGCATGAGATACCTGAATGTAACTAAAAATCAAGGCATGATAGTTGCTATATGTTGATTATGACTGATCTTATTATAATTATGACGTTAAATTTGTTTTAAGAGGGTAGATAGAGTCAAGTTAGATTAAACAATTCAAGTTTTAAACTTGTCCTAATGTGATTGAGGCTGTTTTTAGAATAAAGCATGTTATAATAATGGTTAATAAAGGCGCATCTGCATTGCCATACAGCGTGGCAATGCAGCCAGCGTCTTCGTTACGCTTCCGACTGGTATATGGATCAGTTGCTCCTTTCAGCTACCTGTAGACTGTTTGCAACAGTCTGCAGTTAGCTCAATTGTTTCAATTGTAAATACTAGTATAATTTTATTTGTGAATAAAGGCTAGTCTGATAAAAAGAAAAATAAAGGTATAAAAATTTCTTGTCAAGTAAACTACGTCTATTATGTATAAGTATAATAGTATTATAATATCTGTGCTATAAGTAACTTTGTTGATTTTTTGTGGTAAGATTAATAATGCAGATCTCTTTTCATAAGGTAGGTAATCTTAAAGATTTTTTTTAGAATAGTTGTACTTTTCTCTTTTTAAATTGATTACAGGTAATCTGTAAGAAGGCAAATTTAATTAAAGTGTTAAATCTTACTATTTTATTTAAATTGAACCTTATTTCCTTCTTTAGTAAGCTTATTCATTTTAGAAAAATTCAGACTAGACTGTTTATTTGTATTTAAATTAATATAATTCAGACCAGTATTTCCAGCACTAAAAAACAGTTAGCATGGATTGCTTATCCAGCTACTATGTTTTTGTTTAGGAAACACTTTAATTTTAGCATCTCAAAACAACAATATAAACAACTAAAGTCCGATAACGCCATTTTCAGAGTTGGGGTTAGTTAAATTTCAATTCAATAACTACTCAAGAACACGGCTAAGTAACTTAGCCGTTAATTACCTTTGCATATGTATGTAACTGTTACTCGTTATAAAATATTCTCGCAGTTACAGTTTGTTACAACTCTTAAAGACGGTTGCATTTCAGCAAGCCGTTTTTTTGCATTTTAGATGGTCACAATTTAAAGCAGGTAAGCACAACTAAAACACAAAATCTTAAATTAAAAAATAAACTTTCAACTTCTAAAACAAAATAATGAATAAAATAGCAGCTTAAATGTTGATGAATAATTTGGTCTAACAAAGAAATCTGTATGTCTTCCCGATTTCTAGGGACAGCATTTCCCACGTTTTGGCTTAAACCCACAAATTTGGTTTTATCACTTAACGACCTTCTAGTGATCGGACGGCAGTATAGATATGGGTTAGGTTGCTGTTTTCGTTAATATTAAGTAAAACATTGTTACCTTTACTTAATATTTTATATTAACCTTGGTGTATCTATAATATATGTAAAAATGAATCGCAAAATGTGTTGGTAAGCGCATAACTCAACAACGCCTGGACCGATTTCGCTAATTCTTTCTTTGTTGTGTTTGTTATTGTCAGGAGAAGGTTCTTATGAAATAAAAAATTAAGAAAGTTGGAAACATAAATTTCCACGGGGGCGAAGCCGCGGGGCGCAGCTAGTAGTATTATAATATCTGTGCCTTGGTTTTATACTCTCCAACTTAGCAGTCAGGGCGAGAGTCAATTGGCTAAAACATCTTGTAACATTCGACCTAAATTGATCAATTTGCGACCACGTATAACTCTTACGTTACCAGATAACTCGATTAGTACAATATCATCGCTATGAAACTCAATCAAGTATGAATAAGGAATATTAAATGGGTTAGTGTGTGCACGAAATTCTCGTAATTTGGACCTTTCAGAAGAATATTGAACGATTTATAAAGCGCTAGCACTTTTATCAAGATAAGTAGAAGACTTTCGGAGATGAAATAGGTTATTCAAGAGAGATGAGGCAGGCATTTGTACCTACTCTTTATTTTTTATTGATACGTGGGTAATTTTTTTTCTTCTTTACTGATACAAGTCTCTATGTATTATAAAAAATATATATCTACTTAATGTATTATATTATATATATCAGTCATCTAGTACCCATAACACAAGCTCTGCTTAGCTTGGGGCTAGATAATGCTGTGTGAATTGTCCAACATTGTTTATTTATTTAATATAAGTATATATATTATATTATTTTTATATATTTATAAGTAAATGGAACACCCTGCACGTTCCGAACTTTAACCATTTTAAAAGTCTTTTAAAATGTTAAAGTTCCCAGCATGAAGCGACAGCGCTTAGGTTGTTAATTAAATTTAACTGCCTTGCAATTTTCTTGAAAAAAGTGTAGCAGGACTGATTCAAAGAGTTTAAAATGTACATTTAATGGAATTCGAATAGACTGCCAAATTATCGAGCAGGAGAAATTTTGCTTTTAGTCTGCCAAAGAAAAGATGTGTAAAAATAAGGAATCAAAGAATGGTAATATTTTTTTTTTGCAACTCTTGGACATTTTTCTTTTTTTGACATAAGTCGAGTAAATCTAAAATGTGTATGTTGATTTCTTTTTAATTTTACAGAAAACTCATGTTATAATCGAAAAAACTTATTTTTTTAATTGACAAGTGGACTTATAGTTGAAATTCTGACAATACGTCAAGAGTAAAGTACATGAATGGTTTCATTTATATTTTCATACAGACAAAAACTGGCCCAGCATACATACAACTTTCGTCTGTGCCCGCAATGCTTGAACTGTTCGTCTATTGTGGCTGTAGCTTTAAGCACCCCCTTACCACAGAAACCAAGTGGCGAGTTTCTGTGAATTCACAACCATGAATTGCAAAACTAGTTAGTCGACTTTGCAAAGTCATTTTGTGAAGCCTGCCCCGCTGGCCGACAAATTGAGAATACTTTTTATGGTTTTACTTTCAGTGTGATTGTTTGCGATGATAAAATGAGTTTTAATTTTAGATAAACAGGGATATTTCCTTGGAACGCCTTTGCGGCGATTCAATTTATTTTCGGAGCATTAAATTTTGAGTCTTTTATCATCGTTCTCGTCGGCTTTTCATTGGTTTCTTTAACAGTTCTATCAATAAAACGAATCAAACCAAGATTATGTATCGAATCGTCGATAGGTATTTTAAAAAACAATTTACTATTTTCGTCTTGGTGGTAAATACGACCGCTACAACCGACGTCAAATATTAATACGACGTAGGCCGTTGCTACGATGTAGAATATTACTACGACGTAGAGCATTGCTACGGCGTAGAACATTTCTATGACGTAGATCTTTGCTTTTTTTATGTTAAGTAGCACCGCCATCCTTTGCTTTTCTCCTATTGTTTTGGTTGCCTGGAACAAATCGCTTTAAGTGATAAGCCGCCAGTTCCATTGCTGTTCTCTACATGTTTCGATGTAAAATTTGGTTTTATAGAGGTGATGAATAAAGAATTATCTATCTATTTATCTTTGCTATGGCGTAGAACTATGACCTATATTAGTAATGTATGTGTCGTAGCTCGATAGCTTCGACTTGTATAGTGGTATAACTCATACGTCGATACGTAGAACATGCCTACGTCGTAAAACATTGCTTCAACGCATTTCACATTATGCTTTAGCAATACATCGTAGAACAAAATTGAAAAATATCAACACTTTAAAAATTTACCTATTTGACTTGTCAAACATACCTTGGCAAGATACAAACCACATTCGCCAGTTTTCAAGTTGAAAGCGTTTTTATGTTGAAAATCTCGGCTTGAATATTGAATAAGCGGTGCTACTTCAATTTAGTGAAAAGTTTGCTTACTGAGAGGGAAAAATAAACGATCGGTTTTCATACAGTCGTATTTTATTTTTGCTACAATTCATCTGAGCATTCAAAAAACAACTCTAGCTAGTATATGAGAAGGGTTATAGTAGTGCAGTCATTCCTTTGCTATGAAGGACTCTTGTATTGTATGTTTAGAACGGATAGGTCTGAATAAATATTTGAAGGAAGCGACGGAAATTGTACTGGGATTGTTTTCGGCAAAGTTTATTTACTTAAACTACCTTCGTGTTAGTAAATAAATTTTTATTTGCGATATGCAACTAAAGTTTTTCTTGTTTTACATAGGTAGTTATATACCTTAAATTCTTCAATTCAAAATCGTAGACATTTATTTATTAAAGAGACATAAAAAATATGTGTGAAGACACAGGTGGCTATTAACAAGTTCCCACTTATAGAAACATTTTATAGTAAAAACTGACGTAGTTTCACCAATTCACTATGAATGTGAGCGGGTAAACGACGAACCTTGTTTGTGTCCCTCGTTAAGAAACGTTGGTGTTCTTCCAATACAAACTATGTTACAAACTAGTTAGCTTGCTCAAGTTCATAATAATGAATTCGTACACATGTCCCTAAACTTCGACTGAGATCTTAACATCATGCCTATTTTAAAAAGGTACCCTATAACGCTTCAATTATTAAAAAAAAATAACAGCATTAATATTATGAATGCATTATTGATTGTTTTAGAGTTTCTCACGCTTTAAAATATCGTTTTCCTTTTTGACGACTGTCGACATTTAAATCATTTATTGATTCACAAAAGATTCCTACTGACTGATGTTTATGAATTATTGCGTGAAAAACTTGAAAAAATCAATAAAGCAAATAATAATACTCCCAAACCGCACACTGAAATAATTTCACTCTAATTAACAACATCATTTTGGTATTAAGTAACATCATTCTAGTAATATGTAACATCGTTCTACTAATATTATAACATGTTTGCTAGTAATAATAGGTACTAACAGGAAGTTATGTGTAGCACTCATGGAGGCCCCAAATTTCTGCCACGCCGCGGGCTCAAGTCCCGCCTTTTGCAGTTCAAATCCAATAAAGGGTAACTATAACTTCCAACATAACAGTAAGCTATCGGTCAGATCGTAAAGAACACAGAATAAGAATAAGAAACACCTATTGTTCAAACTGTGTACATAGTTGGTCTTAAGAACTACTTTTAAATAAGAAAGAAAGAAAGAAAGAAATTTATTCAACAAATCAAATGCCTTAGCAGAGCTCTGTCCCTCGCACTAGGTCTCTGATGAGCCTGTGTGGCGAGGTTACAGTGATTTGCTTTGGACTCTCTTAGCATATGACAGAAGGTAGTATCAAGTTAATTAAGTTAATTTAAAGTAGTAGGTATTTGCTCTACACAACAAGGGAAGAAAATTAAATAAAAGTGAAAACAAAACAAAAAAAGTAAATTAAAAACTTAAAAATTAAAAATTGTTCAACAGTTTGTCCTTTCGGACATAGTATAATAAATTTAATAATAACATTAGCTAATAAACTTAAAATTATAGGAATTGCACCTTTTTTTATACTTAATTAAGGTTAACAATTGACACACGTTTTAAATTAGCAGTATTATTTGGTTTCCCGTGCCACGGGACACATGTTGAAACTGTCATTGCCAACAACGCACTGCGAGTCCTACTAACTACGGCCTACCCCTGTAGGTCATGCTGCAGAGGCTGGGCAGTGAATGAGTTAAGTTGATCCTGCGCCTGACCTCTCCCTGTCGACGGTCATGGCAGTTCGTCCGTCCCATCTAAATATGAGAGTGAGGGAATAGAGAGTTCTCCAGTGTTAGCACACCCACAAGTGCATTACGTTCCTCGCTTATCGCTTGGCTCCGTTGAGACGGACCGCCGTGATCCAACCAGCTCGTACCTTACGTTTTTTTACAGTAACGGAAAAAAAGTTGCCTGTTTGTGACGTATTTCACGTGTAATTAGAATGGGATAGGTGGGACCTTCTCGAACTATTCGCGTGGTCGATAGCGTTTGTCAGATCGCACCTATGCTCGCAAGACTGAATGAGACGGATAATTTATGGAGAACTGCATCATAAAGATTAGCTATCGGGTATTTATCGCATAGTTCGTGTAACAATGTTATCAAATCGCGGAAGTTCAAAAAGCTTAGAACATTTTTGCTAACGCTACTTTGCTCGAGAAGTTTTATTTTTGATTCTCGATAATTTTCATCTACTTTGACGAGGTGCGGTCCCATTCAATAAGCGAGCAGATTATAGTCCTAGTAAACTGCACTTTTGTAATGAAAGGATTACGTGTCGTCTCTACTTGAAAATAAAAAAACCTTCAGGTAATTCAGTGTGAAAATCCTTTAGCCTACATGCAGTACGAGTTCGTTCAAAAGCACTCAGCTTGTGAAAAGGCATGATTCTATTCAAGCTCTGCCCTAAACTGAATGTGAAAGAGTTTTATGTAGTTTTAGCTTTGAATGGACTTTGGTTTGGATGTTGCAAGCTCACATCGTTTATTTTAATTTTATAAATACCTACCTTAACATCGTAGGTACTTATTTATAAACGAAGAATTACGTTTTTCACATCGTATAAACACAAAACATTATCATTAAAGCTTTGCAGGTTAACCAAAGGGGTTTTCGAATTTCAAAACCGGAACAGGTAATTTTGGGAAACGGTGGGTTGAAATGGAAAATTAGAACCAAACGGTATTTTTTATACCGGGGACATTTAACTTTACCTTTGATTTTCTTCTATTGGCAAAAAACGGCTTTCATTTCACCTCATTTAAAAATCTAATTTGCCCAACGACAATTACAAAAAAGCGCTTTACGTTGATATTTTTACCAGATTTTTGGGTTTGATCAACAATGCTCTAATAAAGAACACCTGTGACCTTAATAAGCCATAAGTCAGTGAACTTCACGTAATAAATAACACCTACTTTCACTTGCAGTGATATATGGTCTACTAGGATAACCATTATAAAGCACACCTTTATTGATAGGTGCATGACATTTTTTTAGGAAAATGATGTCCTCCTAGCCGAATTTCAGCAACGGCGTGGCCGGTCTCCACGGTGACAGGTTATAGTGCACAAGTGTGTGCGCAGACACAGGTGCAATCTTTATTCCTTCACTCTCATAAATATCCATATAACAATTTTTTGTATAATTTAGCTGGCATAATGTGTTTTGTGTGTTAATAAATAACAAAATAGGAAATTTATGGTAGGTATATGAAGCCAAGAGAAAAGACCCTACAATCTACATGGTCTGATAGAAATTAAGCTAATTTATAAAGAGGTGCATGATGAAAGCTCGGATCTGAATTCTAAAGCATGACAGCTATCCTTACTGTAAACGTGAAAATGTGAACAAAGATATGTGCAAATCCATAGCCGGAACTTAATATACTAAACTATTACTTAGTTCTGAAAACGGTTCGCTAGATTATATTACCCGATCCCATCATGTGTTCCATTAGTCGAGGGCGGAAAAACGAAAACTTCCTTAATTGGGCAAATTGTTCCGCCCCTCATGTCAAGGTTAGGTTGGCATGCAGGCAGGTACTTCTGGTTTTCAATTACAGCCTCCGAGGTTCAAATGCTAATAGATTTTCCTTCTCTCGACGTTTATTTCATTCTGACACATTCCCATCTTAGATTAAAAAGTGCGATTTCGAGAATTATTACATTTCTTTATCACAAAGGAAATTGAAAACTTACACTCGCATGTAGAAAGCAGGAAGCCGTTTATGGGAGCTACCTATACTTTTTTATGTATTTATTTGTCACGTAATCGTAATAAATCTTTCCTCAAAAGTTTTCTTGCAATTTTGCTCTCGATCCTCCAATTTACAGTCGCACGATTTCTACCATCTGTTTCATTGTTAACGTTTCAAAAAACATCCTTTTTAATTGTTCTGTGCTTCCAAACCGGAAGTTCTGTATTCTCTTTGTTCTTAATTGAATCCTTGAAAACGTTCTTTCATCAGTAGGTAGTTATTTTCTATTCAAATACCTACCCGGCTTTTTTGTACCCACAAGGTAAAGATTCCCATTAATATCGACTTTGAAAACATCGGCTTCCCGCTTAGTAATCTCGTGGTTGTCAGACGAGACACAAGCAGGATGTAATCGGACTGACATTTCCGAAAATGGAAGTGCTTGAAGGCTATTTACTCACTGAAGATCCTTTGGCTAAGTAGGCAAACGTGACGAACCAATCTACGCGAAGCTGCTTGCAATTTATTTTAGCCTTTGGAATTCTTAATTTTTCAGTTTTTACGTAGGTTTGATGATTAGTTTCATTCGTTTTCTAAGCAGCCCCGAAACAAAATAAATAAAGGAAAACGTAAGGTTGTTTACCACGTGTGATGGTAAAATATAAACGGTCTTCATTTATTTTCACGTTTTACCAAAAACCTACTTAGGCACTTCGAAATGCACGTTATTACATAAACATTACCCCGAGAGGGAAAACAAGAAAAGAAAACAAAACGATTATGATAATTTTGTACCACTGTGGAAACCTCTTTACGATCTGACTGATTGCTAGCTTATAAGAAAACTCTGCTATACCACTTACGAACACGTGCACAAAACAAAACACTTCGACTGTTTTCCTCTAGCAAGGCTTAAGGTTGTCACAGATCAGGACCGCACCACTACACACCACAAAAATGTGCATTCAAATATAGGCTTTAACTCCTAACATTTAGATGCATTTTGTATTGACCGCATCAGATGACAAATATCTCGCGGGCCACTGGTTTAAAGCTTCAATATATTTTTTGACGTGACAACGTCTTATAAATTGGTTTGCCGGGTGACACTTCAAGAAACTGCGTTACGCGTTACGCTCCGCTCACGTTATGCAGACATAAAAAGTGAAAGGAACTCAAAGTCGTTGTCACGTAAAACTTTCGCCCGTATACCGACTTTACAGGCAACCAATTTTTTTTATTAATATTATTTAAAGACCAACAGTTATAATATTATATGTTTACATAATATTCTCTTACGTTTAAACAGCCCTTACAGGTCTTTCAGAATTTGGTAGGACGTAATTATGTTCCTATCAAAATACATTACTCAAAGAAATAGAAATATAAAGCTTAATGCAACAAAAATCCTCTACATAATATATTTGACTATAGTATAGTAAAGGTACATATAACAGAATTGAGAAAACTGCTTATTAATTAATACAGTGTTCTTTTTTTTCCTAAATTATTTAGTTTGAAACTTATTACGTTTGTCAAGAGTGGCGAAATAAGGAGATTATGTAATAAGTTAATATTCGACTTGTAAATTTTTATCAAATGATCGCCTTACTGGTGATTGGATACGATTAGGTCAATAACATCCCTTCTAAAGCTTTTAGCTTGCTAGAATTGAAGATATCTACACTAGAAAAACGTTTATTAAATGTATCTAAAGTGGTTGAGTTTAACGTATTCACTGCCCAGCCTCAGCAGTGCGACCCGCAGGGGCGCGCTGCCTCGACACGGGGACGAAGACTGACATCTGCGTTCTGGGCCATGAATGTGTTTAGCCTATATTTTAATGCACAGTTTTGTACTGCGATAGCGGTGTTGGATTTATATACGCAGGGCTTTAGACAGTGTGGTCCGACACTGATGTGTCGGAAGTGGGTATGATGCCTGAGCTTTTAGGACCGAAGGTACGTTTTAAAACACTTTTACCGAACTGAGAAGTTTTTGACTTCTCACTCACAATTACGGCAGAGTTAACCTCTATTTATTTCGATTCCAAGAGTGGATAACATACACATACTTATCATTTCATTCTGCAAGACAGTTCTTGTAAGCAATCCAATATTTCCATCAAAGAAAAATACTAATACCTACATAAGTTGGTTTGAACTTGGTTCGTATTTTTCCTTGATCGAAACTTGTCTGAACTTCGTTACGTAGTTTTGATAGCCGTGTCTGATATTGATAATACATAAACACTGTCCAAAACATTTTGTAAGAGGAAAACAGCCGTGTGTAAGCGATAAAAATAAAAATGGCGGCGGCAGAAATTTGGAGGCTGTTCGCATCCCAGCTACTAACTTCGGGTAATAAATAATTGTGGAATAGTTTTACCATGGAGTTGTATTATTATTTATTTTATTTTTTCACTCATCGGTGTCGATACGAAGTTTCTAGAAAGTTTTCGAACAGCCTTCAATTACAACCGCCATTTTGAATAGTCGCTCTTAGTCTGCTCGTAGTTTTGAAGTGTTTTGTCTTTGCAACTGTTCGAAAACTTTGCACAATTTTAGTTTTTAGTTTCACTGACATTTTTCTTATTGCATGCTAGAATAACTAACCACCCATCTTTATTTATTATACGGTTTTCATTATTCGGCTGCATTTTTCACTTAATCTTTTTATATTACGATCAAACATTTCATTCTTCCTTTCATAATTAATTATTTGACCTACCAAAAAGAAAGTTTTTACCACCAATTCTCTGAAAATTAGATTAAAGCTTGGAACTTCCTAAGTACGATCGAAGTAGGCATTTCTTACAAAAACAAGTCGTTTAAGTTCGCACAAAGTAGAGCAAAGTGTTCCCGTTCTCGCCCCTCCATATATCTTGTTGAGGGAGCGGAGCGAGATCTCCATTCTCACTTTTACAAATAAAAAGTGCATAAACCAAATAAATACCATTTTCTAGTGTTTCCATCTTATAGGAAAATTAACAATCATGGTAGAGTAGAGTAGGTATCAAATCAGTATTACGAAAGTTATTTAATATTAAATAAAATACATAAAATACAGATATTTAAAAAAAGTTTTTGGGATCTATTTTTGTAAATTTTTTTGCTCTAGCTGTTTTTGATAATGATTATTTTATTCAACATTATAACAACTAAGGACGTTTCAATTCACTCCTTCGCTAATTTACAAAACTATTATTTGAAATACAAGTTCGGCACTTCAACTCTACTTCACTAGAATTATCTGATAGATCGCAGTTAACAAATAATCGTAATATAAACGTGCCTTTCGCAGAAAGGATGTGTGTTCACAGCCTCTACTACCTGTAGGTATTTGTTGTACCTACTTTCCCTTTTCTGGAAACAATAACCTACAAACCTTGTTGTATCGTTTCTGTCAAACACAGCGTATGACAGGAACTTTCAAGACAATTTATAGGGTTTAGCGCATTGAAAGTGAGTCTAAGTAGACCCAAAGTATCTTACATGGAACACATAATAAACCAACTTGGGCACCATTACTTTTGTGCATAATTTCAATTGGTTGTTGTTGACTAGAGAATATGCTAGAAGCACTATGAAATTTTAACGGAGTATTTGTTGTGATATGCATATTTTTCGTCAATCGATATACCGACACAGTTGCATGCATATGGCATTCCATCGTAAGAACTGGTATTCTGAATAGAGAAAATTTGAATTTGAAAATTCATGTTGGTTAGGATCATGACTTTTTTTTATCTAAGCGTATTTTCTGATTAGTCGGTAAGGTTTTTGTCAAGTTGCAGATAAGTGTGAAAGTGCAGACGCAGTACAGTAAGCTATCGACATCCGAGCGTGCTGATATTGTACCGAAACCTTACCGAGTAATCCGAAAACGGCCTAAGTTTGTCACTAGTGTCAGCTGTGAGAGTGTTGGGCGGCCATGCACCATCATTTCAACCATAAAAATTTCCCCTAACTTGTTTCTCTAACTTCTGTTCACAGATACGTGTTCACAATAGTAAGCTACCTGATAGGAGTGTTCATATTCGCCACAATAGTGGGACAAGTTGGCAATGTCATCACCAATAGAAACGCGAACAGATTGGAGTTTGAACGCTTGCTTGACGGTGCGAAGACATATATGAGACATCACAAGGTATAGCTTAGAGATGCAGTTATTAATTTGTTACTAGATGGCGAAACGAAAACGGGCGCATATTTCTTTGGTACTCGCGATAGATTTAGTATTGGTCCACTGCTGGACGCAGGCCTGTGATAAGCACTTTATTGAGTTTATTTGATATCGAATCCTTTTTTTGAGTACCTACCATTTCTTTAACGTAGAGTAGGACACCCTCCGGCTAGGTGGGATGACGATGATCTGCGAAATACTGCAGGCAGAACCTGGATGCGGCAAGCTAAAGACAGGGCGCTATGGCGCTCATTAGGGGAGGCCTATGTCCAGCAGTGGACTAATATAGGCTGATGATGATGATGATGATGTCCAGCAGTAGACTAATATAGGCTGGTGATGATGATGATGACTTTTTTTGAAACTTTAGTTGTACTTGTAGTTATGCACACCTTTTACCTAATCGGTGCACTTGAAAGACATGATTTTGATTGCAAGTTGTTGCTTGGAAATTGCAGCTGTTTCATTACACAAAGACCACAATGCAATGTACTTGGAACAAAAGTAGATAAAAATAAAGTAGATAAAATAATTTATTCAAAAATTTCTTATAAGACTGCTTAACATAAGAATATCTATTATTAACTTAAATTCTATAGATTACGTGTGCCCGAACTAGGTAAAAAAACCGTCATTGCATTATTTGAACGCTGTAATTCTTTATGGACCGATTTATAAGATAATCTCGTCGAAGCTCTACAGCGTAGAGGGTCTACGACGTAGCATTATGGTGTAAGAGTTCTAAAACGTGAAGCGTCTACGCCGTAGAGTGTCTACGACGTAGAGGCTCTACGACGTAGGGTAATACTCGTAACATGGTCAGTTTCTAAGATCGCTGGACTTATATTAAAGTTTCACAGTTCCATAAGCTCCGTTCCATATGTCTCCTCAAAGGAAACATAAATCACCGTAAGTCTCATTGGGACACGCCTCCGAGGCCCGGACGGAAGGGTCTCCTGAAACACTTTACTCCCAAGAGAGTATTTTTTTCCTCGAATATTATACTGACCCATTCTGGCTTAGGCTAAGGATTTTCGAGATTTTGTTGAGTTATGGAATAATTCATAAAAAAAATTATGATACTACTAGATGTAATTTGGGAATGTCGGCTAACTTATCTAACTGTTTTCAACCTCTAAATTACCTCTAAAATTGTGTTGTAACTGGTAAGTATTGTGTTTGACAAAGGTAAACTCTGGGTTGACATGTAGTGTGGATATGTGTGCCATTCCCAAAAAACGTAATAAATAAAATATAATCATCGTGTGCTATAAATAACTTGATGTTAGGTTTTTTTAGCAATGAGGCATGTAGGTACCAATCCCAAATGCAGCGACTATATGGACTTCAACTACTTTACTATCTTGTTACTAAGACTTTTCCAAAGCTGAAATAAAATATCAAAGTGCTTTATTTCCTTTAGACCTTACAGGACTCTTGGACACATCGCAAAATTTCAAATAACATAAGTAACACTAGGAAATAAAGTGATCATTTAGATTTTTTGTTCACTTCAATCTTTTTAAGGTAAAGTAAAGAAGAGAACAAGAAACCTTTACATTGGTAGGGCGTTAGTTTTCGAGCTGGAGCAAAACTCGTCCCAAGCTTTTTTATCCTCTAGATAATCTGATATTTTGTAGGAAGCCTTTTGACGTGACAACGTCTTATAATTCGGTAGAGCCGGCTGCACGCACGAAAAAACATGACGTCATGCGGCGCTACCTCGCTCTGAGGCGTTTCATGTAAGACTTGAAGTGCAAGCGAGAGCGCTCGACATCCGTCTCTCTCCTACTTGAGTGAGCGATGCGTCTGCGTGGACAGCTGCTATACTATAGTACATTTACATGTTTTGATCGAGTATCAAATGCTACCATTCCATCAGTATTTTCTTAAGACGTTGTCACGTTCAACTATCGTCAGTAAACCAACTTTACAGACAACCAATTTTTTTACAAGGGATCTGTTTGACAATGTAAAAATATAACTTGTGTCCAGGTACCAGGTGGTATGAAGAGAAGAGTGCTTCGCTGGTACGACTACTCGTGGTCGCGCGGGAGGATACAAGGCGGTGGCGACATCAACACCGCCCTGGGTTTACTGCCTGATAAGCTAAAGACTGAACTAGCTCTGCATGTCAACCTGAGTGTGCTCAAAAAGGTAAATCTACGAAAAATAATTTGCTGCATACTATATGTTTATTGTTTTGATACGCGATAACGAATGGTTCCCGTTACGTTTCTTCAGTTCGCGTTAGGGAAACGTTACGTAGTGAATTTTCATTTTTCAAGTTTCGTAAATTATAATGTTATTACTTAGTTCTATGTGTAACGCTATCAAACTGATATTTTAAATTCCAATAGAATGAAAATTCACTACTTAAGGTTTCGCTAACACGATAACGAATGGTTCCCATTACGTTTCTTCAGTTCGTTTTCAGTTCGCATTTTTACAAACATTGAATAATTCAATTAATTTATTTGACTAATTTAAAGGTGTAAAATAATTTCAATACAATTTTTCTTTAACTTTTAATCTTTTGTAACCAATTTAATTGGTTAACTTAATTGTATTAGTTGCTCAATAAATAAATACAAAAAAATACAAATACAAACAGAGTTTAACTTTCAGGAAATGTTGCACCTATTGGTTTCTATAATCTTTGATTTAAGCGCGCCTCCGTGAATTTCAGGTGACAATATTCCAAGAATGCCAGCCGGAATTCCTCCACGACCTCGTTCTCAAGATGAAGGCTTACATCTTCACGCCCGGCGACTCAATATGCCGAAAAGGTACGCTCGTAAATTGTTGCCATGTCCGAAAATTACGAAGTACCTATCAATTTGTTTTATTGCTTCCTTTTTATGCGTAGTATGAAATATTACTGCATTGAGCGATATGTGAGTTCATTTTGCCGTAAAGTAATTGTTTCTAGAGAAAGTAAAATATAAATGCCGATGGGAATTTATATGGGAGTAGGTAATAATAAAATTATATAGCGAAAGCTAGAAGTAGAACAATTAAAGATCAAAAGGAAACGGATGAGAAATAAAAATTAATCGATTTGTTGGCGTTTCAAGCAATTTAAAAAGCGTTGAATATCCTTTCCTTCAATTTTGCGTGCAAATAGACATCGTTCTGTGAGTCATACATAAATAAGTAGGTACCTATAGCATACATTTTTGTATCTTGTCAAATATGGGTTGTCCATTAATCACGTGAAGCTCGAAGAGGCTTACACCTCCGTATTTAGAAACAATAATCTGAAATTTTTGATACTTTGTATTTATTTATTTATTTTATAATTTATTTATTTGGAAGAATATATAAAGAGGTACAATAAGAATTTTCTTAGACCAGTAAAGTCTCTACACATAAAAACTAGTGAACAGACTTAACAAAAAAACGTATCGGTGGAAATTATCATACTTAGGTAAAAGAAAACAAAATAATTAATTGAATTAATTGAAATATAGCTTTAGCTATATTTTTAGCAAAATAATTAATTGAAATATCAAAATTAACGAAGATAAAACATTTCTTTCAAACAAAAAAGAGGAAAAGACTAAAGGACTAGGTATCCTATCTACAAAAAGTTAAAGTTTATTGTAGATTCATTATTTGTACATTTCCTCTACCTACTCCATCGCCACTCCTATAACTCTAAGGTTTGCTGGAAGAAAACTCTTTTTCAGGGTTAAGCTCGCCTATGTACATATCCTATGTGGTTTTTGGTAGAGAGGGGTAGTCTAAAAGCTCACCACGTATCACCAGAGGGCTCCTTCCCATCTCGCAACCTTCCCATCTCGCAACTATTTTTATAATAAGTGATACAGTCAGCTCGAATTACATCATAATTATACATGTTCAGCCTATACTGCCTACCGAGAGATGATACTGAAAAAGCGCGATAAATGAGAAGGAGATTTAAACAGTTGCTAAAAAAACTGGTGTTTAATGGACGACCCCTTAAAAGCTGATTAAGATAAAAAGGTTTTAGGTACACGGACCGACATGATAATTTTTGGGGAGTTTTGGGTTCTACATTTCCTCGGCCAACCCAATGTCCTAACGGTCCTTTCCCACGGTCGTCCAATTCTTCAGAAATGGTCTTTTACTAGATTCCGCAAAAGTCATTGGTGTGTTCACTCATACACAGTAGTTTGCTTCCTGTTTTTTACGGTAGAGCCAACTTGCGGGTATGAGATCTTCACAGAAAATTCCACCTCTCTACGCTTCCCGCACCCCATCCAGCAAAAAAACAGTATGCAGGAAGTGGAAACACTTCTATTAAACTACTTGTGTAATTAAACTGGATCCTGTTTTTCACTGGACGCCTGGATCCAGTTTGTAGTGGCAAAACCCAACCGATCCGTTTTTTGCAGGATATTGTCATTTTACTCGTATGACTGCTAGTATTAAAACAGGTACTCTACTAAACGGGATCCTGCAAAAAACCGTACCTGCTAAAATCTTCTTACCAACGGTATGTCTTTCCAACGGTAAAATCTCGATGTTACCGTTGAAAAGTGCCGTTAGCACCACACACCCTGCATACCAGACGAAGTGTTTTATCCGTCAGGTATCAGGTACCAAAGTGTATAGGTAGGTACAATTTGCCCAGTTGATTTTCGATCCACTTACCATGAATAAACGGGGTTGATAAGCACATATGACCGTACAAGTGCATGTGACAAAATAGACTGGATTATGTTTTTCTACAGGTGAGGTGGCGAGAGAAATGTTTATAATAGCAGATGGAATATTAGAAGTGATATCGGAGACTGGCAGGGTGCTGACAACTATGAAAGCTGGTGATTTTTTCGGCGAAATTGGCATTTTGAACTTGGACGGATTAAACAAGTAAGTTTGCATTAAGCATAGCTTTTTATAACTTTATGGCATCATTAAATCATATAAAGCAATCAAACAAGAACTTAATACTAATTATCTAGTGTGGCTCAATCGGCCTGTATTACATAGGTAGGTACTTATTGTAAAATATATCTTAAGTAGGAAATCAAATATAATCCCAAAAATTAAATATCTTGTAGTATTTTCATCGAAATTGTAACATTATGGTTTACCTCGATAAAATAAATACATAGAAAGCATGTATCATCGTATAAGATCAGCAATTTAGATGTGTCCTCTGGGCAAGGTGCGTATAAAAAAAAGACTATGAAATTCAGCACATTTTTGAAGGAACTAATGTCAAAATTTGCTCGCAGTTTTTGTTTTGCAATAATTATAAACCAAAGAAAAACAGTGCAGCCGGCAGTGTTATGTTTTATTTAAATAAATTCAGAATGTGTTATGAATTTTTATTCTTTTTCATCTTGTACATATTTAAATTTTTGTTTACCTTCTTTGTCTTTGTTTATTGTTTTACGCGTGTGTCAGCTGCTGCCGCTGCTTACGCTGGTTTTATGCGACACCTAGAGGGCGCAGTCTAGGTGTCGCATAAAACCAGCGCACAGTAGCGCCATCGTTACTGTGCATCATGCTGAGCGACGACCTTTTTAGAGGTCACTGTTGTAACTTTTATTTATTTGTACCAACTTTACATGTAATTTTTGGGACACAGAAAAAATACTTTTTCACTTTACTTTACTTTAATTATCACCTATTACTGTTGGATGATCGAAGTAGTTTAAATTATGCTTCTTCAACAATAATATTATTGTTGAAACACAGAGTAGAATAACCTGTCGAAAGGTTGTAGGTCTGATTGCACAAATAACTCGAATAGAATTAGGTAGAATAGAATAGTAGAATTAGGTTCTTAGTGAACCCGCTGACAAACATAATGAATTTTTCAAACTGCAATAGTTTTTATGGTAAAAAAATAATACTTTTGTTATTCCCCAGACGAACAGCTGATGTCCGCTCAGTAGGCTACTCAGAGCTGTTCTCGCTATCCCGTGAAGACGTCCTGGCCGCCATGAAAGACTACCCTGAGGCGCAGGATATCCTACAGACACTGGGACGGAAGCGGCTGCAAGAAGCTAAGAACATGTCCAGGAAATATGCCAAAGGTTTGTCCAGGAAATATGATAATGTGTTTGAGGAGAGAAGATCAATAATAAAAATAATATTATCTGCTCTAAATTAATTTAGAGCACATTAAAATTATTTTTGACTTACATAACTTCAACAATCGTAGGTACATAACGTACCTACGATTGTTGAACTCCCTAAATTTTACAAGGGCTAAAAGTAGTAAGAGTTAAAATTCAGCCCTGTACCTGTTCCAAGCCCAAATTATTGTAGCCGAAAACGGCTAGGTGGGTTATTTTAATTATCAACAAACAAATCACTATTATTGTCAACGTTGCCTAATTTCTTAGACAACGTTGACAATAGTAGTTATTTTTAAAAATTAAACGGGCATCAGACGCTTTTATAATTTTTAACGTGACGTTATTATCGTGGACTTCCACGATACGGCGATAGCACAGGGAAGTAATTCTATGGAAATATATAAAGACATGCTGATATACATTTTAAATTTTACACATTTTAAATTTCCGTTGACCTTATAACGTGCATATCCGCGACATGACGCTACAATATTTTGGAACAAAAAACTTCTCTCTAAAACCGTCACGATATTTTTGCGGTGTAGTGCGTAGATACAAGGGTTAATTTATGTGCTTTTCCCCGCCGACCCGTCTCGCGCTTTTATATTATATATTATCTTAATTTATTTATTTATTTTTACTCTCTATTATTTTATATTATATATTAATTTTTTATCGTAAATCTTTAGACATAACACGTCTTCTTTTAAATTATATCGCAATATCTTCTTATTATTTGTCTTTTTTTGCATCTTACATACAATATTGTTTAGGAGCCGTAGTCGAGAGGCCATGGCGTCCGTAGCCGTGATAATTCACAGATGACGCCATGGTCTCCAGGCGGATAAAAAAACGCATTTAACGTTGGACATCGATGTCCACGTTAAATCGTGGACATCGACGGCCACGATAACGTGACGTGCAGAATTATAAAAGCGCACATTCCTGTTTCAGAGGATGCCTTGCTGAGAAAAAGTAAGAAATATCTACTAATTGTCATTGATATTTTGACCTGCATAACTTGCAATCATAGGTCAAGGTACATACGTACCTACCTAAATCTTACAAGGGCTAAAAGTAGTAAGAGTTAAAATTCAGCCCTGTACCTGTTTCAAGCCCAAATTATTGTAGCCGAGAACAGCTAGTAGCAGTAGATTATTTTTATTATTTACAATCAAGTCACTATTATTGTCAACGTTGCCAATGAAAGGTCATATGAACAAGCATTGATTGCCATTCCTGTTTCAGAGGATGCCTTGCTGAGGCAAAGTCCAGACAAAGAAGATAGCGGACCTAAGAAGATAGTCCACAAACTGCGTAGCGATGTCAAGGTAATCAGAACCTTATTGCAGGAAGAAAAAATAGCAGCCCAAAGCGCATATAAAGCCAATAAAATAGGTATACTTGGCAACAGCTCTTCAAACAAAAATGCTTATGTTTTTCAGGGAATTCGTAACGCCATCCGAAGTAGATCGAGAGCCGGGCGAAGATCTGGAGAATCTTTGGAATTGAGTGCTCTGACTGGTGCGGAGAGGACTTCTAAAGATGGCAATGTGCTACGGAGGATGCCCAGGGTCGAGAGCGATGACTCACAACATCATAATGCAGAGGTAAACCTCAAAAATAAATAGAGAAAAAAGTCAAGATGGATTGGATGGCGTAAAGAAGACGGTTGGACAGATACCCAAGTATAGTATTATATAATATAGACGTAACATTTAAAACCATGATTTCTAGGATTACAACGGTGAAACGACTTTTGGGAGCAAAGACGGCGAGAAATGCGTTTCACCGATCGGTGCTGGTCTTCCACTGCTATCGCGGTTAAAGCTTCTCAAGGAAAAACAGGTTCAAAATGTTTTTGTCTTATAAAATATTTACTAGGCGTTCTGTAAACTGCTAATGTAAATAATAATTTAAATTGTTATTTGTAGGACCGCGAAGAGAAAGTAGCAAAACAAAGGAATTCAACATCATCAGTAGTATCAATGACACAACCCACCCCATCAACCAGTTCCGCTCCAGACCACGACCCCGAAGTTATAGGAGCTGGTCTTCCACTTCTCCAAAGGCTACTCCTACTCAAAGCTAAGGAAGAAAGGGACAAGAATCAACTTACCCCTACCAGCAACCTTCCCTCTAGTTCAGAAACCATCAGCCCTAGTTCCATAAAAAGTCCGCTAAGCCCCACGATAAAGACTCTAAGTCCGATTAGAAAAGGTTCAGAATCCAGTTCCCCCGGAAAACTTCAGAGTCCTACCGCGAAAACATCAAGAAAAAACTCCTCTGGGTCAAGCGACGGTACTTCACGACCTAAAGTTAGTTTCAGAGAGAAAATCTTACAAGTTCAAAGTGATGGAACATCTGTGTCTCAGCCGTTGAATAAAGATACTAGTGAAAAATCTGCAGCTGTAGTCGAGTCAACACCGAAAATAGAGAGCAATTTGATATCGATTCCACATTCTGTAGTTAGCAAAATCAAATCACCGGCCAAAGCAGTTGGTTCCACGTTTAGAGATAAACTAAAGCTACTTCAGAGCGGACCAAAGGATGTAAGCACATCTGCTGCAGATAAAAGCAAATCAATAACTGAGAAAAGTAAAACGACACTTGAAAAGACTTCTGTAGAAATAACCCCACTTTCAACAAGTGCTGTAAAAGAGGAACCAACAACTATCAAAAAACCTTGGACAAAACTTAAAAAAGCGGCCATATTAGGCGATACTAAAATTCCAAGTAAATCTAGCTTAGACGAGAAAAAAGAATCTGAGACTGTTAGTAAGGAAGATTCGAAACCTGAGGCAGCTGTAAATATAATGCCTAATGTCACTACGGCAGAGCTCGTAAGGATAGACAATAATAATGTGGAGGGTGGTAGTGATATTAGTAAACAAGATAAACCTAAGATCTGCTTAACAGGCCCTTTAGAAGCCGTCCAAGAAAAATCACTAGATTTACTAACTCTATCTCCTAAGACTCCTATGAGAATTATAGTTAAACCTGATAGTATACCGACAAGATACCCATCAACATCATCAATGTTGATGCCAAAAGTGAAGAAATATAGATCCATAGACGACCTTTCTCCAGAATATGGAGGTTTGCCTTTTGTTAAGAAGTTGAAAATTCTAAATGAGAGGCAAAAATTAGCGGAACTAGAAAAAGTAGTGAGAACTCGTAGCTCGAGCCTTGACTATACTAGTTCGTCTGAAGATTTGCTTGGCGATAAGTTAACTAGAAGTCTTTCAGAAGGTAGCACAATGGATAAAAGGAAATTCAAAAGAAAATCAACAGATTCTGGATGCAGTCATGAATCTAACGAAACTCTTGAACGACGAACTCTAAAATCTATCCTAAAGAAACTATCTGAAGATGTTACGCCTTCTGCTAGTCCTGAAAGAAGCAATGAGCTAAAGAGATTGTGCCGAGCTCCAACTCTTGAAGGGTTCGCAGCAAGACACTCAAAATTCGCAAAAAGCGTTACATTCCATCGTCACACTCTACCTTCTCCACCAGCAAGCGCACCAGCAGATTCTAAAAGCAATGTTTTTGTAATTCCTGACGTCAAGGCTGAAATAGGACCACATGTCTGTCTACAAAACGTCTCTGAAGGACCACAAGTAGAAGGCACGCACACAACCAGATCTATGGAAGATATTTCTGGAGAACAAGTCCAAGATACTAGAACTGAACCAGCTTTGCAGCCAAGTATAGATCCGATGTATGACTTGAAGTCGTTACGGCCTGAAGAAATAAATGTGCCTTCTGAAAAACCTAAGCTTACATTGATATCGGCCGTCGCAAATCAGAGGAAACTACTAAGAGGTAAGTACCTTCCACACACACTTTTATGGTGCCTATTTCTGTGTATCTAATTGAACTCAATAATATTATTGTTAATAAGATAACATGCTTTCATTGGCAGGATCTCTTGAAGAGCAGGAGTATTTTGGTGAAGTGTTGCTTGGCATAAAACAAGTTATTCAAGGGCACCTTCATGATGTACAAGGAAAGTTTCAAGAAAGGTAAGAAGTTATATAATATAACATGTGTCAAATTTTCGCTGTTTGCGTCTTCTGTGATTTTAGCTTAAACTGCTAGGTACTTTAATTATAATGATGTAAAAAGTATTTTTTCCAGATTTAACAGTTTGGAAAACGAAGTTCGAAAACGAGACGAAATAATTAGTCAACTTCAAAAAAGAATACAAGAATTAGAAAGACAAGGACTTTCGGGGATGTGTCCATCTGCCCAAGCATCAACTGATGAAGAGCCTGAGAACGAACCAGAAAATGAACCAAAACCAAACAAGAATGGAAGTTCTGGAAGTGAAGAGGGTTCTTGTATCGAAGGTTTTATGGTAGGTATCTAAAAAAACTAACATTATTCAGAATTTTACGAATTTGAAAAAGTCATAATACTGTAAGAAAAACACGAGAATTAATGTAAACATTATTTTTACAGCGCGGTGATTCATTAGACACCGTATTTGCAACATCCCCTCCAACAGCAAGTGTCGATGAAGAAGATAAAGAGGAACACCAAGACAAAGCGCTCACAGCAGACAGTAGAGACACACTATCTGCCGACGATCTTACAGATGAGAAACTATCAGAACTAACAGGTGGTCTAGAACTAGGAAAGTTATCTTACGCAGAGCTCCAAAGTCTAGCAGAATCTCTATCAAATAGGACGGATAAAACCTCTTCTAGCAGAGAAGACTGGACAGTGAGCAAATCTAAGAGGTTAGATCTGAACCTTGACGGCAAAGCTGGGACATATTCGAGAAAACGGGCAGCTAAGCTCAGTCAAAGGAAGTCATGGGAGGACCAAAGCGACCAGGAGAGCATGGAAATGCATGACTTAACTAGGTAAGACTTGATCCTCATTCAAGCTATAAAAGCAAGTTCACAAATTCCAATCATCTATCGAAACTTTTGGGGGTAAGGAAGTAGAAAAAACAACTAACTATGCCTTTTTAACAGGCCCCTGTCTCCGCACACGTCATCGGAAGACCGTTCACTTCTCAGTCCAGAGCAATCGAGTCTCCGGACGAGCCGGCGGTCCATGCCATTTCACTTCTTCGGAAGCCACCTCGACACAAAGTCGAAGATCAAGAAGACTTTATCTGTTGACACGGGCATGCATCATACTGGGCGTAATGAAAGAAGTAAGTGAAAAGCTAAAAAAAGCTATCCCAAATTCTTAAGGGATCGTTGCGCTCACCTTTATTATGTGTAATTTTTCTGCACAGAAATCAAGACCTATACCTAAATAACGGCTCGTCATATTTCAGAACCAACTCGACCAAGACAACACCGAAAGTTCAGTCTGGGGTCCTTCTTTGGCTACAAGCAAAGCACCCACCAAAAGGCGACTAACAGCAGCTGCAATGAAGTTGTTCTCGACATGGGTAGTGATATAAGCTGGAGCGATACGTACGTGCACTCTCGTTAACCTAGTCTTTAATTCGAATAACACATTAATAATTATTTACCACAATGATTGATTACACATTTGCTTCATTCAATTTATTTGATAATTCTCCAGGTCAACATCATCAAGCAGCGACGAGTCTCTCCCTCGCACTCCTATGTTCGAGGAGTTTGTAGACCACACCCGGCGAGGTCGGCCTAGCAGCTCAAGCCACGCTATTTCTTCACCAATCCGAGGTACGAGGTGTATTTCTGCATGTACATGAACATTTTGTACCTAATCGAATATTTTCTAGAACAGAATTTACGTGATCAAATTCTTCCAGCAATGCCAGGCAATGGAAGTGACTGGGAAGTGATGATGCTGGCTCACGAGCTAGAGAAGCGGGAGAAAGAGCAGGATGACGTCAGGAGAATGCACTATCCGGGAACTTTGAGGGAACTAGAAGAGGTAAGCAACTTTACTATGCAGACGTTAAAGTTCAAAATGCTTTATTAAATATTTTTTAAACTTTACAAAGCTTTATTTATATATGGCATTAGAAAACGTAGATTGCAATAACATTAAGGAGGTTCATGATAATTATTACTCATAGGAATCCGATCCGCAAAGAGAAGACAGTCCAGACGAGTATTCCAATATCGAAGATTCCAACTCGTCTTCGACCACGCACCTTCTATCGCAGTCGATCAGCGATCCTTCACAGAGGTCGCTGGAAACGTCTTTCACTGAAGGATTAGTGGGGCGGGAGGTGAGGCAGCACCGTGTGGGATCCGTTGGAGAATCGGTAAGGGCAATTTCAACGCAGACCAAACAAATAAGGACTTGGAAGAGCTAAAAAGCCGAACGAGCGTGAAGCAAAAGACCAAAGTTTACCAAAAACGATTGATTAAGAAAATTAGAAATGAGCTACAATGTGATTAGAAATGAGGAACATTGCGATAGATGATGATGTTAATGTTGAATGATTTGTTACAGGTAAGACCAGAATCTTCACTACGACAATCAAGAGGCCTCATTCTAAGAGCAGCAAGTCTAGACCGAGCAACGTCAGCGGCCACGCAAGCTCGACGCTTTGGTTCTCTGAAGAGTGCAAGCACGGATTCTCATAAGAGACTCTGATCCGTTTCGCAAAACGAATCTTTGGAAAGATTCGAATGTAAAAAACACCGAAAAAACGACGAAGAAAGCGGAGTGCACAGCGAATCTTTCCAAAAATTCGGTAGCAGGTCAAATAGTGGCAGAAGCCAAAGAAACTACGAGTCAACCACCAAGCCCAGTGAAATTGAAATCGATTTTTCGCAATCTCAAATGAATCTCGAAAGTAATAATGATAGTAAAGATCAAAAGAAATGTTACGAGCGAAACAGTCAAACACTAGAGAGAAATATAGATTTAGTTAGAAGTAGTAAAAACGTATGTGGTGATATGTCAAGCCAAAGCAATGAGACGAATGACCGATCAAAAACTATAAGTAAGTTTAATATTGAAAATACCAATAGTAGGCATAAAGCCCATGATAATAATCAATTTCAAAGAAATGTTAGGGGTGATAGTGCTAGCGGGAACACCAGTGATATGTTAGACAGAGATGGTACTTCTAATGAAGGAGAAAGAGAGAACATAGTGTGTAACGAACGAGAGAATGTTAGTGAAGCGCATGACCAAAGTATGAATGGTGGTCAATTATTGGTCATAATCTTATTCTACGAAGATGACTTTGTAGTAGTTTTTGTTTATCTATGAATGCAAGCTATGAATGGGGTATTTAGATTAAAGATAAAACTATTTCTACAACTCTTTCTCTCCTAAATCTAACTAGTTTATATACTAATATCTAACTATTAAACCTAGTTTTAGTTGGTTATTTAATTTTAGAAGTCAAACTTCTTTCTAATGGCTTGTTAGAAGTAAAATGTTACTATTGGTTGCAACTATGCACAAAATATTTATGGTTCTTGTGCCATTGGTACCTACCTGATAAAGAATCTTTCACTCGGATGTGCTATTTAAAATACCTAAAGGAGATCACCCAGGTTGGGCTAATATTCATTTTGCCGGCCAACAAAAAAAAAAGCTTTATTTAAATAGAACTCAGCATTACAAACATCTTTTATTATGATACCAAAGTTCTAAGTCAATTCCCTTTTTTATTCGATTATATTTAGGTTTGAATATTTATACTGAAAGTATTACTCAGCGTAGATGTAAAGCAGTTTCTTTTTCGTCAAAAGTTTTGTAAGTACTAAGTTGTGTAATGGTAGTCAATAGCATATAATATCTCACGCTTATTATAAAAAGGCTCAGGGCAAAAAAAATCATCGTTTATTAAATATTTTATGATTTTCCTCTATAGTTCTCCTGCTATCAAATATATCTTCTAAGCCAGGTACAGGTTCAGCAGGTATGTTTATGACAAGCAGGTGCCTTGCATACCCCATGAACCATACTATACACATCACATGGGAGCAGCAGCCGATAGTTCTTTTGCCAGTATGGCACGAGCAATAATAATGCGCAATAGCTTGTCTGCCTGTAAGAGCTGTGTCTATTCCTATATACACATTATATGTTCGTAAACGGACATGGCGGGACTGGATTCGCCCTCGAAGTATGTAGAGATCCCTTCCTTCAAGCTCTTGCAGATGTTCAGCAGGTATTTGTCCTCCGATTTCAATGATGAACCTACCAGTTGCCTGTATGTGTTCTGCATAATAACTACGTGCCTGTTTGAGTTGGTATATACCAAGGGCAAATAGAATAAGTTCTTCTTCCGCTAACATAGGGAATGGAATTTCAAACATATTCGTATCTATTGGCTGAAACTGTACACGTCTTCGGTTATAATTGTATCTGATTACCAGATCGGCCAATGTATTTGGAATATTAATTCTTTCTTGAATGATTTCTAGAAATCTTGGGGCCAGAACATTGTCCATAATCTCTCGATGATATGCGTTTAATATTGCTGCTGCTATCCGAAAATAATCAAACATGTGCGGTAGGGCGCTCACATGGTTCACGACAGTTTAGACAAAACATTTGTGCCATTGTAATAACACGATAACAAAAACAGCAATAGGTAACAAAAACGATAAAATAAAACTGGGAGCACAGTTGAAGTAGCCGTCCGATGTAACAGTAGTTGCATGGAGAGAGTAGTGTGGCACAATCATGGTCAGCAGAATAGTCGAACAATTAGCGCAAAAAATTAAAACTCTACGCGAGCGAAGTCGCAAGCACAGCTGCCTGAAATAGCTACCTTGCGCCGTCTCCATCCATCGACTCCTCGCACCACAACAATGTCGTCAGTAGTCGATGGAAAACCGAACGTATACCATTAATAACAAACCTGGTAAACATCCCCTTCAGAGACGATAACGGAGAACTTCTGCAGCGTGATGGCTTGTTCCTGGTCACACTTCCGTTCTGAGTTGAAGAGCACGTCGAATATACAGCGACGGAAACGGGTTCGTGCACTGAAAGAATACCTTTCAATTAACTTTAGACTTTGAGTGGAGACCGTGACTCGGCAAACATTGTGTAGGACGCCCTCCGGCCAGTTGGGATGACGATCTGCGAAAGACTCCAGGCAGATGCTGGATGCGGCAAGCTAATGACAGGGCGCGACGGCGCTTATTAGGAGAGGCCTATGTTCAGCAGTGGACTAATATAGGCTGATGATGACTCTAAGCCGGCACCACACAGCTGCAGCCGAGGCTGTCGCTCCAGCCGTCCAGCTGTCCGTCAGGTCTATTCAGCCACACACAAAAGTGAGCGGCTGATGATCAACCAAACCGATGCTACCTTAATCGTCGTTCATAGATGTTAACGTATTCACTGCCCAGCCTCACACGGGGATCGAGGGGCACGTCTGCGTCTTGGGCCATGAAAGTGGTAACAGGCAGATGATAAGTCATCATCATCATCATCATCCGCCATCAAGCCGAGAGCGCGCACGCGGGCCCCGCGGGGTGTGTGCAAGCGAGATAGCATGTGTCGCAGGCGCAGGTAAGATCTTCTGCGATGCCTGGTACCCTTTTTTAAATCTAACTTGCACATTATTACAAGAAATATAATAATAATTAGGTTTTACTCCACTAAAAGAATAGATGTTTTGAGTTAGAATATTAGCTCACAGACTTGACTTAGAACTTTAGTCTAGTAATAAAAAATGTTCATTTTGTTACAATCTATTAAAATATTAAGTTTAATTCAGGTGGCCGGCACCTTCAAAATTAGCCCAATAATGTATGGGGGCTGGGTGATCTCCTTTTGTTTATATTTTAGAAATGGAGATAGTATTATGTGCCTACATACCATATTGTTGATGTTTAAATATTATATAGGTAACTAAACTTAAATGTGCCAAAAGATGCCTGCTACTACAGATGTGAAATTCATATCTGCATACGGTTTAACATGCGTAGAAGTCCTACATAAGTACCTTATGTTCCTAAAACTAAAATATGTTTTTGCTATTTAACCACAAAACCTACCTAAGTAGGTATATGTAAGTTCTGAATAAAAGAACACAGATTGACGTAATTATTATCACTACCTACTTAAGCAGACGTATAAAAGGTGAATGCACAACATAGATAGGTAGGTAGTTTAGAAATTAGAAAAATACCTAGGTATGTAAAGATTTATGTAAATATTACCTAAAAGCCAAATTTAATTGTACCTAGGTAGGTCACTGGATAGATAATTCGATATATAAGGTACCTACCTAATAATTTAGTACCAATTGTTATTTAGCTACCTACTCAAGTAGGTAACCTACCAATTAAGATCATAAAAACCAAATTGTAGGTATTAAACAAAACTATAATTCGAAATAAATATTAGTGAGATAGAAGTTACATAAACCTACAAGAATACTTACCTATACTTAACTGATTATAAAATTTATTTAAGTTCTAGGTGTAAAATTATACGAAAAGAAAAATAAAGAATCTGAAATCGAATGCAACTCTTTCAATTATGCCTAGGTACCTTTTTCTAATAGCTATACACACCGCCCCAAGCTAAGCAGAGCTTGTGTTTTGGTAGGTACTTAGATACTTCAGGATCCCAAGTTTTCCTTTTCTTTGCAGGTGGAGACAATACTTACACTTTACTGAGGCATCTAAAACGATTAAAAGCAATATTTTGGTCAATAAATACTAGTAGTTCTACGAGCAGTAGACGTCGCGAACACTAACTTTTTTCAACAATTAATTTATTTATTAATGCACTAAAGTAATTTAAAACGGGATATTTTGATGGGTAGGTTCGGTAGGTATATTTTGAAAATAGTCGAAATGGGGACCCTTTCAACCCAAAAATCAGAAAAACCCTTATAAGTAGGTATGTACCTAAATATTGGTTTACGCTAGTGTGGTGTGGATTGAATTTTTGTTAGAAATGTTGCACAAACACATCAACCATTATACCAATTGTCCATACAAAGTACCTAAGTTACGTTCCTCAGCAAAACTCGAAATTCTGTACCTAGGTATCAATAGATGGCGTTGATCCATCAGCGCAAAGTTGTTGTTATTATTTTAACCGACGTGTTACAAAGATGTTCTAATAGGTGGCGCTGTACTGTAAATCTGCCCTCCTTACGATAAACAGCGTAAGTAACATTTTTTGCGAAAATGAGTTATTAGCATATTTGTAATCAGCTAAGCGAGATCTATCTGGAAAAATGATCCATTTTTCTGTATGTTTGATAGAAATAAAAAAAAACAAGTATAAACATCGTACGTGCACAATTTTCACTTTATTTCTAAACATAAACAACGTATTGTCCACTACGCTCAGAGATTTTAATCAATCTCCTAGTCATAAGTATCGCACGATCACTAACGTTGTTTATGATTAGCAGTACCTTCAACTGTCGGCTTAACTTACAAAACATAATGATTATATGAGCCACTTACGTTGTTTATACCTTGTACTTATTTAAGAAAGTTTAACAATATTCTAGAAATAAACATAGTACACGCTCTTTATTTGTTGCATAAAATCTTTATTTTATTGCGTTATTCTATACACACACAACGCAAGTAGCGCACATACGATGTTTATGTCTGGTAAATACAATACAGAAACGGTGGGGCGGTGAGGTTATCGGAAGGAAGAACATTACGTCACTTGTATGGCAAAGTCACGAAACTGCAAAAACCAAATTGTGCAGGAGCGCAAAAAAAAAAGAGAAAATAACGTGTTTTTGCACTTTTGAAATAGTTTCCAAGGACCTATTTTGAATTTTTATATTTGTTTATACAATAAATTGAAAGCATAATCAAATATTATTAATGATTAATACACAATAATACTGGATAGCGTAATAATGCAGATTCGCGACTTTACAACTTAGTAGAAAAAAAAATTAACTCCTTTTAGGCCATAGTAAACTCACGTATGTGTCATATTCGCTACTTTGCATCGTAAAAATAGCTCTTCGTTCCATTATTTAATAGCAAACGAGTGAATCTTAATAAAAATTAGTAAAACAATTTGCAATTACATTAAAAAGGTTTTATTTGTGGCGATATTTTACAGGAGTAAATACAAAAATTTGTTACATTATTAATTAATATTAAATAAACAGTCAAGTATGTGTCAAGATACGCATAAATGGTTCCGTAGTTATTTGACTTGCCTGTATCTACTTACAATTTATGGACTTCCGTTCATAAATTGTGGTGGTTAAAAATACACGACGAAAGAGGTGGTTAAAATGGTGTTATTAGTTTATGGTGTGTATCTGTGTAGTCAGACAGGCGTCCCTTTATCTACCTACTGATTTTATTCTTCAATCTACAGATTATTTCATCAATTTACTGATTTTCTACTCGAGTTTCGACTGATTTAGTCATATTCGATCTTTCAACACTGTTTCTAACAAAAAAGAATGCATGAAATCGGACGGCGCGTTAATGAATTACAACTCAGTACACATTTTGCGAACCTGGATGAGATTGGCGCAGGACCGTGTGGAGTGGCACAAAAGTTTGGAGACCTATACCCAGCAGTGGGTGAAGTCGGGTTGCGGATGATGATGATGATGACACATTTTAACTTTTATTCCCTCTCCCAAGGAAACCGCGCCTACTGAAATCCCAGATAAAAAGTCTCCTACGTTCTTCCTCGTAGTGAGCTCAAATAATGCCAAGTTTCGTTTGAATTCATTGAGTAGCTATTTTTACCTTCATCTACTCTCTCAAGGGAACCGTACTGATTCCGGTATAAATAGTATTGTTCATTTGAATTCATTCTGTACTTTCGGCGTGATGCGTGGCCCAGGAATTTTACTTTCATACCCTCTCCACGGGGAACCTTACTGAATTCCGGTATAAAATGTATCTTTTCCCGTAGTATGAACTCTAATTGTGCTTGTTTTCATTCCAAATCATTCAGCGGTTTCGGCGTGATGCGCGGTGAAGGAATTTCACTTTCATCCCCTCTCCCAGGGGAACTTTACTGAATTCCGGGATAAAATGTATTCCATGTCCTTTCTTGTAGTATGAACTTAAATTGTGCTTGGTTTCATTCCAACTCATTCAGCAGGTTCGGCGTGATGCGCGGTGAAGGAATTTTACTTTCATCCCCTCTCCCAGGGGAACCTAACTGAATTCCAGGATAAAAAGTATCCTACGTCCTTCCTCGTAGTATGACCTAAAATCGTGCCGAGTTTCATGTCAATACCTTCAGTAGTTTCGGCGTGTTGCACGTTTAAGAAACAGATAGACAGACAGACATGAATAAAAAAAATTTCAGTTTTGGCTTCAGTATTACAATTATTATTCAGTATTATCCACAAGTATAAGCAATAGACTTCAAACCTTCAGATTGACACGACGAGAGTTCAATTTTATTTTGATGTCGTTCGTGAATATTACCTGTGGTGAAAACCTAATTCGGTAATTCGGCCTAATTACAACATTGGCAAATACTCGAATCTGACACATACACTCATTTCCTACGGTCAAATTAGTGCTTTCATCAATAAAACAATGTTAGCAAAAACGCGAATCTGCCATTTACGCTAGTTTACCGTGGTCAATTCAATGCGTACTATCAAGAGAGATGGCATCAAATACACGAATAGTTCAACATTCATTCATGTTTGCAGTGAGCATTTTTGGTTTAAAACACAATGAACTAAAACTAACTGAGTAATACACAATATAAATGTACAAATTTTCGCATTCATAATATTAATAGAAATAACTTTTCTTAAATCCAATCATAATTTTGACTCTTCTGAAGTTACAAACCTAATAGCTTTACTGCACGTTGATACTTAAACTCCTTAGAATTTACTTTTGTACTAGACATAATCAACGTATGTGGTTGTTTATGATTACATTTTATTGTAAATTATTTTTGCAATGTATGAAGATACTAGATATAAACATCGTATGCTTACTTTCCTAGTCATAATGAACGTAATTGTTCATTTACCTAGTCATAAACATCGCAACTGCTGCACATGCGATGGTTATGTTTAGTATTTCAAAAAAAGTGACTTTACTTTTACTAATCATAAATAGTTTTTAAGTTATAATAACTAAGAAATAAAAGAGAAAACAGAAATATGGAAGTAATTATAAAATACACACTTTAACCTACAAGTAAAAGTAACAATTTTGAAAATAACATAATTAGTGTAGTCGTGACACCAAAAATAACATTTAAAACTTTAGGTGCGATTTTCTCGAAATATGCCGCGCTGCACTTACGTTGTTTATCATAAGAAGGGCAGAAATGCTCTCTTGCATATTACTGCATTTTGTGGAGCTTTTCTGCTCGTCATGCCGAAAATCCTCATCCGATCTTTACCAAATTTTTATACCTAAGAACAGTTTAAAGTTATTACCTTTCAAATAAAAATACAATCATTAAAATCAGATCTCATAAAGAGCTTATTAGACCATCCTAAATATCGGATATCCTAATTAGTCAATCCTGAATTCAGAGAAGTTTAATCGCATTTAGGAAGGTAGCATCCTAATTAGGATCCGATTTAGGACAAGAATGGCTTCCGACGCCCTAAATCTATTTTTAGCGTCTGCTTCAGTGTTGCCGGCAGTCAAAATAAAAAAGCTCCGATCCGAACGCTAAAATGGTCCGAAATATGACAAAAAGATTCGTTTTAAAAAGTGTAAAAAAAAATTCTTTGGTCGAGGGATAGAATCAAAATTTATGATTTTTTTGTTAATAAACTATAAATTTACGGTTTTCAAATTTTTCTCGTTATTTGTGCTATATGACTTTGCTTCTCACCAAATTTTATGATTCTAGGTAAACGGGAAGTGCCCTTTAAGGTTTTGGTCTATAGCAAGATATTTTTTTTTAAAGAAAAAACAACAAATTAGGTACTGTTTTCGGATTGTTCCCTTTATTTGTGCTATAGGGCCTTGTTTCTTGCCAAATTTCATAATTCTAGCAGGGTTCTGATTGCGCTAGGTCTACGGGAAGTACGTACCTTATAAGTTTTGGTCCATGGCGTGCATTAGAAGTATTTTTTTTTTTTGTGAATTAATTACAAATTTATGGATTTCGGATTTTTCCCTTTACTTGTGCTATAAGAACTTGCTGCTCACCAAGTTTCATGATTCTAGGTCTATGGGAAGTACCCAATAGGTTTTGTGTGCATGTGATTCCCTTGGAAATTTCCGCAAAGAGTCATGGTCCGCAAAAGATCCGCAGAGGCAGAAAAAAGTTCGAAACGGACCAAAAAGGTCCACACCGGCAACACTGGTCTGTTTAGAGTCCTGAATCAGTGAACGTGTAATTAGGAGCTCCGGCGACTAAATTTCTTGTCCTAAATCGAACACTGAATTTAGGACCCGATATTTAGGATGGTCTAATAAGCTCTTAAAGCGGAGATATTCCTAATCCGCCTTTTTGCCTTATTGTGGAAGAAGTACGTCTTTAATCATAAAATCCCGACGACAATAAAATTCTATAGAATCATAGAATCTGTACACAAAGTTTCGTACCGATCGGTTGTAAAATACGACCTGTAGAGGAGTACGGACATACTGACAAAAACGCTATTTTGGCCAGACCTGAAACGAAGACTTTCGTTCACTACATTCACGACGTCAATTACTCATACATGGGTCATTATCAAAAAATATGTACATTGTGACTAACATGATTGAAATTGTGACTAAACTGTTTCGTGATATACCTGTACTTTTATAGTAAATGTGAGTCACATTTTTTGTAAGGGAGTGTGCACATAAAGTTTTTACAAAAATACAAATTAGTTTGGGGTCAAAATAAAATGTTTTATTTGACTATTACTACCATTATTACTTACTATTATTGCAATTAAAAATTAATTAACATGACATGTTTTAACAGAAAAACGTTTAGTAAGATGCAAGGTTACAATATAATTTTAGAAGTAAATTGAATCTGTTTCATTTAATAAAACAAAAGCATCTGGTTTTACAGAAAATCCGTTCAGGAAAGTTAAATATTACATTATGTATAATTTTTTGCTAGTGTAAGCAAACCTTTACTTTGCAAGTTGATGTGAGTCACGTCATATGAGTCACGAAAATTCACGAAATGTGAATAACATGTTGGTAAACATTCTGTGCAAAACCTAACCTCCAAAAATATTCTGTAAAAATAATTAGCATTACAGATGAATGGAACACACAATCTAACTAGCATTTGTTAGGTCTATGCTGTATAAATAATTGAAAATAATACACACCTTACTTCGTTTGTAAATCCACCGTGATTCACATGATTTTTTTTGGGAATTTTGGCCGGTCTTTTTTGTCAACACAAAAAATGGAACTAAAACCAAATGGCCGAGTTATTGTTGAGAACTAGTAGGCCGCATAGTGTTGCGAGTAATGAAAAAATAACTTTAAGTGGTAGAATTACAACGAAAACTATGGAAATCCTCCGTGACATCCTCTGAGTGACTCACATGTTTAAAACCTGAGACAAACATTAAAGTATTTTTTTATCCTAGAAATATTGTCTAAATTATTATTGGTTCTCAATAAATAACAGGAAATATATTTATTAACATTATATAAATGGATTAGGTTTGATAAAGAACATGTTGGAGCCAATAATATGATTTGAAGCTTCTAAGGTGCAAAAAGAACATTTATTTTTGTATGGGTCATGGAGGGTGGAAATAATTAAAAAGATTTTTTAATATACAATCGATTTAACAGATCCATATATTTTTAGTGGGAACATAAGAGAAAAGTTCAAATTTGTAAAAAAACTTGATAAAATTAAAAAAGCAACATTACTTTTTTTTTAATTAAATATTTAATATGCCGGACAAGAATTTTCACGAAATGTACATATTTTTTGAAAATGGCTCACATGTTATATGGCCCCCGGGGCCATAATTAAGGCACTGTGAGGGGGCCAAATTACAAATACTACACAATGTAAAAACAACCCAAGTTAAGACTAAAATACAAATGTTTTATCAATTTACCTTTAAAATCCTGTGGAAAAATGTACATCAAACACAACGTGTAAATCACCAAAGCTAAAAGTCCGTATTATAAAAAAAAAACAATTAAATGAAGCGCACTGACAAAAACTTTACCGGCGCGTGTTTACTACTTGTTCGAAAAACAAAAGGTTGCGGCGGGCGGCGCCCTGAAGTGGTATATAGTTGAAACCACCAAATTCCATGGCGGGGCTGCTAACTTGACGGACACGAATAACTTGGTAGAATAAAAATAGAACTACCCTTGCAAAAAAAAAACATCAGATGTCAATCAATGTCAGACAGACAGATGACACTATTCAAAACTGTCAAATTCAATCGAAACTTAGTTCTTTGTTCAACAAAAATTTAGGGTCCTTAAATTATTGACCTATTTCAGTCCAGTCCAGCAACTTTCGCAAAATTATAAGCAATCTTGCGACTTAAAGATTCCTTTACCGAAGAGGAAATGATCTAGGAAAGTGAAGAAACTGCGTAGTGTACCTTAACCATTCTATAATTCGCTAGGAGATGTGCTGAAATAAAATGTCGCCAAGAAAACAACCCCATAGTCTGTTCAAAATAAGTGTTAGAAATAGTATTAGCCTCATTAACCGCGCGATAAACATAATAGAAAAGAAATATCCCGAAAATAAATACAATGAGTGTGAAAGCGAAGCATTGTTGTTGAGGTCCTACTTGACCTCGTTGTTGCCAGCCAGGTATGTTTTAACTTCGCTACCTATACCTTCTAAAAAGCTTATTAATGCTTATACCAGGTACGAACACACTGAAATAACGCTTTTATTTTCTTTTTCAGGATATTTGATGTCCTCTGTTCGGAAAGAGCATGCCAGTCCTTATACAGTGACCCCAAAAATCAGCTTTTGGTTCTTACCCACCCAAACATGACTGTCTTCCGCAAGTCAGATCTTGACAATAGCATACCTATGCTATTTTGGCTAACAATACTGCCAAACTTTAGTGACCTAATCATACTTGATCTCAAATTTATTTGCTCTGATGAAATACTCAAAGTCATTGGCTTGCACTGCCTTCAACTCCAAGAAATCAATATTGTCTCTAGAGTAGACATCTGTAGGTCTGCTTTCAATGCTTCTGTACTTATAAGAAATGTCTCCGATGTTGGTCTCAAATCTGTAGCAAAGTTGAAAAAGCTCATTGTCCTTGCCATGGATCCCCCGAGAAACAAGCGACACAACAAAATAGGAAGGTGTGTCTCACAAACTGGAATAATCAAACTAATCAGCAGTCTACCTTGCTTGCAGGAGCTGAGAATTGACACTTGTGATATAGGGTCTACTCTTATTAACACAAAAATTCCAATTGGTCCTTTGAGTCTTCGTAAAATCAACTACCACTTTGCAGCAGCTGCAGGCATGAGAAAGTTGGTCAAAATTTGTCCCAACTTAACAGAACTGTCAGTCACACACCTATCAGAGAATAACAAAGATGATATCATCAATGAAATCTCAGTCAGTGAATTGAAGCTTAACCGGTTGGACTTGTCTTTCTTCACTTTTACTAGTTCACTACAACAGCTGCTCAGTGTCAAAGGTTATTATCTCACCAACTTTTGCCTTTGGGACAGTGATCAATCATTGAATTTTGATGCTCTTTTATGCATCGGGCAATGCTGTCCAAATCTCAACACTCTGTTCCTCATCACTCAGTCACCCAATCTAATAATACCAAAAGGCTTTCAAAAACCACTTCGCATGTTCTCCAAACTTCAAATGCTGACAATAGGAAATGGATTCCTCAACATCGAGCAATTATTAAGTTTCTTCCTGAACAGTATGAATAACATGCAAAGACTAGTTGTGAAGTCTCAGACAAAAACAAAATTTGATAGCATTTTGCTCCATCTGGTTCAGAAAGACTGTTTTAGAAATATACATTATTTGTGGTTGGACTGTACATTTGATGTGTCTGTAGATGCAGTAAAAAAAATGATTAATTTATGTGACAATTTGAAAGAGTTGACAGTGGATTTGCATGGGGCTTCAGGTGAGATTTATAAGTACATTTCTGATAACAACTTAGACTTGAGGCTGGGTAGCTATTAGTTCTGTATTAGATTAATTTCACTGAAGGAAGGCCAGATAAATATGGTTTATTTTAATTTTCTAAGTATATGTTATACACACAGTAATCTAATCCAAGCTAAGTTAAGCCAAGCTAGCATTTTAGACTGTTTTCCTATAATTTCATTTTTTTCAATGAAATTGAAAATTGGCTAAGAATTGTTTTATAGTGGATCGAAAACTACATCAAATGGCAGAAATATTTTAAAGTTTTACTTGAATGTTATGTGTATGATAGGACTTGCCTGGTAAGTATAATACTGAACAAAATGATTTTATTCTGTAATCTTTAGAGGTCCATTTGATGCCAGAAACTGCTGATTAAGGACAATCTTCCAAAACACGAATACTTACTTAGAAAAAACAACCATAGGTATTGTTGTTTGTTTCACCCATTGAGAAACATTTTCACAAACATTACTGGTTTTACTAAATGAAATTGTTTGACTCATTTCTAAATTAAGTAGGTAGGTACCTATATACAAATAATATACAATATAGTACTTTAAAATCACCACCATGGTTTTGGAAGGTTGTCCCTGATAAGCGATTTTTGGCGTGGACTGTATCTAGTTTGGTGTAAGTTTCATGCTAGCCAGCTGTTGATTTATTGTCCACACATGTTTCTGGACTGTTGATATCTATGATGTTTGTTAATATTATGCTTTTTAATATTTTATGTGCAAGCGGAAGTTCCATATTAAGGTGGATAGCGTTGGCGCGCTATTTGTATTTTTAAATTAAATTTTATTTGCGTTCTACAAGGAATAGAACTCATCATCCGCATCCGCCTCCAAACTTTTGTCCACACGGTCCTGCGCCAGTCCTATCCAGGTTCGCCCTGCGATGATAGAGATATGAACAACTAACCGAATAGCATCCAAGAACTGGGTACAGAAGTAAGCGTCTGACGTCCAGCGGCGCGATGATGGGCAGACGATATCTATCTCTCTATCTATCTATCTATCTCTCTTCTTTTTTGTTAAGTGGGTAGGTAGGTACCTACATTGTTTTTATAGGTAAATTTTAACATCCTGTATACCTAATACAAAATAGGTTACAAGAATCTAACAGCAAAAAAGATTGAAGTGATATGAACAAAATATTTTGTTCTGAATCTTTTTTGAAACAAAATATTTTGTTCATATCACTTCAATCTTTTTTGTTGATAGATTCTTGTAACCTATTTTGTATTATACAGGATGTTTGTATGAACACTCTTATCCTTGAAACCAGATTTTGTATGGATGTTGAAAGTATCATGAGTAGAGTCCAAAACCTAGTTGTTAAAAATAGTAGTCAAATAGTTTCGATGAATGATCTATCATAATTCATTTCTTCGCTATCGTACGTGAATTCATGGTCACCCTAGCAAGTCGCACGCCGGCGGCGGCCGGTATCGTAGTAGGTATCGAAACCACTCTAATCTTAGGTACATTATTTGTGATGGAACTTTCCCCTCATTATTTTCCTGGCTTAGGACAGGCAAAATAGCTAAGTACTCTAACACATTTGCCATTCAATAAAAATTGTTATAAGGCGCAACCCCGACCCAAATCAGAGCCACCACCTATTTTCAGAATAATAAGAAAAAATTGTTGGTGGCGCTGATTAGGGTCGGAGTAGCGCCATAAGACAAGTAAAATTAACAATTTTAATCAAAAAAGTAAGTAGGTAGGCCAATGTAGCCATTTTTGGCGTATTTCAAAAGTTCATCAATCAAGTTTTATGTACAGTTTGGTTCACTCACCTACATTACACGTAAAATATTTTCAAAATGAGCAGGTTGGTAGTTGCGGTCTTCCTGTTGACCGCTAACTTGGTTCCCAGGACCTTGTGCATACTAGGCACGGTAAACTGACCATAGGTACGTAGCCTTTGTGTAGCCGCTAGTACAGTTTCCCAGTTATCCTGGGAACAGCTCTGCGCACATCGTACGAACGAGCCAAGCTCAAGTCATCACCAGCCATGGCATAAAGCCGCACCATTTCAGTCCACTGAACATTTGTGTACGACATCGTCGCAAGGTAAGTAGGACGTGCTTACTGCCTGCTAGCCGCGCGGTGATTGACGGGCGAGCGGGCGGGGGCGCGGGCGCGGTGCGAAGGTGGCGCCGCGCGCGTTCACTCTAACACCCTGTATAAGCTGTAGGTAGGCCTTCCTTAAAAATAAATAAATCAATCAATCAATAATAAATAAGAGTAGATAATGCTGTGTGAATTGTCCAGCATTATTTATTTATTTTTTATTTTAATAGTTTTATCATGGGTTCATAGAAAATGGTACACGATTATTTTTCCGCTAGTTATATTCCTTGTAGAATATAATATTAAAAACTGCAAATAAAGTTTATGTCGCGCCATCGTAAAGCGAGACACCTCAACTCAATTTTGTGTAGGTAGGTCATTCAGTAGGTAATAAACAATTTTACAAAACATTTGTTTTATTTCATTTCCGTGATTTAAAAATATATTATATAGGGTGTCCGTCAAGTTAGCAGCCCCGCCATGGAATTTGGTGGTTTCAACTATTCCAGTAATTGTGTCCTGAAATAGTGCCCCCGATGCCCTAAGTAAAATAAATAGTGCCCCAGTACTTTAAGAGATATTTAGGTATTTCAATGTGGCTGCTATCTTGACGTCAAGCTGGCAGCCCCGCTGATTTTGACGAATCTATAGCGAGATATGAATCATGAACTATGCCAATCAACTGTGCCCTAAAGTATCTAGTTCTCCTGCAAAGCCCAGAAATAGACCTCCTGCGGTTTAAGAGATATTTGACTCTGAACATCTACATACATTTTAAAGTACATACGAGTACAAAAGTGAATTGTTCCTCGCGCGTCGATTCCCGTAACGTTGCTTTTTGTAAAGGCGACCGCGCTTGAATTCCCTTCACGACGATCTCGCTTTTTTCGCGGTGTACAGTCGGATGCGGCGTAGACAAAATGAATAAAAACTTTATATGGCTGATAAAA
Organism: Eupithecia subfuscata; assembly: GCA_963564075.1. Lineage (NCBI taxonomy): Eukaryota > Metazoa > Arthropoda > Insecta > Lepidoptera > Geometridae > Eupithecia > Eupithecia subfuscata. The sequence continues at coordinate 7,053,787 of OY751117.1, read as the reverse complement.
TCCATTACCTATGTTATTTAATAAAAATTATATAATAAATTATTAAATGAAATAAATATAACAGAATACATCACATTATAAAAACGAGACTAAATATAAATTAAGTAGCGATTAATAATCATTACGTTTTATTTGGTTTAAATGATCCAAAACCTCAAAAGGATAGCGATTTAGAGAAGGAAAATGACAACAAACGTCAGTGTCGAGAGAAGTAAACCTATGTATTTCCAATGACAGCAGCTGTCAAGGAGGTAGGAACGAAGCCTACATTTTCGATGACAGCTGTCTAAGTTAAAATGAACCATCTCCGAAACTACTCGTGCTAGACTTTCAGTTCATGGCTCAAACGAAAGGTAGAAACGAAGTCCAATTTTCAATGACAGCCGTCAAAGTTGAAATGGACCATGGACCTATCTCCGAAACTACTCGTGCTAGACTTCTCGAATAAATTAATAATAAAAAATTGGTTGCCTGTAAAGTCGGTATACGGGCGAAAGTATTACGTGACAACGACTTTGAGTTCCTTTCACTTTTTATGTCTCTCTCTCGCTCTTAGGCGGGCTAACCATGCCCGAGTGGAAGGGACGCGTGCCTCTCACTCGCTCTCATTGTGAGCGCATAACGTGAGCGGAGCGTAACGCAGTTTCTTGAAGTGTCACCCGGCAAACCAATTTATAAGACGTTGTCACGTCAAAACAATCTTTAGCCATGTTAAATTTATTATACAGACAGAGTTATTGGTAATTCACTGACACTACGTGAACTGCAGGTTCTGCCCATCATCACGAACACGTTTGTGAAGACGCCAAGTCTTATACACAATCCTAGAATAAGAATAGTAACAGTTTTTTTATTACACAATTTACAACAGGAAAAACCAGAATATTGACAGAAAGTATTTCTTGTAATCATAGTCAAAAGTAGTGATGGGCTGAGCACTCGGGGTACTCGGCGGGTTTTTTGATACTCGTACTCGACCGAATAATTCGGTTTGAATGCCGAGTACCTTCAACGAAGCTTTTACGGCTAATTGCTTATATAGCATCCTTTGCCAACATATTCACTATCATTTATGGCTTTCACCACATTGGGTCCATTGTCTCTCAAAACAAGATGAATGCGAGTATCAATATCCCAGTTCACGGATAAATCTGAAAGCACTGATCGACTATTGTCCGCCGTGTGGGGTTCTCTAAAATGTGACATCTGCAGCACTCTGTGCTGAAGCTCTAACTCCTCGTCTAGCCAGTGAGCGGTGTAGCTTAAGAATCCGAGTAAGTTATTCATGCAGGTCCAAATATCAGTAGTTATTGATATTGAACCGAGTTACTCGGTTGAAAAAAAATTGAGCCGAGTAAAACTCGGTACTCGTTACTCGGCAAAAGTGTTACTCGGCGCATCTCTAGTCAAAAGTAAACATTTATTAAGTTTTTTTGAGTTATGTCATTCTTCTGACAAACAAGCAAAAAAAATTTATCATAAAAATCGGTTACTACAAATAGATAAGTATTATTTGATTTCTCTGTTACTACAAACTCATAATAGGCTGCCAACCTTATAACCCTACTCCTATGCTCAGAGCCTGCGACCGCTAGACCTTCGATTGACACGAAAGTCTACCACGACATCTTGTTTATTCCATTAAATAATTTAAAAAACATAGGTTATGAATTTCATCAACCATATAAATTTTTTATACGCCGCAGCCGACTGTACACTGCGAAAAAAGCGAGATCGTCGTGAAGGGAATTCAGGCGCGGTCGCCTTTACAAGAATTAACATTACGGGAATCGACGTGCGAGGAACAATTCAATTCTGTACTCGTCTGTACTTCATGTAATGTATGTAGATGTTCAAAGTCAAATATCTCTTAAACCGCAGGAGGTCTATTTCTGAGCTTTGCAGGAGAACTAGATACCGTAAGGCACAGTTAATTGGCATAGTTCATGATTCATATCTCGCTATAGATTCGTCGAAATCAGCGGGGCTGCCAGCTTGACGTCAAGATAGCAGCCACAGTGAAAGACCTAAATATCTTCTAAAGTACTAGGGCACTATTTATTTTACTTAGGGCATCGGAGGCACTATTTCAGGACACAATTATTGGCATAGTTGAAACCACCAAATTCCATGGCGGGGCTGCTAACTTGACGGACACTATATAGGTATATTTAAAAAATAAATAAGGGATGGTAAGTAATTATTTTATGATTAAATTATGTACTTACTGGAAGTGTATTAGTCAATATAAGTAGGTAATAGTTATTTATGTCTATAGTTTAAGCACTGTCTAGTATTCCTTGAAATCTTAGATAACTTTTAAGCACAACCTACTATTTATTACCGGGCTAACTACCTAAACGACTAATTCATTATAATTTAATTACATTAACCTTAAAATATTTTTTACACAATGAGGATCCGTAACGTTTTTAGTTGAGAATGCAGATATAAAGAGCTAAGAAATCCATAACACACAGTGCAAAAAATTTTTGTTCTACGACAAAAATTGACGAAGTTATGACCAAATTAGGTACTAGCGAAGTTCACCGAGTGACCGCCGCGGGTGCGTGTGGCGTCACTCGTTCGGTCGCCGGCCGTTAACCGTAGCAGATATGAGTTTTTAGTGATTTACTCCGAAACTATAGGTAAGTTTAGGAAAAAAATGACAACCAAATAGACTCAGTTTTGAGAGACACCTCGAATGATTTTTTTTTTCATTCGATGGGTCTTTCAAAGTCGTGTCTATTTGGTTTTGTCACTTTTTTTCCTAAAGTTACAGTTTCGGAGTAAATCACTAAAAACTGATATCTGCCTACGGTTAAGGAGCGGCGACCGAGCGAGTGACGTCACACGCACCCGCGGCAGTCACTCAGTGAACTTCGCTAATAATTTAGTCATAACTTCGTACGTAATGGTCCGATTTGGATAATTTAAAAAGATATATAATTCTTAATGTCATAATCAGAATCAGAGACACTCAGTTGAAGCTCTTTACAAGATACCTAGAACATCGCACTCAATGCGTAATAATTGGCAGTGTCCTGAGCGATGATCAGGAAAATACATCCTTCGAGGTTCCCCAGGGAAGTATACTGGGTCCAACCCTATTTTTAATCTACATTAACGATCTCTGTAACCTAAAGCTAGACCACGGCATAATTATATCATACGCTGATGACACTGCCCTCCTTTTTTCAGCTGATTCTGATAAGGAAGTCTTCGAGTTTGCGCAAAATGGATTCAATGTGGTTAACAAATGGCTACAGCAGAACCTTCTAACATTAAATGCTGAGAAGACCAATTATACTAAGTTTTCGATGCGCAAACAGGCCACAACTAGGTATTCATAACTCTAAACTATACGCACATCACTGCTATAGCCCAAACAACATTCAATGTCTATGTCCCGTAATTAAAAGTACAAATCAAATAAAATACTTAGGTATCATACTAGATGAAAATCTTACGTTTAAGCCCCACATAAAAACCTTATGTGGTAGAGTGCGAAAGTTAGTATTTATCTTTAAAAAACTACGCCATATTGCAGATCATAATATAATAAGAAAAGTTTATTTTGCCCTGTGTCAATCAATTTTAACTTACTGCATTACCGCATGGGGTGGAGCGGGAAAAACAGTGTTACTAACAGTAGAAAGAGCACAGAGAGCAATACTTAAAGTGGCAACTTTTCGTCCTTTCATCTTCCCTACTAAACTCTTATATACGAGTCCTGTGATGTGTTAACAGTCCGGCAGCTATTTATAATGAACATAGTACTAAGACAGCACGCAGCCCTTCCCTACAGCACTGAATTTACTAACAAGAGACGGAATGATAAAGTTTGCCCGCAGCCAACAACTCTAAAATTTGCCTTTACGAACAAATTTTATCTATTTCTTGGTCCGTTCCTATACAACAGACTAAATTCAAAGTCTAATCTTTACGCGCTTAACTATAATAATTGTAAAAATCTATTAAATCTACACTTCAAAGTCTTTCCCACGATGATACAGAGAAGCTATTAGATATTATCAAGTAAATTATATTTTTATACATAAAATTAACCTAGTTAGTATAGTGATTAATCTAGTTTTTACTCTATGTAAGTTAAGTACCTTAATATCATACACAAAATGTTTGTAACATAAACAAATGCCTTTTTTGTAATAATAATAAGTGATTGTTTTAACTAATAATTAGCACTCTTGTCGCCTGAAACACAGGATTACCTAGTTCAGGCTAATTTGTTATACTTAGCTGTATTTATTTGTTTAGTGCACATAATGTATTGTCTATTTAAGAGTTTCTTTGAATAATTTTTTTTAATTTTTTTTTTTTTTTTAATTTATTTTATTTATAAAGAATAACGTGGATAGTTCTATTGAAATTGCTATAACATTACGGATCCTCATTACTCACAAGAGAAAGTCAGTGATAGCTCAACTAATATTGCAGCAAATGATAAATTATTCTTTTGAGGTAGATCGCAAATAGCGCGAAATGAAAAAGAAATCCAACTGTCCCTTTTGGAGTAAGTACTCCAAAACACTGAATGTTTACGTGACACACATACAATTCACACTTATGTCGATAGAGTCCAAAAAACAGATAGTAAGACATCACAGCCCAGTCTCGAGTTCGTGTTCTACATGTACGACGTGGATACTGAAAGTCTATTCGGAGTTTGTTTTAGCATAAGTTCATAGCAAATGGATCAAAATGTGCGCAAAAACCTACTTATCTGCTAGCTAAATTACCTAGTGTTAGGTAAATAATAACCATCAAACATGACTGGGTAAAATTGTGTATCAGCCTGGCAACACAGTGGGTGACGCACGATGAGCCAGGCAACCCTCGACCAACGACGGCCGGATTCATTCCATTGCCGACAGCCGTCCTGAGCAGACTTGGTACTTTTGAGCTACATCTGATTAGTTGTTACTCAGTCTTTGCTTGCAAAACGAACGATTGTCTGTACCAGTTTATGACCGAACGGAAGTGGAGTCGGTTGAAACATGCTGATTTTTGTATATACCGTCCAGCACTAGGTACAAAAACAAAATAGTGACACCAAATATTTTTTTATTTCGCGCTTCTTGCGTCACTTTCTACCTCTGCCTATTTTAAATAACTTGTAATAAATACCCTGCCCAAGAGTTTTGCAAAAAAGAATAAAATAACAAACTAAGTCTTAGCAGGCTACCAGTGACATTTCCTTTATTAGCTTATAAGATACGCGACGCGGTCAAGCAATTTTATACTACCTAGCTTCTTCCCGCGGCTTCGCACGCGTGTTCCGGGGTGAAAATAAGCCTATTTGCTATTCCAGGTGTATAGCCACATCTTTAAAATAATTTCAGCCTGATCCGTTGTATAGTTTTGGCGTGAAGAAATAACAATCTAAACTTTTGTATTTCACTCATATTAGGTATGAATACGAAAGTTTAGATGGATGGATGCTGAGCTAAAACTTTACATAGATGTAGGTCAAGAACTGAAATAACGCCATCGCAATCAGTTCATATTTATTGGAATAGTTGAAACCACCAAATTCCATGGTGGGGCTGCGAACTTGACGGACACGATAGATATAATTATTTCTATCCCATGGGAACTGATTGATGGAAGAATCGTAGAGCGTTAAAATAGAATAATTGAATTTGAATAACATATCTATAGGCTTCTTTTTATCCCGAAAACAACGAAGTTGGAAGGGCAGAAGTTAGGTTATATTATAATACTAGATTCTGCCCGCGGCTTCGCACGCGTTAATTAAACAAAATTGTGAATCTAAACCATTCCCAGATCCCCTTGAACACACACAAAAAATTTCATCAAAATCGGTCCAGTCGTTTGAGAGAAGTTCAGTGACATACACACTCACAGAAGAATTATATACATAAAGATTAGTGTAATGTGACTTAACAATACTTCATTTTCATACTTCTTTACCAGAGATCTTCAACAATAACATAACCCACAAGAAAACTAATCTACAACTTCATGTCATGAGTTCACGTCACAAACGTCGTCATCACACTCAGAAGAATAACTTAATTATTATATTTAACAGGAAGCTCCAGCATTATTTATTATTATAGACTTTATTTATTTAAAATTATTATTATTATTGCTATAAATAGCGATTTCAGTTCCCATAGCATAAAGATGATTTGCCACCAGAATGCTGCATTGTGTCGAAATGTGACAAACCTTATCAATGGGAGCTCTCGATTTTCGTAGCTTGACTGTTTGACAAATAACGTAACAAAGGTACCTACTCCCGAATAATCAAACGCAAATCAGCAACAGGCACGTCTTAGTAGCAAGCCAGAGCGGCAGGGAAATAATTTGCTCTTCAATCTGCTTTCGCTACCGCTCTGGGTAGCAAATACAGTACCTGCCTACAATTTTTTTTTTTAAGTCACTAATTTATTCACAAAGAAAATTATACTAGTATTTACAATTGAAATAATTGAGCTAACTGCCGACTGTTGCAAACAGTCTACAGATAGCTCAACTGATCCATATCAACACCAGTCGGAAGCGTCCCCAAGACGCTGGCTGCATTGCCACGCTGTATGGCAATTATATTTGAAACTCGACGCCAAGCAAATTTTAGTTTTTGTGTCGTGGTTTGTTAACAATTATTCTACATCGTTTGGCTAGTATATATGTAGGTAAGTTTGTCTTTTAGATTAGATTTGTGTTTGAGTACTCGAGGGTAAGCTACGCAGCTCTGGCGTAAAATCACAAGAGTGTTCATACTAAGAGGACAGAAATCTCCGCGATGTGGAACCCGTGTTGACTGACGTAGAGAAATCATTGCAAACGGAGCACCCTGCCGGTTCCCAGCTATGGACTGAATTTGTATTTGTATGATACAACTATCGTAGTCGAAAGTCACGGCTACAGTAAGAAGGCGAAGGGCCAAAGCTATAGTTCTTCTGAGTTCCGAGTTGACGATAGAATCAAAACGAGGATCCGTAACGTTACATCAATTTCAATAGAACTAGTATCCACGTTATTCTTTATGACATAAGAATGATATATCTTTTTAAATTATCCAAATCGGACCATTACGTACGAAGTTATGACTAAATTACTAGCGAAGTTCACCGAGTGCTTTTTTTTTTTTTTTTTTCATTCGATGGTTATCTTAAAACTGAGTTTATTTGGCTATGTCATTTTTTTTCCTAAACTTATAGTTTTGGAGTAAATCACTAAAAACTGATATCTGCCTACGGTTAACGGGCGGCGACCGAGCGAGTGACGTCACACGCACCCGCGGCGGTCACTCAGTAAACTTCGCTAGTAATTTGGTCATATCTTCGTCAGTTTTTGTCGCAGAACAAAAATTTTTGCAGTGTGTTATGGATTTCTTAGCTCTATAAATCTGTATTCTCAACTAAAAACGTTACGGATCCTCATTGAGACGTCTCATTTTTCTATAGGATTTGGTACAGCGCCTCTATCGTACGGACAGGGAACTACGCAAATCCTATACAAAAATGAGACATCACGTCGTGAGACTGGCGTCGAACCGGCTCAACTCTCGCCATGTCCTTATAGACAGCCTTTTCACCAGAGATGCTTTGAAGCTAAGGTGCACAAATTGACAAATCCAACCAATTGGATCACTTAGCTATCAAGTGATCCCGAGGTTGCGTTCCAATGACGCGGAATCAACCAATCAAAAAGTACGAACGCATCCTTAGCCTGAGGCCAAGCGGGCGTAATTTCTGAGTAATACTTTCAACAGAAATGACAACTAATCGTGTGACACAAACAGGGACCCTATTCTGCTAACTAATCGCTTCGACAATGTTATCGGTATATATCGTCACAGAATGACACGTTTTAGCAGACTACCATAAGTGAAAGAAACTACAGATGGAGGGACGCACGTCAAGTGGTTGAAACCATTCAATCAATGTCTCCGTGCAACAGAAATGACAACTAATTGTGTGGCACAAACAGGGACCCAATTCTGCTAAACTATTCGCTTCGACAATGTTATCGGTATCGTCACAGAATCACACGTTTTGGCAGACTACCATAAGTGAAAGAAACTACGTCAAGTGGTTGAAACCATTCTATCAATCTCTCCGTGCAAATGGTTTGTTCCGCCCAGACAACCAAACTTGACAACTGGTTGTCTACGTGGAAGAAATTTTCCGCAGGAACAACCAGTTACATGGGCGGAATATTATTTTCATCGATACAACTGCTTGGTAACTAGTTGTCTCGATGGAAAATTATCTTCCATGGCGACAACCAGTTGTCAAGTTTGGTTGTCTGGGCAGAACAAACCGTGCAAATAGCACCGCGCATCTTATCAGGAGTTTCTTTCATCCATTAATTCTACGTGTCGACTTTGCGACGATACCATTGTCTTAGTGAAGCGATTAGTTAGCCGAATTGAGCCCCAGGATTTTGTGCGTAGCGACCGACTCATTTTACGCGACTCAAAACACAAAAGATTAACCTCGTTTGGCCATCAGCCTTATGGTCGGATTTGACACTGTCTCAGCTTAGCTACGTAGCGCCAGAAAGGCAAATTAACGCTCGTCTTTAGCCCTTATAAAAATAAAAACCACTTTATAAGCTATTGAAGTCCATTCTTATCAATCTCACTCAACTTCACCTTATCACCACAAAGACCGAGCTTATCAGTGTTCAACCTTTCAACATTCACATAAAACTTCTTTCCATAACGCCGAATTTCCTCCTGTCATATGGCTAGCGGATCCGCTAGGGTCTCGGTTTGCTATGATTCCTTTACCTCAGGCACTACAGGTTCCTTAACTCTAATAATGGATTCTTTATCGTTATCTTTCTCGTCTTCGTAGAATTCGTTTCGCGCGTCGACCATTTTGTCGGATTCCTCTTGGCTGATTCGGACGTCTGGATCTGGGTCGTCTCTTATTCGGTACTCGTCGGGGAAGAAATCGCCTGGAAAATAAAGAAATAAGTCATTTTAAAACGGTAAAAGTGGGCTAAGTGCGTGGCGGACTTAGCCTGTTCCATACAACATTTACAATACATCAAATTTACATTTCATCTATCTAGCAAAAGATTAGACGAATTGGAAAATAACCAGTTTTAAAATAAATTAACCAAAAAATTGCAAGATTGTGAACTTTTTGCCTATACTCGTTTCTCTCTCTACTAGGTATTTTATTTAAACCAAGACATTATAAAATAAGAGCAAAAACTGATAACAATAACAGAAAACAGCAAGTTAAACATTAATAAAACGTCAAGTGCGAGTCAGCCTCGCACACCGAGGGTTCCTTACAATTATAAGACCTTGTTTCTCGCTGTACCTATATCATATTTTTAGGTTAACGGGAAACACCCTATAGATTTTGGTCGATGACGAGAGTCAAAAAAATATTTTTATTGCATTAACTACAAATTTACTGTTTTCAGATTTTTGCCTTTACTAGTGCTATAATAAGACTTGTTTGCTCTTTGCGAAATTTTATGATTCTAGATCAACGGGAATTAGGTTTTGTGTGCATGTGATTCCCTTGGAAATTTCAAAATATATAATAATAATAATAATGGACAATCCACACAGCATCATCTAGCCCCAAAACTAAACAAAAATTTCAACAACGCATAATTGCACTGTCGCAGCAAAGAAGGTACAAATAAAAGTTTGAAAATGGATGAGAGACAAATTAAAGCTGCTAAAACTAATGTTTTTGCAAACTTCTGCGTTTTGCTCCGATGACCTTTTCTAAGTGTACATTTATTATATTTATGGAAATAAAGAGTTTTTTATTTCGATTTTAGATATTGGTACCAGTCTCGTAAAATTGTTTCCACTAATATCTCTTTGGTTTTGCAACGTTTTTGATTACATAAAATATCTAGAATTTCAGAACCGAGTATAGACAGTAAATTTAATTAACATTTCATCTATCAATGAAAAACAAATGGGATTGGAAAATTATCACTTTCAAAATAAATTAAACAACTTGAGATAAGCATGACCGACACGCACTTGTTTAATTTATTTTGAAAGTGATAATTTTGTTTAATTTATTTGTTTAATAAATTTCATAAATAACATTATAACAACGGATAAATAGGTAACATAATTTTGCAGTTAGCTTACACTTGAAAAAATTTATCAAGTAAGCGTCTAAGCTAAGTAAGCTTAGTAGTACCACGGTAATATTATCCTAGACAGTATTTGAACTCGGCCGTATCTTTGAAATAAATGCCTACAGCCGCGCGGTAGGTAAACATGCGATAGGGCTGCCCGCCTCCAGCATTTTAATTACATTTGCCTACTTTGTGTTTCCATTTAGTTTTGTGATTGTAAATATAGGTAGGTACTTTTTTATATAAACAAATAAAATACTTTGTGAATTGAATGGGAAGTGTTCAATAAAAATGCGTGTTGTTTTTTGATTGGTAGATTTAATTAAAAAACCGTGTTTATGTTTGAATAACAAATCGATTTTATAAATTTGCGACCGAAAAATATTTGCGCCTCGACTGAGACGTACAAAATGCTTTATTATTAAATTTTAGGAGATTTTTTTGAAGAAAAAGGAATATCTTTTACTTGGTTATAGATACCTGCAGCTAATTTTTACATATGTACCTGAACTTATTTTTAGAGAAAATACCGCGCGGTTATTGTTAAAAAAACAACACACCATCCGTTCGTCACTGCGGCACAGTCGCGACTGTCTGCATGCTGAGCGCATGCCGAGATCGAGGCGCGTAGGTATAGCTCGCGTTTCGTCCGTTTGTATGAAGTCGGATTACTGGATAGGATAATATTACCGTGGTAGTACTAGTAAAGAGCAAGTACTTGCCTGGTATATGGGTCATCTGGACAGCGGGAGAGTGCTGGCACATCTTCAGATTGTCGTACACGTGCTTGGATATCGCCTCCAAGTACTGCTTGCTGTTTGCGTTGTTTGTCCTGGAAATTCAATTAAATTGTTAAATGACAAGTAGAACCAGGGAGTCTGCATAAATAAAATTAATAAATAATGCTGGACAATTAACACAGCATTATCTAAGCTAAGCAAAGCTTGGTGTAAAAGGTCAAATCAAATCATTTATTCGCAGGAATGTAGGTACAAAAGCTCTTAATAATAATGGGTAACTCCAATACATTCTGCCTCGTCGAGGGGTGCAAAATTAAAATTTTAGGCTTTATTAAAGTAATATGTCAAAGATTAATTCAATTAACTAAAGCTGTCATTATATAATGCAAAATGTGTGTCAAAAAATTTTGTTAGTTAGGTAGGTACCTAAGTCAAAAAAAGTGTTATAGTCAAAATATTCCTTTATGTCATAAAAACATCTCTCCATTAACTACACTTTTAATTTAATTTTGAATAAATTAAGGCGAGGCGAGGATTTTGAATAAATTAAGGAGACCCGAGGCGGGAATCGAACCCGCAACCTCCTGCGTCGCAGGCGAACCTCGCCCGTTGCGCCACTGAGGTCGTCATTGATGATGATATACCCATATTTGAATGCTTATTTTTGTGCTGTGTGTGAGTTAACAGTGTTGGATGATGAAGAGCTATGTATGTCCTACCCATTGATTTCCGGATGCAACTGGAAGTCAGGTGCGAAGAACTCCAAGTATTCCGTGTAGGGTAGCTCATTGCTAATGTTGTCGTCGACGAGTAATGACGTCTCGTACGTCCAGCAGCGAGCCACGTTGCGGAGGGTGTATCTGAAATAAAGTCAGAAATGGTATGGTATGGATCTATCAGCTCTTTAAAGCCGTCACACACAGAAGTCGGAGGCGGACGGTAGCCGAGCCAGGCGTTGCGTTCGCGGTGCGGATGTCTTCACACTGCAGGCGTGCGAGAGCCGTGGCGTCGCGGAGGCGTTTTGGAGCCTTGTGTGAGTGGTCACGGCCGCATTTTTGTAAAGATGTCCTTTTTAAATCATTTTTATAATCTTTTATACGGCAATCGTATAAACAAATGTGGTTGGACTAGTAAAATCAATTTTTTGGTATATACCATTTTATTTAGCGTCTTATTCGGGTCATAAGCTAAAAATCTTGTTAATAAATATATACAACTCGTAACTCCGCTAGTATCACGCCTTCGCACCGTGAAATTCTGAAATACAACTCTCACACGCCACGCCTCCGCCTCGCCACCGCGCCGCCACGGCTCCGCGCCACGTCGCGCACGCCGACTGTTTGTGTCGCTAAGCCGGCCCGCCACGGCCGTGCATCGCTTAGCCACCGCCCGCGGTGTGTGTGTAGTCTTTCATATAAATTCATATGATACAACTCGCACGCCTTCGCCTCCGGCCCGGCCACGGCTTCTGTGTGTGACGGCTTTTAACATCGACTGCTGAACATGTCTCCACCAATCAAGAGAGATTTTGAATCACCATGATTGGCTGGTGGATTGATGATTGCAGTAGAGGTGTTAAGAACACACAGAATGAGCAGTTTAATTCTGTGTGTTTTAATAGCCTCCCTAATTATGTCACACAACTTTCGTTGAGCTATATGACAAAAGGGTGTCAAATCAAACGTCGCCAAAACTAAATTAAACTAATTTGACGGCATGAAAAATGATGCCAACCTTTTTAGTTCGATCGGTATGAAAGGAACCGCAGCATTTTTAGTCTCTCAAATTAGTTTAGTTATAGCAAAAATATAAGTAAGTAGGTACGCAAAAATCACAATATCCCATACCCGCCGCCACCAACAACCAAAGTAGGCACGTTCAAGTTCTTGACAAACTTGACGCACTCTCCATGCCCACGCGTGGACAGAGAGAAGCAGCCCAGCCTGTCTCCGGCCAGTGAGTCTGCGCCGCATTGCAGCACTATGGCCGTAGGGCGGTAGAACTCCATCACGTTTTGTATCACTGGCTTGAATACCTGCAAATTGAGAGTAGGTTTTTAAAATGTTGAGAGTAGATTTTTAAAATGATCTCTATTGACGACCTCTATGGCGCAGCGGGCGAAGATCCGCCTGCAACGCAGGAGATTGCGGGTTTGATTTCCGCCTCAGGACAAATGTTTTAGTAGCCCTATCATAAGTTGCTTGGTGGCTAGATGATGCTGTGTGAATTGTTCAGATTTTTTTTTTAAATTTATACTGAAAAGTGCGTGAACTTCTTGAAGGTTCAGAATAGAAACTATAATAGCACTGTGGCGGATTACTTTTGAATCGAGCGTGTAAAATCCTGGCGAAACTTTAATGTGCGGACAAAAAATTGCCACCACATAATATATGTATATACTACTAGATACTGTAAAATACGCCACCGTCTATACTTGTTCTACCACTTCTTGTCCATCCAAAGGTTGCCTGGAAGAGATCGCTCATAGCGATAAGGCCGCCCATTGTGCAACATAATCTGTATTTGTCTTTTCCTGTCCTGTATCGTATTTGGTGTGCAATAAAGAGTATTTGAATTGAATTGAATATCTTAAACCTTTTTTGTGTTATCTTGTTTAAATTCAGCACTTTCAGCTGACAGTAAGATTCAAATAAAATTACAAATGGTTTATTTATTTGTATACTAGTTTCTGGCCGCGGCTTCGCACGCATTGTTTCTTTTATGGGGTGAACCTAACGGGTTTGGTTGTCAAACAAGGCCCTACAAACTCAGTACTCACGGGATCCCCGTGGTAAAAAACTGGAATTACATAAATTTCATTTTTTTTCTTAATTCCTTGAATGTAAAAAACGATTGAGAAAAAAACTACGATAAAAAAGTCATGAAAGTGCACTGTTTCGCACATAATTTGCCGAGATCTCAGGAACCCGGCGGTCTCTTGAAATGATTTATGTTTTGATTCGTAGGTTATTACTAATTTTTTGTTTCTAATTCTTTATTTTTTATCGGATCTATTTGCTAGTGTACCGCTCTCTCAGTGTCATAGCAATCAATCATGTTCACTCGGTCTCCCGCGAAACAGGCCTAGCCTAGTGCGGGGATCGTAGGTAATTAATGCTCTCACGTTATATCATGCAAATGTAACATCTATTGGTAACATTAAGATTTAGTTTGTTATCCTAATGGCAAATAAATTATTTAGTATTTGTATTTGTTTCTTTGAACCAGTTTCTTCATAAGTTGTATAGTTTTCTTGTAAATAAGCAAGACCTTGATTTTTGTGCTTACGCCGCCCTTCCAAAATAGTATGCTCTGGTCCGCTCCTATAAACGATAAATCCTATACCTATCCTTTTCACAAAATGGCGGGCAATGCGCCCTCTTAAACATAAAAAGGTCCGGCGGTCTATTGAAATTATTTATGTTTTGATTAGTAGGATATTACTAATTTAATTTGTTTCCTTGAACCAGTTTCTTCATAAGTTGTGTAGTTTTCTTGTTAACAAGCAAGAACTTGATTTCTGTTCCAATAACGTTTCCTCTGTCCCGTCCCGCTCCTATAAACGCGAAATCCTATGCCTATCCTTTTCACAAAATGGCGGGCAATGTGCCCTCTTAAACATAAAAAGATTGTTTCTATACCAAGGGAAATGATTTTCAGCCCAATGAGGATCCGTAACGTTTTTAGTTGATAATGCAGATTTATACAACTAAGAAATCCATAACACCCAGTGCAAAAATTATTGTTCTACGACAAAAATTTACGAAGTTATGACCAAATTACTAGCGAGGTTAACTGAGTGACCGCTGTGGGTGCGTGTGACGTCACTGGGTGGCTCGCCGCCCTGTAACCATAGGCAGATATCAGTTTTTAGTGAATTACTCCGAAACTATAACTTTGGGAAAAAAAATTACAGAACCAAATAGACCCAGTTTTGAGAGACCCATCAAATTTCTATTGAAATAGCTAAAACGTTACGGGAAACATCCACTGTTAGGACCTGTGGTTAGGACATCCTTTTAAGTATGAAAATATACTTGTGCCAGAATGAACTGCTGTTCCATACATGGAGGGTACAAAGTAACTCACCTGCACATAGCTCTGGTCATCGATACCCTCCTTCAAGGGAACATTTACCGAATAGTAGCGCCCGCTCTCCGCGCCTATTTCATACATATCGCCAGTGCCTGTAAGTTCACCATATAGGTACCATAATGTTAGTATTTTGAAAGCAGATGAAAAGTTTGATGTGGGTATGTCTTCAATAACATCAAGAACGAGATCTATAACGGTCCGCAGCCAAAGTTACTACCGCCTTTTTTGGCGCGTGATCCAGGATGATAGCCACACAGATATTGTGTGGCCATCATTCTGCATGAGATATTGTTCAAGGATCATAACATTTTTTTTTTAATCATTCAGCGTGCTTCTTCTATCTTTACACTCCTAGGCACATGCCTAGTTTTTACTTAGGCACATGCCTAGTTTACCATAAGGATAATCCACCACTGTCAAGCGGTTAGACAGTGACAGATATACATTTATACACTAGATTCTGCCCGCGGCTTCGCACGCGTACTTTCGGTATAATAAGTAGCCTACTATCTAAGTTAGGCTTTGCTCTAAACGTACGCCAGATTTCACAAACTTTCGGGTTTATAATATTAGTGGGATATATCTATAGGCGGCCATAAATAGTTATTACTAATTATTAGGCGCGGGCTTAGAACCGGCATTTGCAGCCGGCTTAGAATTTGCACCACCCCAACTCTTCCCGCGGGTGTCGTAAGAGGCGACTAAGGGATATCCACCGGGGGCGGATAGCAGCGCCCCTGCAGAACAGTTCTACCACCGAACTGCGATCCTCAACCCGCATGCCCAGCGTGGCGATTATGGGCATTACCCCCCATGTGATAAAAGCCAATAAAGCGCTTATCAGGGGGAGGCCTGCGTCCAGTAGTGCCTTGTACCGCCCCGTGTAACCTTGCGCCCCTAGGAACATGCCTAGTTTAGAGATAATCCACCACTATCAAGCGGCTAGACAGTGGCAGATATATTATACATATAGCTATAGGCGGCCACAATTAATTATTTCCTAGTGTAAAATTTTCCGCACGCGCGCCCATTGTACCCTCGCGCCCCTAGACACATGCCTAGTTTGTCTTAGTGATCTGCCACTAAGTACATATTACCTGGAAAGAAGTAGTTTCCATACTTATGAAAGCTCACAGTCATGACCCTGTCTGTGAGGTAGAATGCTTCCTGCACCCCGTCCCCATGGTGGACATCAATGTCTATGTAGAGCACCCGGGGATGGTACTTCAGCAGTTCCAGGATTGCAATTACAATGTCATTTACGTAGCAGAAACCTGAAAGTATAAATAACTAGTTTCTGCACACTTTGTTTCTATGGTAACTATTCCAGGCCTAAAACTACCTGTATGCAAAGTTTCACCCCCATCCGTTTAGTAGTTTTGGCGTGAAGAGGTAACAAGCGTCCATCCATCCAAACACACATATATATAAAATTAGTGTAATAGTGTGACTTTAGCTACCTTAAACGAGTTCTGTACCCAGCATTGGGTGCTCATATATCCCCCCCTGTGATTAATAAACAGATAGGAGGAGAAAGCATTGAAAAGAAGATTAATCCTCAGGGTTAATTTCTGCAAATGAGATAATTTAACTACCCCTTGTATCACTGGTGGTCCAGAAGTGAGAATATTACTGAATAGGTACATAGTAAGTATTACCAGAAGGTTCAAATTTCTTAGCATGATGCAGCCCTCCGGACCAGTTGATGGCTATATCACATGCATTGTTGTTCAGCTTCATAGCGCCTTCTAAAGATGCTCCCGTGTACATTGAGCAGAAGTCAAACAGCCCTTCGAACACCGGGCAGTCGTCGCCAACATTGTAGTGGAGTAAGTCTTTTGAATAACCTGAAATGGAATTTTGGTTCAGAAGATTCTAACCCTTGTTTCATAATCTTACGGAATAGGTTAAAGTTGTCTGTTTTCTTCTATTGACTTGTGTTCAGATTGAGAAAAAACATTGCTTAGCAACTGTTATCAGACTAAAGGGGTAATTATTTAGTGGGAATCACAATCTGTATTGATGCCGCAGACCCATGAGTGTCATTGGTAGATTGACTCACTTTGAATATTTTGTGGGGTGACATTCTGGAGAAACTCAATGTAATCTTCACTATGGAACCTGCACATGTCATGTGCACTTGCCCTATATGGCTTATAGATTTGCATCTTCTTGTGGAGACCATAGTTTTGGACAAGACTATGGGTCACTGCCAATCTATGTGGCTTCATCGGATGCCCCGGTCCATAGTGGAAGTTCCCGACATCAACATTATAGAAATAAGCGACTCTGTGTTGAGTCATATCGCCACAAACACGTATTCCTTCAGAACGTAAATAACACCAAGAACTATAGCTATCATCAGTAAGTGTTTTGTAAGTTGGATGTCATTCAGCATACTTAGCGAGCCATTTTACAGCAATTGTGTAAAGAAATGGATACGCTTTGAAAAGCTAGGCAGCAGGTGGTTAAAATCACAAAACAAACGCGAACAAAACACACGGAAAAGTGCGGATTCAGTGCGGAAGAGCTGGTTGGTTGGAGCTGGTCAGTGTTGCCAGATCGAATTTGACAAAATCAGTAGAAAGTCACGTAAAAAATCAGTAGGTTGAAGAAAAAATCAGTAGATTTTGAAAAAACTACAAATTTCTAGCTTTTGACACGAAAAATGCGTGGTAGGTATCTGTAAGGTTTTTTGTAAAATCGGTTCATCCGCTAGGAAACTATAATTATTCCCTATCGGATGAACCTATTTTGATTAATTATTTTTGTATGTTTGTTCAGTGTGTGTGTTTCACTTTTCAATGATGGCATTCATCAAAGTACCTAAGTTGCAAAGTAAAATATTCATGGCTTTCGAATTTAATTTTTTTTTTTGTGTTTTAAGTAGGTTTGTAATAAACTTTTTAGATTGATATGAAAACATTGATCAAAGCAACTCATCAGCTTGGAATTCGCCGAGATTTGTTCATTTCCAAGGGCACTGATCAGGTTTTTTGGGGTAGGTAACTAGGTAGTGTACTATGGTGTCCCGTTGTTCCTTTCAAGAAAAACAAACTATGTTCATCACAGAAAGAGGGATGCTAGGTGTCTATTTCTTAAAAATTTCAATTTACCTGATAGAACCTGATCAGTGCCCTTGGAAATGAACAAATCTCGCCATAAACCAAGCTGACTCGAGAATCGTATGAACACCAAGTGAAATTGAATTTTTTATTTCTTTTGTTGTTACAAGGCCTTATGCCTTGGCCTTGAATCTCTCTCAGGAAAAGCTGGTTGATTTCTCGAATTTTACAATATAAATCTTCAAAAATCAAGCAGATATATCTACTCGTAGGAAGTGTAATAATCCATTGACAAGATCTACTGCTAAATCAGTAGATCTGGCAACAATGGAAAAGTTTATCGAAGAACGAACGGACCGACCAATCAATTCGAAAAAGATAGGAACATACAACAGATGTTTACAGGAAGCGGAAGAAACGAACGAACAAAACAAACTCTTCAATTTTATTCATATTTTGTCAGTATTGTGACGAACCGGATTGGTGAAAATTTCATTGGCTTGTGAAGTGACACTGACAAGTGACAGCTTACATAATAGACACAGAGCCATTGGCGCTCGGGAAAAATCAGGTAGATTTCACGAAATTTTAGAAATAAATCAGTAGATCAGTAGACGGTTCAAAAAGCAGGTAGATCTACTGCTAAATCAGTAGATCTGGCAACGCTGGAGCTGGTGCGAAACAAACACAACTTCACTCACTCACATCACACACACACACAGTGATTATCTTTCAATTCAACGTTCACACCACACACAACACAACAGTTCACAGTTCACACACACGTTCACACAACACAATCTGTAACTTCAACTTCTTAGGGAATGGCTCTGTGCTACCTTACGATTGTGATACTTTTGTATTACATAGAAGCCTGGCCTTAGCTTCGCTCCTATCTTGCTTGCGCAGTACCTACAGTTTGTGCAGATACCTAAGGGCTGTGCAAAAAGACAAAACACCGGTACAGTAGTCACACGAGCAAGTAAGCTCGTGCAAACAGGACTATGCCAATCTCATGTCATGCTTCATACTTATTTGAACTGAACTGGTGAGGTTCGGGTTCGATTTTATTTTTCTGTTTTCGGTTTCCGCACATCGCGATGCCGATTACAGAATAGTTTTTTTAAAAAAAGTGCGACTTGTGCAATCGTCGACACGCTGAAAATTGGACTGCGTAAATTTAGTTTGCACGTGTTTACTTGAGTGTTGAGCCGGTAATTCAAGCTGTTATCAGTATCGTCAATGAATATGTAAAAAATTAAAAGTTTGGATGGATGGGTATTATGTTTAGAGGTTTGGATGGATGTTTGTTACCTCTTCACGACACAAATACCTACTGAATGGATTTGAGAATAAACTCAGTTTTGAGAAACCCATCGAATGATATTTTTTTTTATGTTTTGTTTATTTTTTATTATTCGATGGGTCTTTCAAAACCGAGTCTATTTGGTTCTGTCACTTTTTTCCTAAACCTATAGTTTCGGAGTAAATCACTAAAATCTGATATCTGCCTACGGCTTAGAGCACTGAATGCTTCTAAGGCCTACGGTTAAAGGTCGGCGACCGAGCAAGTGATGATGTCTCACGCACCCGCGGGCCGCGGCGGACACTCAGTGAACTTCGCTAGTGATTTAGTCATAACTTCGTACGTAATGATCCGATTTGGATAACATAAAAAGATATATATCATTCTAAAGTAATGTCATAAAGAATAACGTGGATACCAGTTCTACTGATTGCTATAACTTTATCTAACGGTAACGTTACGGATAGTCATTGTGTCAAACCAGATGCAGACAGAGCCAAAGTTAAAACAAGAAGAAGACGATCAGATCACCGACCGGACCGACCCAGTGTTGCCGTTTTAGCGACTTTGTCGCTAGATCTAGGGGATTTTGGACTCGCTTAGCGACATTTTTTTCAGATTTAGCGACAAAAAAATATCTAGCGATATCTAGCGACTTTTTAGAATAACGAAATAGTTACTTGGTCTTTAATTACTAACACTATAAACACTGTTCCGTCTCTGTTTAGCATTCGAACTGTTAGTTATTGTAGTCTTGTTTTACACATGGTACTTGATCTATCTAACTACCAATTATACTTCAGTTTGCGTTGCGTCATTGTTTCACAAGTTACTTACACTGATTGTTAGTTTTGTCCTTTTCCAGTTAACAAAATTTAGTTGGAAAGTTAAAATGGACGTACCATTAAAGAAGAAGACTTACACCCAAAAGTACAGAACTGAGTGGGAAAACCAAGGAGAGTTCAAAGGCTGGCTTAAACCTAATAAGAATGATGCATTTAAAGCCTTTTGTTCGTTTTGTCACAGTGAAATGTTTGCTAAAATCAACGATTTATGGAAACACGCAAAAACAAAGAAACACCAAGAAAAATGTGAAGTTCTTTCAAAAAACCAACAAATAGGTAAGTTTTTCTCCTGCTCCTAAAGAAAACATGCAGTCTCGACATTGGCGGATACAAGGGGGGGGGGGGGGGGGGCATGGGGGCCATGTTTTAACTTCAAGTTAAATCGAAAACTAAACTAGAAATTACTATTAGATACTGTGGGGGCTCCGCGACAATACTGGTCATATAAAAAAATAGGTTCAGTACCTAAACATGGTTGTGGAGAAAATTATACATTATTTATTATAATATTAAGTTATATGACAGTCAATAATCATATCAATTTTAGCACGGCGGAATACTGCGTACTGCGGAATTGTTTTTGCAGTTCTTCATTTCATTAAGACCGGTTTAGCCGTTTAGGCGTGAAAAAAAAAAGAACGTATCAACACCTATTAGTGTTCATACGTTCTCTTTTCCCAACAGTCGCTGGAAATGACGCAAAATTTTAGCGGCTCGCTACGCTTGCCGATATTTTTGCCTTGGCTTTCTTCTCTTCCACAAATTTTCCCACAGCCGCTAGAGTCTCAATAATTGTCGCAGCTCGCACCACTTGTCGGCGCTGTTAAATCGTATTTGCTTTCATAAATTTCCCAATCGTATCTAAAAAAAATTGGTTGTCTGTAAAGTCGATTTACTGACGATAGTTGAACGTGACAACGTCGAACGAAACTACTGATGGAATGGTAGCATTTGATACTCGATCAAAACATGTAAATGTACTATAGTATAGCAGCTGTCCACGCAGACGCATCGCTCACTCAAGTAGGAGAGAGACGGATGTCGAGCGCTCTCGCTTGCACTTCAAGCCTTACGTGGAACGCCTCAGAGCGAGGTAACGCCGCATTACGTCATGTTTTTTCGTGCGTGCAGCCGGCTCTATCGAATTATAAGACGTTGTCACGTCAAAAGTCTTTAAAATTTTTGCGGCTCGCTCCGCTCGCCGTTTTTATGTCATCTCTGCTTTCGTTTCTCTCACACATTTTGCAATCATCGCTAAAAAAACATGAAAATTTCGAGGGTCGCTCCGCTTGCCTATTTTGTATGTATACTCTTAACTTTCACAAGTGTCCCAATCGGCGCTAAAATTCTCAAATTTTTGAGGCTCGCTCCGCTCGCCGCACCATTTTTATATCGTCTTTTCTACATTTTCACTTACAAATTTCCTAAATTTCGCTAAAATATGTTTATAAATTTCGAGTCTCCTTCTGCTAGCCATTTTTATATATCATCTTTTCTCTCGCAAATTTCCCAATCGTCGTCGCTAAAACTTTAAAATTTCCGAGGCTCGCTTCATTCGCCGTTATTATATCGTCTTTTCTTCCTTTTCTCTTAAAAATTTTCCAATCGTCACCAAAATATCTTTAAAAATTTCGAGGCTCGCTCCGCTTGCCTATTTTATATGTTTGTTCGTTTCTTTTACTAATATAAGTCCCATAAATTTTTTTAAGATTTTCGAATTTCGCTCCGCTCGCCATTGTTTTCATTTAGGCAACGAACTTAATGTTAGGTCTCTGTCAAATATTTCGATGTCCAAAGGGTTTAAGAACCGCTATCTCATAGAATGATATTTTTTCGGTGCAACGCCGCACTGCCTCTCCTCCCGCGCCGCCCGCGCGTGACTCGATGATTTATTTTGTAAAAAAATTGGTTGCCTGTAAAGTCGGTATACGGGCGAAAGTTTTACGTGACAACGACCGTAACGCAGTTTCTTGAAGTGAGCGGAGCGTAACGCAGTTTCTTGAAGTGTCACCCGGCAAACCAATTTATAAGACGTTGTCACGTCAAAAAAATATTATACTTATTATATTTTATAAAATATTTTGATATTATAAATGCCCCCCCCTCCCCCAAATGAGATCTTGGATCCGCCCTTGAGTCTCGAAAAGCTGAAGGTAAACTTGCTTTGTTTATTTCGGAACACAGTGCCATTTCCCAAATAGATCATTTTGACCGATTTGTGCAAAGATGTTTTTGAAGATTCAAAATGTGCAAACGATTTGAAAATGCACAGAACTAAATGCACTCAGGTGATCAACCAGGTACTGGCACCACATTTCAAGGAAAATCTTATGAAAGATATTGGCAGCCAAAAATACAGCGTTATAGTGGACGAATCTACCGACGTTAGTGTGACTTAATTCATGGGAATTATTCTAAGATATTTTAGTGTGGCACAGAATAACATTGTTAACGCCTTTCTCTCACTGGAACCAGTAGAGCGAGCTGATGCAAACGGGCTAGTCATTACTTTGGTTAAATGTCTTCAAGCTCATAATTTATCTGTCCAAAATATGATTGGGATTGGCACTGATAACGCTGCAGTAATGACGGGTCGGCACAATAGCGTGTATGAAATCCTCCGAACGCAGTACAATCTTCCTAACTTAATTTTCATAAGGTGCATTTGTCACTCCCTCCAATTGGCTGTTAGTCATGCGTCACAAAAAACCATTCCAAGTCATATAGAATCTGATAAGAGAAACATACAAGTTTTTTTCAATGTCATCGAAGCGGCAACAAGAATATAAAGAAATCTATAGCCTTATCAACTGTGGAGAAGGACCTCTCAAAATTCTTAAAGTGTCTGATACTCGCTGGCTATCTATAGAACCAGTGATAGTCAGCATTTTATCTCAGTGGGAAGAACTTAAACTGCATTTCTCACTAACTAAAGACAAATGTCAAACGGCTGATTTACTGAATGCAATGTACATGGACGAAGCCAACCGCCTACATTTATTATATATCTCAAAAGTGTGCTAAATGATGTTCAAACAGGAATCAAAATTTTCGAAGGGGAGAACGCAGATCCCAATTGATGACTTTGTTGCGATCTGTTTGCAACCGAATACTGATACCAAATGCTGCAACAACAGATAAGGACTTTTTAACGATAACAATAGAAGACCACTTAAACCCAGTACCCTACTTAGGCTACTTGTTTGAATCACATATCAGTACGTCCAATTTGACACGTGAAGCCGTAGCCCCTATCAGAAAGAGTTGTGTCGATTTCACAATAAAATTTGCAAAAGAAATACAAAACCGCGTTCCCAGCAATTACACCGCTCTTGAAAAAATGGCTCAGCTGTCTAAAGAAAACACATTATAGCAGATAAAGGATGATTCAATTGCTGAACTTGCAATTGAACTGGGTTTTGATGAAGACAAAGTCGACAAATTATTACAGCAGTAGCACAGTATTCAATTTGTCAAGTGGGATACAAAGATGAAAATACTGTGAAATTCTGGGCTCAAGTTTATAAGTATAAAAATGCTGCAGGAATCAATACATACATAGAACTAGCAGATTTGGCTATAACAGTTCTGTCACTGCCACATTCAAACGCTGAAGTCGAGCGAATGTTCAGTGTGATGAATATCGTAAAAAATAAACTAAGAAACAGATTGGCGCCTGTTACTCTGAATTCAATCATTATTATAAAAAACCAATTAAGAAATTTAAACCAGACTTGCCACAGCTACGTATTGCCTGAAGATGTTCTTTCCAAAATCTCAAAAACCATTAAAAAACAAAGAGTACCGAAATGGGACCATCAACTTCCAGAACTGCTCCTGCCAATGTTTGTGATGAGGATGACGTCTTAGATGACGAAATGTTGCAATTTATTCAATTTTGATTACTTATTGTTTGTGTAAACCTACATCTTTTTTTTATGTAATATGTAAGGAGAAAGGCAAACGGCCCGCCTGATGGGAAGTAAGTGGTGATTATCTTCAAGTAATAAACACTTAAATATTGCCCGTCTTTTATTAATGCAATATCCTTATAAAAAATCTAGCGACATTTAACTAGATTTTTCATATATCTGGCGACTTTTCGGTTGTAGCCTAGCGACTTTTTTTTTGCCTGAGCGGCAACCCTGGACCGACCTTGAATTGAAAGAAAAGGAAATGCAAATCTTTCAACAAACTGCTCGTTCTGTGTTGATTTCGGCAAAAAAACAATATTTGTCGTCATTAATTCTTCAAAATACGAGGTAAGTAACTCAAACTATGGCGCTGCTTATGTATTATCAGTTGCAAACTCGTTCTATTTGTCTATGTAAATCGTAAAACTTGTATTAGCCTAGCTAAAAAAGCTTTTAGTTAGGCTTACCTACCTGCATTATCAACTATTGTTACATAACTCCTGATGAGGCTAGAATATTATCTTATCGTACTGTAGTTCATTATCAACCTGTACTTTGCAGTCTGATAAGAGTAGAGTGCGTACTTTCGTAGTTATTTGCATACATCCATCCACCATAAAAACCCATCAGGTTCAATTAGTTTTGTTTGTTGATCAATATTATCACCGGCTTAGCTAGACTTTGATTCCTGCATTTAGCCGTGATCAGAATTGGTAGTTTTAGAGTCGTCACAGAAGGTTCAGGTAAGCCGCCAAAACTGTAAATTTTTCGTGTGACTTTTTTGGGGCAATAACATTTAGCGGGAATATTTTATCAATTTTAAAGTTAACATTATTATTATGTATAATCATTTAAAACTTTTAAATTTAAGCTCCATATTAAAAATAACTTTGGGCAAAAATGGTGATATTTTCCTTGTTGGTCACCACGGAAATGGAAGTTAGAGAGACTTACTTTAATTCCGTGTTGGTCACCATGCCCAAACAAAGACGGCCATAGGTATTTCTAAGTGTCAATTACAAAGTTCATAAAGTTACCGTTGGTAACCATGATATTTTACTTCCTCACAACCTGGGTGGTTGCATATTTTTTGATAAAAAGTGTCTGTTGAAGTTGTGTAACCAAAACGCAGTGGAGTAAGTAAATGATACTTATTAGATTTTTTTGTAATCATTGCTCATAAGTTGTATTTTATATTTCTATAGTAAAAATATGTGTCAGAGTAAGATATTAAGAACAATACTTTCATACTCTTCAACTGCTGATAATACTTCCGAAATTCCTTCTGTCATTCAAAAACTGCTTTTATCACATGGATGGGGGTAATGCCCATAATCCCCACGCTGGGTATGCGGGTTGTGGATCGCAGTTCAATGGTAGAATTGTTCTGCAGGGGGCGCTGCTGCCCGCTCCCGGTGGATATCCCTTAGTCGCCTCTTACGACACCTGCAGGAAGAGTTGGGGTGATGCAAATTCTAAGCCGGCACTACACAGCTTGATTTGTCTTGACTAGTACTCTGGTCCTAGATCATATCTAGAGTCTGGTGAAGGTGGTAGGCACCCTGGAATGTAGCCATGTGACTTAACTTTATAGTCTACAAGTATACTAATATTACAAGTAACAAGTAAGAAGCTTACTTTTCAGGGAGTGACATAGGCTATATTTTATCCCGGAATTCCCACGGGAACGGGAACTACGCTGAACCGCGAGGCGATCGTCTAGTTACCTATAAATTTGTTACATATAGCTTGTTTTATAAATGCTAGGAATAAAACCAGGGAACATTATGTCGCCGCCTAATCGTAGAATCAGCCCATTTGTAGAATGGCTAGGAGGTTTACAAAAGGAACGCGACTACCTCTGTGGCATGGTGGGCGAAGGTCCACCTGCGAAGTAGGAGGTTGCGGGTTCGATTCCCGCCTCGGGACAAATATTTGTATGGTCTGCAGATATTTGTTAAGGGTGTTCTGGTCGTTTTCTATGTATAATAAAAAATATCTATACTGTACAGGGTGTTAGCGTAAACAGTTTTATCCTTGAAACCACGTATGTACAGTACACCCCTAAAATAAGACGATACAAGTTATTATTAAAAATAAAAGTCAATTAGTTTCGATGGAATTTCATAATTCATTTCTCTGCTATCCTACGTGATTTCACACCCTAGTGGACACCCTAGTGACCTTATCACGCCGCGCCGCCCGCTCTCGCCTGTAGCCGGCCGGTGGTGTAGGTATCGAATTGTAGGTACCTACAACTTGTGATGGAACTTTCCCTTCATACTTTTCCTGGCTTAGGACAGGCAAAAATAGCTACTCTAACACATTTGCCAGTAAGTAGGCTAAAGTAGGTAGGTACTTTTACTTACGTACTTTTACTTTAGTAGGCACGTAGCCTTTGTGTAGCCGCTAGGATCGTTTCCCGGCTTGGCACACGTTGTTCTGGGAACCGCTCTGCGTACATCGTACGAGTATATGTTGTCACCAGCGATGGCATAAAGTCGCACCATTTCAGTCCACTGTTCATTTGTGAACGGCATCGTCACTTCTCTACTTAACACAATACGCGAACAAATTGGCACATCACAAATTAGCACGGAACGCGTCGTTACGTGCTCACTACCTAGCAGACGGGCCGCGACTGACGAGTGCGGGGGGCCGGCCGCGAGCGGGCGACGCATAGGCGGCGCTTTTAAGTCGGCGCGCGAGCGGCGGCGTCTTTGTTTGTAACCGACAAAGCAGGCGGCGGCGTAGGTATAAATGTAGGGTGAAATGCTTTTATGATGTATGAGGATATTTTTTTCAAAGTTATGTAAAAAAAAAAAGTTTAGTTATTTCATCGGTTTTGGACTCTGCTCATGATTCTGAACTTCTGGTTTCCTGGATAAGACTGTTTACCCTAACACCCTGTATGTACTCGTATATTTATTAATATTATATCAGTTATCTAGTACCCATAACATAACACAAGCTCTGCTTAGCTTGGGGCTAGATAATGCTGTGTGAATTGTCCAGCATTGTTTATTTATTTATTTTTATTTATTTCTTGGAATACCTGTTTCATTCAGCGAGATGGCTAAATGACGTTTATATTGTTTAATGTTGATCATTCAACAATCAGCTAAGGCAATTAACTGAAAAGCAGCCGTTTTGTAAACCGCATAGCCATTCTACAAATGGGCTGATTCTACGATCCGGCGCGGCGGCGGGTATACATACATAATAATGTTGATTTAACTTAAGACACTAAATTATTATTAATCTAGGCTTAGCTGCTTATTTTTGTGCGTAGCAGAATTAAGGGCAAATATGGCCTACACTTAGCAATGTGCTTAGCACAGATTGACGCTGTGATAAAATACTTCAGTATTCCAAGGACCAGGACGGGATTGTTCTGTAGGGTAGAATAGACAATAATGACACCTCATCGTCATAAATTGCGTACATTATTGAAGTTGAAGCATCGATCAGAAATTTCCGGCCGGCCCCCCTTAGATGCACAATGCGCGCCCTGAAAACGTCAGTATCAAAAGGTATCCCATTTGGCATTTTGGGATACCTTTTAAACTAGTGTCATTTTAGCTCTCGGACCGAAAGCATGGTCAAGTGCTCGTATAAAAAATGCAATAATCGACCGACCAAGCAACAGAAAAAGCATGGAATTTCTTATTTTCAGTAAGTTTTAATGTAATTTTTACCTGTGTATTGTGATATGAGCCAATTGAGCCTTATATACTTGAGAAATCAGCATTAAATATTGATGTTGGGTTTGCCTATGTAAAAATATTTATTTTGTTCTAAGTTGATGAATGGAGCGGCTATTGTTTCTAATTTTTTTTTTATTTATTTGTGGTAAGTTGTAAGTGATCATTTTTTTTTCATGAAAAGACATTTAAAATAACTGGTTGAGGTTTATAAAATAACTAGCTGACCCGCCCTCAATTTTATTTGCGTGGACTCTCTAATAAAAGAAAGACTACCAAAAGTATTAGATTTAATCAACATAGTATTTAATTTTATCCTTATAAAATAAACAGTGTGTAAATTATTTTTAGGTACCTTCCTACCTACTTACAAAATAAAATAAAATAAATTCGACTCCACTAATCTCTTGTTCCGCATGCAAAAAACTTGACAGGCTCTGCGCAAACTGTCTGCGTCAAAACAAAACGTGGACACTTTTGAGTGTCATTCTTGTAAGGTTCTAGGTATCTACGGGGGAGGCCGCATACTTGATCGATGAGTTGAAGGAACGAAATTCAAATAACTCGCGCATTCGATGGCCAAATGACGTAATTTTTCTCTATTCTACCCTAGACAGCATTCTCCGTGTTTGCCGTACAGATAGTTACGCCAAGGAATAATTCAAATTCAATATTTTATTTCGGACAACTAGAATCCATAATTTGTTAGTAAAGGTAGGACTTATAATTAGGGTTAGTTATAACTAATATCTACTAAAAAAGAATACAAAATTAAATCAAATCAATTTAAATACAAAACTCTCCCCATGAAGCATTTCCACAGGGGTGAGGATAATGAATACAAGCAATAATGACACGATAATCTATCGATTATGTTCTCATTCTATAAACCCACCATTGTTAACTTTTAAAACACACCTTTCATCTGAATTTTACTGCAGGTATACATCCTACTTCCTACTAATATTATAAATGCGAAAGTTTGTGTGAATGTTTGTTACCACGTATTATCTCCGTAACTACTTAAACTAAATTAACACTTTCATGATCCAAGCTGCGTCTTGGTCGTGTCTCTCAATCCCCGTGTAGCGGCTGTTTTTTTTTTGTTGTAATTTGTTGTGTCTAGTCTAGGTTCTAGAATAACACATAGGCTAATCTAATTTTCTAAAATTAACCTTGACCTCTAAGAGAGAGTGGTAAAGTTTCTAGACTAAGGAATAAGAAAATTATTATTCCTTGGTTCGATTCACTAAAAACTCGGTATAAATAAACTATAAAGTAAATAATGAATCACGTACTAATTATATATAAGTATAACATCTTTATTCACAAAGAAAATTATACTAGTATTTACAATTGAAACAATTGAGCTAACTGCTTACTGTTGCAAACAGTCTACACGTACTTATATTTTATTTTTACAAATCTATACCTGAGGTGTGCAATAAATTTCTGATATTAACACACGGGCGAAGCCGCGGGGCGCAGCTAGTATCTTATCTTTATATATATAATTCTTCTGTGAGTGTGTATGTCACTGAACTTCTCTCAAACGACTGGACCGATTTTGATGAAATTTTTTGTGTGTGTTCAAGGGGATCTGGGAATGGTTTAGATTCACAATTTTGTCCAACGCGGGCGAAGCCGTGGGCAGAAGCTAGTATTATATATTTAGCTAGAGTTTCCGAGTAGTGCGAGTCGTTTTCGAGTTTGTTGCAATTTCATGTAGAAGCAAACGTCTTGTTTTCGGTCCTCTATCTAGAACCTACATAAACATTCTGAATGCCTCTTTTAATTCCCCGAAATCGATTGTTTTGTTTCGTTTTATTTTTTTGTGCAAATCGGTACTCTAATTCGGTGTGTTAAAGGCAGAGTACACCAATTGGCAGAAACGAAACACAAAATTTCGTGTTGGAGCATTAAAATCTTTATAAAACTTCATCAAAACACATCGCACTTTGTAACGTATGTTATTCACACTTTCCATTCGCGAAACGAACTCACGTTCGAAAGCGATATCTAGGCGACATAGGAGATCGCAGTAGGCCCCCTTACCTAACTGTTATTGAATTGAAATGAAATCAGCCTTTTATTCATCGTCGTACTGCGATAGCCTCCATTCGAAACTGGTCGCTTGCCCACTCAAGTTGTTTCGCTGTAATAATCGACCACCACAGAAATCTAATAAACTTCTATATTGGCAACCTATTTAGAATATTCTGTGGTCTATTTATAATAAAAATGAATCGTATAGTAAAACTAGCTTTTATTCTGATAACCACAGAGAGTGTTTTGGTTAATTATAGGGTGAACGCGAAAGGAATGTGTTCAATAGCGCAGTCTTTCATCGAGCACAAGGTTGTGCCTGATGTCGTCCCGAAGGCACCAGAAGCTTTGATTCAAGTGAGTATTTTTTATATTATGTTAATAAAATTCACTTTACGCAGGGAGCTCTGAGAGACTCCCTCCGTAAACTTTTGCCAACATCATTGACAAAACTCTGTCATTGTTGCTTGGCAGTCTCAGTGACAAAATAAAGAATTGTTATGGTGTCCTGATGATGTTTCGTGGAGAGACGAAACTAGTTGACGACTTAATTTGATGGGGTTTTTTAATTTTTTATGGTGTGGTGTTTTCTTTTACAAATTAAGTTGTATGCGTCCTTAAAGTTGGAGGGTAATTTACTTAGCAATTTATATATTGCGTAAGTCTTTTTTACCTTCTCTGATTGCATGGCAGGCCAATTTGTGGGTGCACGCGAATTGCATTTTGTTGGATCTTATCAGATAAGGTTTTGCGCGGAATTGCTACTAAATATTATTTAATCCAAATATTATGCGATGGATTTCTACAAAGTAACGTCTGAATATATTTTATATTTCTTGCTAATATTATTGATACGTCTTTGAAGATATGAGCTGTTTGTAAGATATCCAAAGTTACTTTGCAGATCAGGTTGTAATTCATTTAAAGCATAACCTGATTGTCATAATATGCTACTTTTTGTTCGGAAATAGGGTGTGCAAAGTCGCTGGCAGGAGCTAGTAAGAGCAGATAAGATAGTCAGATGGATTTGTAAAAACTTTCGCAGAGTAGCAACGCAGTGTAACTACGATCTCGATTTTTGTTAAGTTTTGGTGTCCAAAGTGAATTGAGAAAGCTAATTTTTTGCTAAAATTGAAGCCTTGACTTAATAAACACAGTGACAACTATGATTTGCATAGTTATCAGTGAATAAAGTGAATTAAGTACCTGTTTACCGAAGTTAGGTGATCTTACAACAAAAATTTTACCACCTACTCGCACACAAAATATTGGCTCACCTCTCGCAGTAAAACGCGTAAGCGACACTATCTACACGGGCGCTTACGACCTTCTTCCTGTTGCCATCAACTACTCAGATAGGAACGTTCGAGCCTTTATTATTGTGCCAACATATTTTGCGGTTGCAAGGGGCATATTATTTGGAGTAATTGTCACCAACGAACGATCGAAGATACTTGCGTGATTACGAGCATGACTTCGTCAGTTCGTCAGGGAAACTCTTCATCGCAATCCTCCAAGAGACAGGCGCTGTCATTACCCCATCTTCCGTCTCCGGACCTGTTCCCCAACATTGCTGCTGACTCTCCTATTACTCGGGATCAAATACGAGAAATCATGAAAGAGATGTTGCTTAAGCACATGACAGAGTTTAAGAAGCAGTTCACGGCCGAGTTAGTAAAGGTCACAGATGAGATTAAAAACGTCAAGCAAGCTATGGACTTCATGGATAGTCGTATCGAAGACATAGTCAAAGCACAAAATGAGGTGCAAGGCCAGATCAAGACCTTACAAGAACGCGAAAGCCAGATGCAGACTAAGATAATAGCTTTAGAAGCTAGGTTGAATGCAATGGAACAAAATGCTCGTTACAAAAAAATTGAGATCCACTATGCACCAGAAAGAAGACCGAGAATCTGATATTAATTGTAGAAGATCTCGGTACCGTAATTGGATGCAAAATCAAGGAGGAGAATATCCTGCGTATAACCAGAACGGCAAAACAAGACCCAAAAAGTAAGCGTCCGCGCTCAGTTGTGGTGGATTTCAACACGCAGTTGGTGCGCGATGAATTTTGGCCACTGATCCAATATAATCGGCGACACCCAAATAACAAACTTAACAGCACCCACCTGGGGCATACTGGACCAAAATTGCCTATTTACGTATGAGAGCACCTTTCTCTTTACAACGAAGCTCTACACGCCGCAGCTAGACGAGCGGCTAAAGAAAAAGGATATGAATTCGTTTGGACCCGCGGCGGCCGCATCTTCATGAGAAAGTATGCTAACTCCGAGTACATCATTGTGATGGACAGAGTACTATGCTAATCAAAAGTAAAACATGGCTACGGTTTCTTCAATCACTGCAGCGGACTCCATCAGTATTTACTATCAGAATACCCGTGGACTCCGTTCCAAAATACATATTTTCTATAGATTGGCTTGGTACAGAGTGATTAACGTGGCTAAATACTAGTGTGTTGGGCGCACAGTTGTTGATAATAGAAATACTGTTTTTAGAAGAGATAGATACACAGATCCGGTTTCATGTTTTTATATAAACTCCTTAACAACCAAATAAATTGTTCTTCTCTCCTTAGTAAAATTCGCTTTAAAGTCCCCCGTAGAATTCCCCGTTAACCGATTCCTACCCTCGACCCACCACACCGCTCAACAGTCCTCGCCAAAAACTTACCTATTCCTAGAATTAGCAAAGAACTTAATAATCATTGCGCCCAGATTGATATTTTCTCAATAAAACTACCGATTTTCCGCAAGTTCTTATCTTGAACTTGTCCAACAGTTTTAAAAAGGTCACTTCCAAATATGTCTTATTTATTTACCTACTTAAATTAAGCTGTTAATTTTAGAGTTTACTAGCTGACCCGGCAAACGTTGTTATGCCATATAAATTATTTCTAGGTAAAAAAAGACGATAATTGATCAGTTATCGAGCGGGATGAAAAGTGATTAAATTACTAAAATGGCTATTAAAAAGTAGGGGTTGGTGATAAAAGGGTAACAATTTAGGGTTGTATGTATTTTTTAATGCCACATTATAGAAAAATAAAAACAAAATTTTTTGTGCAAAAATTAAAAAAAATGTTAAGGGTGATAGTAGCCGATTCTCAGACCTACTGAATATGCATATAAAATTTGGTAAAAATCAGTAAAGCCGGAGGAGTAAGGTAACTAACATTGTGACACGAGAATTTTATATGGTACCTATAAGAAGATAACTTTATTTTATAAGAGGCAGCTTCATCTATTTAATTTTCCAGTTGTTAATAACTTCAACATTTATTCACAATGCAGTGTCCACCTATAACTGATTGTGAAATTAACTTTCTCATTATGTTTGCATTTTATATATAAAAATTATTGTAACACCCACCTGGTAGACCAAATAAACTTAGAAAGAAGAATGACTGCGACACAGGACACTAATTCTCAGGATTCATCATCAGCCTAGATGGTGATCAAAACTTTGCTTTTTCTCTAGTTGTCAGATTCAGATTCGATGCCGTTTATTTCCATAGGTTTAGGTATAACTTAAAGCTTTTCCAAGAGCCAAAGTGGGCTAGAACCAAGTGGGCCAAAGTCTCAACGAGAGTTATTAAAATCTGCTGCGAATTAATCTATACGAAAGAAAACTGCACTAATAAATTTCTTACGTAACGTGTAATGCTATGTAACGTCGACCTAGCTTTATAGGCAACTAGTTTCTGCCGCGGCTTTGCTTGTGTTGTTTCTGTGGAAACGTTCCAAGGTCATTTATAATTTATATCCCATGTGAACTGATTTATGAAATAAAAAAATATGTGTCTTAATAACATAGTTTTAGCCCTATATGAAAAATTTCAGCCCCTTCCGTTCCGTAATTTTAGCGTAAAGAAGTAACAATCATCCATCCAACCTAACTTTGTTTTGTTTTGTATGCTTATTTATTTTTTCTGTGTTTGTTTCTTTTACTTTTCTATTTCCATTTATATGTCATGTCTAAAATTTATTTTAGTTTATCACCTGTGTCGTTGACTCGCAAATGTTTTGTTAGGTACCTTTTATAAAATTTTACTAAATAGGTAATAAGATAAGTAGTTGGACACCAAACATTATTGTAAAGAGTGTGTCTATAGCCAGTGACGCGCTCTACGCTATGGTGCCACGGAAGACCAGCGCTGCAGCTGCTCTATGAGCTCCTGCAGCACACGCTGAGTGGCAGCCTTTTGGTCTCACGTTGTTTTTATTTTTCTCTTTGTAATTCTTATTTATCGATGTGTGTATTTTCTTCTGAACCAATAAAATTTATCTTATCTTATCTTAACTTTCGCATTAATACCTACATATTTTCTTCCATACGACCTACTTTTGGAAGGCTCTAGAAACGTTACTCCACGCCTCTTCATTTATTGAAAGTTAAGGACTAACAATGATCAATCAGCCATGATCAAGACCAAAGATAAAAGATAAAAAAATGTGCTGGACGTTTCACATAGCATCATCTAGCCCCAAGCTAAGCGGAGCTTGAGATTACTAGTTATCTAATATAGGTATGTATAGTTCACAATACATAAATAGGTACCTACTACGTAGTTTTTTATCATATATCTTATGTATTATACATATATAATATATATTCTCCCGCTCCGGGTCGTTCTTGGTGCAAAGGATTGCCATCGCTATTCGGCGAGGTAATGCTACAAGCATTATGGGCACCTTTGCACCGGGAATGGTCAGGGGCGGGTTATTTAATGACTAAGTTTTAAGTTGTGTATTTAATTTAATACATAATGTAGACCTTTATGACATTTAATTTTTATATTTATACTAATATTATAGAATAAAATATATATATTGTATATATATAAATCTCATTTCACGGTGTTTGTGGTCACACTCCTCCGAAACGGCTCAACCGGTTTTTATGAAAAAAATTATATATTTATTTGGTAGGTATGAGAATAGGTCGTACAGTATATTTCACACCTAGGGTGTTCCTATTAAAAAAATCCACGCGGGCGAAGCCGCGGGGCGCAGCAAGTAAGTATATACTCGTAAAAACACCCAGAACGCCCAAAGATAACTAGTAAATCTAGATAGCCTGTTATCAAGTCAAACTCTCCATCGTATCTTCTTATCTTGACATTTTTGGCTAGATGATGCAGTGAGACATGACTGAATAATTATTATGAAATATTTGTCGTGATGAAGATGATTGACGAAAGATGATGTAGGTATACTCATAAAAATCACTCCGGAACCGTGGTCCCACTGCGATGTCCAACTGGTGGGACAAAACTTTTTCTTGGTCCCACCAAACACACACTTGACCGTTCAACATATGGCTCTGGGTGCAATTATATATATATACACACCCTTTCAGCCACAGAGTCGCCACGAACCCCTCCCCCCCTAAGTTAATGTTGACCCCCCCCGCTTCGCGGGGGTGGGAGGATGTGGACGGTCAAGTGTGTGTTTGGTGGGACCACGAAAAAGTTTTGTCCCACCAGTGGGACATCGCAGTGGGACCACGGTTCCGTCACTGTTATTATGAGTATACCTACAGCATCTTTCGTCAATCATCTTTATCAAAACGAATGAATCTTTACTTACTCAACCACAGCTAACTCAAATTACCTAGTACCTATTGCAAACCTACACCTTCATCGATTAATTATGATTAAACTTTGGTACCCATTCATATTGTATGGCGTGGCGTGATAAAACGAGACAAACAAAAAAGAGAGTTGGTCAGCAATGAGCGTACAGCTAAACTTGTTTCTTAACCCGCTTTATCTCATATCACGGGACATGATCAAAATCGGCAAATTCAAATAGGATAATCATCATCAGCTCCTATACGTCCACAAACGACGCCACAATCAGGTCCTGACCTGAGCCGCCTCCATCCATCGACTCCCTGCGACCGCTACAATGTTGTTCGTGCAATCTACACACATCAACATTGTCTAGGGATATTCAACATTTTGTTGATTTTTACAAAAACTGAAAATAATTTCTTTAGAAAACTAGCTATGGCAAGAATCTTTTTTTGTGTTGTTTATTTATAACAATAATAAAACCTGTTTAATATTATTTTTTAAGTAAAATTGAAGTAAGAACAAATTGAATTGAAAATTGAAAGAACAATCTCGGTAAATTGTGTTAAAACTATTTTTACGCTGCCATGACTTTATAAAATTACCTTCTTACAATTTAATAACCGGTGTGGCCTCCCCTGACGTTGAAAACACATCTGCACCGGTTATTCATACTCAAAATTAGGGTGTCAAAGTCTCGCTGGGGTATGCGATCCCATGTTCTTTTTCAATGGCAAAAAAGTTGGTCTTCTGTGGTCAAATTTGACGGCAAATTGCTGAAAGCCCTTCGCTGCAAAATGTCCCAAGCATGTTCAATAGGGTTTAAGTCGGGTGACTGTGCAGGCCAGTCCAAAACCGCGACATCATGTTCCTGAAGGGCAGCTGACACTAAACGCGGCGTGTGTGGAGGGGCATTATCATGCATCAGCTGAAATTCCTGGCCAATTTGAACTCTATGAGGGATGATCACAGGTTCTACGACCTCGTTCCGATATTTTAGTGCAGTCATGCTGCCTCTTATCCAAATGTGCTCGGTTCGCGCGCCAATGCGAATTCCCGCCCAAACCATGATTGTCCCACCTCGGTACGGTGGACCTCTTGTGGCTGCTGGAGGCGACTTTCTCTGCCTGGAACTCTCCAAACACGTGTTCTTCGTGAATCGGGGTGGAATCCAAACCGAGACTCATCAGTAAAGAGAACCATTGTCCATTGAATGATATGATTCCATAAAAAATGTTCTTGAGCCCAAAGAAGTCGTCTTCCACGATTGCCTCGTCGTAGAGCTGGCACACGAAGTGGCCTACGAGAATGAAGATCGACTTCATGTCGCCCTCTTCTGACGGTTTGGTCACTGACTGACAGCTGATGGTCTGACTGAAGCCTTTGCACTAGCTGCTTTGCTGTGAGATTGGGTTCCCTCCTGGTGAAATTTTGGAGAAAACGATCCTGTCTAGGGGTGGTTACTCGTTTTTTTCCAGTGTAGCGCTTTCTTACATCCCCAGTAATACGATAACGTGACCACAATCGAGAAATTACGTTTCTCTCTTCGGACTTTAGATAGCCCTCTGATATCGCAACACAACTTGTCTTTTCCAGCTCGATAATCTTCTCGTCGGTCCTCAAAGTTCGTGCATTGTATGTTACCAGGTGCAAGGGTCGTCGGAATTAGGATTCGTAACTCAATCATTTCGGAGATTCCTAGCAACCGCTGCCCCGCCGCCGTTAAAGCGGCCGCTACCGTGACCAGGAATAGCGGAGCTGCCGGGGACTGGGGGCCATTTTGTTTTTGTTGCCATCATATTGATGGGAGGTTTTGCCATAATCACCACGTCTGGCAGGCAGATTGGTGACCGCAGTAAAGGTTTTGGTAAATACACAGTAGGAAGCTGCTGTCCTTCCTCTGGTGTGTTCTCTTAGTCGACTTTTACGACATCCACGGGGTGAGGAAAAAGGCGCGATATTCTTACGCCGCGGCCCCACGTCCTATATTGTAATGTAGCTTATAGGAACGAAACGCAGCAGGCGAGAACGAAACGTCCAGAGGGACCAGAGACAAGTCAGAGACTTTTGCCTATAGCCGCTCTAGTGGAAGCTGGTAGAAAAACAACTGTAATCGGATTCTAAGGAAATAAAATGCGTTTGCCTTAGACTGGAATTGGAATATTATATAACAATACATGGCGCAGCCGGTAGGATAGCTTATGTTGTAGGTATGGATAATAAACCTTTTTTTATACGACATCGAATAAAGGAGGAGGTTCGGCTGTATGATATTATTATTATTGTGGACCGAATTTGACGATTCTTTTAGTTTTGTATAGAAAATGATCCGGGGTGCTCCCATATAAATTTAATTCCTGAAGGATTACAATTTGTGAATTTGTCACGCAAAACTAAAAAAATACTGTAAATATAAAGAAATCACACGGGGTAAACTGAAGTCTTCTTACATCTATCCTCTATAACCATTCATTTGAACTGACAATGGCAATACATTGGTAATTGGATAGGTAGGTGCCAGCAACGGTGAACAGTAATTGAATGTTTGTGAAATGATATAGGTATAACATCCTACCATTGTTGTGTAGAATTAATGGGAAGACTACCTATGTTGTATTCAAAGCCCGAAATTCATGCTCATTAAAACACGCTTAGTGATTTGATTAATGATTCAATTTCATGTTTACCAAGTACCTACAGATAGGCCTATCATAGACAGCCTCGACAAGTATTTGTCTAAGCTGGAAGAATCAAAGTCATCAAAAAGATTTACTTACATAATTTTTTGTAATAATTTTATTGCAAAACACTGGTTTTGCTGAAAAAACAAGCAAAAACCATTTGTGTAATATTTTGTAATGTTAAATAATACAAGAGTGCATGTAAAAACACACGAATAGGAATATAAAAAACTAAATCTTTTGCAAAAATATTAAAATAATATTCGTAATTTTAAAAATAGTTATTTACAAGTTGATCGTCTCAGGGTCCAGAATCACCCCCTTACCGCTTACACCCCTTCCGTGGCACCCTGTTTAAATAAATAAATAATGCCGGACAATTAACACAGCATTATCTAGCCCCAAGCAAAGCAACTAATTTAATATTTGAACGAGCTGCATATTATAATAGAGCTGCATATTATTTTCTTATCGACGGTAGGTACTAACTACAATGATACATCAATTACATAAACTACACTACATATACTCGATACATATTAATTTATCCGCTTAGTTGAAGTCAACAATTTTCCGACAACTACCACTTTGTGTCTCGCATCGGTGGATTTAATTTACTAGTTTTTTTTTTAGGAAAAATACATCTTAATTCACAAAGAAAATTACAATCAAATAAAAGAAATAAATTAGAACTAGTATTTACAATTGAAATAATTGAGCTAACTGCAGACTGCTGCAAACAATCTACAGGTAGCTAGCTCAACTGATCCGGATCAATATATATTATGTATATCAATACCACTCGGAAGCGTCCCCTTGGGGACGCTTCAAGGACGCTGGCAATGCAGCCAGCATCTTGACGCTGGCTGCATTGCCCCGCTATATGGCAATGCTGATGCGCTGCGCCAGATACTCACCAGCTCTCGGGTCACGCGGCTTAGACCAGACGCTCTGATATTTTTTTAAACCCGAAGAGCCTCGGTACCCCACGGACCTAGGGTCGCGACTCCAAGGGGAGCAATTTACTTGTACCTATGTATAATCAAAGCCTATTAATATGCATTAGCCCACAGATTCCATCTCATAATTACCCCAGTCAAATAACTATTACTGCCTTGCTCCATAGATTTTCTGCCCTTCCTGTGGTAGATTCCCTTAGTCGGCCTTTACGATACCCACAGTCTGAGTTGGTGGAGTAAAGTAAATGATTCTGTGTGGAATGACAATCATTCTTATTCTAAGCGGGGGAGTTGGTGTAAAAAAAGTAAAAGTAAAAAGTATTTATTCTATGTCACAAAATTACAAGCAAAGTTGGTAAGAACAAATAAAAGTTACAACCGTGACATTAAAAAAGATCATCGCTCAGCATGACGCTACTGTGCGCTGGTTTTATGAGAAGCCTAGAGGGCGCAGCATCACATTTTTATGTGACACGCGAATAAAACAAGGACAAAGGTATAACTGGTATCTGCACTGACACCTCGCATCGGAGTGTTTGTGTATTACCCCCTGCCTAACCAGGACTTAATCAGCCCAACTCCCTAAATAATAATAATAATAATAATTCATTTATTTCAGACTATAGAAAAGTTATAGATCTTATTTAACTTATTCTATGGTCCATAGTAATATATACCTTAAAACTAACATACATAAAATATAAAAAACTTAATTAATACGCGTCGTAGTAGGCGTCGACGTGTAGATGATGCAATCAGGACCGAAGCACGACTTTCGGTTAATGACAGCTTAGTTTCAGCTTTTCTGTAGACTTTCTGTGGAGCCCTCAATGAGACTGACAATGTTAAGCATTATTATTTTAATTAAATATAATGGCTGTTTAATTTCAGGTGAACTACCCATCCGGCGCAGCTGTGAAGCAAGGCAATGAGCTGACTCCCACTGCTGTGAAGGATCAGCCCTCGGTGACCTGGGATGCGGACGCGGACAAGTTCTACACGCTGGCTATGACAGGTAAATCACATTAGTAACATAAACCTGAAGCCGAGTTTCTACCGCGAGCGGAGCGGATGCATTCCGGACTCCGTTTAACTCGCAAAAGTAAACTGCATAGGTACTTGTATTTCCACCAAAAAATAGTTAAGTGGAAAGGACTAAGCCAGCAGAAAGCATTGTCATGAACTGCGCTCACTCCGTCTCTCATTTCCTGCTGATTTCCCTTTCGCGGTAGAAACCCGGCTTTATGAACTGTTGATAGAAAGCCTTTAAGGAAATTACACTCGATCACTTACATTGTCAGTTTATCAGGTATGATTGTGGCCAAAGGAAATATCCATTGAATTAAAAAAATACAATATAACAGACAACTGGCAGAAAGAGATTAAGTGCGACTTGTCAATTAAGAACGCCTTCTTTTCTAATAAGTAACTTAAAAAATTAACAGTATCACGACGACCTCCATTGTGTGACGCCGAGAGACTCAAAGCGAATTGAAAAATTATCAATAAATAAATTCAAACATATTCTTTGTATTAAAGCGACCTCGACCCAAATCAGCGCCACCACCTGTATTATTTTATTATTCTGTTAAACGAAGGAATTATAAAAAAATCGATTGGCCAGTTTGTGAATCCTATCATAAGCTTTTGACGTGACAACGTCTTATAATTCGATAGAGCCGGCTGCACGCACGAAAAAACATGACGTCAGGCGGCGTTACCTCATGCGGCGTTACCTCGCTCTTTTCTTAAGACGTTGTCACGTTCAACTATCATCAGTAAACCGACTTTACAGACAACCAATTTTTTGACGTGACAACGTCTTATAATTCGATAGAGCCGGCTGCACGCACGAAAAAACATGACGTCATGCGGCGTTACCTCGCATGCGGCGTTACCTCGCATGCGGAGTTACCTCGGTCTGCGTTGTCACGTTCAACTATCGTCAGTAAACCGACTTTACAGACAACCAATTTTTTTTTAAATTCCTCTGTAAATGTTTTATTTTGTATACTTTAAGCAGAGATGCGAAGTTGCTCTTTTTGGCCACCATGGCGGCTCTATTTATAGAGGCATTAAGAAAAGCTTATGATAGGATTCACAAACTGGCCAATCGATTTTTTAAAGTTCCTTTCATTTAGGTCGGGGTAGCGCCAAAGAATATGTAAAATATCAAATTCTGTGGAAGATAAAAAAGCTTTTTGCTCCAGCTCGAAAACTAACCTAACAAGGTAAGTAAAGGTTTCTTGTTCGCTTCTTTCCTTTACCTTAAAAAGATTGACGTGAACAAAAATCAAAGTGAAAACTTTTTTCCTTGTTTTCATTATGTTACTTGAATTATTTGACTTGTCCAAGAGTCATGTAAGGTTTAAAGGAACTGTAACACGTTGATATTTGAAATTTGACTGCTGCATTAATCACGTCATCACACTAATATTATAAATGCGAAAATTCGGATGTATGGATGGATGTTTGTTAGGTACTTCTTCACGCCGAAACTACTGAACGGATCGGGCAGAAATTTTGCATAGATGAACATCAAGACCTAAACAGACAATTTTATCTCATAAATCAGTTCCCATGGGATAGAATCTACCTTTAAAGGTTTTTTTAGAAACAATACAAAACAAATTCGAAGCCCCGGGCAGAAACTAGTTATTAATAACTTCAAAAAGTCAAAGATCGTGGCAGCCTGCGTTCCGCAGTCGTAAAATAAAACGAAAGATTCGTTCCTTTTTACTCGACTGCACAAGAACGAGGTTTATTTACATTTTTTTACGGAACGTAGGCTGCTAGAATATCTGCAAAAAGTTAACAGATCAGGGCGATGACATCCATTATGTGACTAAAGCACTAATAACATCATAATTTCTTTCCAGACCCCGACGCACCCTCGCGCGCCGATCCGAAATTCCGGGAATGGCATCACTGGCTGGTCGGCAACATTCCCGGAAACAACGTAGCTGCTGGCGAGACTCTCTCCGCGTACATCGGGTCCGGACCGCCGCCGGACACGGGACTGCATCGCTACGTGTTCTTAGTCTACCAGCAGGAGAAGAAGCTCAGCTTTGATGAGAAAAGGCTGACTAATACGTGAGTTAGAGCCTTAAAACTTGCATATATTATGACGGAATGCATCGCAAAATAGGTTCTTACATTGACTCCTACCACAAATAGTTTCTATCATATTATGACAAATCCGTTGCAGCCCGTAAAAAATTGGTTGCTTCTCGCCAAAAAATTGTCGCGGCTGGTCCTAATATACGTAAGCCCTTAGGTGGTACTATACTAGCAAATCCACCGGTGCTCCGCGAATTTGAATATACCGCGCAATGTAAATCGCTCCACCTTATAAGGAGCATTCTAGCAGCAAAATCACTTATTGGCCGGTTGGCATCACGTGCCGCGAGCTCCAATATTTGGCTTCTTGATTACGACTGTATTCAGTAACATTTATTCACACAAGACATGGTACATAAAAATTGGTGGAATAATACAGTAGAGCTGCATATCTCGCCCGAGTACAGGCACGTGAATATTTAAGGAGTAAAGAGTACTTACTTAA
Organism: Eupithecia subfuscata; assembly: GCA_963564075.1. NCBI lineage: Eukaryota > Metazoa > Arthropoda > Insecta > Lepidoptera > Geometridae > Eupithecia > Eupithecia subfuscata. The sequence goes on along the minus strand of OY751117.1, from coordinate 7,011,146 downwards.
CTAGTTACACAATTTAGAAACATTAAAATTAGATGTCATTGAAATAATTGGATTATATAAATTGTCTACTAAACACACTAGGGTCAAAACTTAAATTTCAGGTAATCTTCCACAGAATAAAAACAATGCTCAATAAATAAATTGATCAACTTTCTGTTGAATAAGGGACCCTTCAGTTCTTTTACATTGTTTGGCAATTTGTTGTAAATTTTGATAGCCATGTTGTAACAGTTGCGACTGTACAATTGTGTTTTTTTTGCAGGTATTTCTAAAATATACAAGCACGGCAAGGTCAGGATCTTATGTTTTTTAAATATTGGTGTACAAGGTTCCCACGGGGGTCTGTGGAATATTGCAAGTAGGCATTTTTTTGCGCTATAAATAAGGCCTTGACATTAACTTCGTTACCCCATAATAATAACATTGTATCTAAGGAGGGATGCTACATGCGTCTGGTTTGCTGATAGCATCGTACGTAACGTTTGTAGAAGAACTTTGATGGAAGCTCCGAAGTTAGCTAGTCAGCAAGCGTTTGTGACATTTGTGTGATGTAGCAGATTTGTGGCTGTCGCAAATTCTATTAGATCGAGTCTGTGCAAAAAGAGAAGTAGCGATGGGTAACTCCGGAATAAGTGAATAAAATGAGTCGATTCCGCACGTGGACACGATGGACTTATTTATTCCACCCAATTGCTAACGACTCCGACTCCGAGCTTCGGCTCCGGAGCGGAACAACCGGCCACTGGGCGAGAGAGCTCACTGAATGAATGAATGAAAGGAACATTGTGGTGCGATAACGAACAAGAGCGAGATGGATGGACGATTCCATAAACTAGTGCGAAGGAGAGGAAGAGCACGTTCGAATGTTTGTTTATGTATGATTTTTGCTTGCTTGGTTGTTTTGAACTTTGAGTTCATTCTTGGTTAGGTATATTTAATTTAGACAACAAGAATAACTTGATTTATTAGATTGACAGTCCTAAGCCTGTTAAACGGCTCGTACACAAAACTGCGATGCAACGGTCGCATCGCAAAAACCTGCGATCTAGACCTATCTTTTGTCACGAGGAATCGCATCGCACTGATTCGTAGTTTTGTGTATGAGCCGAAAGTACGAAGGGAAATCAATCACCTTCTGGTAGGTAGGGTCATATAATTCATTGTTATTTAATTAATATAACTACACAATTTAAAAAAAGTGATGCCTTTATGTAAAATAATGTAGTACCTACAGATAAGTAAATTAAACTTTACCTAGGTAAGTACATGCTTCTTGAAACTCATGTAGGTAAGTACCTAAGTACCTAGTACCTATGTTATTTATTATATTTATCTAAAAGAGCTATTAGACCATCCTAAAGAGCAAATTATTATGGAAGTCTTACTCCTAAGTACCTACATAATAGGCACCTACTAACTAACTAACTTAGAGCTACCTAATGTTTTAAATACTATTGTGCTTTTCTGTTTCGCCAAGAGCCACAAACCACGACACACACAATGGTTTAAATCTAGCTTCACTCACTCCTACCGGGGCGCAGGGCCGGCGTACGGAATAGTACAGAGTAAATTAATCAAATGAATAAGGAATCATTAAGAGGAATAAGGAAACATTATAAGGAATCGGATCCGATGGCGGATCCGGAATAGGTGAATACTTTCACTTTGAGGAATAAAGAGTACCCATCTCTAAAGAGAAGCCTCCTATGAATTCAGGTCAACTTCAACTTCTTTTTTAATGGCGCCGCCTGCTTTTCGCTACGACTCTGTAGAGGTCACGCGTCTGCCAAATTATTGCTTGTGTTGCGTTGACAACACTGCCGCTGTCATTTAACACAAAACAAGATGAATAATAATGTAAGCCTCTACCCCACAGCCTCGATTTTGAAGCGCGTCTTGTGTCGCGCGATTTGTTGCGATATTTATTTACAGTACATTTGCTGGATTGGATTGCCATATAAAAATCTTAATGTTAGTTCACCGTAACTCTATTAGTGAATGCCTATTATTAGCTTTCTGTGTCTATTTTAATTTCTGTTGTAATTAGATAAGCTGATGGCAATCCGAAATAAATAAATAAATAAAACAAGTAACGCCACGACGACGGTTCTCTTTTTGCACAGACTACCATCAGTACTATCTAGAATACATTTCTTCGATGATCTTGTAATGATATAATAATAAGTGTAATATATAATAAGTGGCGTATATAAACATATCACAGATGGAGAAAAGGCCTTCCCCCAAAAATCTCGATAATTACCGGACTTCGCTACCTACCACTCTTTGCATTTTTTGTGAAGTCACTGACACATTTTATTTCCATTTCAGTTCCGGAGAAGACCGTGGGGGATTCAAAATCGCTTCATTCGCGAAGAAATACAACTTGGGCAACCCTATCGCCGGCAATCTCTACCAGGCAAAATACGATGATTACGTGCCGCTCCTATACAAGCAACTAGGCGCGTAAACTTGCTATGTTAAGCTTAACTGGTATAATCGGGCGATCAGCTCGATAACTGTCAATATCTGGGGTATACATTTTTTCTTGTGTTATTTGCATTTCATGTAATTTTTGGTTGTTATACGTAAAGGTTTTGCTAACCGTCCGATTATTCGTCGATAAAGCTTCAAGAAAAGGCGATTGTTGTTATAATAATCTTTGTTTACAACAAGTTATTTGCAATTTATAATCCGTGGCCTTTTTCACCATAAGATTGTTAACAATTCACCATAGGATTGAGGTCTCGAAACAAAAACTATTTAGTGCAGCCATGTTATTTCAGTAAATAAAGCTTACATAAACTTTTTAAAAACAAAATAGCGATGTGTCTTGATATAACTTAGGGATATAAGAAAATTCCTTTCACACGCTATAACCAGTGATTGCATTATACTAGAATAAGGATTAACATTTTTAAAACGTAAATAAATAAAAAGTGTACAGCATAATTAAATTGCTTTTATTTTTTAATTCAAGTTCGACTCAAGCACGCACGGATAATAAAATCTAGACTCAAGTATCTAATCTGCCTTGGCCCCTTCAAAACAAGAGTGAATAGGGGTCTTCAACTTCTTGTTTGATGGCTTCTGCGTCTGGTTTGACACAATTTTGCCATAGGGGTCTTCTAGACCTTCGTGTTACAGAGTCGGTGTATGACAGACAAGTGACAATGTGACTTCCCATCAGGTGAAATTCTGGCAGCGTTGCCAGAATTTTTTTTTGCCAAGTCGGCAGTTAGGAACTTATTGAGTGAAAAAAGCGGGATTCTTTCGTGGGAGGCGGGACATAGTAAAAAAACTTTTTTTTAAATATTTATCTTTTTATTTGAATTCAAGTTAGGTTAGGTAACGTTTACGTGACAATAAAATAGCCATAGAAAATGTATTATAATAAAAATATAATATTTCAAATCAGATTTACCCTATCGTTAGATAGATGAGTCTTATTCGTCTACTGAATCCCTGAAAAGCGGGACGGAACCTTTCCCGCGCGGAACATTTATTTTTGATTTAAAATTCGGGATGTCTGGCAACGCTGAATTGTGGTCACATTTGACTATAATAAATGTAAAAATATCCAGCACCATTTATTTTATTAATACCTAAGATTAATTTGAAAACTGAACGGGCTTAAATCTCAAAAGGAAAATAACTACTTATATCATACCTACACAAGTTTTTGACAATTCAAATTTAACACTTCGTTGGTAGAAAATATCAAATAATGTTACGTAGGTAGGTATAAGGAATTCCACTGTTCCCCCTTTTCTAGTCTGATAGCCCGCAAACCCCTTTTAGCGGTTTTTGGCTTGGCTTACATTAGGCAAGTTAGAATTTCATGATTTAGGAATTTTAGGTCTAAGACAACACTTAAAACGGCGAACAACACTTGATGACGTCGTCGCATTGTGTGGATGGCCCACATCTTAATTATTGTGTGCGATCCTGTTCGATCGCAATTAATTTTCAATTTCTAAATAGGTACGCAATGCTATAGTAAATGTTCATAAGTTTGTTTAATTCTACATCTAAACTCCCAAGCTCTTGTACAAAAGAGGTACGTAGTCGTCGAACTGAGCGCGGTAGAAGTTTCCAGCAACCGGAGCTCCAAGGTTGTACTTCTCGGCGAATTTCTTCGTGGAGAACGCAGCGCGACCGTCGATTGATCTGCAGAAAGAAGTCTGTATAAAACTCTTGCTGGTTAAGTAAGGTAGGTACCTACCATGTTACTAATTATTCGTGTAAAATAGCGCAGCTAAAGCAAAGTACTGCCATCTTTCTTTATCTACACTAATATTAAAAAGGTAGGTTGTTTATGAGATTGTGAGTCCCCTACTCCCAAGCTCATGATCATAACCATTTCTGAAACACTTCCGTCACAATAGATAAATATAGGTAAGTATATTAATATATTTATCTATTGTGGTTCCGTGATCATAGCGCATGAAACTGTGCCGAAATATTGGAAAGCTCAAAACTCAATTCATTCATGGTAGGTAAATATCCCGTTGTAACTGACTTTAATGTTAATAACCAAGGTGGATTTAAAAGATTTAGCATATCCATAGTTCCTTACTTGTTAGTCAACTTCTGCTCATCGAACTGCAACTTCCCTGGCTGCTTGTACAGGATATACACGTAGCGATGTATACCCGTGCCGGCGGGTGGGCCAGACCCGATGTACCCGGATAGGACTTCGCCCGCGGTTATGTTGGAGCCGGGAATGTTTCCGACCAGCCAGTGGTGCCATTCGCGGTACACTGGCTCTGGGCCGTCGTAGTTGTCGGGGTCTAAGGGAATAAAGTAGAGATGAGGATTAAATATTACTGGTATAATAAATAAATAAATAAATAATGCTGGACAATCCACACAGCATCATCTAGCCCCAAGCTAAGCAGAGCTTGTGTTATGGGTACTAGATGACTGATATACATAATATAATACATTACATAGATATATATTTTTTATTATACATAGAAACGACCAGAACACCAGGAACAAATACTATTTGTAGATCGTACAAACATTTGTTCCAAGGCGGGAATCGAACCCGCAACCTCCCGCGCCGCAGGCGGACCTTCGCCCACCGCGCCACCGAGGTCGTCGAATATGATATAAACGTCCGACAAGCTAAACCTATGTAGGTATAACACAAAATCGAAAACCCTCAACGACAATTGAACTCAGGACCATTAGAAATTATTTTAAGTACAAATTAAAGGTAGAGCGGTGGCAATGCCGATTTTTTTTAAGTACCGAGCTTAAAACATTCGATCTAGTCACTCCATGAATTTAGCAAGTAGGTACAGTTGTTCTATCTCACGAAGTCCGTTTAGCCCTGGTTGTAGTAGTGACTTTGCGCTTAGTTGTCATGCTGACGGTACTCGCTACCAAAATCTGACGTGAATACAATGAGCACTAGTGACCCGGACCGCGTCTCGGGCGAGACTGATTGCTTCTGAGCTTACGCACACTAAAACAATGTGTACAGCTGTACATGCATTCACTATGACATACATAGCCCAAAGGACTTCGTGAGATAGAACAATTGTACCTAAAACTTCGTAGCGTGTGATGCGACCACAAAACAGTACCTATTGGGAAAATAGGAGAGGTCTTTTTTAGTTATTAATATTGTAATTTTGCCCTGAACCCCTCCCTTGAAAAGGTAGTTTCAATAATATACTTATGTATATATTCTGTCGTAGCACTTCGTAGCACGTGCTACGCTATGACAGACCCGCGTAGCATACTGAGGATTTCAACACGCGTGCGCTTTTTATATGAAACTGTATTCCTCATTTATATGTGGAACTAGAAGACATCCCAAATTGCAGTTTTCACCAATTCTACTGCTGATTTCTTTCAAGGAAATGGTATAAATATAATTGTTCTAATTTTTCCCACCCTTAACAATACTTTTCAATCAATGCATGTCGTCTGTCGTAGAACTTCGTACCTAGGACGTTTCGCACGCCATCCTATGTCACAAAATCGCTACAAGTTTGTTCGCTACAAAATCACACTACTATAGTAATTGCGAAAGTTTGGATATATGTTTTCAGTAAATTTTACGCCAAAAAAAATTTATCGGTCTGAAATGAAAATGCATATGAAATTTGAAGGTGTAGCGCTAGGCCAAGAATTTTTCAGAATCTGTGTTTTAGCCTACTTCCAGTACTTTATATAAGTGAGTAGGTACTTTAAATATGAGACGCCTTTTATTTTTTCATAGTGGGTGATGAAAAGTAGAGTGTATCGCTGTTCGCAAAATATATTTTTGGCTCGGGCCACGTACCTACTTTGAATCCCTCGCTACGTTCAGGATTCTACTAAAGACTCCCTCGCAACGCTCGGGAATCTACTCTAGAATCTCTCACTTCGCTCTGGATTCAAAAAAGCGCCCTCGACGTAAAAATATACTAATATAATATTATAATATTACATTGCTCCTTTATGATACACTATTATACGTTTCCATAGAAACAACACGAGCGATGCTGCGAGCAGAAACAATTATTAGGTGATGATGATGATGATGTACCTCAACCGATTTCGGCTACGGTGACTGTTACTGGGCGAGCATTTTTAACTCGGAGTATTTACAGGGTGTTGATTGTCTACCCTTTGGTGCGCTCTTTGGTGGCTTGCATACCCAAGTTTATGGCTAAATGTACGAGCGCACTTTGGGCATGTCAAAATGCCATCGACGTAGTTGATTATTAGGTATGGGTAGTCTTACCAGTGAAGACAAGAGTGTAGAACGCGTTAGGATCAGCCTGGTAGGAGACAGCGGGCTGTTCCTTCACTTGGGTCGGAGTCAGCTCATTGCCTTGAGACGCGATCGCCCCGCTCGGGTACTTTAACTGGAAAAGAAGGTTGTGGTTTACGCCTGCAACACAGAGGGTTGCGGTTTCGATTACAAAGACAAGTAGGTATTCTTCTGGTATCCATCATGGTATATATAACAATACTAGCTTCTGCCCGCGGCTTCGCACGCGTTGTTTCCATGGAAACGTTTAAAGGTGATTTATATCCCACGGGAACTGATTTATGGGATAAAAAGTAGCCTATTTTTTCCAGGTCTAGAATTATCCGTATGCAAAATTTCAGCCCGATCCGTTCAGTAGTTTTAGCGTGAAGAGGTAACAAACATCCATCCATCCATCCAAACTTTCGCATTTATAATATTAGTGTGATTATTATTATTATCTTGCATCCTAGGTGTTAATTAATATATCAGTCATCTAGTACCGATAACACAAGTTATCCTTAGGTTGGGGCTAGATGATGCTGTGTGGTTTGTCCAGCATTATTTTATATTTATGGTAGGTACCTACCTAAAATCCTGAAACGCTTCGATGCGCGTCGTAACGTGCGGCGCGCCCACGGAAATGGAAGTGGGCGCGCCTTCTAATTTTACAAGTAGCGACATCTAGTTAGAAAAGGTAGCACTAAAATATGGCAGGGTTGATTCACACTATTTAATTTCTCATTGACTTCTTCAGCTTAGGTAGATAATCTTTTTTTATTTGTATCTATGTATGTATTGCTCTGATAAAGAAGCCTACTCAACATAACCTTCTCAACATAGAGCAAGAAAATGATGACCCTAGATTTTTCTGTCGTGTTAGTATTGTGTGTACCCATGCCCAAAAAGACCATTCGTGGGAGGTCCATGTCCACCTGTGGACGTCGTTAGGTTGACGATGGACGATGGACGATGTTATGTAAGGTTATTTAATACTTTCCGTACCTAATCAGTATGACCTTGTGTTCTTATCGCATTAGTACTGAAATGGTGTTTCGCGATTGAAATCCAAAGGTATTTGGCATTTTATCGCTTTTGCGTACCTCAGTACTCGCAAACCGATTACATAAATAAATCTTAAGACGATTTAAAGATAAAAGTTTACTTAATCGGTTACGTCGGCAAAGCGAGACATTTTATCTACTTAATGATTTGTTTTAATTTTTTTATCAAATCAAAACACCTCTACCACCTATCATGCACTATTGAAGTGATAGGTAAAGTACCTACCTACCTTAATTGTAGCTGGTTCATTCAGCTTAAAGTTGCGCGCAGATTCACCACATCTAGGCTCGAGTTATGAATAAAAACTAACATACGTAGTGTTCGTTTTTCTTTTCACTGATCTTTTTCATATAAAAATGTATTCTAACATAATGCGAGAATGCATGGGCCCAACATTAATCTGGATATACTGTGTAGGTCTACTGCACTTATTACATAGGTTTCTGTGGAGCACAGAATATAAAGGGTTACCTATTGGTAACACAGCACGTAGCCGGTATTAATTCTTAAAATTTTATGTAAATCACCTCCCATACGAAATAATGTCCGAAACCCAATGAATTACCAAAGAGCGATCTCGCACTCCCATTTACATACACATCATCATCAGCCTATTTAACACCTACAAAGGATGATTTAAATGGCACCAGCCTGGCTGGGAGTCAGCACACACACACACACACACACAATACCCACTAATAATTCAGGACAGAGGCTTTATTATGTTTAGTTTCAAATAAAGCCCCTATAATAAACAATTAGGTACTGAATGAAGGGTACCTACTAATATCATTCCCTTTCTACTAATTTTAAGAATAAAGATCTGGCGTCTTTACTAACGTGTTTGTTATAATGGGTGGCAGTGAATTAACAATAACCCTGTATACTTACTTCGATATTAGCGGTGGGTGCAGTGGGTATTACATCCGGCACGATTTTGCTGGCCTCGAACGCTTGTGCTACCAAAGACATGATGACTGAAAAATATTTACAAAATATTCAGAATTAGGTACTAAATCAGAACAAACTTAATGGGAGTATTAGACATACCTAATGGTTACTAGGCCACTTGGTAAATCTTAAAATTCAATTTGTTAGTAAGTTTTTAACGTGCGATGTAGCTTTTTAATTTTTATTCAAATGTACCTACCTACCAGGTACATAGTTAACAAGATTTTTTAATACCTACGTCCTATTGTCAAAGGTAGGTAAATAGACTTTCTTTAAAAATCCAAATTAAAAACTCTTTATTTCCATAAATACAATAAATGTACTACACTTAGAAACGGTGAAATTATAAATTAAACACTGACACGGAAATAAAGTGATCATTTTGATTTCTATCACTTCGAAATGTAGGTAGGTAGATTAAAGTAAAGAAGCGACAAAGAAACCTTTAGCCTGTTAGTTAGTTATTTTTCGAGTTGGAGTTGGTACTGTACGTACAAGCTAACATTAATTCTTAAAGTATTTACCTTGGTAACAGCAAGGTAAATACTTTAAGAATTATTGTGTGAATAAAAGGTTTTCACCTACTCGGAAAATTAAAAATAACCATAAAACTTACCGGTCGGTTTAGTGCGGTCACTCTCACAATACTGCACAAACACAAGCCATTTTCTTACAAAACTCGAATACAATCAACAAAAGCCATTTGATATTTTCGTCTCCTTCAACTTCTTTAAGACGGAAAGAGATGGAAACATTAACTTTAAAAATGTTCTTGATCGGTAAATGAAGATAATAATGAGTGATTATGATAACCCTGACATTGATCATATTTTTGGACCTCGATGACCGAACACTGTTTCATCACTTATCTCATATATTATATTAAATTACTAGTTTCTGTCCACAGCTTCGCACGCCTTGATTCTATGGAAAGGTTTAAAGGTTATTTCTATCCCATGGGAACTTATTTATAGGATAAAAAGTAGCCTAATCCATGTTTGATTTTAGGCTTAGAGCTACATCTATATGCAAAATTTCAGCCCGAACGGTTCAGTCGTTATGGCATGAAAAGGTAGCAAACATCAATCCAAACTTTCGAATTTATGATAGTAGTGTTATAATGAACTATCTCATTTTCGCGGTTTTGCGCAGTATTTTAAAGAATCTTCATAAAAATCTTCTAATAAAATGGGGTAGGTGAATCTGTACATACCTACCACAGTATCTAACTAGTGAACCAAATTAGTGAGGATAAAAAAACTGAATAATTTTTAAAAGCGCCCCGTATTTATGTACCTAGTCTATGCATGTCATTCTTCTAGCTCAGTCACAGTGTCACCTCTGGGTTGTTTAACTAGCAAAATTAAAATAACAGGTGAGGGCAGTCAACAAAATAAATATAAATCTTGATAAACATTTATTAACTTTTCGAAACAAAATCTTAAATCAAGTATACAATAGTTAACAAGTCAAAATCACACGATAAAAACACAATTTATTCTCTACGTATAGTACCTATCTCTAGTACCTATTTTTGTATCCTTTTAGCGCTAATAAACTTATTATTTTATATGACTTTTGCATAGATAAAGAAAAATATTTAGTTAGGTGTTTATAGCTCCTACAACACAGTAAAAATGTACTTGATGGAAGGTCAGGAACAGATGAATTAGATGAAACTTTTACTAAGATAAAATTTGCAAATCAACACTCACACAGCAAAATTTTAAAACACGGATTAGAAAAAAAGTCAAACACAGTAGGTAGGTATACCAATCATAAATTTTTCGACTAGGTTTTTGCCCGAAACTGTCCAACATCGGTCTTCAAAAGACTGGTGGCATTTCATAATAAATTCACTCAGGCTGAGGTACCTAAATCTGAACAAAAATTCAACGAACAGAAAATTTATAAATTCAAAATTCAATTTGTAGTTCACCAAATAGTTTTTGAACCAGTAGCAAACTCTACCTAGAATAATTTTCACAAAAAATATAGGTTTAATACACAAATGTTAATCAGCTATAATAAAATTTATTTACACAAGAATCCCGGCCTACTACCTTACTCTCTAATCATTGTCGATACACAATAATCAGTCGTCCCATCAATAAATTATTACACTACTTGGACAGTAGCGAATGCGCTGAAAGTAACTTTCTTTGGTGGTTCTGCACTGCAAGTCCTGACAACAGATCTCTTCTCCTGATTCTTCAACACTGGCTTGAGGTTGGCTACGTCTCCATGCGACTGTGCCCTGAACCTCCCCAAAGTGTTGTTGTTCGTCCCCAAATCTCTGAGCTTATTGGTAAGTCCAGTTATCCTATGCGATATATTCGAATAGTTGTTCTTTTTCGGCTCCATTGGTTTCTTTGGTTCGCTCAGCTTTTTGGGGAGATCTAAATTCTGCAAAGATGTGAATTTCCTATGATCTGTGGTGAGAAGGTTTCTCTTCACTTCTGTGTTTGGTCTCGGTAATCTTGGTCTTTGGATGAAGTTGTTTTGCCTGAAGGGTAGGGGGGTGAGCTTAGGTTTGGGCTCGGTAGGGAGTCTGTAATATTGGGGTTCTATTCTTTGGGGTTTTCTCATTGTAAGGGCCATGGCCATCTTGGTAGGTCTCGCGAGGCTGTCGAAGGCCGTTGTGGAGAACTGTGATCTGCTGCTCTTCCATTCTTCACGGTCAGAATCGTAGCCGGCAGCTGAAACGCAGAAAAATAATAGTTAAATAAAATAGTGAAAATATTAAAGACATGCAACATGACATCAAACTTTGACAGGGAGATTTCTTCTCTACATAACATGTAAACTGTAATGTACTTTTATACCTAAGTTCAGAGATTTAAACTTATTAACAGCTTCTGTCAAAATCCTATTTCGTGCTAAGTATTCAACACACAAAGCTTGCATGCAAAAATTACATCAGGCGACTCTTGTTTGAAATTCTAAAGATATTCCGATCGCGTAGATTTCTGTGCTCCTTGCATACTGATTCAGGAATTAACTTCAAATGGTTGATGACCTAGCCGATCAGACAGTCTATTTTCGTAACGAGCAGGATGTCGAAGTCCTAATGTTAAGACCTATGGGAAATTATGTAGCTACAAAGTTTCGTCCACTAAAAACGTTAACTAGATAAAGAACTACAATAGTTGTTTAATATTTGCGCTAAAAGAAAAAGACAAATGAATTAAAATTAGTTCTATCAAACATAAAATAATGTTATTATTCAAACTACATGAACCTACCGTCAAGGCACAAAAAAATACAAAATTAAAGAAGTCTGATCTCAACCCAAATCTGAAGATTCAATTGACCAACAGTGGCAATCTTCCCATAATAGGTACCATAATGATAATCAAGACATTGCGTAAGCATTTGATGCTATCGGCAGCACCAAACAAATGCCTGACAAATTGCCTAATTTAAATATGATCCAAGCGTGCAGACCTTTTCTAAATGGCAAGGTGAAAACGTAGTAACGAGCTTGAATAAAATGAAAATTGTCGATTTCAAGCGATAAGAGCCTGGTGTCCAGCAGGGGTCCATGCTGGGACCATTATTATTATTGTTATACATTGCGTTCGTTGATCGATTAACTTTTACGCTTTGTAGTAGTACCTCAATAGTTTTTTCCTATTTTTTTCCATTGTTGCTTGGTTGCGTTGGGACGAGTTGAACTTTTAAATAGTTATGCACACTAAATTGGAAGGAAAAGTAAATGCGTCGTAGAGATTATCTAAACATCCTCTTAGAATTTTGACTCACGTTTTTTTGAACTTTCTTGCGTACCTATGAGTATTCTGCGGTTATACATCCGCCAATATGTTGTAACTATGTCATCTTTATGTGTCAACTGTCACGAGTAGGGTGATTAACATAGGGCGATTGGTAAACCCACGGTAAACAGCGGTTTCTTAATTGAATAAATAGTATGTTAAAGGGTCAATGAGTATAAGACTTAGCAAATAGACGCTACTAGTTTGTGGTTGCTAGAATGCCATCGATTCTTAGCGCTTGATTGATAATTGGTCAGTATTAAGTAGGCAGTATTAGAAAGGGCTATGAAGTGCCTTAGGTACTAGTTGAATCTGTTGATTGGATTGCTTATTATAGACAAGGGCATGAAATTCAGCGTCCCAAATACAACCGCGCTAGGGATGGGAGGAAATTCCAATTGCAAGAAAAAAAAATTAAACCCCCCCGACAGATATTCATGAAACATGGCTAAGAACACTCGGATATAATTATCTATGACAAAAAAAAACTACTTAAACGAAAATCGGTTCTTCCATTTGGGAGCTACGATACCACAGACACAGATACAAAGATACACAGACAGACACGTTAAACTTATAACAACCCTCTCTTTTTGCGTCAGGGGTTAAAAACCTAGGAAGTCTTTATTATGTGTTAGCTAAGAGTCTTGATTTCTATATGTACATATATATTTCAGAATTTTAAAATAAAGGAATTCTGACATTATGTTTGCTAAACCGTTTGCCCAACTCTTCTTGCGGGTGTCGTGTCGTATTCAAATTATTTATTTGTAAATGGATCACAAAGATGGAAGAATGCGTAGAAGAAAGAGTAAAATAGTAGTAAAATATAAAAAAGAGAGATACGTAGAGTAAGTCGTAAGAGGCGACTAAGGGATATCCACCCGGGACGGGCAGCAGCGCCTCCTGCAGAACCATGTTAACACCAAACTGCGATCCCCAACCTGCATGCCCAGCTTGGAGATTATGGGCATTAACCCCATAATGCTAAAAGCCAATAAGGCGCTTATCAGGGGCAGGCTTGCGTCCAGCAGTGTACGAGTGTACCAGTATAAAGGATGTTATAAGATGAGCGACAATTTAAAAAGGTTTCATCCTTTTTAAATTGTAACCGAATTGAAACCAAATACTCAGTCCTTATTTATGCCAAACACTTGGATAGACAACTAGCCTATAAAAATATAACTATTTCAAAGTTCACGCAACACTGACCACCTGTACCACCACGGAAGCTGCACATGTAAGCGACACGCGCGGGAATCAAACCTGCCCTTCATGCTCTGAGTAACAGATATCGATACTGGAAGCTTCGATTACCGATCTAGTGTGCGAACAAGTGATTGTGTAGGGCAAACTCGAAATAGGTGCTTATTTTAACAAAGAACGAATAAAAATAACCTCGTTAAAGCCGAGAAAGATAATATTAGCAAATATCTTGACTTGGCTAACGAGGTTGTCAGCATGTGGGATGTTGATTCAGCGACTATCGTCCCGATAGTCGTTTGGGTTAACGGCGTAATAGCGAAGAGCCTCGATCAACATCTCAAGAGACTCTCGCTAGGAAGTTGACTCAAGGGCCAGATCCAAAAGGCGGTACTCCTGGACTCGGCGCGCATCGTCAGGAAGTTCCTCTCTTTGCAGCCCCTAGTCACCGGCCGCTTGAGCCTAGTTTCGCGGCCGGTGATTCACCGTTTTGACATACTTTTTGCTGGTTCCCGTGGTTCGGTGAAAATGGCGAGAGAGGGACACCGAAGAGGTTTTAGTGGGTATTACGTCCTTCTCAAGGCGTCGAGTCCCACATAATTCTGGTAACCCAGACCAGTTTATTTGCAAACGAATTTCCTCGCCGAATAAAAAAAGGAGGGGAAGCGTGACCACTTATAGGGGTTTGATCTCGATAGTCGTACCAAACACGAAAAATAAACTCTACTATATATCTTCGGTATATGTTTCTCTATCATATATTTTCTTTTTGTCAGCTCGACTGACAATCAAATAGCCATGTCCTGCTTTACCGATTAGATTTCTTATAACATCTAATTAAAAAAAAAAATATGAAGCAGTTGTAATCGATTTTGTTATTTTTACTTAACATTTTGTATTATTTTACCGACATAGGTACTGCAGGCGACTTAATTTTTAGAATCCGAATATTCAATAGAATAAAATACATTAGTATATTGTTTTATTTGCTCCTTGCTTTTTGCCCCCAGTAGATGCGTTTTTCCGGGATAAAAAGTAAAATAGACTTAGTAATTTTGAAAAAGTTTAATTTTTTAATTGAAAATTACCCGCTTAGATCATTAAGCATGAAAGAGGCGGTCATTTTCACAATCTTTATCCACGCAACATAAAGATACACGGAGGTAGGTCTATACCTGCTTCAATCACAACCGACTTGTGTTAAAGTCAGAACAGCCTACGTTTTAAGGATGATATACGATAGAGTCTCACATACGCGTAAAAAGGATATTTCCAAACCTAACCTCAACATATTGGCACACATCACATACACGCTACTTCACAAAGGGACATAAAATTATACTCTACGCCGCAACTTTATATAGGTCTAGCTCGTAAAACATCTGAGATGTCTTAACAGTTCATCTCTACCTGAACCGAACGTTTTATACAGAACTAGCTACTGCCTGCGGCTTCGCACGCTCTTTTCCGAGATAGAAAGTAGCCTATGTCCGTCACCGGGATACCATCTATCTCTATGCTAAATTTCATTAAGATCCGTTTAGCCATTTAGGCGCGAAATGTAACATACATACAGATAGACAAACAGACTTACTTTCGAATTTATGATATTTTTATGAATTGGTACAACGAAAAAATTAGTGTCTAATATATTTGCCCCAATCTATTCCTATTATGTAGTGATTTTCCAGTTACGATTTGCGCGCTACTTTTAATTTTTTACTCATCAAGCTAGAAATACCTACCTATATTCCTTTTGAGTCTCAAAGGAAGGGAATAATACGGTACTTCTTATTTACCTTACCTATTTTTGAATACCGACATGTTTTTCTAAACGGTTTTAGTTTGAAGAGACTTGTCTATTTACCCTATCGTTTACGCTAAGCGTTCGGTTTAGCAAACTTCAATTCAGGACATGTGATTTCGTCAAGAAACCAGCAGCATTATGTTGAGAGAGTTTATGGGCCTTAAGTGGTTAGAGCTCATTTAGTTAGAGCCTTCTGTCAACCAAAGCGCAGAAAATTGATAAGTTTAAAATGCAATTTGTAATATAGTATCATATACATTATATATCATGCAAACCATATAGTGCTATCGAATCTAGAGAAACAAAAGAAGACGCAAGTGTTTTCAACAATGTTCGTAAAATAACGTGCAAATGATGAGACATCTTAAAAAAATTGGTTAGAAGGTTAGAAATAGCCCAAACAGACTGAAAAGAGGGCGATATGACTTTGGGCCTATCAAATTAATATAGCATCGACTCGGCGTAGACCATGCATAGTCGGGCATGACATTCCAATAACAATTCTCGAAAGATCCGCGTTATCTATTGAGCTCGAAGGTGAATAGAGTTTTTATTTTTTTGGAAAACACTTCATTATCTCACCTCCCCTAACCTCACAACCCCCAACAGCCAATAAGTGCCTTATTGGCTTTTATCTCATAGGGGTAGTGCCCATAATCCCTTAGCTGGGCATGTGGGTTGGGGATCGCAGTTTGGTGTGGAATTGTTCGCAAGGGGGCGCTGCTGCCCGCCCCCGGTGCATATCCCTCAGTCGTCTCTTTCGACACCGGGAGGAGTTGGGGTGGTGCAAATTCTAAGCCGGCACCGCACAACTTCATAACCATTCTTTATTTATTTTTCATCTACTCGTAGGCTTTAAATATGCAGCGCGGCAGCGTTTCAAGACCAAATAAAAGATTGATATTTAGTCGATTAGACCCTTCGAAAGTCTAGGTAAGCTAACTCAATACATCTCCGTTTCTCAAACATGCACTCAGGTTGTTTAACCACGTTACGTCCGCGTGTTTAAGGACATAGGCACCTACGTGACAGGCTGCGAAGTATACTCGTAGGGGGGGGGGGGGGTGGTATGCTCCCGAGTTACTAAGGCGGTGTATGCTACTCGGGAGCGTCCTCCCCGTCTCTTACCTTGCCCCCCGTACGATTGTCTATCAAAACCACGTCAAAATGCCTTCGTCGAACGACTGTATGCATAAAGGTAGGCTGTGATATTATTATACCAGGACAGACTGGTATACAGAAAAAGGTGTGTAATAATATGTAAGTAGGTCCAGTCACCGCCTAAAAGAGCTAGGTTTATAGATGATAACTCCAAAATCCCGTGAACTAACAAAATAACAGAAATCGCTACACCACAACATTCCTAAATCCACTAAACACGCTCGGCTCCAGAAGGCGCTCTTCTGTTCGGATCAGTTCAACTCTTGTAGGTGGTGACTGTACCTTATAGTAATATTATGTATGGTATTTAAATTATTTTTATTCTTAGCTGCTACTGCCCCACTGCTGGGTAAAAGCCTCCCTTTCGCATTTAAATACATTGGAATTGGTATGGATCAGTTGAGCTACTTCTAGATTGCTTGCAACATTCTGCAGTTGGCTTAACTGTTCAATCGTAAATACCCACTATTTCTAATTAAAATAAATAAATGAATAATAATTTGTTTCTATTCTGTAAAATTAATTTTTTTTGTTAATCAATTTCAATATCATAAAACTTATAGCTCTGTCTGCATGTTTTGTGAATTCTGCAACAATTTAATCGAAAACATCAATACCTATAATCGCTTAGATAGTCGTTGATGATTGTGTAATTAACGTAATCGTTTAATGAGGGCAAGCAAATAATCAATAGACATAAATAATCAGCAAACACGTATTCATAAGTCAATAATACCTGGCCGTGATAGAACTTGTTTAAATCTATTTTGAAGTTGAACCGTATGCTTAAATGTTCTTATCTATCTATAAAAGTTTTGAAAATTTGGTAGGTACTTCAAAGAAGACCCGTACGCGTTGATGTCTTTTGTATGAACTAGGTAGTACATTGTATCATTAAGGGAGCAAAATAATATTTTTACAGCGAGGGCGCTTTTTGAATCCAGAGTGAAGCGAGGGATTCTTTAGTAGAATCCTGAACGTAGTGAGGGATTCAAAGTAAGTCGCCCGAGCTAAAAATATATTTTGCGCCCGAGTGAGTGATACACTTTTCATGACCCACTATGAGAAAATAAAAGGCACCTCATATTTTATTGTAATATTATTATTTAATAAAACAAATTGAAATTAAATAGTATCTAATAATAAATCAACTAAAACTTACATTTGAGATATTTACGCAATTATGAAAATTTATTGTTACAGTTTAATTAGGAATTAGAATTAGAACTGTTAGAGATAAAGAATGAATTTAGAATTCTATACCTTCACTGTCACTTGAAGAACTCATTTTTCAAAACAAAACCATGAATTTCTAACAATCCGTGAAAATTGACGAAAACGCGGGCATTGAGGGGCATTGACAAAAAAGAGGCGAAGGCTTCCTCGATACGTGAGAACAAAATGGGTCATTTCTGCGCACTAATGATAATAGTGATGAAACGACCTTTGAATTTGGAACACTATTTAATTAAAAAGATTGAACGCAATTCGCTTTGATAAAGTCCTGGCCGGTATTAAAAACAGCGCAGCATTAAATAGGCAAATTTTTTAAAATACGCGGAAACTTCATATTTGCTTTTTTATCACTTTTTATCAGAATATTAAACACAATTTTAATTTGATTCACACAAATTGAATAAAAGACGAGTTCTAGCAGCGAAAGTGAAATATTAGCACCAGCATATCCTACATCCTACTAATATTACTTTCTGTAAACAGCCATTATTTTCTTCCGGGCAAGATCTCGCCACTCTCAAATTTTTACTTTACCCACCGATTAAGTATAGACAGAACTACTCAAGTTAAGGCATAAGTTTAAGTAACACTAGGTACCGAAAAGATTTAACCTGTGAGGGATTCTTACTTATAATAGCTTTCATCCTTCAAGTCTTAGGCTTAGGTGGTGCGCGCACCCTTTTTTGACTCTTAACGCATCGGATTTATTTCGTATTTACTCTAAGTCCATGGATTTTATACATGTTTTTATTGTTGAGAAAACACTTAAACACTTAAAACGAAGTATTGCTCTTCGCAGGTTCTTATTTAGAACTGTTGAGTAAACTTTGAACGTGACTTCTTCTTGATCGGTCTTCGTTTACAAAATAGGTACTTACATTGAAATTCGTAAAACTATAACCATCTGATTGCTAACGCATGACTTCACGTGGTACGTGACTCTACAATTGGTACTTAATTGGCATTACAGGCGCATTCTGAATAAGTGAACGACCCATTACGCGAGTGACCTTGGCTGACAAACCCTCTGTGTATACGTGGGGAAAGTGGTCCATCAGGGTAGGCCCACAGAATTACAATTAGACCCCCAATCATCATCATTCTAGAACGGGATTACCCACAGCTGGGTATTTATAGGTCATTGCAAGCTTCTTCTGTTTTGTAGGTACTTCTCTCATCAGAGCATCTGTGAACTTCCTTTGATGTTGTCAACAAATCATTGAGCAAGAAGAAGACCTGGGTTTTATGGTTTCTATCCCATGGAAACTCATTTCTAAGATAAAAAGTAGGCTATCAAAATTTTCAGCCAAGTATTGCCGTTCAGTAGTTTTGGCGTGAAGAGGTAACAAACAGCCATACATCTAAACATCCAAACTTTTGCATTTATAATATTATTGTGATGTGATCTTGGCCACTACTAAGCACAAGTGTTTAAATTCGAAATATCAGAAATACTACGACTACGGTTTGAATCAACATCCTTCAGCATTTTTTTGGCAGACTTGTTCCTAAAACAGCATTAGGTATATTATTTTCTACCTCTGCGTGATTAACAACAGGCATTTCGTCATCAACAACGTCCTTAGTTGAATTTAACTGTCCGTTGGTCGCCCGCAGATATAGCTCAAAAGCTATGACCGAGAATTACATCCACCAAAATACTAGACAGACAAAACACTATCCAACTCCCTGTAGTTGATGAAATAAAATGAATTAACAGACCAGAGCAGTGACAATAGTATAGAAAGGCGATAATGACGTATCATCATTTGTCTGTTTTAGTAGACTATACTATACTAAGACTACCGCAACGTAAACCACACCACTATTGCGTGAACTCGAGAGCGCTCTGCGCTATACCAATTCACGTCGCAACTTATGCTGGGCATGGCGAGCGACGATCCTACTCTGCCGTAACACAGTTTTTAAACTAGCACGGGGGGTAGAAGTCAGGAGCAAGCCATGCATCACTTATTTGCAACTTTTATCTACCTCAATTTTTTTTCTGAGTTCACCAGCCAAGGGGCTCCTTATCATTGCGATATGAGGATGTCCCATCTGGTGATTATCTTTTTAAGTTCACTTATGTTTCCCTTTTCTTATATTGTCAATATCTGCTTATAAGTTTTGTATTGTAAGTACGTATGTTTTTGTGCAATAAAGAATTATTATTATATATTATTATTATTGTTTGATAGGATTTGGTAGGTACAGCGCAGCGCGTCTATGATGCGTAGGTACAAGGAACTACGCAAAACCCGTACAAAAATAAGACGTCACGATCACATCTCCGTACTATCGTCAACTGGACTCAGGACTCTGGTCCTTGTGAGAAAAGATTGTACAAGCTACCATTACAAAAGCTTAACAAACCTTACAACACTGTTATCTCGTTCGGAGATGGACAAATTGGATGGAAACGACGTAACTCCAATTATCACGGCACGAAACCAATCTAACGATCGGTCGTGTCGATATTACGAAATGCTGCTTAACTGAACTGCTGAAGAAAAGCTTTGGGGAGCTTCTTCACTTGACTCATAGGAATTATGTATTTGTTTTTGATAAAACCTTTGAAGATTATTAACACTTTTATCATTATCCCCCCTAAGGGCAGTTCTGTATTAATAAAAAATACGTGATTCATTATTTATTTACACAGAGTTTTGAGAGAATCGAACCAAGGAATAATAAGTTTCCATAGAAACTTTACCACCCTTTTAACCCCCTCAGAGGTTAATTTTTGAAAATTAGATTGGCCTTTGTGTTATTCTAGAACCTAAACGATCTACATACTTACTAAATTTCATCTAAATTGGTTAAGTGGTTACGGATATACGTGGTAACAAACATTCACAAACTTCCGGATTTATAATATTAGTAGGATAACCGGATAATCATGGTACTAAATGTCCCGTTGTAAGTGATTTTAGTATTTGTTTCGATTTTCTCAGTTAATGGATACTTTTGTGAAGGTGTTTTCAACCTTCAAAGTTGTTTAATGATTACTTCAGCACTCGATTAATCGATTTTATTTCTTGTTCACATTGAACAAGAAACAAATCAATTAATTTTCAGTTTGAACTTCAACCAACAATTTAAAAGCGAAATTAGACTTTTTTCCTAGATATGTATAAAAAAGTGATTCATCCACCGTACAACACCGAGTTTGGATTAGCCCTATCGAATGGGTAAAACTTTCATCATTTGCGCATTACAAATGGGTTACCTTTATTCGGGTAACCCGTACAAAACCCTAGTGAAAGGGTAACCCTTTCATTGGGTTATTCATTGAACCCCTAGTAGACCGGATTTTAAAACAAGCTCTTCAAAAAACCGTATCGAAATCCCCTTCAACGGGTAACCAAATCAGTCCCTGAATTCAACCTTCAAGGTTTTTCAACTGTTCTTTTCTAAAATCTTTCTAACTATCAATTACTTTTGCGTTCCTAAGTGGTTCCGTATTACTAGCTCTATAATTAAGTAATAATCATTTAATAGTTTTCATGAAATATCTACTACTCACATAATATGATAATTAAGAGCCTTTTCATTATATGTAGGTACAGGTGTTTCCGCATCCATTGACTATAATAATTACAATAAAAGGGCCTGATAATTGAATTAAGCGAGTCCTAAGCTGTTAAGTGCTTACTAATGCTTTTTATTAAATACACGTTCTCAGTTGATAGCTCGTTTCTTTCAAGCAAAAGCTAGCAAGACTCGTTTTTTTTTTTTTAAATTAAATGTTATGTTATTGGACATAAAACGATTGCACGCCTAAATGCAGAAAAAAATTATTGAAAAAAAAAACAGTGACTCATATTTTTTCGCTGATACAGTAAGTATTGGTTCTTTTTCTGTTATAATCATCAGCCTATATTTGTTTACTGCAAGACATAAGCCACCCCTATTAAGAGCCATAGCGCCCTGTCTTCAGCTTGTCGCATCCAGCATCTGCCTCCAGTCTTTCGGAGATCGTCATCCCACCTGGGCGGAGGGCGTCCAGGTCTACGTTTGCCGAGTCACGGTCTCCACTCAAGAACACGTTTACCCCAGCGGTTACCGGTTCTTCGCGAGATTTGTCTTTTTCAATGCGGCAAATGAGCAGGGACAAAAGTCTAAGCGAGTCCTGCACTAAATTACATAAATAGACAGATTATATAATTACCTGATTATGCGGATGCTTAAAAGAACAATCAGGAGGTTTTCCGCAAATAATTACAAAATAATAAACGCAAGTGATGAAGACATACGGGAAACCAAGGATATTACGCGAGAGTAATCAGATGTAGTAAACCAATTGAATCGGTGCAAATTGCTGTTGCATCGTACGAGTATTCTATTGATTATTTTAATGCATCTGCACTGTTTTACTGCCGCTTGCTTCACCTTTTATGATTCTTTACTCGCAGGAAAAAGAATTATGCAACTATCTGTTTATGGGTTTTGCATTAGTTTACGATAACGATAAAAGTTTTCGTTCCTTTCTATCGGTGCATTTGGCACCTTGCGTTTACGCGGTAGTTTCATACGATCTCGAACAGAATTTTCAAATGGTTTTGAGGGATTTGATACAGGCTATTTTAGCGAATATATTTATATCTCTTTCCTTTTCGTACGTGGAATCAAGACAGAAGTTATAGTCAATCGAGCGAACTATTTTCGTATTCGTATTTTGCACATATATATGCATCCTGACATCGCGGTGGTCGGCTGCTATCTATGCTAGTATACCCCACTCTACATACATAATAGAGTTTTCTTTTCTGATCGGAAGGGTAAGGAAGTCTACTCAATCTTCATGTTCGAGTCTTATGGAATTTTTGCATTTTAACCCGCTTTGTTAGTATTACCTATATGAGTATACATATAGCTTACCTTTATTGCTAGCCGTCCAAAGATTGTTCGGGCTATTCTTCTTAGGTTTCGCATCTCTGAACATCAGTATATCCGGTACTTTATTAGCTTTAGTATCCTTCGGGATGATATCTGGTGTTCTGTCTACGTTTACTCTTACGAACTCTCCTTTCAAGACCTTTGGGCTTTCTTTTAAAGCAGGAGGCTGAGGTGCTTTTGGTTTCCTGTGGAACAGCCGTTTTCTATCCGGTTTCGATGGAATATCTATATCTGTGTAAATAACACTGTCTATCTCGTTATCGTGTGCGTCGTTCCGTATACCAATAAGGCTCATCGGCTGATCGAACCTAAGGTTCAAATTCTTTTGAACTGATATTTGCGTCACATCGTCTTGTAAGAGTTCGTAGTCATCTGAACTGGCTTTTCTGTTTCTGAATATGTCGTACGTCTTCTTTTTTGAGAATAATGTGTCGTTGCTCGGGTAGATGTTCTTTGTCAGTCGGTTTCGCATTTTAAAATACTTGTACGTAAAGTATATCCGTTTAAAGTCTTGTTCGTTCTCGAATTTCAGTACCACCGCTTCTCGTATTGCGTTTTTCGTTACGTAGAATACGAGCATTTTCTCGCAGTTCAGGTAGTTTTCGATGTTGATGCAGTTTTCTATGTTGTCTACGGATATGTTTTCGCATTTGCTGGTTGTATTGAATTCTTTGATTAGTTTCGATTTATCATGTTTCTCGTCGTCTGATCCTTCTTCTTTGGTGAGAAGTTGTAGTTGATCTTTCTCGTTGAAGCCGACAACGATGTTGTATGTTTGTGTGGATGGTTTGGCGATGGTGGCCATGTCTACTTGCTGGGTGGGTGAGTGGAGCTTTTGGCGGCCCACCAGGGCCGCGTAGCCCCCGGAACGGGCCGTCTTTTTGACGGTCATTATCTTTCTGTAACAAAAGAGAATTTCACATTAGATAACGCCACATAGTAGTTAATTTTATGATGAATCTAAGAATACCACATATCTCATTTAGCAATGGCAGTTAAACGTTCTAAAACGAAACCCTACGGTTAGTGAATGTGCTTAGATCTCTGTCAACACTGATAAAAAAACAATAAGTTCCTAGCCTCTTTTTTCCTATACCTCGGATCTTTAGGCTAGTCCAAGGGCTCCAAGATTCCAAACACGACAAAATACATTAAACATCAAGTCAGTATCGGCAATTGAATCACTACTATGAAATATAGATAAAAAGAGGCCTTGAAAAAAATATGCAAAAGAATGAAAGTTTTCAAGACTGCCGTACGAAATTGCGTGACCAATTTGTGGACATTCGGATACATCCAATCAAATATAGAACGCTAGTTACCATGCTTGTTACAGTGCAGCCACCGTGAAGCTGGCGCCACGCACGAAATAAGTAGCGAAAAAACTGGAGTAGCAGGTAACGTCGTAGAATAGATAATAGTGTTTTGTCAATGCCATCAATCTTAATTAATCGGTGAGATATTTCGGCATGATAACTTTAATAATTACACTGTCCATAGTTTTAGTGAAAACTAAACTTTTAGTTTCCTTAAGAATAAAAACTACATTTCTAGTGATAGTGGGGACTAAGTTTTTGTCCAACAGTAGATAAGCAAGCAGTACACGTAGTAGATATTACACTCCAATTATCTCTCTAGACTCTACCTGCCCCAAAAGAGACTTGTTTTGGTATTGATAAGGTAAGTGTTGTAGGTAGGTACTTGCTTATCTTGGTTTGCCTCGTTACTTTTTGGTTGTGGCGCTAATTTCATGGTAGCTACCACCGCTCGTGACTAAAAGAACAAATTGGTCATAAATACCTCGTTGTAAATAACTGCAATTCCTTCACGCTGATTGTAAATCATTCAATAATTTATAACTTTGTTGTAATGCTACTCTTTTATGTCGGATCCCGACTAAATCATTCATTTTTACGTATATTATTCTCCATTTTACTTTCCAATTTCGACATGCAGTATTATCCTCGTTTTCCGCTTACAATAGACATTGACGGCCTCTGTGGCGCAGCGGGCGAAGGTCTGCCTGCGACGCAGGAGGTTGCGGGTTCGATTCCCGCCTCGGGACAAATGTTTGTACGATCTACAGACATTTGTCCAGGGCGTTCTGGATGTTTTCTATGTATAATAAAAAATATCTATCTATGTAGTGTATTGTATTAAGTATTATCAGTTATCTAGTACCCATAGCACAAGCTCTGCTTAGCTTGGGGCTAGATAATGCTGTGTGTGAATTGTCCAGCATTATTTATTTATTTATTGACTTCCTTCATTTTTCTAAAGTTATGTAGGTTATTTTGAAACATGCATTGTTTGTGGTATTGGTCGTTTCCATCGTAATTTTGGATCATTATGGTAATCGAAACAAGTGAAAGCGAAATGTTAATATCGTTTACTTGAGCTATTGGCAATAGTTATTTATGAGTTCGTTGAAAGTTTGCTATCAAATGTCCGCAGGAAGTTTTAAAACTCTCATGCGAATAAACTATTATAGAATACAACTGATTACAACCTTAGTTTTTTCAGACAAGAGTGATTATGTGTCTTCTAAACCTTCGTCATACATCGTCGGCACATCGTCACTTTCCATCAGGCAAGATTGTGGTCAAACGAAAGAGATTGATTATAAAAAGTCTCTGGAATAACAGCGTCAGAAGACAGGACACTTCAGGCACCCATTTTGTCGGTGAAAAACAACACGGGGTGTGGAAAAGCCAGGATGAAAACCGCTCGTGAAAAACCGTCACCGATGGTGTAGTTTATAAAGCCTGGCTAGCAACGTTAGCCCAGAAGCAAACACTCAGACACGAACGTGACGCTAACCTACCAGCCACTGGAAATTTATATCTACAAAATGTGGTCAAAGCTGCTGAAAAGCGCTCGGCTGACTCCCAGCCAGACTGATGACCAGCCACTTGAATCATCTGTCGTTGATTAGATGCAAATCGGATTGGCCAATGATGATGAAAATATGACTCCACAGCTCAGCCCTTGAAAGGTTCTTGCATGAGCTGGTAGATTTTTCGGCACTTATGAAAGGAAAAGGAAGGAATTTCGATTGAAAACTTAAGAATGGAATATTTTGTTTAATATCTAATTTCTGTTAGACGTGCACATTCCAGACTGGCCCATGGCATCTAGGAACCGGAAAAGCTGGAAAAAAGGGAGGCCTTTGCCGTTGAAACAGGCTGAAAATAATAATAATAAATAAATAATCTCGCTCTATTTTGTTTGCGCACGGAAGTTAAAGTCATCATTTATTTATTGTCTACTTTGATAAACTTGTTAGTGATAGTCAATTTATGTTTAACTAGCTGCGCCCCGCGGCTTCGCACGCGTTGTTTCTATGGAAACGTTTAAAGGTGATTTATATCCCACGGGAACTGATTTATGGGATAAAAAGTAGCCTGTGTTTGATTCCAGGATTACAATTGAATGCAAATGCCTGTATGCAAAATTTCAGTCCGATCCGTTCAGTAGTTCTGGCGTGAAGAGGTAACAAACATCTATCCATCTATACATCCATCCAAACTTTCGCATTTATAATATTAGTGTGATGTGATGTGATTAAGTAAAATCTAAATCCTCTGTTGGCTTATTGGTTGTCAGTTACAGTATAAGGTTTGCATTATTTCGATTATGGAACTGTTTTTTTTTTTTTAAACTAACATTTATTCGACAGAAGTACAAAAAGTATAAAAGAAACATCGATTAAACAAACAAAAACATTATGAGGCAACCAACCAACAAATTTTTGGATAAGAGTCGCCCATGTCTAAAAGTCGCTGGTACCTAATGATGAAGTATTTTAAACTAATAAATCGATCAACGTTGAGAAAACCAACATTATACAACATAATTGAATCTTACAATGTGTTGAAACTGTACCTAAACTTTGTAAATAAGAGCTGAAACAGGGTCGACTTGCGCATGTTCTAATCCCACTTTCACGATATAATTATAATTTTTACATTACATAATTACTTATAACATGAATAAACTAAACGGTTTCGTATTTAAAACAACTTTCGATAGTTAGAACTCGTTTTTGTGTAGCCAAAAAAGTAATGAGGCAAAGACAGCTTCTAAAGTTTTTGAAACAACATTTTGTTTAATCAGATCTTGATTTTGTAAATACGCATTTATCGTGTTTATTTTACCTACTAGACGATCGCCTCGCGGTTTCACCCGCGAAGTTCCCGTTCCCGTGGGAATTCCGGGATAAAATATATGTCTAATATGTCACTTCCTGAAAAGTAAGCTTCCTAACGGTGAAAGAATTTTTTAAATCGGTCCAGTAGTTTCGGAGCCTATTCAATACAAACAAACAAACAAACAATCAAATCTTTCCTCTTTATAATATTAGTACCTATAGATTATTCCCGACGTTTCAACAGGTTTACACTTTGTCATGTTTTGATCGGATAAGTTTAAAAACTCTACAGATCTACGATGCTCAGTGAAACAATTCCTGTCCTTTAATAAACCCTCCTCATTAGTATCAAGTCAATTCTAAAGTTTACAAAACAAGGAAAAAATATAACAAAGTTGAGAAAATTACAAAATAAAATGACATAACGCATAACAAAAGCCAAAATTGTTCGAAATCGCTCGGTTTCCCAGTGGCTACAATTAAAACGAATGTGTGGAGAAAGGTATCATTAGCCTCGTAGGTAACGTAATATTAAAAAGCTAGCAACAATAAGCGTGTGACATTCTCAGCAAAAAGTGTCTTCCTATTGCACTAATGAATTGATGTCTGATGCAGAGCGAAACTAGACTTCTCGAAATAACGATGTCCCAAAAACACTCAAGGTATTGTCTTTTATATGGTACCTACCCAGATGGATCTATTCTAGTTTGACATAGGTTAAGGGGTTAAGGAAAGTTATCATTTAACGAAGATAAGATAATGGATAAGTATCTCGAAATGCATACACTGTGTTTTTGTCTTGAACTCCGTCTTAGTATTTTTGTTAATAGTCTTTTCATAATAAAACTCGAAGAGAGACCCTTACAGCCAGTGAAAATAATAAACTTCAATGGGGCCCACACATAGATAAGCTATCGAAAAAACTTAGTTCTGCAGCGTATACAGTCAAAAAAATCCGTCATCTTACAGACGTGGATACATCTAGACTTGTTTATTTCAGCTACTTCCATACTATTATGTCTTATGGTATACTGCTGTGGGGAACATTTGTGCTGCAGAAGAGGGCTGTTCGTGCAATCTATAATATGGGTCCCAGAGAGTCCCTGCGTGATAAATTCAAAGAAATAAACATAATGACAGTACCATATCAATATATTTATGAAAACTTATTGGTACCTACACTCATAAAAATATAAATCGGTTCCCTAAAAATAGCCATAAACATAATTTGAATACCAGAAACAAACATAGGCTCGCTGTGCCCACAACTAGGCTACACAAAATTAATGTATCTTTTAAATGTATACCCTTCTACAACAAAACTCCTAGTGAGTTGCAAAAATTATCGGTAAATAAATTCAAACAAATTGTCAAAACCTTGCTGTGCAAAAAGGCTTACTATAAAATATCAGATTATCTAGACGATAAAAAAGCGGGGGTTGTGGGACGGGTTTTGCCCCAACTAGAAAAATAACAACTAACAGGCTAAAGGTTTCTTCGTCGCTTCTTTATTTTAGTCTACTTAACGAAGCGACAGAAATCAAAAAAATTCACTTTATTTCCGTGTCAGTGTTTAGTTTTATAATTTGACCTTTTCTAAGTGTACATTTATTGTATTTATGGAAATAAAGAGTTTTTGATTTTGATTTTGAATTATTAATGTTTACCCATGATTTTCTTTACGGTGAATTTCAGAAAATGGCTGCTCGATTTGTGTTCGTTACGTTGGCCTTTATCAGGGCAATACATAAATTAGGAAGATGTTATTGTCACACATTACGTAGTAATCAACAAGATCTTATAGTTGCACGATATTACGATCTCTGAAATCCACTTGCCTTAGTATAATCCGCCTACGTGAGAACACTTTACATAATATCTAGTGCATTTCCGAGCAAGCGAAAACTAGGTGAGCGTGATTAGCTGATGAATAAAACATAACATTTGCAATAGAAGGTATCATTTACTTACTGGCTGGCCAGTTATTATAATGCAATGGGACGAAAATATAGCTCGGATTTGATCAAATCAATCGGAGAGGAACGGAGTTAGATACCTCGATTACGTTACATAAATATGTACATAACTAAATGTCTTGATGGTTATTATAATGCAAAGGTATTTTGGCACCATGATACAGAATAACTAATAGGGTGGCTTTTTGAAATGGTAGTGTATGGCCACCCTGTATAGGTACATAAAATTCTAAAAAGTTCATCCTTAGCCCTGATCAGCTCCCTTTTAGTAGAAAACGGCCCTTTACTTATATTGCGAGGAGACTTTGGCAGATAATTTGGGTAAGTTACTCAAACCGATATAATAATCGAAATGTTAAGTTTAGTGGAGTGGAGACTCCATCGTATTGTTTCGAATAGTTCCCAACCCTTTCAGTCCCTGTGGTTACATTTGTACTCATTAAAGTTTTTCAGAATGAAACACTTATAGAAGATTATTTTGTATTTTAGAGCGATTGTGATCGTCTGTACACATTAAAAGCTATAGAAAAAACATTTTGGATACAAATTCTGGAATTTTTTTTTTTCAATACTTGCTTAATCAAATTTACCCCCTTTATCAACACAAATTTTATCACGACTGAATTTGAAACGAAAAATAAACAGGTCTGAAAGGGCTAATTTATGTAAATGGTTCTACAAGACCATCGCCGGCAAAATGTAAGTACATACCTTCTCGTAGATACCACCTCTAGATTTGCTTTTACTCGTGTTTTACCCACACGATTAAAAGAAAACGTGTGAGGGGTTTCATTCTATTCGAAACAGACGGACACAAGTAAATAACTATGTGAAATAGCCATTGTCACAGTAAAATCTACTGGGAACAGATTCTGGTGATAGTCGTTAAATTGTTTCCGTGAGTCAACTCTTTATTTTCTTTTACTTTGGGACTTACAGTCGTCGACAAAAATTACAGAAGGGATGGGTCTTCGGCCAGAAGAATCCAGCAGGCCGATTAGATTAATTTGTTTCTCATGGGGAAAGAGTCACATTTCCTTCAATTCACCATACACACACCCATACAGTGCCTGTGTGGCTGAGCTGTGTGGTGCCGGCTTAGAATTTGCAACACTCCAACTCTTCCCGCGGATGTCGTAAGTGGCGACTAAGGGATATCCACCGGAGGCAGCAGCAGCGCCCCCCGCAGAACAATACTACCATCGAACTGCAATTCCCAACTTGCATGCCCAGCGTGGGGGTTATGGGCACTACCCCCCATGAGATTAAAGCCAATAAGGGGCTTATCAGAGGGAGGCCAATATAGGCTGTTAAGGTTTAGGCATCCAGTGCCTACTAAGGTCCAATGATTGATATTGCAAACAACGATCTCGTGGCTGGCTTGGTCGAGGACAACCTTCAAGAGGTACCTATACATATATTATACCTAGGCATTTAATCTCACCAACTTTTTTTATTAAGAAGACCATCATCACTCAAAGCACATAAATAATGCTAACATTGTTCTATTTAATAAAATAATATAATTTACAATTGGCTTATCAACGATCGATTGTTATCGTAGGTAATTGCTGGTCGCCATGCTGTCAATAATCTCTTTACGATCGACAGCTAAGATCGTGAATCTAAGTCCGGTGACTCTATGTTTCATAGGGAAAAGGTACCTAATGCTTGTTAATGCCAACAAATTATCATTGAACAATGTTTCATCGGTTTCAAAGGTGAAATTCGCCGTATACGTAGAGTACGTTAAAACAATGAGCATTGTGCGCGGCTCCCAGGCGATGTCAACGAAGTTTCCAGGTGTAAGAGAGTTTTCTTGATCTATTGATTAAAATTAAAATCTCTCAGTTCATTCATTCATGCTGAATCCCAATAAAATGGATGCCTTTTTAAACAACTGCAAAAAACGAAAAGGTTCTAGGTTCGCCTGCAGGTGATGACCTTTTCCTTTTTGTATGTTTTTTTATTTATGCGCCGCTTTCTCTATCGATTGTGAACAGATTTTGATGATTCTTTTGGTTTTATATAGAGAATGATTTCGAAGTGGTCCCAAATAATTTATATTCCCAAGAAATTTCTATTTTTCACGCAAAACCTTAGGTAAAAAAGCGAAAATAAAGAATTCTAAGTGGGTTTTTAACTTTTGTAAGAAACATCAAATCATAAATTACCAAATTTATTTGTATCCAGAAGGCTCTTAAGTTACAATCTCTTCACGAATTTTAACCACATAAATCTCAACAAAAATAAAGCTGACAACATTGTCACCAAGTCAACTTTTAAAGCAAACCTTGATAGTGTATTTATTAGCCATACATGGTCAGTCCAGAAGGCAAAAATTCTCTACACCTTAACAGTACTAGGTCAATGGTGACTTACGAAAGTGGAAGTCGACCTTAGTTTGTTTCTTCCGAGTCGCAAAAGGGCATAATTGGTTCTGACCTTCCTAAGGACATGAGGAAGTGTTTTGCGATGGGACGGTTTCGCAATTGGTTTGATATTGAAATTAAGCGACACTGTTTTTCGCTGTTTCATAAGTTCGAGCAATGATACATAACTGACTATTTATTGATATGAGTTCAGGGGTTCTATTCTACTAAACTAATCGCTTCACTATGACAATGGTGTCGTCGCAGAAAGACACGTTCCGTTATTCTACCTTAGAGAAAAGAAAATACAGATGGAGGGACGCACGTTAAAAAGTGTTCTCGGTTGAAACCATTCTATTAATCGGTCCGGGTAAAAAACACCGCGCGCACTACCTGGGGTTACTTTTAACTAAGGATTCTACGTCACTTTCCTGCGAAGATACCATTTGTCACAGTGAAGCGATTGGATAGCAGAATTAGGCCCCTGATACTAAACGTACGTGCTTAGATAAATTCCGACCTCTAAGTAATTATGTCTACTTTTTACATAAGGAATTGTAAGGTGATAGAAACATCACTTAAAAATCGTTTGCAGCAAATAGCGAGTAAAGAAAGTGCTAAGTGCTTTTAAATTTTATAATTTCGGATAATGAACCAATCACGTTTGAGTCCGCACAGGCTCTTGATTTAATACTAGACTGCATTTACACTGTATAGTAACAAAGTTTTGATGACATCAATTTATGTTACCTTCCAAGGCTCGACCGACAAAATTAAAAATTCATGATGCCTAAGCCTTCACTCTATGCAATAACGCTCTTACTTAAAAATATTATTTCTTAACTATAAATAGGTATCAACCAAATGGCTAAGATTCGTTTGCTTTCTTTTGTTAACATACAGTAACTGAGTCAGAGTAACAAAAAATATTCCTAACCATTTATATATCAAAATGCTTCATTTAGACCTTACAGGACTCTTGGAGACATATGTAAGTTACATATGTAAATCTAGGAATTAAGGTGATCACTTTGATTTTTTGTTCACTTCAATCTTTTTAAGGTAAGGTAAAGTAAAAAAGCGAACAAGAGACCTTTATTTTGTTGTGATGTTAGTTTTCGAGCTGGAGCAAAACTCGTCCCAAGCTTTTTTATCCTCTAAAAAAGATATTTTCTAGTTAGCCGTTTTACAAAGGATGTGTTTGACAATTTGTTAGAATTTAATTATCGATAATTTTTGCAACTCACTTGGAGTTTTGTTGTAGAAGCTTATACATTGCCCTTTAAAAGATACATTTATCTTGTTTAACGTAGTTGTAGGCACAGCGAGTTTATTCTTATTTCTAGTATTTATATTATGTATGTTTAAAGATTGCTGCTTTGTTTAAAGATGACAGATTTTTACAAGTAACTGGGTTAATATCCACCGAAATGTGGAGGATTATATTAACTTATACCTTTTGACCAAGAACTCAAGTTTATGAAAAGCAGAATCAATAAGCGTTTTCCAGATTTTGTTAATCTCAAGCTCAAAGTTACAGTTTAGTGTCATGGGTACCCATGATGACATGTTCTACCACTTTTACTTTATCATGTCGAGAAAGCAGCTGACTTTAAATGAACCACACCTACTTAAAAATAACTCTATTGCTTAAGCAATAACGCTCATAATTCACTAAAAAAATTATAACTACGAATTATCGCGTTGGTGATTATCACAAGAACCATGATTGATTGTTGTACAAATTGTTCAACAGTGTCTGTTAAGGCGAATAGTAGGGTGGATAGTGGCGCCACTACATATTTAATTCTATAATTACGTTATACAAAGGAATTATCAAAAAATCGGACCGCGCGTAGACGATATCTATCATAAGCTTTTTTTAAATGTATCTTTAATAGTTTTGTACTGTATTATTTAGGCAGATACTTGTTTCAAGAGTTTAGTTCCTATTGGTGGCCACCAAGCTCTCCAAACAAGGTTTTTGATTGAATAACACAAAACAAAACTATTAAAGATACATTAAATAAAAGCTTGTGATAGGTATCGTCTACCAGCGGTCCGATTTTTTGATAATTCCTTTGTATAACTTAATGATTAAATTATATATGTAGTGGCGCCACTATCCACCCTACTATTCGCCTTAAGATTCGGAACGTATATTGGATTTGTAAATAATTGATTCGGCAGTATCTTTTGTTTTCGAATTCCTATGAATATGAAACCAAACTGCTCCCGACATACCTTTTTCCTAACAGTCACTGTATAAAACAGGGTCTAAAAACCTTAACACAGTTAGTAAACCCAATTATAAAAATAATGATTAATGGTTAGCTTTTGCTAGTACAGCTAAATTTACAGGAACGGTTTTCCCCTTTTCTTTTTCGTTTACTGGCGGCCAGTTTTGTGACGTCAACGTGGATAAAATAAATGGACGGCATAAAAGAAACTCGCGTCATTTAAAAAAAACTATCTATATGACAACAAGAAAATTATTGAAGCTATACTTTCTCAGACGACACGTTACTAATAAACCTGATCGATGATCATTGCACTTCAATACACGCCTATGCCAAAACTCGTCATTTAGACCATCAACAATTCTATTTACATTTTAGTGATGAAATTGTTTGTTTAGCATATAAGATTAATAGTCTGTTTACAACTACACTAGACCAGTGTTAAATTAGTAAGTACTTGTAAAGTGGGTCATGATTTATAGGGCTCTAAAAGGGACCACGAACTCAATTGGAATTAGATTTTACGAGTTCGGAAAATCAAATATTTGAACAAAATTTAACTACACGATTGTAGGCGTTTATAATTTTGACAAGGATTTGGAGGAACTCGTTTACACAGTTTATCCCCTTAGATCACCCTTTTTTGGCTTAGTACAC
This sequence comes from Eupithecia subfuscata, assembly GCA_963564075.1. NCBI lineage: Eukaryota > Metazoa > Arthropoda > Insecta > Lepidoptera > Geometridae > Eupithecia > Eupithecia subfuscata. The sequence goes on along the minus strand of OY751117.1, from coordinate 6,976,899 downwards.
CCCTTTTTGGCTTAGTACACCCTTAACGTGGCCACCCATACCTGTATATCGGCAGTTTCGGCAGCAACATAGGTAGGAAAATAATACCAAACAATGCTCTACACGATGTGTCATTTTTAAGAGTACCACAAGGATCAAAGCTAGGGTTATTTCTTTATATTGTTTCTATCCAAGAGTTAACCAAAATCATGAAGCATTACCCCTGGAGGTCTCGGTCTAGCAGTGGACTTTTAGATGCCTATGTTGTTGTTGTTGTTGTATGGAGCAATTTACACAAAATATAGTTCTGTTATCATGATTCATAATCATGAAAGACTACTGCTGTACACACGATGTTTCTCTATGCAGAATAACTCACTGATAATTTACCAAATCTGGCAGATAAGACACTAAAACCTAGCAGAAGCAATGTTATCAAAGTAAATGACTAGAACTTTCCCAGGGAAATCAAAGTTATCAAAGCGCCTTTACACGTAACCGGTTTGAATATTATCGAATCAGCGGATAAGAATGGCGCACAGTGTTTCATGGGACCTAAAAAATTTCCCTATGCTGTTTACAGTATTAATCGATCAATTAATGCATTTTAAATGCAAGAGTAGAACACCCACGTATCTGTATCAAGTACTTTTTTTTATAAAAATTAATGAACTTTAGGTGACCTTGACCTAGAAAAATGTTAAAAAAATTCTGTAAAAGTAACTGGCCTAGATATATTTTTTAGATAAATATGATCTGACAAAAGATTCTTGGGTGCATTTTATTCACCTTTTATTTTCGGAAAATCTCCTCTGGATACCGAGTAATTTTTTTTTCTTCAGATTTTAGTTTTTATTTTTTTTCTCGCTTAAAACTCAAAAGTGCGACTTGTGACTAGCACAGAAAGATTGCTCCTAACAAGGCCTATCAGTGGTAAAAATATCAGGTTTCACTATTGCGGTCATTAGGAGAAATTGATTTTCAAAATATAGTATTAGGGTTGTCACTCAACATGACCTTTCACTTTATTCAGTTTTCAAATAAATTTTTCTCTAAATTACAATAATTTATCTTATTAAGACATAAAATAGACATGCTTTGGCAGGCTTTTTGTATTATGTTTTTTTTTTCGATGACGGCTCACAACTAGCGCGGGAAAAGGTCCACCCTCGTTGGGCTTAAGCTAAAACCCCGTGCTGGTGAAAGATGACAGTCATGTGACCGAAATGCAGATCCATCCAAAGAAGATGACTGCACGTTAATACTTAGCAACGCAAGCTATTTGTTTGAGTAAGTAGACTAAAGTCTCTTCCTGCGTCTTCGTTGCCAATTTTACGATTTCATGACTTCACTTGTATGGGAGGTGGTACTAAAATTATTATTTTTTGAGTCAAAATTATTGACCTAGGTTTACGTGAAAGTACTACTTTTGAAATTGTAATAAAATATTCCCAAAAACGAATTTTACCTACCATGTCATTCTAAATTACATCATCATCATCATCAACCTATATTAGTCCACTGCTGGACATAGGCCGTCCCTAATAAGCGCCATAGCGCCCTGTGTTCAGCTTGCCGCATTCAGCACCTGCCTGCAGTCTTTCGCAGATCGTCATCCCACCTGGCCGGAGGGCTTCCTACACTACGTTTGTCGAGTCGTGGTCTCCACTCAAGAACTCGTTAACCCTAGCGGTTGTCGGTTCTTCGCGAGATATGGCCGGTCCACTGCCACTTCAGCTTGCTAATTCTTTGAGCTATGTCGATAACTCTGGTTCTCTGTCGGATGTATTCGTTACGAATTCTATCCTTCAAAGAGACTCCGAGCATAGCTCTTTCTATAGCTCGCTGAGCGACTTTGAACTGGTGGACCAGCCCTACCGTGATCGTCCACGTCTCAGCTCCGTAGGTCCGTCCTCATGACGGGTAGGACGCACTGATTGAAAACTTTTGTTTTCAAGCATTTCAGTATAGATGACGAGAAGACTCGACTAAATTACATCATTTACCTAATCTCCAGCTTGGGGGTGTTCGCAAATTACCAGTCGCCCTATAGTAACAGGTGTGCGATATAAAAACATGCTTGTTGTTAAAAAGCAACAAGAGTGAGTAATAACTAACAACAAATATTTTGACCTTTTAGCAGCAACCCTATTGTGTAAAATTTGACCTTAGAATGAAATTGCATATATTTCCCAAAGACCGCAGAAGTGCAACTTGGCGTTTTTACCACAGATAGGCCTTGTTATGAGCAATCTTTCTGTGCTAGTCACAAACCGCACTTTTGAGTTTTATGGGAGAAAAAAAATAAAAACGAAAATCTGAAAAATATTAATTACTCGGTACCCAGAGGTGATTTTTCGAAAATAAAAACCGGAAAAAATGCGCCTAAAAATCTTCTAACAGATTATATTTATTTAAAAAAAAATATCTTGGACAGTTACTTTTACAGAATTTATTTAATTGTTTTCGAGATCAAGGTCACCTAAAGTTCATTATTTTTTATAAAAAAAAGTATTTGAAATAGATACGTGGGTGTTCTACTCTTGCGTTTAAAATGCATTCGTTGATCGATTCATGCTGTTAACAGCATAGGGAATTTTTTTTGGTCCCATGAAACACTGTGTGGCGTGATGAAGCTACAGCGACATCAGGAAGTGAAGGCAAATGTATGCACGGGTGCGGGATAATGGAGAGGAGCTAGCATGAAGAAGGTTCAGCTAGCGACATTATATATAACGGCTTCTGCCCGCGGCTTCGCACGCGTATTTTCGGTATAATAAGTAGCCTATTATCTAAGTTAGGCTTTGCTCTAAACGTACGCCAAATTCCATCTTGATTCGTTCAGTGGTTTTGGAGATCCTAGGCAACAAAAATTCAGATTTCACAAACTTTCGGCTTTATAATATTATAGTGGGAAAGGATGTGTAAGACACGACTTTTTTGCAAAACAAAGTCTGGACACGATCTTTATGATAGCTACCAAAAATCTGCTTCCATTCACGTGAATTACCCTAGCCAGCGATTTGTCTAAACATAACACATGACATGTTTTTTGACACCCGACGCAAAAAGAGGGGTGTTATAAGTTTAACGTGTCTGTCTGTGTATCTGTGTATCTGTCTGTGGTATCGTAGCTCCCAAACGGATGAACCGATTTTCGTTTAGTTTTTTTTTGTCATAGATAATTTTATCCCGAGTGTTCTTAGCCATGTTTTATGAAAATCTGTTCAGCCAATAAACGTCGCCGGGTTTTTTAAAATTTTCATTTTGTCTTGTTAAAATTATTCTTTCAAAATGTTATGGACCTACGTATTTTTGCCATTTTTAAGGCCTAGTGCATCGAATATACAGCAAAGAATTTTAATTACAATTAAAAAAAAGAGAAAAAAAAGAACAAAAAACTATTGTCATCTTTTCTTTTTTAAACGTGTTTGCAAATAAATGAATTTTACTTTTACTTTAAATCTCTTTCAAAAGAACGATGGAAAATCACCTACACTGTGCGAACTATTGTCAGACTATTGTCAAATCTTTTCTTTGTGTCAGCCATCTTTTATTTATTTCGTGTTTAGTTCTGTGTTCATGCTAGTCCCCTGATCGGGTGGTCTCAAATGGCTGCGCAAAGGCAAATGGACATATATCGGGTGGTCCCCTCGCGCCTAGGCCTCCGACTGATGGATGGTCTAACGGACGAGGCAATCTTACCAGTATTTGATCTCTGAGCGAAATCTATTGATTATTTGATAACTTTCAATTCAGAACCAGCCGTTTTTTTTCTTCTTGCCCTATAACATGACATTTGTGTTCATCTTCCACTCTCCTCTATTAGCCGTCATCTTTAAGTGCACTTTTCTTACAAATGTCACCTTTCACAAAATACATCCATTTTGTAATTTTTTTTATGATTTTGTAGAAATTAGAATTGTAAATCCTTTTCTTTTTTATTTGTTTTGTTTAGATGTTGTTAACTTACCATTTTTTATAATAATAATAATGCTGGACAATTCACACATCATTATCTAGCCCCAAGTTAAGCAGAGCTTGTGTTATGGGTACTAGATAACTGATGTACATAATACAATACACTACATAGATAGTTATTTTTTATAATGCATAGCAGAACATCCAGAACACCCTGAACAAATATCTGCAGATCGTACAAACATTTGTCCCGAGGCGTGAATCGAACCCGCAACTTCCTGCGTCGCAGGTGGACCTTCGCCCGCTGCGCTACAGAGGTCGTCAAATGTGTAAATAATAGAGGTTCCATGTAGGTAATATTTTATTCAAATTTTATTCTATTGTTCATCTGAACGTTTTCGAAATATCTGCACAAGATGCATCACTGGATTTGTTACATAATTTATGGCACTGTTATGTATTCTTATACGAGTATCTTTGTCTTGCATTAGATCATTTACAAATTTACTTCATTTTATAGCTTTGCAGCGTCCATCAAAAATAAATTGCGGAAAACCTCTACATTGTGTGTAGTTTACATTATGTTACAAAATTATGCACCGAACCAAAGAGGGATACCTAAACTGAAATAAACAACAACAAGAAGAACAATAAGTGAAGGAGCGTCATGTTGGCTTTTTGGTTTTTCGACGTTATGATGTTGTCTAAATTTTGACTTGATCAAGTATTTAGAGTTAGCTGTCGCCAACGTCCATACCACGTTGAATACACCGGTTCTCGTCCGATCACCGAAGTTAAGCAACGTCGGGCGCGGTCACCTAGTTATAACAAAAGGCCCCAACAGACAGTCAGACTCTCTATGTATAGATACTGGTTTGGGGAACAGAGCCTTAAGTTAGGCTCTGTTCCTACCTACCTCCGATATTTTTCGTTAGATAAATTGTGAGAAGAACAAAATTAAAAATTTTAAAAACCCCCCGACAGATTTTGCTGAAACATGGCTAAGAACACTCGGGATAAAATTATCTATGACTCAAAAAAAAACTAAACGAAAATCGGTTCATCCGTTTGGGAGCTACGATACCACAGACAGATACACAGATACACAGACAGACACGTTAAACTTATAACACCCCTCTCTTTTTGCGTCGGGGGTTAAAACACATGTCATGTGTTATGTTTAGACAAATCGCTGACTAGGGTAATTCACGTGAACGGAAGCAGATTTTTGGCAGCTGTCATAAAGATCGCGTGCAGACTTTGTTCCCTATAAACCTGGCATACACAGCGTCATGTGCTATGCCCATTACAGTCACTTATTGTACCATCATCGCCGTAATAAAATAAGCCTTATCCATCATTTTGCATGTTACCGTAGTTACGCAAGGTGATGGTTCTGATATTTCACGCTCGCTGTGCGGAAATGTTGTCTCGTGGGAGAACTTTCCTTTGAGGGGGAACCTACTAAGGGTTTTGTAGAGGCTTACAGTTAGGTATTTGATAGAGGGCAAATAAAAGATTGGGGCTCGGTATCTATTGGACTACATATTCAGTGCGCCGAGATCGCGATATGACTATAACTCAATTGGACTAGTTATCTTAAATTCTACATCTCGAAACGACTAGAAGACTAAATCTCGATACGACTAAATCTGGAACGTTGGAAGTAGCCAGTGTTTGGAGCCGTAAACCTTGACAACAGTAGGCAGTAGGTCTAAAGAGAGATTATCCTTTCTATCTTATTATTATATAGATCGGTTTAATAATGTTTATTATCTTTCAGGGTTACGCTGTAAGACGATTTTGCAAATCTAAAATTATTAACTAATATTAGTAGACAAGTTTGAATTGGATGATTTCCCAAACAACTGGCAGCTACTAGTCTGAGATCTATGTTTGATCTATACCTTCCTTTTTATATGGACTACGGTTTTGAAATAAAGGATTTTCATTTATCGCTTAATTATCCTCGATGGATATAATGATCAACGAGTATCTCTGATATTTTGTATTGAAGGAGGTACTCCTACCTCGCGTGACCATACAGCAAGCAATAGCTATAAATAAAACTCTCTGAAGACCGATTTGCGCAGCATGAAATCGATAAGCAGGTGCAACAATGGTGCACTCGGCAATACAATGGTGATTCACTATTGTTCAGTTTGTGCGTCATCCACTGCCAAGGACATGCGACATCTTGTAAGGAGTTCAGATTCATTGAATCAAATGAATCACATAGCGAGAACCATGTTAGTGAGAAATTGAACCAAAGTTGACAGCAAGCCACACCAGCACGAGCTACTAACGAGCTACTAACTTTTGACGACCTCTGTGGCGCAGCGGGCGAAGGTCCGCCTGCGACGCAGGAGGTTGCGGGTTCGATTCCCGCCTCGGGAGAAATGTTTGTACGATCTGCAGATATTTGTTCAGGGGTTCTGGATGTTTTTCTATGTATAATAAAAAATATCTATCTATGTAGTGTATTGTATTATGTATATCAGTTATCTAGTACCCATAACACAAGCTCTGCTTAGCTTGGGGCTAGATAATGCTGTGTGAATTGTCCAGCATTATTTATTTATTTTATTTTATTTATTTACTAACGTAAAGTTTAAGCAAATTAAAGGTGTTGTGCTAAGTTAGTGAGTTAATTCTGTAGATGACTATTGCAATGCCTAATATTAAGGCCCTTATTCAGTTTTGCCATTGATAAATGGTCTTACTATGGGGCCATCAGTATACCTGAGAAACCCTTGGCATCCAATACGAGAACTTGCCCCGTCTGTTGCTAGTTTCGACATTGAGATCTGACCACCGTTTCATATAAACCAAACATCTGATTTGAATGACATTGTTTGCAAGATGCTTAAGTTGTTCTGTACGTATGATACGTACAACTACATTTATATAGAACAATGTCTTATGTAGGTAAATTTTATGTGCAGTCAATATAATGATTATAATAATGATAAAGCTTTATGTAACATCTAATTATGGACCATTAGATTCACTGCCATTAGTTCATCTGCGTTGACTCAAACAACCCACTCATGTGTATTATAGGATACTTAATTACATACTAATGGTGTTAGAAGTCTGAAAACATTAACTTATGAAGTCTATCAGTATTAATGATTCCGATACCTCTCTCAACTTTTAATTATATACCTAATAATTTGATTATTTTGAAAAAACAAAAAATTTACTTCAAGTCCCTTTATTATACACTGTTTGTAAGATTAGTGGGATAAAATACTAATCCTCGAAAATAAAATTATGGGGGTACCTCGGGATCCTCAACCCCAACCTCGACCTCAACAGCCTGTGTTGGTCCACTGCTGGACGCAGGCCTCCCCCTGATAAGCGCCTTATTGGCTTTTATCTCATGGGGGTTATGCCCATACCCCTCGGGATCATTCTTTATACAATTAAAGAACATACTTATATAAAAGATTTTATTAAACTTGCAATGTATGTAACTATGTTCGTACGGGTGGAATCTTGCAACTCAATTTTGAAACAGATACCTTCAACCGATTGAGCTGAAATTTGTGTTTAGTTTGGATGACAATTAATGCATTAAAAGCTTGTTTCTAAAAATATTTAAACTTCTTTGAGGTCTGATAACAAATGATATGATAAACCATACTGATACCGGTATGCGGTAGGAAGGTATCTCCCAGTGAAATCGGACATAAGTCTTTAGAAAGCAAAGAAAAACGATACAAAGAAAACATTAGAGGTAGATAATTTCAAAGTCAATCATTGCTGAATAGAAAATGACTCATCAACTACCACTCTGATATGTCACAAGTCATCAGAACATCGAGACGTTTTAATAGCTATCGACTGACATCTTATTAATGAAGCTTCGATTGAGGAACGGGCGATATTTTGTGGTTAGGGAAAGGATTTTCATACCTAGTTCATGCAACAGAGCAGACAAGCAACATTATACAGTCGTGGCAATCTAATTGTAAATGAAAAAGAAGGTTCTGTCCGCGTCTTCTTAGATTGTTAGGTTGTTCCAGGGATAGAACTTATAGCATTCAAAGTTTCAGCCCGATTCGTTCAGAAGTTTTGGCGTTGTCCGACCTGTGACACATTTTAACAAAGTTTCGCCTTTATTTTACTTAGTAGGAGGAACTATACTGTAGGAGCCGTTTCACACAATCAGTAAGTTTAAGTAACCGGACGGCTAACGTGTACTTGTGGTACCCAGCGTAGAGGTGTCTATTAGGAAGTTTTTTATTTTTAATTCTCTAAGCTATAGTGCTGAACGGTGGTCATTAATGCTTACTATTATTTCGTTTGTTGCTCAGCATTTTTCTGCTCTTATCTCATAAGAGGTCTTTCCCCTCTTAGCGATGATCCCTGATTTTATTTTTCGAGATAAAGCCTACTTTATTGACCATTAATTGAAACCTCAACAATTGCTCGTCTATTTGCTTTTCAAAGAAAGCGAAATGACAAAAAGTACCTACTGCAGTACTCTTGTTTTCAAAGGCAGTAAAAAATAATCTCCATCAAACGAGCAAAGAAATCGGACTATTGTCCAGGCCTTTTGTGTTTTAAAGTACTTACCTACTTTTTGTCTCGTTGTGTTTTTTTACCACTGTTGTACACATCTAATGATTGAAATGTGTTGATTACTATTGTGTTGAATAGTTGCCGATTGTGTATTGATACGACTTATAATTTTTATTATTTTATTTTGCTTGGAATGTTCTGAGGTAGAGTTATAATAGCGTGTTTTATAAAGTTGTGTAAAATTCAATAATACGAAAAGGCAATAACAGACTCTATTATTATTAATGTTGTTGTTTTCAAAGATAATCGGATGGTTACATTTTTGACCCCCGACGCAAAAAGAGAGGGGTGTTATAAGTTTGACGTGTCTGTCTGTGTATCTGTCTGTGGTATCGTAGCTTGCAAATGGATGAACCGGTTTTCGTTTAGTTTTTTTTGTGTCATAGATAATTTTATCCCGAGTGTTCTTAGCCATTTTTCATGAAATCCAGCCAATAATCGTAGCCGGTTTTTTAAATTTTTAATTTTGTCTTGCTATTAACTTTATTGGCAGCAGTTTTTATTTATTAAACGTCAAACCTATCCGACCAAGCTGATGGTCGTCTGATCTTTCAGAGAACACCACTCTAAAGCTGACCTCATACCCACTCGTAGTTTGAAAGTTTGCAGAAAAATACGCTATCAACAAATACAAGACTGCATAAACAGCTTATAGATCGCTTATATTAAGCAAAGGGCATTGAGATTCGTTTGGTAAGCGATGTATTAGTTTATTACGCCGCTGGTAGACGTAGGTAATAGTGCAAAACAAAACGTAGTAAAATTAGTTAGTTTTATAGCCGAAACGTGCTAAAGTATCGTTTTCTCAAAATATGTTGGAAAATACACGGTACAATTTTACTTCCGACTTACTTATTATAAATAGAATATTGTACATACTTATTATAAGTACTACGTTTAACGCATTCACTGCCGCTACGTAGACGTGGACGTGACCATCTGCGTCTTGGGCCATAATAGTGTTAAAGTATTGTACCAATACTGTTTTGGATTCGAAAACGGTTTAAAGATATGTAGTCAATTTTCTAAAAGCGATTGCATTCAAACTTAAATTGACTTCAAATTTCGACTATTGAGCAACAGTTCAAAACGTGCGTAAAAAAGGCGATTGTATATTTGAAGTAGAATTGAATTGATGATCGCAATAAAACGTGATGATAAACAAATCGTGGGCTATCTACGACGGTGAGGAAATTATTGAAAAATACACACAGGGTAAGAACTGACGAGGTTTTATTAAAAAAAAAATTGTTTAATAATATTTCGAGCGGACTGAAAGGGGGCTATGACTTTATACCATACGGTTAAATAGACTCTACGGTTTATACAGGATCTGTGAGGGTATATCACAAATTATAATAACAACCAAAAGACAATTTAGATACATACGTTAATAATATAATACCTAGTTTTAAAGAGGTTTCATATCAAAAAGGTGAAACCTTTTTAGAACCTTATTAGTTTTTTCACGCCTATAACTGCACCAACTAGGCATTGCACGAAATAGGAAAAAATCAATATTGCACTAATCAGTACTTTGTACGAATTAGTAATAGTACGAAATAGGAAAAAAAATATATTGATCGAATAAAGACTTTCGATATCGTTGTACAAATTAGGAATTGTACGAACTGCCCAGGAAGGATTCCATAGACCCTGCATAGAACTTGTAGTGTGACATCCCCCTATGCATTCGCTTAAGACTCGCAAGGATTTTTATTTTTTGAAAAAGCCTAGTAACATTTGCCAATTTATTGTACCTACAATATTTGACAAAAAGTGAACTTTTAGATTTGCGGCATAAAGACAAAATGACAAGAATTGAATTCCTACCGAATTCGAACTTCCATGGAATATAGGTACCTACTACATGTATCTAAATAGTTAGGTACCGCTAAACCAAGCCAAACTATTCGAAAAATTCTTTCCGACAAAAGAATTTCAATTCTTTGGGCCTAGATTTGAACCAGTTTTGTTCGATTTTGCAAAGACAACGGTACTTTTTACCTACTAAGTATTCATGCACGTAGGTACAGTTTTTTTAATAGCATACTGCGTGACGTTATTTTTAAATTTATCGGTACTAAAAGGTTCAGTATATTGTGCCTGGCACCACTTACCCTGAAAGACACACGGCATCCTGGAGAGTAGGTGAGAATGGATTGTCAGTATGGAAGTAATGCGGGATATTTTTCGCCGTGAGGAATTTTCACGTCTACAGTAGGCCAATACTAACCTGAAACAAAAAAAACTTATTTAGAATTTATGACGTTAAACACCCCAAGAGATCACCTTCCAGATAGATGAACGACATATTTTGTACCACATTCGCTAATTAAAAATCAAAATATTTTATTTCTTTTATTTTATCTAATACATTTCAGTGGTATGGGACCCTCTTTTAAGTAATACAGTACCTGTGCTAGAGGGTCTCGCTCTGCAGCGTGGCTATCAATTAACAATTTTATGGTTAATTTTTTAAATTTAAATCAAGCAACATTTTACTTAGTTAAAGTCCAAATACAAACAATTGCCAGAGAATCGATTGTTCACAAAATTTTTACAAAGATGTTATTTTTATTTGTGCTAATTCTATAAAAATAAAATAAATATAAAATAAATTTATCTTATTGGAAGGAGAAATGATAAGACTTGCATTTTGATTAAGACTTAAACCGACCCAATGAGTGGCGTAAATTGTATGAGTGATCCACTCACGAATAAATCTGAATCGAGATGCTGCTCAAGACCTTACCCAGGGTTATTGAAGAAGAAGGGCGTTGATAGCAGTTATTAACAGCAATCTTCAATTAAGTTGATGACAAAAAGTCTTTTAAAATAAGTCCAAGTCCCTTTCTATTCGATACTCGAAAGTGCCAATCCTGCCCGCAACCGGATCGGAGATCAAACTTAAACAATAAAACAACAAATGTCGGATCTCAGTAACGAGCAATCGAATTTACGTAACGAAAACCGTAATGTTACGTAATGATATGTGAGCGGAAACCTGCGATGAGATTGTTGTTCCACAAAAGATAAGTGGCACATTCATTTAAATTGTTGAATTTGGATGTATGTACTGTCTAGACTAGACGATAATAATAGGTACTACGTAGCTGTCAATCTGTTGAAAACTATCGTTATCATCATTAACAAGCCCGTTGACGTGGGTGTCAACAGCCTTTACCAGTCCACTGCCTCCCCTGATAAGCATCCCATTGGCTTATTAAGGGATAATTGCAATAATCCCTACGCTGAGCATTCGGGTTGCGGATCGCAGTTCAGTGGTTCCGTTCTGCAGGAGGCGCTGCTGCCTGCCCCCGGTGGATATCCCCTAGTCGCATCTTACGACCCGCGGGGATAGTTTAGGGTGGTGCAAATTCTAAGTCGGCATCACACGGCAAATACATGTTAAGATTCAGTACTGTGTATGTGTCTACGTTTTTAAACACCAGTTTAGTCGGTTAAATCCACGGATTATACGGAAACGGTATAAGTTAAGACTACTGATTTTACTCATTTTTTTTAAAGTTATTTTTAAACGAGCGTAAACAATCGCGTGTCTCTGACGCGTGTCATTTATTTGAGAACAATAAATTAGGGACGGTTCTTCTTTTGACTCTGGACATGCTACTCAAACGTCAACTCAGAAGGCAGCAAACGATTTTTTATAACAAAACACATCGATACAAATCCATACATTTGTCTATTGTGTCCATACTAATATTATAAAAGCGTCAGTAATTCTGTTTGTCTGTCTCTCTCTATTGCCTTTCAAGACGAAACAAAATTTGTCAGGGGTGTCACAGGTAGGTACATAATATTCCCGAGAAGAGCATAGGCTAGCTTTTTATCCCGGAAAAGTGCATGCGAAGCTGTGGGCTTGTTACGAATAAAAACAGCAATTGTTACCGTAAATATTTCATAAAAAAAATTAAATGTATTGACGAATTTTTGCTCAATAGATTTTAGTATACTTATATAATACAATAATAATTTATTCTTGGTAAGTGACTGGCATCAGTGGCAACTTACTTATATCCCTGTATCTATATCTATACTAATATTATAAAGAGGAAAGATTTGTTTGTTTGCTTGTTTGTTTGTATTGAATAGGCTCCGAAACTACTAGACCGATTTGAAAAATAATTTCTTTGTTAGGAAGCTTACTTTTTAGGGAGTAAGACAAAGGCTATATTTTATCCCGGAATTCCCACGGGAACGGGAACTACGCGGTGAAACCGCGAGGCGATCGTCTAGTTATGAATAAAAACCGCAATTGTTACCGTAAATATTTCACAAAAAAAATTAAATCGATTGACGAATTGTTGCTCAATAGATTTTAATAATTTATTCTTGGTAAGTGACTGGCATCAGTGGCAACCTACCTATATCCCTGTATAATACCTAAACACAGAGATAGATAGGTACATCATAATATCGATTACGTGGTTACCGCCTATAAATAGACAAGATTTGCGTGTGATTCACATACATAAGTATTGTGTTATTTGTTCACTTGATGGTATGATTAATGCGTTCACTTTCCGCGTTTAACTTCCGATGCGTTTCAATCGGTTACATTTCATTTATCCATTATTTATTATCTACATCAAGACATCACGCTATTATAGCTTTTTTGTTTAAGGAAATACTTTTCGACTCTTAAGTTCAACTGTACTCCTTAAACAGTTTTTAATCTTAATAAGCTGTACATATTGTAATGACACTGTAAAAATGTGTGTTCACTTATGTACTCGTAACTATACTTTGTAAATAATTTTATTGCAATAAACTAATTGAAATTGAATGTTTATGTATCTTTTGGTGTATGATTGCAAAAGTAAAACAAGAAAAGATTAATCTGACTACGTATGGTGCTTCTTCTGCATAACTACAAGTATCTATGTCGATTGATGAAACTAATCGAAACGTTAATAAAACGTTAATGATTCGTGAATCTCGTGATTGGCAATGATAGAAAAAATAACATTAATCAATGTTAAGATTACCACCCAAAATTGAAAGTTACTGATTTGTTTACTTTATGAATAAAATCTTTATGACTAAAAAAATCTCAAAAAATAAGTCGTATTCGTAGGTAACTGTTAATTTGTCTAAAAGTACTCATACAATGGTCCATACAAAAGAGTTCAACGCACTGCTAAACTAGAGATTACAGGTTAGATTTACAGTTTCTTGGAAGAATATTTGCATATTGCTAAACAAACGTCTTTTGTATATTAATGTTATTTCACCTTTGTTAAGACTATTTTGACACCGGAAGGAAAAATTATTTTTATTTTAAAATTACGTAAAAGATAACTTTCACGCATGCTGCTCGCTTGAGTGTTTTAAATGTTAAATCACTGAAAAAAAAATATGAATAAGGTCGATTAAAAATAATGAAAGCTATTACGAAACCTGCCATTGCCAAAAGTATCGCGAGATATTTATGACGGGGCGTTTTTGAAAGCTGTGAACGGTGCAGAGACCACCGCAGGAGCCTTTGGGCAGTGGAACAAGATGATGTTCATTGACATAACAGTTTTAAAGCGTTCAATGCTTGCCAAGCTTCAGCGACGCGTGTGACCCGGAGGCGTGCGTCGTTTTGTAAGGAGCTGCTGTATGGCAGTGTGCGTCAGTGGCAGTCAAAGTGTTGCGTGAACAATTTAGAGCAAGTCAGCACAACTAGATAGATAGATAGATAATTCTTTATTCATCACCTCTATAATAACAAATTTTACATCGAAACATGTGGAGAACAGCAATGGAACTGGCGGCCTTATCGCTTAAAGCGATTTGGCGAAGACAACTGGCGGAATTAAGAAGCTGTGGTTATTTTTAAGCACACTTTAGTATTTATCCATAATACTAATATAATAAATATTAAAATAACTCTGTCTGTCTCTTATCTAAACTCTTGCCAAAATAGCTGACGGATTTTAATGAAATTGACGGACATAGGAAACGCGAAAAGTGCGTGCAGCACCGCGGGCAGCACGCAGGAGGTTGCGGGTTTGCATCGGGACAAATGCTTCTACGATTTTACGATACGATTACGATTTTTGTTCTGGGTTTTTTCTGTCTAATAAAAAATATCTATCATTGTGTGTAATATTACGTATATCAGTTATCTAGTACCCATAACACAAGTTCTGCTTAGCTTGGGGCTTAATGATGCTGTGTAGATTGTACAGCATTATTTATTTATTGATTTGTGGAGGCAGCGCGGGGAAAAGTTAGTGGGTTCTGTGACCGATGCATTTTACGCACAGCAAGACAAATACATTGAAAATAATATTGCTGCTTATGAGGTAAAATAAAATAATTATCTCTTTAACTTCCGCAAGTATTATTTGACGACCTCTGTAGCGCGGTGGGCGAAGGTCCGCCTGCGACGCAGGAGGTTGCGGGTTCGATTCCCGCCTCGGGACAAATATTTGTACGATCTGCAGATATTTGTTCAGGGCGTTCTGGATGTTTTCTATGTATAATAAAAAAATATCTATCTATGTAGTGTATTGTATTAAGTATATCAGTTATCTAGTACCCATAACACAAGCTCTGCTTAGCTTGGGGCTAGATAATGCTGTGTGAATTGTCCAGCATTATTTATTTATTATTTATTTATTATTTATTTATTTAAGTATTGTCTTGAGAATGCGCAATTAAATCTAGCCAATACTAATTGCGAACACGTTTTCCCAATAGGAATTTAAAGGTTTCAATCTCTACCGCAACGCTGCGGTGTGTACGGAAAGCTATCCCTTCACACTTCCGTGTTGGCAAATATGCAGGCACTTCCAAGAAGCCATAGACATCGGTTCGATTAATGATCTGATAGCGGAAGCCAGCTTTCATAAGCATGGAGGCGGCAAAAACTCGCGGAACAACTGTGGGGGAAATCATGCGTTTCCATCAACGGCTAGAGATGAGAAAGGTGGACCTTGGATAAATGCTTTTGAAGGGAGTGTCTGAAAGAAGATTGTGTTGAGATTTCTAGTATGTTTCTAATTAATTAGGATTGTTTGCAACAGTCTGCAGATGGCTCAATAGTAATTACTAGTTCTAATTTGTTTCGAATATTTGATTGTAATTTTCTTTGTTAATAAAGGTATTAATCAAGTAATTTTTATTCGATTTTTTTAATGTCTGACTTATCTAAGAGATAATTTTGTAAGCCCAAAGAAATGAAAGTGATTGATTTCTGGTTGAGTACCTATTTATTTAAGTTGCCTTTTTGTGTAGGTACCTAAAATAATTATTATATTTCTTTCATTATCACCCTATGCCGTGATGTATCGTGCTTCTCCGATAAACGGAAATAATATCAATTTAGTATTTTTAGGTAGGTACATTAATATTTTTAATGAACATGTTTTAAACAGGTTAACAGGAATTAATAAACTGGTTTTATGCATAAACGAAGTAAAATTGTCAACCACAAAACAATTTATAGGTACTGGAACAAACAAAACAAACTTTATTCATTGAGTAATTAGCCCACTTTAGATGCGAAACGCGTTGATAGATCAATTAAATCAATAAAATAACGATTACTTTAATTATTTTATTATTCAACCGAGGCGGAAACCTATTACAATGAATTTATGTGACGTTGGATTTTGTTAACAAAACTTCCCGTTTGTTTTAGTGACCGGAAAACTGTAGGCGGAATATACAATTCCCTAGTTAGTTGAACAAGAAACTTGTTTTAGAGGCTTATAAAAATACAACATGTAGGTTTGGTAAATATTTTCTTAATTAATAGTCTCCTCTGCACTGCAATCGCAAACTAGACTCATAATCACTCTCTATCTTATTCTCATAATTTTATTTTGATAACATATTTAAGACCTATTTAACCTGTATGTGATATTATAATAACTACAAATATGTTATTAAAAATAAACACAGCTTATTAAATAATAGATTCAGACGTTACTTTGTGGAAATTCATTGCAAAATATTAGCATAAAAAATATATTATAACAATTTCGCGCAGAACCTTCTCTGATGAGATTCAACAAAATGCAATTCGCGTGTCCCTCCCGTGTTACACAGCTTTGTTAACTAATTACTAACTCTAAAGGTTTGATAAAGTTCTACGTACAACTCAAATCTACACTATATCGATTTGCTACCTACCTGAATTGTCTGGAACAGACCAATAGCCAATTGTGAGACGAAATATCACCATAATCAATCAAAATCAGTCCAGTCCAAATCACTACCATACGTATAACAGTCAAACCTGTAAGTACCAACCCGCCTCACCTGTTTGTACTGAATGGAGACGCGCCTAGAAAGTGAAAGGGCGCAGGCGCAGATTCACCGGCAGCTGCCGGTATACCAGTCTGTAAGTACATTGGACTTCATAAAGATGTTAATATATTAGTAGCTTCACTTTAAAGCTGACTCTCGGCAAATGTGATCACCTTGTCAATATGCGCTCTTTAGGTCCTAAGGTATGATTTGATTGCAACCGAATGTAGAGTCAGAACCAATTTCTGTAAATTAAAGTCAAAATTTTATTTATTCACACAATCCATCCATCTTCTTTGGTTTTCCTCTCCCCTACATTTTTCATGAATTTAACATTAAGAAAACACTATTATAAAAAACTTGAGAGGTGTCAAGGGACACCCGGATGGAACGAAGTTCAAGAGAGAGAGAGAGAGAGAGACAGAGAAACATGCGCACGCCACACGGCTTACAATAGGTTACTATAGCAAAAAGTGTCGTTACAACTTTTCGTATGAATTTTTTCCGTCTAGCCCCCTTTCACAACGCGCGATAAGGAACTTCGTTCCAAAAATGGCGAATAGCCCTCTCTCCGTCTCCAACGTGTGATGTATCCAAAATTCAGCAAATCTTGTGCAGCATTTATGAATGATGTGATGATGCAAGGACAATTAATCCACTAATACCTAACACTCACTCTATCATCAAGTCAAAATTTAACTAGTAAGGGACTTGTTAAATTTTGTCAAGTGAAAAGTCACTTAGAATGCTGTTGCTGACTGTACCTACTCGTACATGTTGTTTTGTGGTTAAACAGCACTGTGGTTTGTGCTACATAATCTGTGGTCATGCTCTTTGATCCGCGACCGCACGCGCTCCGTGAGAACTTACAGAGTTTTCATTTTGTGCACGGACATCATAATTTTCAGATGATTTAATTGCTCTGTTTATTTGATGAATTAGGTACTTATTGCGTGCCAATAAGTTGAATCATGTGAGGCCAAGATACACTTCGTTTTACTGCGCCACGTCAGAAAGCACGGATTAACTCAACGAAAACGCATTATGTACTTAAGTAACAAAAAACCCCTTAAATTTCACCTAAATAAAATCTTTAAGAAATATCTCCCTGACTTAAAAAGTGAGGTTATTTGATCGAGCTCATCGATCGAGATCTCATAAGAAAGTGCTTGGTTATTTTGTTAATATACTTACCTATCTATTATTTAAACTCAACATGATATTAAGTGCTACTTATTCTAACAACATAATGTCACGTCAGCTGGTTACCGATGGAAGTCCGCCTTGAACACCAATTAGCACATTTAGTTCAGCCATCTTGGATGAACAGTTTTCCACTTCAGTACCTTCACATACAACCTATCAGCTGCACGATAAAATTGCCCTTACGTAGGAAGGATAAGGTTTCAAATTAGCCTGAAGTTTCCGAAAACATGTGGTGAAACTTCAGACGTAGACCATACTGTTACCAAGTTATGGTTGTGACAACTGAATTAGGATGGAAGGTTTAATTATCGTTTACGAAGACGATTTGATGACTGTTTTACACGAAATTTCATTAGATCTTTACTTTGTGTTCTTTTTTTTTATTCAGCCTATTTCGTCCCACCGCTTTTGCCCAGCAGTGGGACTTTGTGTTCTATTTTACTTAAAAACTTACGAATTTTCATCGTATTCATGGAAAAGTACCTACCTCAGGGTCTTCAACTCCATAGCGAATAAGTTCCATATGAAGCGTGCTCCATTTGAAGCCACTTTCATTTACGTTATAACTTAAAAAAGAAGAAAGAAATATAAGAATGAATTTACTGAATTATTTTCTAAAAGTTTAAGTACCTACCTACCTACATTAATACCTTTCTGAATTTACAGTAATTAGGCTGCAGGCGATTGCTGTATCATTTAATAAAGTCTATATTTTCACCCCTCGTCTTTATTTCTCGCACTCGGTTTTTCCCTTTGTCTTTGATGGTTCACACGCAATCATAGCCTTTTCCAAGTTTGCCTGATTGCTTAGATCTATGATCGTTTCCACAATAGCTCGGATTCAATCTAGATCGCGTGTCAACGACGAAAGTGTTGGAATGGCGTAGAATAATGCAAGAACAGGAGTATACAAGATTCACTCTACTCCACAAAACGAAGGAGAGAACCGGCGAACTTGCCACAACTGAATGTTGAAACTAGAAAATAGCCTACCGAATGATAAACCTACCTAAAAACTATACCTACACTGGCATTGGCGATACAACTGAACGGAGAAAATAGAAAATAACCTATTGAATACCTTATGTTAATTATAAGTTGGAAAAGAGAAGTACCACCTGGGCTTATTTTTAGAAATTATTCATCGGAATCAACTCTTTAGATAATGCTCCTCTAAGCTTCTATTGCTCTCTAGATATCTTAACTCCTAATTCCTCCAGAAGTCATAAAGGTCGTATTATTACATGACCATCACAGACGCCCAGACTAGAGAAGCTCATATTACCTTCTGCCCCCAAAACTGATTTCATCAGTCACATAGTAACAAACTAGAGTGAAACAAGCCTGTTAATGTTAACAAGTCTCACCTTGGCATGATGGCTGTTCCACGGGTTATGCGATGGTGTCTAGCACCTGAAGTCACGGGCTGAACCTTCGCACTTATGAGCCCATAAATTCTTCGAGTAGTTAAATATAGGTTTAGGGATATTGTCAGAAAATTGCGGTTGTTTTATGTTTTCCTTTTAGAACTAACGTAGTGACTATAATTTGATATTGTTTAGAATTTTTTATTAAAATTCAGCGATCAATCGGATAGGACCCCTAAGTATAGGTAACTCAATGATTAAAAGAACATAGATATTTAAGGTTACTATATAAAAGGTTCAATTTTGAAAATAGGTTCCCTTGAGTTTAAGGCGAATAGTAGGGTGGATAGTGGCGCCACTACATATTTAATTTTATAATTACGTTATACAAAGGAATTATCAAAAAATCGGACCGCGCGTAGACGATACGTAACACAAGCTTTTATTTAATGTATCTGCAATAGTTTTGTTTTGTGTTATTCAATCAATAACCTTGTTTGGAGAGCTTGGTGGCCACCAATAGGAACTAAACTCTAGAAACAAGTATCTGCCTAAATAATACAGTACAAAACTATTAAAGATACATTTAATAAAAGCTTATGATACTTATCGTCTACGCGCGGTCCGATTTTCTGATAATTCCTTTGTATAACGTAATTATAAAATTAAATATGTAGTGGCGCCACTATCCACCCTACTATTCGCCTTAAAGGCTAGCGTCTCGACAGGCCGGCATCGAACGCTCCGCACTGACCGCATCAGTCAGACAGATTTTTCTTGGCCGTTATTCTGGGTGTCGTCATCGGTATTGGCGGATCAGTGGACGTATATCTATGCGAAACCATAAAAAAATACTAAAATACGTTTGATGCGGTCAGTGCGGAGCCGGCCTGTCGACGCCAGCCTTTGACCTCTCTGGACCTCACTCTTCTACATGACCATAATGGGCCATGTGCTGCTGTCATACGAAGATAAATTAACCCAGGTGACTCATCGAAATCTCACAAACATGTCAAAAGGTAACATCATAAACCAAAGACCTTACTCTCCATTCAAGCTATAAATAATGCAGTTATATCACCTATTATGCGGGACAAGTCATTTATAGTCATGTAGGTGACTATGCAAGGAGTGATAAAGTCACCGGTGTCAAGGTGAATGTCAGCACCTGCCACGAATGATAATGTTGATATCACTATCAATAGTCAGTACCCTAGTAACATTATGTATGATAAATGTTATTAAAGTTACTATATGTTCCTTGGTTACGCGTCTTGTGGATCGGTATCGGAGTGGTCGGAGCGTAAGGATTTGTTGCTTTGTATTAATTTATATGGTTGTTTTCATTATACCAAAACGCTAAAAAAAATAGTTTACTGACGCTGACTTGTCAAAGTTTTCCTAAAATGGAACAAATCACTAAAAACTATTTGATAACTTCAATTAAGTTCGTATGAAATTTTTGGATCACTATGATTAGCGGTTCAGTAGATATACGATGACTGATATACATAATATAATACATAAATAAAACGTTAATTTTGCATGAGCACAACGACGACACGACAGAGAGACATTACTAAATTATTATTCGATGTTATTGGTACTTCAAAATTATCAAGATCTAAAGAAAATATTGAGACAAAACATAAGTACTTACCTATTTAGTAACAATTCCGCATAAAACCTTCTCTGATGAGATTCAACAGAATGCAATTCTGTCATTGAAGGCATGTCAATTTGTGGGATGCACGCGAATTGCATTCTATTCAATCTCATCAGAGACGGTTTTGCGCGGAATTGTTACTTATTATGTTTTATCCGAATATTTTGAAATGGATTTCTGCAAATGAACGCCTGAATTTATTATTTAAGATCTATAAACTCCTTTACCTTTACACAAAATACGATCTATGAACAAAAGACGATGACGGTTTATCTATCGATTATGCCGTCTCTCTTCTAGAATGTAATCTCTACCTCAAAAACAAAACACTACCTTCTCGAATATAGGTTTCGAAAATTTCGAAATGAATTCATCTTCATCATACTAATGAGACCGAAAGCATTTATCATGTCAACAGATCATTCACCTTTTCTGAACCCTTATGCAACTAGATCTCTAGATTACTTTACTAATGATCTCTAGATCTTCTTCTGAGCCGTAAGATTCGATGTTGATATGCCAGTAGGATGGACGGTCTGCACTTTGATATATGCGTCCTAGTTTGGTCCCAGTAAAGAGCTGCTTATTGGGACACTGAATGCTATCCTCAAGTAATTCAACTATATACTTAGCGATATGGTTATTATGTGTTCACATTTTAGCACCGTAAAGTGTTCATTTACGGAAAACTGATGTAGTTGTCACTTTTTATTCGAAGTTCGTTTTCATTTTTCGACGACCTCTGTGGCGCAGCGGGCGAAGGTCTGCCTGCGACGCAGGAGGTTGCGGGTTCGATTCCCGCCTCGGGACAAATGTTTGTACGATCTGCAGACATTTGTCCAGGGCGTTCTGGATGTTTTCTATGTCTAATAAAAAATATCTTTCTATGTAGTGTATTGTATTAAGTATATCAGTTATCTAGTACCCATAACACAAGCTCCGCTTAGCTTGGGGCTAGATAATGCTGTGTGAATTGTCCAGCATTATTTATTTATTTTGATGTAAATGGACATTTTCATACAGATTACCTTCATTGCTTCTTATTTAAAAATATTATAATCATTCAAGTTTATCAGTCCTCATTCAGCCCTTGCCACTAAGCTGAGGCCAAACGACCGTAATCTTTTGGATTGTCAATTGTGTAAAATCCGCGTTTTTAACAGAAATATCTATTCATTTTGCGTAGCGTGTGGCACACACCGGATTTTTGTATCGGACGACTCATTTTACGCGCCTCAAAAAATTACGTCGGTTGGTCCCAGCCCATATTCATCATCATCATCATCATCAGCCTATATTAGTCCACTGCTGGACATAGGCCTCCCCTAATGAGCGCCATAGCGCCCTGTCTTCAGCTTGCCGCATCCAGCATCTGCCTGCAGTCTTTCGCACCTGGCCGGAGGCCATATTGTGTAGGTTCTATTGACACCTGCAGTGAGACCTAAGATCCACAATAAATGATAAAAAGCTCTACATTCGACTCTAACTACACCTGTGTTGAACTGTACAACAAATCATACAGTACCTACTAGATTGGTGTCATTCTAAATTGCTTGTGAAGGCTGTGATGATATCTTGACAATTAAGCTTTTTGATGTATGATATCTACGTACTTCTTTATAGTCTTATCGTAATAGGTCAGCAACCATCGAGTTCAAGAATGAGAAGATTTTGACAGATAGTGAAGAGTGGAAGATGTAAACATGACTCCCATAGGAAAAAAATTGTTTAGTACTGGATGGTGGTTAGACTGGAGTCTACACATCAAATCCCGCGACACAACCCGGCGAATTGGTGCGACATTTCCAGTGTATGAATATTTAAGGCAGCTAACAGTGTTTTGTCCACTAGTCGGCGGGTTGGCGATTTGGTTTGTAGAAGGTTTACAGATTCCAATAAACACCCATTTATAAAAATCTGTCAAATCTTAACCAATGACTTGTGACGGCATTGTTTCCTTAAATCTAATACTCATTACAAAGCTCTGCTTAGCTCGGGGTTAGATGAAGCTGTGTGGATTGTCCAGCATTTTTTATTTATTTATTCTGACATAAAAAGAAAAGAAACAACAAGAACCGGGTCTTAGCCATTGCTTGAAGTTGAGCGATCTAGGAATAAATTAAGTATTGTAGGTATATAGGTAAAAACTAGGTACTTAAACATTATAATTGAAATGACAAAATATGTTAAAGGCGCTGATCTTATGATTTTATAATCTTACATAAACCACATGATTGACCGAAGTTATCTGTAACTGTGTCTTTATTTAGTTATAAGGCAATGCCAATAAGACACATAGTAAGACAGTACATAGTATTGTGTGCTTTTTTTTAAATAAATAAATAAATAATGCTGGACAATTCACACAGCATTATCTAGCCCCAAGCTAAGCAGAGCTTGTGTTATGGGTACTAGATAACTGATATACTTAATACAATACACTACATAGATAGATATTTTTTTTATTATACATAGAAAACATCCAGAACGCCCTGAACAAATGTGTTATGTGTAATGTGTCTTAAAAAGTTATCTACCAAACTTCTAAGTTACTCGGTACTGAAAAACTCGCCGTTTAGGTTGCCTAACCCGCTAAAAATAGCTCTTCATGACATGTCGTCGTAGCGGAACTTCAGTTATGTCTAAACTAAACCGAGAACTCGTAAACGATAGAAGTTATTTCTGTTTAAAAGTCTTTGAGCTTGTAGAAACTCCATTTTATTACGGACTTAAAGAATAGAAAACTCGGTTTTCAGCAGGAAATATCCTGCATTTAATGTACCTTTCAAACAATGCCATGAAGGTAAAAAACAAATTTAATCTTATGTTTGTTTTCAAAACTTTATTCCAAGAACTTAGGTCTACTGATTTAGCTATGTAACTCTAATATCGCCATCAAGGTGATGATAATGTCCTGCAAGTTTCGGCCACGGCTGCCGTCTCAACATATGTTTGCAGGTCATACACCCATATCAACAGATATCAACACATATCAACAGATGTTTGCAGGTCATACAACCCATGTTTGCAGGTCATATTATAGTGCACAAGTGTGTGCGCAATCACAGCACTCTCTATTCCCTCACTGGTGAGTGCATCAACTTACTCTGGGTGGAGATAGATTGTCATTGAGCAACTGGACAAGAAACATTGTTATACCAACCACATGTGGTGTATCAACCATACCATCGATTGGAAACCAACCTATTGGAAATACTAATTTCTAAAAATGAGGTGATCTTCCCAAATTTTATGTAGCTTTCTACATCAACAAGCTGGTTTCAATGGATCTTTATCTAGACCGACAATTACAACCAAAGCAGAATAATAAATGCAACTTTCGCAATAAATTTGACGACAGCAGGATTATAAACACGTAAAATATGATAAATACTGATTTAAATAACTTTCAACTGTCTTCATACTCATGTTTATTGGTGATAGTTATGTGTGCAAAATCTGAAAAAGGTTTTCGAGAGCTCGCTAAACTATAACTTCTATCTCGCTTACACGTACGAAAAAGAATGAGGCACAAATATATTCCGTATGCAACTATTCAATTGCTGTCAAACCACAAAAACATCTTGCTGAGTGTTGGCCATTTTTGGTACCGTAATTATTATTGTTACCTGCAAAAATGGCCAGATATGTTTTTTTTTTTTTGTTTGTTCTGTCTTTATTCCCTCCGATATGGATCGGACACGTTTTTAAGGCTAACATTTTGCTTATGCCAGCTGTTTAATTTAATATATATGCCAGATATATGTTAAGATAAATCTTAACCTTTATCTTTTGTATGTCCTATGTACATATGTATTGGTTATTAAAAAAAATTACGTTTACTTTTTTACTTTCAAAAGTAGTTCCTCTCTATCTGCAAGGCGCCAAATGTATAGAAGTAAACGACAACTGTTTGCTACTTGCTATCTGCTATCCTGCTGTTTGCTATCGTACAATATGACACTGTACTATTATAAGAGTAATTCATAACTTTTAGTTCTTGGGCGTGTGGAAAGAAATTCTAGCCGGGCAGCCTACAGCCGGGACGCTACTGTTTCTGCAGCTCACCTTCTGAGGCTGACAATCAGGGTCAAAGATGTCAAGGTAATATTTGGAACGAAGTTCCTTATCGCGCATTGCGAAAGGGGGCTAGACGGAAAAAATTATGACCAAAAGTTGTAACGACACTTTTTGCTTTCGACACTTTTTACTATAGTTGTAAGCCGTGCGGCGTGCGCGTGTTTCTCTGTCTGTCTCTCTCTCTCTCTCTTATAGAAAGCAAGCCAGTTATTTTCGTTTCGTCTTTCTATTTCGCATTGAACAGTGTGGTGTCGCGACGATTATTTTTGTTGAGTGTATACAGGTTTTTTGTACATAATAAACTAGTAGTTCTACGAACAGTAGACGTCGCGAACACTAACTTTTTTCAACAGTTAAATTTACATTACAAGTAATTTTATTTAAAACGGGATATTTTGGTACCTAGGTAGGTACCTATATAAGTAATGAGAACTTCTATGTCTTCATACTTTTCTTGTTTGTGGGTAGGGTAGGTGAGGTAGGTAAGGTG
This sequence comes from Eupithecia subfuscata, assembly GCA_963564075.1. Lineage (NCBI taxonomy): Eukaryota > Metazoa > Arthropoda > Insecta > Lepidoptera > Geometridae > Eupithecia > Eupithecia subfuscata. Next base: position 6,951,332 of record OY751117.1, on the reverse strand, counting down.
CACTTGGAAAGGTAGGTAGGTATTACAGATCACTTCACTTGCGATACGATTGTTGTCGGAATTTTTGAACGAAATGTTGCACAAACACATCAACCATTAGATCAAATTGTCCATACAAAGTACCTAAGTTACGTTCCTCAGCAAAGCTCGAAATTCTGTACCTAGTATCAATAGATGGCGTTGATCCATCAGCCCAAAGTTTTTGTTATTTTATTATTTAACCGACGACGACGGTGTATGCGGCCGCGCTATTTCATATAATTCTCGAAGTGTTACAAAGATGTTCTAATAGATGGCGCTGTACTGTAAATGCTCTCTTGCATATTACTGCATTTTGCGAAGCTATTCTGCTCGTCATGCCGAAAATCCTCATCCGATCTTTACCAAATTTTTATAAGAACAATATAAAGTTATTACCTTTCAATTAAAAGTACAATCATCAAAATCCGATCTCTTAAAGCGGAGATATTCCAAATCCGCCTTTTTGCCTTATTGTGGAAGAAGTACGCCTTTAATCAAAAAATCCCGACGACAATAAAATTCTATAAAATCATAGAATCTGTACACAAAGTTTCAAACCGAACGGTTGTAAAATACGACCTGTAGAGGAGTACGGACATACTGACAAAAACGCCATTTTGGCCAGACCTGAAACGAAGACTTTCGTTCACTAACGTTCAGGACGTCAATAATTAATCGAAAGGAACTTCGTCCCATCCGGGTGTCCCTTGACACCTCTCAAGTTTTTTATTTTATTTCAGGGTTATCTTCCTCTATTCTAGAGGGAAAAAAGGGATCTCCTATAAGATCTACTAGTGTAGCACAACCCATAAAGCTAACTAAGCAGTTAGCTTTACGGTTGTGGTCTGCAACACAACCCACTGGTCCTGGTAAATCTTACCATTTGAACCCTGTTATCTCCAGGGCCAAAAGGTTCAAAATTACTTGATCACAAGTCAATGTCACCGACCAATACCCGTGGCGTTACAATAGATCTCTCCAAATAATACTTAAAGTAAATAAAGAGTAAAATAAACACTTTCTCTAGAAACTCGTGGGGACGTCCTAAGTGCTCGGAGCCTGTTTTGAGACGTTATGATAGGTTACGTAGAACTTGCGCTTGTAACTGTTAAATGTGGGTTTAGGTACGCGCTTGTTTATAAATTACTAGATTCTGCCCGCGGCTTCGCACGCGTTAATTAAAAAAACATTGTCCAGCGGACAAAATTGTGAATCTAAACCATTCCCAGATCCCCTTCAACACACACAAAAAATTTCATCAAAATCGGTCCAGCCAAAATTGTGAATCTAAACCATTCCCAGATCCCCTTGAACACACACAAAAAATTTCATCAAAATCGGTCCAGTCGTTTGAGAGAAGTTCAGTGACATACACACTCACAGAAGAATTATTATATACTAGACGATCGCCTCGCGGTTTCACCCGCGTAGTTCCCGTTCCCGTGGGAATTCCGGGATAAAATATAGCCTATGTCACTCCCTGAAAAGTAAGCTTCCTAACGGTGAAAGAATTTTTCAAATCGGTCCAGTAGTTTCGGAGCCTATTCAATTCATACAAACAAACAAACAAACAAAAAATCAAACCTTTCCTCTTTATAATATTAGTATAGATAAAGATTAGAAATCAAATAATATCGCAAAAATTTTCGACTTCGTCGGGACTTGAACCCGCGTCCTCCCCTCAGTACGGGGATGTGATAACCAACTACACCACGAAGTCAAAGTCACGTGCGAGTCGAAAATCTCTGCGACTTCCTACGGTCTCTAGCGCCGTTAGCCGACGCGGGTTCAAGTCCCGTCGAAGTCGAAAATTTTTGCGATATTATTTGATTTCTTAGAAATTACCCTTAGTGTGGGGTTACGCACTATAATAACAAAAAACCTTAAATTATTAGAAGTTTGATTTGTTTTGCAATCGATCGATTTGTTTATCTCATAACATGCTAAATCACACTAATCTTTTTAGAATGTAAGCTTAGCTATAAGAATATATAAACTATGATATGCACCTACTCATAAGTTTTAAACTAGTTTTTTATATACCTACCTCATCATCATCATCAATGGCCTTTACATCCACGAAGGATGGTTTATGTAGTGTTCGTTTTTCGGCACTTACGTAAAACATTAGCGGAAGGAGTTATTGGTCATGACGTAGCATGGTTCCAAAAGCTAAATGAAAAGCGAGCACTGAGGCACCAACGGCCTGCAGCGGCTGTCGCAGACCCACCACTATCCACCGGGGTTCACGGATGCCAATACTGCGGCCGCATCTGCCATTCCCGTATAGGCCTTACAAGTCATACCTACCTACTTGTTTATGTTTTATTGTATTTTGTGCTGTCCATTTGTGATCCAAATAAAACATTTATCTATCTATCTATCTAATCTTATAAATGCGAAAGTTTGGATGTTTGGATGGATGTTTGTTACCTCAACACGCCAAAAGTACAGTACGTGCATACAATTAGTTTTAGGCTTGGGATAAAACATAGGCTACCTACTTTTTATGTCTTAAATTAGTTCCCGTGGGACAGAAATAACCAATAAACGTTTCCATAGAAACGCGTGCGAAGCCGCGGGCAGAAACTAGTAACTTTTGATTGCGTTAACCTAGAAGTTTTATTTATATTGAAACTCCAAGAGGTTACGGATTTGAGTATTTTATTTTAATTTCAAATCGATACCTCCACGCGTTCCTGAGAAAAAGGGTTAACAGACGGGCAGACAGATAGACAGACAAACAGACGGACGGACAACAAAGTAATTCTATAGGGTTCTTTTTTTCTTTTGAGGTACGGAACCCTAAACATTTTAATGCAGGTAAAGGAAAACTTAAACATCTAAAAACTAGATAGAATCGGTGATCGATAATCAAGAGATGACTGTTTAATTTTGAATTTAATTATTTAAGAGTATTTTTCGCGTTTACTTTTGATTTCTCCACATTTTAGCAAGATATCACACTGCCGTAATCAAAGGATGCCCAGAAGTGAAAACTAAAATATACCAACTTAATCATTTCGTTCCGATACTACGAAGATAAAAACTACCCTCTCCAGCCCAGTTGGAAGTTTCATCATTAATCATCATCATCATCAGCCTATGTTAGTCCACTACTAGACATAAGCCTCCCATAATGAGCGCCATAGCGCCCTGTCTTTAGCCTGCGCATCCAGCATCTGCCTGCAGAAGTGCCTGTTGGAAGTTTAGACCAAATTCCTGAAATTGTATTGTAAAATGGCAGTCGATAAAAGTATAAGATTTTTTTAATATAATAAGTAAGGATAAATAAAGGGGTCTAGGTAAAGTTAGCTAAAGTTAAAGTAGCTGTGTGGTGCCGGCTTAGAATTTGCACCATCCCAACTCTTCCCGCGGGTGTCGTAAGAGGCGACCAAGGGATATCCACCGGGGGCGGGCAGCAGCGCCCCCTGCAGAACAATTCTACCACCGAACTGCGATCTCCAACCCGCATGCCCAGCGTGGGGATTATGGGACTACCCCCATGTGATAAAAGCCAATAAGGCGCTGATCAGATCAGGGGGAGCCCTGCGTCCAGTTGTGGACCAATACAGGCTGTTAAGGTTGACGTTAAAGTTAATGATGCTTAGAAGAAGAGAAACATCGTCTGTGCTACTTAGTACAAACGGAAACAGATAATACTTGCTGGAGCAGCAATTATTTCCGTTCGTACCAACTAATCTATGGTTCTTCTTTCCGCTAAGGTAATGTGAAACGCATGGCATTCCATTTACCCAGTTATTCATTGTTTCTGAAAAGTGTGTCGCCCTTAGATACGCACGTCTCAAGACTAGGGCAGAAGGGCTCGGGTGTCCATGGCTGTTTTAATTAGACGGGACTAGTAGGTAGTGTAGATTATTTTTACTGTAATTAATTATTGACGTCGTGAACGTAGAGAACGAAAGTCTTCGTTTCAGGTCTGGCCAAAATAGCGTCTTTGTCAGTATGTCCGTACTCCTCTACAGGTCGTATTTTACAACCGATCGGTACGAAACTTTGTGTACAGATTCTTTGATTTTATAGAATTTTATTGTCGTCGGGATTTTTTGATTAAAGGCGTACTTCTTCCACAATAAGGCAAAAAGGCGGATTTGGAATATCTCTGCTTTAAGAGATCTGATTTTGATGATTGTATTTTTAATTGAAAGGTAATAACTTTAAACTGTTCTTATAAAAATTTGGTAAAGATCGGATGAGGATTTTCGGCATGACGAGCAGAATAGCTCCGCAAAATGCAGTAATATGCAAGAGAGCATTTACAGTACAGCGCCACCTATTAGAACATCTTTGTAACACTTCGAGAGTTATATGAAATAGCGCGGCCGCATACACCGTCGTCGTCGGTTAAATAATAACAACAACTTTGCGCTGATGGATCAACGCCATCTATTGATTCCTAGGTACAGAATTTCGAGCTTTGCTGAGGAACGTAACTTAGGTACTTTGTATGGACAATTGGTATAATGGTTGATGTGTTTGTGCAACATTTCGTTCAAAAATTCAATGCACACCACACTAGCGTAAACCAATATTTAGGTACCTACCTACTTATAAGGGTTTATAACCTATATATTTTTATAACCTACCTACCAAAATATCCCGTTTTAAATTACTTTAGTGCATTAATAAATAAATTAATTGTTGAAAAAAGTTAGTGTTCGCGACGTCTACTGTTCGTAGAACTACTAGTTATATATCGCGTACCTTTTGTTATTATTTCCCCTACGTTAAATACCCGAATTATGTTAACAAATCGCGAAAGTTTGAAAAGTTTTATTTTTACTGTCATAGCCCTTTCGGCAGGGGACAAAAACATAGACAAAATTTGCTGTTTTCTGATGTGAAAAGGGTTTTTTGATGACGGCCTAAAGCAACTCATCATGTATTATTTAAATTCAATTTTCAGTCTTAGGCAAACTATCAAAATTATGCACTTACAAAGGATTTTTTTATTTCATGTGTGTCTGTAGTACCAAAAATTATTTTTATCTATCTATCTATCTTTATCTCGAACTTATTGCTAGTATTATGTTCACGGCTGTGTATACAAAATTCCTGGATAAAAAGTAACCACAATTTTATTTCAATTTCAATCTATGCAGAGTTTCAGCCCAATACGTTCAGTAGTTTTGTAGAAAAGGAGTAACAAACATAGATTCATCCAAACTTTTATCTTGCTACGAGTACCTTTACTTATGTATTTACTCATTTATTTCAGATAGGTAATACAATCCATAGATACAACATAAAAATTCACAATAAATGCAAATTACATAAAATCTTAGCTTAACACGTCCAGTGCCACTGGCTCGCCTTGCGTGTTCACGTAATTTTTATTCCAGTGCCGGTGACGCACCTAGCACGTCCACCGTGAAATGTTCGCGGCATCCGGCAATACATTATGGAAATCGTGGTGGCATTGAACGCGTTAAATAATAATAATAATATATAAACCTTTAGGCAAAGTTTCAGCCCGACCCGTTCAGTAGTTTTAGCGTGAACTAAACATCTGTCAATCCAAACTTTTCCCTTATCTATAGCACTTTATGGTTACCTGGGTGTGGCATTGGATGCGTCAAGCTCTCCCATGGCTTTGTGGGATGAAAACTGGTCATGCTGGGATTTCTAACTCTGCGTGATGATGAGATAAGAGCGCTCTCACCGAGCTCAGACCTGTTATCAGTATCTTACGGCAGATAGTAAAATTTTTTATCGACTTCGAAAACAGGAGGAAGAGATTCTATGTTCGTCTGTATCTATGCTTTTTACTTTTTTTATTATCTATGTTCGTTGATTTTTCCGTCAAATTAAAACCAATTTTGTAATTTTTTCGCTATTGTACTGAAAATAATTCCGAAGTAATCATAAAAACTTTTTTTAACCGTATTTGTCTCGTAAAACTTAAAAAAACAGTTTTATCGTGGTTTTATCATAAAGGAATTTGAAGTCGCTTTTTAGTTTTTTTAGCAATCAAATTGTGTAGTCAAACTCTCACAATTGATGAAAGTCTGTAATAATAGCAATAAATAAATGAATAATTCTTAGATTGATATGCTTTTTCCTTTATTCCGGATCCGAACTGATCTCATAGTTTTTTTTTACTTTTTTTTATGAAGCCTATTATTCGTCTTACTGCTGGGTAGAAGGCCTCTCAAAGGATTTTTTTACTAACTCAGTAAAAACTCAAAACAAACTCGATGTTTACGATATTTTTGACTGCACGATAGCGTCTTGCTAACCAGACTTTTTAAATGGTCTAAGATGGTAACATAAGATCGCTACCTACCTCTGGAAAGAATGGAGTCTTTGCCCAACAGTGCTATAATAACCCAACCTTTACTTAAAATATGGTAATAATTAATTATGATACCTTACGAGTAATTTGGAGAGTACCTACATTGATTTTTTTCTTAAACAATACAGAATAATATGTACTCGTCCAGACTTACAAAAACTTCGTCTGCAGTCTGCAAAAAGTAGGTAGACTTAGACAACAATGCATACTAATTGTTTTAAGCACAATGCGCCTTGATTAAGCTCAAAAAGTTAAATTATATATTGCATCCATAACCTAACTTTCGCTAAACGCTATTGTTTACAAAAATCTCTGTTTTTTATTAAATCATAATTACAAAAGCATTATAATCGTCTAATTAAAATAAACAATGTCTGCCGTGGGATGTTCGGTTTCTAAAGGCCGTATTCATAGACAGAGCTAACAAACACAGACCACAGACCGACAAAGGCGACAATGTCTGCATCCCATCGGGTGCTGCGTCTTCACACTAATATTTTAATCATCAATATAAGAGTGAGGGATTTGGTATTTTCGTGGAGTGTACATGGATAGTCTTGGTTGAGACTGACCGCCAAGGCCGAAATTCGGCTTGGGAATCGTAACGAACACAATGTTCAAAAGTTCACTTGTGATCAAAGAGTCACAACGAATATTCGAAGAATCACTACACAATGTTCGAAGAGTCACTGCAGCTAGAGCCGGTTTTTAACTTGCAAACATTGCAATAATCTAGATGTGATCAGTAGACCTATTATTATAAGTCTATTGCTTGTCGCATTTCCCTTCTGTTGGCGAATTTTCACCAATCTAAAATAAAATGATATTATTATCTACTTTTGTAACGCTTACTGTCAAATAGGGTTTTGTATAATTTTTGTTTCTGGAATTCATGCTTGCGGCTATCCTACCAATATTATAAAGCCGAAAGTTTGTGAAATCTGATTTTTTGTTACCTAGGATCTCCAAAACTACTAAACAGATCAACATGAAATTTGGCGTACGTTTAGGGCAAAGCCTAACTTAGATAATAGGCTACTTATTATACTAAAAATATGCGTGCAAAGCCGCGGGCAGAAGCTAGTACATAATTAAATCTGATTTTTTGTTACCTAGGATCTCCAAAACTACTAAACAGATCAACATGAAATTTGGCGTACGTTTAGGGCAAAGCCTAACTTAGATAATAGGCTACTTATTATACTAAAAATATGCGTGCAAAGCCGCGGGCAGAAGCTAGTACATAATTAAATCTAAATTCTAAGCTCCGTATAAATAAGTAAGAAAGAAAGAAAGAAAGAAAGGAAATTAATTTATTAGTTCACTAGAAAGCTTGCAACTATTACAATACTTAAACTTACTTATGAATATTACAATAACAATAATAAAATAATAGTACCTAACAGTAGCAAGCATTGCAGCGAACCAAAAGGTCCTATCTCAGCATAATGTTGCTCCACAAGAAGTAGAGTAACGCTGGTTTTCTGACAGGACCTTTGGCTCGTGTCAACACGGGCGGCAGACCATAGACAAAAAATAACACTACACTACTAAAAATACAAAAAAGTTACTTGTCTACAATGATATGAAGTGTATGAATAAACTATTTGCCTGTTCAACACGGGACCCTAATCTCAAAACAGAACTATCAAGTACTAAAAACCATACGTCGGACTAACATACATTACACATAGGTACGTCTTTTATCGTCGCGTCTATGAATACTGTCGTAATATAGTATTGTGCGCCCGGTTCGCATTCGCATGGTGAAAGTAGCAGAAATATCGTTAGGTCGAATCCATAACACACATGTCTTGTCGTCGGGTTGAATTGATTTACATTACAAGAAAGAAACTACAGATGTACAGTCAACGACTGACTAATATTGATGAACGGTGTGAATTTCGATGTCGCCCGAAAAATTCTGTGTCCCTTTCATAACGATCGAAGGAAAAAGGATTATTTTTAGTGTTGTCAAATTGGTTTATTTTTAACCCCGGACGCGAAAAGAGAGGCGTGTTATAAGTCTAACGTCTGTCTGTGTATCTGTGTATCTGTCTGTGGTATCGTAACTCCTAAACGGATGAACCGATTTTCGTTTAGTTTTTATTGTGTCATAGATAATTTTATCCCGAGTGTTCTTAGACATGTTTCATGAAAATATGTCGAGGGGTTTTTAAATTTTTTAATTTTGTTGTTTTTTTGGTGAAATTTGTTTTGGTGATACCTGAATTGACACCAGTGTCTAATGGCTTGTCCAAGACTAAAACCGTTAGTAACCCTTGCCTTCCTAAAAATTTAATAATATATCTAGTTTTGTACTTTTGCACTAACATAATAGCTTCTTTTATTTTTGAGTGATATAATTATTTGTCAAGAGTGTATTTTTCCTAAGCCCATTCCGTCCCACTGTGAGTGAGTTGCAAAAATTATTAATAAATAAATTCAAACAAATTGTCAAACATATTCTTTGTAAAAAGGCTTACTACAAAATATCAGATTATCTAGAGAGGATAAAAGGCTTGGGACGAGTTTTGCTCCAGCTCGAAAACTAACGCCTTACAAGGTAAAGGTTTTTTGTTCGCTTCTTTACCTTAGGCACCTACCTTAAAAAGATTTAATTAAACAAAAAATCAAAGTGATCCTTTCATTTCCTAGTTTTACTTAGGTAATATGAATTTTATTGACGTGTCCCAGAGTCCTGTAAGGTCTAAAGGAAATAAAGCATTTGATATTTGAGCCAATTCTTACGTGGTGACCACAACGGCTCTTCACACTGCCATGACAAAACTACCAAAAGAAAGCTTCGAACAAAATGGCTTTTAGATATGGCTTTGCGGCTTCAAAATGCTATTTTTTTAAGCCGCACATACGTTTGACCATTTCTATTATGTCAAATTGCCAACTCACGGCAGAACCTATGTAATTACTTTCACCTACTTCTACATTGTTGTGGTTTGGCATCGATCAATCAAAAGTTTTGTATTGCCTTCTAATAAGGCGCAGTAGCTAATTTTAGTTCTAACCTGAATTGAACTTTGATGAACTCATCACTGGGTTGAAATTTCATTTCTATTTTTACCCGCGAGGCAAGTAAGGTTTATCGTGCGTTCTATATGAATTACTGACTCTCTATATAACCTCTAAGCAACAAAACAGCATAAACCATTTTACTTAATAACGTATGAAAACACTATGACATATATCCATTTTGCGAAAATAATGGAAGAATTCCCATTTAGGGCATAAATTTTAACGGCACCATATTTAGGGCAACTATTTTATTCCCAGTTAGAGCACCCACAAAGAAGTAGTAAATATAATTGGAAATAGAACTGTTTTTCAGTTTTCATTAATTACTTTCTGCCCCAATAGGAAGAACAGTCACAAGTCAATTAATGTATAAACACAATCATTGCAATTCTCAGGTTAGTAAATAAGTCTAAGTGAGTCAATAGGGAGTTACACACAGTAGATAGGTAAGTAATGGCTTTGGCAGAATATTTACACGCTCTGGCCGCATTCCCTCGGTGTGCACAAGTGTACGCATTACCTTCCGCACAGTGCCGCACAACTTTGAGGCTCTAGCCTAGCATTAATAAATTCCGGTACTTTGGCTTTCAGCTGTCTTCGCGCGACGTGGTATTACTTTCGTCTTTTGAACCAACTGCAGATGGAACGCAAAGAATCAGGTTCCTTCTAATTTTGACTTATTTTAATTCGTTGGCAACTCTAATTAGGATAGAGTAAAAAACTCATATTGGTAAGTTTTTGACAATTACAAATTGTGAAAACGTGTTTGGTTCCCAAAAAAAGTCAGGGTCAAAGTGGAGTGAACCTATTCCATCCTCTACTTTCTCTAGTCTATTTTTAGGCCCAGACTTAAGTAAAATGGTAGAGCTGAAACTACTGCACCAATTTTCAATGCAATCGCAGTTTAAAGATCGGTGTAGACTGTTTATAGCATTTTATATGAAATATATAGGTACATATATTTATATTTTATTTGACATCGTCTGCCTTGTGTACCCGGGGTTGAAAATGGTAGAGTTATTTTTTTAAGTTCGCGAGTTTTTTTAACTTAGATAATTTCTTCCAATAGTGGAATAAAAATTAAGGGAAGAGAAAATCAATAACGCTTTATTTCTATGATAATAATTTATAGAATAAAATTTGACTTGTCTAAGTGCTTATTTTGTACCTAAGCCTTTAAGCAATAAAGTTATTGACTCCTTCTAAAACTAAGAGCGAGTACACATAAGACAACAAGTACACATAAAATCTGACGCGCGCTTGGATAGAAGCGCGCGTTTTGGTGAGTACGGATATAAGTGACCGGATGGTTGTTATAACGCGCGTTACCAAAGCACGCGCTTCAGAACGAAAAATGTGTACATTGTCCAACTTCTTAGCCCAAGGAACTGTTGAGTTATGTGGCTCTGTACGAAGCATTCCTTTTCATTGGGAAATGGCGCCCGTAGCGGGAGTCGGAAACATTCTACGGATAAAGGAGGGGTCCATTACCTTAATAGCTAGTTCTGAAGGCGAAAAGTCACTCTAATTGCTATAAAATAGAGTAAACTTTACTGTGTAATCATTTTGGGACTTTGAGGCAGGTATTTGGTATTACGAATCAAAAAATAGGTTGGCAATTTTAAGAAGGTAGCCAAATTAGTAGAGGGCGGATTATGACCATTGCAAATAAGAGATAGTGCAGATTAGGTATTATTTAATAATTAAAAATTAATAATGACAGGTTTTTTAACCCTAAGGTGATGCTATAGATGGCTTAACTTAATCTAAGGTAGGTACAAATATTGTACTAGTCTATTCATTTGGTTTCAATCATGACAAGTTTAGTGATTGATCGCCTTAGGGTAAAAAAAACCTGTAATGATGTTATTTTCTTAATAAATATGTCATTTCCATGACTTTTGGCTTTTGCAAAATATCTACGAGTTGGTGGATACTACTTTTGTGTTGTTTGGTGAGCTATGATAAAAAATACCTAGCTCTGTTTATGCAACAACAAATAACAGTTTATAACTAGATGTTCGTGATGAAAGAACACTTTCTTCGTTGCATTCCATCTGTTATGAAGATATGAAAATCGATCAGTCTACTGCACGATTCGTCTGGAATCTCAGATTACTACTTAAAACGTATATTTTACTAGCAGAGATACAGGATCTACTACAACTTTTTTTTATATTTAACCTCAATCAAAAACGCAAATCAGATTTGAGCAGGCAGTGATGAGTTTTTGAAAGATTTTCATTATAGAACAATCGACAACTAGCAAGTAAAACGGGGTATAGAAATTTACGAAATACTGGAGCAAAACATCCTTTTGCAGAGGTCAGATCAACTGACACAGGAGGTGAACAGCCACGGACTAAGGATACGTCCACTGCTACTAGCCAGGTAATGTCTTGCTCCAGTATTTCGTCCATTTCTACCCACCCTGGAGTCTCTATTTCCGTTTTACGGTAAGTGATGGCAGGAGAGCTATGTATGAACGATGGCGATGAGTATGCCTCATCGCCATCGTTCATACATAGCTCTCCATACCCAGCAGTAAATAAATAAAATAAGAACATAATGCTGGACAGTCTGCACAGCGTCAGCTAGCCCCAAGCTAAGCAGAGCTTGTGTTATGGGTACTAGATAACTGATATACATATTACAATATATTACATTGATATATTTTTTTTATTAAAAGTCATAGAAAATACCCAGAACACCCGGCCGGAACACTGATACAATATTTGCAGATCGTACAAACATTTTTTTCTGCTTTCTTAAAACCGATCATACTTTTTGTAACCGGTCATATTATTATTTTCGAAGTTTACGACACTCCTTACTGACACTGGCAGAGTCGAAAAGCAAGCGGTGCCATTATATAAGAAGTTGAAGTTGAAGTTCGTATAAACATTTGTCCTAAAGCGGGAATCGAGCCTGCAACCTCCTGCGTCACAGGCGGACCTTTGCCCGCCGCGCCGCATCGGTCGTCAAAGTGAAAAGCAGTGGGTCAATACAGGCTGTGAATGATGATGATCATCATAAAATGTTGGCTAATAACTAAGCTCTGCTATGGAGCATTTCCGCTATTTTGGGAGAGATCTAATACAAGGAGAGTTAAAGGTCCGAACTTCGTATTAACTCCAACTCGGTAGAGCTGGACCGGTTGGTAAAGAACTTAGAACTGAAAAACCTAAATATTTCCGCTTACATTCCCCTTAAATCCGAAATACTAATCACTTATCTATTAAAAGTCATAGAAAATACCCAGAACACCCGGGCGGAACACTGATACAATATTTGCAGATCGTACAAACATTTGTCCTAAAGCGGGAATCGAGCCTGCAACCTCCTGCGTCACAGGCGGACCTTCGCCCGCCGCGCCGCATCGGTCGTCAAAGTGAAAAGCAGTGGGCCAACACAGGCTCTGAATGATAATGATGATGATTATCATAAAATGTTGGCTAGTAAATTAAGCTCTGCTATGGAACATTTCCGCTATTTTGGGAGAGATCTAATAATAGGAGAGTTAAAGGTCCGAACTTCGTATTAACTCCAACTCGGTAGAGCTGGACCGGTTGGTAAAGAACTTAGAACTGAAGAACCTAAATATTTCCGCTTACATTCCCCTTAAATCCGAAATACTAATCACATAAATTAGTCAGCCAGATCCTTAAACAGACCTAGAATCGCCATCGCCAGCCATTTAACATAACATTTGCCTAACTAAACGCAAATACCTTGAGGAATTCCAACTTCGTTTCCGTTTCTTGGAATGAAAATGGCAGCTAATGAAATTGAACTGTTTTTGGAGTTCCGTAGTGTGTGCCCGGAGCATGGTTATACTACAGAATCGATGCATGGTAAACGCATCGATTCGATAATATAACGACGTACTAAAAGTTCTGAGAATAAGGAGAACGTTTAATAAAAAAATACCTTGAAGAATTCCAAATTGGTTTCCGTTTCTTGGAATGAAAATGGCAGTTTATGAAATTGAACGGTTTTCGAAGTTCCGTAGTGGGTGCCCGGAACATAGTTATACCACAGCCTACCTATATGTTATACTATCGAATCATCAAAAAAATGAATTCCAGTTCCCCCTTAAGGCTAATCTTCAAGGGGCAAAACTGGAATTCATTTTTTTGAAGTCCAGTTTTCCCCCTCAAGGGGTATTTCAAGTGGGAAAACTGGAATAGCCCGATTTCTTCATCAAATATGGACCGATTATGATAATTCTGTCGCTATTATATAGATAATGATCCCGAATTGGTACGATAAAATTGTTATTCCCGAGGGATTAGTATTTATACCGTCAATCTTAAAAACAACATAATTCTTTTAAAAATAGACTAGCTACAACAATTTTGGTTATTTTCGCCAATTCTTAATAGATTTTGATGATTCTTTCGTTATTGTCTAAAGGTTTACTTTGAGGTAGTTCCAAAAAAGTTTGATTCTCAAGGTATTTATATGTGCAACGTACAACCGACTTGGGGGATAGGACGACTTCAAATATATTTAAAGTTTTTCAAAACACGCCAAATTATTGTATACCTATGGTAGACCTTGATCTAACAAGCAGGGCTAGACAATGTAACAATCGATTATCGAAATCGATAGTAGAAAAGTCCAAAAATTTATGGGTTTGATATAAGCCTTAGAAATGTCACGTGATTTGTTTTCAACGTATAGAATATTGGTAGACAATGTACATACATTGCGATTCCATCAAACGAATCGACAACATCGAACGATTTTCTAAGTGTACATTTATTGTATTTATGGAAATAAAGAGTTTTTGATTTTGATAACTTCCATACGGTCTATCATAGGCTTTTGGCGATTATTTTGTTGGATTTAGAGACCGAAATTGACAAAGTCGTGTATAAATTATGACGACATCTTAGTAACTATTTATTCGAATGAGCGTCTAAAATCCTATTTACACAGATGACCAAACTTAATGAACCAACAAGGCTTACAATCTGCTTTTTGCGTTTTAACAAAAACGTAAGAATCGCGTCATTGATAATTTAGCTTCGTAAACAAGCGAATAAAGTTTAATCAAGTGGTAATTCCTTCGAGGCATTCCTCGTAGCGCACCCAGATGAATCGCACCCAGCTGAACCGCACCTAAGTACTTCCACATAGCGCACCCGTTTTGGTGCGATTCATTCAGTAGGTATAAATGTTAAGTTTTTATTCCTCGTTGCGCACCCATGACAATGTAGGGTCTAGTGATGGGGTTGTTTTCATCTAATTAGTATCCTCTAAGTGGAAATTTATAGTTAATCAATCACTGATGAAACTGAAACGTAATTCAGTAACATGTTAAGTTTTTATTCTTCGTTGCACACCAATGACAATGTAAGGTCTAGTGATGGGGTTGTTTTCATCTAATTAGTAACCTATAGGTGGAAATTTATAGTTGGCTTTCAACTTACATTTACCCAGTATGTAAATAAATAAAATTAGGATTTAGGTAATTAAAAGTAATATAATAATAATATAAAATGTTTATTTTTGTTTGGATGATTGGATGCACATCAAATACAAATACGAGTAGGTATCTGATATCATCAGAAAACTAGAACACACTTAACACTTAAATATAGTAGGTATTAGATTTATGATTTCACAATCAGATTTATTATGTATACATATTAATATGACTTTTATAATATAATATTTATATCTACTTACTCCTACTTATATATCTAAAATCACAAATGTTTCATTTTGAGTTCTTGTTTTATTATTCACTTTTATTTAACTTTGTTTACTTTAGGTTTTTAATCCTAACAATAAATATTTTTATTTAGTTTTTAACGATCAGTCTTACAAGTATATTATCCTAATCTAAGCCTGACATGATTTTAAAATTAGTAATCAAATGAAAATAATCATCAAATTATACAATTTAACAGTTTTGTTTGTTTTTCTTCAGGTGCTTATAGTAATAAAATTATGTAGATACCTGTAAAAAAACAAACATTACTTTTGAAACGACCTGTAAATATCGTTCAATGGAACATACAAAAACTTAAATTTAGATAATCACATCAGTTCCATTGTTAATGATAATTTACTTTTTATAGTAGACGTTTTTTTAATGAAAACTACTTTTTTACTTTTTTTGTAAATTATCATTAACAATGGAACTGATGTGATTATCTAAATTTAAGTACAACTAGACTAAGGGATATTATATTATAAGCAACGTGAGACTGATGTTCTGAATTTTTGTATGTTCCATTGAACGATATTTACAGGTCGTTTCAAAAGTAATGTTTGTTTTTTTACAGGTATCTACATAATTTTATTACTATAAGTACCTGAAGAAAAACAAACAATACTGTAAAATTGTATAATTAGATGATTATTTTCATTTGATTACTAATTTTAAAATCATGTCAGGCTTAGATTAGGATAATATACTTGTAAGACTGATTGTTAAAAACTAAATAAAAATATTTATTGTTAGGATTAAAAACCTAAAGTAATAAAAGTGAATAATAAAACAAGAAAGTGTTGAAATAAAAAATATGTGCGCTATGTGGAAGTTCAAATAAAAGTGAATAATAAAACAAGAACTCAAAATGAAACATTTGTGATTTTAGATATACTATAAGTAGGAGTAAGTAGATATAAATATTATATTATAAAAGTCATATAAATATGTATGCATAATAAATCTGATTGTGAAATCATAAATCTAATACCTACTATATTTAAGTGTTAAGTGTGTTCTAGTTTTCTGATGATATCGGATACCTACTCGTATTGTATTTGATGTGCATCCAATTATCCAAACAAAAATAAACATTTTAAATTATTATTATATTACTTTTAATTACCTAGACTTATATGGGAAAGCGTGGAAAGTATTTTTAAAAACAATCAAAATAATTAAATTGAAGTTGAATTTAATATTAATTTCAATGGTTTTACAATGGTGACTTAATTACGACTGAGGCTTTGAGTCCGGAGTTCTCGCATCACAGGACGTTGATAGGAATGTCCAGACGCTTAGCTCGGCGATATTGCTCGTCGTGAGAAAGCGTGTGGGCGTCTGTTATATTAAACAAGCAATGTCCGATCTTATGGGATGCTGAATACAGACCCTGATGCCATAACTCCTCCCTCCTGTAGTTCGAGATTATCCTCGGGATTATCTCGAATTTTCCCCGTTTTACAAAATAATTGCTTAACTCTATGTTTAAATGCTAACAATAAAAGACAAAAAGTTAATATAAAGCAGAACGTTAAGTTTCCTACACTAACACTTTTATAATCTAGAGCACTATGATTAATTTCACTATCGCTATAAATTTCACTTCCACTTTTCTGCAATAAGTAATTCAAGAACTGAATGTCGGCAAGATCGATTCCGTTGAGATTAACGGGTTTCCGCTGGGTATCCGATGAACTGGACATTATTCTAGGTAAGTTAATTACGGGAATCTTTGCAAATATTATATCCTTTCCATGAGTCAGATGTCTTTTTAGATTCAAATTCTTTATCTTTACTTGACAATCATCGTCTAATGTCATGAGATACGTTCCACAGATGTTTTCCTGAGATATCTCGTTCTCGCAATATTTGGTGAGTAACGTATCAGTTTTGGTGTAAATTATCCATCGATTAGGCTGTATGGGAAAAACCTTGATTTCATTTATGGTAACAGGAACCGGATAACAGCTCGAAATGTTGGTAGAAAATGTCATCAGCTCCGTGATACATTCGTCTTCAGCTAGAGGCGGTTCATCGCTCTCAAAGCACAGGAAACGAGCTTCGTCGATTTCTCGGCATGACTGGGAGAGCGGCTTCGCTTTCAACCCTTTCATAAGGATGTAAGGATATTTGGGTAGTATAAGGACTGTTTGGTGGGTTACTCTATCGTTAACGGGCAAAGGAGTCAATTTAAAATAGTTGAAAACCTCATTGCTTATCAAAGGTATTTGCATAATTAACTTTATCTGATTTTGTTTGATATACGCTTTCATCTCTATACACTGTTCTATTTTTACAATATTTTCATGATTTACTGGATACACTAATTTACTAGTTTTCTCAATTTCTTGTAACAATACAAAAAGTTCATTAGTATCTAAAATAGATGGATGTAATATTTTATTCTTAGCAAAAGTTATAGCCGTTTCAATTTCATTCAATCGCATGTAGAGAGTTTGGAAGTTATGCAAAAAGACGTTATATATGTGTATAATTTTGTTACCAACTTGGGTTAATTTTGAATTATTTAAACCACGATTAAGATCTTGGATACTACCTTCAATTTGAATGAAATTGCTTTTGGTAGAGTTGGCTATTTTCGTAAGTTTACCCACCATTTCGGCGACAATAGTCATTTTCTTATTAACCGCGTCTTGTTTAGAATTTACTTCATGAATTAACTTTTCATACAATACAGCATCGTCATTATCCAGATTACCTGTAATCGTCTTGATAAAAGTACCAAGAGGATTTATGAGACCGCGCTTCGATCTTACCGATGGAATCAATTGCCCATACTTTTCTAAAGTTATATTCATGTTAAAGTCAGTTTCTAATTCTACTTCGGTAAAATCATAATCAAATGTTTTATTATCGTAACAGCTTTGAATTTGCCGCTTTAATCTTTCGTAACTATCGATGTTTAATTCTAATTGATCATGAATGTGCTTTAGATCTAAGATTTTTATAACGGTCCACGTATCATGGCTAACAACAGCTTGACCTTGCTTTACAGGTAACAGCCCCGGGTTCTTGTCAATCGGCTGCAGATGAAGGGCCTGGCTGCGGATCACTAGGACCGCCAGAAGGACCAACCTGTGGAGGACGTCTTATGTCTTTAATAGGAACTTTAGTATTCCGGTTATGAGTCGTTACTGGTACAATATTCCGTTGAATGGCTCCGATGACTTGAGCTTTTTGATAACGAGGCTTATCTTTACTACGCCTAGTATTCACTCCTTTGATAAATACCGTATCACCTACATCTATGTCAAAATTCTTTTCTCCCCCACGTTTCTCGATTGCCGCTGATTTTCTATCAATAATTTTATCAGTAAGATATTCGTACAAAAGTTTTGTTCGTTTAGCGTGTTCTTTAACCAATTGTTGCGTAAACTGTTTATTAAAATCCACATAAAATGCGCTGTTAGATTCGGTGTGACCAAAAACTACTTCAAACGGTGTAAGACCGGTGGTAGAGTGGATAGAGTGGTTATATGACATTATAGCATAAGCCATAACAGATGCAGCGTCAGTTATCTTCTGTTCGTACTTTGCTATACGGTAAATCTCTATAAGGGTTGAATGGAATCTCTCAACTATCCCCATAGAGTTGGGATTATGGGGGGTACCGATGTGCAGGTCGATCTTATAAAATGACATCATTTCTTTCATGAGCGTATTATTAAACTCGGTTCCTGGATCCGAGCTTATTCTACAAGGTGTTCCGTATAAAGAGAAGTATTTTATGAGTGCTCTTATCGCTTCAGGTGTGGATTTAGTGCTGATTTCAAATGCTTGACCAAGTTTGCTGAAGGCATCTACTATTGTCAGGTAATGTTTTCCTTCAATTGAAAATGTGTCTATAAATAATTCCTGAAAGGGTTTAACTTGAGTCTGTGATAGTTGTAATTCAGGTTTTAAGGGTTTTCGATCGTATTTCATTTTTTTACAAAGTTCGCATGCATTGATGATGCTAGCTACTGTTTGGTCCATATTATTCCAGTAAAAGGTACGTCTTAGATGTACTAACGTCTCTTTTATTCCCCTATGACTGTTTTTACCCTCGTGATATTTAAGCACAATATTTCGTTGTTCCTCTTCGCTATCTACATAAACTACTCTCTTAGTACACTCATAAAATTTACACCGTGCCCTTCTGAAAGAGCGAGAGGGTGACTTCTGAAAACTGTTTGCGGTGTAATGCATCTTCGAAATAAAAGAAATATTTAATTTTGGGTCGAATATAGCTTTTCAGAAATCTTTTAACCAATTCCGTGTTAGTTGTTGGTAAATGAACTTCCAACACCTTTTGTTTTGACCTAGATATGTCTTTAACCGACAACTCATCTCTGTTCCAGGTATAAACCAGAATCTGGTTCGGTTTCGTGTCAATGGCCTCTTGGAGGATAAGAATACCATCAGTATCTAAATCACGTGCCGAATGTATCGTGCCTATGCTTTCCGCACGACCTTCGGAGGCTGTGATAGTACTACTACCTGAAGATGGAATCGAATAAGGAGACCGCCTACCGCCAGCTGCTACTGACTTATTGCTTTTCTCCGATCCAGATGATATTGTTATCGGGGATGGTGTTCCTTGACGAGGGGTGGAGGCTCGAGAATCGTCCTTGTGATCTTTACTTAACCGAACAATTTCTTCAGTTAAATCATTTATGTGCCGCTGTAGTTTTTGCTCCTTACTGTCAAGATTTACCTTCATGGAAAAATCATCATCTTCCCCTAGAACGTTTAGCCTAATTCGAGATAAAGCGTCTGCGTTTAAATTTAGCCTGCCTTCTTTATGCTGAATATCATAATCAAATTCCGATAATCTTAATTTCCATCTTGTTAATTTACTATTGGGTTCTTTTAATGATTTAAGCCAGGTTAAGGGTCTATGATCGGTGAAAATCATGAATTTTCGCCCGTACAAATAGGGACGAAAATGTTTCACAGCCCATACTATTGCTAGGAGTTCCTTTTCGATGGTACTGTATCTCGTTTCAGCGTCATTCAAAGTCCTACTCGCGTAAGCTATCGGTTTATCATTTCCCTTAGGTCCTTGCGATAGGACAGCTCCTACTGCAAAGTTGGATGCATCCGTCGTAAGGACGAATGGCTTAGAAAAGTCGGGAAATTGTAAGAGCGGCGCGTTTGTTAAAAGCTCTTTACACTTTTCAAATGCGTCGATGTATTCCTTTTTTGTGTAATCAATTTTATTTCTTTTTTTTAAGCAAGATGTAAGTGGTTGTGTTAGTTTAGCAAAATCTTTAATGAATTTTCGATAGTACCCTACTAGACCAAGAAAACTTTTAATTTCTGTTGTTGTTTTTGGTAAGGGAAATTTCATGACCGCTTTAATTTTGTCGTCATTAGGTAATAGGCCGTCCTTAGTGATGGTGTGACCTAAATAAAGGACCTCCTTCCTAAGAAATTCGCATTTGTCGAGGGTTACTTTTAAGTTAGTTTCCCTGAGACGTTCGAATATTTTTCGAAGCTTGTCTACATGTTCTTGTAGGCTGGATGAATATACTATGATATCATCAAGATATACTAAGCAGTGGATCCCTTGAAGACCTCGCAATATATTATCCATCGCACGTTGAAACGTCGCTGGGGCTGTTTTTAAACCAAACGGGAGCCTTTTAAATTCATAGTGACCCGTCTGGGTTGAAAAAGCCGTTTTTGATCTATCCGCCTCATTGACTTCTATTTGGTGATACCCACTAGCAAGGTCTAAGGTGCTAAAGTATAGGGCTTTACCTATCTTATCTAGAAGATCAGTGATGTTGGGTAGCGGATATTTATCATCGACTGTGATCTCATTTAGACGACGGTAATCGATAACCATTCTATATTTTTTTTCTCCAGATGCGTCTAATTTTTTTGGAACCAGGTGAACTGGGGCACTCCATGGAGAGTGTGAGTCTACAATAACGTTATCTGCCAACAGTTTTTCTACTTGCTTATGAATTTCGTGATTTAGAATAGGTGGGTGTCGATATGGTCGAATATAAATCGGGTCTTCGTTGGTTGTCCTGATGTTATGTTTCACTTGATTTGTGAAGGACAAAGGTATTTTGTCACTATAAAATATGTCGCGGTATTCGTTGCACAATTTATAAATGTTTTCGCGTTCTTCCTTATTCATGTGATCTAACCGTAACTTTCCTAAATTCTCTTTCAAAATATCATCAATCATGCAGTCATCTTTCGTAAAATTAATCTCGCACTCCTGATTTTCGAATACCGTGACTTCAAAAGGTTCCTTGAACTGCAGTTTATATGTGTTGTCTGTTACGTTTTGAATAATCGTTTCAGCAAAATAGTTCTCGCACCTAACTAGAGCGCTAGGCATGCGAACGCCTTCCTGAAGCTGAAGGAATTCCATGACAGCATCACCGGTTTTCAGGGTCGTGGGAATTTTAACCCTAGTCTCAGTCCGTGGCGGTACATCAATCTCATATGGTGGATTATAGACGATTGGAATTGCCGCATTGTGCGTTACTAACATTTGGTTGCACATATCTATGTTAGCTCCTAACTTTTTCAGGAGGTCAGATCCTATCAAGCCGTCGTATCGTCCGTCAACATCATAAACGTAGAATTTATGAGGAAGCGTGCTTCTAAAGGTCTTCAGTAGTGGTATGTAGATGACCTCATTGTGCGTGCTTTGAGCGTGGGTGCTTACCACTGT